>CM022398.1:60746066-62108969 GCA_011833715.1 Carcinoscorpius rotundicauda
GTTATATTATTATTATTATAACTTATTATTTATTACTGCTATAGATTGCTCATTAATGACTGTGTTTTGTGTATTTAATAAATAAATTTAAAAAATTCTTTTGAAATTCTTATTCATAAATGTTGTTATTTGCATCGTTTTTGTCTTTGCCTCAACCTTTTGTCGGTGAGATATCAATTTTGTATGTCTGGAATAGTCGTTTATCCAACCATGCACATCAGAAAAATCATTATGACAAACTGTATAAAACACATGACTGTCACTGACTTTTGATGCAATGACTTTGCATCACTCTTCTAAATATTTGAGTCAGTTATAATCCTTTTAGATTTGCCAAAAGCAAAACAATCTGATGAGCAAGACCTCTTTTTTTCCATCTTGTGAAAGACCACATTGGTGTTTCTGTGCTGCTTAAAAAACGAGAAATACCCATCTACTAAGTGCTGATTGGCTGACAACCACGGATGACATAACTACGGATTCCCCCACGTGCCCAGTATGGAGAAGCACTGCACTCAAACTACTGGTAGACATCGGAGATACAAATATATTTTATTATTTCAAGCACAAACATGATTATCACAAGTAGCCATGTGGACTATGTCTTTTATTTTTTGTCAAAATTTATTTGTATCTCAATAGAAATTTTCTTTTCACCCCTTTCAAGCCCTGAGGGAACAATTTATCACTTTATTGTATAGGTCTAAATAATATATAATAATTTGGGAGTTGCAACAAGTAATATTTGTCTGTATGAGCATATAGTCATAATGTATACACTAAAATTGTAATGATTATGCTCAAATCATACTGGCTGGCATCTCTGTTACTATTATACACAACAGATTATACTAATGAATAGCTCCTTTGATAAGTATGTCTGTTATCTACAACAGGTTATATTAAAAGGTGCAATAGGCTCCTAGAATATATAGAACAGATTATAGTAAAAGATGGCTACTGTAATAGGTTTCTAGGATATATAGAACAGATTATATTAACGCATGGCTCCTGTATAGGTGTTTGGAATACATATAGAACAGATTATGCTAAAAAATAGTTCCTGTGATAAGTATCTGTATTATCTACAACAGATTACATCAAAGGATAATTCCTGTAACAAGTTACTGGGATATCCACACCATGTATTAAGCAATTTATAAGTATGTAATTTCCAAAGAAACTTTTTTTTTAACACAAAAGATTGTGTACCCGTAACATAACTAGCTTTTGTTCAAATATTTAATGTTTATTATACTTGATAATTGTGCACTTGTACAATATAAAAGGTAACTTACCTAAGAACATACCTGGTGTGCTGCATTAGGTAAAATGATTGTACAATGAAAATTTCCAACATAATAAACAATTATTTATGGCTGTTTGAACAATATGGGCAGTTTAATCACTACTTTTACAAGGAAGCATGATGATAGAAAGATCAGTGACCAAGTCAAGTTGTTTTTATGTTTGTTGAACCATAAACACTCCACACTGTAACTGATAACTTCTGTTCTGGCATTCTGCCATATCAAATTGGTATCCACTATTTATCAGGCAGTAGCAAAAAATAAACAATTCTCTCTCTGCCACTTTCCTGAACAGGATACACTAACAAGCTAAGAATGCAATGTCCTCTTATCACACAATAAATACATTGTTTTACATAATGTTTTTGTCTAGTCACAAAATGAAAGAAAAATCTTGAAAAAAAAGATGTAATGCAACTATATCTAGATATAAATTTTCTCTTATTTTTATCACATAATTACTTTATATTCTCTTTTATAATCACAAGTATTTTGGCATACATATATATCTTCCCCAAAATTATTTACAAGAGTTATCATAATAATTACATAAGTTACACGTGATGAAAATCATATTTCATTAGTTTTTAATCTGCAAAAAAATTAGGCTTAGACTTGTATTTCAATCCAATGAAATATGCTAATTGTTTTATTGACAAGCAATATTTTTTGTTACATGTTCATCACTCATATTTAAACTGAATAACACAGCTGTTTTATAAAAATTTTTGTTGCTATTTTTTCTCGAATTGTTTTACAGTGCTTGTTTCTGTATATAAGTACGCAACTCCATTTACAAGTATCATCTTTTCTTTCTTGAGATTCCTTTCAAAGCTTGCATGCATATAAAAGTGTATTTCTACATTTAGCTTTCAGACAGAAATCTGCATACAAGTTTTTCATTATTGAATCTATGGTACAAACAGTTTCAAACTTTTAAAAACTTATAATTTTGTACAGAATGGTTTTATTTGCAGTAATATGATTATAGTAGCATTACTTAGTTACTTTTACAATATTACAAAACTTTTCTATCACTAAAATCGAGTTTGCTTTAATTTTATTCTTCTTATTATTATTCAACTTTTTCATTATGTTTCTATAAAAATAATAATGGTATATTATGAGAAAGCTTTGATATAATTCTGATAAACATTTTAAAGCTATCATTATGGGTTAACAAAGGTCTCTGGAATAATTATAAATATAGCTCAAAATGTTATAAGCATATGCCCCTAATATAACATAATACACACACTTCTTTTTATCTAACCTGTATAAAACCCAGCACGTGTCTCATCACATTTGATTTTTCAAAATAGATGGAGTCTTGAAAGCTAAAATGCATTTATCCAGACAGACTAGTTCTATTATTGGCTACCCTTTTACGATTTTATTGACTAGGTGAAAGGGTACCATTAAACCTTATAAGTGTAAAGAATCTTTATATAGTAAGCCTATAGTACAGAAGTAGTGTGGGATTACCTACTATAGAACAAACTGCAATAGAGTAAAAATATCGATTCAATTTTAAATTATTTCTGAATTAAATTAATTTTTTGTTATATCACTTTCATTTTAATGAAAAATCTCTTTAATCAATGGAGACAATACTATGAAATTAATATTTTCTGTCTTTGTTGTCTATACATTTGATTTTATACTTTCAGTGCACAGACTAACATTATACTTTTACTACTAATCTTCATGACACAAAAGCCATTGTTAGAGCTCAATGTTACCAAAACACACTAACTTTATTATATATTACAAATTTTTAATCTAAGTGATTTTTACCAACAGTTATTCTTTGAATGCATCATGAATTCGTTTCATAAATTATCTTAATTTTGATTGGCTCATAAAGGATGATACCTACGTTTAATATTCTCAACTGCACTTTTCTGCCTCTTTCTCGGTCACGCTTCATTTCGCAGAATGTATTTATTTTACCAACGAAATGTAAGTTAGGGTATACTTTGGGGCAGGAGTAGCAGTATTTGCACCGTAAGTTTTGAAAGGCGATACACTAATGTAACATGACCTGATTTAATGCTAAGTGAATACGTGATTTTACGTTCGATTTTTGGAATATCGGCCATTAGCAATATTGATCTGTAACCGAAGGACTTGCTGAAGAGAAGCACTTTTAGGTTTGTTTTGTTTTGAATTTCGTGTAAAGTTGCACGAGGGATATCTGCGCTAGCAGTCCCTAATTTCGCAGTGTAAAACTAGAGGGGAGGCAGCTAGTCATCACCACCCTCCGCCAACTCTTGGGTTACTCTTTTACTAACGAATAGTGGGATTGAATGTTACGTTATGTCACCACGGCTGAAAGAGCGAGCATGTTAGGTGTGACGGTACTTTTAGGTGTCTTTAGGTCTAACTTTAAAACGTTACTGTTTTTCGTAAAACAGTAACTTTCGTAATTATTTTTTATTTTAGTTTCTAGATGATAATGCTAGACATAAAAGAGCAAAACTACAACGACAAGGAGTAACAGTAGTTATACATCAGATGATTGTGATAACGTCATTTATTCCTCTTAACAATTTTTCAAAACATTTTAAACTCTGTCAAGGTGTAATAAAGCTACACTCGTCTTTACCAGTAAACATAAAAACGTGTGTTTTAATTTTTTCGCGCAAAGGGCGCTTGTTGATCTACCATCACGATGCAAAAAAATGTGTATTAATTTATCAGCATATAATCATCACGCTTCTCCAACGCCACATTGGATTTTTCAGATGTCATACGTGTTTGCCACGTCTTGATAAAAGTTCCTGAGCAACAAGCCACTATTGATTACTACTAATCAATAGAAGTAATCATGCATTGCCTCGGGTGTTATACTTCGTAAGTTCTAAGTAAGAACAAACGTTAGATCATATAAGCGATGAAGATCGTTTTGTCGGTCCACACCCAAGCTCTGGGCTCTTCTACCGTGAAATTCAGCGTCACGCTACACTAAAGTGATAAAGCAAGAAACGATGTCCGTGAGTCATGTGGACATAACTAGGCGGTTAGTTACCGATAGAAGGTGGGACTGAATTTCACTCGCTAGGAGAGTTCTTTGACCTTATCTCAGTATGAAACTTGCTGAAAAATTCCTCTCTATTTAAAAACACCGTTCATTTTAAGTCGACAACAAGTAATCGTGACTAGAGGATTAAAATAATAATAATATACAGGCTTCCGATTAGTTACTTTTTCGAATGCAATCACAAAACTAAATGTGAATATCATGATCTTGTGTGATTCTGCTGGAATGTTAAACTTAACTACTTATGTCTATTCAATCGACCGACATTCCTTCACTAACATAAAACTTGATAGATGTATACCTTAGTCCAATACGCGAAGTTGCTTTTTGCATTTTTTAAAAACTTTTTAAAGAATTTTACGGGGTCAAAGAAAAAACAACATCCAAAATCTATATTTTGGGCTACTGTGCGATCATATTTACAGCACTCAAGATGAAAATTGACACATCTGACATACAGAAAAGTTAGATCTGCCTATTTAAATCTTTTTATGAGGGTAAGGCATACATCACAAAAAACATAGTTTGGGATTTTTTGGTGGATTACTCGGCTGTATTTTGACCAATTTACATGGGATTTAGTACAAAAAATACCTTTCACATACACATACCGACAAGCAGAAATGGTAGTTTTACCTGTTTTTAGTGATTACAGAGGGTGAAAGATGCCACAGATATCATAATTTTTAAGAATTTTTTTTACAATGTTCCAACGTATTTTGAACAGTTAGCGTGGGATTTGGTACAAAGATACTTTTTACAGGTCCCAAATAGATATAAACAGTTTGAAATATTTGCCTTTTGATAAATTATTTTAGTAGAAAAGCTCATGTTAGGGTTTTCATGCACTACTCGTGTAGGTCAATCAAGTTGTATAGGATTTGGTACAGACACCTTCCAAGACACAAACAGAAATATGGGCAGTTTTCGATTGTCCTGTTTTTCATTATTTTTAGTATTATCAAAAATGATCATATTGTGATTGCTTTACAAAATATAGATTGTTCATTCCTTGTTTTACAAGCTCACATATGGAATTTGAAGTTGTTGCAAAGTCCTTCTTGTGTAACAGTATTTTTAAAAGTTTCAAAAATAAACAAGTAGTTGGCTGTTAATCTTAAGTACCTGGTACTTTTATTATTTACGTGCAATATGGAAATCCAACGGTTATAAGCGTGCAAATGTATTATACAGCTCCGTAAGTGTCACATCTAGAAACAAGTCTGATTTGGCGAGTGTAATTAACATTGATGTTCTGGTGAGCTTACACCTAGATAAACTACAAGACGTGATTGATCTGTATGGTATGACATTTATTGGTCATAGCTATGCCACCCAATTATCTGTTAAGCAACAACAGCGGTAAATAGCTTTGATAAATTGTTAAGTTAGCACTGCACAGCTAGATGAAACAATGTTACGAATATTGCAGAGAGGGATGGATAATGTTTTGTCAGCGATATTACACTGTTGTTGTTGTTTTGAATTAAGCACAAAGCTACACAATGGGCTATCTGTGCTCTGTCCACCACGGGTATCGAAACCCGGATTTTAGCGTGTGAGTCCGCAGACATACCGCTGAGCCACTGGGGGGCAACGCGATATTACACACAATAAAACTAGGACCAACGATATAGCAACAAACTTGTAAGTTTATAATGAGAGCACTTTACTACGAAATGAAGCTGGCACTGCCTTAGTTTGTTTTGAATTTCGCACAACTAGTCATCACCACCCACCGCCAACTTTTGGACTACTCTTTTTACCAACGAAGAGTGGGATTGACCATTACATTATAATGCCTCCACGGGTAAAAGGGGCGAGGATGGTTGGTGTGACGGGGATTCGAACCCGCGACCCTCGGGTTACAAGTACAGTTTCTTAACCACCTGGCCATGCTGGGCCACTGGCACTGTCTATTTGTCAAGACAAAAGATGGTTCGTATGCGGCCAGGTTATACGAAACTTCTCTACTTGTCCCTTCCACAGAGCTGTTGAGAAATATCGTATTTTAGGGGCAGTTATGTGGTTGAAAGTAAATCTCTAACACGGACTTACCGACGAACCACCAGAGGGCTCCAACATTCTACATGTTTGATCAAATGTCTGATTGCTTCGTAGTTCACTTACCACTGTGGATACCTTATTGCGTATTTCATTAATATGGTTTCATTATTATGGAACCATCTTTATCTAAATTTTGATATTTTTGTTCTGAAAACATTTGTATTATTACTTATATTAGCATAAATATGCATATTTTGAGCTCAAAGCAACATATACCTTGTTATATTCAGATATACATTTTGGGAGAATGATGCAAAATTACCAGGAGGACAAAACGGATTTAGAAAATATGGACAAACAACAGATCACTTAATTAGGTTAACTGAAACAATAATGAGCGGCTTTAATAAAAAAAGAATGCACTGTTGCTTCCTCGATATCAAGAAAGCATTCGATACTGTATGCCACAATGGTCTTCAGTTCCGTATGTATGAAATGGGACTACCGCGTGGAATTATTCGCTGGTTATCAAACTTTTTGGAAAATAGAAAATGTAGAGTAAACGTAGAGGGAACCTTCTCATAGTTCTTCACTCCAGAAGCTGGAGTCCCTCAAGGAGGGATGGTTAGCCTTATTCTCTTCATCATGTATGTATGTAATATGCCACTAGAAGATCCAAACCATGGATACGTCACAGTTCGCTGATGATGTAGTAATTTGGAAACGTGCCCCTACACCAGAAATAGCAGCCGCCAACTTACAACCACAACTAAACAGATCATGTGAATATTGTGAAAAATATAAAATCAAAATAAATACAGCAAAGACGCAACTAGTAATAGGGTGGTCGCTAGAAAAGCGGAAAATTTGAGGGTCAGATGAGATCATGAATAAAATGCGTGCTTACTCATTTCTATTTTGATTTCTTTACATCATGAATAAAATGCATGATTTTAATAATTTTGAGCATCTATGAGTGTAATATAACATATGCCTTTAAAAAACTTTGTAAAAGTTATTCTTTGTAAAAATAAATAGCTGTTTGACAAATTTTCCGCTTTTCTAGCGACCACCCTGTATTTTCAAAATCTGCGAAATATCAAAAAGTTCAACCCCAAATCTATATGAATGGAGAGCTTCTCCAAACGGCTACATCTGCAAAATTTTTAGGATTAACATATGATTCGAAAATTACATGGATAAAACATGTAAACAACATAAAAAGTGATATTTGATGAAGAATAAACTATGCTAGGAGTCTAACTGGTAAAAACTACAGAACAAAACCAGAAAACATCACTAAAATATACAAGAAACACATTAGACCTGTAATAGACTATGCAGCTCCTGCATGGATCAATGCAAGTGTAAAACAAATACAAACCAAACTCCAAACATTACAGAATACACTAATTACATCAGCATACAGAGTGCCTAAAACCACTTCCTCAAAGTTCATGCACAATTACTCAAATACACAAACAATACCAGATAGACTCATACAGAGTACAATAAAATATTTAGATAAAAATTGGCGAAAAAATGAGTTGTTATGCAAACTAGACAGATGTTGCATATATGATGAAGAGAGACTTAAACACCTTTGCCCGTTAAATCTATACATTAGATCATTAAGACAAAATCATTTAAAATAATAATAGTAGTAGAATATAGATAAAATAAAATAGGCCACCTACGTTCTAGACTTATTAAATAATAATAATAGTTATAATAATGAAAAAACTCAAGAACAATATAAATGTACATTGCCCTTAAAAAGACCAGACTAAATTTACGATATCACTCTAGCCATTCTGTATTTAAATCGAAATATATACTGATCTGGCCATTCCAACAAAGTTATAGAAGGAGGAAGAGATCGAGTGAACCTGACCCTCCCGGGTATACACATAAATATACCCAAACACCAGAGAGACCAGACTAAACTATTTGTTTTAACAAATTACGCATGCTAAACAATATATAGTTATTTTTAATAAATGGTCGAAACAGAAAAGTGTTCACATTTAAAAAAACAACAACAACAACTTAAGAAAGACTACCTTTTTGTTATTTCAGCACAAAGCTACACAAGGAACTAGATGTGTTCTTCCATCACGGAGAATGGAAATCTATCCGTATTTTAGCGTTGTACCTCCGTAAACTTACCACCCAACATCTCGAAAAAAAAAAAAGAGTTCAAAAACACTGAATACCCTTGTTTAATAAAGAAAACACATCTCTTCTGTTTGACTCTGTTTAGTTCATAAAATCAATTCGTTAAGAATTAAAGCACTTAATCACAGAGCTGGAGCAATCAACTAAAAACTTAATGCATTTTTATGTAACTGTTCCTCATCCAGGAGAAATAATAGGAATACAAGAGAAATCTCAAAACTTTTCCAATTATTTCTGAAGTAAACAGTATTTCTTTCATTTTCTTTAGAACACTGTTTGCAATATTTACATCTACAGTTACTTCGCTAATTATAAGTGTCACACTCCGGCTCTACATACAAACTCTTTACTGATAATTCTTGTAGTATATAAACCATAATATGATGTGAATATATATAACAGGTCAGTGACATAATTAAAGCAATACGGTAAAATGAAAAGGCCTTTGTTCATAATAAAAAAACAAACTGCTAAACTGAAGACATGTTCTACATTGTATAGCATCACCAAATGACGTAAAACCTACTCTTAAAAAAACAAAAAAGCTTTTAACTACAGAGTTGCGTCATTTTAAACACATGCGGATTTCCGGCAGGAAATACCACAACTAAATCATTTAATAAATAATTGAAAGAATGTTAAATCTTTTTTTGAAGATTTCTTAGAAAATGTCGTATAATTTCCGTATTGTGAGAGACATGGGCGGGCTTGATATATAGCATCGTTAACGATCATTGCTTTAACGTAGTTACGTGTGACAGATTTATAACATCATTTACAAAGTTTTTCGTGTACAAAAACATGTAAGAAAAAACATGTTTAGATAGCCGTGCTTTGTTAGCGCAAAATGACTTTACACAATTTAAAAGAAATCGTAAGATAAACATATTCTTTCTATTTAAACGAATAACGAACTTATGTAAGAACGCTTCTCTATCAATACACATGTTCACATTCGTGTAGACTAAAGGGTCTTATAAACTAATCAGTATCTCCCTAGGGGGCCGCGCCAGTATTCCAGGGGCGACACAGTAATACAATCAAATTTACAAAGTTACCATTTACTGAAAGAATAACGAAAATAAAATACCATGACATTATAAAACTAATATAGTAATAAACATAGATACCAAATTAATAACTGTAGTTAACATTAACTGAATTATTTAAATACGTTGTTTATCTGGAACCGTCGTCTGCCGGTCGCAAGAAACAAGCGATTTGTCTTCCAGTTAACTCGAAGGATATAAATAATATAAATGTATAGTCGAATCATCGTCTAAACCATTTTTAAAAAAAATTCATATTTAAGTATCTTTTCGTTGTTCTTTTCTTAAAACTAGAATTGAGCTCTAAGGACAGTAAAATACGCATATGATACACTACTTACACATGATACAACTATTATTAACGGGGGGCGGTCTCCACAAATACAGTGAAGATGTTGAAGGGTTCCGTCGAATGGCAAAGTTTAGGAACCCCTGATATAACCGATCATGTTAGAGAGCTTAACCATCATTGTTTTAACAGAAGTTCGTACAGAAAGTGGCTGAACAACACAGAGCGGATATCGTTTAACTGTAAAAGAGCAGTGTTTTGAGACGAATTGCTACGTTTTTATTTTATTTTTTTATTAGGGACAAATTAACTTTGGCAGTTCCTAATGGTACATACGTTACAAAAACACATACAACACAGTACGCTACTAAAAGTATGGCAGATGTAGAAGTAATCTAAAAATAAGAGCATGCTATACAACTACAGTAAAATAAAAATACATCCGACACCAAATGGTAAAAAACAAAAAAACGTTTCTCTTAATGAAGTTAATCTTAAATCAACAATATCGGAAAATGAACAGCAATACAATTTTATTGCATAAAACAGCAACGAACAATGTACATGGGTGTGTGTCTTTCACAGCCTAGGTTTAATAAACCGTTCTGCCTAAACCATTATTTGGCAAAAGTCTATTTGTGCGTTGTGTTTGTTTATAACTGACGAACGTTGGACTGATCATCACCAAGCCTAGCATGTACCTTTAGAAACCCCTGGGATGTGGCACGGACATTCCGATCTTCTAACCCCTATGTTCTCCTTGTACGTTTTATCTGTTTGTAATTGATGAATGCTGAACCAATTATCACTAAACCTGACATGTTTGCTTGAAACACCCAACAGAGTGACAAAGAGGTTAACATCCGGATCTCACCCTTCCCTACTCGTCCCCAGACCCCCCCCCCGTATGTTGAGCGGTTGCGTCACATTATATACATATATATGAATAGATAGTTGCAGCAAAGTTGTCCGTGTATCTATCTGTTGTTACAAGTATATATGAGAAATTACTTACGGCTAGTTTGATTAAATTTGGCTTAGAAATTCATATGAATCTCTCAGATAACAAGTTCAAACGGATAAGCAATCGGACAAATATGGTAACATTTTCAGTTTTACTGTTATAGTACTGCATATGAAGATGTCTGCAGGTAAACAGATAAAACACCAAACGTAAGAAATATTCAATGTCATGTATGGCATGGATATCTATCACTGTACGTTAAGCCCGGTATTGCTGGACTAATTAATATGCCAATTATGATCAAAACGCACAGTAGAGTGTCGTGTGGCTAAAACAACTTTCAGGGCACAGCGTGTTATTAACAAGAGCTATTAATCTGGATGTTGTTGTATTGTCCGTACAACACGTACTGTTAGCATAGCACGCTTTCTTATTAAGGAACGACACATGGATGAATGAATTTTTTGCTGTTATGCAGGTCTCGTTTATGTTGCACTGTAATGTTTATATGTTCTATCCGTAGGTGTAGTTTTTGTTGTAGTGCAGTTTCTATTTATATACATTCACGTTGTGCAAGTGTTCCTGAAATATAGCACAGTTAAACCTATAAGAGAATACTACCAGATAATGCTTCAAAACAGGAAGAGCACCTTACGGTCACGTGATTACGATCACAAAGGTTTAGTGTCAACTACCTCGTATTGTTTGACCCATTCCGTACACCTATCACTTTTTCATTCTACCTGTAATTCCGTGTTGATGCTAATGACACTATGTAAAGCTAAACATCATTACTGAGAAAATGCTCGGATTATACATTTTACGTCCTAGTTTATTTCCTGTCGAAGTACTACATCTAATTAATAACACGAATATTATGTTTTACAGTTAAACGAAATTTAATAATAAACCTTAGACTATTTTCATACAGTGATTCTTAATTTTCTTACATGTCCAAAAAACTTCCATGGTAATAAATAATACGAAAATTTCTAAACATAAATAACAGTAATTTTCATTATATCTATCAATCAAAGAAAATATGTCGTAAGGGAAAACATAGATTTCAGGAGATAAAAGTTGAGGCAAATATAAACAGTGTATATCTGGTGGTTTAGCGTACAAAATACAAACCTTAAATGATGCAAAGGAAAAGAATTCAACATTTTGTTACAGATAAACGTTTCCTTAAAAAGACATGTCTACTTATGTGGGGAATTTTGTATGGTTTTGGTTTTGTTTTTCAAAATATTTTATTACTTTTATACATCCATGTATATATGTGTGTGTGTATTTATAAAGATGGCATTTTTTCATAATACCACGTGACATCAACATGTGCAGAAAATGTTGAACAATGGTGTACGTTAAACATGTGCAAGCAATCTTTACCGCATTTCATGTATAACACTAATGTTATTTCAAGCTTCTTGTGCAATTTTCACAGTTATTTTGAGGGCAGTAACAGAAACACAATAAAATAACAAAATATGTTCGTTATTCAAACTGATCAAAACACAGAAAACTACTGCATAGTTCATATGTACACAATAAAATAGTAAATTTCACATTTTCATTTATTTATTATTTTTTTACAAACTGTTGATAACGTGTCATAGTCGTCGTCAGGACAAACTGAAAATAGGAAAAAAACGAAGAAAAACGTTTTTCTTTTTATTATGTATTATTAACTCTTGGTCAACGTAAGAAGATCCGCATATTTTAAACGCTTGAATTCAGAATACTTTTATGCGTGTCACATATTAGAATACAAATATTTAAAATGTATCTTCACTGGTGGTAAAAGATATGCTGGTTGTGAACTTAATCCAAAAGTCCTTCTGGCTTTGACGTCTTACCCGCCGAGCATGTGGAGTGCAATGTAGTGCGAGAGTGTGGGATACCCCAGGTCCATTTTTGACCAGAATATAGTGGGAAAAGTGTCAAGGTTTAAAGAATACATCAAGCAGCTGCCTGGATAATAAAGTCAGTCACTATTGCCATGCAGTTGTCTACTGATGGCTTACAGACGATGGCAGGATCAAGTTCTGCAAGAGAAGCGAAAGAGGGCCAGTTTGCTTCATCCAGCTTCCACTGGGTCATGCGTGTTGGGTATCATCGACCATAACCACTCTCTCTCAAAATTATACGAAAATTATCACTAACTCGTGAGTTATTGTCAACTCTCCATGAAAAGTGGGAGAATGGTGAAGGGGAGCAAACTGAGAGATCAATAGCAGCAAAGGACACACTAGGTACATGAAAATAAGTATAACAGAAAAGAGAAAGGGCCTCTACAGGGTAATTCCTCCCATCATCATCAGCCCTTTCCCAGAGAAGATGATGTCCATTAAAGTCCACCAACATTAAAAAGGAGACAGCAACTGTTCAATGAGAGCATCAAGGTCTGATTGATCATAGGTCCCTCCAGGGGACAGGTAGTGAGAACAATGATGGTACGACCCAAGGAAACACGGACGGCTACGGCCTACAAGGGTGTGACGAGTGGCAAAGACAGGGTGGGCATATGCTGATCAACCAAGAGTGCCACTCCTACATGCACTTGTCCATCATACAGCCTCTTATTTCTGTACAAAGAAAACTGCCGAAAAGTAACTGTATCGGCAGGTTTCAGAAATGTTTCCTGTAAGGAAATACATACAGAATGGTAGGAAACAATCAGAGCTTTGATGTCTTCCCGATTATAAAATAAATCTCGACAGTTGCATTGTATCAAGGTGTCCATTTTTATTTTTGTGTAGGCAAATTGAGTGAAGAAGCCTTCTATTTATGATCATGTCTTTTTCTTTATTATCTATATTCGAGGGAATTCTGTCGACCTTCATGGATCCTGCCCTGGGTCAATTGGGCAAGTCTTTGCTGTTGGAAGAGGATTCCAGCAACTGAGGGTATGAACAAATGATCGTTTTGCATCTTGAGGTGGGAGAAGAAAATGCCTGTACCCAAAACCAAAGGAAGTGGACATTGGGTTTGCTGGAATGTATATTAGAAGCAGAGATGGGTGTTGAAGTTGATTCATCTATTTTTTTGACCATTGAGGTTAAAATACTTTTCATTTGTTTTGACAACTATTCTTTTGGAGACTCGGAAAAATCCGTCTGCACTTCCATTATAGTAGTGGAACAAAATGCAGCTGCATACGTCCGAATCGAAGTGGTGTACAGCAACTTTCGACCCTTAGAGTAAATAATGTTTTGAATCGTTTTCAAACGCTGCACTTCTTTTTCTTCCAAGCATTTAGGATAAGAACGAAATTAGGATGGGTGAGAGCTATTGCAATTAATCCAATGAGGGTCTATTTCACACTGCAACGAGCACACGTCAAGAAATCACATGATATCTTCGAGTGATTAAACCACTGACACAGGAAACATCCGAGAGGGTTTGGAATGTATGGCAAGATCCTTGCAATTAAGATAACCTGCCTTGATGGTGGTAGGTGGACATGGTGATGTAAATGTCTGAATGAGGACATTGATTGGCATCATAATTCCATCTTTGCGAGTGGAGAAACCAGCGTGAATCTCTGACTCGGGGATGTTCTTCAAATCCCTCTCAACAACAACTCCTTGTAATGAATTCAAAGTAGCATACGGCGTAACCTCAATCGATTGATCCTTAATCGCCTTTGAATGCAAGAGTTCACTCTTAAGATGTGCATGTTCCCACAA
This sequence comes from Carcinoscorpius rotundicauda, assembly GCA_011833715.1. Taxonomy (NCBI): domain Eukaryota; kingdom Metazoa; phylum Arthropoda; class Merostomata; order Xiphosura; family Limulidae; genus Carcinoscorpius; species Carcinoscorpius rotundicauda. The sequence continues at coordinate 60,760,599 of CM022398.1, forward strand.
ATATGTCACCAAAGCAAAACTTTTTTTACTGACTTTGGAGAGCCAGCAACTCCCTCTACTCCCTTTTGAATGAAAAAGAAATATATCTGCCCTATAGAGAATGTGGTATAAGAAAATGAGGTGTAGGTGTTGCAGATGTTAAAATTGTTGCTCAGAATCTTCAAGACGTGGTCATTTACCTATGGACAGTTTATTCACTATTTTATTTAAATTTTTATTTGAATGATCTATTATAATAATGAAAAGAATATTTCGGTGCCCATTGACTCGACTCATCCTGAAGCCCAACGAGGAAACGCATAAAAATACCAAACAAGGGCACTGCAGCAACGCCAGGGTTTTAGTGAACACAAAACCCAAACACGAGCATCAGATACAATGTCCACAACACCTTTTGAGAACATCCAACATTGGTTCTTGGTTGACCCCAGCCCAAGTAAACCAGCCGATTGACCAAAGGGGGCCACCCCAAGGTCACCAGTCTACAGGAAATCAAGGCCAAATTGATGTGTTAGGGTTGTACCCCCAACCATCAGTATCCTCTCCTCCCCTTCACGGGTCACCACGCACGGCAAACATGTGGGTGGATGTTCAGATCCCAGAACAAACTATTAAATCAGAGTCAGCTGCAAATGGCTAGGTTACCCTCATCAATGAAGACCTATCTAACGAGCAGCTTTGACTTTTTTGAAAGGAACAAAATTTCAAGCGTTCTGGCCTTTTTTACGAAACATTCAGGTCTTTCAGTGTGTAAAGGCTCAAGTCAAAACTGCATATCAGAATTCCTCTTCCTTGAATTTTTTATTTAAAAAAGGGGAGAGAATGAAAGAGTAAATTTCCGAGTAACTGTGAAGGCTGTTAACGATTTTTTTGTTTACAAAGAATAAGATAAAAGTTATCTCAGAAACTTATCATGAAACAGTTGTTTTTATTTTAATTTCATGCAAAGCTACACGAGGGCTATCTACGCTAGCTGTCCCTAATTTCGCAGTGTAAAACTGGAGGGAAGGCAGCTAGTCATCACCACCCACCGCCAACTCTTGGACTACTCGTTTACCAACGAATAGTGGGATTGACCGTAACATTATAACGCCCTCACGGGTAAAAGGGCAAGCATGTTTGGTGCGATAGGGATTCGAACCCGCGACCCTCAGATTACGAGTAGGACGCCTTAAATCCCCTGGCCATGCCGGACCCATGGAGCAGTTTATTTTATATATAATGGAACTGAATGTTTGAACTGATAACCGAAAAGAGGATATTCTCTCCTTTCTTAGGCTACGGGTGAACGAAGATACTATATACCATCTAGTTTTCTTCAGTAATGGTATTACAGTAATACCTTCACAGCCACAGCGAGTGTGGGCTATTCAACACCCTTGTTATAATGAAAGCATGCGTGTAATACTTAGAATACACAGTTATACGCCTACAAGTAAAGCTAAATAAAACGGTTGAACAATTCCGTACATCTGTTTCACAGCTGGACTTGCTCTGGAACCCAAGACCCCATACGCTTCAGTAACAGTTCCTTATTATGTCTCAAAATTTTACACAATTATGTGGGCAAAGTGTACTTTAACAACAATCAACATTAGTGTAAAATATAATCAGTCCTCGCTATTTAGAACACGACAGACACAAAGGTTATACATGCTACACCATGACAACACAAGGAACGGAAAAACACTACAATGTTTGTTGCGACGTATTTTACCAAGACTGACCACTTCGTCTCCTGCTTCTTACCAAATTCCTATACAAATCGTGATTACATCATACGTGTTATGAATATAGTGCACAATCCACACATTGTGCAGTATGGACATAATATACAATGTGGCATAAGCACAATACAGTGTACTTATATTTGATGACATATAGACATTGTATGGTACGCACATAACATACAATGTACATAAATTAGTAATTTATGTAGTATAGGAACGCATAATGGAGGTACAACTCATGACACATTTTGTAAGTTAAGTGTCGAATAAAAATTAAAGTTGACAGTCATCTTAATATATATGTAGGTTTCTGTTTTTATGCATGATTCATTATGATATTACAACCTGATTAGCAAGTATTAATAATATGTTATGATATCCCATTTTTAAAGTCATCACAAAATTCTCAGTAATGACTACATACAGTTATACATTACACAAAGACGGAAAGAAATAATGAAATATACTTATTAATGTGTTCCTTGTTCAGCAGTTTCGATGTCCTCGCCTGAACGTGTACGAACAAAACTCCCTCAGACAGAAAACAGTACAACCATAGTCTTTGAAGTGAACTTTTATCAAAAGGCGATCAAGATGTTAATTATCACCTTCTGACATCGTTTAACTAGATTTAAAGGTACATATCGTATTTCCAGGTCGGAGTTCTCACAAGAACGATGAGCTTATTACTTGGCTTGTAATAATCACTAAGATAAGTACAATATGTTATCTATGCCACAACGTTAGACTTTAAGCAATTACATAAACTTGAATGTCACATCCATTAAAAAAAGAAACGCCTATTTGTTACTCACCTGTGGCGATTCTTCAACTCTGAGAAATGAAACGTATTTATGCATAGGCAATTACATTAGTCTCATACAATTGTATATTTAATAGAAAAATAAACCATATGCGGGTAATTCAGGTAAGACAGTTATCAATTTTGTTACGGTAGCTACCAAGCCGAAATGTAAAACAGCAGCTATTAGCAAATTTACATTATTTCGTAAAATCTGTCATATTTAGTTATTTCGAATTATCATTACAAACACAAGCAATTCCAACAGTTCGTCTTCAAAATGTAGCCTTGAAACATTGTTCAGGTTAGTGTTGAGTTAATTTCGACTTTATCGAAACATTTCGTAATTAAACCTATTTATCACACATCATAATCAGTGTTTAACTTACCGTACACTATATATATATTGTTTATAGTTAGCTGTATATCTTTGGTAAAGAACCATACCGTGTTTCCTTTTCCCTTAATTGATATGATTTTTTTTTTGAAACCTTGTTTTTCTTTCAGGGTATCTGATACCTTATTCGCTAACTGACATTTATGTAGTTTTTTACAAAGAAGATAACATGTATCATCAAGAAATATAAAAACGTTTTCTTCTATCGGTAAGTTGAATAATGGCTTGATGTTTCCATACCAAGCACTCGAGATAAAGTGGTCAAAAGCCTCTTGCAGAATAATATTTCGTCTGCAAACCTGGGTTATGTTGTTATTGTATCTTCTAATATCAAAGCTAGGTAGATTTCTCCTAAGATTTGGAAGGATTTTGATAAGTTGTTTTGGCTTTGAGGTTTAGTTTTATTTGCAGGAGAGCACGTCCATTGGACTGGCCGAAGAAAGAAAGGTTTTCATCTTTCATTTTCTTTCTCAGGAAGATAACACGTAACACATAAAGCTACACTGGTTTGATTGTTTTGTTTGTAAATGCGTTTTTGCAGAGTGAATCATGATCACTTTTATGCACTTTCCAGATTCAATTCTCTCTTCTCGGGAACCTCGGTTAAAACCCCGAGGAATACAGAGTCACATACCCTTTATAAAACCCGTAATACGGGGAACACCACACACGTACATGTCTTTATCAAAGGTCATCACCGGAATTATGAGAATCTCTCAACTTACCATACACTATATGTATCCTTCTGGAATTGGCCGTACACCTATACATCTTTATCAAACATCATGATCTAAATTATGATAATATGCTTAACTTACCGTACACCCGTATAGCGACTGGAGTTGGTCGTACATCCACATCTCGACGCGTAATCTCTTCTTGATCAGATTCATCTGATGTTGGCCGTACTTGGCTGTGAGGTATTTTTTCTTCCTCTCTGACACCTCCTCCCCCTCAGTATCAAAGTTTACATGCAGCCCAGGTTTGGGTGGACTGTTGGTCTTCAAACTTGACCCACCAGAAGGATGTTTAGGATAAGCGGGTGATATACCACATTCCATACTAAAAATATCTGGAACTTGCAAAAACTGATCTGAAAAAAAATGAAATGTGGTCACAATTTCCAACATTTAAGTATTTCTAATAATAATCTAATTACTGACAATAAAGAGAGTATGACAAACAAAGATCCATTTTGCTAACAAATTTCATAATAAAATCTCTTTACAGCCAGGCCCAAATTAAGGTTTAGTGGGGACCTAAGTCCAGGTAATATTTCGAAATAATAACTCACACTTACCTCTATTCTGCTAGTTTTACGAAAAATAGTTTTTATTTAGGTGGCTTATAATTCAATACAGTACTGGATGCTGATTACGACAAGTTACATGCGCCCATCACAGTTTATCTCTCCAACAAGTACGGTGCATCATGTCATTAATGTGCGTATAGCAATTTTATTGATATATAAATCTCTAGAAGATCTATTACGATCATGAAGTACGCCTTCAAGATCAATTAGAATTAAATAAAATACTGGCTTAACATATTTTAGAGGAATGAACAGAAAGGACGTTATCAAAATAAGCGTTTGCAGATCTAAATACATTAATATATGATATACGTATTCCAATCTACTCAAGCTTTATGTTTCAAAGGCTCAGACGACCTAATGAGTTCTGACATTAGCCGAAAGGTTTGTCTGCTGAATTTCGCGCAAAGCTACACAACGGATATCAGCACTAGCCGTCTCTAATTTAGCCATGTAAGATTAGAGGGACAGCAGCGAGTCATCATCACCTACCGCCAACTCTTGAGCTACTCCTTTTACCAACGAATAGTGGGGTTGATCGCCACTTTATAACGCTCCCGACTGAAAGGGCATGTTTGGTGTGACAGGGATTCGAACCCGTGATCATCATACTACGAGTCGAGTGCCTTAACCTCCTAGCCCTACCGGGCTCGGGAAACATTGGACTAGAGAAAATGCAGCTTGTCGACACTACTCACTGCCAACTCTTTTACAATCAAAGAGATGTATCGACCTTCATATCATAAGGCTCCCACGGTTGAAAGGGCAAGTGTGTTCGATGTCATGGGGATTCGAACCCGCAGATTGCAAGTGCTCTAACCACCAGTCATTAAAATTAACACAGATGATTAACATTAAAACTATTCATCATAGCGCTGTGACTAGTGAAAAATGTATTTTTTAATTACGATTATAACTTTTTCAGTTATCAAATTTTGTTTCACAATACCATTTTAACAATTATTTAAATTTATACACACCTTTGAATAAATTTTAAAACGAGATAGTCGATTTTTCATTTTTTACGTGTGGTGAAAAATAAATTTGTAACGTACATATAAGATCAATTAATACCTATTTTTTTTATACACAAAGCAAAAGAATGTAACTGTTTTCAGTAAATCATAATAGTTTAGTTATTATTACAGCATTCACGATCTGTTTTTTTCCTTCGAAAATATACACACAAACAGCGTAGTCTCACCTAATCTGTATAAAAGCGAGTGCGCGTAGCGTAACGTCGATTTCTCGAAATTATAGTAGTCATAAAAGATAAAATGCATTTATCCAGATAGAACAGTTTTATTACTGTCTGTCCATTATGATTTTACTGGCGGGATGAAACGGAGCCGTGAAATCGTGTAAGCGTAGTGAATGTTGGTACAATATGCTTAAAGTAAAGAAGAGTGTGTGGTCACCTAGCCTTGGACGAAATGCATAAAATTTATTACGAAAGCAAAGCGGTCAATTCAGTCTTAAATCGTTTCTGAATTAAGCTAGTTTCTGTTATGTGACCAACGTTTTTTAATAATAAAAACACCTCTCTAGTCAACAGTTACTCTGAATAAGGTAATTAATGATTGGTTTTTTGTCTATCTATTTAATTTTATATTTTTCAGGACACAGACTAACAACGGTATCAGATTATACTTTTGTCCCAAGGTAGCGACAAAGTTGTTAATCTAAACTATGATATACTTGTAATTATATAATGTATTATTAAAAGAAGTAATCGCACCGAAAAAATATTTCTTGGTGGTTTTCAAATTTAATATTTATTTGTTTCAACTACCAATAATAGAGACCTGTGACAATTTTATTGTCTTGAAATCTACATATTCTAAAGTAATTCTTGTATACCGAATCCGAAAAAGTTATCAATTTTTCTCCACCACGTACAGATTTTTCACATAACACTATATGCCATTTCACACAAGTGAATCATTTTCATTGAAATCGGATCACATTTTACGGCGTTTAAAATGCTGAAAATCATTAACTATACAGTGTTCCCTCGTGTATCGCGGTAGATGCATTCCAAAACCACCCGCGAAGTGGGATCGCCGATTTTTACGTATATATTTATGTGCATTTAGACTTTTAAAACCCTCCCTGTACAAGTATTTAACCCTCCCATTACAATACTGTTCATTATTGCTGAAATAATAAGAACAATTATTATGATATTAAGCCTTAAAATTCAGATATGTATCTGAATCGGCAATTTCTTCGTCGGTCGTTACAACTTCAGGAGCAGTACTTGCCACCGGCACCCTTTCTTTCTTGCTCGGCTAGAAAAACATTGTTATTGGCAGTTGTTTTCTCTGCCTCTTTAGCCTATCGAAAATCATTTGATAAGGAGTCATCAGTTCTTCCATTTTATTGCAAAATTGTACTGATCGAATTATATCGTTGTCCCATTCCTGTGAGCACTCCTTCACTTCGTTAATTAGTTTCATTAGTTCACCTAACCGCTCTAACGACCATCCACTTTACTCGATTGTTTCCTCGGCTTCTTTCGGTGTTTCCTCTTCGTCGTCTTCTTCGGCAGCAGACTTCGTCAGTGCTTCTAAGTCTTGGTCGGCGAGTGGTTCGGATTCTAAGTCAATCAGTTCATCTACGTCTTCCTTCGTCATATCGGCAAATCCTTCACCTTTGATTAACGAAGCTAATTGCACAGCTTTTTGAACAGCCGAGTGTTGGATTTCTTTAGGCGTGAATCCCTTGTCGTCGTGCACAACCTCAGCCCACAACTTCTTCCAGCTTGCATTAACGGTGCAGGGCTTCATCTCTTGCAATGCCTTATGAACATTTTGAAGACATGTAGCAATGGTGAAAGACTTCCAGTACTCCTTCAGGGTGAACGTGTCGTTTTTGGCTTCGGTTTCGGTGGCATTATCAAGGCTACGTACGAGGTTGGACATGGTATTCCTTATGTATGAGGCCTTGAAAGCCCTGATAACTCCCTGGTCCATCGGTTGTATAAGGGACGTAGTGCTGGCTGGCAGGAATTCAACCCTAACGCCTTCATACGAAAGATTTCTTGCGTGGCCACCGGCGTTATCCAAAAGAAGGACATTGAATGGTAAGCCCTTCTCTAATAAATAAAGCTTAACTTGAGGAATGAAACTCTGATGGAACCAATCAGAGCTCAAAGCCTTCGTTATCCAGGCAGTAGGAGTGTGCATCCAATGGACCGGTAGCAAGTTCATGTTCTTATTCTTTAAAGCTATCGGGTTTTTAGACTTGTAAATTAATGTTGGCTTCAACATAAAACCAGCAGCATTACTAGTCATTAAGAGGGTGAACCGGTCTTTATGAGCTTAAAACCAGGAGCTTTTTTCTCATCTTTAAACAGGAACGTTCGGGAAGGCATCCTCTTCCAAAACAGGCCAGTCTCGTCCATGTTGAATACCTGTTCAGGCCTATATTCCCTTTCAGCGATTATTTCTTTTAAAGTGTCCCGAATGTAAGCTTCACCAGCCTCTTTGTTAGCCAAAGCAGCCTCTCCATGTAACAATACGTTTTTCAGGCCGTATCGTTGCTGAAATTTCTGAAACCAGCCTTTGCTTGCAGAAAACGGTTTCTTAGGCTGGGAATCACTGGACGTTCCTGGCTGTGGGTTGTCTACGTCTTCATCTTCATCCTTTTCTGCGAAATTATCATACAACATCTTAGCCTTCGTTGTGATAATGTTAGTATCCAAGGGAACACCTTTCTTACGGCAATCAGCTATCCATATGGCCAAAGCAGCTTCCATCCGAACGATACTCTTATTACGAGATGTTACAATCTTCTTAGCCGTTGTATTAAAACTAATACAATGGGGGCAATGGACGCATAAGTGTTTCCTTCTTTTACCATATCTAATATCTTCACCTTTTTGGCGATGGTTATCATTTTCCGTGACCGTTTAGGCGTAGAAGCATCCTTAGAAGTATTAGCACGTTTGGGAGCCATTGCAGGGGCTTTAAACACACACAAAAGTTCAATGCTGCCGTGGATGAAATCACCAATCACAGGCCAGACATGAATATTGACAGCACCAATCACAGGCAATCAAAATGGGTAGCTGTCATTGGCCGTCTTTCATTTCTGCACCAATCATAGCCCGTCTTGCACATCGCTACGCCATGAAGCTGATCTCGCGTAGCCTTCGCAGACGCACAATGCGTACATTTATGGCCTTTCCAGTTGGTTCTGTTTCCATTTTTACGCTGTTATAAACTCAAATATATGTTTATATCTCAAAATATACCTGTTTTTTTTCTTTACACTATTAATTATATTTATTTTTAATATTTTAATGGTATTTAATGCTATATTTTAGATTTAATGTTTATTATTTTATATATACATGTATGTTTGTATGTATTTATATATATATGTGGGGGTCGGCCGAGCCCGCGAAGTGGCGAGGGAACACTGTAGATTTCTCTAAACCATTACCGAAGTGCAAGTCTTACCGATCATTCTAGAATCTATAATAATAAAAACATATTCATTGTAATGAACAAAAAATAATGTGGTCCAAGTAATTTTTTCTTCCCAATTCGTAAAAAATCGTCACTGGATACGAGAAAAAGGAATATTTTTTTCAAAATATTCACAGTTGAATGATAGAAAATCCGTTATTAAAAGGAAAACAAATTTTACGAAGTTTATTCGCAGACCTGTGTAACCAAAAGGTCATGTTAACTTTACCTGAAAGAAACTCGTATTTTTCTTCACAAGAGTAACTCTCAACTAAATGAATGTTACAGAGAAGAAAACCTGTTCTCCACAAGATCTGCTGGACCAGTAGCCAAATTATTTTATTGTTGAACGGTTTATTTCTATTTAACACGAATAAAAATACTGACCTACTTCAACCGAAGCAATTGCTTGAAGCTATTAACTACCTTGAAATGTAAATAAACCTAAATCAACTGCTAAGGCCGGTTATAACCACCCATTGTTACCGTTGATTTTTCCTGCTTTTATATATGTAGCTGTACCTAAAGAAGAAGGAAGCACTTGAAAGTTAAAAGTAAGGGTGTTGCTGCCTTTAAAGTAAGAGCAAGCAACATAATACAAAGTCAATGCTTACTTCTTCCACTAGTTTAATACCTAAGCACATGTACAAGAATCATTAAGATAAATACTTGTAAGGGTACAGAAAAATAATTCTAGTGAATTTATTATAAACTGAAGAACTTTATATTTATCACTTTAGTGGTAAAAATATAAGTAGGTAAATTAACCCTTCATGGTTAGAATCTAAGTACTAATACATAAATTACCAGTTTTCTGCTTCTAACTTTGGGATCTAAACATCCTATTCTTCCATACAAAAAACAACTGAAAGACTTTGTAATGAACATATGCTAAAAAGTCTTTTTTTTTTCCTTTTAATAGCTATAAATCAGTAACATAGTAATTATATCCTACAATGGAAACTTGAGGACATCATGACACAATTACTTAGATTTTGGTTATTTAGTACTTAGACCCTAAACAACAAACCTAAGGAAGAATTTCATCATTTTTTGAAATGATTTTTGTTGCCTTTGTTTGTGAAATAAACATTATTGTTACTATTGGGTAATATACAAATTCTACCAAACAAATTGTGTATTTAGTTTAAAATATATTCCACAGTTTCTTATCAATGTAAGTTAGAGAATGGTTGGATTAAGAAATTTCAGATGTTAGAAAATTCATATTATCTTATGTAAATATTTCCCAACAACTGTTGATAATTTATCCAAGCATGACCTGTTATCTTACACTGTCAAGTACATGTTCATGTACAGATGTGCATTCATAACATTTTTGTATTGATAGATTGCTATATATATGTGTGTGTGCAAGTTGTCTAAGAAATAATGTGAGGACCAGATCATGACTTGGTGCGAAAGAAATACTGTTCTTATTTACAAATTGATATAAGTTAATATACAGATAAATCTGTCCAAAATAAACTATATGACGAGAAATTTTACAATCTTTTGGATGGCTTCATTTTAGTTTGATATAATTAAAAACAAAAGTCAACTTTACATCTAGGACATGCATAATAATACTGCTCATGTGCATTAGAATTTACAATCAACATGTTCAAACATTATTATCCCCTTAGTTACTGAAACTTGGTTAGATGTCTAGAATATTGGCAATTAGATAAGTTTAAAATTCCAGGTTATAATTATTTAATAGTGACACAAATTTTAAAAGAGAAGATGGGGTGACTTTTAATCCTATTAGAATTTACAATAGAAAAATGATAGTTAAGAGGTTGAGGTTAAACTGGTCAATAATAATTAGGTTTGAGAAGTAAGTTTCTTATTTTGAAATAATTTGATTTTATGTCAAGATAGGTATTTTCCTGAAAAGATGAAAAAGCTAACAGTAAAATCAAACCTAACTAGTTTACTACTAAGGTAAAGGAGAAACAAATTTAAGAAGCTTAAAATAACAAACACGTTGAAAGATTCACAGGTGTACAAAAGCTGTAAACTTGATTTTAATATGCTAGAAAATCTAAAAGTACTTCGAGATAGTTGGTTAACGAGGATAAAATAAACAGTAAGAATTTCTTTAAGAACCATAAAATAGGGCAATTACATCCAAATTTTTCCAAAAACAGTAACATGACCATGACTCTCAGGCCTGTTTAAGAGCTTTCTGTGCCTTCTGCAGACAGACTCCTTCATGGACGAGGATACTGATGAAAACATGTCAAGGTTTTACAACTAGACTGAACAGCTGTCTGGATGATACTGTTATGTAAATGTCATGTAAATGTTTTGTAAACGACAATATGTCGTGTTGTGTTTAAATTTTCATTTCTATTATATATATTTCCATATTTATATTATTGTTTCAAAGCTTAAACCAATAAAATATGTTGTTATTCATTTAAAATAACATTTATAAATTTCTAGAATTAGGTAGATCAAATATATGACTATAAACGGAAATGTATGGTGGCCTAGTGTCTAGACGTTGAGTCTTGTGCAAGAACGGACATGCGCGGATTGCTCTGGAGTTCTGTAAAAGTTACGCGATTGTTCGAGAAGAGGCTTACTAATATATAAAGGGACAGAGACGCGAGAAAAGAAGAGCCAGACATTAGTTTATATTCAATTCAAGAAATAGTGTCTTTGTTCGAGAAGTTTTCAATGTTTGCTGTGTGTTTATTCAACTTGAATTTGTGACAGAAGCTAGATCTACAGAAGCTGTGATTTTATTTCGTCAATCTTTGCGATTCATTTGAATTACTGGTTGTGCTGAGGGTCAACACGTACGGGACTGTTTAAGAGAAACCGAGGCAAATTGGAAAACAACAAATTTAATACATTCATCGAAAACACCGTAAAAAGAACTTCGTCATTCTCCATTCAAACTTCGAAATTTCTTCGTGGGACCAAATTCACACCCTAGACTGAAATTTTGGATTTCTGATCTGAACTTTTGGACTTTCATTCTAGATCATATTATTAGATACAGGCCAGTACCATTTTGTGTTGTAATTAATTTTGAAGGTTTAAACTGAATATCTGTCATTATTGTTATGTAACTTATGTAAAATCTGTTACATATATAATAGTTTAGTGTAATAAATTATACAAGCTGTTATCTGTGTCTTTCTGTTGCGTTTAGTCTACGAAAAACATAAAACATAAAAAAAAATGTAACAATACAACTAGTCACTGATCCTGCACAGTCATCTATCAATAACAGAAGAGATGATGGCAGGTTCAAATAGTGAAAGAGGGCCAGTTAGACTGATCCAACTTTCACAAAGACACAGAGATCGGGTGGTATTAACCATGACCAGTCTCCCTCAAAATGACAGGGAAATGACCACTGCCCCACGAGTCACTGTCAACCCTTCAAGAAATGTGAAGGGGAGCAGAGAGAGAAATCAATGGCAATAAAAGACTGACTAGGTGCAAGAAAATAAATATAAGATCCACTATTGAAGAGAGAAAGGTTGTTATCCAAGAGCATATTCCCTTACAAAATGAACCCTTTCATCAATATCAGCACCACTACAAAAGGGACTGTGTGCATTAGTCTCCTAGAATTAAAAAGGTGAGACACAATTATTCAACAAGATGTGATTGATCATAAGTGTTTCTAGGTGACAGGTACAGAGAACAAACAGTGATAAGATACAAAGAAACACACATGGCAATGGCCTCCAAGGGTGTGTCAGTTTGCAAAGACAGGGTGGACACATGCTGGTTAACCAGCAGTGCCACCCCTTCATACACTCATCCATTACAAAAACAATTATTCCAGTGTAAAAAAAAATTACCAAAATGTGACAGAATCAGTAGGTTTCAGACATGTTTCTAGTAAGGAATAACACACAGGATGATTGGAATCAATCAAGACCTTAATGTTGTCCAGATTAGAATGAAAACCTTGACAGTTCCATTGTATCAAAATTGCTACTTTTACTTAGATTTAGGAATACTGAGTGGATAACCCTTTGGTTTATGACCATGTTGTATTTCTTTTCTAGGAAGAGGTCTATCTACCTCCATGGATTCTACCAGCAACTGAAGGCATGAACAAATAATTATTCTACACTGAAGGAAGGATTGAAGGAAGTGGATCTAAGCAGTCACTGAAAGAAATAGTGAGTAAAGACAGGAATAGACACTGACTTGCAAACTTGCTTATCCATAAAGAATAAAAACCTCTTCATATGGTTTGAGAATGACTCTATTGGAGGCATGGTAAGATCTGTCTGCACTCCCACTGTAACATTGGAATGTAGTGCAGTAGCATATACCTAAGCTGGAGTTGTAGACAATAACTTCCAAGCCAATGAGTAAGAAATGTTGCTTACTATTTTCAAATGTTGTACCTCTCTCTCCTCCAATTACCTAGGGCAAGAACAAAAGTAAGAAGAGAAAAAGCCATTAAACTAACACAGTGACAGTCCAATTCACAATCATAAGTGTCATGGTCTTTGACATTGAAATGACCATACATCACAGAACCACAAGATGCTTTCATCTGACTGAACCTTAGAGACTGAAATCATCTGAGTGGGTTGGGAATATACAGTTTAGATAAACTGCCTTGACAGTAGAAGGTGGAATATAGTGATATAAATGTCAAAATTAGAACACTGGAAAGGAAAACAGTTCTGTCCTAACAACTGGAGAAATGCCTTTCTGCAGAAACTCCTTGGGCACAGAAATCAGTGAGGATCTCTAATTCGAGAATGTTCTTTAAATCCCTCTCAAACAATAACTCATTGTGAGTAATTGTAAGTAGCATGAGGAATAATCTCAATGGCCTTTAATACAAGAAGAGTTCAGGGTGTTTTGAGGTAAATATTTCTACCAAGATGTCCCCAGAATGTAACTTCTTGATGAACTTAGGAAAGCCAACTGTCTTCTCAAATATTTTCTGCATTAAAAAGGGAGACACTTGCCCAAAAGGTTTATTTAGCAAAAGATACAGAACAAGAAGAAGTACAGATGTAGAATGAGGTGGAAACTGCTGTTCAGATTCTTCAAAATATAGTCATTTACAGATGAGCTGTAAATCTACCAAACACCAAAGGTTTTGAAAAAGATATAAACAGGTGTAAACTTATAATATAGGTGTCACATATAATAATAACACTTGAAATATTTATAAAAGTACAATCATGCCACACTGAAAACTTAGATACAAAAATTAATACAAACAGTTTATCTTAAATTAAAAATAAAATTATAAAAAGTACATTCAGTCCCTAATCAGCTCATTTTATTGTGTTAAAGGTGAGTAAAATGCTACAATGAGGATTAGGCCTTAAAAGGATACTTATGGCTGGTTTTTGTTGAAAACTATGAAATGGCTGAGCTTTTAAATATTTTCTTTTTTGTTTTTAAAATACGTATTAGCAGTATACTTAATATTTGGAATTTTACAAGAAATATTAGAACTTACCTGTGTCATGCAGCTATTTATTCCTTTGTGGAAAGTACCAAGAATAAGTGATTAAAAGCAGATATAGTATCAAAGTCTCACAAAGTTATTCCATGGGTTTTAGAGAAGACCAGAAACCAGATCTGCAAGCTTTTCTATCTCTAATTTATGATATATCAAGAAATACTAGGCAGAGCTTAAGGATTGATAATATTACCCATATTTTTAAAGGAAATGATCAAATTTGCCCTGGAAATTATAAGCATGTTAATCTTACTTTTGTAGCAGAAAATCTTCTAGTGTCAAATAAAAAAATATTTACCAATTCATAAAGTGAAATATTATATCATAAACGAAAGCCAACACAGATTCACTAAAATAGAATCTTGCCTTACTAATCTGTTAGATCTTTCTCAGGAAAATTGTTACCTGGAAAAAGGATAGTGTGAACTTGATGAGCTGAGATTTCAAATATTTTTGATAAAGAACCAAAAAAAGATTAACTAAGAAACTGCATTAGTAGAAGTTGGGGAAAGAATAGCTAGTTGAATGACAGGGTGTTTGAAGAGGATAAAGCAAAAGGCTGTTATTAATGCAGTTCAGTTGAACTGGACCCTTGTTATGAAAGTAGTGCCTCAGGGATTAGTCCTTAGGCCTTTTTTTTCTTATTAATATTAATGATACTGATAAGGGTATAATTAGTAAATTATCAAAATTTACTGATGACATTAACCTACTGGATACTTCTAACATGTTAAGGCATTACAGAAAACCTTGATTACATGGTAAGTTGCACAAACATTTGGTAAATGGTCTTTAAGTTTCGTATATGCAAGATAAGAAATTTCAGTTTCAACAATTTGATTCTCATATTTAAATTACATGGGAACCAACTCAATAGCATGATAGAAAAATGTGATCTTGGCATAGTGGTAGATAAGTAACTCAAGCCATCAAAACATTGCTCTGTTGCTAGTTGTAAAGTTTATAGAATTTTAGATGTATATAAAAATAAACATATTGATTTCAAGACAAAATGTTTTGTTATCTCTATATAACTATCTAATTATGCCTCACTCGGAATGTCATATACAGCTTTGGCCTCTTTATCTAAGAAATTATACAGACTTCTTACAGGGAATTATTACAATACTTCAATTTGCTTTTCTTGAGAAAAGAAGGGTTAGAGATGGCACTGTTAAAGTTTTCAACCTATCAAGAGGAACTCAATGTGACAGAGGACTCCAATTTATTTTTCTTTATTCTAAAGATAAGATCAAAGAACATAATTTTAAGAAATGAAAAAAGGCAGGTTAAGCAATTTTAAAACAGTTTTATTTTGTTTGTAAAAGAACAATGAACTTATGGATTAAATTTCCACCAGCAAGAGTTGAAGAGGGAATTGATTGCTGCCTCATAAATAGAGGGTAGACTTAATTTTTCTCAGAGATGGATGTGAAAAATCATCTTTGAAAGATCAAATGCTTTCTTGTTGTTTGTGTCCTGTTACATAAACTAATAACCATACTCAAAAAAATTTGAGACACAAATAATTTTTCAAATATGCTCACCAATTTTGCATTTATCCAAAAGAGAACTTTTAAAAATATTTGAATGAAACCATGTACCAAAGAATGTAAAAGTTCTAGGACTAACCTAACACTGCAGTAAAACAGTGTCTATAGTTTTTATAACTACTATCAATACACTCCTGGAACATCAGCATAATTAATAACATTTATCCAAATAGAATAATTATTTCTTTTAATATATCTGGTAAAAGAAAGAGTAACAATCCTAGAAAAAAACAAGCAAGAGAAGCTGGTAAAACATTAAGTATACAATAATATACCTGTTCATTTCCTTCATATATAGATTACAAGTGTATTAGCAAATTTATATTTTACACTTACATAGATTTTCAATAAAAATTTTATCATTGTTTCAAAAGTATTTTCTTTCAGTAAGATTCAACACGTGTCATTCTGTAATATCACATTTAAACTCTGAAATAACTGTACCTATACATGAACACCATAACATTTGCAATAAAACTGGATGTTTCATTAGATATTTATTTAAAAAGTGATAAATAATTTTTTAAAGCAGTGTTTCTCAAACACTTCTGTTCATGGGCCACTCGATTTTGTTTTTACCTCAATTGACTACAATGAGATTTACAGTATAAAATATGCTACTGTTTTCTTTTTATAATTATGCAACCTTTCCATGCTGAAGGGAGCTCGTCACTGACCACAGTTTGGCAACTGCTGTTTTACAACATATTACTTATGATTTTGTGTAGTTATTTAATCCTGTTTAAAAATTATGGTTTCAGTATCAAGAAATAAAAACAATATGGAAAGCAGGAATTATATAAATTTTTCAAGTCATTTATCAGGTTCTTGACATCTATCTACATAGTCAGGGTACCTTGATATTAAACCTATGTGAGTTGTTCTTTGTAAATAAGAATGTACGAAAAGTAAATTTAATTATCTATATGCATTATTGAGCTAATTTTAATTTTTGATCCATGCAAGAAGCTCATTCTTATCCCAATATAATACCAATTACATACACACATTCTTTTCTCAAGTAGCGAAAGACTAAAGTCAGGCAGATTTAAAGAAAGGTGTAATGTACTTTTCTTCCGTCAAACTATTTTTTTTAAATGCCTTACACTGTACTGAAGTCTAAGACATAAAATATTTAATCATTTGAAGACTTTCATTTAAGTTAGTATCTTATATCTCACAAACCATGGTATCTGAATGGTTGTCATCTGCTGTTTGAAATGACAGAAGAACAGTCATGAATAATGACTATGCCAAATTGTATTTTACAAGTAGAATATAATAAACAGTTAGTAATTAATCACACTATCATTCATATTTCAAAGCATGGTAAAAATTAAACGAAAATGTAGATTTACTGTATATTATTGTTAAACAGCTCTTAACATAACATATTAAGTTATTAAACTCTGACCAGGGCTTGAACTTGCAAATTTTCAAGGTTTTCATCCATGTAACTATGCCAGACATATCAGGACTCATGATCACAAAACTTCACATTAATGTATGAAGCCAATGACCTAATAGAGCTTATCTCAGACATGTATCACTATCTTAATCAACATTCATCCTAATAGGATTATTAGGACATAATTAAACACATTATAAATACTTAAATGTAGTTGATAATCATATGGCTTGAACAAACTACTTAAATAATTTTGTTTAGTAAATTAACAGGTCATTTTAGTATGTAAATCATCAAGATTTCACCAAATAAACTTCAATGGTAATGTTTTTAGAAATTTATTACTTATTCAAATCATATTAATTAACAAATATTTTGTTGGTGGATTTTACATGTTTTTTTCTATTACAAGTGTAGGGTTTTTATCAGTAGTCTTATCATGATCTACCACACAAGTACTTGATTTCATATTCCGATGGTAGAATAGTAAATACTTCAGATAACTTTATACTTTCTTGTTAATATTTATACACACTATTTACTATTTATAATGTTTAGTTTGACTTTCACATCTCAGTATCTTTAATTTCTAAAACTCTAAAGTTTCTAAGTATAACAGTTAAAATTCTCAGTGGTATAAACTGTGACATAATAACTAACTAACTATAGAGAAAAAACTTAATTCAGAATCAACCTAAATTAGTATAGTGTGCATTATTAGTAATTAAAATATAGACATATATATATATATGTGTGTTGTATATCATTTTTAAAATACTTCAATAAGCTTTACAAAAGATGCCCAGGCTGAAAAAGGTGATTTTTGTAAACTTAAATTAAAAATCATTGAAACAAAACAAGGAGACAGATTATTTAACCCATTAGTCATCACTCATAAAAAAGTGGTCTTACTAATTATTGTAAAGTAACCATGAAGTCCCAGAAATACATTTTAATTTCATTTATTGAAACCAACAAACTGAATCACTCCAACAAAGATTATGCCACTTTGTTAGTTCATCACAGTATCTTTCAAGTCTTTTGCTAAAATTTTATGTTACCCAATAAGTTTAGTACAAAGTTTATTTCTATTATATGTGTTGTGTTTGTGTACATACACATGTACACATACATATATATATACAGCAATGTTACCTTTCTGATCCTAATTTTAAAAAAGTTCTGTTATGGTAAAATACTTCACTGCAAGGCAAGGTAATAAAATATATTTCCTCAAATATATTTTGTGTCTTATTTATTTAACTTATGTCGTTCAAGGTACTCTATAGCAATCAACAGGATCTAAAAAAATGAGCTACTGATAAACAATCCTCCACTTCTCTTTAATATTTAAACTTAACTATAACTTTTAAAGTTTAAAATCTCCATGTCTATTCAACAAAATATTTATACAATTCAAACTAACAACACACAAATATTCATTTACTACATAAGTAGCTCAAAAATGGCAACAAATTCCACATAGGATATAGCTGGGTAAAATGGCTTATAATTTTTCTTTTTAAATAAATCACTTTTAATCTAAGGTGCAAGTACAGATTTGGAAAGGTCTGCCACATCTCCAGTTGAATTGGTTTTACATCTCCAATAGAATGGTAAATCTTTGGAAGAAATTGCAACTAGGAAACACGAGCAAAAACACTGCAAGGCACTTAAAATGTTTATGGCTGAGACCTGTAGCCACAGGAATTTTTAGCATTTCAATACAATATCAATTTTGCTTTTATATTCTGATTTTTCAAGACACAAAGTGAGGATTCAGGGCACATCTATCAACACCTAACAATGCTTCTGTACATAAATATAAATTTTGGCTGGGTAGAAATCATCTTAGATAAGTTAGCTTTATTTTACTAATAAAGCGGTTGGCCTTTGACATGGGTTGCCTTCAGACGTGGTAGATGATATTAATATATAAACAACTGAATGATAGGGACTAAATTTGAGTATTTTGTTTGAAAGTTCAATGGACTAGATGGCTTAGATGGACCAACAAGGTCCTTATCATCCTTAAATTGTATGTATATGTCTAAAGTGGTGGATAAAAGGCAGAATGACTATTTTAAATAACAGTTTTCTGTTTGAGGGGAGTTCAAGAGTCAGAACACACTCAATAATGTAACAATACTAACAAATAAACAAGAGACCATTTAGTCCTTCAAGTTCAACAGTTCAAGACTGTACCTACAATTCACCCTTTAAAAAAGTAAAAATTTATAGCCACCCTTTTTTTTTTTTGAGAAATCGTTGATTTACTTTTTCAGCTAATCTAAACTGAAGTAATAAAGATTGTAAAGCAAGTTGATAAGGTCTTTTCATATATAATGTTAATTATTTTGTTTTTATGTGTAAGATGTAACTTAATAGTAACATAGTAATCAAAAAGGTACATCAGAACTTGCATTGGATTGTTAGGAAACAAAGAGTTTTCAAATAGCTGGTAAACCCTGAAACAGACTAAAAATAAATACATGTAGAAACTTTTAATATTAAAACTACTATCCGTATGAAATACCTTTAAGAATATATTGCCATGGGAAATAAAACTGAAACAATTAAACACCTGAAATTAGTGAAAAGTAAAAAAATGAAAGGAAAACGTTACATTTTTACTGAAAGCTAAAGCAAGAAGAAGCCTACGCCTTACTTTTCTAAAAAGACTAGATTCCAATCTTTACTACTTTGAATTTTGATGCCACAGGGTTGTACTCTGGTGCAGTGATAATGATATCCTGGTTTCTTAACTGCTTTGCTATTTAGACGATCCACGTTACCACTGAGTTAGTTACGCTGGCGCTTCTGTGTTTCTAGCAGAGCAGACAGAGGTGATAACCGGCTAAAAGCCAAACGAAGCAATGAGTACGGAAAGCAAGCGACACCTTTCTTTATAACTTTGAAAATTTTTCATACAAATACGCAACAGTACTCTATACGGTACCTCACTTTTCAGATTCACCCAGTATTTCTTTTCACGGTCGTCACATTCAACTTACCCAACGTCTAGACGGTGTTAATGACCTCAATTTCTCACTAGTATTCCAACACGTCCCATCCAAACAAACACACTTTCGCTTAAAGGTATAGCACTTAGACACCTCAGAATGGTAGTTAGAAAAGCGGACTTATCGTCGTACGGAAAACGGAAAATTAAATAAAAAACTAAAACTTATCAATAACATCTAATAAAAAGTAAGCAGCCTGGGTAGGTCAGAGAAAAATAAGTAAGATATAGATTAATGAAGATAATTATAAAAAAACAACTTGGCAAGGAGTAAATAATACAGGTTTATACTATTTTCAATTTACATTTTGTTGAATCATTTTGCTCTCATCATCAAACAATAAGAAAATATCCAAGTTATATTCTTTTAAATATGTATAAACAAACGTTTATTTTTATCATTTATAATGAAAACTGAAGATTACAGTGGAAAGAAGAACACGTATTTTTAGAAAATGAAATAAATTATCTGTAATAGAAATTTTCTGTGTGTAGGGGTAAAGAGGTATATCTAAAAATGTCATTATTCCACCACAATAGTCTATACCTTTGTTAGGAATATTCAATTTTTTTTATTTTTCTTTAAAAACTGAAGTATACCTTTCATTCCTAGTGTTGGTAAAGTTTCAGTTGTATTTGTTTCAGGCATTTGTGCAAAATTACACAAATTCGAGATGACGAGAAACCCACTTGAAGTAAAAATGTATCTCAGGACAGCTGGTATGGGTATTACTAATTTTACCAAAATAAAGCAGAGAACGACATTTCAACCTTCTTAGGTCATTTTCAGAATACAAAGTTACACAAAGACTATTTGTGCTAGTTGTCCGTGATTTTGAAGAAGCAGACTGAAAATGAAGGTACTTATTTGGACTTGAATATCACTCTTATAGCGTTCCCATGGTTCCTATAGTATAGAACCAATTTTGCAGCAATTTGACGCTCGTATTCATAGCATAGCACTCTAACCACTGAACTACTCCATACCCTAACAACTGTAAATAACAGTTTGCTTCTTTTTAATAAATTTCAGTAGGCTTCAAAAACTCATCACTCACTTCTAGTATACACAAGTTTTTTTTTATGTTATTATGTATCTAAAGATAATATAAATTTGGTTTTAATGTTTTTGTTGCTGTTTTTTTTTTACAAAAACGTTATTTTAATTTTCATTATTTTTTTAAAATCGACAACACTAAAGTGATTAACATAGAACCTGTCTTAAATTTTCCACACTTTCATAAATACTTTTTATGTTTTGTTTGTTTTTTGGAATTTCGCACAAAGCTACTCGAGGGCTATCTGTGCTAGCCGTCCCTAATTTAGCAGTGTAAGACTAGAGGGAAGGCAGCTAGTCATCACCACCCACCGCCAACTATTGGGCTACTCTTTTACCAACGAATAGTGGGATTGACCGTCACATTATACACCCCCACGGCTGGGAGGGCGAGCATGTTTAGCGCGGCGCGGGCGCGAACCCGCGACCCTCGGATTACGAGTGCACGCCTTAACGCGCTCGGCCATGCCAGGCCTAAATACTTTTTAAAGAAAATAAAAAGACATCAAACAAACAAAACAGCTGTTCGCTCATAACTCAATAAAAAAAAAAAGAGGGAAAGAGAATTTTTAAAAGAGTAAAGAGTAACATTGCTAAACTTATTGTCTTTAAATCTCTCCGGACTTAAACGCTAAAATCCGGGTTTCGATACCTGTGGTGGGCAGAGCACAGATAGCCCATTGTGTAACTTTGTGCTTAATTCAAAACAACAATTAGATATCTCTCCCTCGGGATTTGGGCACGTATATATCATACCCTAGAGGATCAGGTTCTCTTTGACCTCTTCCTCCTTCCTGTACTTGTGTGGTCGTGCAGTGTTTGATGGTGAAAGTTACTGCACTTTCAGAGTGAGCTGAATTTACTCCGGCCCTTTTCAGGGCAATGTCCATGAATTGACATACATGTATTAATATTGTTTTGCCCTATCAGTAAGATATCTAGTTTGTTGGTGGAACTTTTTTTACATTATATTTTTATATGTATATACATATTTTTTCATTCATTTTTATTTATTATGTTATTTTTATTTTCTTAATTTTATTTATTCATTTATTTTTATTTAAATATATATTGATCGGGGAGAGGTGTTTAGGACTAACTTCATCATGTATGAGGCAACTGTTTAGTTCGCATAGTAATTCTTTTTCATCCAATTTTTATCGAAGAACGGTATTGTATTATGCAGGAGTATATTTGGTATGTTAGAATATTTATGTATAAATTGAGATGATGTTGCTCTAGGAACTCTATATACTGTTGTGAGGAGTGTGTTTTGGATTGTTTGTAGTTTGGTTTTAATTATTTTGTCATTTACATTATCCATGCTGGAGCTGCATAGTCGATTACTGGTCTAATGTAATTTTGTAAATTTTTAGTATGTTTTCTGTAGATGCTCTACTATTCCTGCCAATTAGATTCCTAGAATAGTTGGTTCTTCGTCAGACTTTATTTCTAATTTCGTCTACATGGTTAATCTATGTTAATTTTGAATCATAGGTTAGACCTAAAAATTTTGTCGATATGGCAGTCTGAAGTAGTGTTCCATTCATATATATTTCAGGCTGTAGTGTTTTGTATTTTGTAAACACGACAACTGGTGTTTTTTGCTGTATTTATTTTTGACAGTATTTATTGTTAATATTTAGTTGCGGTTGTATGTTTGTGGCTGCTATTGTTGGTGTTGTGGCACTTTTCTAGACTGCCACATTATCAGCGAACTGAGAAGAGAATCCATGATTAGGATCCCTCAATGGCATATTGTTTACATACATGATGAAGAGTACAGGGCTAACCACCCCTCCCTGAGGGACACCAGCTTCTGAAGTAAAGTACTCAGAAAAGGTACCGTCTACATTTACTTTACATTTTCTACTTTCGAAGAAGTTAGACAGGCAGCGGTAGTCTCAATTCATTCATTCGGAACCTTACACCATCGTGTTATAAAATGTCAAATGCTTTCTCGATATCAAGGAAGCAAGCGGCAGTGCATTCTTTTTTATTGAAGCTATTTATTATCGTTTCAGTTACTCTAATTAAATGATCTATCGTTTGTCTAAATTTCCTGAATTCATTTTGTTCTTCTGGTAATTTTGATGTTATCTCGAAGAATGCAGAAAGTCTATTACTGATTATTCTTTCAAGAATTTTGCCTACCCAGCTGGTCAGGCTAATTGGTCGGTAGCTATTAAGTTTATTTGCTGGCTTTTTTTCCTCATGGAACATTAATATATTAGTAAGCTTCCAAGAAACTGTTGTGTATCCTGAGGATAGAAATGGATGAAAAAGTGCTTTTAGGTGGTCAAACAGTTTTGAAGAGCCCTTTTTGAGAAGGATGGTTTGTATTTCGTCTTCACCCGGAGATTTGTTTTTGTATTTTTTATTGCTTCAAGAAGTTCATGTAGGGATATTTCTTTCGTTAGTATTGTATCTTTATAGTTTGTGATGTGTCTTGTATTTGTCTCAGGTATACTCGTTGGGAAAATTGATCCAAAT
The DNA here is from genome assembly GCA_011833715.1 of Carcinoscorpius rotundicauda. NCBI lineage: Eukaryota > Metazoa > Arthropoda > Merostomata > Xiphosura > Limulidae > Carcinoscorpius > Carcinoscorpius rotundicauda. The sequence continues at coordinate 60,784,318 of CM022398.1, forward strand.
TGTTTTTTATTGTTTAGTATAAAGTTGGTAACTTTGTTGTAGAAATATGTATTCATATCTAGATCAGATATGATCTAGTACAGTATAGGTTTGGTTTTCAATTTCATGCAAAGGGCTATCTGCACTAGCCGTCCCTAATTTAGTAGTGTAAGACTAGAGGAAAGGTAGGCGGTGATGACCAGCTCTAAGACTACTCTTTTACCAACGAATAGTGGGATTGACCGTTAAATTATAACATCTCTACGGCTGAAAGTGCGAGCATGTCTGGTGCGACGGGGATTACGAGTCAAACGTCCCTAACCATCTAGCCATGCCAGGCCAGTATATTATATTAGTTGATATAAGTGTAATGATTTCGGTTACTTCTTTTGGACTTCAGTATTGTATTTATACATACAAATTTTGCCACAAATTATAAAATAAATACGAATGTATATTATTATATTTATATCAAACAAATTATTAATCATTTCCATCCACTTCAATTAAAAACGTTGACTGTTTGGAAGTGCAGATACATAAATAACATTATTTTCTACTTCCCACATCCTTCTCAAGGAAAGCTCATGCTGCGACATCCATTGTGCATTGGCAGCAATATAAGAAATCTATATTTTTCTGTGATACATAATAAACACGGAAAAAAAGAACATATTTTAATCTTAAAGTTTTCCTGAAGACTAAAATCCAATGCATTATTCATATAAAATATCAAATATATGTGTTTTGTGAAAGTTTCTGCACTAATTTTGAGCTAAAATCGGGTTTAGATCATCTTGGCTTGATAAATTTATTAAAATACGAAATTATTCAAACATCTATTTTAGACGACCCCGCTGGTATTGCGGTAAGTCTACGGATTTACTACGTTAAAATGAGGGGTTCAATTTCCCTCTGTGGACTCAGCAGATAGCCCGATGTGGCTTTTCGGTAAGAAAATGCACGTATACTCTTTTAGATGGAAAACGGTTACAATTTGTGATATGACATCGCTATGCAATTGTTAGTTGAACTGGCTGGTTTTGAAAGTTGAACAGGTAGCAATGGCAGTTGCTTGTATGTTGCAAAAATCATGTAACTCCCAATGTAGTGTTATTTATATCTATTGTTTTCTGCAGTCCTTTATATTACAAAACAGGAAAACATAAGGGGATCATCTGGTCTTTTAAAGCTATCTCTGCACAAACACTTTTAAAATAAAGGAAAACTTAAACCTTTCCTTTATAGTAAAAGAACTCATCGATTCGTCTTTTAAACTCTTATGAAGTGTCGGCCTCCTTTATTGCTGACTAATTTGTACTTTAAGCTAGTACTTAGTTTAGAAAAATAAAACAATGTCTTAATTGGAGTCTCGTCTGTCCTATTCAAAATATTCAACTTGTTTTTATTCGATCTACTGTCTTCAGAATGTAATACAAAGAAATCAAAATTCTTTATTCTATTGTTACCTAAAATAAACTTAATTTAGAACACTTTTTTACATTTCTTTTCTCAAGAAATAATGTTTCAATGTCTTTCTTTCGTTTACGAATTATTTTAAATTTTCTGGTGACAATATTACAAAGTCCAGTCAACGTTAACGATAACAAAATATATTATTTCTTCCTTTATGTTTTTTTACAAACTGTTTTCACTGTGTACAGTTGTAAGCCAATTTTAAACTTACTCGTACCCCAACATTGTTGAAACAAAGCAAAAAGCTAACTGATTCACTCTATTGGATAGAAACGATTATACTATCTTGAAACAATACTACAATCGTCACATCTATCTCATATTGATAACATATCCTCGAATGTGCTTGAAACCTTGAAGTCAAATCCCATAGAAATTTCTTGGCCTATATGAACTTAACGTGATCATTTGGACCTGCAGTTCCCTTTAATTAACAAACAAATCACAACATTAAAAATATAACTTACATCACTAATCGTTCCTCGATAGTGATGCCCCTTAATCAATCCTAATAATAATAAAAAAAAAGAGATAACACTAAACCGTCTATTCACCCAACCAAGCTAACTGTTGATGAGTTGTTTGAGGGAGCACTGATATATATAAGTTAATTAATTTTTGTTTGATTTATTCGTTTACCAGCTGATAGTCCGTCAAATGTTATTGGGTGAGTACAACCGCTCCCACATCACCGCATAATATAATCTCACATTTCATACCTAACTGAAATTTAAAAGAAAATTAGAGAAATCGAGGTTGCCCAACAAACAGGCAGAAATGATGGGGGGGGTTGTTTTGGAATTTCGCACAAAACTACTCGAGGGCTATCTGTGCTAGCCGTCCCTAATTTAGCAGTGTAAGACTAGAGGGAAGGCAGCTAGTCATCACCACCCACCGCCAACTCTTGGGCTTCTCTTTTACCAACGAATAGTGGGATTGACCGTCACATTATACACCCCCACGGCTGGGAGGGCATGTTCAGCGCGAACCCGCGACCCTCGGATTGCGAGTCGCACGCCTTACGCGCTTGGCCATGCCAGGCCCCAAATGGGGAGGGGGGTCGAGGCAATCAAACGTCGGTAAATTCCTTTGTGAGCCAAGCAAAATTAAAATCATTCGTGATATGTCCAAAGAAAGATTGTTGCTAAAATTATTTATATTAACTACTTATTTTCCTATGTATTACACTAACAATATTAGGTTATACTTTTGTTTCTAACAACATGACGTAAAAGCCATTGTTGTACTGAAAGTATAAAACGAAAAGTATACAAGACTGGAATAATGTTTATTTTTTAACTTCGAATCTCTGTTGATCAATGAAGTTTGGTTCTTATTTAAAAAGTTGTTGATATGACAAAAAATGGCTTAATTCAGAAATTATTTAAGTTTAAAATTGAATTGATGTTTTCACATTCGTGATAAATTTTATGCACTTGGCTGTAGGCTATACAGAGGGGGGGATGGGTACACATCATCCTCCACTAGCCATACAAAAAATTGTGTAGATTAATGGAAAATCAGAAATATAAAGTGTTGATCATCTCAATTAGAATAATTTTGCTGTAGGATTACTTGTAACTTGATATTTTCGAATAAAATCAATAAATGAGAGTTCAGTCATATGTTTCTTTTCTTTGTTTCTAAATTAATTCCATGAAATTTACGTTGCAGTAACAAAGAAAAGTTTACTTGGGGTCGGGTTTAAGTCACTGTTACTTAATCCCGTATCCACCACTGCAGTCAATGACATTATTCGTTGGTAAAAAATAACCCAGAAGGTGGCGCTGTTAACTAACTACCTTTCTTCCAGTTTGTCTTCAAAATTACAGAGGGCAAACCTCAATGGGATCAATACACTAAACTACCGCTTCCTTTCCGTAATCGTGCCTTTCAACATACCACAGATTGAGAAACACCACTCTAACACATCGTGAATTGAAATTGTAATTTTATTTGAAAGAGGAATTTGGCATTTGATTATTTTACTTTTACGTTTTCTTATGACATTTTGAATTTTCTTGTAATTCTTCCTGGTAGATCTCTTTTGCTTTTTTTTGTTGTTGATGTTACTTGAAAACGAAAAGAATTATACATCGTTAAAAACAAAATCACTAGTTAAATGATATAACTATACTAGAAATTGTAGACATCTCCATTAAATTTTTAATAAAAATATCATTAGGTTAAAACTGAAACGGTGACTTTTAAATGTACCGGAAGCCATTTTTCCACACCATTCTAATATCAAATGGAGGCCCGGCATGGCCAAGTGTGTTAAGACGTTCGACTCGTAATCCGAGGGTAGCGGGTTCGAATCCCGGTCGCAACCAAACGTGCTCGCCCTTTCAGCCGTGGGGGCGTTAAAATGTTTCAGTCAATCTCACTATTCGTTGGTAAAAGAGTAATCCAAGAGTTGGCGGTGGGTGGTGATGACTAGCTGCCTTCCCTCTAGTCTTAAACTGCTAAATTGAGTAGCTTTGCGCGAAATTCAAAACAAACAAATTAATATCAAATATATTTTTAGCCGTATATCTACATGCAATTGCATAATATAATGATTACACAATTGGCAGTCTGATATATATCGGACTACCAATGACTAGTGTGGTTACATATACGTCTCAGGGTAGAAAGCTTTTATGTCACCTATGATGTAAAACTACAGTAAAATGACGTAGAAGAAAATGTTTGTTCTTTAAATGTTATGACTTATAAACCATCATGGTTGTGATGCAGATATTTTACTCTCATTATTTTATATATATTAAATTATTTCATTAAAAATAAAGAAATGTTATCAGCTTTTGGCATTTCTTATCAAGGTTAAAGATTGACAACTTTTAGTAAGAAGTCTGCCTGCCAGTTTAATAAAATACTTCAATTAAAAGCTAATTCCAACTTTATTAATTAATCCAAAGTTTTTCTGTTACTGTTTCTGATTAATTCAAACATTTATGAGTGATAAAACATTCTGTAGCACAGTATTTTATCTAAGATTAACGTATACTCACCAGTGCCCAGTATGTTGTCAGTAACATTAATTACACCATAATATCATTACATCAAGTCAACTAACACCAATAAGGTTGATTGTTTTAACACTTTTAATCTTTGTTTTTGTATTTATAAATGGTTACTTGTTTCAAAAAATATCACATACACTAAATTATAAATTTTGTTATCCCTCTCAATTTTTTGTCCTGTTTTAAAACTTAGTTTCACTCACCTTTATGTTTATTAAAAGATACTTTCATAGAGATATACATTTTTTATACCTGATTTTCTACTAATCACTTCAAATATTTAAAGACATAGTAAGATGGTCCAGTAGCAACCATACAGATTATCATCAAAAAGTTAATTGCTGTTCCTTACTATACCATAAGAATTGATTTTTTCCAACATCATTTTCTGTTTGCATGCATCTATATATACAAAGAGACAATAAAAAAAATATTTTTCATTATTTAAACAAGGGAACAGGCTTATTGCTGATAAAAAAAATTGCTTTAAAAGCTCTTTAATGTGAAAATTTGCTTTAAAGTTCTACCAAGCAACCTTCATTGATAACTTCTGTTGACTATTTGACTATTTTATTTTATTTTATTATTTCTGCATTTCAGGTTTTTCAATACTTATTGACTGAGCCAATGACAAATTGTTATGCTCACCATGTAGAATTTTTTTAACACAATTAGCATAATTTGCAAAATATAAAAACAGACAAATAAAACTTGAAAGAGTTAAAATCCCACATTTTTTCAAACTGCTCAGATATTCTCCTTCAGCGATGTGATAAAGGAGTAAGTTCCACTGACTTGTTCAATACATGTAGGATTTTAAATATTACATTACAAAAATTTACTTGATATATTCTCAGTTTACGTTTTGTTCATAAATTATGCAAATATTCATAGTATAATTGTACAATAACGTGTTAAATTCTTATCCTATTGTTTAGTAACTACAACAGTTATTTTTTCTTACTTAAAGATTCAGACCAAAGTAAAAACATACTAAACATATGTTCTCAGAAATTTACACAATAATTCATTATCAGAAATAAAATCCAACAAAAATGTTTTATTGAAATATGAACACTACATGTTCAATGCACGAGATATATCTCACTTTCTTTTACAAAAGCTGCAAATAATCATAAGCTAAGGACACTTCAAAAAACCAATGTAATTAACAACAAAGCTTGAATTCAGTTCATATTTAGAATATTATTTTCTTAAGTGTTCATCTTGCAGGAAAAATTACGAAATTCATCTAACTACAAAAACACAAAATTATTAAGAAAAGAAACTCAGACTGAGAGTAACTGCTACTATCACATTTTTGTAATTCAATATTACCAGCTTATTTTTCTCTTCTGATTTATATCCTTTTAAGTTAGGGAATTCTTAATAATTAAAGAAACCTTGGAAGGTATGCTTGTTTAAGATTCAATGTATTATGTTACTACTGATTTCAAAACTGCCTAAAGCATACTCCTCTGAAATTTTCCATTCAAAAAAGTGTGTTAAAAACAATAATAAAACAGGTTTACTTTCGTGATCTTGCATTAACAGTAACCACAGAAAAATCATGAAGCTTAGAGGATTTGGTATAATTTAAATTTTAGCAGCCACTAATATGAAGTGTGGGAAAAGATGGAACTGAAGAATTAGTTCAAGAGTTGATTATCAGGAAATATGACAGCACCACCTGGTGATAAGAAAACACAACATACACACTAGGTTCTTTTTCTTTTCTTACATGTTGTTTGGCACCAGAGCATTAGATTTTCTATTCATGGAACATTTTTTAAACAAGATTTTCTGTCATCACCAACACTTTCAGAATATAAATTTAAAATATTTTGCTAAATTTTGAAGAAAAGCAACTTTCCACACAACCTTCATACAGGTAGAGAAAATTAAACAATTTATCCTTTACCACACAATTACTATGTTTAGTCTTTTCTGTGATATGAACTTTTAATAGGGTATAACTTGTTTAAGTTTAGGCTCAAGTTACCATGTTACAAACTTTTATACATAGAATTTCAAATTATAAAAATAAGTTGTTATATTCAGGTGAAAATTTTAAATTATTTAATACTGTGTGTAATGTAATGTTTATTAAACTATTTTTTCTAGCCCAAACTACGAGAGCTGTTCAAAAAATACGTGGACTGACGTCATAAAACAAAATGTACTTTATTTAGAAGTTGCAGGTCTGGGACCCCTTCAAAGTACTCTCCTCCCCAACGCACACACTTATCCCAACGGTATTTCCACTTGTTGAAACAGTCCTGGTACGCTTCTTTTGTAATGTCCTCCAGCTCCTTCGTCGCATTTGCCTTAATCTCGAGAATCGTCTCAAATCTTCTTCCTTTCAAGGGTCTTTTGAGTTTGGGGAACAAGAAAAAATCGCAAGGAGCAAGGTCAGGTGAGTAGTGATCGAGTGTTTGGCCAAAAACTCACGAGTTCTGAGACACAAATTTCGCAGCAACGCGGTACATCTTCAATTTTTCGGTCAAAATCTCGTAACAAGATCCAACTGATATCCCACACTCTTCAGCTAGCTTCCTGACAGTCAGACGTCGAATTGCCGCACCAGGGTGTTGATTTTGTCGACGTGTGGGTCGTCAGTTGACGTGGAAAAACGTCCAGGACGCTCATCATCTTCAATGGACTGTTGACCATTCTTAAAACGTTCATGCCACTTGAAACATGCCGTACGCTTCATAGCAACATCACCGTAAGCCGTGTTAAGCATAGCAAAGGTTTCAGTGAAGATATCTGCAATCGGGAAATGGCGTCGTAATCAGCTGATCTATGCAAACCTAGCGACACCGAGCGGATTCCCCTGGAACCAACTGAGTCGCGCAATTCAAACAGTCCGCGTATTTTTAGAACAGACCTCGTATTATTTTGTATAGCTTTCAAATTCACATTATGCTAACATAACCATTATGTTACTTGCTTTTTGGAGTAATATTTCAGTGTAAAACTTGCACAGATACCAAATATTATTCAAATTCAATTTTTACTGATCTTAACAAAACCCATGTTAACAGGATATGAGAAATATTAATACCAAAATTTTAATGTTCATTCTTGTTAGTGTTTAATCCATCTTGAAGTCGTGTTAGTTGAACTGTAACTGAAGAATTTATATTTGAATTATTAATCAAACTGGTCATGACTAAAAATTTGTATAAATATATATTTCAAATAATAAATATTAACAAAGCATAATTCAAATTATGTGAGTCAATATGTAAATAGACTGACACAATAAAATATTAAATAATTATTCTTTTAATTCGTTTTTAATTGTAACATGATAACTTACAGTTGTACCAAATATAGTAATGCAGTGTACTGTCTCTTGATAAAAGTCCACAAACTAAACATTATGAAAGCATATTTCTTTGTTAATTTCTAAAAGTTTATTGTACAGTAAAAAGAGATTCATTAACTCTTCATTTTATAAGTTTACTTGGATTATTATGTAATTCTCATTGTTTAACACTTTAGAGGTTAGAGGTTTGTGATGAAATTACATTCATAATTATTAATTTAATGTTGCTATTTACTATTAAAAGTTAAAAAGACTTAATACATTAATAAAATGTCATTAATAATAACAACCGACTCTGCATTTTATTAGAACAAATGTAATACTTTGTACACATATTCATATTTTTCACAATACTAAATCTACATATATATTTAAACTCATAAATTCTGTACACTTTTCAGTGTTTCTTTGTACAATGTACTATTTTACAGTTTTACAATAGAATGTTACAAATTATTTCACCCCATATGCAAAATTCCAGCACAAAGTTATACAAAACACAAAAGTTTGTTGCAATTTCAATAAAACTGAAACATAAAAACTATTTTACTGCATACATATAAATAACAGATTTAAGGTGAAAATAGTCTAATTTTGTTAAGAAAGTATGTGCATAATTTATTTAGAGTCAAAAACAATACCTTGGGAGTTTTATTTGCCAGTATCTACTGTCTCTCAAAAGCAAACAATTATTTTCATGTTTTTTTTGAAAAATGGATATATACTGAAATGCATATGAAAATTTTTATCCCAAGTTCTTTGGGGATAATTATTTTTAGTTTTTTATTCACTCTATAAGTTACCATAATAAAAATATCTTAAACGTGTATTAATTTTTTTTATGGACAAACACCAAACTGTCAAGTATTAGTTAACAAGAACATAAGCTACATTAAGTAAATGAAAGAGAATGAACTACTTGAACCTTCCAGACCACTGAAGTTCCTTGTCTGTTAGTGGAATATAAACTACTCCTATTAGTGAAGTTTTTTTAATTTCCCCATTTGGTAGCTTGTCAATTTGTTCTAACATTTGATTTTCTTTTCCAACAGGTAAGACTAGACGGCCTCCTGGCTTGAGCTGTTTTACAAGCTGTTCAAACAAGGAACTGCACTATAACAACAATTATAACAGCAGAAAACATTTAGATTCTAATTACCTAAGTTCATTTTATATTTCAAACAAGATCTTTTCAAATTAAAGTCATATGACAAAATAACCTTAGCAATGTACACAACAACTGTTACCAGTTACATAAATCACTAATTCCTATTTTAGAAAAACCTGTATCAAAGCACCATTAATAAGTATTTAATGTCACATATTCTTAATCCACAAACGTTTATCCCTGTAAGTACATCAGTTTTATAAATTAACTTTTCACCTTTATTACACTAAAATTTTGCTGCTGTTGTCATTATATATGAAAAATTAATTAGTCTATATACCCTTCTTTATCAATAGAAAAAATGTTTACTTTCTTTTTATAAACCTAAGTGTCCCATTTGGCATTCCAATTTTAGCAGGATATTTTTATCACTCTTTTATTATCAAAAAGCAATCTCATAACTTATCTCACTCTGACTAACAAACATTTAAATTCTAGAGTTCTCTGCAATCTTACTTTTAAAATGTCTCTTAAAAATACCAATTACTGTAAATTATAACATTCAAAATTCTTTTGAATTCCACTATTAGCAATAACGCCTCAAATGTACTTCAATCCAGCAGTGACTGACATGAAAATATTTTGTAATCCTGGAAATCCTACAATCCTCAATTCAAACACTCACAATACTTGTAACTCATAAAACCCACCCTAACTCAACCATTCAGTGTTAACCCAAATTACAAATTTCTTACATTAGAGAAATTTCAGATAAAAAACTCTAACCATCCATAAATAAAATAAGCAGCAAAAACAAGAGCCTATTTTCAATAATAATATATATACATATATATTCAAACACAAGTTTATATCAGTGTCAGGTGTCAAAACTAACAAGTCTTCAGGCTTCACTTCCAAAAAACGTTTCTATGAACGTCAGATATGAAACCTCGCAAGTCTGTAGACTCTGCTTAAAACAAGTTCTCTACCAATACTATGCATAAAAAATAATAATCAGACTCCACTTAAAATTTGTATCGTATATCCAATCTTGCACTTGTCAGTCACCATCAACAGCTTTATATAACTGCAAACAAAATATTTAGGCAGTTAGAAAAAATGAAGAATTACACAAAGTAATTTCATGATCTTTAACTGTTTTGTTGGAAAATATAGACTGAAGTAGAGATTCAGCTTTATAATAGAATGACAAATCATTTCAAAAAATACATAAAAATGACATGCAGAAATTAATATCATTCACTGAAGAAAATATTTAGGCACCATTATTTTAGCATTCTGTGTGTCAACCCTTTGTTTCCTTCACAACTTCTAGCCTTTATATTTTTGTTTTTAGTTTTGAAATCAGTTCCTTACATTTTTTTTCAAAGATATTCATTTTTCGACAAACACATCTTCTGAGTTCTGTAATCAACTTTGGCTTCTTTCTTGATAACATAGTAGCCTTCAAATCAATCCATAACATCTTTATGAGATTCAAGTCCAAGAGCTGAGGTGGCCAATCTATATCTCTAATCTTCTTTTTCAGAAATTCTGCTGCAGACTTTGCAGAATACTTAGGGCCATGATCCTGCTGGAATATAAACATCCATCCACTAATCCTTCTAGCACTTAGAAACAGATGAGAATTTATTGATATGTTGCAACATTCATTGGCCATTCTACAGTACAAAGGTTGCCAGTACTCATGGAACAAAAGTAAGTCCAGACCATCACACAATGAACATTTCAAAAAATTCTTCTCTTCTCATTCTCCAAACACATGGTTGCTTTCTCAGTGAAAAAACAAACTTCTAACTTGGATTTTGACTATAAACTTTCAATGGAAAACTTTAATTGCTTTCTTTGATGTATTAATTTTAAGAAAGTTTAACAGTATGATTTTTGTCCATGGGCATTTATACTGTTAAGGTATTCTTGGACTGGTAGCCTGTATATTTATTTCTTTCGTTTTTTTTTCAGTTCTTCTTATAAATTTTGTAGGATTTCTGCTTGTTTCCCACAGTATCATTGCAGTAGTTTCAGTTCTCCTGTGTTTGTCAGTAATAGTACAAAAATGCATTTTAGTTCTCTAATAGTTTTTTCTTTCCTTTGTGTAACTGTATTTACTGAAATTTAGAGATCATTTCTGTATTCTTATTACCTATTTATTTATCATACAATTATTGTCAGCTGTTGGTTTTCAACATAATAACTACTGTAATAATTAACAAAGAATGGCTTCATTCAAAATTGTTGATTGCCCTAATACTTTTGTCAAAGTAGAAATTAATTTTTGCATATTATTTTTGATTTCATGCATACTGTATGGTAATTTATTGATTTACTATAAAGTTTTGTCTCCACTTTAACTTACATTTTCCAGTAAAACATAGAAATGACAGATTATTTGTTTGTTAGTTTTTGAATTTTGCACAAAGCTACATGAGGACTATCTGTGCTAACCTTCCTTATTTTAGCAGTGTAAGAATAGAGGGAAGGCAACTAGTTATCACCACCCACCACCAACTCTTGGGTTACTCTTTTACCAACAAAAAGTGTGTCTGACTGTCATATTATAATGCCCTCATGTCTCAAAGTGTGAACAAGTTTGGTGTGATGGGGATTCCAACCCACGACTCTCAAATTGCAAGTTGAACATCTTAACCACATGGCCATAACAGGCCAGAAGTGATAGAAGTAACTTTCTTTGTGTCTTTCTTTAACTGCCTAAATATTTTTTTTATCAGAAATCATACTTTAAACTAATACACATTTTACAATTCTCCACCCAACTTTACATCTTAAGCTAACCAAACCCTTAAAGGTCCTCTTCAATTTCACACCTTAACTTTTTTCCAATGGATCATAGGTCAAAGGCCATGTCATTGCATTTGTTCACTTGTGTTCAAGATTGTATTGAACTACTATTTTATGAATTTATGCCATTAAGCATGGAATCAAAGTCCAGATTACATAAGTATATTCTTAATTTAAAAGTAATTAGAAGAGCAAATTCTAATATACATTTTAGTGAGTCACATGGCATGTTGAATGCAGCACTGTTTAAAATTAGATGTTTGTGATGCCAAAATACTTAGTCTATATTTTCATACAAATTAGGAACTGAAATTACTAATATTATCAAGCTACAATATAAAATATGAACTTCATATCTTTTTTTTATTGTGCTGAGATACGGCTAATGTACTGTATTAAACACAGTTCACCTTTTTCCATTTCCAAAAAAAATATGGAACATTGAGCATGCTAAAGATGCAACCTTCCTCATTATTCACTATATGACATGTGAATAACAAAACAGCTTAAAATGTCCCAAGAGTAATTTTCTCAGCCATTTTAATCTTTGCTGCCACATTCTTTCAGTCCAAGATATCTATTAGGTATGACGTGTCTTTAGTTCCATATATTTGTAAATCTAAATACATCTTAGTTACTTAGCTTAATAAATTACAGTGGAAGTTTAGGGTATCAGTGTCATTATTTATGATTTTGGGTTATTCAGCTGCATATATAAAACATAAAAATATGTCTTTATCCTCCACATGCAAAACTGTAAAATGCTTAGTAACGTATGTCCAGCAGCAATCAAATACAAAGGTCATAGTGAGAAGAGATAATTGTTTGGTTTACTCCTTGATTTATTGTTCCATATTTAAAGAAAAATAAGTTTAGCAATTTATTTATAAACAGTAATAATGTGACTGTATATTACAAAATACTAGTCTACTAAAACACAGACAAGACAGGGAAGACAAAAGGTCAATTTTATATTGCTGAATATGCAGCATGAGTGCATATGCACAATGTCAATGCAAGTTATGTAGTGTTAGCTAGGCATACCTGGAAGATCAATATAATAAAAATAATAACTATATTTAAATATACAACGTTATAAGACTTATGCTACTTAGACTAAACATTTGCATTTTCACTATAATATGTAGTTATTCTACCACAAAAAAAGCATAATTTATATTTATTTTATAATTTTTTTACGATGGTTACAAGGACGGTCAAGTGACAGACCCCACACAGTTAGAGTAAAGAAAATAACATAAAATAATATAACATAACAATATAAAATATTACTGAAAACAAATATTTGAAATGTATTTAGGAGGTTTTACAGATTACACAAGTAATATGAGATTTTTAAGATGAAGAATAGTTTTTCATCTATAAACATGAAATAACTTTGCACTCAGACTAGTAATAAAACAGACTATATTTTCATGAAAAAATCTGTAGTAAAAATATTAAAAAATCTGATTTTTTGTACATAAAATACTTGTAACCTTTACTAAAAGTTTACCATATTTTGCAAAGATATGCATGCTGTATCAAAGGTCATGATGTAAATTCTTAATGTGTGCAATTGTGTTGACAAATTCATGTATATTTTAATACCAAGCCCATAGCAGAGAGGTTAAACAAACTACAGACTTTTTCATTAAAAAAATGGTTGGTGTTGGTAGAGAAAGCACTAGTAGAGGATTGAACATTTCGATCTTCTTCAGTCATTGTCAGGTTCACTTTCTTTTTGAGCCTGATGATGACCAAAGAAGGTTGAAATGTTGTTTGCTCCTCTACTAGTGCTTCTCTACTCATACCAGCAATTTTTAAATGTATAATTTTCTCTACAAGTGGGTTTTCTCATTATCACAAACTACACACTTAAAAGTTGTTCTAAACTCTATATCTTAACTCATAGCAATCTTAATTAGTTGTTTTCAACTTCATACCTTAATCTACTCATTATCTTGTCTTTATAATCCCTTTATCTTGACTAACAACATCCTTAATTTTATATCCTAAATTCACCAATCCCTTAACCTTTTTACAATGGGTTTTCCTTTAAATCCCTTTCTATGTTACATTTAAAATTTAACTGAACAACTTTACAATCAATGTATGTTAATTAAATTACATTACAATATATGTTAAGATTTGAAGTTTTATATAAATTTAGTTTTGTTGTCACATGACCCACATGCTATGAAAAATATCAATTTTTGCACTTTCTCTCTTGACTCAGATAATTCCAGCCTGGTAGATGTATGTCTAGACAATATGTAGGTTTACTCATCTCATTAATACATTTCAATTTTTTAGCTCACTTCTGTTAAAAATAGAAATAAATTTTTTCAATCTCTTACATGTGCCACACAAACTTTCTGTGAGCCTTATAAGTTACACTGAAGGAGCTTATTTTACACTAGAAGCCAACAATATTTATTTTGAAAATGGTGCTCAATTGTTGTCATTAGGTAGATGTAACAATCAGTGGTACTGATGGTTGCTCTGTCCAAAATAGTACTTATAGTTGTTTCTTACCTAAATATGTCATAGTTAAAGAGACAATTAAACCTAATTAGGTTTGACTTTTTATGTCTTAGTTAACTGTGTAATATTGAACAATTGAAAGATTGAAACATTTTAAAATTTATCTCACATTTTTCCAGTTCTCAAGGCTTACAACCTTGTGCGAATGCGAGATAATTTTGCCATATTGTTGCACGTCTCCCAAAGATACTGTAATATGCCCTGAGGGTATCATGGACTTGCTTTAAAATGGATAATAAATAGTAAACAACAGAAGAAAAAAAGCTATTTAAATATAGTATAATTACCCATATAAATATTAGACACCTGGGTTAAGGAAAAATAAAATGTGTGGTTGGCACTAGGGTAAGATACTATTCTCTCAAATGTTTTAGATTCTACATTAACTCAGACATTTGCACTATTCACATGTTCATAGCTTACTTTAACCAGCTTATTATAGCACCCAGAAACATAAAGTCATAACCTCAAAACTTATCTTACAAAAAAAAATAACAGAACTCCTTGTACATTCAAATTACACCTTAAGATTAAAGAAATTATTTCACAAATGACAACACCCTGTCAAATTTTACCTCCTCTGGAACTTCCTTGGCTGCTGCACCAACATGTATTGCATCATATGGGGCTTCTTCTGGGTAGCCTTTCCTTCCATCACCAACTGAAATTGTTCATAAACATTCAGAAATGTTCTTGTTTATTACAGATATTAATAACAATATATCTGTGTAGCAAATAAGATGGTAATAAGTCTTAATAATTAGTATCTATTCCACATCACTTGTTTTGTAGTAAATGAAATGCATAAAAATTGCCAGAAATATTCAATTTATTATTACTGTTTAGAAATAAGTGAAAGGACTTTGTAACATATGATACAAAATGTCATGTAATATAGTGATTCTTACTTTTTAGTATTAATTAGCTTTATGCTGCTATTTTACATTTGTTATTTATATGTATTGGTTGTAAGTATTGAGTTACTAACTAAAACACATGATTGTCTACAATGACAATTCATCAATCAAACTGAAAAATTACTGTACATTACTCTGTAATTTCCAATTTTTTCCCACCAAAGCCTTAATGAAATAACAATTATTCTAGTATTTTTGTAATTAACTGCTCCAGTAGCAGTTATAATACCATGATTCTAACATTCTTTGTAGATTACTATATTAATTAAAGTTATAAAGTTAAACAAAACAAAAAGGTCAGGATTTCTTTTCCAATAATTTAATCCTTTAAGTACTTTAGGCCTGTCTTCAGCATTCAATCTCAAATCAATGTCATTAATAAGACCATCTTTCATAAAAAAGTTATAATTTTCCTGTACAGGTAGTGTTGTCTGGTGCTGCCCTTTATATGCAAATTTTTCTTTACACGTGCCACAAATCTTATGCTTCCACCATTGTAATAAAATGATTCCAACATGTGTTGCATGTAAATCATCATGTGTAACTTCACCAATAGAAGCATGACACATGTGACTCCCTATATACGTTTCTAGGGAACTATCACTTCTAGATTTTGCAGAAGATGTAAGCACTGAAGAAAAGTGGGGAGGAAGAGTGACAAGTACCTATTGGAAATACATTTTAAGTACTGGAAAATTATAGCTTCTGATACTGTACTTCTCTCCTCTCACAGGATTAGCTAGGATCCCACACTGATAGGTGACAGATCAATATGATGAAATGACAGAAGTATTCCCCAAAAGCATCTGAAGAATATCTCTGGAAGTATACTTATCACACATTGTTATGTATATGTGTAAATATTTTGCAAACAACATGTCGTGTTGTGTTTGAATTTTCATTTCTATTATTCATTTTTCCATATTGATATTATTGTTTCGAAGTTTAAACTAATATTTTGTTATTTATTTAGGATAACATTTAGAATTTTCTTGAATTAAGTATACCAATCATATGTTTGTAAATGAGTGCTGGTGACTTCGTGTCTAGACGTGTAGTCTCATGCAAGAACTGACACGCGCGGATTGCTCTGGAGTTGTATGGAAATTGCAAGATTGTTCGAGAAGTAGGCCTACCGGTATAAAAGACGGTGACAAGAGAGAGATTCAGTCATTAGTTTTATTCGAAGAAAAAGAGTGAGATTCAGACATCAGTTTTATTTCAAAAGAAGAGAGTTAGTTATTTGAGAAAGATTAAGTGTTTGCTGTGAATATTCAACTTGGATTTGTGATTGAAGTTAGATCTACGGAAGCTGTGATTTTATTTCGTCAATCTCTACGATACATCTGAATTACTGCTTGTGCTGAGAGACGGCGAATTTATTGAACTGTGAACTGTTTCGGAATTTCTTCGTGGGACCAAATTCACACCCTAGACTGGAATTTGAGACTTTCATTTTAGATCATTATATTAGATACAGGCCAGTACCGTTTTGTATTGTGATTCATTTTGAAGTTTGAAACTAGTATTATTTTGTTTTGTAATTAATTTTGAATGTTGTAACTTAATATCTGTCACTGTTATTATATAATTTATGTTATATCTGTTATATTTGTTAATAGTTTAGTGTAATAAATTATACAAGCTGTTATCTGCGTTTTTCTGTTGCGTTTAGTCTACGAAGCACATAAAACATAAAAAATACGTAACACCCATCTGTGAAATGTGCAGGAGATAAGTGTAAAAAAAAAGAGAAGCATATCAAGTGGGAGAAAACTATGGCATCCTAACCATGTAAATATTTATGTAACTTAATACCATAAAGTATAAGTTTGGGTAAAACAATGGATGTGCCCCTAGGTGTAGAGAGGCTAGGTAATGATGAACTCTACTTGATTAGTCAACTCCATCCAAAAGTCATGTTGCAGAGAACCAGCATCAACACAGGGTTAGGACGAGGATCATAACATCTTCAATTTAAGTTCAAGAGAGAGGAAGGAATCTAGAAACACTCCAACTCCTGAGCATAAAGCATGTTAGCTTTCATCTTTGGACCTGACATCCAGTACTAAAAGGATGTCTTTATAATATAAATCAATTCCCATAACAATGAAACTGACCTGAACCATTTGAAAAGCAATAACATAACTGGAATAAGATACAAAAGGAGATAGCAAAAATGACAGAACCAAAACAGTCCCCTTTGCTTCCACTGTGACCCATAACACAGAAGGAGTACGATCAAGAGGAATATAGACAACCATGTACATGTATAAGGACTTATGTTGATTGAATGTGCTCTAACTCCTAAACCTAGTCATAGGATACCAACATCCATACAGGAGTAGGATAAGAGCTCCCAATCAATATAGCTAACTGTAAGTTGATGTCTCATTCCTTTGGGAATGTATGCTGCATATTGAAGGACAACATGTAATCTCCATCCAGAGAACGCCACCTTCCTATTGTGGACTGAATAGTTATAACTATCTTTGTGTGGAACCCATTCAGGAGAGTGCCTCCACAGTTGACCACCTCAGAGGCTTTGAACATGAAAGTAGTAAAGACTTTTACACTCTACTAGAAGAAAGGAGCATGAGATTGCAGAGGAGGGTTCTGAGGAATGTAATTATCTGAGACAGTATAATGGGTGACAATTAAATGCTGTTGTAAAAAGCAGACCATACCAATTTATTCAATAGAGGGCATGGGAGGGATGGGTAACTATTCTCTTCTGCTTTACCCATGCAGTCTATGGGTGGTATGGTCCAAAATGGGTGAGTTTATGAAGCCTTTATATAGTGAAGTTATTCACTTACAAGCTATCTGGTGGAACATCCCATCTCAACAGTTTGAACTTTGATGCCATGGAAGATGAAGCACAAGTTAACATTGCTGTACAGTACAAATTTCAAGTTGATGAATATCTGGACAGGTACCACTCACTACAGAGTGAAATTCATATAATGAGTAAACAAAGCAAGAGCCCCTGAAAGAAAAATAAAAAAAAAAGTGAATATAAACTCACTCATTCAAAGTCACACTGAAGCCTGAAGAATGACTAGAGGTGGAACACAACAACCTAAAGAAGAAGAAGAAATGGTGTAAATAATGGGAGATGAATGTATTAAGTGTAGTCCATATGCCTAACTGTAGAACTTCTTCCAATGGCCAATGAAGATGAGATGCAAGGGAAAAGATGAGGTGTTGAATCTGGTTGAAAACAAATGGAACAAATTCAGAAAGAAGACAAAAAAGAATAAGCCAATCTAATTAAACTTTTTAACCCAACTGATTAGGGTAAAAAGGAAGAAAGATCCTGAATAGAGAAAGACTATCAATGGATAAAGAATTAGGAATGAGTATCATGGAAGGAAGCCATGTAGGTAATATAGCAATGACAAGTACAGATAAGGATGATGATAAAGATGCAAAATAAAAGGAAGAGAAATAAGCAAAAATGAAAAGTTACACTCCAAAGCCATTGAAACCTTTAAGATGAAAGAACAATCTAGATAAATGAGAAAAAAGGTTGATGGGTATGGTAAAGTATATGTGAAACATCGATGGCAAACAAATCAGATATTCGACATCCACAGGCTAAAGAGGAGAAGGAAATGCATTTTAAGAGAAAGGTGAGACATGGAGCATGATGAACATGGTTCAAACAGAGGTAAATTGAGGGAATGAAGAATCATGTTAATATCCCAGTCCAGAAGAATATACTATCTGGAGGATGATGCGTTCACACAGAACACATTAAGATGGTAAGGACAGGGAAGCAAAAACTCAATGGTATTAGCAAAAATAAAAGTTATGGGATAAGGCAACCCTAGAGCAAGAAGCCTGAAGACCCCTAATCACAAAACCATGTGTGAAACTCTGCCACTTAAGCCACAGTAAGTCATTCAGTGGGAAATCCCTGAGTTGCAGACCAACTGTGGTACACTTTGCACTCATGCTGATACACCTCCATTGAAGGACATATGGAATGAGCTGAAAGGAATGTTACTTGTTCGGAAAATCCTGATCTCCTCTTCAGGGACCAAGTGAAAACCAGGCATAAAAATGAAGGGTGTGAATGACTGTATGTAGAACTTGCAATCAGGGTGGATGAAAAAAGGAAAAACACAAATGAAGAGGTACTGAGGGGAATTGTTGCAGTTGTTGTAACTATAGGAATCATGGCTAACCTAGTCAATAAGAAGCAATCAGAAAGACTCAACATGCAGTGAGATCACCCAATGAAGTAATCAGGTAAGAGGATAAACAAAAAGAAATTTGTGGACCAACCCTGGCTGAAGGCATTGATAGCTAAAGCCTGAGAATGAGGTATTGAGGACCTAAAGACAGGTAACTTGTGATTGAGGCATGTGGAATATACAAGTATGTGAAAAAATCTCATTTACTGCAAAGACACTGGGAAATGAGGGGATCTAGAGATAATTCCATCTGATATATTTGATCTGGGTGGAAAAATCTACAAGATTGAAAGCACCAAATAAAGATGAATGTGGTGCATGTGGACCTAATATAGTAAATCCGAAGTTAAAAACAAAGATTTCTTGACTGGGTGATGCCTTGGTGATTGGTATGTGCTAACTACCATAGAATTGTTAGAATGAGTCTGCAAGGGCAAATTGATATGAAGCACATGAGGAGGCAAGTCATGCTAATACCATCATTTAATTTTGAGGCTAATTGGTCAGCATATACTCAAATATTTGGGAAGGGGTAAAACAAGTAGGGATGGAATGACTGGTCATGTAGCAAAGAAGGACACAATATAAGCGGAATATTTCAGGCTTAACTGAGAAGGAATTGCAAAAAAGGGAGATGTAAATAACTGATAACTTCAGTTGTTTATATATAATCATAACATCTGCAATAGTTAAAAAAATGGCTGCAGCTAACTGTTTAACTTAATTTGTCGTATATAGTGAGTTGAGTATACAAATTAAGTAGAAACAGAGCTTCTCATTTTTAACAAAATTTAAATGGAGTTTTAACAAAAATGTCTTGTAAAACTAATGGAAATGAATGACTAAAGACCAAATGGTAACTAGTCAAAATTGTAGTTTTGAATGTGGTGGTGAAAATTCAAAATTATATCCAATATTCAAACCAACTGTACATGGAAAAAATATTTTTAAAATATTAATTGCCATCTAATTCCTGTTGTTTGTATAAAATAACTTCCATATACATTAAAAATGTAAGTTAAACAACATAGTATAATGGACAATTATGATTTAGTAATATGTAATTTATTTCTGTTATCTAACTGCTCTAAGGGGTGCATAATAATTATCAGTCAGTATATTATCATTAATAGTTCCATATATATCATTTTGTTATATATAATACTTTCTCTCTTATAGAACAGACATGCTCATCAATAACAAAATCTTTGTTACCTTGTATAAAAACCTCATTTTTAATACAGTTTGCTTCACTGCAACATACAAAAGGCATTTTCCTGCACCCTACAGGTAGTATCGTACAGCACATATGCTCATTTATTTCCAAACTTATTTGTGAGTTGGGTACAAATAAGATATTGCATTCAAATCTTCCATAGCCCACTCATAACTAACTGATCCAACTAAGTTGATATCAAAACCAGAAAGAAAATTAATAAGTGCTTTTCTACAATCAATTTTAAAGGAATCATCCATCCAAACAAACTTTTAAACCACCACAAAATGAAACATTTACTACATTTCCTTCTTGTTTTCTATGGTGCTACATTCTTAACAGATAAAATCTGTCATACTACCAATATGAGTATGTAAAACTGCATCAAAACAAATTACTGAACACGCATTATAACTACTTTCACTTGTTGATTCAATCAATTTTTTTATTAATTTTACATCATTAGGATAATTCAACAAATCAATTAATTCACTAATTTTACCTCATTAAGTTACATTAGTGAGTGAAATAATACATTAGTTGTGAAGCTTGGCGACTGAACTACTCATAATATTGTCAGCATGAAGACTGGTATTATAACTTATATAAATGAATTTCATTTTAAAAAAAACTTGGGTTACTTAATTTATTTTATACTGGTGATTAGACTAACAAAATTAGTCCCCAATTACCTTTTTTAAACAAGCAAGATATTTGTGGTGATAGAAATAATATACTTATTTTTCGATACTAGGAGGATAAATTTCTGTCAACATACTTTATTTTATTTGGCAACCAGTTTTAATTCCACTTACTTTTTAGAAATAAAAAAATTATTCACTAACTTTTTTCTTCCTTAGTTTTCCCATCCAAGTGCCTTCCTCGGTCTTTTATTCCCCACTTAATTGCCCTTGGTGATATCTGTCACATGATATTCTTTACCTGTGTCAATGCACCCTCTATCCTGGTACTATATTTAAGCACTTCATTAAGATAACACTATCATTTCTTCAAGACTAACCCATTCTGTAGTCTTTAACACTGGCTCTTGGTGGAAAGGAAGGGGCAAGAGTGTGTGAAAGAAGGTAAGTTGGATTTACAAAAATGTTAAATTCCAAAAAAGTTAAAATCCTGCATTGATAAAGTGAGGGGGAGGGTAATGAGGGTATTATCCATATAGAAAATGTCTGTACAGATAATAGGTGTGCCAATAGAAGACTGCTACCCTAATGAGGGAACTATACTGCATCCAGAACAGGTCTACAGCAATTTATGTGTCGGAGAGTCCAACCAGCAGTCAACTGGTCAATAAAGTACTGTATGTCTCCATCATACTAAAAATAAGATTAATAACAGTCTCAACTGAAGATGACTTCTCCACTCTCCAACTGTTGAGTAATGCTGGATATGATGTGAGATATGAGCGACCTGATTTGCATCTATGCCAGAGATAATAAGTCAAATCCATGTCACATATTGGCTTGCCCAATGAAAACACATTTCTCTTTTTACAAAAATCAACTAGGTAACAGAAGAATGCTCAAAGTATCTGTAATAATTGCAGTACAGAGAAAACTATCAGTGAACCCAACCATTTGTTAAGAAAAAGTGAGGTGTCTATATACAATACCAGGATAGAAGACATGAAAATACTACCACCCACATTGCACATATTTTATAGGATTATCTTGACCAGAAGAAAATTACAAGATTGCCATGGCCAACAAAGTTTCCAATTTGTAATCACATGGGAAATGTTAGGCAGAACTGAGCCAGAAAGAAACTAGCCATGATCCAAAATAGCTGTTATAGCACCATCTAGTAGCAAGATAGGATGAAATCACAATGAATCACATTAATAATCTCATTGACAGCATGCAACTTCACCTTGTGGAGGTTATTAGAGCATAAGGAAGACCAACCAAGTAATGAACGTGTAATATGAACTGATATAAGGTTATAGATGCTATTTATAATAAATTGATGTAATACTTTGACATTGTATATGTTTTGGTAAGGTTATGTTGTGATTGGTGAAATGCTTAACTACACACCTTTGTACATGTGCCTGATAAAATTATTTGTTATTCTAATAAATCAGTTATAAAGTTCATAGAACCTGTTTCATTATACAAGTTACATATGTAGATATTTAAAATAACATACATTTTTCAGTTTGACAGTGCTAAGTGTATTTGTATTCCATCTAGATAATAATGATCTTATTTCTTACAATATATACACACATTTTGGCTAAGATGGTACTTTAATTTCAACATTTTATGTGAAATAATAATTGCATTTTTTAAATTTCTTGTAAAATTACACGAGGGCTATCTTTGAGCCAGCTCCAATTTAGCAGTGAAAGATTAGAGGGAAGGCAGCTAGTTATCACCACCCACTGCCAACTCTTGGGCTACTCTTTTACCAATGAATAGTAAGATAAAACTTCACATTATGATGCTCCCATGGCTGAAAGAGCATGCATGTTTGGTAGGATGGGCATTTCAACCCACAAACTTCAGATTTTTGAGTTAAAAATAATAATAAAACACTAAAAAATTACAAAATGTTTTCATTTTCTCTTTTTTTTTCCTTTGATTTCTAAGGAAAAAATAAGAGGAAATAAATTTTAAATCTGGAAAAGTCAGACAAATCTCCATTTGAGGCATTTATTTCTCCAATAGGATGATAATTGTCATACAGAATGGCAGAGTCTGCAATTTTGCAGGAGTTCAATAAAAGAGCTGATAAATATTTGGAAAGGATTAGGTAAGTACTAGATTTAGTGATGAAGCTTCTGTTTATTTAAGGAGGCTGTGAGTTAGAACATCTTTGACAGATGAAAAGGTTCTGTGATGCCCCATAAGTTAACGTTAGAGAAGATAAGTAGTTCACATATTTTTAATTGATGCATCTGATTTTCTATTCTTTTATATTTGTGTATATATATATAATCTGTATTTATGTATGGTTTTGTAGTGGAACTATACATACTTCAAACACTTGTATCTAGTTTTCTATTATTTTTTTTACTACAAGTATTTATGACATGATCCAAGCCATCTAGTCATGCTTCTCTTTCTGATGCAGATAAAAAAATTATGATTTACAATGTTAAATTTGTTGGACTACACATAAAAGATTTTAAACACATATGAAGCCTTATATAAATTCCAAATTATTACCTCTGGCAGCTTGGAACATGTCAGAAATACTTATTGTAAATAACAATAGAAAACTAGATACAAGTGTTTGAAGTATATATAATTTCATTACAAAGCCATATATTCAGTGCAAATATACATCACAGTGTCATGTTCTTTGATAGATTTGTTTAGGCAGAGAATTCATGATGAAACTTTGAAAATGGATAGCAACTGCCTGTTGTGGAGACAAGTGTAGAGGATGACGTTTCAAAAGTCTTCCAACTTTCATCTTCAGGTCAGCATGTGTGTGTAAGTTGTTGTTAATCTTTTGTTGTATCCTGGTGGATTGTGGAGAGCATGTTATGATTGGTTGGATTATCACTGTTTCTGATTGAAGAAGAGATTTCCTGTAGATTCAACCAATGGTTATCACAGGTTACTCACCTCTAATCCAGAATCTCTATTTAGTAATGGTTTAATAGTGTTAATATAAAATGATTCTTTGATTTTTTTTTGTCTTCCAGAATTCGTCTGTGTCAGTGATTCTAGTTTTCTCCCAGTTTATTCTGTGTCTAGTTGATGTGGCATGCTCTGCAATGGCTGAATTTTGTGTTTTTTGAGTCTTGTACTATCTTTATGTTCTTTTATTCTTGTCTCAAGTTTTCTTCCTGTTTCTCCAATGTATACTTTGTTGCAGGAACACAGAATTCATAGATGACGTTTTTGAGATTATTTTTGGTAGGTCACTGTTTGTTGTTTACAAAAAGGGATTTTAAGGTATTGTATGATTTCCACCGGACTTCTATGTTGAATTTCTTGGCTATGCTTTTGAATTTTTAGCTGAAATTTTGCAGGTATGGAAGGTAATTGATGGTAGTGACTTTCTGATCTTTTATTTCTGTCATGGTCTTCTTCAATAAGTTTTTAACAAAGAGGTATAAACATTCTGTTTAAATTCTCTATGATCTTTTGGTATTCTGCTTCAGTGGATGTCTTACAGTAAGTATTTTCATATCTGTTCTGTGTGGTAGAGAAATCTGTGTTGAGTTTTGTACATGATGTTCAATGTTTCCTCATAATGGAGATAAGATAGGTACTAAGCCAGTAGCCAGTTGACGTCAAGGTGAGTTTTTGGCACTGATAGGCCATAAAGGTATATTAGGTTTGTGTACCTTAGGCAGTCTGTAGAGCTGAGGAGGTAAATTTTTGTTGGATCTTAAATCTTTGGCTAGCTTTTCATTGATTAAGCCTTGTTTCTTTAGTTTGTTCAATTTTCTATTGATGAGTCTCTGTGTTTTCTGTAGGATTATTGGTGATCTTTTTATATTGGTGTTTGTCTAGTAACTGTTTGATCTTCGTGCCATAATTGTTGATGTCTAGAATTACTATACTGTTTCCTTCATTTGCTAGTAGAATCTTGAAGTTGTTTTCTTGTTTTAGACAGTTAATTGTGCTGCATTCATATTTAGTGATGTTCAGTTTTGATTTCATAGGACAACTCAAAAAGCTACACATCAAATCCCAGGATATTCTGGTCAGTTTTGACATCACAGACCTATTTACCAATGTTCCAACCTCAGAAACCCTCCACATCACCAGACAACGACTGCTGAATGACAACTCTCTACCACACAGAACAGGTATAAAAATAGATGCCATAATGGAACTAACAGCTATTTGCCTTCAGTCACCCTATTTCCAATACAATGAGGAATCCTACAAACAAACAGATGGTCTAGCCATGGGATCACCACTCTCTCCAATCCTAGCAGATATTTTCATGGAAGACTTTGAAGAAAGAGCAGTTTCATGCACACCTATAAAACCAAGTTTCTACATAACCTAACATAACCTACGTTATGTTGACAGCAACTTCATTATTTGGTCCCACAGCGATGAAAACTTACCAGCCTTCTTAGAAAATCTCAGATCTATAAACTAAAAATCCCTTACACCATGGAAATAGAGGAATAAAACAAACAGCTTACTCTTTCTTGACATACTCATCAGCAAACAAGCAAGACAAATCCCCACAACTGTATACAGAAAATCCACCCACATAAACAGATACCTACACTTCCAGTCCTATCATCCAACCTCAATAAAACATGGTATAATACAATGCCTAAACAAGAGAACAGAAAACATTTGCAATAAGACATCCATCAAAGCAGAACATCACAAGATCGTAGAGAGCTCTGAACAGAAAGGTTACACCTCCTCCTTCATCAAAAACTCCTTGAAGACCACGACAGAAAGAAAAGATTAGAAAGTTACCACCACTACCACCATTTATCTTCCATTTATATTCTGGTAAACAACAAACAGTAATCCTCCAAATAAAATCTCAAAAACATCATCTATGGAATTCAGTATTCCTGCAATGAAACATACATTGGAGAAATGGGAAGAAATCTTGTGACAAGAATAAAAGAACATAAAAATAGTACAAGACTCATGAAAATACAAAATTCAGCCATTGCAGAGCACACCACGACAAATGCACAAAGAATAAATTGAAATAAAACTAGAACCATTGACACAGACAAATTCTGGAAGACAAGAAAAATCAAAGATTATTTTATTTTAACACTTAAACCTTCACTGAACAGAAATTCTGAATTAGAGATAAGTAACCTGTGGCTAACATTGGTTAAATCTACAAGAAATTTCTCCAATCAGAAACTGTAATAATCCAGCTAGTCATAACATGCTCTCCACAATCCATGAGGACACTATAAAAGACCAATCATACACATACACACATTGATCTGAAGACGAAAGTCGGAAGACTTTAAAAATGTTGTCCTCTACATTTATGTCTGTAGAACAGGCAGTTGCTGTCCATTCTACAAAGTTTCATTGTGTTATTTTCTAACAGATGGAATAAATGCACTGAGCCACAGAGAAGTAATAATAAAAGCAAAAGAAGACATAAAAAGTTACAACTATCTACTTCATTATTGCAACAACATCAACACTACATCATTCAAATTCAACATGTCCAGTATTAACAACTGTTGCTTGAATCTAACAGTTGTTCAATTTTCAGTCCAACCAAGCAACTGCTGCACTAAAGATTATCCTCACGTTGGCAAAAACATCTTTGTGACGATTTGCCTAAATGACATACAAGTAAACAATTACTTTTTTGTTGAAGTTTATTTAACTTTTTTTTAACAGTTATCTCAAAATATTATTTTTATTTCACATATTTTAAACAATATAATGATGCCTATGGTATGTTTCTTTTCCATTTTAGCTTAGACAAGTGAACATTTTAGGTGAACATAAAATGTTCATATTTTCTCACACATACATGCACATGAATGCTTATTTAAAGTTGACATATAAACTGGTTATGCAGTATTACTAACTCACCAATTTTTAGTTGTTCAATGTTTTAGGTTATTCCCTTTTAGGATCTCTTAGTTCTCCCATTGAAAATGTTGTTTCAGAGTTTATAATTATGCAGTTTATCTATACTAAGAATATCTGTGAAGTGAAACTTGTAGAACTGATCACTTTTGATGAATGAATGAGCCAGGGTGAGAATACTTATAATTCTTTAGAATCCCCATATACTTCTACCAAAGGTATGTCATAATGGTTCTACTTGAATGAACATACTGAATAAATTTATGGTCTGAACTAACTGTCACAGTACCCCATACAGTGTCTTAAAATGTATAGAAATAATTTACAAAAGAGGTAGTATATGGTATCAGTACATGTTGGGAGAAATCAATTTAATATAAATAAACCATATTAACAGTGTTTAACACTAAACATTATGAGTTGTCTTTCCATGGCCTGAAATACATAGAGAATTGTCAACAGAGCAAAAGGTCTGCATAAGAGCTTCACATGATGCTGGAAGGACTCTTCAACATATTGCTGGATATTTGAAATGCTCCTCAAACACTGTCAAGAACACCTTAGTTCCTGAGACCAAGAAAGTAAACTTCAAAAACAGGAAAAAATGAGGCAGAGAATCTGAACTCAATGATACTGATGTTAAGTATTGTTAATTATGCAGCCTGTGGAATAGAAGGAAGACTGCCACTGATCTCAAGCATGAGATAAATGACTATGTATAAAATGACAGAAAATTGTCCAGAACTACAATGTTAAGAAGACTCAATGAGAATGATGTGTGTGGTTGTGTGGCAGTTATAAAGGGGAGGCAGTGTGATGGTTTGGGAGTGTTTTTCTGTTGGGGTGACAGAAGATATTGGCAAAAAAGACAGGACAATGGACCAGCAAAAGTACTATATAATAGTAGTCTGTCATGGTGTACTCAGTGGTTTGTGTATTATTTGCAAAGGATTCTACTACCAAGAGGATATGACCAAAAACATTCATCCAACCAATGCAGAAATTACTTACTTAAGAAAGAACTACTAGTGTCATTCAAATGATGCAACAACTACCACAGAGCCCCAATCTCAACCCAATTGCACAAATATAGGATTTGATAGATCAAACACTTGATAAATTAAAAGTACTTCTAAACAAATTTTATAGAAGTGTATTAAAAACAACTAGAGTAAAATTCCAAAGGACACTTTGATTAAATATATTGTAACAATGTTTGAAAGGATGTCTGCAGTTAGGGACATACACAAGGTATTAAATGTTTTCTGAACTCAAACACTTTCACTAAATTTCTGTGGTATTAAATATGAAGGTTAATAAAATTTTGCTCCTAAAGATGAAAGGTCCACCTTTCGAAAGCTCTTGGATTATATGGTTTCTATTTCATTTTTATCAAATCATAGACAGAGTAACACATAAGCAGATTAAAACAAAAAATAATACTGTAAGAGAAATTTTAATTTTTACTAGTATTTAATTTAAAAAATTTGACATTAATGAACAAGTAAAAACTCAGCTGAATAATGCTTAATCTCTTTTCACATGTTCAGTAAGACAAATAGGAATTTTGAACTACTTGCATACATCAAACATTCTTTTATCCTGAGCAACTATTAATGTTAAGAATTGGTAAAGTAGCTTCTTAAATATCCAGAATATAAACTTCAAAATGTAAAAAAATGCACAAACAGGATGTACTGTTTGTATTTTTATCATGTGTATTTATTTCATGAATTATGATTTTATTACAAAAATGCTCAGTATGCATTAATAACTTATGTTTTGTAAAAATGACTGGATACTTATAAAGTAACAAATGAGAACAAGGAATGAACACAAGTATGTTAATGTGAAGCTACTCCTCCAAATATTTTAAAATGCTAAAATATTTTAAAATTATTTATCTTTAAAATAGCTTGTTTTTCACTTTATTAAAAACTACATAAATTTCTGCAGTACTTAATTTAATATACACTTACCAATCAATTTGATATTTCCAGATTCAATTAAACCAGGTTGATCTTTTTTAATGTTGGCAATGGACAAGTTCACTAGCTCATCAATATGGTCAATTCCAACAGCTAAACCATTCTTTCCCACCTAAAGCACAAGTTTTTAAAGGTCTACTGAATGCTCAATAAAAAAATAATTTGCCATTACAAGTACCAAAACTAATTGTTTTAAGTTCTAAATTTCTCATTTAAAAACACACACACACTCAAAAACTGTTTATAACATAGCAATAAAATTAATATTTATCAAAAATTAAACACCTACAAAATTGTTAATCTATGTTATTTTTTAGTTAACAAAAGTACTTTTCTATAGACAAATTTTGATGGCAGAAAATGTGTATTCTTTAAGTGATTATTAGCACACCAAAGATATTATGTGGTATAAATGCACAAATAAAAGACATCTTTCTGAGCAAATGATAAAGTTGTATTTATTTACATACCTTTTACAACAAAGATTCAAAGAAAAATACCTTTTATCTATGGTATGCTATTAATAAAAAATAAAGAATACAAGTGAAAAAATATAGTATAATCTTTGCATTTTATAAAAATATACTTACTAGTTAAACCTTCAGAAATTATTTACACTCAAATTCTTGATAAGATGAAAAGAGAGCAGATTTCTTTATACTCTTAATTTACTTCAGTTCTGTCTCTCTTGATTAAACAATACTTCATAGTTTATTTGTAAATTTTTGAGAACTGAGCTTTTGTTTGCACTATGGTAAGAGAAACTGTATAAGTTTTAATTTCATAATTTCTTTATGCTAGACTATCTTGTAGTCCAATGAACACACAAAACAAGACTGATATCAAGTAAATGCCATTAAGAGATGGATGAGGCACAACGTGCCATTATAAAGTATTCTAATGCACTACAAATTAGAGACATTATTTTCAGATATATGTTTTGTAGCAGATTTTAACATTGCATGAAGCTGGATATTTTGAAAAAGTTTCACATGATGTAAAAACATGGGTTGAAAAAATCTTCTTCCATACAAAGTATACCTTTAAGTGACTAAAACACTAAGTTTTGCTGATTGTAAAAACCTTATAATTGTTTTTAGACATATAGTACACTGAGACTAGACAAAAACAAACTATACAAGTTACACTAAGATGTACAGCAGCATCTAATTTGTGTATTTCATTATCAAGCAGTCAGTCATGTGTGTCTTAAACAAATGATTTGGAAAGATTAACTAAAAGGGCTCAGTAAAAGTGTTTAAAGACACTGAAAAATCAGTTAAAAACAAGTTCTGATCAGAACAGTTAAAAAAGCAGATGACTGTGAAGGTTATCAAACATAAAGAAGCATAGTTCTTTCCAAATGTGTCTGAAAATGCATTTAAGGTGTAAAAAAATGCTTAAAATTAGTTCATTCCATAAGACAAGATACGTGTTTTTCTAAAAATAATATTGAATTGTTTGTATGATCTCAGAGAAGAAATGGCAAGAGAACTTCAGATTTTGAGAGACTGTCATATGGACATAAAACTGTAATATAGTCGAGATTATATTTTAATAAAACTTGTAGATAGTCCAACCATCTTTAATTTAAACTATGTTGCAGCAGAAATTGAAACATTAAAGGAGTTTAACATGAGATTGGATGAGTGGTTTAAGACGTTGGAGTGGATACAGGATACATTTATGTCATTTGTAGTTGATTAGCAAATGAAAATGGGATGGCCCTAGTGATCTCTTATTATCTCTTGAAAATGATTTCTAAAAATTTGTTCACTACGATTTAATTTATGTATGCTCTCGTTTTTACAAAATACTCAAAGTCTACCCTGTAAAACGTTGTTTTTTTTACCATCAAAGCCATACAAGCTGTTAGGTAACCACTTCCTGAACCTATATCCAATGCTTTTGCACCATCACAGAGATGTCTTTTGAGCAAATCTAAGACATAAGCATGCTGAAAAAAGAAAAAGTCATTACCACCAAGTTATTACTGAGAATAAGAAGTTAGAAAGTATACATACACATATACACAGAAGCCTGTAACCAAGTTTTAGGTAATAAATCTCAAAATCAATTAAAACATAAAAATTAACAATCTCATCAGTAGAACCTCTCTTTCATTCAATTTTTCTTCTAAAATTCTAAGAGTCACCAAAAAGGCACTTACTACCTAAATTCAGCAGTTGGCTTTTATCTCTTTATTTACAGCTCAAATTGTTTTAACTTTTTCAAAGACTTAAGCCATGTAGTTGTCACCAACTTTTAAAAGTTTTATAAGGCAGCGTCAGCTGTATTCCCATCTCCTAAAAATTATGTACAAATAAATGAAAGTACAGACTAATGATTTTTTTCTGGAAGAACTTATCCAAAACAAAGTTGTTCAATTTTTCTTTTTTAACTTTTCTACCTATTAACCCTTTGGCAATTGGCTTGATATATTATACACTAATTCATATTCACATTTGTACACATTAAGTATTTACTGTATAACATTCGATACAGTGTGTAACTTCACAAAATTTGGCAGACTCTTTATAAAGATTACATGCTTGTTGTATATATAAAATCAGATTTTTTTAATGAAATAATTTTACTAAAAAGTTGTTTGTGAAAATATTCAGTCTGTTTGGTTACTAGTCTGAGTGCAAAGTAATTTCATATTGTGGTTAAAGGACTATTCTTCATCCCCAAAATCTCAAAATATTATTTGTCTAATTTCTAAAACATCCAAATACATTTTAAACATTTGTTTTCATTAAGACTTTATATTTCACATTACTTTCTACATTCTACATGGGGACTATCAACCAAATGACCTCGTAACCACCATAAAGAATTAGGAAATATAAATTTTTTTTTCATGCTAGAATGACTACATATTATAACATGAAAATACAAATGTTTAGTCTAAGTAGCTTAAGTTTCATAATATTATATATTTATTATTTTTTATTATATTTACCTTCTAGTTGTGCCTAGCTAACATTACATAACTTGCACCGATGAAGTGGAAGTGCACATATGTAACTGTATCCAAAAATATAAAACTGACCTGGTCTTGGGTGTTTTTTTACTGGACTAGTATTTTGTATTATATAGTAATTAAATTATTTTACATTATATATGTATTAGATTATTACTATTTAGAAATAAATTATGAAACTTATTTTTCTTAAAATATAGAACAATAAATAACGAAGTAAAGTAAGTAATTATCTCTTCTAGACATGGCCTTTGAACTCAGTTACTGCTGGATATAGGTTGCTAAGCCTTTTAAAATTTCATATGTGAAAGATATCAAACAGTTAAATAACCAAAATTCACAAATAAGTATACTAATACCAAAGAATCCAGCTGTAATTTATTAAGCTTAGTAACTAAGCTGTACTTAAGGCTAAAAAAAATATGAAACTTCGAGCAGACTAAAAACACAACCTACTGCCTTGAAATCTTGAATCAAAAATGTAGTAACCTTTTCATAGTTTAAAATGGTTGAGAAAACCACTAGGGAACATTCTGATCTGCTAATCACATGTCCTACATTATAATAAAAGTATATAAGGAACCATTTCTAAAAATGGAAAGAGTTGAATGGGGCCCATTTTGTCTGATTCAGTACATATGCCAAATTTCACTAAAATAAAAAGAAATAAGGCTCTTATTTCATATTCTTGCTTGTCAATATTGGTGAATTAAGTTCCTAATTTGTACAAAACTATTGACTTAGTATTTTGACATCACAAATATCTAATTTTAACCTGTGCTGCATTAACATACCATGTGACTCACTAAAATCTATATTTAGGTGTGTTCTTTTAATATATTTACTTTTAAATTAAGAAATTAACTCATGGACAATATTAAAGTTTAAAGTATAATCTAGAATTTGATTAAAAAATTATTGACATAAATTTATAAAATAGTAGTTTAATAAAATTTTGAATGCTAGTTCTCAAACAAGATGACATGAGCTTTGGGCTATAGTAGTAACCATCACAAAAGAGTTAAAACTAAATATGACTAATGTGTATATACTGCATATTAAAAAAAAGAGAAAGAGAGAGTGCATGTTTCAAACGTTTCAAAACATAAGAATTAGTCCTTTGCATTAAATTAATTACTTATTGCATCTCCAAAAATTAATATTGTTGCTCTCTTGTAACCATTTCTAGTGGTGGTATTTACATATTT
The DNA here is from genome assembly GCA_011833715.1 of Carcinoscorpius rotundicauda. Taxonomy (NCBI): domain Eukaryota; kingdom Metazoa; phylum Arthropoda; class Merostomata; order Xiphosura; family Limulidae; genus Carcinoscorpius; species Carcinoscorpius rotundicauda. Next base: position 60,817,652 of record CM022398.1, read on the forward strand.
ACAGCTAACAATATGCATATAATTACTCTGCACTTGGTATTATCAAATTATTCTTAAATACACTAGGACAAAAATATTTGTTTATCTATGGTCAATCCCTAAAAATATTGATGCAGTTTAAACAAGTCCTGTGATAACATCAAGGTATTTTGATAATGAATAACACAATAAACTTTCCATGAATTACAACCTTATTCAGCTATTTGAAAACAACTGGTTGCATCTTTTCATTAGCCTCCATTACTCACCATATAGGGAGCACTGATTGTGGCAGCATAGCCTATCCCTTGTGGAGAATCATTGTAGGGATTATGTTTACAGTAGTTTCCTCTGTCAACTGCTTTCATGACCTGTTCAACTTTATCACTTTGTATTATACAATGACCTGAAAATAAAGAAAGCTATAATCTTCTTGTACAAAAAAGTATTTCTGACTGGTACTTACCTCTTCTCACACAAATAGCTGTTCTCACTCAGTGCTGCCTTCTATATGCAAACAAATTTTAACACATAACATAGGCCTTTTTTCTCCCCTCCATTGGAATTAAATAATTCCAATGCATCCCTTATATGACAGTCTTCTACCGAAAACTGTTACATTCATTATGCATATAATTCCCTCTATTCATTTCTACCTGACTACCACTTACAGTTTTATCAGAAAATGAAATTACTGGTTTTCTCTGGGATGAAGGGTAAGACGTGCGAGAAGAGTTAAGTACCATTCAGAAATATATTTTCATTATAGGAAAATTATAACTTCCAAATACAGTACATTACCTCTTCTCACATGAATGGCTAAAATACCACATTGAATAGGTGCAAGGACAAGTGTCAGGGAAAGGAAGAAGCACTCTATAAAAATGTCTGAAGGACATTCTCTAAAGTGAGAGACCACACCATATATGAACTAGATATATTTTTTGCCCATTGTAGAAAGCTGTCATATATGTGGGCAGAAAACAGAGGAATACATCCAATTGAAAGAGAAATATGGTTGAAAAGTGATCCAGATCATGTAATATTCAGAAAATTCAATCCCAGAAATTATAGAAGTGGGTAAAATGGCAAAGATATGGTCTGAGGTGTAGAGTGGCTAAGGCATGACAGATCAGGTACAGCAAGTCAACTACATATAGCACCCATGCTGCTGGGAACCAACATACACATGGGGATAGGATGAGAATCATACTGTTGGTAAGTCAACTACAGTCTAAAACCTGGCTGCTGGGTACTGACATCCATGTCATCCTAAAAGACATAGAAAGCTATAAATAGCTCAAAAGAGAGACAATGAAATCAATACTTATGAATCCTGTGAACAAAGTTGGAAAGAGGATCATATGTGGGCATGGTGGAGGGAAATAAGAGCTTCCAAGAAAGTTCAAATCCCCAAAAGAGAAAGAACTTCTTACACAAGAAAAAAGGGTAAGAATTGTACCTTCTGAATCATTAAGCTTCACTAGAGGCAGACAAAGGGAAGAAAGCTAGGCCTGACTGAGATGGGAGGAGGTGAATTGAAAAATACCTCAAAATAAATGAGATATACATATATTTATTGTGAAAATATACTTCAGCTTGACCACCTCTACAGCTTCCTAGAGAAGAAACTGTATATTTATAGATGAAATTAAAAGCAAAGGAGCGAGAGGTAACCACTCATCCATGTAATTATGGTAAGAAAGCCTCTGTGAACAAAAAAGTCAAGTAAATACTGTGAATACCTGATAAAAGACATAGGAAGCTATAAATAGCTCAAAAGAGAGGCAATGAAATCAATACTTATGAATCCTGTGAACAAAGCAAAGATAACAGTGGAATGCAAGAGAAATAGGTATATGAAGGTAAGCATCTGGCACATTGAACTTCATTATCCACAAATCTGAAGTAAAAACCCAATAAAAAGAAAGACTCCTTGATGGAATGAGGAACTTCCATGTAGTGGTTCAAATTGGAGAAAGCAATAATAGGATGACAATCCTTGGTCGTCTTTGGAACTACATAAACACAGGAACAGAAATTGAGCAGAGTTTGAACAATAATACCCTTGAGCAGAAGATCCTGAATACCCTCAGAAAGAAGCTAGCTGGACAGAGGATCCCAAGAAACAAGAAATCGGGATAAGGAGGATGGTGGAAGAAAATAAAGAGAGAGTCCTTCTAATAAGACCTGAAAATCCAAGGGTCAGTCATAAATGACTCCCAAATGTACACAAAAAGAAACAATCAGACTACTAGTTGTTAGATATAATTGACTTTTTTAAATTTAAGTAGAAGTGTTAAATTAAGTTATTTTTAGAAGTGATAGTTATCGCAAGTTTGTTTACATAAATGTGTGAATCCTATGTTGTGTAGTCCAATTGCCATAAAGTGATGACTATTGTGTTATTGCATCATGTTATCAGAACCTTCTTTCTCTTGAGTATTTTTATATCATAATAAAGTCTCTAGGGTTCAGTTGGGCTATTTATAAATATGCAATCAAAATGCACTTAAAGTAGAAAGTTAATGAAACACATATTAGTTCTAGACTGCATGTTTGTAAGTTTAGCTGTAAAGAGTATAATATTTTTTAAGTGAAATTACTACAGACTGTATTGTCATAACACAGATGAAGAAGAAGAATTTGTCTTGTCAACTGTGTTCTTATATAACTGAACCAGCATAAGTGAACTTTGACAAAAAGGGATGTTTATTTAAAGCTCTGAATGCAACTATGGTGATAAACTGCATTTGTATATACATCTGATTTGCTTTAATATATTATTTTAAAACAAGTGGGCTATTTGTTTATTGTTGAAATGTATTGCCAACAAGTCACTGACACCTATTCTGAAAAATCCTGTCCATACATATATAAAAACCTGATACTACTGGACCCAATTCAGCAAAAGAGTCATGTATACCATTGGTGGCATGCAGATCAGGAGTGAGCAACAGTATGAAATGAATGTATGATCCATGAGGAAGGAAGGGGTGGGTGGGTTTGGCATTTTATGGTGCAGAGCAACTAAGCTGTATGCGTGAAAGAAGAGGTAAGAAAGATGAAAGTGGTCATGACACAGGAATGAAAGGTTGAATAAAAAAGGGATTTATGCAAACAGGCAGATACTACTCTCACCTATAAAGAGTCAGGAAGACCCCCAGAAATAATTTGTTATAAAAAGTGACTATGCATAAATCATGCAAAGGTGTAAAGGGGGACACACAAGTTAACAGTGTCCCAACCAAAAATAAAGGTACAAAGTATGGAGGGAAATGGTTGAGGAGGACAAGAATGTCAATGTGCAGAATAGTAAAGAACAGACACCCACTGAAAACCCTTTAAGGGAACAACAAATAGCCTCAGATAAATATTGTATGGAAGAAAAGTAATAAAAGTGATATGTCAAAGTCAGGTGGTAAAGGTGGCAAAAAAGTGCTTGTGTAAATACAGAAAAGGATACACCAAACAATGGTAAGCCAAAGCATGATCCTCCATTGGTCATGAGGGACAACAGACCATCTTGACTTCCAAGTACAACAGCTGGATAAAATGTTTAGGCTGGCTCCCTGAGGTTAGTGGGCATGAAAGCCAGTGACTGGTGAAACTTTCACACATATAGAAGACAGTACAAATTTAGGGAAGCTGTTTTGTGAGAAGAAGTAAATTATTGTATTGGAACAATAAGCTGTCTTTGCAGCTTTTGAGGAATGGACATTTTTTTAAAAATCTGTTTATGAAAGTTACAAAATACTCAGAAATTGCAAAAATTAATAGCAATCATTCAAAAAGCCATTCAATAACAAGCATCAGTTGGGTCAGTTCCACAATGAAAAAAAACAACAAAAACATTTAAATATAACTCAAATAGAATGGCAAAACTTTCTTTTAAACGAGAAGACTGATAAAAATACTCCACAAAAAAGAATGAAAGTGTAAACCTAATCCATGCAATAGTACTTTAAACTATAATATTTCTAGTCAAGACATAACATCTGATGGACAATAAAGCTCTCTTGACTGTCCCATTCATTTCATAAAACTTCCATTGACCTACATTCAGCCCTGTTTTTGAAAGTACTCATTAAGCTCTCTCTTGAACTCTCTCAACCCTTTTAAAGCCATACCACTTTTACCATTAAATATTATCATATATTTCCTATATAATTTTTGAACACTTCAATCAGATCTAAACCCTTCTTTTCTCCAGAAAAGAACCTTAACCTGTCTTCATATGAGTGTTTTCATTCCAGGTATCCTCCTAGCAGCCTTCCTTTCAGTAACATAAGTATGTCCCAATAACTGCAGTGAAACAAAAGCCAAAAGAAGGTCAAAACCTTAACTTCAATTACAGGTAAATAAACTTAGATGGCCAAATTACTTTTTATGCAGGGGGTGTATCTTTTGAAAACCTCTCCAACAATTTAATATTCTTCTTAAGGTATGGAGCACAAGACTGAAAATACTATAAATAAAGTTTAACCAGAAAACTGCACAAAGAAATAACCTTCTTTGGCTTACATTAAAAATTTCTATAGATCAATCTAAAAAATCATATTTGTTTTTCTACTGGCAGCAACAAACTGCTTGAGTGGTGCATAAGAGACTGGTTAACTAAAACACCAAAATCCTTTTCTTCCATTACACTGTTCAGTTGATTTACATCAAATTGACAATTACAGTTTAAATTAAGGTAGTCAATATGCATTACTTGTTCTTAGCATAATTAAATGTCATCTGCTATCTATTTTCATTACTATCAACTTGTAAATTTGTTGACCATTCCTTTATCAATATCACTCATGTGTATTAAAAAGAATAAGGATCCCAGGACAGTATCCTGGTATATTCCACTTGCAACTCCAACCAAGTTGACTAAACTCCATTTGTTACAGCTCATTGTTTCCTTTCTTCTAATCACCTTTTAACCCACTGGGCTAACTTATCCTCCACACTCAAAAATAATTTTCTTTACTATTCTTTTATGTGATACTTTGTAAAAAGCCTTTCAAAAATCTAAGGTATAATAAATCTTGCCCCCCAGTGGCTCAGCGGTATGTCTGCAGACTTACACGCTAAAATCCGGGTTTCGATATCCGTGGTGGAAAGAGCACAGATAGCCCATTGTGTAGCTTTGTGCTTAATTCAAAACAACAACAACAATAATAAATCCACACCTTTACCCTCATTAAAATAAGTAGCAACATCTTTAAGAACCATGGAACAAGATTTTCTCTGTGTGTAATTGTAAACTTTGCTGTGGCTTTGTAAATCATTTTTAAACAGCCTCTTCAAAACTTTTATCACTAAGAAATAACATAAATTTTCTTATAATTGTTTGGACAATACTTATAATTTTTCTTAAAAATAGGTATAGCATCAGTCAGCTTCCATTCTTCTGGTACATATCTACTAATAATAAAACAGTTTAGTAAGGGCTTACTTATGCATTTCTTAACTTCTTTTCAATCGAAAATACTTGGATGGATGCAATCAACCCCGAGGGCAAACAATGCTCCATCAAATTAAACAAATTATGAAAAACGAATTAGTAATCATTCTTCCACATACAAAGAAATTCAGATTTGGAATTTATTCAATTTTATCTGAATTTTTTTAAATATAGGAAAGTCAAAATACTTTTGAAAAAACAGCAATAATTTGAGCTTTGTAACTGCAATACAAGTGTAGTTTTATCATTATGAACTAATCACTATTGACAAGTCTTGGTTGTCATGGTGTTATGTATTTGCCTAAACTCCAGTTATGAGAAGCCATAAGTTTGTGATCTAAGCGTATAATGAAACATTTTTTGCTCTTTAATATTGCGTCTTATTAGCCAAAGTAATTGCTTGAACTTGCAGAGGTTAGAGACTATTACCCTTTAGCCTATGGTAAGATAATTGTATTAGAAACAATTATTAATGAATATAACAAGACTTCCAGGAGTGAGTTTCTACATTTTGAAACTAAGAACATTATATCCTTATGGATTAAACCATGATTTTAATAATTCTACTGGTTTGAATTGGAGTAATGATTACTGTAGTGCTTATTTTTCCTTTACAGATAACTTTTACATAAAGGTTAGAAAATCAGAAACAAATAAATTAATTAAAATGGGTTGATTTTTTTTAAAAAAATTTAGCAATTTAGTATTTTAGTATTAGTGTACGTAAATTATTTTTCAAAAATATTTATCAATTTAATCTTCTTAAAATCAAAGCATTAATTCATGTAACAAAAAAATTTGATTTTCAAAATGATTATGTAAAGCACTTACTTATAGATATCAATTAAAATTCAATGATTTATCAAGTTTTGAAAAAGAGAAACTACAAATTAAACCTTCATATTTGGTAATTAATTTTAAACATAAAGTATTCAATGACTTGCAGAGTCCTAAAATTATTCATCAATTTATAAAAAATAGTATTTTTCTTGGTAAAAACTTAAAGCATACTGTTATTTATAAATAAAAAATTTCAATTGGCCCACTATTATATAATTATAAATGTTTTTAATTAATTTATTTGCAAAGTTAATAACTTACCTTGTGAATGTAAAAATAGCTAATTTATTGATACTTTCCATAAACATAATGTTACTGGTAACTTGGAAATTACAAAACACGAACTTTTATGTGAAATATGTAAAAAAACGATCTATATACAGAATAGCCATGAAAATGTAATTAGCAAAATGTTCAAAAATCTATTTAAAACAATACTGATCAATAAATTTTGAAACTTCATTATATTACATCTTATCCACCTTGATGGTTTATGGAATGAAAGTTTCATGTTCTTAAAAATGTTAAATTACCCTGTATAAAATTAAAGAAATATTACACAGATTTATCTTTTCATCAGTTAAAATATAAGATTCAAGAATTGCAAGAAATATATGTTATACTTCCCATTGATAAGGCTAACTGTAATTTTGGTATAATTTGTAAATGGTTTCATCCATTAATTATGACAAAAGAAATCAACAATACAGAAACATTTAAACTTGTTAACCAATCTCAAAATACACTAATTAATAATTTCATTAAAGCTTATATAAAACTTTATCCTAAACCAAATTGTTATGTAGATTTACCTTTCCTACTTGATATTCTCAAACCCCATAAATATCCAATTATGTTTAGATTTATTTCTAGTTCAATAAGAACAATTATTAAACAAATGGCCATTTTACTAAATAAATTACTTAATATTTTATTTGATAAAATCAAAAATATAAGTGTTAATAATAAAAAACATACTTTTTGGATAATAAAAAATAATCAATTCATTTTAGAATATCTAAGAAATTGTAAACAAGTAAATAATATTAACACATTTGATTTTACCACACTGCACACAACAATTCCTTTATTAAAATATTTAATTTTTGTCATAAATTCATTAACAGAATTGTTCTGTTATCCTTTCATAGAACTGAAAGAAAATTTAGCTCCCAAAACATAAAAACATTTGTATTCCAAATTTATATTTTTACTTTTAAGAGAACAGATTTAACAAAAACCATATAAACCCAGATAATTTTGCTTTAAATTACAAGTACATAGATGATTTAATTAGTATAAATAGTCCTGCCATTAACACTATTTATCCAGCAGAATCAGAAATTAAAAGTATTTCAGTATCTATTACAGAGGCACATTATTTAGGTTTAGAAATTAAAATAACTGATAATGATATCAATATAAATAATTTGATAAAAGAAAATATTTTGTTTTTCCAGTATATGGTTTACTTTGCTGTGAAAACATTATAACTTCACAGTTATTCAGGTTTTGAAAAATTTGTAATAAATTACAAAATTTTATTATTAATTTGAAATATTGATACAAATATTAATATTTAATGGAGTTAATAAAAAACTTTAAATAAAATTATTAAAGTATTCTGTAATAAATATAAGAATGTGTTAAATAAACATAAAGAAAGTTTATTAAATATGAACACCTTACCACATATACTGGCTTGTTTAGAGTAATTTAGTAATTACAATAGACTTAAATTGTGGTTGGGAGTTATATTAGTTACTTTAAACAACTTGTTGGGGCCCTTCATACCAGTAGAATTCATCTACTGGACGACAAATTAGTACCTTACCACCATAATGGGGGCTGTAATGTTAATTATTTTATTCAATATATTCTCTTTCTTTTCAATGCAATCATAAGAGCCATACAATAGATGTGCTGATTCAACACACCCAAACATTTCAATGGTTTACCCTGCTGTAAAAACATTATAGCTTCACAGTTATTCAGGGTAACAGTATCATGGCTGATATTAAGTTTATTTATATCATATTTCCACTAATAATTTCTCAGAAGTGGAGTATTATTCACATCTTTCAGAGTGAAAAACTGAAAAAAAAAGTAAAATTTAGTCACTCAACCATCCCTTCATAAACCCAATTTCCATTTAACCTTATTATCTTTCATGTATTTGACTAAATTCTTACTGTTACTTTTAACATTTTTAGTTTACCTTTTTCTTCAGCCTTTGTTGATTTTCTATCCAAATCCTCTCAGTCTTTCATCTTAGAAGTTAACTTAAATACTTTAAAATTGTATTATCTGTCTCTAATTTTTTCCCTAACATTTATAGTAAGATAACTATATCTTCTTTTTATGGAACACATTTATCTTGAATACTTTAGTTATTCTTAAAAACCTACAATATCTATATTTTAAAAATTTATATACAACAGATCCATACACTTTTAATCATACAAATAATTACCATCTGTGAAATTATGATTGAATGCTTCCAATTCAAAATATTGCCTAACTGTTGCAATCCAAACTAGGACTGAATACTAAGCTCAAGTTAAAATGCAAGAATGAGCAGTTTGACTGATTGAGCCTATGAGATTAGTTTAATAGTAAAAGAAAGATTTCTTGTAATGAATAGTATGCACTTAAATAAAGTGTATTTGTAAGGGCTATTAACTAAGCTAAAACAACAACTTTAAACCAAGCCTAGACAGTGGTTATAGTTAGGACAAAATGAAAAAAATAGAGAGAAAAGTGTATTGGAGAAGCAATATTGACTATAATTCTGAATTTATTAATTGTGTCTTCATGAAAGGTTGTAAATTGTGATTAACCCTTTTGTAACAGGCTCATACAGTATACATAAGTTCATAACACAGTTGCACACATTAAGTATTTATACTATAAATATTTGATGTAGCATGTATGTCTTCATAAAATTTGGTAGACTTTTAGTAACGATTACAAGTTTTTGTGTATAAAAAACAGAATTTTAATGAAGTATTTTTACAAATGATTTGCTTATGAAAATATTAAGCCTTTATCATTACTAGTTCGAGTATGTGGTGATTTTTCTATTATGATCAACAACTACTCGTTATTCCAAAATTCTCAAATATTATTTGTATAATCACTAAAACCTCCTAAATAAGTTTAAAAGATTTGTTTTCAGTAAGGCTTTATATTATGTCTGTTATTTTCTTTACCATAACTATGTGGGGGTCTGTCAATTTGATGAACCTGGTAACCATCATAAAAAAATTAGGAAATAAATATAAACTATGCTATTTTTGTTCTAAAATGACTACAGATTATAACAACATGAAAATACAAATGTTTAGTCTTGTAGCTTAAGTCTCATAACATTATATATTTATACATATTTATTATTTTCATAATATTGGCCTAACACTATGTAACTTGCATTGATGCAGTGCAATGCACTTATGTTATGCCATCCAATAACAAAACTAACAATTAATCTTTACAAAGTGATCCTGTCCTGGCTGTGTTTTAGTGGACTAGTATTTTATAATACACAGTTGCATCTAAATTATTATACATTATAAATATGGATAAGGATTACTACTATTGAGAAATAACTTATTAAATTTATTTTACTTACAATACAGAACAATAATCAAAGAAGTAAAAGAAACAAATATCTCTTCTCACTATGACATTTGTACTCAGTTGCTTCTGGACGTGTTGCTGAAACTTTTAAAATTTCATATGTGGAAGACATCTAAGAATTGTTTTTATGTTTTATATATGAATAACCAAAAAGTCATAAATAACTACACTAATACCATAGAATTCCACCATAATTTATTAAGCTTAGTAACTAAGGTTTCTTTTAGATTTTATAAAATATAAAAGTTTGAGCAGATTAAAGACACAACCTACCTCTTTGAAAACTTGGATCAAAAAAACGTAGAAGCCTTTTAACAAGTTAACACATTTGAAAAAACCAGTAAGGGGACGTTCGAAGCTGTCTATTGGTCATTTACATATCATATATTGAAGTGTATATAAGTAACCATCTTCAAAAACAGGAAGAGTTGAATGGGACCACTGTGTTTTTGAGTTTGATTTAGTACAAAAGCCCTATCTCAGCAAAATAAAAGATATGAGGTTCATATTTTATAGTTTGGCATGTCAATATTGCTAATTTGAGTTTGTAATTTGCAAGAAACTATAAACTTAGTATTTTGACATCAAAAACATCTAATTTTAACTAGTGCTGCATTCAGCATACCAAGTGAGCAACAAAAATCATTTTATGTGTGTTCTTTTAATATTAACTTTGAAATTAAGAAATGTACTCATTTATATAATAATAAAGTTTGAATTATAATCTACAATTTGATATCAAATTTACTGATATAAATTCATAAAATAGTATTTCATAAAAACGTGATGACATGGCCTTTGGCCTGTGATCCATTGTGAAAGGGTTAAATGGTAAAGGGATGATGTGCATATACACACAAAAAAACATTATTAAATTTTATGTTTTTAAGATATGTCTATGAAATGACTACATCAGCTGACTGAGGTCAGAATGCAATATTATGCTCAGGAAAAGCATAAAATACTTTTGCCAATTACACTGTTTGAATATTGCATTTGGAAAGCCACTAGTGTACAAAATGCATAGTTTCAGTATCCCTGTACATCATGGCTCTATCACAAACTGCTGCTAAATCACCAATTCAGCAATGTACAACAATATGAAAACTGATAACCACAAGGGGTTTATGATTTCAGTTGTCAATATTGTTATAATTCTGGGAAAATTTAATTTCAGTTTTATAACTTGGAAAATAGAAAGACAGATGTTGAGAAGCAGTTCATGATGGTTTTCTTTACCAATCTGTCATGGAATCTACAGGATGGCCCGTAAGTCACTACCCATCCATATATCTTATGTATCCAGTGTATCTGTGTGCTGTCTCTCATTCTCGTTGCATAACATTATGCAATGCCATGTTCTGCAAGACATTTTCCTCAACATAGCAGGGATTATTGTTCCAAATGCCATGGTAACAGTTGTTTTCAACTCATCATTAGTATTATAACGTTGTTTATAAGAACATATGGATGGGTAGGGACTTACGAGCCACCCTGTACAAGTAACAATGCTACTTCAGATTTCTTGTTAACTTCTAATACAGAAATGGTGGAAAATGGGAAGCATTTGGGTGAAATTAATCACTGTTGAATTTAAATCAATATTTTATTCCTCTTAAAGATTTGAAATATTAATTTTTATAAAGCAAACTTTGATTAAAAACAACAAGAACTATTTATTGTGAATTAACATCTAAATTTATTGAAGGTACTCATCAGATGTGGATAAATTTTAAATAAATTTATAAATATATGAGATGGACTTGATTCTTTGTAATAAAAGTGGCTACAAGTAAAAACCATGTTGGCTCACAAGAAGCATTAGGGGTACAGTTAAAGAAAATCATTATACATTTAAGAAGTTTAAAAACTGATTACTGTAATTGAGTATGAAAGATAAAAAGATTTGATCAAACAGGACATTAGGAAGTTGAAAATGGTATATGACCAAAGTGTGGCTGAAAATTTAAATATTAACAGTAATGATTTCTTTAAATACATTAAGAGTGAATACAATGTTAAGATGGAAGTTGAAGCCTTCAGGGATGATAATTTTGATATTTCCTGTAAAATAGTAAGCATCAGGAATAATGCTACCATACTTTTTTGTAAAATAATCAGTTAACTTTGTGGAAGATATGATGAGTTAATACACAAGAAAACCTTAAGTGTATTATTTTGCTTTTATCTGAAAATCCACTCCATCAACCCTACAAAACTATGACCACAAAGATGAAGTTTTCACTTACTTTTCAGATTCATAACCATCTCTGTGTTGTCTTGGCAATTGGATTTCCATGCTTCTGGTTGTCTGTAGATCAAAATAAGTTTGTAAATCAAAATCAATATGAAACAAAGGCTTAATAATAGCTCTTATCTTTGTTTTTTACACAAGTTACAAAAAATTTTATTTAAGCTATTTATTATGAATAATATAACTATTCAAAGTATGGTTGAAATTATGAGAGATAGTACATAAATTTGATTCCCTTTCTCAGCAAATTAATGAAATAAGGTAAATATTATAAGTCAGTACAAAAATTATTAAGAAAAGAGGTAATTGGTGTAACTAAATTTTGAAGAGAGTGTAGAAAAATTCAATCTTTTGGCTGTTGCAGTTTTCATATTATTACTACCACTTAAAGTAATGTTGCTAAAGTTGAACATGGTTTGGTCAAGAATGATTTTGTTGTGAGATCAGTTACTTGACCCTCTCTTTTAAGTGAAAGTCAAAAAACTACATTAGCCAGAGGATTAAATTTCTTCGTATCATCTTTAAAACTCAGTTATGGTAATGAAACAAAGTTCTTTTATTTGATTGTTTAATTGAGATACTTTCTTCTATTCTTAGTTAAACATGAACTAAGTAGGTTAAGAAATATTTATAGATTTTGTTACAGGTCATAAATAATATAATGAAATAGTAGTTCTTAGATGAAGATAAATGAACAGTAAACCAATTATTGCTTTTAAAAAACCCACTAACACTGACTTTTTATCTTTCTTTGTCAATCGTTTTTGAAATACTATTTACTGATGATACTCTGGGATCAAATACAAATGAATACAAAAGTATTCATGAAAACAGCTGATAAAATACTGGGTTAAAAAAAACAAAAAAATTAATAAAAACATGCAGTTTGTGCCAACAGTAATCTTAAAAGTTTATGATGGAAATTCAAAATGATTTGTATAAGAAACAGGACTTCAGCAATTACAGCTTCAAGAGTTTTTGGTATAAATTAAAATTCTTGGAAGATTATTCAATAAATTACAAAGAAAAAATTGCCAAAAAATTAAAATGTAAGATTAGATAGTTTCATAATTCTTACATGTAAAATAAATACACTGCAATATTGTGTAGTTTATGTTCTAATATTGTGATAATTTTTTTGTTACTATACAGATTTTTTGGAAGACAAAATATGTAATACTGTTAGTATGTTACTAGTTAGTCTCACTTGAAAATGTAACACTGAATAAAAGAAGACCATTCTAAACAGGAAGGTCACACATAAAGAAATAAGTCCAAACTGAACCTCTCAAATTCATAAAATTTTTCAAGAGAATCATAAAGGAATTATAACTGCTAACTTACCTCAAAATCTGGTTAGCCACTGTAAAAGTTAAAAACTATAACACAGAAAAAATTATTCTCAATAACTAGCCTGGATCTGTGCTTTCTTATTTTCTGACACTTAGGATTTCATTACCAATTTTATCTTTTTCCCAGTCCAACAAACATCCCATTAGTGGTTTAATAATGTCCATTAATTTTAAACACCCAAATACAGTACTTCAAATGAGGCCTTAATAAAACTTCATACAAAATTACAACTTCCCAACTCTTAATATTCAAAATTTTAAAACAGATCATCAGATCTTGTATTCTCTTTAGACCACTTTCATATCTAAAGCATTTAGCCAAAACCAGCTTTTCAAATTGATTCTCATTTTCATAGAATAACCTACCAACTAAGATTGTCAAATTAAGGAAATATTTTGCACAGAAGTATCCTTATTCATCAAAAAATTCAAAATTCTTACAGCTTCAAGTACTCCATATCTATGCAAATATAAATCTATTGCAAATGTTTAAATAAGCAACTTCATAAACTCAGGTGCAAGGGAAGATTTAAAGTACAACCAAATGGTGGTGAGGTCTCAGAAAAACTAAATGCAAAAAAAAAAAAGAGGCAAAGAAAAATTCAGCACAGGAAATGAATATAGAAGTAGTAAATGGATAAGCTTAACTGTTACTATCGTGATACTAGAATCATAAGAAATGAAACAGATAACTTTAGAGCATTGGTAGGATTTTGATGTAATGGGAATAACTGAAACATGGTTAAACATATATAATTTTGATGACAGAAGTTTCTTTCAAATACAGGGTTACATGCTTTTTAATAGGGATAGAATATTAAAAAGAAGTGAAGGAGTGGCCTTATAAGTGAAATGTGAGCTTCTTCAAGTTGAGGATAAAGATAACAGCAAGGAGGTTAGCAGATATAAAGGAAAAAGGCTTTTAGTGGGAATTTGTTACAGACCACCATATGATATTGATGAAATTAGTGAGAAATTTTAAAAAGATAAAGATTTCAGTTGTTTACAAAGTCATAATTATGAGTAATTTAAGACAGACTGGGAAAGCTAGTGTAAAACCATAAGGGAGAAATTTTTAGAAACTGTACAGAATGGCTTTCTTCACCAATTAGTCAAGAAACCTACCAGAAATAATGCTATTTTAGATTTCTTGTTAACTTCAAATATACAAATGATTAAGAGGGTAGAAACTGGAAAACATCTTGGTGAAAGTGATCATTGCTCTATTAGGTTCAATGTTTTGCTGCATACGGAGATAAGGAATAATAATATTTTGGTTAAAAAATTTCAAAAACCAAATTTTGAAGAAATGTAACAAGAATTATCTGTTGTGAATTAGGCAGCTGAGTTATATATTCATTACAGAAAGAAAAGGGTAGCTACAATTAAAAACTCAGATTGCCTCACAAAATTTAAGAGATAAAATTAAAGAGAGGCATCACATATTTAAGAAATTTAAACTGACTGGTATGACAGGAGACTCAAAAGATTATAGAATATAAAGAAAGTTGGTGAAACAGAATATTATGACATCAAAAAGAATGTATGAAAAAAGATTGACTAAAAATGTAAAAACTAACAGTAAGGATTTATTTAAGTACATTAAGGGTAATGTTAGAATGGAGATAGGGGCCTTGAGGAATGATAAAAGAAGACAGGTATCTGATAATTGTGAGATGATTGGATTATTAAATTTTGCTTTTTCTTCAGTTTTTACTAACAAGGATTTGGGCATATTTCACATATCTTGAACAGTTGATAAATGGAAACAAGATCAAACAAGATGACTGCATTAATTCTGAGCTGGTTAAGAAAACATTGGGAAACTTAAAAAAATGATACAACTCCTGGGTCAGATAATATCTCCCCAAGAATTTGAAGGAATTTAAAGACTGGATATATTAGCCACTTACTACTATTATTTGTCATTCCTTGAATAGTAGGCAGGTACCAGAGAATTAAAATATAACTCCTCTTTTCAAAAGAGGTGATAAACATTGTCACAGTTATTATAGACCAATTAGTCTTACATTAGATGTGGGAAAATATTTGGAAAGTTTGTTAAACTATACTTCAGAATTTTAATAGATAGTCAACATGGTTTCACTAAGGAAAATCTTGCCTTACAAATCTTTTGATATTCTTTGAAAAGTGTACTGCTTATGTAGATGAGGATAAGGGTGTAGATTTAATGCACCTGGATTTTTAGAAAGCATTTGACAAGATGCCACAAAAGCTTTGTAAAATAACTGTCTCTATAGGTGTGTTGAATATGCAAGTTTAATAGAAGAGTGGCCAGATGGAAGAATGCAAAAGGTTGTTACAAATGAAGTTCAGTCAAACTGAATTAATGTCACAAACGGATATCATTAGGGCTCAGTCTTTAGAACCTTTCCTCATTTTGATTTACATCAATGATGTAGATGGAGGAATAGTCAATAAATTACTTATATTTACAGATGATATTGAGATCTTGGGTTTGCTGTGAAAAGGATGCTGCTTATTACAAAAGAATTTACATCATTTATTGATTTGAACAAGTAAATGGCAAATGGGTTTTAATTATAATAATGCATCTGGATCATCATAAATTGAATTATAAGTAGTATTCGGATGGAAATAACTTTAACAGTGTCATGAAAGAAAGGGATCTTGGTGTGTGGTCATTCAGTCTCTAAAGTCATCCAAGCAACATGTTGTTATCAGTAAAACTTGATAATGTAAAGTATTAAGTCTAATCTCTAGCTGTACGAATAATATTTGGACTATTAAACACTACTACTAAGTCTACTTAAATGGATTTTAAATCTTAAATTTTTGAAAATTTCCAATGCAAAAGATAACTAATACCATTTGTTGACCGTCTTAATAAATTAGACGTCACCCTCTGATTAAACTAATATTGGGTGCTAAATAAATGTATAAAAATTAATAAATATATAAAAACATTAAGAATCTACCGTTCCGACGTCGTTGGTAAAGGAGACGCCATAACAACGTTATTTTTTCTTTCCGCTGTTGAACATTGTTAACAAACACCAGCCAGCAGGATATTAAATGCAGAGTTGCTAACATTACTCCTATTTCCGAAGGACATGAGGGATATCTTTAAAAATCACTTGTTTTAGTTTTTCGCGATGACGAGAAACGCACTTGAAGAAAACATGTCTCAAAACGATTGGTATGGGTATTAAAACTTTAATTCTGTTGTGGAAAAAAAAAAGAAGATATTCTGATGAGATTCCACAATGGCAGAGTAGCATATCTGTGAACTTAGAACGCTAGAAACCGGGTTTCGATACCTGTGGTGGGCAGAGCAAAGATAGACCATCATGTAGATTTGTGTTTAATTTCAAACATAACAAACAAACTAGTATGATGAGCAAATATTTACAAAACCATTTAGAAAAATAGGATTTAATATGAAGTTCTCTTGGTGGGACAGCGGGAAGTTTCCAGATTTGAATTTGTTAAAATCCAGAGTTAGTTAGACCAGGCATGGCCGGGTGAGTTAAGGCATGCGACTTGTAATTCAAGGGTCGTGGGTTCGCATCCCCCTCACACCAAACGTGCTCGCCTTTTCTAACCTATTAACCTAATTTCTTAAGTCAATTGGTAAGCTGGACAAATATTTGATAGTTAACTTTAATTATAGTAAGTGCAACGTAATACATTTGGGTTGCCAAATAATTAAAATGGGAAACCACTTGGTAGATTAAAGTGACTGAAAAAAAAGGATTTTAGGCATTTAAGCTTCTTCTGGAATAGTAAGTGGAGTTTTGGTCTTGTGGTATTTTTCGCCTCACGGATTTATCTCAAATTAGTAAGTTGACAACCACAAAATGGTAACTAGAATAATTTAGCGTTCTCTACTCACTAATACTGATGTATCAGTTAGATGTGAATATAATATTATGACTAAATTTTTTGTGTTAGTTAGCTTGAGGCTTGTGGAATATCGAGTCATGAATTATGTGTTTGTTTTCTATAAATTCAGGTCTGGTTTACTTCCCTAGTACCGCTTTTGTCTCGTTCTCCTTTCTCACGCGTTATTTTCATACTGCCCCACTTCACTTCACCGCCTTAAACAAGTCAAATCAAAATACAGAGAAAGGTACATCATCTTTCATATGAGGGGACAAAGAGAAACAACAATGTTCCTGATCACCCCTGTTTGGAAGAGAATTCATCAGGCCTCTTTATCTCTTAACTAAACCCTTGCTAAATTCATTTGCGTTGCGTTTACACACACTGACTTGAAGACGAAAGGCGGAAGACTTTCGAAATGTTGTCCTCTACACTTGTGTCTCCACGACAGGCAGTTGTTGTCCATTTTAAAAAGTTTCATCATGATCTGGAAGAAAGTACAGAAATTTCTAAAATATTGCGAATGGGGGAGTTAATGCAGAACACAGATTTGTACTACACTATCTTAGTCTAAGAAAGGATACTGACGAATTGGAATGGATTAAAAGGATGGATACTGGGATGATCCTGAGGTTGAGAGAATTATTTGGAAGGGGTAGGTTTAGATTTCTTAACTTATTTAGTCTTGAGAAAAAAAAAGATAATTAAAGAGGTGACCTCAGTAAAGTTTGTAGGATTGGGATAAAAGCCTCTCATTTTTTATTTTTTTGCTATAAAAGGAAAGTAATAGGCCGAGAAAATATAAATTTAGGATTCGGGAAAAGAGACTGAGCTCTTGAACAATTTTATTTTTTTACAGTGTGATTCACTTATGCCCCCCAGTGGCTCAGTGGCATGTCTGCGGACTTACACGCTAAAATCTGGGTTTCGATACCCGTGGTGGGCAGAGCACAGATAGCCCATTGTGCAGCTTTGTGCTTAATTCAAAAACAAACAAAAAGATTCACTTATGGGGTGAATTGTTATGGAAAGCAGTGAAGATGATATTCTAGAGAAGAATAAGAAGGGATTGATTGATTGATTTAGTGTTTTATGGTACAAAGCAGCAAGGCTATCTGCGCAAAACGTCCGGTAAAAAGGTAAAAATAAATTAAATGTAGTAAGATACATTAAAGAAAATGAAGGTAAAATAAAATATCATTGAAAAACAGAAAAAAAACATAAAAACAATGTTGACACCAAGTCTACAATGTTAAGAGAGAAATCAGAATAAGAGAAGTTGTAAAGGACTCTCTCTAGAAAAATGGTAATAATCATAACCCGTCAGGAAGACTAACAGGTAAGTACAAGAACCACTGTCAGTCATCCGAATTGGCCTTTTCAGTCCTGGTTCCGGGTTATGTTGTCATAACAGCCATTATCAAAAGGTAAAATAATAAAAGTGTTAAAAGACATACAGCAAAATCGTAATAAAAATTAGCCAAATGTCCTGTAAAGAGGTAAAAGTAAAGTAAGTGTAGAAAATTTGTAAAAGGAAGCAAAGGTAAAAACAAAACAGCAATTAAAAACAGAAAATGGCATAAAACCAATGTTGACATCCAGTCTACAAAGTTGTAAAAGACTTCCTGTAGCAGAATGGTAATGATCATAACCCACCAGAAAGACTAACAGGTAAGTACAAGAACCACCGTCAGTCACCTGAAGTTGGTCTTTTTTTCTGGTTCCGGGTTATGTGTCATTATGGCCAGTACCAAAAGGTAAAGTAATAAAAGTGTCAAAAGACATGCAGCTAAATTGTAATAACAACTCGCCAGGACGACTAACGGATAGTTCAAATAGCAGAGTTAATCACCTGAAGTTGGCATTTCCAGTTCTGGTGTCGAGTTATTTAATGCTCTGGCCATTTTTCAATTTCAAATTGAATTAGAGAGATTGAGATTTTAAAAAGGGAACCACAATTAAAAAGGTGTAATGAATAAATATCCAACACTTAAATGAGATTAAAAAAATTAATGTCCATTAAAAAACTAAAACTTTTATCAAGGTCGACAGTGTCACCATCACCAATAACTCTGTCCAATGTTACGAACAAACCTCGGGACAGAACATGCTTAAAATGGTGCCGTTGTTGTGAATCGTAACGATGATAATAAAGTAAAATGTGACTTATTATGATCTGAGTGTTACACAAACTACACACTGGCGCATCAGTTCCAGCTAAAAGAAAACAACGAGTTAAAAAACTGTGACCAATGAGTAATCTAGTTAGAGCAACTTCCTATTTCCGATCCTTACGGAAGCAAGACGGTCAAAGTACATTATGGGATTTTATTTGAAAAAGCTTATTGTCGCGTTGCTCAATCCTAGTGGACTGCCAGTTAGCACGGAGCCGAGCCTTGAATTCAGGACCATATTTCATGAACGGAATAGGCACAGTGGTGGTAGTGCCGGAGCAGATAGATTTAGCTGCCGTGTCTACAAGCTCATTCCCGCGAATACGAATGTGGCCTGGAATCCAGAAAAACTAGATAGAAGTAGATGTTAAAGAGAAATGGGCCAGTCAGTTTTGAATATCAGCGAGAACAGGGTGTGAGCTAACGTGAAGCGATTCCAAGGCCAGCAGAGAACTAAGCGAGTCAGTATAAATAGTGCAGTCGGATTACTGCTCAGCTTCAATATGATCCAGGGCAAGAGATATGGCGTATAGTTCAGCAGTGAATACAGAAGCTGTAGAGGGGATTCTGCGCGCAACCACCGAACTGCAACAAACTATGGCAGAGCCCACTGAATTATCTAATTTGGAACCATCCGTATGAATCGGAATGGAATGATTGTTCGAAAGATGTTCAGTAAATAAAAGACAGTATTTCCAATCGGGAGTATCTGCCTTTTGCAGATGACTTAAAGAAAGGTCACATTTGGGGGCTGTAATAAGCCATGGGGGAATCGGCTGACCAGTGGATTCTGCAATGTTATCCAAGGACGGACTCAATTCATCTAATTGCGCTTGGATGCGAAGGCCAAAAAGAAGGCCCGCTGAGGAAGGAAAACACATCCCCAGGTGGGATGGTTTGGTAAGAAACAAACTTTCGAAGAATATAGTAAAGACGGTTGCAAACGGCGAAGATGCAGAGAAGGTTCATGAGATTCTACATATAAGCTTTGAACTGGGGAGGTGCAGAAAGCCTCAGTGCAGAATCGAAGTCCTTGATGATGGATGGGGTCCAGCATATTTAAGGCCGAGGGTCTGGCAGAGCCATAGACCATTGATCCATAGTCAAGTTTCGATCGAATAAGAGCACGATATATCTTTAACATAGAATATCGATCCGCTCCCCAACTGGCGATAAAGAGGACATGGAGGATGTTAAGTGCTCTTGTGCATTTGACCCTTAGCTGCTTTAAGTGTGGTATAAAGGTCAGCTTACAGTCAAAGATATGCTCCAAGAACTTGGTCTCAAGGACCACTGGCAGCGAAACTTCATCGATATGGAGTTCAGGATCAGGATGAAAACCCCGTTGGCGGCAAAAGTGCATGCAAACGGTTTTAGAGAGAGAGAAATTAAAACCGTTTGCTGTGGTCCACTTCAGTAAACAATTGAGGGCAGTCTGTAGTTGCCGCTCAATATATCTCATGTTCGACGACCGACACGAGATGTGAAAGAATTTATTTATTTATTTATTTTTACTAGTCGCAGTCCACTTACTGAAACCCTACGATAATAACAATGCTTTGTAAACATTGCTCATATTCCGGTAATTTTAGGTGGAATCAAACCCTATGAAAAACAAGCGAGGCGAAAATTCTTATTAAATCTACATTTGTGGCAAGATTTTACAGAGCATCATGCTGAACTTGTAAATAATTTCACAGAAACATTTGGCGAAATTCTGTCGATATTGAGACGAACATTGGTGTTGGATATACAGGACTGTTTAGAATTAAGTGTTATCATATAATTTATTTTGTGACTTAAGAATTATTCAAGTTTCATGACAAAAGAGTTAAAAATGTTATCTTCTGTAGTTTTTGGTATCTTAAGTATTGTTTGCTTGTTTTGAAATTCGAGCAAAGCTACGCGAGGACTACCTGCGCTAGCCGTCACTAATTTAGCAGTGTAAGACTAGTCATCACCACTCACCACCAACTTTTGGGCCACTCTTTCACCAACGAATAGTTGGATTGATCGTAATATTATAACGCCCCCACAACTGAAAGGGTGAGCATGTTTGGTGTGACGGCGATTCGAACCAGTTGGCCATGCTGAGTCAAAAAATTCTTGAGAAACATGAAATTAGCTGGCGTGTGAGAGATTAGCTGTAAAAAGGCTATATTTTATTTAAGTTATGCAATTTAATAGAGATAAAGAAAATAATTTGTATTGTAAAAGATCGTTATAAAGTAACTGAACCCGTCTGTGTGGATTTTGACCAAAAGGAGACAATTATTTGAAGTTCATGATACAATTGTGATAAACTACAGGGAATCGTAAGTGAATTATTCATTAATACTATTGTGGTAAACGTAGTGCAAAGTAGTTCGTTTTGTCAATTGGGCCCCCCAGTGGCTCAGCGGTATGTCTGCGGACTTACACGCTAAAATCCGGGTTTCGATACCCGTGGTGGGCAGAGCACAGATAGCCCATTGTGTAGCTTTGTGCTTAATTCGAAAACAAAAACAAAACATTCTCAATTGGATTCCACAGTAACAGAGTACGCCTAAGTGACTTTCTTACAAGGACAGATAATTATTTAGATTTTCAAATACAATTATGATATCTTATAGTGTAAACATTTTTGTTCATAGATTTGACTTGTTCTGAATATATAATTAAAACTATTATTTACTAGTTATTTACTAGAGTAGTGGTACATTTGGCAACTATTAAAGGAAATAATATTGTCCTGGCACAACCGGTTACTATTAAAACAACTAAAATTCCTGGCATAGCTGATGACTGTTAAATGCACAAATATAGTACTGGCGCATCTGATGGTCATTAAAGAAGTTACTGTAATACTAGTGCACGTAATAGTCACGAAATGATCTACTGGCACTGCCACACTTGGTGACTATTAAAGCAACTAATAAAACTGGTACTTGTGGTCACCATTAAAAGTACAACTAATACTAACATATCCAGGAGTTATTAAATCAGTGGTTCCCAACCAGGGGTGCGAGATAACATTTGTTTTTTGGCCACCTTCACCTTTATTCTTAAACAAATAATTACTGTGAGGGGTGCGAGAGCATAATAAATTTTTTTAGGGGTGCGTGGCATAAAAAAAGTTGGGAACCACTGTATTAAAACTACTCGTAGTACTGACACTCTATAACTACTAAAGAAAATAGTAATACTGGTATATCTAGTAAGTATTAAAGAAAGTAATATAGTGCTGGCATGCCACTCAAGGGCTCAACGATAAGTCTAAAAGCTTATAACGTTGAGTTGAGTATCGAGTTTTGATTCTCGCGGGGGTTTATTTTGTGGCTTATGTTTAACAAGAAACAGACAATCAAAAGTACTGGTTCATATGGTTACCAGTAAAGGAGCTAGTATTGTACTGGCAAATATAAGACCATTAAATCATATTCTTCAAGCAAAAGTACCCGTTCCCAGTGACTAAATAAGTTTAAGTTAATCTATCAATTTAATTTATTTCATGGACTTTAGAAACGTTACTTACGTTGCACTGTTAGTTTCACTGAGAACCAAAGCTCTGAGCTACTTACACCATTCACAGCGAAATATAGTTATTGAGTATTTCATTCATGCTGAGAGCTGCTCGGCTGTAACTGACGGTAAATTTACATTTTTATTATTTTAGTACATCACATTTGGAGCTTTGCTTGCGCGTGGAGCATTTCAAGCGAGAAACAGGTGAATACTCAGATAGACACCACGGTTCGCAATAGGTGTGTAAAACTTCTAATAATAAAAATGATGCACTTTGAATTGATAAAAGTGAGTTCCCTGTTGGGACAGCGGTGTGTCTGCGGATTTACAACCCTAAAATCAAAGGTTCGATTCCTTTCGGTGGACATAGCATAGATGTGGCTTTGCTATAAGAAATCACACATCATACACACATGATAAAAGTGAATAATTAGGATTTTTTAAGGTAATAACCATTTTGCTAAGGTGGTAGAATGCTCATTTAGTGTGAAGAAATCTTTGGTTCGATACTGAGCTGAAGAAATTACCACAGC
This sequence comes from Carcinoscorpius rotundicauda, assembly GCA_011833715.1. Classification (NCBI taxonomy): domain Eukaryota; kingdom Metazoa; phylum Arthropoda; class Merostomata; order Xiphosura; family Limulidae; genus Carcinoscorpius; species Carcinoscorpius rotundicauda. The sequence goes on from CM022398.1 coordinate 60,841,249, forward strand.
ATAAATAGTCTGTTTTGTAATTGTGTGCTTAAAACAGAAGACAGTATTACCTACCTGCCAATCTTTATTAAATGAGTCAGATTTATAATCTTAATATAATTATATTAGCGGTGGAGAAAAACCTTAGAAAACCTCTCACTTAGGCGTTTGTTATAACTGAAATACTTCATACATTTTTTTATATCTTATTTCCTAACATAAAACATTTGTTTTTGTTTAATTCACCAACCTACAGGAAGGTCGCTAGAAAAGCGGAAAATTTGAGGGTCAGATGAAATCATGAATAAAATGCGTGCTTACTCATTTCTATTTTGATTTCTTTACATCATGAATAAAATGCATGATTTTAATAATTTTGAGCATCTATGAGTGTAATATAACATATGCCTTTAAAAAACTTTGTAAATGTTATTCTTTGTAAAAATAAATAGCTGTTTGACAAATTTTCCGCTTTTCTAGCGACCACCCTGTATTTGTGTTATTTTTATATATCCACATTGTGATTTAAATATCAGTGATTTTATTTTAAAACTGAACTTTCGAATTGTTTACTTTTCTCATATTAGGAAAATTTCAGTTTATTGTTGAGATATGTATCTTTGTTTTTGTGACATATGTTTGTAGCTTAAAATTAGGTTTTTAAACCGGTAGCCAAGATCGAATTCCGTGAGTGATCTAGAAATCACATTTTTATTGTAATAGCTAGATAACATTGTATGTTTTAAAAGAAAATAATTGATGGCTGCTTTAACTCCAAAACGCTCAAGAATGAGCTTGAATCTTTTGTGATTTTATCACACCTTTTCCTTCTGTCAATTTTGATGCATATATGTTTCATGTTCATCTTTCATTTCGTACTAAATATCATAATATTGTATTCGCGTGTGATATTCACTATCTTAATCTAATGAGTTGGGCAGGACGTGGTGATTGTGTTTCTATCATTTGTAAGAACGTTAAGATAAGTAAGAAATTTTTCTGCTTGAAGGAGTGAGTTTGTTATAAAACATTATTTTGATATTTGTTTGTATTTTCGTAGTAGATAAATTTGTTACTAAATTAATCCTCAGTGCCATGATTCATGAAAAACAGACTTCAGGGAAGACGTTAGAAGCAATTGTTTCCCGCAGTGAGAGGACCGTATCAACCATTTAAAAGAACAACAAAAAAGAAGTTGAAAATTATAATATTTGAAGATTGATCATTGAAATAATTACTTATTATTAAAATATTCTAAATTACTTCTTTTATATTCAAGTTGTTTTATCACATAAGTTTGGCTCATTATAATGTAAAACACGTTTTACTATCGTGTGAATGTGAGGTTAGCGTTACCAAGAACATTACTTTTCCCAGTAGTTCGTAGGCTTATTTGTCGTTGTGTATGATAACTAAATAATCCTTTAATATGTTTTATTACAGTAAACACTCTTTCTTCACAAATACAGCTTTAGCGAGTAGAATTTAATATCATTTTATGACAAGATCAACTTAAAAATAAAAACTAGAATAACAATTTGTTCCAGTTTTTGAAACACCTCCACATCCATCTTTTTATGTTGTGTTATTATGAAATATAATTTAGGCATAATACCCAAGCCATAAAACAAAGAAACGGAAATTGATCGTATCGATCTTAAGATGGACAAGTCACGTAGGTTAAGGTATTCAACAACGTAATCTGAGGATCGTGGGTTAGAATTCCAGTCGCACCAAACATGCTCGCCCTTTCAGCCTTGGTGGTGTTTTAATGTGGCAGTCAATGCCACTATTCGTTGGTAAAAGAGTAGCTCAAGGGTTGGTAGTGGGTGCTGATGACAAGCTGCTTTCCGTCTAGTCTTACACTGCTAAATTAGGGACGACTAGCGCAGGTAGCCCTCGTGTAGCTGTGCGCGAAACTAAAAAACAAAAACAAACAGATCTTGCCATAGTGACGTCTAGTGGTGGATTTTAAAATAATTTACCAACTAAAGATGATATTAATATTCATAGTATTATTTACTGCCATTGAAGATACTTTAAACATTTTTTTTAAATATTTATAGCTGGTACTTGTACAAAGTCCTAACTAACTAAATAGACATGAAACTCCACATAAACCCTGTAGTTCGAGGACTAACTGCTGAGACACTCACCACAAAGAGCTGTTTTGTGTATATAATTTTATGTAGCTTATCGTATGTATAATCACAGTTCTACTGTTATCAAATCCTTGTGTTCTACTTTATTTTATATACTGCCTTCACTTTCTATTTTCCTGCAGTCACATATCGTCTTATAGAACAAACTAACAGATCCATAGCTATTAAAATGTTTCATTGTATAGATGGCGTTTGGTCATTCTTGATGTCTTTCATCACGTGACTATAATGTTCGGCCATGAATAGGGTATAGAGAAGAATATTCGGCTCCCGGTCAAATACGTTTGATGTCAAAAACAAGATAAAATCTTATGATATGATACCTAATGAAGGCGTTGATATTTCTTCTTTCTGTTTCACTACGGGTCGAACTTGAGGCTAAAGGGTCAGAGAGAACATCCTGGATCGGTCATGTGTAAATCTTCTACGAGCCCTGGAGAAAAGTTAGGGGGATAAAAAAAATGTACATTGTTTGTTTGTTTGTTTTTGGAATTTCGCACAAAGCTACTCGAGGGCTATCTGTGCTAGCCGTCCCTAATTTTGCAGTGTAAGACTAGAGGGAAGGCAGCTAGTCATCACCACCCACCGCCAACTCTTGGGCTACTCTTTTACAAACGAATAGTGGGATTGACCGTCACATTATACACCCCCACGGCTGGGAGGGCGAGCATATTTAGCGCGAAGGGGGCGCGAACCCGCGACCCTCGGATTACGAGTGCACGCCTTAACGCGCTCGGCCATGCCAGGCCTAAATGTACATAAAGAGGCTATTTAGCATTTCCCGTGATCGACCCAGAATGATACGTGATGACATTCTTCTGTGGTCTTGGTTTCTATGCTAAATGTGGATCACATTAATTATGTATCCGTCGTATCAAAGATTAAATTGTTTTAGGAAAACCTATCAGCCCAAGACAAAATGTATGCATACGGTTTCTGTGGAGTAGTCGGAGTGCAACAATAAACGTAACAGTGTAAATAGTGTTATACAGCGCAGTAGTAGGTATATCGGACTGTGAATCAGAGGGTGCATATTCGATTCTCGTTGCTACAATATATTTCTCTGGACTCTCAAATTGTGGGTGCGAAATAAAAACGATTGTCAATTACCACTATTAGAAGAACCAAAAAATTGGTGATGGACGCTTTTGATTAGCTGCCTTTATAATATTATATGCGTTAAAATTAAGGAAGGTTATTACAGGTAGCGTTCCGTAACTGTGCGCGAATAGTCATAATACTTAAATAAACAAACAATTGTTTGTTTTTCAATTTCGCGCAAAGCTACTCGAGGGCTGTCTAGGCCAGCCATCCATAATTTAGTAATGTAAGAGTAGAGGGAAGACGGCTAGTCATCACTACTCACCGCCAACTCTTGAGCTACTCTTTTACCAACAAATAATTGGATTGATCATCACATACAATGCCCCCACGGTTTAATGGGCGATCATGTTTGGTGCGACAAAGATTCGAACCCGCGACCCTCAGATGACAAGATATTATGTCGGGCTGATGTGAATGTCATCCCTACTGTGATATTATAAGAATGATGTGAATGCTATTTCTTCTGTAATATTATAAGGATGACACGAATGTCATCCCAATTGTGATATTATAAGGATGATGTGAATGTCATCCCTGTTGTGATATTATAAAAATGATGTGAATGTCATCCCTGTTGTGATATTATAAGGATGATGTGAATGCCATCCATACTGTGATATTATAAGGATGATGTAAATGTTATCTATATTGTGATATTATAAGAATGATGTGAATGCCATCTCTACTGTGATATTATAACGATGATGTAAATGCCATCCTTGCTGTGATATTGTATGATTTGAATGTCATCCTTGCTGTGATATTATAAGTATGATGTGAATGTCATCCTTGCTGTGATATTGTAAGTATGATGTGAATGTTATCCTTGCTGTGATATTGTAAGTATGATGTGAATGTCATCCTTGCTGTGATATCGTAAGTATGATGTGAATGCCATCCTTGCTGTGATATTGTAAGTATGATGTGAATGCCATTCATACTGTGATATTATAAGGATGATGTGAATGCCATCCATACTGTGATATTATAAGGATGATGTAAATGTTATCTATATTGTGATATTATAAGAATGATGTGAATGCTATCTCTTCTATAATATTATAAGGATGATACGAATGTCATCCCAATTGTGATATTATAAGGATGATGTGAATGTCATCCCTGTTGTGATATTATAAAAATGATGTGAATGCCATCCCTATTGTGATATTATAAGGATGATGTGAATGCCATCCATACTGTGATATTATAAGGATGATGTAAATGTTATTTTTATTGTGATATTATAAGGATGATACGAATGTCATCCCAATTGTGATATTATAAGGATGATACGAATGTCATCCCAATTGTGATATTATAAGGATGATGTGAATGCCATCCCTTCTGTGATATTATAAGCATGATGTGAATGTTACCTACATTGTAATATTGTAAGGATGATGTGAATGTCATCCCTATTGTGATATTATAAAGATGGTGTGAATGCCATCCCTATTGTGATATTATAAGGATACTTTGAATGTCATCCCTACTGCGATATTATAAGGATGATGTGAATGTCATTCTTGCTGTGATATTGTAAGTATGATATTATGATATTAAGAGTATGGTATGAATGTTATCTTTACTGTGATGTTATAAGTATGATGTAAATGCCATCCATACTATGATATTATAAGGATGATGTGAATTCCATCCATACTGTGATATTATAAGGATGATGTGAATGTCATATCTTCTGTAATATTATAAGGATGATACGAATGTCATCCCAATTGTGATATTATAAGGATGATGTGAATGTCATTCTTGCTGTGATATTGTAAGTATGGTATTATGATATTAAGAGTATGGTATGAATGTTATCTTTACTGTGATGTTATAAGTATGATGTAAATGCCATCCATACTATGATATTATAAGGATGATGTGAATGCCATCCATACTGTGATATTATAAGGATGATGTGAATGTCATCCCTATTGTGATATTATAAGGATGATGTGAATGCCATCCCTTCTGTAATATTATAAGCATGATGTGAATGTTACCTACATTGTAATATTGTAAGGATGATGTGAATGTCATCCCTATTGTGATATTATAAAGATGGTGTGAATGCTATCCCTATTGTGATATTATAAGGATAATGTGAATGCCATTCTTACTGTCTTGTTTACATTGTTTTTAAAGGTTTTATATTAGTCATCTTTATATTTACTTCATTTTGAATTTTTTATTTGAATTTGAATTGGAAAAGACACAGTATTCTCTAGATTTTAACGGTTATGTTATTAGTTTTAAGAATTAGACGTAGAACATGTTTTTTCTATAATAATCAATGTACCTGACTTTACTTTAGATTTGATGACGTAATCCAGGTTGCGTTATTTGTTACTGAGTTATTTAACGTTCAGAATTTACAGGCATACTCTACGTACTGTGGTTTCAACAAAATCTCTATCTTTTTTCGCGATGTAAGGATGACTCGAACATGTAGAATAGTTAAAACCTTTGACACCAGATGGAATGATGTGAGAGGACCAAAGGTAGAGAAATCATATGTGTCCACTGTTCCAACAAAGAAATAATGTTTTTTTTTGTGTGCGACAGAGATATTCCTCTACTAATATATATATGTCATGTGTATATACCATATAAAGTTAGTGTTGAGTGGACATGATAATTTGAAATATGTTAACGGGAATTATTTGAATTTTAGATGTTGAAAATATTTCAAGAAACAGTTTTGAAATTTTTATTAGATCTCTAGAAAGAGATAAATTACTTAAACATGGAAACTTTAGACTTTAGATAAACTTTTTGCTATTCGTAAGTCTTCTCTTTTTACAAATTGATTGATTTCTGGGAAATGTAACCACGTAAAATAAACTAGAAATTGTAGTCACGGAGATGTTTGTAAATCTAGGATTGCGCCAGACGAACAGAGAAATGTTTATCAGGAACTAATAAAATAAACCGTTTTCCGCTTCAAGTTTTTCATTTCATTCTACTTTCCTTCTTTGTTAAAGTATCAGTTTTCTAAACTTTTCCTTTTGCTCAGGAAAATGTACTGAAAGCAAGTACATATATATTGTGGTAAATACTACATGCCTCATCCAATATCGACTGCAACTTTGAAACTGAGTGTGAAACTTGCTAAAGTAAGAAAAGTGTAAACATTTTGGGCAGTTTTTGATGCTCTTTCCTGATCACTATATATTCAGTATTTAATGGTTGTTTCTAAAGTAAAACCTTTGAACTGAAATAGCTCTTGAAGTTTATTTGATTTGTAAAAGTATTTACAGCATACTGTTCATCAATCGATGAAACAACTGTGAAATTTCTGCCCAGCGAATCAGGAGCACTATCCATGTTCAGGACCGACAGAAACACGTGAACTTGTTTGAAAAAGTAATCGAATACAGATAAATATGCAACGAAAGAAAATACAAGATTGTTTTAGAAATAAGAAATTCCAAACATACAATAACAAAACATGTACTTGGTCATATTTTTTAAACAAGATAACCTTAATAAATAATAAGAATCTTAATCACATCTAAATAAAAGAAATATAGAATATCAAGATACGAAGAAAAGATTGTTTTATTTTTGAATTTTGAGTAAAGCTACGCCAGGGTTATCTGCGCTAGCCGTCCCTAATTTGACAGTAAAAGACGCAGCTAGTTATCATCATCTACCACCAACTCTTGGACTATTCTTTTTCCAACAAATATTGGAGTTGACTGTCACATCATAATGTGCCCACAGCTGGAAAGGTGAGCATGTTTGGTAGGATGGGCATTGGAATCCGCGGCCCTCAGAATGTGAGTCAAATGCGTCTTAGGAAAGAAAGAAGTCAAATTTGACAACAGTAATTGATCCTTTAATTTATTTTTCAACATAATAGAATTGATATTTCATATATAAAATGTATCATATTTTGATATAAAAAAATTGACTATTAGCTAGTGAAAGAAAATCTAAAGATTAATTATTTAGCTTTTGGAAACAATAATAATCAATTTCTTGATTTTCTTTTTTATTTGATGAATGGTTGTATCAGAACTTAATTCCAAACATAAGTCAGAAACAATAGAGTCAGAAACTAGATTAGACAAGAAAGTGGGCATGTCAGAAAGCAGATCTAAACACCAAGGTGATGACTGTATCAGACACTAAATTTAAACGCCAGAATGATGAATGCGTCAGAAATCAGGTTTGAATCCCGAACTGAAAATAATACAGTAGCCGGATTTAAGCACAGAAAGTACATTAAAGTTATCTGACTCAATAGATGGTGAATGTTTGTTTGTTTGTTTTTTGAATTTCGCACAAAGGTACTCGATGACTATCTGTGCTAGCCGTCCCTAATTTAGCAGTGTAAGCCTGAAGGAAAGACAGCTAGTCATCACCACCCACCGCCAACTCTTGGGCTACTCTTTTACCAACGAATAGTGGGATTGTCCGTCACATTATAACGCCCCCACGGCTGAAAGGGCGAGTATGTTTGGCGCGAGGGGGATGCGAATCTGCGACCCTCAGATTACGAGTCGCACGCCTTAACACGCTTGGCCATGACTATGGATATAAAAGTTATCTGACTCGAAAGGTCGGATGGGTATGAATATTGATATAAAAGTTATCTGACTGTGTAGGTCGGATGGTGAATGAATATGGATATTAAAGTTATCTGACTCGAAAGGTCGAATGGTAAATGAATATGGATGTTGAAGTTATTTGACTTGATAGTTCGGATGGGAAGTGAATATGGATATTAAAGTTATCTGACTCAATAGTTCGGATGGTGAATGAATATCAATATATTTTTCTGTCATATTTTACATCTTCTGCCGAAAGTATCTTGTTAAAGAATATGTTATGTTAGAATGCTTTTTACAAATAATTATGACAGTTGAAAGTTTAACACAGTTTGAGGTCCTAATGGATGATTAGCTTATTTTTATACCGAGTCATGTTTATATAAAAAGTAACTCAATAATGGAACAGATTGTGCCATATAATTAATGTACTTTGTTAGGAGATATGATCACATATTTTTTATAATAGTTATATTTCATGTTATAAACCACACATGCCTTGTGTAAGAATAATTTGTAAGTGAAAAATGAAAAGAGCAACATGAAGTGAGTTGAGAAAGAAAAATATTTTAACGAAATCGGAAACATTCCAGTTTTATAATTTTGTAATATGAGAGTAGCCTTCAGTGGCTCAGCGGTATGTCTGCGGACTTACACGCTAAAATCCGGGTTTCGATACCCGTGGTGGGCAGAGCACAGATAACCCATTGTGTAGCTTTGTGCTTAATTCAAAACAAACAAAACAATATGAGAGTAAAAATTAGTTGGAAAAATAGAAAAACATATTTCTATGAAAGTGTGCTCATTACTGAAAAAATGTTTCCAATAGCTTGTATGGACTTGTTATTGGATTAAAAACTTACAATTTATTCATAGCGTAATGAAAAAATTAGGGTTTAGGAAGTTGACAATTACCGCCTCTTTATAATGTAATTTGTTGTTCAAATTATGTTTTGTATTTTACTGCCATCTGGTGTAGGAAATTTAATTTACGAAAGCAAAAATTGCCACGTGATTTTTCTTTTGTACGAAAAATGTTAAGACTAGTCTCGACTTGCAAACCATTCACTGTATATTTCATGCCCTTTACTTGAATTTTTCTTATTCTGCCATTTCAACATAATCCATTTAAACTACGCTTTCTTGCAGGTATTAAATGTTAGATCAATAAATTCTGGTCAATTTGATAAAATTATATGTGGCCAGACAAACAACGTAAATTTATTTAATAAAACTACATAAACTGCTGGTCAAAATCTTAAGACCAATGAGCATAAAGAAAAAAAATGCATTTTGCGTTGTTAGACTCAATCACTTATCCGAGTAGAGCTTCAAAAAATGAAGATAAGAAAAGGGGAAATAAAATCAAAAAACTATTTTAGCATTTAATAAAGAAAATGTGAACACTATGAAATTAGCCTAAATACTAGCTGGTCAAAAGTTTAAGACCATACCAAAAAGAAGTCCTAAACAGGGTAGGAAATGCCCAACAAGAGGTCTCAGTAGTGAGTTGCACGGCCATCATTGCAAATAACTGCAAACATTTGCTTGGGTATGGTCGATAATAGCATTTGCAGAAGGCTGGATGAAATGTTATTCTAAGTGGTGAAGATGGCTTCACAAAGATCATGCACTGTTTGGAATTGATGTCCATCTCTATACACTTTCCTTGCGATATACTCCTAAACATTTTCAATGGGGTTCAGTTCGGACGAACATGCTGGATGGTCCAAAAGAATCACGTTATTCGCATTGAAAAAGTCCTTTGTCCTGCGAGTATTGTGGATTGCAGCGTTTTCCTGCTGAAAGATCCAGTCATTTCTACACATGCAAGGGCCTTCAGTCAATAATGATGCTCTCTCCAACAAACCAATACAGCTAGCTGCTGTTTGACACCCCTGTATAACCCGAAGATCCATTGTTCCATAGAAGGAGAAAGCACTCCAGATTATGATGAAACCTCCTCCACTGTGTCGTGCAGAAAATGTCTCCCGTGGGATATCCTTAACGTACCAGTAACGTTGGAAGACATCTGGACCATCCAGTTTAAATTTTTTCTCGTCAGAGAACAAAGCCTTCGTCCATTTTTCCACATCCCATGTTTGGTGCTTCTCAGTGAAGTTTAACCGAGCTGTTTCATGATGTGCAATGAGGTGTGGCCTTTGAAGACATTTACGATTTTTAAAGCGTTTCTCTCGAAGATGCGATCTTATTGTTCTTGAGTTGCATTTTGCTTTCGTAAGGGCCTTAATCTTGTTTCGACGATCGGCTGGTGTCTTGCCGGACAACCTGTCGAATCCTTCTGCTCAAGTCGGCGAAATTTTCTTTGGCCGACCACTTGAAATTCTCGTTCCATATCTCTTAGGATCTTGTAAGAAATTTGCAACAGCAGTTGTATTACGCCTAGTCTCACCAGCGATGGCATGTTGAGAGAGACCTTAATTTTGCAGCTCGACAATTCTGCCACGTTAAAACTCTGTCAATATTTTAATCTTTGCCATATTTTTACCAAATATAACACAGGAGATGTCAGTGGAAGATGTTGACAACGCTAATGCTTGAACACAAACGACTAAATTTCGTTACGTGTTTATCGATTAACGCTTCGTTTCAGTATGGTCTTAAACTTTTGAGGAGCTAGTATTTAGGCTAATTTCATAGTGTTCACATTTTCCCGATTAAAAGTGGTTGAGACTAACAACGCAAAATGCATATTTTTTCTTTATGTTCATTGGCCTTAAGATTTTGGCCAGCAGTGTATAAAATTAACAATAAAGTAAAATAATGGTAGTGTGCAGAGTATGAAACAGTCATGAGCGTTTAGTACACGAGACAGCTTTACAAGTTGGAACAAAGAAACTGATAAAAATAAAAAATAAAACCCGTAGTAAAGAAAACGTAACTAAATATTATTTATGGTAGTTAATGAAACGAACCACAGCTAAATTTTCGTAATGTTTGTTTGTTTGTTTTGAATTTCGCGCAAAGCTACACGAGGGCTATCTGTCTTAGCCGTCCCTAATTTAGAAGTGTAAGACTAGAGGGAAGACAGCTAGTTATCACCACCCATTACCAATTCTTTGGCTACTATTTTACCAAAGAATAGTGGTATTGACTGTCACATTATAACGCCCCCATAGCTGAAAGGGCGAACATGTTTGGTGTGACGGGATTCGATCCCACGACCCTCGGATTACGAGTCGAGTGCCTTAACCACCTGACCATGCCGGGCCTGAAAATAAATGGAAAGGCTAGAGCAAGAAAATGTAAAAAAGTTGGAATGATATCACCATGGTCCGGCATGGCCAAGTGTGTTAAGGTGTGCGACTCGCAATCTGAGGGTCACGGGTTCGCATCCCGGTCGCGCCAAACATGCTCACCCTTTCAGCCGTGAGGGCGTTGTAATGTTACAGTCATTTCCACTATTCGTTGGTAAAAAGAGTAGCCCAAGAGTTGGCGGTGGGTGATGATGACTAGCTGCCTTCCCTCTAGTCTTACACTGCTATATTAGGGACGGCTAGCACAGATAGCCCTCGAGTAGCTTTGTGAAAAATTCAAAACACAAACAAACAAACAACAGATATCAACATTATTATACATATTAACGAGAGGGGATCACAATAGCTAGTGAATTTTGCTTAGGCAGGATTAGAGTAAATTACGCTATGAAACCGTTTTTTACACCCTTTTTATTAGCTATATATTTGTGCGCTAGCCACACCATAAGTGGAGCGCTCGTATCCTATTCACATTTATTACTCATGAAGATTTTTACTGGCCTATCCTCAAACTGAAATTCTTTTGGGCAGGATTAAAGTAAATTAGTCTATAAGACCTTGGGTATAGTCAAATAATTAAAGGAAAGAGTATGACCTATGGAGTTTCAAACTAGTTAGATATAAACTGGACAAGAGATTGACAGAACCATAAAAGTTTGTATTAAAAAAACAAACTTTTATGAGCCACTATATGCTGCAGCAAAAAAAAAAAAAAAAAAAAATCAATGCTAATGAAGACTGCATATTGTTTAGAGTTGGAGAATGTTGATTGATGTGGAAGGTTTATTTAATCAATAATTTTAGGTAAGTGTTGGCCTTACAGAGGATAGTGAACTTAACTTTGTTAAGTTTGTGTTTTCTTTCTTCCCTGTATTGGGTAGAAAGAAAACACATTGGTTGCAACTTTTAACCACTACGATTATACTTGTAATACACATGGTAGGTTAAGCATGCGACATACAATGTTCACTGAGCCTGAGAACATTTTCTCGATTTTCCTGTCAGACGTTTGGTCTATACTTGTAAAGTGCTTACCTTTGTAAGGTTTAAAACATTTAAAGTGAACATCTATCAATATAAATACGCAAGTATAATTAGCTTCAGAAACGGCTATTAAGAAGCTAAGTGTGACTGTCACAATATTTACTTCCTAAAACACTGCTCCATCTACAATGGCTCAGCGGTAAGTCTAAAGGCTTATAACGCTAAACAGGGTTTCAATACCCATAGCGGAAGCAACATAATAGTCCATTGTGTAGTTGTGTGTTTAACTACATTTAAGCAAGTAAAAAATTCAAGCACGAACATGACATAAAAGGTGCTGCATAAAACAAACAGCTGGTGTCCGCAAGTGAGGTGTGCTCTATCTTTAATATTACTTCCACTGACAATATTGTTTAGAATGTTTAATACATAAATATATTATGGTTATATAGAGTGTTTTGCATTATTATGCTAGTATGTGTGTATTTAAGGCTAACCTAAATATTTTTAGCTGAGTAAGCTTCGTAAGATATTATTACTTGGTGTCTGAAGATACACTTAACAACAAATGTACCTAGTTGATGAAACAACGCACTCTTATCCTCACATTACGGTTAACCGATGGATCAGAGGTAAGTCTACGGACAGACAACGCAAAAACCTGCAGTACAATTCCGATCAGTGTAGGAAAGGTAAATAGTCTATTGTGTAGCTCTGAGCAAAAACATTCTAACGATAAACATTACTGAATTAATTTGTAGTTTTGAATTACGTAGGTAGAGTCTCCTCTGGTGGGAAGTTCATTTTAAAGACATTTGCTTTTTTAAAAGTTTAAGTATGTTGAGCTGTCAAATCTGTTAAACTCGGTAACAGTTAGTTGTTAAATATTTACCTAGAAGCAGAGAAACGATCAGCTGTTAAGCGTTTACTTTAAAAACTCAAACACCATTAGCTGCTCAATATTTATATCCGAACTCATAAACGGTTAGTTATTAAATATTTACTTTAAAAACGATTAGTTGTCAAACTTTAACTTTCATGAAAAGGAGATTGAGTTAGCGTTTCTTTTTATCAAATTGTATGTTTTAATAGCTACTTATTAGTTTTGTTAATAAAAATATATTGAAACGCTTAATTTTGCATTATTGATGCTACCATAATCACACACACCTGTGCCAAAACTACATCTGCCTTCTCCTGAGTGGGAGTGCCAGAAACTTCAGGAAACGTTGATGTGTGTAATCAGTGTTAACTACTTCTCAACTTCAGTGAGATTGTACTCATGGTTACTTATTTGCTTACCTGGATTGCTTGTAGTTTGACTGTTCCAAGTTTTCTCTCATTCTTCAACACGTTTCTATGTACCGTCAAATTCCACAAAACACAATAATTCGTGACGTTTTGAGGTGTTAATTTTTCTGGTAAAGTTAAATGATTCATACATACCATTGACTATCCCTTCTAATCTTCACAATTCTTTGTTTGGCGAGCCTTCATGATTCACATCCTCACGAGCTCTGCCCTGTCAGATCAGAGATGTGTTATAAGAGTAACTGTCAAACTCATTATGCAAGTAAAGTATCCCCAAAATTGGTATTGGTGGTTGCTGTTGATTAGTTGCTTTCTTTCGAGTCTATCAGTTCAAAATTAGGGACGACTAACTCGAATGGTACTCTTGTTGCTATGTACGAATATTAGGGCTAATTGTTTAAGATTTTCCTTTTTTCTACTTCTGGTGGTAATATTTAACTGTATGTAATTTTAAAAAGTATATTCACCTTTTCCCAATTATTTCCTTACTAAGAATAACAGTATACTTAAAACAGTGTACTGTAAGGGAAACGTTAGTTTCAATATTTGAATAAACTACTGTCTCAAAATAAGATATTATAATATAGATAATTAACATACCATGGACTAGACAAAGGTGATGCTTTGACGTTTGAGGTCAAGTAACATTTTATTTTTTCTCGCATCTAGTGTGGGTCAGATACCAAGGCTTAATTTTTTTTCTGCTGGATGTAAGATCCAGTTTTGGATCGTGTTGTAATGTAAACGTTGAAACGTTACAAGTAACTTAAGAGTATCACGGTGGATATTTGAATGATATAATCAACTCCACTACTCTCTTCTATCCTCGTCGTCAGAGATTTTATCTTCCAAAACCCAAGCTCTTCCACCCCACTCATCAAAAGGATCCAGTGTCCCCTTCCTAGAAAGTAAGACTTGTTAGACACTTTTTTCACGAATCCATAATAATACTTCAGTACGTTTTGTGTTAACATTTAATAATTCATAACCTACACGACCAAACATAATATTTAGTTAAGAAGTGCGTATCATTAGTGGGTTAGTATTGTCGATTGTATTGCAATGCGGTGTAATGTTATTTACTGTTTTATAAAGTTGTTTATATCTCGTATATGGATTGTAGTTAAACATAATTTTAGCATTAATAAATACTTGGTCACACAAATTCAAGTTTTCATGATAAACACATGTAATAGCAAGTCGTCTGTTATATATTTATATTTACTTTGTTTTCATTTCTTTGTCTGTGATGAAATAACGTTTGAAAATAAGCTTGGATTTCAATGAAAATTAGTTAAAATAAGAACGTTAACTTAGTTTATTTGTTTAGTTTAGAATTAAGCACAAAGCTACTCAATGGGCTATCTGTGCTCTGCCCACCACGGGTATCGAAACCCGATTTTTAGTGTGTAAGTCCGCAGACATACCACTGTGCCACTGGGGGGCAAGAACGTTAACACGTGCCAATGTGAAAACTAATTTAATGAAAACAGAAACACTCACTTTTTTACGTGGTACTACATAAATAGAAGGCAAGACCTTATATTTTCCAATCTTATTTGACATGATTTCTTATGATTTATACATGTATTTTTGGTCCTGTATTTTTGATTTACTGTATTAACCTCCAACGATTAGTTGGGTCATGAGTATATTTTTATTGTCTTGGTTTGGATATATGAGTTAAATATAGATTTTTTAAATATTTTTTTGTCAATAGCACGTGTGTGTTTTGTAAAAATAAAGATTAACTTATAAAAGTTGAGAAGGATGAAGCAACAAGAAATAAAGTAAAATCAGACGGGTTTGGTGTTCCGGTCTTACAAAATTTGGTATAAATGATACAGGTCTCCTAGAAAGACTGACGTCATGTCTATGAAGGAATTTTTATGATACACATCAGAAGTATTTCCGTGACTTTGTTTTGTATTTATTTCCTTTTACAAGAGTTTTATGTTTTCATAGCTAATATCCACGTTTAGGGTCTTTACATAAAATAGCAAGTTTTGGAGTTTTTTTGACAAAAATAGCGAGATTTGAATTTTAGACAGTAGCAAGTGCAGTTGCAAGTTTGATGTTTTCCCAAAGACTAGCCATATTTCATATTTTTCTAGAAACTAGCCAGGTTTCGTATTTTCACAGGAGTTAACAAGGTTTGATGTCTTCACAGAAAGTAGCCAAGTTTGAGTGTTTTTACAGAAACTAACCAGATTTGATATTTTCACAGAAATTAGGCAGGTTTGATGTTTTTACAGAAAGTACTCAGATTTGAATGTTTTTACATTTTCATAGGAATTAGTTAAGTTCGTTTGTTTTTTAATTTTATGTAAAGCTGCACAAGGATTATCTGCTCTATCTGTTCCCAATTTAGCAGTGTAAGACTAGAGCGAAGGCAGTTAGTTATCACCACCCACCGCCAACTCTTGGGCTACTCTTTTACCAACGAATAGTGGGATTGATCGTAACATTATAACGCCCCCACGGCTGAAAGGGCGAGCATGTTTGGCGCGACGCAGATGCGAAGTCGCTACCCTCAGATTACGAATTGCACGCCTTAACGCGCTTGGCCATGCCGGGCCGCTATGTTTAGTGTGACTGTGATTCGAATCTGCGACCCTCAGATTATGAGTTGAGCATCTTAGCCACCTGGCTGTGCCGAACCGACAGGTAGGTTTGATGTCTTTACAGAGAGCAGCCAGGTTTGGGTGTTTTTACAGAAAGTTAGCCAAGTTTGGGTGTTTTTACAGAAAATTAGCCAGGTTTGATGTTATACAGCAAGTAGCCATGTTTGATGTCTTTAACAAACAAATAAGTGGTTAACTTGTTTGTTTTGGAATTTCACACAAAGCTACTCGAGGGCTATCTGTGCTAGCCGTCCCTAATTTAGCAGTGTAAGACTAGAGGGAAGGCAGCTAGTCATCACCACCCACCGCCAACTCTTGGGCTACTCTTTTACCAACGAATAGTGGAATTGACCGTCACATTATACACCCCCACGGCTGGGAGGGCGAGCATGTTCAGCGCGACGCGGGCGCGAACCCACGACCCTCGGATTACGAGTGCACGCCTTAACGCGCTCGGCCATGCCAGGCCTAGTGGTTAACGTGGGAATAATAATTTAAGCGGTAAACTGTATTTATACGTAAATTGCTCACACTATAACCACAATAGAAAACTTCAGCTTACGAATCGTGACCTATTTTTGCAGAATATATTCTGTGCGTTGTCAGGTATATTTAGGCATATCGTAGTTATTCAACATAGTAATTATGATTTAATTATCTGTATTGAAAACATCGAAAGTTCAACGAATGACATATCTACTGAGACTTTTAAGGTACTGAATTTTTTCTTAGGCCACGAACTTTAGTTTAGAACATTTCACTGTTATTGTACCCAGACATTTTTAACCTCAAAATTCGTTTTTGGAAACTTTTTAAAGGGATGAAGAAAAGGTTAGTCTTAAAACTTTGAAACAATTGATCTGTTATTTATTATGAGACTGTCATGTTTTGGTTACTTTTATGCCTTAAACCAGATGTTTTAGGAGACGTACTGAACTGTTTCTGTTCAATTTCATCACCTCCGCTTCCCCAAGTATGAACCTGAGCCGGAAATGTAACTTAATAATAACTGCTTACATTTGTTACCAAGGGATCATTGAGACTTAACTTTCTATAATAACGTTTCCAGTTATCCAATAATATCAGACCCACATTTTCTTGTTCCTTTATGTGATGGGTAGGGTACATCTTAATTGGGCCTTGAATTTCCTGTTTGTACTTGCGTTAACCGTCATTTAAAGTTCACAGAGTTTAACATCATGATTTCTTAAAAAAATTTCAGACGATGTATATGTATACATCTGACAGTTTAGTGTAAAAACCTATCAACGATTTCGGTTTATTAGTCTTTTAAAAAATAAATTAAGGCCTCAAAAAAACAAGAAACTCCATATCATGTAGTCAATAAATACAGGGTGGTCGCTAGAAAAGCGGAAAATTTGAGGGTCCGATGAGATCATGAATAAAATGCGTGCTTACTCATTTCTATTTTGATTTCTTTACATCAGGAATAAAATGCATGATTTTAATAACTTTGAGCATCTATGAGTGTAATATAACATATGCCTTTAAAAAACTTTGTAAATGTTATTCTTTGTAAAAATAAATAGCTGTTTGACAAATTTTCCGCTTTTCTAGCGACCACCCTGTAGTACAGGGTGTTCGGAAAGTCACCGTGCACTTATATATTTATTAGCATACAAAACTGCACAGTGACTTTCCAAACACCCTGTACTATTTATTGACTACATGATATGGAGTTTCTTGTTTTTTTAAGAAAAACATTTATTTTGACCGGAGACAAATTTGAAACATTATTAGTCAACGCTTACTCCTAATTTCGTGTTTGTGTTGCAAATGAACTGCAATAAGTTCATGGAATTACAGAGCTAAAATTCGTGATTTGATTCCCCGTGATGGATCGAGAACATACAGACTGATGTGCAGTTCTCCAGTACGAAAACAATAATAGCTTTTTGGTTTTTTTTTTAGAATTAAGCACAAAGCTACACAATGGGCTATCTGTGCTCTGCCCACCACGGGTATCGAAACCCGGATTTTAGCGTGTAAGTCCGCAGACATACCGCTGAGCCACTGGGGGGCCCAATAATAGCAAAATAACTTTTGTTTTTCTTTTGGATGAAATCATTCAGAAATACTTACAAATCTTTTCTATTGCCTGTCAAGTTTTCACAAGCTGGGCTTATTTTAGTAACTTGGACTCCAATTTTATAAAATTGAATATTTGATGGAGCGATTTTCTTTTACATTTAATATATTATTTACAAAGCTATGCAAACTATATCAGAGCTAGTGAAAATTATTTACTTTTCCAGAACAATTTTGATAAACTGTATTTTAATTAAGTAACCATTTACTCAGCTACAAACAATTTTCAAAGACAGAATCCACAACTGGTTTTTCCTTTAGTAAAAGCCATTTTTACAATATCCTTTCAAAAAAGAAAACTTTCATTATATTGTACCCATTTTCTAACGCTCACATAATATAAGATTATATTCAAAGCATTAGATCTTTGTACACAAGTTTTCTTCCTATTGTTTTAGAAGTTTAGTTGATCACAAACTTGCACACTGATGTGACAACAATAATGTTGGTAGAAAAAACATGATATAAAACCAAACCATACCAATCATGAAATATACAACAAACTATAAGATTCAAGAAATGTACAATAAACTTCACCAGTCAGAAAATGTATAACAAAATATACTAGTCAAGTAATGTACATCAAACTACTTCAATCGAGAAAATGCATACCAAATTACACCAGTCAGAAAATGTATAACAAAATATACTAGTCAAGTAATGTACATCAATCGAGAAAATGCATACCAAATTACACCAGTCAGGAAAAGTATAATAAAATATGTTTGTTTTTGAATTTTGCACAATGTTACTCGAGGGCTATTTGTGCTATCCATCTCTAATTTAGTAGTGTAAAACTAGAGGGAAGTCAGCTAGTCATCACCATTCACTGCCAACTCTTGGGCTACTCTTTTATCAATGAATAGTGGAATTGACCTTAACATTATAATGCCCCCACAGCTGAAAGAGCGAGCATGTTTGACACGACGGGGATGTGAACTCGCAACTCTCAGATTACGAGTCTCATGCCTTAACTTGCTTGGCCATGGCAAGCCAATAAAATATGAGAATCGAGAAATGTACAACAAAATGTACCAGTCAAGAACTATATAACAAACTATATCAGCCAAGAAAGTGCATAACAAATCACACCTGTCAGAAAAAGTACAACAAAAACAAGAGTTGAGAAATGTTCAGCAAAGTACATCAGTCAATAAAATATATAACAATAGAACACCAGTTATGAAACATAGAACAAACAACAAATACCAATAAAGAAATATATAACAAATCACACTAGTAAGAAAAATGTAGAATAAAATATGAGAGTCTAGAAATGTACAACAAGCTGAACCAGTCACAAAATATACAATAAATTACACCAGACAAGAAATGTACAAAAATTGCATCAATGAGAAAACGTATTACAAACTACATCAGTCATGAAATATAGAACAAATTGCAAGAGTTTAGAAATGTGCAACAAGCTCTACTAGTCACAACATGTATAAAAACTACCCCAGTTATGTAAGACACAAGAAACTAAATTAGTCAGGAAATGTGTAATAAACTACATTACTAAAGGAAATTTAGAAAAAAATAAAAATGTACCAGTCAGAAAATGTATAACAAGTTACATTTACCAGTCAGGAAATGTACAAGAAACTAAAAGGTTCAAGAAATGTACAACAGACTATAAGAGTCTAGAAATGTTTAACATTCTATACCAGTTAGAAAAAGTATAACAATCTGTATGAGTCAAGAAATGTGCAAAAAAACTGAAGGAGTCCAGAAATGTACAACAAGCTAAATCATCAAGGAAATTTGTTACAAACTGTGTAATGAAGTATATAACAAACTGCAACATTGAAGGAAGTATATAACAAAGTATAACAGTCAAGGAAATATATAACAAACCACTGCAACAAAAACATGAGTTGAGAAATGTAAAACAAACTAGATTACTTAACAAATGTACTACACCAACAGAAAATGCATAAGAAACTACAGAAGTCAGGAGATGTACACCACAATACACCAGTGAGAAACTGCACACCAAAGTACAATATTCAAAATATGTATTACAAAGTGCATGAGTAAGGAAATTATACAGCAATTTACAAAAGACATGTTGAACAAATTGCTCCAGACAGGAAATGTTTCACATACTTTATCAGTCAGAAAATGTTTCACAAACTTTATCATTCAGAAAATGTACAACAAAGTGCATCAGACAGGAAGTGTTCAATAAACTTTATCATTCAGAAAATGTACAACAAAGTGCATCAGACAGGAAATGTTTCACAAACTTTATCAGTCAAAAAATGTACAGCAAAGTGCATCAGACAGGAAATGTACAACAAAGTGCATCAGTCAGAAAATGTAAAAAAAAAACAAGTCAAGAAATGTATAAAAACTACACAAGTCAGGGAATTTATAACAAACTATATCAGTCAATAAAATTTATAACAAACTATACAAGTAATGAAATATGCAGTAAACTACACCACTTAGGAAATAAAAAATACAAGAGTTTTCTTATAACAGAGTCACATCAGGCAATCTGCTGTGTCCACTGGGGGGAACTGTATCTCTGATTTTGGCATTGTAAATCCAAAGACTTACCAGTATTCCACTGGGGAACAATACAAGAGTAAAAAATGTACAATAAATTATACATGTCAGAAAATGTACAGTAAATTACATCAGTCTGGAAATAAGCACAAAAATACAAACATCTAATATTGTACAACAAACTACACTAGTCATGAAATGTAATTCAAACAGCACCAGTCAGGAAATGTATAAAATCTACATTGCTCAAAGGGAATTTAATACAAACTTTACCAGTCAAGAAATATATAACGAACTAGATGAGTCAGTAAAATTTAGAACAAACTACACTAATCAGGAAGTGTATAACAAATAAAAGTAGTTAATAAATGTACAAAATACTCAACTATTTATGAAATGTGTAAAAATGTACAAGAGTCAAGAAATGTCTAAAACACTACTTCAGTCAGGAGTTGTATCACAAACTACCCAAGTCAAAAAATACACAACAAACTACGTTAGTCAAGAAATGTTTAATAAACTATATCAGTGACGTAAATTTAGAACAGACTATACCAATCAGGAAATGGGTAAGAAACGACAGCAGTGAGGAATTGCAGAGCAAAGCAAAAGACTTAATAAATCTACAGCAAATTGAATCAATCAGGAAATGTGTCACAAACTACCCAAGTCTGGAATTGTACAACAAGCTAAAACATTTGGGAAATGTTCAACAAATCACATCAGTCATGAAATGTAGAACAAACTACACTAGTCAATAAATGAATAAATAAACTATATCAGACAATAAAATTTAGAAAAAAAAACTATACCAGTTGTTAAACCACACTACCCAGGAAATTAAAAAAATGTATAATGAATTATACCTGTTAGGAAATGTACAGAAAATTACACTAGTCTGTAAAAAAACACCAAAATACAAGAGTCTAATAATGTACAACAAGCTACACTAGTTAGGAAATGTAATTCAAGTTGTACTAGTTAGGAAATGTATAGAAACTACATCACTCAAGGGAATTTAGAACAAACTTCACAAATCAGGAAATGTGTGACAAATTAAAAGTTAAGAAATGTACAAGAAACTCAACCAGTCAGGAAATGTGTAAGAAACTACAAGAGTCAAGAAATGTTCAACAAACTATCCAGGTCGGGAAATTTATAACCAACTGTATTAGTAAGGAAATGTATGACCAACTACAGCAATGAGTATTTGTAGCACAAATCCAAAGACTTAATAAACATACAATAAACTACCTGAGTAAGAAAATGTATAACAAACTATACCAGTCAGAATATATATAACTAATTACAAAAGTGAAGAATTGTATTGCAAGCTGCACCTGTCAAGATATTATAATATGTTAAAGCAGTGAGGAAGTGTGCATCAAACTACACCAGTCAGAAAATATACAACAAAGTGCAAGAGTAAAAAAATGTACAAGAAACTCAACCAGTCAGAAAATGTGTAACAAACTGTAACAGTTAAGAAACATATAACTATCTACACCAGTTAGGAAATGTCTGAGGAACTGATGCAGACAATAAATGTACAACAAACTAAACCAGTTAAGGAAATTTAAAGCAAAGTTTTCCAGTCAGCATTTGTATAACTAATTACAAAAGTTACCAAATGTATTATAAGGTGCATCAGTCAAGAATTTACAACATCAGTTGGGAAAAAATAATACAGTTATAAAAAAAATTTACTATACACTATACCATTCTGTAAATGTATCACAAACTATACCAGTCAAGAAATGTAATATAAGCTGCACCAGTCAGTAAATGTACAACAAACATCACCAATCTGGTAATGTATAACAATTTAAACCTGTTAGGAAAGCCAAAACAAACTTTACCAGACTGAAAATGTATAACAACTTACATGAAATGTACAACAAACTGCAGAGTCAGAAAGTATATAATGAATACATTTCTTGACACTTTGCTGTAGTGAGAGAAATAAAAGTAAAAAGATTGACAATAAACTACAATAGTCAGGAAATGAAAGCCTAACTATACCAGTCAGAAAATGTATAACAAATTACACCTGTCAGGAAATATCCAACAAACTATACCAGTCAAGAAATGTATATCAAACTCCACCAGTCAAGAAATGTATAATAAATTACACCAGTTAATAAATATTGAACAAAGTACACCACTCTGGCAATGAAGAACAAACTACACTAGTTAGGAAATGTATAACAAACTGAGTCAGGAAATACAAAACAAGTTACAAGAGTCAAGAAATGTATGACTTACAAAACTAGTCAGAAATGTACAATAAAGTACAAGAGTCAAGAACTGCTCAGCGTACTACTCCAGTCAGGAAATTTATAACAAACTACATAATTCAGGAAATGTTGAATAACATACACCAATCAGGATATTTGGGCAAATTTTAGTGCAGGAAAGTGACATCAAACTGCATCACTCATGAAATGTACATAAAGCACTTTACTAGTAATGAACTTGATATCCGTGTTGAACTAGTAGCTAAAAGAAATACCAAAATCTGCTCCATCAGGTACACGAATGTTTACAGACATAAAATGCTTTATAATTATTTGAGTTTGAAAATCTGTGTGATCAGATGAATTGATTGAAGAACAGTAATGCTATTGTTTGGATTAATTAGAAAATGCACGATAAAGTAGTGTAAAAATGCCATACTTGGGAGATACAAATATTTATATAGTTACATATTTTAATTGTTTTTTGAATTTCGCACAAAACTACTCGAGAGAGGGTTATCTGGGCTAGCTGTCCTAATTTAGCAGTGTAAGACTAGAGGAAAAGCACCTAGTCATCACCACCCACTGCCAACTCTTGGGCCACTCTTTTACTAACAAATAGTGGAATTGATCGTGACATTGTAACGTCCCCACGGCTGAAAGGGCGAGCATGTTTGGCGCGACGGGGATGCGAACCCGCGACCCTCAAATTACGACTCGCACGCCTTAACACGCTTGGCCATGCCGGGCCACATATTTTAATAATTAATTATACAAATTTTGAGCTAAAGTTGTCACATACTGTCTGATTTTGTGTTCCATACGTACCTGATAAACAAGCCTATTGGGAGCGTGGCCTAAGGTTGTTTTTACTTGACATAGAGCTATTTTTGAGATGAAGAGACTTGCTATTAACGTTGTTTTCTTTCAAGTGGGATCTAATCTCTAGTTATTTTGAGACCAAACAGTCGGAGCCAAGACGACTTCTACGTCCTCCAAATGTATGTGCAAGCTTAACTTCTATATAAGTTTGTATAAACTAGGTATCTCCATGTCTATACCCTATATATTTTAATCGAATATTATTCAGATTATATATTGCTTTATACTGAACACAACTATATTTAACAGCATAGTTTCCACACTAGTGTATATTAATTTAATGACACATGGTTTTATACGTACTAACAAACGACGGAGGTTTCGGTTTAATCGGTTTGATACCAGTCAAATATTCAGTTTTTTTAAATTGATGCTATGTTCAGTATTTTATTTAAAAATATAGGCCTTATACCGTACCCTTAATAGGTTTTGTCAAGATGTTTGTTTTCATTGTTTATGAAAAACGTTTTTTTGTGTTTTTTTTTAAAGTCAGCTACCATATAACTAATGTGCAGAAGCATAGAATAATATGTATGATACGTCATCCAATCTACATCTGCGAAATTCAAGGTCGACGTGGCCTTCCTTCCTAATATATAGGAACCGTGTAACGAACCGTGGCCAAAATGATTTGCAGCAACCGAGAAAACAAATGTAATAGCACTGTTACTAATAACCGTTTACATCCATCAATATCCTAAAAATACTGGTTCTTTTGTGCTTATTAATTTGCCTGAACAACGATTTGGATAGTAAAGAGACTATTTAATACGTACTCAGAGAAACGGAATATTTAATTCTTAGCGCTTTAAACAAGACTATATTAAAAGAACAGAATTATGGCTATTTTTTTCTGGCCAGTAAAAACCTAAACAAGATAGAAACCTCAAGATTATTATCTTCTAAAATATATATGTGTGCAAATGTAAGACTACCTCTTTATACATGTATATATGTTTATATTACAGTACGAAAGTTTATTAAACGCAGGAAGCAGAATAAGTACACCGCCTTCCCAGTTGACACTTGTATTTGTTTGTTTTTTGAATTTCGCGCAAAGATACTCGAGGGTTATCTGCGATAGCCGTCCCTAATTTAGCATTGTAATACAAGAGGGAAGACATCTAGTCATCACCACCCACCGCCAACTCTTGGGCTACTCTTTTACCAACGAATAGTGGGATTGACAGTAACATTATAACGTCCCTACGGCTGATGGATGAGCATGTTTGATGCGACTGGGATTCGAACCCATGACCCTCAGATTACGTGTCGAACATCTTAACCCATCTGTCCATGCCGGACTGACACATGTAACCCATAGATGCAGTTTCAATGCGATAAAAGTTGAAAATACAAAAATTATTAAAACTCTATTAAGAAGAAATAGAAAATTGCCAATTTTACGATCAAACGGCGAGAATTTGTGACATTTAAAAAGTATATTAGCGTAAAGATGCACAATAGATAGGCTGTCTGAGCTGTGATCGCTATTGAAACTGAATCCCGAATTCTAGTGTTATAAATCTCAAACTTACAGCTGAACCACCAGGGTACTGATAACTAAAGTAACAGGTCTGTGTTGATGATGCTGATTTGATTATAATTTAAAGTTGTACTCGGTTGTAACATTAATACTTACATCACTAAACGCAGTAAAATAGTTTTAATTCTCAATCAAACTGAGTTTATTACCACTATTCTGATGAGCCTATCAAGCAGAGTAAGAAAAAAATGTTTGCGCTTGATTTAAAGTCAAGCATTAATTTCGCTTCTGAAAATTTTTTGGTATAAGTATAATAAAACTGAAAAATTCATGTGACACTTCCGCATCGAATTCGGTTGCTTTGCTCTAAACCAGGTTGTGTGGCGATACAATTGTGAGACCCGATTATATAAATAAATAATGCTCCTACATAGGTGTCCGTATCTCCCTTCCGTATGAAAATGGACTCGTTTATTATGTGGCTACTTCGTAAACGGTTGCAAGCTGAAATACTGGAAAGCTTTAGTTGAACAGTAGCGATGACCTGAGTTGGGACGAATTTGCGCTACGCGACGACTGAAAATTGTAATGCTGTGAAGAAAATATTCGACAAAAGCTGAACAGCATGTTTTAATGATGAAGATGCACTTTGTCCTTTCTTCTGTCTTTTAAGTTGAACAGAACTGTAAGAAGGGAACTTTAATCTAAAACGTTGTATTAGAAGCACGAGGTCAGATTTTTAACCTTGATGTCGAAAGTTTTCCATAGGTCTGTGGGATTTCTATATTTACATATATTTTGTGACACATACAGATTGACACATTTTTCATAGCACGAATGGTGATGCAAGCAGGGCTCGGAGATCGGATCTACCAACCCATACGTCCAAGGGTATCCAAAGGTCACACCAGGACAACATCCTTTGGCACTGAAAATAAATGTGTAGATAAACACCACACGAGTTATTTGCGTGTTCAGCATGACGGAAATCAGGATTATGATTCGGATGATTCTCTTAAATGGGAGGATTTTTTTGGTAAGATGTAAAATTTCATTATTTTATTTTGTATAAATTTTAGTCTTACATAATAGTTTCGGACTTACGTTTATTCAAATATTTGTATGTGTGGGAAACGACATTTTGTTGTCTGGTTTAAAGAATTATTTCTTTGTTTTTTGTGTTTTTTTTGGAATTTCGCACAAAGCTACTCGGGGGCTATTTGTGCTAGCCGTCCCTAATTTAGCAGTGTAAGACAAGAGGGAAGGCAGCTAGTTATCACCACCCACTGCCAACTCTTGGGAAACTCTTTTATCAACGAATAGTGGGATTGACCGTACCATTATAACGCCCCCACGGCTGAAAGGACAAGCATGTTTGGCGCGACGGGGATACGAACCCGCGACCCTCAGATTACGAGTCGCACGCCTTAACACGCCCGGCCATGCCGGGCCTGGTTTAAAGAATACTATAGCTGTATTTAATATCATTGCTAGTGCTACGTTTTATAATCTATCTCGGACGAGTCTCCGATTTAATTTATGTACGTTAGGCTTGACGATTTCAAATGGCCAGAAGTTTAAATTTAAATTTATAAGTTAATTAAATGTCGATATGTATTAAATTTATATTTGCCAACAAGATTGATACGCACAATTTTCTTTCTTAACAAATATATTTTAACAATACAAATTAAATACGATACAAATAATTTATATATACGAGTTTTACAAACTTACAGACAATACTGAGTCTTCTATATGGTCTGGAACTGAATCTTTTCTCGACAGAGAGCAAATTATTTCTATGTTGATAAACAGGTACGCTTCTCTTGACGGGATTGCGAGCTCGAAGGACATGTAAGTTTTTCACCGACAGCAATATCTAATGTCCTCGTGAAAATACTGACGTCCGAAGTTAATTCATAGAAGGTAGATGGTTTGTAATGTTCGAAATCAAAACCTTCCTGGTCAAATATCTGTAGTTTCCCGATTAATAAATGTTAATCACAATTATAGCTTCCGAGGCCTATAGTATACTGATTGTGGCTGACTAACAATAACATTTTTGTCTCTTGGCGCATTTATTTATAAACTTTTTTGGGAGACGTTCTCGAAAGTTCACTTGGCAACGAAACTGTCAATCACTAGTATTACGTAAACACCTAGTATATTGTTGATTCTTACGCTCAAGAATTCTCTACAAATTTAGAGAATATGCGGGACTTGCACAATACACATTTAACAATATAAGTTACATAACTTCTAAATATATACTAAATTGAAACAAATATGGATATTAAAACAACATTAAATCCATTATACTAGTTATTAAAGTTAAAATTATTAGAATTATATATTATGACCGAAAGAAAAAAGCATGAATAAATTACGTAAATAATATTTTTGTGAAAAACAAGCCTTGGCTGTATTCCATATTTATGGTGAGAAAATGGCTGTTGAAATATTTCCATTTTTATTGTTATCTTAAGATCGTATGCTGCATAAAATCCGTTCTGTTGTTGGGATGGGCACGAGCTCTGGTTAATCTCCCTTTCAGTTAACAAGAGGCTGTGTGTTGCACTAGGAGCAAGTTAAGTCGCTGAAGACGAGCAGTCTGTCAATAATTCGCAACATTTTAATGCTTAACGTGCAACACTAAAGGATAAAAGTAAATTATACTTCTAGACAAAATAAAAAGGAAAGTAGTGATGAGTCAACCCTCATCTGGGTGTGTAAATATATATGTCAGTTAACTCTGGAAAGTTTCTCAGACAGACGTTTGTCACAGTAAACTTATCATAGTCTTTTTATTTACTGTTTTTTTATCACCAACATAATTTTAACTGCATTTATTGATTCAAAGTGTTTTCAAGCCAAGCTTATAAGACTAATTATGCTGCAACTGACAAAAACGCACGGAAAAATAATATAAATGTATACGAAACTATAAAAATTTTAAATGATTTGATGCCAACACATTCAGTAATGATTTTCACCTTTAACTTTCAGGATTGTCGAAGTCCTGTACCCTAATGATTAACAACTTTGGGAGGACAATGTAACTTTTTGCCAAGTAAAATTTTAGGTGTCATTAAGTTAGGGGCAGCCATATAATTACAAGTTGCTATGATAAATATAAAAAGTTGTTAAGTCGTATGTGGAGAACAAAAAAGAGAACGAAAATAATCTTAAAGTTACTGACCTAATTATATAGTTTTTCTTGTAATCTCTGTGTAATTGGCCTAAAATGTGTTGAAATACTATTGTTTATTACTTTATTTAAACATTAAATTCTCTTGTTCAGTTTCAAACAGTAAAAGTGAACGTGTTTGTTTGCAAGGAAATTCGTCAGAAACTACTTTTTGTTTTTTAACTTATATGAGTCGAACACCACGTGTTGAAAATGTGTACGTCCTAATCACTCTCAACTTAAAAGTTGTAGTTTGTCACTGATTTTAAAGTATATGAAAATAAAGACGTCTTATATTTGAACTAGCTGTGACAATACACTGACCTGTAATTTTTTTCTGTGTTGTTGTTAAGTGCAAAGCTAAACAATGGGCTATCTGTGCTCTGCCCACTACAGGTATCGAAACTCGGTACCTAGTAGTATAAGTCCACAGACATACTACTGTGTTATTGGGGGGGGGGTTGAGTTAGTGATATTTTTCCACCCTTCAGTACACTATATTTTGATTGTGGAGATTGCATTAAGTCTTTAGATAACGTACATAAAGTAACGGAAGGTAGCAGACGTGTCATACTTGTCTTAATTCGTCTTATAATCAGCCACATTTCGTGTAGTTTTTGGTATTTTAAAGATAGTAACACGTGTATCAGTTACTGTACTGTTTTAAATATCTGCGATATGTTATTGGTATTTTGTCCAGATTTAAGTGCGGTTTATTCATAAAAATATTTTAATAATTATTAATTGTCTTCCTTTCTAGATCAAAAAACACAAGTGTAAAAAAAATATTTTAGACCATCATACAGATAGTATTTGAGTCTCAACAACATAACATGAAACACAACTTTGCTGTATTTGTACAATAATGTTTTGAACGCCGCTTTTTTGAAACTAGAAACGATGCATGTACGATATCGAGTTAGTTTTCTAAAGAAAATTCAAGCTTGCTCTCTTTTTATATGGTCCACTCTGCCTAGCTGTATTACGATATTGTTTACAGAAATGTGTGTGCACAAACTGTAGATGTCCAACACTTTAGAATAATTCATAGTTTTAAACCAAAACTGCTCACAACATGGGTTTGTTGATAAACGCTGTATCGATCGAAAACCATATCTGTATTATTGGGTTCAGGATGTGTTTGACGGAAGCCAGGCCTGCTGACGTCACTGAGCTTTTTACAACGCAAGTAGGTCTGATTACCGCGATAGACGAAGATGTTATCGTTTATTCCATACTTGTAACATGACCTAATGTGGCCTAATTTAACAGGGTCAGGATCAACTCACCATTGATTGTTGGCATAAATTTACTATTTATTAAATCCAACTTGTGAGATTTTGTCAACACATTAAACTACATAAGACAAAGTAAATATATAACGTCTCTCCTTCAAACAAAGTTGACAAACCACTGCTCAGTGTTATTTTCTGTCCTATGCCAAATATCATGGCTAATCTATAAGCTCGTGCGTAACAAATAAATTAAGCGATAGATTAATATTTTACTTGTGTTAGCTAAAAACTCACAATAATAAGATTAAATCGAAACAAAAAGAGATTGAAACTTATTCCATAGAAAATGGTTAATGTTAAATAGATGTTTAATGCTTACAATGGTTTGGGCTAGGGCGCCCCCTTCTCTGGTGATTTTAAACTTTTTTGTGCAGTAAAGTACAGCGAATCCTGAATAATCGGATTCACAGTTTGAGCACAATAAGAGTAGGTCACGCTCGGTCTTTCTGAGAATGCCCAGAAAAGAATGCGACGCCGATATATATGTATATATATTTGAGAACAATTTTACTTGATAACATCTGTATTTGTTATTATTAATTATATATTTTTAAAAGTTCTGATGTAGGCCTATTTTTCAGATTGGAGCAAAACTGTATCGAATCCAGTTGTCATTCGTTTCCTTCTGCATTAACAGCGTCAACATGATCTTGTCACCGTTTTATTTTTCCAAACATTTTGCTAGGCCTTCGGTTTAAACGAAAGGGCTACTTTATTTTTTCTCCGGCCCAGCCTGGCTAGATGGTTATGGCGTTTGACTTCTTATCAGAATGTCATGGTTTGGAATTCTCGTTACACCAAACTTGCTCGCCCTTTCAGGCGTGGGGGCGTTATAACGTTCGTTCAATCCCACTGTTCGTTGGTAAAAAAGTAGCTTAAGAGTTGGCGGTATGTGGTTATGACTCGCTGCCTGCTCTCTAATCATACATTGCTAAATTAAGAAGGTTAGCGCAGATAGCCCTCGTTCAGCTTGGCGCGAAATTCAAAACAGTGTTTTTTCCTCCTTTAACTGTAAAAGTTGACCCAAATTTTAGCGCAAAATTGGCGAAAAATGATATAATGAGAAATTTTAATTGCATACCAATCTATGAAATGAATTCGATGAATTAACACAGAATTACAACTTACGAACCAGTTCGACAGAATGGCAACACGTTTTTTTTTTTAATTAATGTTGTTTTAGAAGTATGAAATCAACAAATACATTCATGTGACAGTTAATTTTTGCAGACATAACATTTATTTATCATGGGATAGTGTAAGCCTATTAAACGTCAAGAAACACTAAACCAGTGTTATTTTTTGTATATTTAAAAACGGCTAGTATGGTAGAGACGGTACTAATTTTCTCTACAAGTTGGTTTTCTCGTCATCACGGAGTGTTATTTTTATGCATTTAATACATTAACACTTCGTATATTCCTTTAAGAAAAGCAATTGGAGATTTTTGAATATAATTCATTTCTGAATTTTAAAAGTATTTATTATTCGCTTCAATATAATTCATTTTTGAATTTAAATATTGTTATTGGACTGTGTGTAATATAAACATACATATTTATATAAGTTTGAAATATTTTTATCGTAGAATCATAGATAGTCGAGTGTATGTTTATTTATATATATTTAAGAGTTATTGTTACAATTTTTTGGCATATTTATGTGTAAACTTTTTGGATCGTTATTGCTCTATATAGTATACATAGGCTAACTTTATGAGGCGATATTTCTTTTTCTAGTTTATGTAGATGCTACTTTACGGACAGATATTGCTATTTATGGTATATGTAGAGGTAAATGCACGGACAGATAATGATATTTTTGGTATATCTAGAGGTAAAGACACGGACAGATATTGATATTTCTGGTATATGAAGAGATAACTTTAATGTTTTTTAGTAACTTTCTTGTAATCATCCGGTTTCTGAGTACCTTTTTGTACCTCAGGTTTCTGAACCGTAGTTAAATAAACTGTATATGTTCCACCAAAAAGAAAATAAAAGGAGTACCACTGTGGTTCAGTTCCTCAAAGTGGACAGAGCGCAAGTAGCCATTAGTCAAACAAACACGAGAACAACTCGAGCTCGCGATCACAACGGTTTTAGTTATTGTGTCTATTTTTCGTCCACAAGCCTTTACATATTGACAAAGAGAGAGATAAAAAAGAAATTATTTAGCATCTCTGGCTTAGACCTTTTTTTTCTATTATATCATGAATATATACTTAATTTTTTGAGAATATAATTCCATGAAAATTTATTGAAGGTGAAAGCTACACAATAGGCTACCTACCTTTTGCTCATCAAAGAGGATCGAACTCCATGTTATTAATGAGTGTGTTTGTTTCAGCGCAGAGCAACAGTGTGCTATCTGCTGTGTCCACTGCTGGAAACTGCACTGTTCTTTGTGTTGTAAGATTGTTAATGAAATCAGGAGTTCTGTTATACGTCTTTTGCATTGTAAAATTATTATTTCTATTATAAAATGTTCTCAAAATGTAAATTTAAAGCATGAATACTATTGGATTCTGTTTGTTGTAATTTTATAGGCTTATAAAATACAGTAAAACCTGTCTAAGGCAGAATCGCAAGGGGTCGAGTAAACTTTCTGGCTTAAGCAGGTTTTTCGGCTCAGACAGTAAACTTGAATTTCCTTAATTATATATAATTTTTGAGCGAAAGGTCATATTTGCTTGACTGAAGGGAAGTAAGACATTTGTGAATAAATTTATTATACTGTTTATACCATATTTATTAGAATAAGAACAAAAATAGAATTCAAAATATACATAAGTACACAAAATCTTAAATTTATTTGAAGAAAGTATCCAATTTCAACTGTTTCGTTTTTTTGATGGGCTTTCTCATGCGGTTGAAAAGAACGTCAATTCTTCGGCCTTTTCATGAAGTTCATTTTCACCCTTCATTTTTGCATACAATTTAATAGCATTAATATAATAACTTAACACTTGCGATGAAGTAAGAATTTCTATCTCCTCATTATTTTTTCCATTTTGTTCATCTTCTGAATCTCTCACACTGTTACCATCTTGCGATTCTATTATAGATTTAAATCAGTTTCTGTTAAAACAATCTTGTCAACATTCACAGAATTATCTGCATCAATCTTCTCGGAGTTTGGATTTCACTAGAATCGACATAACAAACAACTTTTCCACAATCTCCACCATTATCAAAAATAAATCCACAATTTCGAAAGCACTTTATTATTGTTGTTGTTTTGAATTAAGCACAAAGCTACACAAAGGGCTATCTGTGCTCTGTCCACCACGAGTATCAAAACCCGGTTTTTAGCGTTGTAAGTCCGCAAACATACCGCTGAGCCATTGGGGGGCAGCACTTTATTACACATTCATCTTTTGCACATTTGATTGAATGACTTACAAATGAGGGCCCGGCATGGCCAAGCGCATTAAAGCGTGCGACTAGTAATCTGAGGGTAGTGGGTTCGCATCCGCATCGCGCCAGACATGTTCGCCCTCTCAGCCGTGGGGGCGTTATAAAGTCACGGTCAATCTCACTATTCGTTGGTAAAAGAGTAGCCCAAGAGTTGGCGGTGGGTGGTGATGACTAGCTGCCTTCCCTCTAGTCTTACACTGCTAAATTAGGGACGGCTAGCACAGATAGCCCTCGAGAAGCTTTGTGCGAAATTCCGAAACAAACAAACAAACAAGACTTACAAATGCAATTGTATCTAACACATCAATTTTCATGATCATTTCAAATGCTTTCTTACAGTCGTCCATGTTTGCAATAATATGCTGAAGCATTAATTTTCTGTATTTCAATTTTATACACTGTATAATTCTGTTTCCTAGTGGCTGTAGAATTGATGTAGATAGAGGTGGAAAAACTAAACGAACATTTGAAAGTTGAACTTTTGGGTGACAAGTTACATTATCTAGGAAAAGTAAAATATTCCAATTTTCTTGTTCCATTCTTTTGTTTAATTTGTTCAAAAATTCTTCAAATATAGCACTTGTTATCCATGATTTATTATTCGCTTTCCATTCCACAGGAAGTTGATTCTTCCTTAAATTTTTGAAAACGGCACAGATTTTCACTTTTACATATTACCCATGGTTTCTTTAGTTTCCCCCATCAGCAAATGTGACCAAAAGTGCAGTCAATCATTCTCTCAAATAACGACC
The DNA here is from genome assembly GCA_011833715.1 of Carcinoscorpius rotundicauda. Taxonomy (NCBI): domain Eukaryota; kingdom Metazoa; phylum Arthropoda; class Merostomata; order Xiphosura; family Limulidae; genus Carcinoscorpius; species Carcinoscorpius rotundicauda. The sequence continues at coordinate 60,875,143 of CM022398.1, forward strand.
TCCAGAATAATGACGGTTGGAAAAAGAACAGAATATACTTAACAATGTGTAACTGTAACAAAATGTCCGAGTGTTACGTTTTTTTTATGTGTGGACTGAACGCAACAGAAAGACATAGATAACAGCTTATATAATTTATTACAATAAACTCTTATATATGTGACAGATATAAAATAAATTATATAATAACAATGACAGATATTCAGTTTCAACCTTCAAAATTAATTACAATACAAAACGGTACTGGCCTGTGTCCAATATAATGATCTAGAATGAAAGTCCAAAAGTCCAGATCAGAGATCCAAAATTCCACTCTAGAGGGTGAATTTGGTCCCACGAAGAAATTCCGAAGTTTGAATGGAGAAGTCCAGAAACAATCCACAGTTCAATAAATTTGACGAAGTTCTTTTTACGATGTTTACGATGAATGTCTCAAATTTGTTGTTTTCTGACTTGCTCCGGTCTGCCCTAAACAGTCCTGTATGTGTTGATCTTCAGTATAACCAGTAATTCGAATGAATCGTAAAGATTGATGAAATAAAATCACAGCTTTTGTAGATCTAGCTCCAGTCACAAATCCAAGTTGAATAAACACACAGTAAACGTTGAAAATTTCTCAAACTAAGACACTATCTCTTGAATCAAATAAAAACGAATGACTGATTCACTGACTCTCCTCACATCGCCGTCTGTTTATATATTAGTAGGCCTACTGTGTTCTCAAACAATCGTGTAATTCCAGAGTAATCTGCGCATGTCTGTTTTTGCACGAGACTCGTCTGGACACCACGCCGACATACATTCTATTTATAAACATATGATTGATCTACCTAATTCTAGACATTTCTAAATGATTAATTCTAAATGTTATTTTAAATGAATAACAATAATATAAATATGGAAATATAAATAATAGATATGGAAATCCAAACACAACACGACATGGTTGTCGTTTACATAACATTTACATAACACCGAGAATTTATTAATATTTAGACAGATTGTTTATTAAACAATCAGTTATTATTTAAAGAATTTAACATTTAAAGAAATTAGTAGTTAAATAACAAATTAATATTTAATGAAAAACATTTTTCCGCTTTACTCAAGTTCTAATTCTACTTATTGATAGTTGAGGTAGGTGAAAAATTGTTCTCCCTCTGCACTATACAGACTCTGCCATATATAGGGTCTTTTATAAGCATTTGTTTGTTTTGTTTTTTGGAATTTCGCACAAAGCTACTCGAGGGCTATCTGTGCTAGCCGTCCCTAATTTAGTAGTGTAAGACTAGAGGGAAGGCAGCTAGTCATCACCACCCATCGCCAGCTCTTGGACTACTCTTTTACCAACGAATAGTGTGATTGACCGTCACATTGTAACGCCCCCACGGCTGGGAGGGCGAGCATGTTTTGCGCGACTCTTGGATTACGAAGCGCACGCCTTAACGCGCTAGGCCATGCCAGGCCCTTTTATAAGAGAAATATTAAGATAATGCTGCAAAATTTTGATATTTCCGGCTTGTACTTGTTTCCGATCTATGCAATTTCCGGCTTAGACAGGTTTTACTATACGTGGTTCGATCTCTGAGGTGGACACTGTACATCTTTGATAAAAAGTACACGCTGTGTATTTTTAGACCCGCAGGGCGGGTATGTTCGGCCTATCCTCCTATTTTTTTACAATTTCTTTGTAGAATTAGCATGCTTTTCATGCTGATTGTGCTTCTCATAATGTGTGTTAAATGTGATTTCACAAATTAAAAACTCCTTTTCAAACATTCTGCGTAGAGGCCTCAAAACCATAAAAATTTGGAGTTGTGATGTGTGTTCTTTGTTCTAGGACACGACATAGCTGAGTATTTCATACTTCTAAGCCTAACTTCAAGTCACTCAATGATTATTTTTTGTCATGTCATTGACCTTCACAACGATAAAATCATGACAGTTTGGTTAACTTTCGGGTTTTTATACTAAAACAAACAAAACAGTTGTAGTTTAAAAAAACAGAAGAGTCCAATGTCGCTAAAGAATTCGCGAAATAGTATTGCTACGTATTATAATTTATTTCGGGCGAGTCTCCGAATTATTATGTTACGTATTACGATTTCAAATAAACGGAAATTTTAATTTATAACTCAATTAAATATCGATATGTATTGAATTTGAATGTTTGCCAACAAGATTGATACACACGATTTTCGTTTTTAACTCAATTATATTTTAATATACACACAAAAAATAATTTATAATAACTGTTCTTACTTACTGTTATTACAAATAATGGTTTATGTACAACAGTTTTACAAACTTAACAGATAATACTGAATTCTATACCCGGACTTGAACTGAATATTTTATCGACGATCCAGGTCCACGACACTAGCACACTAATTCTGGGTTGTTCTTGATGACGAGAAACCCACTTGAAATAATGTATCTCAGAACTGCTGGTATGGATATAAACACTTTTGTTGATAAGGAGAGAACAACGTTTCGACTTCCTCGCTAAAGCTAGCTAGCTTGCTTGGCCTGATACCGTTGACTTTTTAGTAATGAAGATATTTAATGCCCTCGAAGAAATACTAACGTTCGAAGTTAATCCACTGAACTTAAACGGTTTGTAGTGTCGAAGTCTGTAAACGTTTCTGGTCCAATTCTTTAGTTTTCCAATTAATAAGCGTTAATCACAATTATATCTTCCACGGCTTGTCGCACACTTGCTTTGAATGATTAATAATAATAATCTCTTCCTGTTTCTCTGCTAGCTGCTTTGATACGAATCAAGCGAGACTAGAACTTTCAACAAAGTTCGAATATGCTAGTGTTTTTGTAAACCAAATGTTGTTTCTTACTCTCAATAATTTTCTACAAATTTAGAACTGGCGGGACTTGCGCAATATGCATCCAACAATATAAATTGCATGCATAAATAAAACTATACCGAAACAAACGTAGGTACTAAAAAAAGTATAATGGTAAATCTTTTACAGTATTACGGCCATTATGTTTTTATACGATGATAGCCTTTTGATTGTGAAAACTAATCTACCGCAACATAAAATAATGCTGTTTCTACTTAATATGAACTTTATTATTCTCTTAGATTTTTATTTTTGCCAGATAATGGCATTTTTTACGCGTGATTTAACTGTAATGTTAAAATCTATCAAGTTATCTTTCGGCTGATTTACATTACAGTCGCAAATCTCGAAAAACTACTCACTTCTAAACATTTTTGTATAACTGTAGTATAAATACATTTAAATCTTGATTCATATGTTGTTGTATTCAGACCTTACATAAATGAAAATGTGCAAATTTTCCCGTTTTTACGTAGAAAATAGGTTAATTTCTAAATTTCATTATCCAGATCACAAAAGCAAAGTTTGAAGGGAATAATGGCCATTTTCCGTACTTTTAAAAACAACATAAACAATTAAGAAATAACATATTATCTCGGAACAAATTTTGTGCCACATAGTGCAATTTAGGTAACCTTCACCATTGTCCTATTAGAACTGAAACAACCTAAAACTGGAGGCTTATATTATTAAATACGCTTCATACAGGTCCGTTTCCTATATTTACAATAACGTAAATCAAACTGTAGTGTTTGAACTGTAATATTAATTTACATGTAAAACTTTAAATATGAACGTTCATACTGATGCTTGCGTTAAAGTGGTTGTCTAATTCAATTAGCGATTTGTATATATGAGTTAATATTGGATTTAGACGAATATAAGCCTATAACTTAATTTCTTGTTAATATTTAAAATGTTTTGTATATTATTTGACTTTGTGAATCTGTTCTTGTGATTATATTTCCACAATAAATTTATTCTTTTGAACTTTAATTACTGTTATTACCACTTGTAACAAAAGGTGGCAGATTTATATCGCTCCTGTCCTTACCGATAGATCAGGACTCTTCTTGAAATATCATATAACTGGAATTCGGGGCTCAATCCTTGCGGTAGACTCAACACAAATAACTACAAGCCCATAGCCGGGTGGTGTGAGATTTAGGGTGCGAAAGAATTCCCTCCATCTCGTTATGGAGTTACGTTCGTCTGTTAACACTTACTGTTCCTTTCGTTGATGATGGTCTCTCATCACATAATTGTTTTTATAACATTGTGTAAAAATATGGAAATAGAAATTTCATACTTATTACAAGAAATTTACTAGACATGTTTATTAACGGTGACAGTAAAGTTCAAATTAAATATTTTGACTTTTTTTATTCCTTGTACTAGAGTTACACACGAAACAAGTTATACTTTGGACCAAAAAAAGAACTCCTAATTCCAAATCTAGCTTCGGGCTTCATATCCCACTGTGCAGATTTGTGATTAACGACAAACAAATCAAATAACAATACTAATAAGGGACACGAAAATGAAATAGTACAGCTTTTCCAACTTGTACTTAATCTTATATGTATAAATGTACTCAAGTACACTCACTGAGATGAAGTCTTGGTTTTTCCAAATCTGATATTTAAGTTGTATTTATTATAACTGATTTTTAATCGTACTAAATGAGATTTTCAATTTTTAATCATACAGTTTCAGAAACTTTCGACATTTAATTTTGAATATGCTAATTTGTTTACAAATTAACTGAATTAGAACAACTAAATTTACAAGACGAAATTAATTATTCTGATACGTTTTACTTTATGTGTAAGTTACAAACAACCTATTTGTAATTTGATTATTAGAACCTACTTTGAGACGTACAGATTAGAGTCGGCTTGAACGGGTAATGAGAAGTTTATTACATGTTTAACACTAACAAATCTAAGGTCCCTTAAAAACACTGAGGGAATGGGTGCACTTACTACATTGTAACTACCAGAGAATCTCAAAAGATTTACAGCCATATTAATATCTTTTCTGCTGCAGAACTTCTCTAAATGAAGTAATTCTGTGATAATAGAAAATAATTGTAATTTCAGACATAGAAATCGATAAGTCCAGTTGTGTAGTTAGTGTCAAACTTTAACGTAATTAATACTATTAATAAATAAACCTGGAGCTAGACCTTAAAAAAAAAGACTGTGATAAACTTTTAATATGTTATTATACAAAATGTTTACTGAAGTATATTTATGTCTAGCCTTTATTTACATTCACTGAAAGTGTGTGCGCCTGGATATTTTGGACACAAACAAAACAAAAAGTGAGCATTATTATTGTAGATACTTTATCACTCACAATACGTTATGGTTTAGGCCTTGTTAAAAATTTTAGCCAGTCCGTAATATGACTGTACAATGTACGAGAAAAAGGAAATTGACATAATCGGTGGAAGATAACAAGATGTGTAAACTGACCTTGAGACAAACTCCTCCTAGCCATTGCATTGGAATATTATATCGAGAGCATCATAAGTAATTATCATTACATAAACTTCAAACTCTTCTGCTGTCAAAGTTCATTATCAGAACATGACGTTTAAACTATTTATAATACATCATGCTGGTAACGACGATTTTATGGGAGCAGTTAATTAGGTTGTGCACATAACAAGTAGAGTAAAAACACGCAGAAATAGCAAGAGAATGTTTAGTTGTTGTTGTTGCTTCACTGAATAACATTGAATGAAATATGACACACCAAAATGGTATCATTTAACAAATTTTCACTTTATAAAACAATATATTTTTTAGTAATACAAATTGTAACTGTGGAAGTTTCTCCTCGGGATTGGATTAAACTTATCTTCTATTACAACGATACTCAGCTTATCTGTCCTCAAATTGCGCATGCACTTTATGTAAACTGATGTAAACAAAAGCCAGGTGTAACTATGCTTTAATGACATTTGATTCAACAACATATTAAAACCTTGTCAAAGTTTTAAGAAATTCTAATGATAGATCGTAGAATATTTTAAATTTGTTTATTGAAAGTGTTATCTAACTAATCTAAGTAAAAAAGTAGTCACAGTGTTAATGCATCTCTTTATCGAACATGAGGCGTATTTAGTACACTGTACAGGCTTAAGTAATATTAGGCCTAGGACAAGTGGACTGGTAGATTTTGGTGTCTGCAGTTAGAATTATTTGTATGATCTTAATAATACTGAAGTAATACTATCGCAATAAAGATATAATCTAACCGCAAGTTATTTACTAATTGTTTTTCAAGCACGGCAACAAAGTATGACGAGAGTGGCGTATTTTAAGAGGCTGATATTAACTGTTTCTCAATCTAGTTATTCTATAGATTTTAGACTAATCGCGATTATTTGTTGTTGTTACGTCTGTATGCTGACTGTAACTTTTGAATTTCCAGGCTAGCATAAAACATCAGAATGATCCGTATGTGTAATATGTTTAATGAAATTGAAATTGTAGGATTTGACGCAAGCATAACGAGCGGGAACTGTTCAATATCCTGTGAAGCACACGTCCATCAGAAAAGGAAAGTTAAATATATTCATTTGATCATCCAGTGTAATATAACTTAGACACATACAACCACCCAGTAACGTATATCTGAAAACCATTAAACTATCCAGTCTAAATATAACCAAGAGCTTTTGAAAAATCCAATACCATATAACTAACAATCACCATTTACCCAGTGTAATATAATGAAAATCAACAGAACCATCCAGTGTAATGTTACTCAACAACCACTAAACAACCCTGTAATATATTTAAAAAAGTATCAATCTACCCATTCTTTTACAACCAACATCCATTAAGTGTAATATAATCAAAACCATTGATCTATCAAGTGTAATATAACCAGCAAACACCAATCTATCATGTATAATATAATCTACAAACACCAATCTATCAAGTGTAAATAAACTAACAACCCATCAAGTGTAATATAACCAATAAACAACAATTTATAAAGTGTTATATTATCAACAACCACCAATCTATTATGTGTAATATAACCAAGAAACACCAATTTATCAAGTGTAATATAATCAACCACCACCAGTCTATTACGTATAATGTAACCAACAATCTATCAAGTGTAATTCAACCAACAACCATCGAAACATATAATGAAATAAAACTGAACAACCTTTCAGACACCTAATTACAATACACTCAACATCCATCAAAGAAACCTGTATATTTAAAACCAATTTGTACAGTGTTACATAAAGCACTTTTAAAACTATTAACATACACATATAATAAACTTGATTATAAGCCGTACATGACACTTGATGTTAACAGTTGTTGATCTCGGTCGATCAAACTAAATTATTCATAACTACTGTACACCTTTGCGAAATACCAACTCCGCCTTTTTTACATCGTTCAACTGAGGGTGAAGCTTAACTAAGAACAACATTTTTTGTCTGCAGTGTTACCAAACGAATTACTTTTTTTTTTCTAACACGAATAAAGTTGTGAATTTTACACTTACAGTGGTGTATATGTGACATAGAATGTCCACGCTTTTCCGACTGAGATATTACTATTACATTGATGTGTATGAGATACAGGTCAAACACGCTTTCATGGCTTGGATATTATAACTACAGCTTTGTAGCAGATACAGAGTAATCACGCCACTTTTAATCCAAAATGATCCATACAATGCTTATTCTGCTCGAAGGAACATTTAATTCAATTTCGTGAAAGACCTGTCAACATAATCAGCACGTGCATCGAATGCCGAACGCTGTTCGTGTGAATACAACAGATGCGCAGACTCACGGATTAGGATAAAACTGTTGTGTACCCAGTCGCACATGTGGGAGGTGAGACCAGTGGATGTTTACTGCTGTGGACAATCTACGGTGCTGTTCAAACTGGATATAGAGTGTCCTAGTTCATCACCACCAGAAGACTGTCTATGCATTCGTGGTCATGTTTGACATATTTAAGGGTCGTCTCTGATAATATGGATAAAAAATTCTGCTAAATTAAAATATGTGTATCTTTCTGGTTAATATTGATATTTTCTAGGCACGCTAATTTTGACGAGATCCTAGCCTTGAATGACTTGGTTTCGTACACCATATAGAAAGATTAAATCTCTGACAACAGATAAACTGCGTGGTATAATCGTATCATACCACGTGTTATTTACTGCTGCATAAAAATAAATAAATTTATTAAAACCAACATATGTTTGTAACAACCTCTTATTGCTTTCTTCACATGACGTTCATACAGAATGGCAGATGTTGGCTTGGAGCCAGTATTTTAGATATGGTTTTACGTTAAGTGATTATGGTACAAGGTTTTGGCATTTTGTAAACTAATAAGTACAGTAATTTGTAAACTACAGACGAAATTTATATTTGCTTCTAACTTGTTATAATTTACGATCACGTTATCTTTCCCTTGTGAGAAATCTGATATGAACATATCTTGAAACCATTCAGATTACAAAGACCCAATATAAGCCTGCTGGTTTATAACTCCGAGGGTTCGTGGCTTGTGTTTCGTTGCCACAAACACAACGCGATCCACGTTTTTGGGCCGTGGCTGCGATATACGAGTGATGGTCAAATCCATTCAGTCAGTAAGAGTAGCCCAAGAATTTGTGGAGTAAGCTCTTGATTAGCTACCTTTCCTTTAGTTTATCAATTTGAAACTAGGAATGACTAACAACGACACATCACGCGAGTATCTGAAACAAAGAAGTCAGCAAATAAAGGAAAGAATCTATCTGTCATTTGAGCTCCAGGAAACAATAATACTTCGTTTTGTGTAGAAACAAAACTACTTGTATTTTTCTAAATTCTTCGAAAGTAGCTAAAAACAAACAGAAACTCAATAATTTGATCTTGGGTTTATGGTAAAAAATTAAGAGTGAAAAAAAGGTTTGTTTGTTTGTTTGAATTTCGCACAAAGCTACTCGAGGGCTATCTGCACTAGCCGTCCCTAATTTAGCAGTGTAAGTCATCATTCACCGCCAACTCTTGAGCTACTCTTTTACCAACGAATAGTGGGATTGACTGTCACATTATAACGCACCCACGGCTGAAAGGGCGAGTATGTTTTGGTGTGACCGGTATTCAAACCCGCGACCCTCGGATTACTAGTCGAACGACTGAACACGCTTGGCTATGCCAGGCCATATGAAAAAAAAAAAGGATAAATTAAAGCGTCCCCATGACCGCAGAGAAAGAAGATATTCTGATTTTTACGGAAGGACTTGACACTTCAACAAGGTGTGGATCTAGAATTAAGGTTTCAAGACATATTTCTTGACCAACATGCGTATTTCTCCAGCAAATATAACATTAGATGTCTTTGTAAACACACCGTTTTTCGTTGGTTCTCTGTAAAATATGCACAGCTGTTTGTGAGTTATCTGTTCTTAAACCAAAGGTAAACGACGTGATATTAATACAAGACTGTGAAGGGTAGACTTCTGTGAGTTATCTGTTTTTAAACCAAAGACAAACAACTTGATGTTAGTAAAAGAACGGAAACATGAAAGTATGTGAGTTATCTAATCTTAACCGAAAGAAGAGTGTCAACCGAACGTCTGTGAGTTGTACAATCGTAAACCAAAAACAGACTTAGATGGTGTTAGTAGAGGAGTGAGGACGTTGACATATGTGAATTATACAGTCTTAAGTAAAATGCAAATCACGTGGTGTTAGTAGACGAATGTGAACGTGAACGTTTGTGAATTGTCCAGTCTTAAGCCATTACATGTTTTCTTATAGGAGATCTACATCGGGCTATCTACTGTTTTCAGTGAGGAGAATTGAGCCCCTGATTTTGACATTGTAAATCCAAAGACTTAACATTATCTCACCGGGAGACAATCTTAAACTAAAAGCAAGGTCCTGGCATGGCCAAGTGTGTTAAGGCGTTTGACTCGTAATTCGCGAATCACGGGTTCGACTCCCGGTCGCACCAAACATGCCCGCCCTTTCTGCCGTGGGGGCGTTATAATGTGACGGTCAATCTCACTATTCGTTGGTAAAAAAGAGTAGCCCAAGAGTTGGCGGTGAGTGGTGATGACTAGCTGCCTTCCTTCTAGTCTTACATGTGTACGCCCTCTACATTCCTACACTCAGATACACAACTCCTTTCAAACATGTGGTCAGCTATCGGTCAGTTAATTCTTTTTTTCTTTGTGAACCTGACGATGATCGATGAAGATCGAAATGTTGTTCACTTTTCTACATAAAATTTTCACAACCCAAATCAGCCGTTTTGACACATATATTTTTCTCTACAAGTGGGTTTTTTCGTCATCACTGATTCAAGACAAAATCAATTAATATTACTAGAAGAGTGTGAACTTGGATGTCTGAGAGTTAGTTATCTAGTCTTAAACTGTAGACAAACCTAGATGATGTTGATAGAAATGTGTGAATGTGGACATCTGTGTATTATCTAATCTTAAACTTGTTTATTTCCTTAAAGAAAAACAAAATTGGGCTGTCCGATGTGTTTCATTGAGCGGAATCGAACCCCTGATTTTAGTATTTTAAACGCAAAGACTTACCGCAATTCACCGAGGACAGTCTCAACCCAAAGGCACATCCAGGTGATGTTAGTAGAAAAAGTGAACGTGGACGTCAGTGAGCTATCTGGTCTGAAACAACAACAAACCCAACTGGTCTCAGTAGGAGTTTGTGAACGCAGATATCCGTGAATAACGTAATCTTAATTTAGACAAATCCAGATGATATTGGTAGAAATGTGTGAATGCGGACATTATTGAGTTATCTAATCATAAACCAAAGACAATTCATATGGTATTAGCAGAATTGTGTGATCGTATACACCTTTGAGATATCTATTCCTAAATCAAAGGTTAACCCAGGTGATGTTAGTTGAAAAGTTTGAACGTGAATATTTGTAAGTTATCTAATCTCAAACCAAGATTAACCAAGTGATGTCCGTAGAAGAGTGTGAACGTCTGTGAGTTATTTAATCTTAAACCAAATATGTACAACCTGGTTTATTAGAAGAATGTAAATATGGACTTTTATGAGTTATCTGTTCCTTAACAAAAGGTAAACCACGCAGTATTAATAGAAGCGTGTGAACGCGGACGTCCGTGAGTTATCTAATCTCAAACTCAGGACAAACCCAGGTGTTGGTATAAGAAGAGTTTAAACATGGGGGTCTCTGAGTTAGCCAATCTTAAACCAAAGAAAAACTATGTGTAGAAGTGTATGAACGCGGACGTCTGTGAGTTGTCTAATCTTATACCAAATACAACCCCAGTTGATGTTATTAGAGGAGTATAAACATGGATGTTTGTGAGTCATGTATTTTAAAACGTAAAGATATCCCAGGTGATGTAAGTAGAAAACTGTGGATGTGGGTTTCTTGTGAGTTATCTAGTTTTAAACCAGAGATTAACCCTGATAGTGTCAGTAAACGAGTGTGAATGTGCACGTCTGTGAACTGTCTGATCTTAGTCCGTAAGATACTCCTGGTGATGTCAGTAGGATAGTGTAAATGTTGACATTTGTGAGTTAGTAACTCTTAAACCAAGGATTAAAAGCAGGTGGCGTTGGTAGAAGAATTTAAATGTGGACGTTTCTGAGTTATCTAACTGTAAACCAAAGGCAAATCCTGATGATGTTAGTAAAAGTGTGTTAACATAGACGTCCGTGAATTATCTAGGCTCAAACCATAGATGAACCTCGTGTGTTAGTAAAAGAATTTGGACATGAACGTCTAAGTGTTATCTATTCCTGAGACAAATGAAAGTCTGGTACGTTTCATATGTTCAAAGTTTTAAACTTTCGTTACTTGTTACCTTGTGTAACAAGATAATAATTTATTTAATTTTCATGTATTAAACTGTACAGAAATTATGCTGTACTGCTAATTTTGGCAAAGGTTTCATATGGTGTAGAGGTATCAACCCATTAAGAACTTTGTTTCCTCTGAATCTTATATATAAACATAGAATGTGACAGTGTTATGTATTTATATTTTCATTATCGTATCAGTGTAATTCCTAGACGTAAAAAGTTTAAAAGTCAATAAATTGTAGACGAAAAGAACGCTACAAAAACGCTTACATAAGAAGAGAAATAAAACTGAACTTTGTATCATATGCATTTACAGCTCAGTTCGGTTTCGAACTGACTTTCATATATTATTTTATTTATTTGTTCAGTGTATGGTTTATCTTTCAGTTGCAGAAGCATGTTTATGTAAGTTGTGGGAGTTCGAGACATTTAAGTTACATAAAAGGTGGAAAGTGTTTGTTAGTTGTTCTTGAAGTATCTGAAGCATCAGTTGAGTTTTGTGACAACACTGCCTTATGAAATTCCGCATCAGTTGAGTTTTGTGACAACACTGCCTTACGAAATTCCGCATCAGTTGAGTTTTGTGACAACACTGCCTTATGAAATTCCGTATCAGTTGAGTTTTGTGACAACACTGCCTTATGAAATTCCATAAATGTGTCATGGATATGAATATTGCAGGCTAAGTGAGCTTGATTATACGAACATTTCACGTTAGGTGAGCCTGATTATATGAGCATTTCGAGTTAGATGACTCTGATTTTATGAACATTTCACTCTAGATGACCCTGCTTTAGAAGAAACAAGCCTTACATGAACCAAATATGATATTTATCTTCATAAATTAAGCTATGAAAGAGATTAATTCTATTTAAAATAGTTGGATGGTACATAAATATATCAAGGAAAAGCACTTTTTTTAAATTCGCATTTATTTGAATATATATACATATATACATCAAAACTCATTTAGGTAATTAATTTAGTGTATCCGCAAGCATCAATTTCGTAATGCTGTGCATTAAAGTTTGGAACATTACCACCAGAGGACACCACAAACAGGTCTTGAGGGGTTAAAATTATGTAACTTAAGATTGGTTATATCTTCATGCACCCAATTTGGAATTACTGAAAAACTTTAAAACTTTAAGAGTTGCTTGTAAACTATTTTATCTATAGCATGGAGTTACAGGCCTTAAACCCTGTGATATGGGTACAAGATGAATATTACAGAGGCTAAGTTTTTAATGATTCATCCACTGAATAAAAATAATAGTATGTGTCTTCAAAGTGCTTTAGATCACCGGCTCACATCTCCGGTCTGCGGATCTGTTGGAGAGTGTGAATATTTTAGCGAGGTGAAAAATAAAGAGATGATAGTGTAATCGATTAATTGACAATAAATGTTATTGTTACTTCTTTACACGTCCTCGGTGTCTCAATGGTTGAAGGTTTACAAAGCTAAAAATCGAGTTTCGATACTTACAGTAGACACACTACAAAAACCCATTGCGTAGCTTTGTGCATAAAAGCAAACATATTTGTGTTACCAACACTTTTGTATAAAAACACGTATAAAATTTAGACCAACTTGCATTACGAGGGTCCGCGAAATTTCTTTTGATTCGTGAAGAGATCAGTGATGGAAACAAGCTTTAGAACAATTGTTTTGGACAAGGTAGATTACAGTGAAGTATTATTGGTTTGTGTATTTCGTATGCTGTTCCAATGTAACACTAACTGGTAAGTTAGTTTTGGGACGAAGAAGTGGGTGGGTGTACGTCTTGCATTTCTTGTAAAATTGGATTAAGGTTTGATAGTATATGTATGAAGTCATCAACCGCAGTAAATTCGTGCCTCTAGTGCCATGTTTGAAACTAACAGTGGTTTAGGTGTCTCAGTATTGTAATATAGATTTACCTAAGTCTGTTTTAGCTTTGTTATTGCTGTGACACATTCCGTGATTCACAGGTATGGGAATATTCTTTCTTTACTAGCAAATGGTTTTGGCACAAGCATTTTCTATCAAACAAACTGCGGCCCGGCATGGCCAAGCGTGTTAAGGCGTTCGACTCGTAATCCGAGTGTCGCGGGTTCGAATTCCGGTCGCATCAAACAAGCTCGTCCTTTCAGCCGCGGGAGCGTTATAATGTTTCAATCAATCACACTATTCGTTGGTAAAAGAGTAGCCCAAGAGTTGGCGGTGGGTGGTGATGACCAGCTGCCTTTCCTCTAGTCTTACACAGTTAAATTAGGGACGGCTAGCGCAGATAGCCCTCGAGTAGCTTTGTGCGAAATTCAAAGAAACAGGAACAAGCAAACAAATTATGGATGAATGAACGAAATATGTTGCTCTGTTATACTATGAAATTTTGTATGTTTGGGATTTTCGACTTTTTTGTTGTGGCCGCTAGTAAAGCAGGATCGTGAATTGTAAAACAAGAGCTCTACGTACGCTAGGAATAGATGTAGCAGTATACACAAGGCTGCTGTGTAGCATTTTTTGTTTTTTATAACCTAGAGCAGATATGACAGTGGTGTGTTTATAAATTCGTATATGCAATAGAGCCATTTAAATATATTCAATTTCCAGCACTTGAAATATATAAGCGTGTATTCCCTGTATTTTAGGTATTTCATTTATTTACAGTTAAAAAGCACTTATGAATTATGTTTGTATAACCAACCAGAATATCTTGTTAATAAAGATGTAATTGTTATTTATCTGAAGGTTATACAGTATTTCCATAAAATAAATATTAATCGTGTATATTTTTATTTTTCAGCCATCTATTTAAATATATATTTTATTATTATCAAATACATAATTTGAAAGATGCAATTATGATATTGTAAAAACTATAGTTAAAGTTTATTTCACAAATGTATGCTTGTTTTAATCTCTCTCTCATACACACAAGTACAGGAGTAGCGTTCTGATTCGTCTCCGGCTTTACTATATCATTAGGTTTAAGGTATCAAATACATCTCTGTTTTGATATCAGTAGCAGCAGCCAATGAAAACGCTTCTGATGATTTAATGCAAACAGAAGGCTGTTTGTGATCACGTGGAAAATTTTTCATTGAGTGTCTCCTGGGTGGCTGGTGGTGGTATTGATTTAGAAATTCTATATTATTGGTAAGTATTCATAGACATAATTATCTATATGAAGAGTGCGCTTGGAAACATAAGCCATAGTTCTCTCTACACAGTCACTACTTAGTTGAAGTTTGCCGCTCTAAGCGTGGGCGAATATTATAAACTTCGATGATGTAAATCAACAAGAAATGATCAGTTACATCAACGGAACTGAAGATCGTTAGAGAGACGATACTTGAAATGCTGGAAGTGGTTGAAAGTCTGAAAGTAGACTCCTGCCTAGTTGTGTACTGAGAAATAGTATGGTTTCACCTAACAAACACATGTGAAAGTGGTGGAGCAGAACGCCCACAAGTCGGAAACCATTTGGGTTTGGTGTTCCACAGCTTGGAAACGAAGTAAGTTATTGAGATATATAACAGGATTCTTAGAATGATTATATAAATATGTTAAAGATTTTCATTCTTTCTCACCAGAACTGAAACCGTAAACAGAGTCTGTGACATAAGGGCGTAATACCTTCCTTGATTGACCGTATTATTTGCTGTGGACTACAGTTTCGCCTATTGAAGGCTCATCAGCAGGGCTTGAATCAGTAAAACAAAGAGATACAATTAGGGTCTTTTTATATGATAAGATTCGGTACAAAGCTAGCATTTAAGAAGAACCATAATCGATATATTGAAATTATTTCAAAATATCATAAGTTTTGTTTGCTCATTTTTGAATTTCGCGCAAAGGTATACGAGGACTATCTGCGCTAGCCGTCCCTAATTTATCAGTATAAAGCAAGAGGGAGGTCGGCTAGTCATCACCATCTACCGCCAACTCTTGGGCTACTCTTTTATCAAGGAATAGTGGGATTGACCGTAACATTATAACACCACAGCGGCTGGAAGAGCGAGTATGTTTGGTGTGAAAGGGATGTGAATCCGCAACCCTCAGATTACTAGTCTAGCGCCTGAACCACCTGGTTATGCCGTGGCTTTTATCATAAGGATAGCTTAAAAGCGAATGTTGCCTGCTCTTTGTGCTGAACGATACGCATGGCAATGTTGGAAGCTTTGTTGGTTTTTGTGTTTGATAGTTAAAAGGATAAGTCTAATATTGTTTGATGAAATGGTCAGAGATGCATCTCACACAGAGTATAAGTCTTGTTGAAAATATTTTGTTTGTGCGTGTTTGGGTTGCTGTTTATTAGAAAATAACGTTTTTATTCATATATTTTCATATTTTGTGGAACAATTTAGTCACATATTTTTTCATACGTTAGTTTATAATAAGAAACTTGTTTTTTTTACCACAAAGCTACACAATAAACTATATGTGTTCTATTAACCGCAAGAAATATAACCTCATCTTTTAGCGTTACAAGTATGTAATGTTACAACTCACCCACCAGGGGACTTAATAATCAGGGAATGAAGACTTGTGGGCACTTGAATTTTGATGCTTCCAAATACATGTATCTGAATACTTTAATTAAAATAACGTTCGACTTCTTTCACTTTAGCTTTTTTGGTTCAATAATTGATTTTTAAAGTTTTTTTTTTTTCAAATGAATAATAAGAATGTAACCTGAATATAGTTTATTTTATTGTAAGTAGGGACATCTGAATATTGTTTTATTACAAGTAAAATATCTGAATATTGCTTGTTTTATGATGAGTTAGGACATCAGAATACTGTTTTATTCTAAGTGAGTATAACTTCAACATAGATTGTTTTACTTTAAATAAGTTGAATATTGTGTATGGTTTATTGTTCTGTGATTGTAGAGGATGCGAATAATTACGTATATTATATTTTCTCACGTTACATTATAAATTGCGTATGTCACAAAATCTTCTGGAATGGTAAATTTGGTATACCTTTGATTATTCCCTAAGTTTTACATGTAGTTCACAGCAGTATTAAACCTGACCTTATGCTGCTGTTAGCGTTAAGATGATTACATCTTAAGAATTACTTTATTTCAGTATTTACCTTACATATCACATAAAAAGAATTTTTATACAGTCAAAATTCTATATTTTTGGACAGGCTTTGGCATTGGTGTAAAGCTTGGCTACATCGACGATTTTCATTCTCGAGCGGATCAGCTACAAATTAACCAACATTAATGTCACGTGATCAACGAGGCACGTGTCTCGTACTTCATAGTGCATTTGGTGCTGAAGTAGTCAAAATTGATGCTGGAGCCAGTTTCTTTTGTACGTTGTGTTCATTGTTTGTTGGGGCCCGCGGAAACATAAAGGTGTTAGTGGATATGTAGGAGAAGAGGAGGGAGTTAATCGTACGGATTGTCAATAATATAACGACCCCTCATTCATCGTGATCACTGATCCTGTTGTCGAGGCTTCGATAAAGTAATTTCAAGTCGATTGAAAACCGGTGCTTTGCTGAACGTTTTGGATTTATATGAGAATATGTACACACTCCATGCCCTTAGCAACGTAGATCGTGCATTAGTTGGATTATGTCGTCGTAGTCAACATGTAGAGATACAATTTCGCATGTTTCCTAGATTTCAAGATAGGCACTTGACAAATAAATTAACCTAATTACAACATCATGCAAGAGAAAGCGAATTTCCTCTAGTGGCAGTATTCATACATTCTAACGCTGTTTTAAAGACTGTAAACAACAAAACACGGTATTCTTACTATAAAACACTGATGCAAACAAAATAAGGTCCTCCTGGATATGTTGTGATAGAAACCTTTCTATATTACAACTGGTAAAATATTACAACTTATTCACCGGTTTTTTTTCACAAATACATGCACACATTTATTTACACACAAAGTAAGGACATGCGGTGGCAATCCTGAGTAACACATACGTGTTAAACATATATCATGAAGAAGTCATTTTAACTGTTGACTGGTAAATGTTAAGATGTACTGAACTTTATTAGCGGGTTTGGTTTGTTTTGAATTTCGCTCAAAGCTATTCGAAGACTACCTGCGCCTGTATTAGTCATCTGTCTATTAAAACTCAGATGAATAAAGTATAATGTCAATATAAACGTGTTACCTGTTGCGCTAAAATACCATTCCACACAGTTCATACTTCAAAGTTTGATTTCTTGTTTCTTAAAATTTTCAGTGATGTCGAGAAACCCACTTGTTGAGAATTTTATATGCAAAAAACGGCTCTTTTGGGCTCAGAAAACACTTCAAATTCTTAAAATTTTGTTTTATGTTAGTGTTGTTAGAAATAGAGAGACACGTTTTCTGCCGGTAAACACGTGCTTTGAAAATTTTAGACATGTTGTTTGTAGTTTTGTGTGAAAACTTTTCACTGATAAAAGCAAAACAAAACAATAGTAAAAGAGGTTATCTGTTGTCTATACCAGTAAACTAATGTGTTGTTATAAAAGTGTCATTCGTTAGGACAGCGGTATCAGATTTACAACGCTAAAATCAGGGGTTCGATTTCCATCAGTGCACACCGCAGATAGCCCGATGTGGCTTTGCTATAAGAAAACGCACACACACAGACATGTTATAAAAGTAGTTGTTATAAATTATTTAGTGTGTAAAAAACTATAATTTAGTATATTTGTCAGTTTATCACAAACCAAGTATCGCTAATAGAGTTGCTCGTGCATTAAAGTTAAGATATTCAGCCCCATACAGTACTGTGGGGGCGGGATGTATAAGAGGCTAGCGTCCTCAAACAAACGTTCATTACAGGGCGTTATTCTCAACATTTCCAAAATATTATTCAATATTACTGTACAGGAAGATCGAAAGAGTGCGCATGTGAGTCACTAAACAGGGTTCATTCATTTAAGAGCATGAACAAAAATCCCCCCAACTGTGAACGCCCCTGCACATGACAGAATAGCCGACCCAAACAAATGACTCAGTCGCTGCCTATGAGTACCCTTGTAGTCTTGAGTATCATACTTAAGTATAAGTATTGGATTAAGGTTTGTTTGTTTCTGAAATTCGTGCAAAGCTACTCGAGGGCTATCTGCGTTAGCCGTCCCTAATTTAGCAGTGTAAGACTAGAGGGCAGGCAGCTAGTCATCACCACCCACCACCAATTCTTGGGCTACTCTTTTATCAACGAATAGTGGGATTGACCGTCACATTATAACGCCCACACGGCTGAAATGACGAACATGTTTGGTGCGACCGGGATTCGAAGCCGCGACCCTCGGATTATGAGTCGAGTGCCTTAACCACCTGGCCAAGCCAGGCCCGTGGATTAAGGTAATGAATCATTTATCGACAGATTGGACACAAATTATTGTTTGTAGTTACGTTCAAAGCTACACAAAGAACTATCTGTGCTCTGTTGACCACATGTATCGAAACCCGGTTTCTAGCGTTGTAAGTCCGAAGGCATACCGCTGTACCACGGGGAAGCAGGGCACAAATGAAGAAACAATAAGCCTACGAGATGCTACAAAATTCAGGGTTTTATCCGTTGTCGAAAAATGACAAGTTTGTGTGATCAAGCTTTCTATTAAAATTGAGTAGTCGTATTTATATTGTATGATATGGATATTTATTAATTTAATGTTTGTTTGTTTTTCAATTACTAATAAGACAAAATTTCTTGACGGTATGATTCCAGTAAATATCTCTATATATTTATATCGTAGGAGTAAGACCATTTATTTCATTGTCGAACTACAGTATTTTGTGTAACTGAAACTTTTTAAAATGCTTAACTCACAACGAAACCTAAACTATTGGTAAACTTTTCTTTAAAAATGTTTGTTTTTAATTTGTAACAGTTTGCACAAGATGTATCAAGATTTTGTCTTGAAACTTGAGCTAACTTATTATTTTCTAGATATCACAAAATATATTTGTTAAGTTTTGAAATTCTGTTACGAGATCAAGCTAACTTTTAAATATTTTATATTAGTTTTATAACATTTCACACTTGAAAAGTTTCTTGCTTTGAGTCGTATTTGATTGTTATATAGGCAAAGTATAGCAGAAGAAACTGCAAACTCATGGTCGTAGTGATTTAGTATCACAAGTTAAGTATTTAAAATTGTCTAATTGTCTTCGTGTTTCAAGAAGCGATTACAGTGATGTGAATAGTAGAGTTTAAATGATAACTAACCTTACGCCATCATAATTATGCTTGGTTCTTGCAGCATATATAACGTATTTTCATACCAGTCGTTTAGCAATTGTAAGCCTGTTACAGGTCTCTTACATGCAAAAACATAATGTAAGGTAAATACTAAACTGTAAACGTTTAGTAAAGGGAGCATTGATGTCGTTGATCGAGTTAGTAAAATATACGAATGAGAAACATTATGACGAAAGAAAGTTTTAATTACAATCTTGATATAGACGTGAGTGTAAGTTGTGAGTGGACGATCTGATTGTACTTTATTCTGGATGAGAAATCTTTTTGATTTAGTTGATATTTAGATAAATATTTTCTATCGGAATAGTTTTAAAGATATATCAGTTTTTTGATTATCATGAGCATTGACAGCAAAGACAAGTCCGAGAATGTTTGTTTTTTCGAATATCGCGCAAAGCTGCTCAAGGGCTATCGGTGCTAACTGTCCATAATTTAGCAGTGTAAGACCAGAGGAAAGGCAGCTAGTACACATCACCCACCGCTAACTCTCGAACTACTCTTTTACCAACAAATATTGAGATTGACCGTAATAATATAACACCCTCACAGCTGAAAGGGCGAACACGTCTGGTATGACGGGGTTTCGAACTCGCGACCCTTAGACTACGAGTCGAACGCCCTAGCCGCCTGGTGATGCCAGGCCTACCCAGGAATAAATACACCGATAAATGTACTCAATTACAATTTTTGTATTTACTACTCATCCTTAGTATTTATCTTGCTTTTCCCTCTTCTGGTTAGTATACGTTTTAATGTACCGTACATACAGCAAAATGATGCTACCAATTACTGTCTTATGTCTTATGAAGATATTGTTGGACATCTTTTTTAATTGTCTTCATTTTCTAGACACCACGGTGGATATCAGTTCGTCTTTGCTAAACATGTACGACACCCTTGTTAAAAACAACAAGAAGAAGGGTGATAGAAACGAAGAAGATGGTTCTAGGAAAAATGACAGTCAGCTCTTTACTTCTCGGCTTCCAAATCAACGCGGGATTCAAGGCAGTAGAAGCAGAACACGTTTTCTTGCTCAAAGAAGCTCTTCGGTAAACGACACGTGCAATAAGCGCCCCCTCAGCACGAGTTCGGTGTCTTCCTCTTCCTCCTCTTCTTCCTCGTCACTTCCTAGAAACGGCATGGATGTTAAGAAATCTTATTTAGCCAGTATAGAAAGCTTAGAGGACGACAGTGATCCAGATGAGACCAAAGACTCTCGTCTTGGCCGGAGTACTGGACATCATGGATTAACAGACGTCCAGGCTCCTTACAACCCAGGTCTCCGTCCTACCGACCGTGTCGTCATGGAGATAGTGGACTCTGAAAGGACGTATGTAAATGATCTCCATGAAATAATTGAAGTAAGCAATAGTAGTTTCAGTAAATAATGGATTTAGAATTACAGATTATTAATATGTACTTTTCTCTGAAAGTTTCTTATTAACATGATATCTCAAAACATGTGTATGGGTTTGCATTTCAATGTATCCTTCGTTCCTTTTCTTAGTGAAACATAAAACCTCACAAACCTGTTTTTAGTTCTGTTAGTTGAACTCAGGCATAAAAATGTGTCTTTAATGTTTGTAATTGGTTTCCACTGAATTATCATGTCGTTTCTATTCTCAGTGAGGGATTTTCGTTAGTTTGTACAGGGTGTTCGGAAAGTCATTGTGCACTTATATATTTATTAACAGATATGTTTCAATACAAAATACAGGAGGTAAATATGGAATACATTTATAAACAATGTTGAAAGTGACCCCCGTTGGCATCAATACAGGCTTGGATCCTTCTTATTTTGTTTCTAAACACCACTATCAGTTGCTGGCTTGAAACAGACTGAATAAAATATGATTGCAAAACTGCACAGTGACTTTTCGAACACCTTGTAGTTAAACGCTAAGCTACGCAATGGTCTCTCTGTGCTGTACCAAACATGGGTATCGAAATATGATTTTTAGCGTTATAAGTCTTAGTACTTCTCGCTGTACCACTGGGGGTGGCCTTCTTAGTAGGAGGTAAAATGCAGTGCAATTATCATTGATGCTCTTTGTTGGGAAGTCCAGTATAGATGTCGTCACAGGTGTATGAGCCTCTCCTTACTATTTGTAAAGTGTACACCCAGTAAAATGTCTTCTCTGTTCTGTTTGTAAACCCAATATTTCTGTCGTTCTTGTTTCAAATACGATGTTTAAATGCTGTTCCTGTCGTTGCTAGTTTTAATGGAATGCAAACCCATTTACTTTTTGTCATTGACACTGTTAACTGTGTTTAAATATTTCTGTCGTTACTGTTATTGTTGGCAGTATAGTGTAAACACAATACCTCTGTTGTTATAGTTGTTAATAGGGTATAAACCAAACATATCTGTCGTTGTAGTTGATGTTAAAGAGTAAAACTAAAATATATGTCGTTATTGTTGACAGTAGTGTAAACACAATACATCTGTCTTTATTGTTATTATTAAGGTATAAATTTTATATACATATATCATTATATCTACCATAAAGTAGTACTTAAAAAAGAAAGTAACTGATTTCAAACAAAACTTTTGAACGTTATAGACGTAAAGTTATTATTACATATATATATTAATATATTCTATGAACCTATACAAGACAAAGGTGTTACTGAATTTTATGTAACTCTTCACGAGGGTTTTCTGGGCTACCCGTCCCAAATTTAAAAGCAGTAAACCAGAGGGAAGTCTAGTCAACACTATCACCAACGAAAAGTGAGGTTGATCGTCACATGAAATTGCCCCTCCGACTCACATGTTTGATGAGGAGGTTACAAATATAACGCACTAACCATTAAGCTACGCTAGGCCTATAAAAAATAAATTCAGTCATTTCGAATGTTTTACGTAACAACAACTCGAAATTCTAAATGCTTTCTTTTGTAACTTGTAGATATTCAAGTGACCGTCGGGAAGAGCGTTTGAAGATACAACAAAAACAAAATAGAGCATGATTAATGAAATTACGACAGTTTTAAATCACATCAAGGCTACGTTTAATGCTAACAAAAATGTTTTGTTCTTGTCATTTTTGTTTTTACCTAGTAGTTACTAGAAATTACCCGTGTATTAACTACCAGCTTATGCACGTAGCGAGTAATGTAGCAATAAGTTAGTGTCAACATATTAAAGAAGCCCATAAGAACCCGATGGCTGTGGCAAGCGGTCACTGGATATTATAGCTATAAAAGGTGTCATGGTCTTCTGGAAAATATACAAAAAACACGTGTAACTTGCCTGTGCCCTTGTAAATTTGCATTTTGTTAACCTTGATGGAATGGAGTATTTCCTCTCAGTGAACAAACAAGGTGGGTGCGTCTGGTAACTAAACATAATAGCTTGAAAATTCCTCGTGTTTCGCCGCTGTTCTCAAGATTAAAGACGTTACATGTGGGATTCGTCACACGTGCATGATGCATGAACAGAGAGAGATACGGTAATAAGAAACGACATCATAAGTTATTTTCGTTTTGTTTTCGTCACGTAACAGAGATATTAACGTCGTATAGTGTCCCTTTGGCGGGAACTCTGTGTTCTGTGGAATACTAATTATTATTTTCTAGTTTACAAAGCACATCCTTCTAAGTTATCTCTCATGCACTGGATAAAGTATGGGCTTCTTTGAGTTAAATCAATACGTAAATTTGATTATGATACTGCGATTCTTTAATAATGTTTATATATCGTGTTATGGCTTTCGCCATGTGTTTGCAACAGTGATGTTGATGAAGTAATATGTTAAAACACATAAATGTTAGGTTTTAGGTCTTAGGTTTTTATGTTTATACAATATAATACCATGTAAATCTTTTATTATATTTTAAGTCTCATTTTAAATATTGCTACGTATTCTAATTTATCTTGGACAAGTTTCTGGTTTATTATGTTACGTATTACGATTTCAAATAGCCGGAAATTTTAATTTCAAGTTAGAAGTTAATTAAATGCTGGTATGTGTCAAATTTATGTTATTTGCCAACAAGATTGATACACACAGTTTCCTTTCTTAAAACAAATAGGCCCCCCAGTGGCTCAGCGGTATGTCTGCGGACTTGCACGCTAAAATCCGGGTTTCGATACCCGTGGTGGGCAGAGCACAGATAGCCCATTGTGTAGCTTTGTGCTTAATTCAAAACAACAAAAATAAAACAAATATATTTTAATATACAAACAACAATACAATTTATAATAACGGTTGTTACAAGTAATGATTTATATACAGAATGAATATTTTATCGACGGTTTACAATGAATGATTGATAAACAGGTCCTCCACTGGTACAGCGATAAGTCCACGGATTTGCAACGCTAAAATCAGGGGTTAGATTCTCCTCGGTGGACTCAGCAGATAGCCCGATGTGGCTTTGCTATAAGAAAACTCACATACAGCTAGCTAGTTCTATTGTTGGCTGGCTTCATGCGGTTTTACAAGCTATTTTTTCACTGAGAAAGTTATCTAATGTTCTCGTAAAAATACGAATTAATTATTTAAAGTTGAACGGCTTGTATTGTTTGAAACGTTTAAACGTTTCTGGTCAAATATCTGTAGTTTTCCGATTAATGAGCGTTTATCAGTTATAGCTTTCGAAATATATGGAACACTAATTGTAGCAATCCAACAGCTAGTTGGTTGGTTGATTTGGTGTTTCATGCACAAAGCAAGAAGGCTATCTGCGCCATTCTGAAAACTGTCTCTTGGTGCATCAATTTATAAACTATAGGCGGCGTTCTCGAAAATTTAATTGGCAACAATGTAGTTGTTGTTTTGAATTAAGCACAAAGCTGCACAATGGGCTATCTGTGCTCTGCCTACCACGGGTATCGAAACCCGGATTTTAGCGTGTAAGTCCGCAGACATACTGCTGAGCCACTGGGGGGGGGTGGCAACAATGTAAAACATATCGTGTTGATTCTTATACTCGAGAATTTTCTAAAAATTTAGAAAACAGGCGTGATTTTCGCAATACACATTTAACCGTATAAGTTACATACATTTATAAATATATATTAAAATAAAACAAACATTGATATTAAAATAAATGCATAATAGTAAACCCGTTACAATATTTATTGTATATTATTAAACATTGCCTTCTTTCAACATTCGAACTGTTTAAAATCCTACAATGATTTGGTTTCTCATTTTTCTCTTTCATTTTGGCTACAGTTGTTACTCTTTTTCATTATACATGATTCCCTTGTTAAGTAGGTATAATTCAAACACTGATCTGTAATCACACATTAATGCAACACAAGTATTTATACAGGGTGTTTGGAAAGTCACTGTGCACTTATATATTTATTAACAGACATGTTTCAATATATAATACAGGAGGTAAATATGAATGACAATTGCAAACAATGTTGAAAGTGACCCCCGTTGGCATCAATACAGGCCTGGATCCTTCTTATTTTGTTCCTAAACACCGCTATCAGTTGCTGGCTTGAAATAAACTGAATAAAATATGATTACAAAACTGCACAGTGACTTTACGAACACCGTTTATGTGACATTCATTTTGATTTTTAAAAATATGTAGGTAAGGTTGACGTGAAAGGTTTATTTTTGAGACTGTATGTGCATATCCATAGAGTGTAGTGTAACAAGTCTACATACGTAAGGCATTATAAATGACATTTCCATTAATAATTTGTCCTGAAAGGTTTTTATTTATAAAATTAATATTTTTGGTTTACACTAAACACTGAAAACCGATTTCATGCGAAGCAATATTACCATGCCTTTTACAATACTTGGTTTAATTTCGGATACGTGTATTCTACCGTTTACAATGGTACAAGTTATTACTATAGAAGCTGGAGTAATTGGTTTGTTTGGAACTTTGTGCAAAACTACATAAGGGTTATCTGCACTACTCGTTCCTAATTTAGCAGTGCAAGACTAGAGGAAAGGGAGCTGGTAATCACCACTTACAGGCCAACTCTTTTACCAACGAATAATGAATCTGACCATAATATTATATAATTATAACGCCTCCACGGCTGAAAGGATAAACATGTTTGTTTGAAGGGGTATTCGAACCCGCATCCTGCAGATTGCATCCTAACCACTTGGACATGGTAGGCTTAAACCATAGTATTAGGATATACTTTACAAATATATATATATATATAATTGTGTGTTTTACATATATATACAAATACGCATTCAAGTTTGGTGAGTGTTCGATCTTTGATATCGTAAGTGGTGACAGAATAGATTATTTATTTTTATATGATGTAATGTTAAAGTGAATTTAGAAATGAGTCTATACATTTTTGACACTTAAATCTATTTGAAGCTTATTCAGATATTGTACAAAACTAACCGAAAATTATCAAGGCTGAATTCTGTTGAACGTGATATAGGATGGGTTATATCATATGAGAAAATATCTTTAATCAGTTCTATAACTTCTTTATCTGACTTGGTCACTTTTACAACTTTTAGTTTAAACTGTTGTGTTCACAGTTTCTAAGGAAATATCTTATTGATTTTGCTTTATTTAATATATATATATATGTATTTATGGCAAATCTAGTAAACGTTATCTATTACTGTTCCAAATTTTAAATTACTAATCAGATGGTAGGTAGCCAGTAAACATCACTCTACCACTCATGTTAAGGGATTGACTGTCAGACCTATAATGCGCGTATAGCTTTGGTTGCGAACAGAAATCCAGAGCTCTAACCTCCTTACATCCCAGTTTTCTCTTTAATGTTTTCAAGTGAACGTAACTAAAAAAGAAGAAACTCAAAAACGAATGTGTTGAAAGTCAATCTTGAATTTGGCTCAGGTCTTGTTGAACCACCTGTTCGCCAGAAAGTCCTTCAAAAGCTTCAGTAAAAATTCGTATTGTGTTTATTGAAAATACTCTTTAATAACCAATTTTCATTCACTTTTTATATTAAAATATATTTTCTCTTCATATTATATAAAGTTGAAGCGTTTGTAGAGTTAAATTTTTAAAAAGACTCAATTTTCATAGTATTTTCTTTTCTGTAAAACGTATTTCCTTCTTTTAAATTGTGGATGACAGTGGTGGTCGGATTTGTCTCACGTACGTTTTGTCCTCCTGCCTGTGTTCTCCTTTATACTGGTCATTCCTTTCTCTCAAAGACCTCATCAGCTTAGGAGGACTGTTATCCCTTTCTCCTATTTTAACCTTCCTCCTATTTCTTATCTTTATACTTCACTCGATCCTAATATGCTTCTGTGCCCTATCGAAGCTTTTCGTTCTTGTACTGCTTCCTTCAGGGGTACACGCTCAAGACTCCTGATCTCCTGGCAGGCCTCCTCCTATTATGATCTTTCACATTCTGGAATGTAATACTGTCTTCAGTATGATCATTAGATACTAATCGTAAAACAAATTTTAATACTGTATTCAGTATGATAATTATATACAAATTATAATACGGACTATATAGCTGTCTTCAGTATGATAATTATATACAAGTTATAACACGGACTGTAACACTGTTTTCAGTATTTACTATTCAATCCAATAATGTTTATCTCAGGCCTCAACTTATGATTAACTAAACGCCATTTTATTCGAAGGCTCTTCGTTATTGATCTCTAAGATCTTTCACCAATTAATAAAAATGTCTCATTTCCTTAAGGCGTGTTCAAGTACGCTTTTCTTATTTGGGAGGATCTTGTTAGCATGTTGTTTAATTCCTGTTAATAGGTTTCTTTCACTAGAATCAATATAACATTGCTGACAACAATCTTGTTCGTAAGCGTGAAGTTTTACAGTAGGCTATCTGAGATGTACTCACAGCAGGGATCCAACTCCAAATTTTAGCATTTAAGTCTTCGAGCATACCATTGAGCATACCTTCAGATAGCTTCTTTTATACTTGACATACTTCTGTTGTTGCGCAATTTCACGACAGACTTTACTGGCAAAATACTGCATTTTTTAAAAATTTTCCGTTTCAACACTATTTAGAACAAACTACAATATTTTATTACTAACTTACTTAAGATTACTACGTACTCTTGTCAATTTTTTATATCTTTATGGAGAAAAAATGCAATTATATTGCTGGTAGTTTAATAATGATTTATCTTTAATGGTAACATTACACCTTTTTTTTATATCTGTTGTGGAAAACATAACGGAATGAGAACGTTGGTGCTTTTGTGTAAAGAGGTCAGTGGTTAAAAGACGCCATGAATGAACTCTTTGTGAAAGATACCACAGTGACGTCAGAGTAAGACTGTTTTGTGTCGATTCATGCGTGTGGTTTATGAAAGTTCAACGGCTTTACAATATCACAGATTATGGATAATAAAATATGTTTTTCATTGCTAATAAAAAATATTGAGGCCATTAGTTAGAACGCTATCGTTATGGTATAAAGTATTTTTAGCTAAAATATAGAAAATGTGTTTTGTTGAAAAACAAAACAAATATTGCTACTCAATCCTCAAGTACAAAGGGTGGTTTCGCCGAATCGTCCAGCAGCAAGTAATTCAATCTGATTCTAGTGTGAGAGTAATGCTCAGTTTTTGGGTGGAGATCGTTTCTTTTTCGTTCTGTCACATTATGCATCTATCTATATATTTATATTTATATGGTTAACATCAAATAAGATTTCTAGACAAAAACTAATTGAACATCAGAGAAGTAATCTACTAAGTAGAGTTGTAAACATGATTATAAAGTAGACAAGAGCAATGAAGTTCACTTGTTTTTCGTCACCAGGGTGCTTTGATATTAGAAAACTAACATTCACTGATTAAAAACGACTCGATAGCACTATTCAGACTCACATTTATTGAAAGTAATGAAAATATAGTTTACAAAATTCCATTAGCTGTTCTCGAAATTAGTAGAAGATTCTTGAGAGTAAGAATAAAAAATACTTGGTTTCGAAAACGTGCTAGAACATTGTTGAAATTTCAAGAAACTCGCATGATTCGTATAAAAGCAGCGAAGCTACTCGAGGGTCATCTGCGCTAGCCGCCCCTAATTTAACAATGATAAACTAGAAGGAATACAGCGAGTTGACATCACCCACCGCCAACTCTTGGGCTATTCTTTTGTCAACGAATAATGGAATTGACGAACGCCCCCGCGACTGAAAGTGTGCACGTGTTCGGTTAAAGAGATTCCAACCCGCTTGTCGAGTGTCCTAACTACCAGGCTATACCAAGCCTGTACAACGTATTACTTTGCTGTTGTTTTTTAGGCATTCTTACATAAAACAAGGATTTGTTATAAAAAGATTTTCAACATGTCGGACGTTGTCCCATTTTGAGTGCGTCGATTGTGTTTCAGTAGACAACAATGATTTTGCATTTTAGTACGATTGTATTTGGTTCTAAGTTGGATAAGATTGAAATGGAGGAGCTTGTATGTCTTTTTTCTTATAACAAAGTAACATCAGGCTATCTTCTGAGTCCACCGAGAGGTGGAATAACTTTAGACTGTTACTGTGCTGTAATAAGTGAACTACCTTCCATTCAGTGTAGAACATGGGACTTTTACAGTATCATTCTTCGACAGTAAAGTGTACGCTAAACTCCTATATAATAAACCCTCACTATTACAGTTCGTAAACCCAGAATTTGAGCTCTGGAATATAACATTAAAAAAATCGTTGTCTAACCGTAGTCGAAACCTTTATTACTCTTAATTTGTCAGTAAGATTTAATTGGTTTAGTTGTTGTTAAGTGTAAAACTTCTCAATGGTTTATATATGCTCTGCCCACCAGGGGTATTAAAACTCGATTTTGGACGTCGTAAGCCTGAGACTCACCACTGAGCCACTGGAGGGCTTGTTGATAAGAATGTTTTCCAGTAATGCGTAGTTGAGTGAAAGTGATAGTTGAGGGGGCTTTTATAAAAAAAAATTGACTAATATGCTTGTTAGTTTTGTTGTTAAGTACAAAGCTAAAAGGGATATCTGTGCTCTATTCACCACAAACATATACCATTGAATCATTAGGCTACAAATGACTAGTAAATTGTTATTAGTGCTAATTACTATAAAAAAATTGTGTTCATTTGCGCACAGGCCTAGCATGGCCAGGTGGTTAAGGTGCTCGACACGTAATATGGGGGTCACGGGTTCAAATCCCCGTCACACCAAACATGTTCTCCTTTTCAGCCTTGTAGGCGTTATGATGTGACGGTGAATCCCACTATTCGTTGGTAAAAGAGTAGCCCAAAAGTTGGCGGTGGGTGGTGATGACTAGCTGCCTTCCCTCTAGACTTATACTACTAAATTAGGGACAGCTAGCAAAGATAGCCCTCGAGTAGCTTTGTGCGAAATTCATAAACAAACAAACAAACTATAAGAAAACATACACACACCCTTTAGCCTTACACTGATAATTTAGGGACGGCTAGCGTAGATAACCCTTGTACAGCTTTGCTCGAAATTTAAACCCAAACCCATTCATTTCTTTGATGCCCGTCTTTAAGTTGTTAGAGCTCCAACCACACATTCTTCAGCTACTTTTGTCTCACTGAATAGTGTGATATGTCTCTCAAGCTTATTACGCACCACCGACCGTAAAGTGTAGAATGCGATTTTTCTTTTCGGTAACGGGATATGAACGAAGACCTGTGCATATGCAGTGTGATATACTTAAAATTTTGTCACACTTTGCTTATATCAAGGCACGTGTAACGTCTATTCGGTCGTCATGATCAAAGGGAGGCTGCAATAGTCACGCGTTTACGCCTTCCCAACTTCCTTTGATTGAAAACTAAAACTCTTTCCTAGATCAGCTTAAATATTGTATGAATGTGTTTATAAGAATGTATAATAAATCAGAAACGAAATATGATGCACATCTATAGAGCACATTCTTGGTTGGTATATCATTTTATAAACACTGTTACATTATTATACTGTGAAAGGCTGAATTTTTATGTTGTACATTCCCCCTTTCGATCTGTGTTGGAAGTAAATTAAAGCAGGCTGTGCTTTATAGAAATTTATTGTTCTGCTTATACCAGCAGTCTACTAACAATGTAGTTTTTATACGACTGTATATACAAACAGTATGATATAGATATGACACTACATCGTCGGTACACAGAGACTTTTCATTGTTGCAGTACAGAATACAGTGTTCCCTCGTGTATCGCGGTAGATGCGTTCCAAACCTCCCCGCGAAAGGAGATTTTCCGCGAAGTGGGATCGCCAATTTTTACGTATATATTTATGTGCATTTAGACTATTAAACCCTCCCATTACAATACTGTTCATTATTGCTAAAATAATAAGAACAATTATTAAGATATTAAGCCTTAAAATTTAAAATTACATATCTTCAGCAGGTGGTGTCTTTTCGGGGGACACCACTTCCTCTTCTGTGGAAGGTGAATTGGCAATTTCTTCGTCGGTCGTTACAACTTCAGGAACAGTACTTGCCACCGGTACCCTTTCTTTTTTGCTCGGCTGGAAAAACATTGTTATTGGCAGTTGTTTTCTCTGCCTATTTAGCCTATCGAAAATCATTTGATAAGGAGTCATCAGTTCTTCTATTTTATTGCAAAATTGTACTGATCGAACCATATCGTTGTCCCATTCCTGTGAGCACTCCTTCACTTCGTTAATTAGTTTCATTAGTTTACCTAACTGCTCTAACGACCATCCACTTTGCTCGATTGTTTCCTCGGCTTCTTTCGGTGTTTCCTCTTCGTCCGCAGCAGACTTCGTCAGTGCTTCTAAGTCTTGGTCGGCGAGTGGTTCGGATTCTAAGTCAATCAGTTCATTTACGTCTTCCTTCGTCATATCGGCAAATCCTTCACCTTTGATTAACGAAGCTAATTGCACAGCTTTTATAACAGCCGAGTGTTGGATTTCTTCAGGCGTGAATCCCTTGTCGTCGTGCACAACCTCAGGCCACAACTTCTTCTAGCTTGCATTAACGGTGCAGGGCTTCATCTCTTGCAATGCCTTATGAACATTTTGAAGACATGTAGCAATGGTGAAAGACTTCCAGTACTCCTTCAGGGTGAACGTGTCGTTTTCGGCTTCGGTTTCGGTGGCATTATCAAGGCTACGTACGAGGTTGGACATGGTATTCCTTATGTATAAGGCCTTGAAAGCCCTGATAACTCCCTGGTCCATCGGTTGTATAAGGGACGTAGTGCTGGCTGGCAGGAATTCAACCCTAACACCTTCATATGAAAGATTTCTTGCGTGGCCACCGGTGTTATCTAAAAGAAGAAGGACATTGAATGGCAAGTCCTTCTCTAATAAATAAAGCTTAACTTGAGGAATGAAACTCTGATGGAACCAATCAGAGCTCAGAGGCTTCGTTATCCAGGCAGTAGGAGTGTGCATCCAATGGACCGGTAGCAAGTTCATGTTCTTATTCTTTAAAGCTATCGGGTTTTTAGACTTGTTAATTAATGTTGGCTTCAACATAAAACCAGCAGCATTACCAGTCATTAAGAGGGTGAACCGGTCTTTATGAGCTTAAAACCAGGGGCTTTTTTTTCATCTTTAAACAAGAACGTTCGGGAAAAACAGGCCAGTCTCGTCCATGTTGAATACCTGTTCAGGCCTATATTCCCTTTCAGCGATTATTTCTTTTAAAGTGTCCCGAACGTAAGCTTCACCAGCCTCTTTGTTAGCCAAAGCAGCCTCTCCATGTAACAATACGTTTTTCAGGCCGTATCGTTGCTGAAATTTCTGAAACCAGCCTTTGCTTGCAGAAAACGGTTTCTTAGGCTGGGAATCACTGGACGTTCCTGGCTGTGGGTTGTCTATGTCTTCTTCATCTTCATCCTTTTCCGCAAAATTATCATACAACATCTTAGCCTTCGTTGTGATAATGTTAGTATTCAAGGGAACAGCTTTCTTACGGCAATCAGCTATCCATATGGACAAAGCAGCTTCCATCCGAACGATACTCTTATTACGAGATGTTACAACCCTCTTAGCCGTTGTATTAAAAGTAATAGCAGCAGTCTTCCTAATATTAACTTCGTCCTTCTTGGTGTAGCGAATGGTGGATTCGTTCACTCCGTTATGGCGGGCTATGGACGCATAAGAGTTTCCTTCTTTTACCATATCTAATATCTTCACCTTTTCGGCGATGGTCATCATTTTGCGTGACCGTTTAGGCGTAGAAGCATCCTTAGAAGTATCAGCACGTTTGGGAGCCATTGCAGGGGCTTTAAATACACACAAAAGTTCAAAGATGCTGCCGTGGATGAAATCACCAATCACAGGCCAGACATGAATATTGACAGCACCAATCACAGGCAATCAAAATGGGTAGCTGTCATTGGCCGTCTTTCATTTCTGCACCAATCTTAGCCCGTCTTGCACATCGCTATGCCATGAAGCTGATCTCGCGTAGCCTTCGCAGACGCACAATGCGTACATCTATAGCCTTTTCAGTTGGTTCTGTTTCCATTTTTACGCTGTTATAAACTCGAATATATGTTTATATCTCAAAATATACCTGTTTTTTCTTTACACTATTAATTATATTTATTTTAAATATTTTAATGGTATTTAAGGCTATATTTTAGATTTAATGTTTATTATTTTATATATACATATATGTATATATATATGTGGGGGGTCGGCCGAGCCCGCGAAGTGGCGAGGGAACAGTGTGGCTGTTATGTCGCGACTTTGAGTATCTTTATGACGCTTTATGGAACAAACATTGATTTCTTGTGCATAATGTACACA
This sequence comes from Carcinoscorpius rotundicauda, assembly GCA_011833715.1. Taxonomy (NCBI): domain Eukaryota; kingdom Metazoa; phylum Arthropoda; class Merostomata; order Xiphosura; family Limulidae; genus Carcinoscorpius; species Carcinoscorpius rotundicauda. The sequence continues at coordinate 60,908,802 of CM022398.1, forward strand.
AATACCTTTGGCCCCATTCTGTTTTTTTATTTCACTTTACAAAGCATTATACACTATATGATAAGAAAACTAGGCCTTATTTGTGGGATGTACATGGGTAAATATCAACCCAAAGCCTCTTGTCGTTCGACGTTTCGGCATTCCACGTCCTGTTGCAACTTCCCCAAATTTCAAATTCCATCAGAAATCGTAATAAAAAAATACGTGCTTTACACTTACTGATGTTATTAACATTGTGGCAGAAGACAGCGGGGCGATGTTTGTGTGGGAAAAAAAAAGCTTCGACAATGCAATTTGTAATATATAAACACAGCTTTGAAAGTTAACGTTTTATTAGTGAAACAATAATATGCGAAGAGCTTTATCTACTTTTAAATGAAATTTGTTGGATGCTTCTACAAGATTTAATCATATTAAGTGGTTTGTTTTATATCAATTACACATATATTTTTAACTAAATGTTAGCATTTCATCTAAAATAATTTTTGGTTTCAATGACGTGAAAAGGAACGTGCGAGGTTTTAGCAGAGCTGGCCCTAGGCAAAATTGTAGGCTGTGCTGAACTTTGTATTCTGAGCCCCTGCCTGTCCCTGAAAAACTGACAAGTACTACTAATTGCAAACTCGATTTAGGTGCACGTCACCCACCCCCAGGGCCGGCCCTGAGTTTTAGTTTTTGTCTTGTGACATTCAACAATACTCTTATTTTTCTTATATTTTGACAATGGGCACTCAAACTTATTGACAGTGACACACGAAGTATGTTTGGATTTGTATAAGGACAGCAGAAAATCTATGAAGGACCAAAACAACAACAACAAAATTATCTTACAGTACAACCAGTTACTCAATAATAGTAATGCACATCATGTAAGTGCTCTCTGACAATTTCATGCAACGTTGAAGTTTCTATCCCTTGGTAAAATGAATTTTTTATACCATTGAACACTGCCATAATAAATTTTGTGTCCCGCATATTTAGACCTTTCAGGTATTTGTTTGGAATTTAGCACAAAGCTACACAAAGGGCTGCCTGTGCTCTGCCCACCATGGGTATCGAAAAACCGGTTTCGAGCTTGTAAGTTCGCAGACATATCGTTATGCCACTGGGTTCGTCTTTCAGGTAAGTTACTTGTATTTGTTTTTGAATTTCGCGCGAAGCTACATGTGGGCTATCTGCCCCTAATTTAGCAGTGTAATACTAGAGGGAAGGCAGCTAGTCATCACCAACCCCTTTACCAATAAATAGTGGAATTGACCATACATATAACGCTCCCACGGTTGAAAGGGCGAGCATGTTTGGTGTTACACGGATTCGAACTCCCGACCCTCAGATTGCGTGTCAACATGCCTTAACCACCTGGCCATGCCAGGTTAACTTACCAGTAATTATCTTCTGTACTACTAACAAAAAGGCCTAGATGATAGTAGAAATTAATGTGTGTTTGTGTGTTATCTTATAGCATAGCCACATTGGGCTATCTGCTGAGCCCACCGAGGGGAATCGAACCCCTGATTTTAGCGTTGCAAATCCGTAGACTTACCGCTGTACTAGCGGGGGTCGAGAGATTAATTCTCGCTGAAGAAAGGTTTATGCATGAGCATTAATTTTCGAACTCGAGAATCAACCTGTTTTCATTAGAAAAATAAATACACACAGGGAAGTCAATTTATTTGCAAAAAAACAATAAAAACATTGAAATTAAACTGTAACTTGGACATTTTCACTTTCAATAAAAATATGACCTAACTTTGAAAAATCAATAGATTATAAGAGAGCTGTGACAAAAAGCATACTATCCAAAAGACCCGTGGCAACAATCAGAAGATTGTCTGGCTGTCGGTTCCGTAAGAAACTCAACACTCAGCCATCGGCACGATAGTTGGCTCCAGCCTGGCGTCTGCTTTCTCAGCACAGAAACAGCTCGTCCTTTTTATTTTCTCCTCACCAAAGTGCTTAGCTCAGTGACTTATTTTATGAAAAATTATCTAATTATTCTTCACTGTAGTTTGTGTTTGCGTGCTGTTACATAATAATTAAACCTTTTATCCCGCTAGCTATAGAAGAGGCACGTACCTTACGTTCTGACTGGCGCCAACCCAGTAGAACTGACACGATTTTAAGTAACGTTGTCGTATTAATGTATCAGGTTTGTTTTCCTATTATATCAACAAAATAATGTCTGTTTCTTAATTATGATATATATTTAACATATACCTGATACTTCAGTACAGTTATCTATCTGATTAAGATTTTACTACAAATGTTGCTATGAAATTGAAACAATAATAAAATGAAATATTGTTCGATATATATTCAAACGTAGATTTCTAATTGTAAACAAATAATTTGAGGTACTTCGAATCTTTTGTTATTGCTTGTAAACGAAATTGTTTGATACTGTAAAGTGATCAGTTTATGAATTAATAAGTTGTAATGACTTTCAAAAATATTAAAATGAATTTTCTAAATAAATAAATAACTGATTTTGGAAAGTTAATTTAAAGGTTTGTATACACACACAAACACTACGTTATAAACTTATCTGCAGAATGTTAACTGTATTTATACTAGTTTTAGTGTCATGAAAGTAACTGCAACATTGTCTTTATTTTGGTCGTTTTGATGTCATCTCTACCTTCTTTAAGGTAATACGTGCCTGTAACCTGAGTTGCGAAAGAGGGCTTGCTTCTGTTTATTCATAAACTTGACCCTGCTTCCTGTCGGCGCTTGCACGTCTTGGTCGTATCGTGTTCTTGTCTTGGCGTTTAATTTTGTTTTTAAATATATGTGAACTTACAGTTACTTGTTAGCTCAGTTAAATAGTACGTGTAAATAAATGTTTCTAACAGTTGGTTCAGAGAATGAGTAACGCTTATCGATCAAGGCGTAGTTGAGAGATTTATTCAAGAATGCAATAATATTAGCTTCACCATCTTTCTTTCTCATTGTTTTATTGAGATTAAGGGTTGTAAACATTGTTTCTCCCGTATGAAAGTAAATATTAATTTTTCCTCTATGTATGCAGACAGAATAGATCGCTAATAATGTTCTGATAAGGCTGTAATTTGTAGACCTGTTTTATAAAGTTGGAGATAAGTATTGTTTTTTGGAATTTCGTACAAAGCTACTCGAGGGCTATCTGTGCTAGCCGTCCCTAATTTAGAAGTGTAAGACAAGAGGGAAAGCAGCTAGTCATCACCACCCACCGCCAACTCTTGGGTTACTCTTTTATCAATGATTAGTGGGATTGACCGTCACATTATAATGCCCCCATGGCTGAGAGGGCGAGCATGTTTGGCGCGACCCGCGGATTACGAGTCACACGCCTTAACGCGCTTGGCCATGCCGGGCTGGAGATAAGTAATAGTGGGGGAAACGTTCTGATTGGTTGAGCTGTACCCCGCAGTTGAGGACAGAAACTTGTACATTAAATTGTATTTATAGTATCGTGTAACAATGTTCTATTTAATTTGCAGATCTGTTTTTTTAGTTACAATGAGAGGCTAATTTTAATTTCACTGTTTAAGTTAAACAGTTTGTAATTTATATGTTTCATATCTAGTTTACGAATATCACTGTTGTGATAAGTTGAAAACAAAAATTGTTGTAGGCTGTACTTTCATTATTAATTTAGACGATAACTAGAAGGTGCCTAAGGATAACGTTATTATATATCTCTAAGATCTATAACAAACATGAGTAACCAACCTTAACTTGTTCAAAGTAGCAATCAATCATTGAAGAATTCGTTTGAGCAGAAGAGTTGCAAGCTGCTTGTTTTAAAGATTCGGATCTTCTTTCTGTATAATATCGATCATGGTTATTATTCTGATTTTTCAATATATCAGCTGGGTATTCGGGGTACAGTCCTAGTGTGCCAGCAACTAGAGACGTTTCTGCGTTTGGGAAGTGAGAGAAACTCACAGAAATTTGTGAGGGATTGTTCTTATTCAGTGTTTGTTTTGTTTGAATTTCACACAAAGCAATGTAAGACTAGAGGGAAGGCAGCTAGTCATCACCATCCACCGCCAACTCGTGGGTTACCCTTTTACCAACGAATAGTGGGATTGACCATCACATTATAACGCTCTCACGGCTGAAATGGCGAGCATGTTTGGTGCGACCAGGATTTGAACCCGCGACTCTCAGATTACGAGTCGAACGTGTTAACCCACCTGGCCGTGCCGGGTCATCTCAGTGTTTGTAGTCCAAGAATTTTGCTGTCGGGAAGGTTAGCAATTTGAAATTTATTGTTCAGTTACTCAGAGTTACTGATAGAAGTTGAGGAGTGAAGTTAGACATAGGTCTCAGTTTCTATTGAAACGCTGTTTCTGAAGTTAATTCTATATTTAATTGCGAAATTAACGTTAAGAAGTTTATCCATGAACTTACAATTATGTACAAGTGAACGTATCCTTGGACAAATATTAAGGAAGAAACAAACCGCTTTGATTTGTTATTACTTTGACTGGCTTTCATATCTTGTTTAACAAACAACTCTCCTTGACCACCACTAATGAAAGAACACATAACAATTAAATCGATGTACAAGTTCACTAATGTTTTGAGTAGCAACGTCCATACCCAACTCTGCTCTTAGTGAAAGCACAATAGAGTGTATGTGTTTTGTTATAGCAAAGCTACAACAGATTATCTGCTGAGCCCACCGAGGGGAATCGAACCCCTGATTTTAGCATTATAAATCTGTAGACTTTCCACTGTACTAGTGGGGGGCAGCACAACAGAGCTGGTGAAAATGTACAAGTAAAAGTGAGCTAACTCTCTGTTCATAATGGACTTTCTTTTTGAAGCCCTTATAATGCACTTTAAATGTCATATCTTAAAAGTTTTGCAGGTTATTTTAAGGGGACGACACTTTTCTTTTTGAAAGCGCAGAAAACGCGCGATTTGGTTAAAAATGAAAAAAAAACTCTGGAAAGGTTTTTAGAAGCGTTCATTCTCCAAGAAAATTGATGTAAGGCAGTGGAAATAGATCAGAAGTCTGGAGGTGTGACAGTTTAGTTGAGAAACTTGGTGGAAATGTCAAAGTAATTCTTGATGACGAGAAACCGTCCTTTCATAACCTGAAGATGACCGAGGAAAGTCGAAACGTTATTCTCTCCTTATCAATAAAAGTGTTAATACTCATACCAGCTTTTCTAAGATACAAATATCTTACAATACAAAGTTATAAAAGTAGTGGCGTTTATTTTTGTTCGAAGCAGCCCATTTCAAAATAGAAATGGAGATGTGATCAAGATTTATACTGTATACATTTGGTACACTTAATGCTTTAAATTTAATAACAATCTTGAATTTTGTTTCTACATAAAACCAGTATGCATGAAGAAGTAAAAATTCCGGTGACCCGTGGGGTGGTAGCCTGCGTATACTGTCCTAGTGCTAATTACTAACCTAATATACAACTTTATATATATATCATCCTGATTTATGAGTATTTTCCCGGGCTGTTTACAGTTTTGTACTGAACTATTTATAATAGCTACTGCAGTAACAATATGTAGGTTATTCTATAAAATATATTTAAAAATTTAATATTAATTTGGTTTGCTTTTGGATGATTAAGTTAGCATGCGAAATTTAATCTGAATCGATCAACCCGCTTAGGAGATGTATTCACAGACAGAAAGTTTGTTTTGAATTTCGCGTAAAGCTACACGAGGGCTATCCGCGCTGGCCGTCTTTAATATAAGTGTAAGACTAGAGGGAAAGCAGTTAGTAATCACCACTAACGCATGGGCTATTCTTTTACCAATGAATAGCGGGATTGACTATAACTTTATGACGCCCCAACAGCTAAAAGGGCGAGCGTGTTTGGTGTGTTTGTTTGTTTTTGAATTTCGCGCAAAGCTATGAAAGGGTTATCTGCACTATCCCTAATTTTGCAGTATAAAACTAGAGGGAAGGCAGGTAGTCATCATCACTCACCGCCAACTTTTAGGCTACTCTTTTACCAACGAATAGTGGGATTGACCGTAACATTATAACGTCTCCACGGCTGAAAGGGCGAACATGTTTGGGGCGACGGGGATGCGAACCCGCGACCCTCAGATTTCGAGTCGCACGCCTTAGGAGAGTATCCCTTGATACTGGACAGTTACCGTACCGGTATGGCTCAATGTGAATAATGCATAAGTGAGGAATGTCTGTATATCCATTTTTATACTCGGGTCTGCCTAGCGAAAGGAGGCTGAGATGGGTAATAAACTTCTAGATTTATAAATCTATGTGTACCCGTAGAAAATAAACATGTGATTTAGGTTTAGTGAAGAATCTACTTAAGTGAATAATTAATTAAAAAAATAGAATAAAAACTTTTACATAAGGCAAGTTCTGACTACTACTTACAAAGTTCAGATCCACAATATAAACAATGGGCTATCTGTGCTCTGTCCACCACGGCTATGTAAATCCGATTTCTAGAGTTGTAAGTCTGCAGACATACCGCTGAGCCACAGGGTTTAAAACATATCCATGGATTTTATAGTTTTAGTGATGGTTTAATACAGTTCACTTACTGATTTGGTCACTAGAGGTAAAAAAGGAATGTATCCGGTTTCCTCTCTCATTAAATGGGATATATATACATCTCTGTGCCTTCGATCATTACTGGCATGGTTTGGACAATGAACAGAAACACTTTATAGTCATGACTGGTAAAGTATCAATTCTACAATTGCATTTCTTTTTGAAATTCTGCCAGTCATTTGCGATATTTTTATACACATTGTTTATACTTACTTTCAAGACTGACATGCTTATATCAAGTCACATTTTGTTTATTGTTTATTCATATAAAACAACCCAACTAAAATAGAAAAATACAATGTTATTTAAATAATCAAGCCAATTGGACATGAATACTATTATTATAAGGTTCTTTCGATGTTTTTATTGTTATTGGCGTATTTCGGGGGATGAAAAAAAACACCACCAACAAAAAATAAAGTCATAAGGTCAGTATTACTAAGATGAAATATAAGCACACTTAGCGCTGTAGAACTGAGGAATAAATGTTATATCAATATTTACGTGTGTAATTTGTACAATCAGACAGGTTCTTTGAAGATCACGAACGATTTATTAGAACAGCAAACACTTTTATCAGACACCTGTAGAAAGATGTGTAATTCAGCATTTTACGTATCACAACAAAACCGTACTGAAACGTTTATAATTATCATACGTAGCGTCTGTAACTTTATATAAGTTTGTATTAAATTTTAAATACTTGGTTGATCCTCCTTGTTTTCTAATAACCTCCAGAAGGGGACGTGGCATGCTGTTGATGAGGCTATTGATGCAATCCTTCGTGATTTTGTTTTAATTTGTCGCTATAAGGTACTGCAGTAGTTGGTTTAGTATTGCGGTTAACAATTTTACAGCTCAGTTTTGCTGAACAGTTATCAATGGGATGACAATCTGGAGACTTTGCTAGCCTTGGCAATCTTGTAACGTTCTTCTACTCGAGATAATCATGTACAATACGCGCACTGTGGGCACTGGCATTGTCATCCTGAGTCAGAGTTATTGCAAAAATTTGCTCTAGCATATAGCAGAAATATCATCTCTATCTAATGCCTATAGAAGGAGCCATTGATGTTTCTCAAGAGGATATGGATAGCAGTTTTCCACCATAATAAAAATAGTTGCCCTAACATGTACTGCACCATCTCCTGTGCGATCTCTGTGGGATAGACATTCTTTCCTTATCTGTTCTCCAAGCGAACGATGAACAAGAATCTTATCATCAGCTTTAACAAGCTGAAAACAGGATTCACCTGAAAATGTTACATGTCGCCACTATCCTAAATGTAATTTGGCATCCTGTTTTGCCTAAATAACATGGTGACGACGGTGAATTCTGGATAATATTGGTTTGTAGATAACCCTCCTTGCAAAATGATCTTGTTTGGTTAGTCTCCTCTTCACTGCTCTTCTCAATACCTGATATGAATGTGTTCATACAACACCTGTCTTAAAGTGTTGCAAAACTTTTTTCGACCTTTATGTATTAACCTAGTCAAATTCTGGCAGTAGTTTTTCAGCGTCTACCAGTCCTTTAGTCCGATGATGTTTCAGGAATCTGGATGCAGTGCAGTTGGGATAGTCTACTGTTTTGGAAATCTCCATTTACTTCTAACCATTTCTGGAAAGTCGAAGAATTTACGCTCTATAACTTCTGGTACGTGGCTTTGCGTGAAGCACAGAGAAATTATCTGAAGCAAGTATTGATCTATTTCGAAAAATAATACATCAAAACAGGTGTGTATGTGTACTTTTGACAAACAAATTCTCAAAACAACTTATGCGAATCTGAATAACAACTCGTACGTGTTGTCGGATCATATGTTACCTTCTCTGTCACTACTTGGGTATTTACTCAATAATTACTCCATGTTTGTAGACAATATCTTCAATATAGAACAATATTGGCCAAGACTGTACGTAGCAATACAGTACCTACATATTAGCATAAATGGTTTCTGCATACATGGCCATAAACTCCTGTAAAAATGTAGCTATGGTTAAACGAAACAATGACTTTCTTTATAAAATCATTAAATGTATCTCATAAACGACTTGTTAACTTTCATAAACTTCTCATCGTACAACACAAGGGTGCAACTGTTAGCTATTTCTTAATTCATTTTAATTCAGTAACACATCTCTCAACATTTAAAGGATTCAAGGTACTGTGTATTTAAGTTAATTTTTAAGACTACTATTTATTTGTAAATGGATCAACAAAGAAGATGAAACGTACAATATAACAAAATATCATCTGAACTTCGTGGTTAAATGTCATTTGTGAACCGCAATAACATTTGTAAGCATTACAAGTGTTGAGAACCAGTTTGGGTAATTAAACTTGTGATTCAAAGCTGGTTTTCATGACCTGCAACTGTTAATGAACTAATATTTTGATCAGTAAAAACCAGCATTTGTTCAGTGTATAATTTTTTTTTCCCTTTTAATACATTATGATTACTTAAGTAAAAATGTTTGTATCTTAGGTGATAAAGAACAGTAAGTTAGCAATTACAGTTCAAGTCTTGTTCTTCAGCAGACCCATTCAGTGATAGTAAAATCAAATATGCTAAAAACAGGTATGAAACATGATCACAAGGTTCAGTGTCAAACTAAAGTTATATTAGTGTTTACTTTTTAACCAAATACTATTTTATATGTTTTGATTATATGGTGGGATATCTCCACATTTTATCAATCATCTTGTAATGTAAAATCTTCCAGACATCCTTACGTTAATTAGAGTAATAATTTACTGTGTTTAACTATTATTTCTTTTATCTTGGATATGTTCTTATGAATTTAATATCTGAGATTGCAAGAATGCCTTTTTTTTTCACTTTTGACATTGACATAATATTTTTCACTGCATTATTATATTCAGTTAACAAAATTGATCCACCTGTATTAAAATGAAACAGTTGCAAATAGCTTCTCAGTATTCAGTTGATCTATCACAATAGAAATATAGAACACTTTCTCAACACTGATCAGCCATTTAAACTTTTAATATTTCAGAGTGTGGTTATTATAAAAGATTTCTTCTTATAGGGATATTTTCAGCACATATTGTCTGCTAGAGATGAAATAAACAAGGAAACATTAACAGAACTCTCTGGAAATATCGAAGATATTTACAAGTTCAATAGGTGAGTGATGTAAATCTGTGTCTATGCATTAACTAAGTTCTTGAAAAATTCTCCTCCAAAGGTGAAACTTAAAGAAAAGTATCATTGTAGGGATGGTTAAGGATGTTATATTAAATCGGTTTTGAATATGCAAATAAGCAAGTCCAGTGACAACCATTACATTTTGATATTGTATGATATCGTCATAAATTGATCACGTATTGAAGAATGTGTAGAGGATATTTCCAACGTAAAGTTTTCATATATTTAAATAATAAATATGTGTTTAGAATTTCGATTTATAATTTCCAAAATAGACATTTCCCTTGCACTTAACGGCAATTGAAAACAAAAATATATTGGTCAACTTTGTGATACCAAGATAACCCAGAAAAAGATCTGTAATAAGTTCTATTCCAGTTGTGGTATATAAAGTGAGGTATCTTGTAACAGGTGAGAATCTGTGAAAATAAAACGGTTTGTTGGAAAAGCTGTTCATTTGCTTCAATTATTAATAACAGCACACAATACAAACAAGAAACATTTCCTTTTGTAAAAACTACAAATGTTTTACAAGTTGTTTCTACGAAATACCCAGGAAAGTAAGACTGACTGTATTCATGAATGGTATTTAGGTGAAGAAAACTGCAGTACTTTGATAATTGTGACAAATCTTATACCATTTTTTTTATGGGTTAATAGGTGAGAAAAATGCTCAAATCTTGCACGTCATGGTGCAAAACTTTTTCGAAGGGATTCATGACCAATACTGCTGGGGAAATTAGGGATCAGGGAAGTGGATATAAAGGTCAAGGTGAATTCTGCTTACCCTTTATACCACACAGCAATACCAACTTTAAAGTGAAGCGAAGTCAACAAGGTCTGAGTTCACTAAGATAAGGCTTCTAATAACATCTCCCATTGAACCGTTGCTGCGTGCCTCAAGCAGCTGAAGAAAATAACAAAACAAAAACATGACCTTTTGTTTTTATCATGTTGCTAATGAGTTGTAGCCTATTAACAACCCATTATTGACTCAAATCAGTTGCATTGTTATAATGTGTGCACATAAATATTTCCTATATATATAATATACAGATATTCTCAGTTTTATAATTATGTCAGTTTGTTATCATACATAATGGCAATAAACTGTTATAAATGAGAGATTTAGAAACACAATATCAGTCTAGGAAGACATGCACTGCTGATTACAGCTCAGTAGTTATTAAATAACTTGAAACCCTTTCTGTTTTCTTTTTCTATACATTATTACCCACCCAAGACCAAAGATTTATAAATGGAAGTATAGCAACGTTTTAGTTTAGCTGGTCAAAATGTACAGATTAAGATTGAGCTTGATGTCTTTTACAGAAACTTATTACAATATAGATTGAAGTGTCTGAAAACACTTTGTAGTGATAAACATCAAACTGAGCATAACTGATGATGTAAGAACTAGTTTTAAGGGTAATATGGTAGCTGTAACAATATTTTTGCAGAAATCATTTAACTCTGAGTGTAAATACCTACTAACTAAAGTCTTCTGCTGAGACAAGCTTATGCTAAAATCAGGAGCTCAATTCTCTATGTTGACCAAGCAGATAGTCCAATGTAGCTTTGCTGTAAGAAAACACACAAACACAAAATAAAAATATCTTGTTTACTTATGAGATAAAAAATATATAAAAACTTATCTAAAATTACGAAAATGGCTTTTGTAACAATCCCAGGTCTACATTTAATTGAAACTAGTCCCCTCTTTGATTGTAAAAGTGAGTAGCTTTCATAAAGTTGCACAGTCTTCTAAAGTTATTTATGCTTGGTTTGGATTTATAGTCCTTTAATCATTCTTAATAACCCAAATATTTTAGATTCTTTTACTCAGCAAATTAATTGGCAATTTCATTTTTGTAAATTTCTTTTCCATACCAAGACATGAACGTTAATAGAGAGAAATGACACTGAAAATTATTCTGTACTCCGATTCATAACTTCTGCTGCTGCATACCAGTTTTGCTCTGTTTACAAATCATTAGTGCTGTTTGGAAGAGTAAAACAAATACACTGAATAGTTCTCATGTGGTGGTGGAACTTAAGTGATTTGTTTGGTTTTAATGCGTAGCCATTTATTCACCAAAAATAACCACTAAAATTTGAGTTTTTGATAAAGAAAAAATTCCTAAATAATAATCACTTGATCTGCTGATGTAGATTATTTATTCTGATAGTATGTTACAGATTATACAAGTACTTAAAGTATTTTATTATTAGAAGTGAAAGAGGGATTATATATCAAATCAAACAAACTGCTCACATTTTACTGTTATATGAGGTATTCTTTATTTATTTATCTTCCTCTTCCAAGCAATACTGGTCAGATATGAAAGGCCTCGTGTGGCCAGGTGGTTGGAGTGTTTGACTCGTAATCTGGGGGTCATTGGTTCTAATCCTCATCACACCTAACATGCTCACCTTTCAGCAGTGGGGACATTGTAATGTGATGTTCAATCCAACTATTTGTTTATGAAAGATTAGCTCAAGAGTTGGCAGTGGATGATGATGACTAGCTGCCTTCCCTCTAGTCTTAGACTGTTAAATTATGGACAGCTAGCCCTCATATAGCTTATGGCAAAATTCAAAAACAAACAAACAACCAGATGTGAATTCAGCAAAACTAGTTTTTTGCTTTGGGAATAATGACTACAGAACAGAGTAGGTGTCTTTGTTATATTTTTCTCATTGCCATTCAAGCTTTGGCATGGAATAGAAATTCACTGATAAATAAGCCTAAGTTAGGTGAAGTTACAACTCTTCTTGGATGATAAAGGTGGCTAGTTTTCATAAAGTTACAAACTGTATAGTTAATTCAAGCTACATCTTAGGATGATTAAAATGGATTGAAATGATAATAACTTATAAAGGTTAACAAGTTAATAGTATTTGTGTCATTTAGGACCAATGAGAGAGCATTTGGTTGGGTCTCAAGCTCAGAGGTTGCCTCAAGTCAAGATTATTATTATTGCATTTGCTAAGTATCATGACTTGTTAAATAATGTTAATAAATATATGTTGAATAAAAAATATTCAAATGTTTCTTCTCTTTTCTTTTTGGATAATGATTGTATTCTTTTGTTTTCACTGTCATCATTTTTGTTAGCCTGGGACCTCAAAAGATAGAAGGTGTCAGGGCATTTGAATCTCTGAGAAGACCTGGTGCCCATACTTTTAATATCTCATGAGATTCCACCAGCTTAGAAAAAGTTTGATTAGTCCTAAAATTAATCCTCAGATGTTTAATGTTAATTTTAAAAGAAATATCTAAAAACTGATTTAAATATTATAAAAGTGAAGCTAACTAGCCATCTATATTCTTCAGATTGTTGGTGTGGCAATTCCTTTGTGACAGTAGTGGCAAACTTGTATATTATTGGCAAGTGATAACCAAAAACTAGCAAGGTTGATGATGGTGTGATTATTTTAATTGTAGGGTTAAAAATTGAGAGTGAAATGGATCATATTTTACATTAGTTATTGTTTTTGTGTGTTTCTTTTTGAGACTATAGTTTAGAATAGTGAAAAAGAGAGAGATAAGCTTGATTGTGAATGTATTGTTTTCTCATGGATATTTATTTTATTGTTTACAGTGAATTTAAAAAACAACAACAAAGTATTGATTGAGCCTTTCAGAAAATTCTCAATTACATTAATACATATAATTAACAAACAAATAAGACATTTAAAATATTGAACAAGATGTATAGAGTGAAAAATTTTATCACAGTTTTATAAGTTAAAAAGCAACTCATTTTAAGAACTATATTAGTTTTCTTTTCTAGAAACTAACAAATTTCTACAAAGACTGTTTTCTTTTTAGTGCTTTTCTTGAAGAGTTAGATGCCTGTGGGTTAGATTCTGTGGCAGTAGCACAATGTTTTGTCAGAAACAGAGAAGGCTTTTCTATCTACACTCACTATTGTACAAATTATCCCAGGTGAGCTTATATACAACAAGGTAACTAAAATGTAATGCTTCAGCTCAGGTACGTTTATATTAATATATAACAAATTAACTAAAATTTCTTGTTTGAGTTCAGGTAAGCTTATATCAGTTTATAATTTGTTTCATATGAATATGTATCCTGTGAGAATTTAAATAAAATAATGATTAGTGTTTTGTATAAGTAATGCATATGCTACATTTGCTTCAAAAGAAGTATCCAAAAATCTCTTGAACACTATATACATATTTCACTTTTCAAATATTTACTTACTATTTCAGAGGGCAAGTTGAAAGATTATCTTAAAAGTAAGCTATTGAAAACGTGTAAGTAATAGAAGTTAAAAGTAATATCTAAAGCTCATTCTGTTGATCTGTTGTAAAGTGAGCAAGAAACTTTTAGATGTACTGAAAGTATTTTTTTTATAGGTCAGTAGAAGTCTTAACTAAACTTATGCAGAACTCTAAAACAGCTGAAATTTTCAGGGTAAGGTGTCTAGTTATGTGGCTTTTTTTATAATGAGTTTGTGTATGAAAAGTTATTTATTAAGCAGTATTTTTATTATTATATGCTGGTATTATAAATCATTAGTTATAAAAGTTGGATATTTCTGTTTACCATTTTGTGTTTACACTTGTTAATCAACTGAGAAGTATGGAAACTACTTAATTCTATAAATGAGCCACATGAACGTAATTCATTAAAACACTTGTACGATAGGTCAAGTTTTATTAAAGTCTTCTAAGACAATAATAAGATGTACAGCTCTTATGAATCAGATCTTTGAATTTTTAAACAACTTTCAGTCTATTTAATAACATAACATAATGTTTTGTGACAGTATGATACCTATAGGTGAATCTCAGCTGTTTCACACTCTAAATTAACTTAAAAAAATTAAAGCTGGCCCTTATAATTCATGTAGTTATAAAGTTTTCTTTAAATGCATTTAAATTTATTGTTTCTACAAAATCTGAAGGCAACCCATTCCAAAGGCTAACCACCATATGAGAAAAATAAAACTGGCTTAGCTGAAGATGAACCCTACCCTGGCAAAATTTACACTTGTGTCCTCTATTTTCACTGTTAGATATGAAGAAAAGCTGATGCATCAGCATTATGCAATCTCAAAGATCTTAGTCAATTCCTCCTAACTCTTTCTTTCAAGAAAAAATAATTTGAAATATTTCAGCCTCTCCTCATATGACAACCTATCCATCTCAGGCACCATCATAATAAACCTTCTCTGAATTCTTTCCTAATATTCAATGTTTTCCCTAAGGTAAGGAGTCCAAGACTGAACACAAAATTTCAAATGTGGCCTAACCAGTGACCTGTACATTGAAATTATAACCTCTTTAGTCTTGTTTTCAATATTTTTGTAGATACAACAAAAAATCATATATGTCCTACTACTAGCAAAACTGCACAGCGCTTGGATGGTTTTAGAGACTGATCGACTGTTACATCAAGATTCCTTTTCTTTCATGACACTGTTAAAGTTATTCCCATCTAAATTATGATAATCCATTTGCATTATCAGACATGTATTATAATTGAAAACCATTTGTCGTTTATTTGTCCAACTCAATAAATTATCTAAATCCTTTTGTAAATCAGCAGCATCCTCTTCACAGCTAGCAACACCCAAAACCTTAATATTATCTGCAAATTTAAATAATTTATTGACTATTCCTTCATTTATGTCATTAGTGTAAATCGAAATGATTATGGCCCACATATCCAAACTTTAATTTCCTTCAAAACCCTTGGGAACTGTTATCTGTTCCAGGAGTCTCATTGTTTTTAAACTTCTCAGTGTTTTAACCAGCTCAGAATTAATGCAGTCATCTTGTTTGATATTGTTTCCATTTGTCAAGCATTCAAGATGTAGAATACTACTTAATTCTTTACTTTATCAAAATCTTAAAAAAAGCAAAATTCAATAATCATCAGATATGAGACATGCCTTTATCACCCCTCAAGGGTCTTACCCTCAATCTAACATTATGTTTACCCTTAATGTAAATAAAGAAATCATTACTGTTAATTTTTAAATTTTTAGTCAACATTTTCTCATACATGTTTTCTGATGTCCTAATATTCTGTTTCACCAACTTTCTTGATCTTCCATTATCTTCTAAATTTCTTGTCATTCTAATCAATTTAAATTTCATAAATTTGTGATGTTTTCAAAAAAATTATCTCTTACACTCTTTGTAAGTCAACCTCTTTTCTTACTTGTAGTCACCATCTTCTTTCTGTAAGGAATATGCTTACCTTGAATATCTAACAATTTATTTTTAAAAAATATTACTCATCTAATTATTGTTTCCAAGTAACTCAGCTGCCCAATCCACAAGAGATAATTCTTCTTGTATCAGTTCAAAATTTGTTTCATTGAAATTTTAAACAAAAATATTATTATTATTTCTTATTTCCAAATGCAGCAAAACACTGAACCTAATAGAGTGATCATCACTTGTACCCAGTTGTTCTCCAGTTTCCACTGTAATGATCATTTCTATATTTGAAGTTAACAATCAATATAAAATAGTACTATTTCTAGCTAGTTCCTTTACTAATTGGAAAAGAAAGCCATCCTGAATAGTTTCTAAAAACCTTTCTCTCTCTTGCTTTTCCTGTAGCATTTCCCAATCTATATGTCTGAAATTAAAATCACTCAAAATTATGAGTTTACTAACAGTTGAAATCTTAATTTCATTGTAAAGTCTCTCACTAATTTCTTCAGTATTATTTGGTGATCAATAAGCCTATCTGCTTGTTCTTAATTTTTTTTTATTATTAATCTAATATGTTTTTGCAAACATACCATAATTTTATGAGATGAAAGTCATATTACATTTTTGTCATGTAAACTCTTTCAAAACTGTCAAAATTTATTCTATCTAAATATATTGTTTAAAATTTTTGTACCTTAAATTATTATAAAAACAGATGAAACGATTTTAAAGAGAAGTAATACAATTTTAAATAACTTTCTGAGTTTGAAAATCAGATCTTAATATTGAGAAAAGTATTGCTTACACAAGCATTTTTAGAAAGTGTGTTTCAAATTTTATAGATTGTTAAACAAGTAAACGTCATGTGTATGAGGTTATTAAATAGGCCTAAGTTTGAGGTTATGTATTATTAATATATAGGTCTTTCCTTCGTTTCTGAAATAGCTTTAATTGCTTTGCATCTTGAAATATGTGAATGCATTGAGAGAAGTTTCTACAGTACAGTAATTTGGGAGAAGATCACCAAGATATTTGTTAGACACTTTTCAGTTTATGCCAACCAAAACTAAGTAAAAGCCCATTATTTTTTTAGTTCAGGTTGTGAATGTAAGTCATAATTTGGTAAGTGTAATTAGTTTTGCACAGACTTTTATAAACTATCTCCCTCTAGGAAAGGCAACTTGTTCTGCACCATCGTTTGCCTCTTGGCTCATATTTATTAAAACCAGTCCAAAGGATAACAAAGTATCAGCTATTGTTAACTGTAAGTGCAATTTTCGCTAAAATTATTGAATACACTTTGTAGTAGGTATCGATAAAATATGTTAGTAAACAAATAGTTTCAGCAAAAGTTATGTGTGTGGATCAGTATCTCATCTGAGACTAAACTGGTTTAGCAGAATTACTGTACTTGTAACCAAACTGATTAAGTAGTATAGACTATAGTAGAATACTGTTCTTAGGACTAAACTGGTTAAGCAGTATAGACTTTAGTGGAATACTTTTCATAGAACTAAATTAGTTAAGTTATATAGGCTTTAATGGAATTCCTGTTCTTCTAACTAAACTGGTTATGTGGTATATACCTTTGTGAAATTACCGTTCTTGTAATTATGCAGGTAAAGTGATATAGACTTTAATGAAATTACTGTACTTATAACTAAACTGGTCAGGTGGTATAAGCTTTATTGAAATTATTTTTTATACAACTAAACTGGTTAAGTGATATAGACTTTATTGGAATTACTTTTCTTATAATTAAACTGGTTAAGTGGCAAAAAACTTTGATGGCATAGGCATTAGTGGAATTATTTGAATTTTATATTTTCTAAGTGTTAAGTTTCATTGATGGTGATCATTGTTAAATCTGTTTTAAGTTATATGTATATTCATGTTACTCAGGAGTTGTAATTTCAAGCTTTTTCCAGTGGACTAATAATGCTCCAAGAAATGTTGTGATATTTATTTCTTTGTCAATTATATTTAACTAAGTTTACTATATGTATGAGAAAAAAAATGCTTGTTCTTCCTGTACCTTTGAGTACAGTATTGAAGTTGTGAAACGTAATTTGTACTTAGCAGTGTGGCGCCAGAGAAAGCATGAGTCATCCTTCTGAATATTCACAGGAATATTAATAGCTGAGATGTACATCACTAACCAGACTAAAATAGCTTGTTGTTGATAAAAGACATTGAACCTTAACTTACATGTGTACAGAATAACTCTCCAGGCTTAATGCTGGAAGCTTATATACATCTGCAGGTGTGTTAAGTAAAAAGGATAAGTGGCTGTAAGACATGACTGTAATTAAAAGTTTAAAAGCTAGAATGATATAGTATGATTAGTCACTGGTACTATTTATGATGTTAGTGTGGGTTATCACCAACTAATTCTGTCTGAAGTTTTCTATCACAGGTCATAAGGATGCTAGCAAGAAAAGAAGGTTGGTTGTGCCATTAGTAAAATTATGGTTTACAACCTTGAATTTATATTTTAAAAAAACTTGTAGTAGTTAAAAACAAATCTCAATGGAAATATTCAGAGTGCATCTTGTATTAATAACTGATAGTCAAAATAGTTTTTAACATTTCAACAAACATAATATGAACTTTCTCCATTCTTAATGTTTAAGAATAAATAAAATTTTAAATTCTGGATAAGACTAACTAAGTTTTTTATATAAGATAAACTTCATTAGAAGTTTCTGGCCAAAGGAATGAGGAATAGAACCTTTATAAAACTGAACAACGAAGTCAAGATGAAGATTTCTCCTTGGAATAATCTCTTATACTTTATCACAATATTTCTTATTCTTGTTTGTGTTGCCCATAATATAATTACCAGAAAATCATCATGTAACATATAAGTTAATGATGTAACTGAGTTGACTGAGTATTTTTTCTTTTAACCAGGTTAAATACTGCATTTTACCTACACATCATTCAGACAGTTAGATAATTGTCCTGAATATATTCTTTAATTTTGAATATTAGATGCATTTGTGCTGCAAAAATTTGAAGTCAGACTTGGAAGGGGGTTGTATAGGATAGTTGTTTTTTGCATAAGAATGAAGTCAGTTTGTCCTGTTTATGATTGAAATGTAAAACAAGTGTTTGCTGAAGAAGAATGAAGCCAGCCTATTATTTTTATGGGTGATCTGTAGGATAGTTGTTTGCTGCACAAGACTGAAGCTTATTTATTCTGTTTATGGTTGATCTGTCACATTGTCATTTGCTGTAAATGGGTGCAACCAGTTTGTCCTGTTTAAAGGTGATCTGTAGGATAGCTATTTGCTGCAAAAGATTGGAGCCAGAATATCTTGCTTACGGGTGATGTGTAGAATAGTTCTTTGCTGGAGAAGGATAAATCCAGAATATCCTGTTTATAAATTTTAGTGCAATTTTTTTTGTAGAAGGATGAAACTAGGCTAACCTATTTATGGGTGATATGTAGGATAGTTGTTTCCTGCAGAAGAATGAAGCAAGTATTACCTGGTTATGGGCAATCTGTGGGACAGTTCTTTGCTGTACAAGTTTGAAGCCAGTTGATTCTGTTTATGAATGATCTGTAGGATAATCTTTGGTGTACAAGGTCAAAGCCAGAATATTCTGTTTGTAGGTTATTTGTAGGATAGTTGTTTGCTGCAGAAGACTGAAGTCAGACTTATTATATTTATGGGTGATTTGTAGCAAATCTTTTGAGATAGCTACATGTCATTGTTTTCTTTAGCTACATTCTTCCTGGATTTAAGGTTTGACATTTGATAATGGCAATTGGTCTTTAGTTTTAATTACATTAATTTTTGCTAATCCTTAATTATTGTTTTTACCAAAATGTTTTTTTTCCAGTGTAACAAACACAAAGAACCCATTTATTAAGGTTGGTGGTCCACACTCCACCCTGTCCTTTTTAACAGCTTAATCTTATTACTGGATGAGTATTACTGTTGGCTGGTATGATTAATGCATAAATTACCACATAGTGAAGTATAATGAGACTAAATCTAATGTATAAAACCCGAACATCAAGAAGACTATTTATTGACAACATAAAAAGATTATTAAGTATTGTGATAGTTGAAAACTTTAAGGTGTTGTGCTTGCAAATAATATAGATATTTTTAATCAATGCAAACAAATCATCAGCTTTAAAACCTGATAACATACTTTTCTAGAACTTGGCAAAACATTTGGATGGGAATGGTGATTGCTATCCTGACATCAAGAATGCCATCTCTGTGATGACAGGTATAGTGTACTACATCAATGACATGAAAAGAAAACATGAAGATGCAGTTCGAGTTCAAGAGATTCAATCTCTTTTGTATGAATGGGAGGTAAGTTCATACTTTATTCAAAAAATACTATAGAATTAAGGTTTCAACTTCATGTGACAAAATAATAATAAATGGTTTTAAAATGAATCTGCTAGCCCATTTTAGGGATAAAAGTGAGAAACATTTAGTGTTGATAAGAATAAATAAGTTGAGGGAATGAAATTTCATGTTAAAAAAGCTACAGATTTGCTTTTATTTTATTAAATTGAATAATATATTGTGAAATATATATAAATAACAACTAACTGATTATTATTATCATGTGTATGTTCTACTGATGAATTTAAATGTAAAATTACAGTGTTCCAATTGTAACTTATAGAAACTTGATAATACTTAACATTTAGCAACATGATATTTTTTCATAACCTGCTTAACATTCAGCTTATTTGTAAAACTTTTTAATCAAAATATTTTGGGAATCATTTGTTACTATCAAAGTTAGAGTTTCTAACATCAAATCTGTGTTAGTATTCCATTTCAGCTATTGCTAAGCTTAAGATAAGTAGTATTATATTTCAGTACAATATAGCTGGTCTTTTAGTAGATTGTGTTGAGAAATATCAAGGAATTGGTACATGAGGGATCTGGTCTGTGGTGGAAAGATTTAATATTACTGCAGGGACCTTTTGTCTCTTATTTTTGTGTACATCTTCGTCTTAACACTTAGTTATACCAAAAAAAGTTCTCACTATATGCATAACTAAAGCTGAAGAGTTTCAATAACAAAGTGTTATAAAATTTTCTTTAATCAGTTTCTTAATTTGATTAAATTATTTACTGTGAGCTAAGAGAAATTTCAATAAAGGTATAATTTATCAATGTCATAATCCAAGAAATAGCTTCCCATGTTTTTGTACTCCCGAAATTGCTCTTAAATCTTCCAACTCAATTGAATGCATTCCATATTTATAAAGGAAGCTGGAATAAAGATAGTTGAAAACTTTTTATAATTTAGCATATTTTAAACAGTAACTTCCTTGTTTTTAGTACTTTCAGATATCATTAATGTAACTGAAGTATAAATATACTCTGCATATATATTTAATGTGTGGTTGCTGGTGAAAATGTTTCTGATGTAATTTTTAGCAATGCTTTATTTATCATTTTTGATCTGTTGCAGGTATACTACATAGGTATGCAGTCTTTATATGTTGGTAATAATGTTTAATAATAGAATACTTTATTAGAAACCATCAAATAATGGTTTAAAATAATCTATAATTCTTTATTGTATTCTTTGGTTTTAGTAAATTTCTCTCTGAAATAAAGATTTTTTTTTTGGGACTGTGATCAAGGGTCAAGACTTAACTACATATGGAGAACTAGCTGCAGAAGGAATGTTTAGAATGTTTGGTGCTAAAGCACTACGTCATTTGATTCTTTTTGATAAAATGCTGCTAATTGCAAAACAAAAAGAAGAAGGAAAACTAAGTTATAAAGATCACATAATGGTATGTATCTCATATTTTAGCTCAAACTTTTAAAAATATTATTTTCGTTCAGCACCACTTATTAAAAATATACAAAACTGATGACAGTTTTGGGACGTTAAAAAATGTAGTCCTTGTGAAACTAGAATTAATTGCATAAAATACTTTCTTACCTATCTTGCAGTGTTCCAACCTTATGTTAATAGAAAGTGTTCAGGGGGAACCACTGTGCTTCCATGTAATTCCATTCAACAATCCACGTGTCCAGTACACATTCCAGGTAATTTGTTTTGTAATCATATAGGAACTTGTTGTTATCCTTTCCTTTGATTTGTATGCCAGTTGTGTGTATGTGTAGTTGTGAAGGTTTCTTCTGCTCAGTTATAGAAATCTGCAAAACATGCGATTTTTAAATATATATGTATTAAAGTAGTAAAGAAAATAGTTTCTACTTCAAGGCTATTATTATATTAATTACATTAGTTATAAGTAATCATTTAAAATCATCACTATAAAATAATGAATTTCATATAAATTAAGTTTTAAATTATTTTTATTTTAAAATTATACTGAAAATTTTCAGTCATAATCTTAAAGTAATAATGGAAATTGTCTGTGATGATAACACAAAAATGTTGGGAGTATCATATGTATCAGACAAAATCCAAATGCAGGTGAAAAACTCTATTGCATGAGGGTGATTTTATTGTTATTCTTTTACTTCAGTAGCTATCAGAAATTTTAAGGGTGGAGGTTTGGAGGAACTGTTAGTAGAATTATTTTTAAAGTGTTCTTATTATTACTTTTAACATTAGAAAACTTTGAAAGGTAATTGACTTCCCACAACTGGCTACAGACAGTAAAAAGCTGTAGGAGTGGAAACATTGTGGTTATACAAACTTAACTTTGCACCCTTATTTGATTTCTATGACTGCTAACTAGTGTTTGATCTGCTTTTGGGTTTTGTTTGATACCAAATACTTTTGTGTCCTATCACCACAGACTATTTCCGGTATGACTTTAAGATTACAACTGAAAAATTACAAAGGAATTTTAAAATAACAATAAGGCTTAATTTATATTTATATATATATATAGGAATCTCTCTGAGCTATTATGTAAAATTGTGGATTTTGTAAGTGCCAGTAATAACTGTACTTTTTGCTATTTGTTACAAACTACATTAATGTCCACATTCCATTAAGTGTCTTTTCTAAAAAAAGAAAAATGCTAAATGACAAAATATTCTTGAAGCTAGGAAAGGTGCTATTGCTGAATGCCTATTAACTAATCAAAAACATTTAGCTAATTGCACAAGTAAAGAAAGAAGCTTACCTGTGTTGTATTAAGGAACATCCAAATACTTCAGATTTAGCAGAACATTCTTTCAGTCTTGAGCTTGGCATGGCCAGGTGGTCAAGGTGCTTAACTCATAAACCAAAGGTTATGGGTTTGAATCCACATCACACCAAATGTATTTGCCTTTCCAGCTGTGGGGCATTATAGTGTAACAATTAATCCTACTATTCATTGGTAAAAGAGTAACCCAATAGCTGGCAATAGGTGGTGAGGACTAGCTATCTTTCACTAGTCTTACACTGCTAAATTAGGAATGGTTAGCACAGAGAGTCCTTGTGCATTTTTGCTAAAAAATTCAAAACAATGAAACAATCTTTCAGTCTCACTAGGAGAATGTGTACTGTGGAGAGAACACCTACATATTTATGGGAGGAGATTTTGGAAAACATAAATGAAATTAATTAACACATATTCACTACTATTACATGCTACTATATGTTAAATAATAAGTCATATAAAAGCACATTATTATTGTGAAATATTCACAAGAAGGAAATTTTCCCAAATTTTTATTTTATTTAATTATTGGTATTATTATTATCATTAGTGTATGTTTGAGCTAATTATTATTATGCTTAACTTTGATTTTAGTTTTTATTTGTATTTGTTATAGATATTTTAAATTCATTTTGGAATCTAAATATAGAGGGTCTAAAATGGATAGGCTAGAACACCCTTTCCATGGTGCCAGGTCTGTCTTGTTTCCATAAATTTTCATTATTTATTATGCTAATTTTTTATTTTAGCAGTTTTCATCAGTATTTTCTTTCAGGCCAGTAACTTGGAACAAAAACGAGAGTGGTGCCTGGAACTAAAACGAGTAATCCTTGAAAATTACAATGCAGTAATTCCATCCAAAGCTCGGCAACTAGTAATGGCACTTGGCCAGAATAAAGAAGGTAGGGAATGGTAAAATTGTTAACTTGCAGTTCTGTTATTCTAATGGTGTGTTACGTTTTTTTTATGTTTTATGTTTTTCGTAAACTAAACGCAACAGAAAAACAGATAACAGCTTGTATAATTTATTACACTAAACTATTAACAGATATAATATAAATTATATAATAACAATGACAGCTATTAAGTTTAAACCTTCAAAATTAATCACAGTACAATATGGTACTGGCCTGTATCTAATATAATGATCTAAAATGAAAGTCTCAAATTCCAGTCTAGGATGTGAATTTGGTCCCACGTTCTTCGAAGTTTAAATGAAGAAGTTCAGAAACAGTTCACAGTTCAATAAATTCGACAAAGTTCTTTTCACGTTGCCTCCGATGAACGTCACAAAATTGTCGCCTTTATTTTTTTCCGATTTGCCCGGACGTGTCGACCTTCAGCACAACCAGTAATTCGAAAGAATCGTAGAGATTGACGAAGTAAAATCACAGCTTCCGTAGATCTAACTTCAGTCACAAATCCAAGTTGAATAATCACAGCAAACACTTAATCTTTCTCAACTAACTGACTCTCTTCTTTTGAAATAAAACTAATGTCTGACTCTCTTTTCTCTCTCGCATCTTCGTCTGTTTATATATTGAAGGCCTAGACTCCTCGAAACACCGCGAAATTTCTACAGATCTCCAGAGCAATCCGCGCATGTCCGTTCTTGCACGAGACTAAACGTCTAGACACGAAGTCGCCAGCATTTCATTTTCAAACATATGATTGGTCTACTTAATTCAAGAAAATTCTAAATGTTACCCTAAATGAATAACAACATATTTTATTAGTTTAAACTTCGAAACAATAATATAAATATGGAAATATAAATAATAGAAATGAAAATTTAAACACAACACGGCATGTTGTCGTTTACAAAATATTTACACGACATTTACATAACAAGGTGCTTCTATGTTCTCATTTGTTTTTGCTTTCACCAAAGCAGAAAAGTAACAAACTGTTATAAAGTGCATTTATATACTTACATGTTTCATTTCTTCTCACTGTGAGATAGGCTAACAATGATAAGGAAACGTATATGCAGTTATGAAGTGTTTTGAAGAGAAGACTGGAATAACATATTGTAGCATTCTACATTGTAGAATGTAATGTTGACAAGTTGGTCTTGGGCACTTTGTTGTATTTCAGGATCCCATGTTTGTGTCAGTTAGTTTTAGAGATTGTTTGTGGTATCATGTTCGAAACTTAACTGTATTGAAGTCTTACTTACGTGCTGAGTAATTGGTACAGATACTTTATAGGAAATATGAGCATAATTACATGCATGTTCATCTTGCTCTGTATACATTGGAAGGCCACATGTGGATATATACAAGTCAAATAGTGTTAAAATACATTTTCTTTTATATATGTGTAGTTTTAAAATTTACTTTGTTATGTTGCATTTGATATTATTTCTTTTGAATGGTTTAGACTCTCTTCTGAGTGAGAAAACTAGTTCCAAGCGTCTTCATTTGGCACCAGAATATCTGGAAAAACGAAATCAAGAAAGAAGGAAATCTGAAACCAGCTTGAATAAAGCTTTCAAATTAAAAAAAGGTAATCTTTTCATAATTTATTATTTTCTCTTTTGATTTTATAATGTGAATGACAAGAATATGTGGATTATTTTTAGTCTAATATAATGGATAATAAATATTAAATATAATAACATTCCAGTGTAATATTTATTCTTTGCCATACAATTTAACTTAATTGATTTTACTTAGAGTTATTATCATTTATCTGTTTAATAATTGTTTTTTTGTTTTTTATATTTTTAGGAAACAAGAAGGTAAGAGTACCTGAAAAGATTATTTTCACACCAGTAGTAGCAAGTATGTGTTTGGTAATACAGATTTTCCTTTTTTTCTTACCAGCAAGGCAAGATTTCTTTGGCAACACTTTTTAAACAAAATTTAAAATCCAAACTGTATTAAAAATATACTTTTATCCCTTTCAAGTTTCCATACATCATACAATATTTTAGTTTGAAATCCTAGCTGACATTTGGTTGTATCAGTGACCCAAAGATGTCACCCCTGATGCCTCATTTTCGATGTGAAAAAATATATATCGTATAAAAATTAGGCATTTATGAAGTCGTTTTAGAGATTCATATTAGTGTTCTAAGTGTGATAGATCTACAGTATAGTTTTGTTATTCACACAACCAACATTATTCCAGTGTGTGAGATAAGAAAGAAGGCAATACGATATCAGAAGGAATCAAGCCTTGTTCACAATCCCATCAAATTCATGTTTAGTGAGGGTCATCCAGGACCTAATCAACCCCTGCTCCCTCATTTCTTTGCATATCACTAAACATACACAGATGTTATTATTTGAAAGGGTTAATTGGGAACATCTGAATTTGAAATAATAATATGCATGTATTAAAAATATGATTCATGTGCATGTTTGTTTCTTAGTTTTTTGAGAGAGGATAAAAAAACTTCTCATTACTATAAAATTTCAGCCTGTCGACATAAATATTGAATAACATTTATTGTTATTAACTAGTGATATTTTATGAAATTATTGTATTTTCCCCATCCCAGTTAATTTCTAACGATGTATAAAGAATTATTATTACAGGTTCTACTTTCAACTAGATAAAAATAAACATGAGTGATGCACTAAAAGTTTTCTTAACATGACACTTTAAGAACAACCAGGGACTGTTTGGTCTGTTGAGGTTATCCCATCCAAGTTTAAAAACTAAAATCCAGCCTTAATGATTTAAATATTCATCCAGCCAGTGGGTAGACTAATAAACAATATTTATATAGATACAACCTGCATAAAATTCTTTTTTTCATACCATGAACAACGGCACATTGCTTGGATGGATTAAGTAATTGATCAACTGAAGCATTTCCATCAAAATTATACTCCTAGCTTAAATTGTAACCCATGCAACTTACTTTATATTTATTATAAGTGAAATCAGAGATATATTTGTCTAACTTACCAAATTATTAAAATTCCTGTGTAAAGCAGCATTGTCTTTCTCACAGTTAGAAACACCAAGTATTTTAACATCATCAGCAAAGTTAAGCAATTTATTTAACATTTTTTTTATCTGTGTGATTGATTTAAATAAAAAAGAGCCACAGTCCAACACTAAGACCTTAGATATCTCACTGTGACATTAAACTACTTTGCTGAAGTCATATGGTGATTCCAAACTTCTTAAAAGTATAGTGGAATGCAATTTTTAATACTTTTTGTGTTTGAAAATTTTCCATATACATTTAACAAGATGAAATAATTACTTTTCAGAAAAGGTATTCGTTGAACTACATAACATAATTTTTTGAGTATTAATATTTTATGATAAAAATCATGCTAACTGCAGGTGTTTGTTATTTTCATTTTAATCATTATTTAACCATTGAAGATTCAAAACGAAGGGATGTAAAAATAGTATTTCACATCTATTTTTTGTCTCCAACAAGTCAGTAGTTGACAAGCTTTTCATTTAATGTCAGAAGATATCAGTTTTATAGAATGTTGAAATACTAAGTGGCTCAGTTTTAGGTCTGAAGTTTCCAAGTTTCCCAACACTAAAACTCAAGTTTTGATACCTGTAGTGGGCACAGAACAGATAGCTTATTGTGTAGTTTTGTAGTTAATAACAAACAAAAAAGAAAAAGCATCTCTGAAATGCTATTTATATGTATGTGTGTGGTCTGATACCTTCAAAGTTATGTTTTAAATGTTCATATTTGTCAAAATTTTAGAAATAAACAAGACTAATGTAAGTAACAAAAATCACTTTAACTACAGATAATTTGTTTTCCCATACACTTTTCATTTTGTCTATTACAGTATCAAAATCAGAGGCATGTAAATCACGATTTTCAAAATAACATTTTGTCAGTCAATCTCCTTCCTTTTTTTTACACAAAGACTACACCTGGTAAATTGACAAAACTACTCCCACAGTGAGTATTCCTCTTCCTCAGGTCTCTTGTTCCCAGATACCTTCTTAAACATATGGGAGGCTTGTCTTTATTTTCGTGAACTCAGGTTGTTGTCCTTTTAAATCCATCTCTCAGTAATTTTGGATTTTTTTCAGGATAGTTCATAGATCCAACTTTGCATTCATCTCCTTTATCAATCACCAGGATGCTTAATTCATTTTCCTGGTTTTCTTCCCTCAGTGTGGATTCCTGTATGTAGTGAGGGGACCTCCCAGGGAAGGCTCTGTTCTGTCAGTTTACCTCCTCTGGGATCTAAACATCCACTCATGTGTTTGCTGTCTGTGGTAACCCGTGAAGGGGAGGAGAGGATCCTTGTGGTTGAGAGGTCCAACCCTAACACACAGCTTTGGCCTTGAATTCCTGTAGATGAACAGCTTTGGGGTGGCTCCCCCTAGAGTCAGCCACCTGGCTCACTTCAATTAGGATTAACCAAGTACCAGTGTTGGATGTTCTCAACAGGTGTTGTGGACACTGTATCTGATGCTGATGTTTGGGTATAGTACTTACGAAACCCTAGTGTTGCTGCAGTGTCCTTGTTTGACATTGCAATACATTCCCTTGTAGAGTTCCAGGATGAGTGGTGTCAATGGGCACTGAAATATTATTTTCTATTGGTATTATAGCTCCTACAAATAAAAACTTAAATAAAATAGTGAAAACACAGTCCATAGGTAAATGACCACATCTTGAAAATTCTGAGCAGCAATCTTCAACATCTGTAACACCTGTACCTCATTTTCTTATATCACATTATCTTTCAAACAAATCTTTATGGCAGATGTCTCCCTTTTTCATTCAGAAGGGACTTGCTGGCTCTCGATAGTCAGTAAAAATGCTTTGCTCTTGTGAAATATTAGTGGAAACATCTACATCTCAATACAGTGAACTCCTCTTGCATTCAAAGGCAATAGGGGATATACCTATTGAGGTTATGTCTCATACTACTTTGAATTTGGAGATTTGAAGAACATCCCTGAGTCAGAGATTCTCACTGGTTTCTCCACCCATGAAGTTCCTGCAGTGAGGCATATCTCCACTTGCAAAAATGGAATTATGATGCTGACCAGTGTCCTCATTCTGACATTTACATCATTGCCTCCACCTGCCACCATCAAGGCAGGTTATCTTAATTACAAGGTACAATCATACATTCAAATCCTCTCAGATTTTTTTCAGTGTCAGCAGTTTGGTCACTCAAAAGCCTCATGTCGTGGTTCCTTGACATGTGCTCATTGCAGTGGCAAAAATCATGATTCCTATGAGTGTGAAACAGACCCTTATTGCAACAGTTGCAATGGTTGTCACCTTTCCTACTTTCTTTGTTGCCCTGTATAGTTGGAAGAAAGAGAGGTGCAGCATTTGAAAATGATTCAAAACATTACTTACTCTGAGGCTTGGTAGTTGCTGTCCACCACTTCATCTCAGATATATGCTGCTGCACTTCATTCCACTACTACAGTGAGAGTGCAGACAGATCTCTCTGCACCTCCAAAAGAATCATTCTCAAACCAAATGAAAAGTATTTTCACTTTCATGGTTAAAAAAATTGATGAATCAACTTCAACACCCATCTCTGTCCCTAATATACATTCAAGTAAACCCCAAGATCCACTTCCTTTAGTTCTAGGTATGGATATTTCCTTGGGTACATCTTCTTCTCCCACCCAAAGATGCAAAACAATCATATGTTTACATCCTCAGTTGCTGGAATCCTCTTTCAACAACAAAGACCTGCCCAGTCGACCCAGGGCAGTATCCATGGATATTGACAAACCTCCCTCAAATAAAGACAAAAAAGAAAAACGATGTGATCCTAAACAGAAGGGCTCTTCACCCAATTTGCCTACACATAAATAAAAATGGCTATCTGGATACAATGGAACTGTCTAGGTTTACGTTCTAATCTGGATGACATCAAAGCACTGATTGCTTCCTACTATCCTCTATGTCTTTCCTTACAGGAAACATTTCTAAACCCTGCCAATACAGTTACCTTTCAGCAGTTTTCTTTGTACAGAAATAACAGGCTGTGTGATGGATGAGTACATGGAGGGGTGGCACTCTTGGTTGATCAGCATGTGCCCACCCTCTCTTTGCCACTCGAGACACCCTTGTAGGGCAGTAGTCATCCGTGTTTCCTTGGGTTGTACCATCACTCTTTGTTTTCTCTACCTGTCACCTGGAGAGACATATGATCAATCAGACCTTGATGCTCGCATTGAATAGTTGCTGTCTCCCTTTTTTAATCCTGAGGGACTTTAATGGACATCATCCCCTCTAGAGTAGTGCTGATATTGATGGCAAGGGTCGCTGCTTAGAGTGTATGCTTTCTAATCACAACCTATCTCTTTTCAGTAGTGGTTCTTATATTTATTTTTATACATCTAGTCTATTCTTTGCTGCTAATGGTCTCTCAGTTTGCTCCCCTTCACTATTCTTCCAATTTTCATGGAGGATTGACAATAACCTATGAGGCAGTGATCATTTTCCTATAATTTTTAGAGACTGGTTGTGGTCGATGCTGCCTGACCCATGTGCCCTGGTGAAAGTTGGATCAAGTAAACTGACCTTCTGTCGCTGCTCTCGCAGAACTTGATCCTGCCATCATCCGTAAGCAATCAATAGATAACTGTGTGGCAGCAGTAACTGACTATATTATACAGGCAGCTGCTCAATGTATTCTTAAAAACTCGACACATTTTCCATGATATCTTCGTCTGTGGTGGAATCCTGTCTACCACATGGCACAGAAGGCCCAAAAACAGACCTGGGATACATACAAAATGTATCTTGCACCACATCACTTTCCAACAGGCCTATGCACATGATCAGTGGGTAAGATAACAAAGCCAGAAGGACTCTTGGATTAAGTTCACGACCAGCATATCTTCTACCACCAGTTCCAAAGTTATATGAGACAATATTCGAAAGGTCAGTGGTCAGTATAATTCTATCTCCCTCTTGATCTTCCACTCTGATGGCCAGGAAATAGCTGATACCTAGAGCATCGTCGATACTCTAGATGAAAGCTTTTGCCAGGTATGTAGCGCATCTTTTTCTTCCTATACATTCTTAGCCATTAAGACTTGAGCAGAGCGATCACCACTTTCCTTTTGAGCTGATTCTTTCTATAACAATAATTGTCCCTTTACACTGGTGGAATTCAAACTAGCCTTCATCAGTCTGGCACCAGACTATTGTCCTACCTTTCTCTAAGCCTGGGAAGGATCCCAAGTTTCCTTCAAACTACTGTCCAATTACTTTAACAAGCTGTCTCTATAAGACCTTAGAGAGGATTGTTAATGCTCATCTTGTTTGGTTCCTCGAATAAAACAACCTTCTTTTGCCCTCCCAGTGTGACTTCTGACAATAGAGTTCCATGATGGACCACCTGATTCGATTTGAAACATCAGTCAGAGAAGCTATTCTGAAATGACAACATCTTGTATCAATGTTCTTTGACACTGAGAAGGCTTATGATACCACAAGGAGGCATGGAATTTTATAAGAACTCCATTTATTTGGGTTACATGGCCATTTGCCCATTTTTATTAAATTTTTTTTAATGGACAGGCAATTACAAGTTTGTGTTGGTTTGACACTTTCCTGTTCTTTTCTACAGGAACTTGGATCCTCTCAGGACTGTGTTTTGAGTGTCATGCTTTTCAGTATAAAGATTAATGCCATCACTGAACAACTTTCTCTTACTGTTGCAAATGGGCTCTGTTTCAACAACTTTCACATCTCATGTCAGTCATCAAACATAAGGTATATTGAGTCCTCAGTTGTTTATTAATGTGGACCACAGCAAAGAGCTTTAACTTTTCTCTCTCTAAAACTATTTACATGCACTTTTGCCACCAATGGGGTTTTCACCCTGATCCTGAACTCTGTATTGGTGAAGTTGTGTTACTAATGGTCCCTGAGACAAAGTTCTTGGGGTTTATCTCTGACTGTAAGCTGGCCTTTATACTACACATCAAGCACCTATGGGTCAAATGTACAAGAGCACTGAACATCATCTGTGTCCTCTCTTCCACTACTTGGGTAATGGATCGATGTTCTATTCTAAAGATAATCATGCTCTTATTCGATTGAAATTAGACCATGGATCACTGGTCTATAGCTCTTCCAGGACCATGCCTTAAAGATGCTGGACCCTGTTCATCATCAGAGACTTCAACTCTGCACCTGGGGCTTTCCTCACTTTTCCAATTTAGAGCTTATACCCAAGAGTCTCACGAACCTTCTTTGCACGTCTGCCATTTGCAACTGTCTTTACTTTATGCTTTGAAACTTCATTCCTTACCAAAGCATCCCACCTGGGGTTATGTTCCCTTCCTCAATGGGCCATACTTTTTCAGAACAGAAGATCTGTCATTGCAATCTGTCATTGCTCCTTTTGACCTTCATATCCAGGCACAGTTGGATGAATTGGGTCTGTCGTTGGATAACATTGCTGTATCCACTGGTCAGCCCATCTCACCATGGCTTATTACAGTCCCCAAATATGACCTGTCTTTGAGTCATCTGAGAAAAGCAGACACCACTCCTGATTGGAAATACTGTCTGTTATTTGTTGAACATCCATCAAACCATCGTTCCTTTCCTATTTATACAGATGGTTCAAAATCAGGTGACTCTGCAGGCTCTGCCATGGTTTGTTATGGTTCTGTGGTTTTGCACAGAATCCCATCAACAGCTTCTATGTCCACTGCTGAACTCTATGCCACTTCTCTTGCCCTGGGTCACATAAAAGCTAAGCCTTACTCAAATAGCACTATTTATCCTGACTTGTTCAGTTCTCTGTTGGCTCTGGAATTGGTTCATGTTAGTTTACATCCTATTGTCACTCATATTCAAAACTAGCTGGTCTGTTTCTCTTGAACATCTACTTTTATCCAGTATTTCTGGATACCAGACCATGTTGGTATTTCTATCTACATATTGGACTCTTGTTCCTCTGGTGTTCAAATAACTTCTTAATGTTTTTACCACTCTTCTCAGTGTTTTACTTTCCCTTTTGTGGCCCCCATTCTTCCTCCCTCAGCCTAAGCTGGGGATACATTCCATCAGGATTGATCATTTTATTTTTACATTGTTGTTTTCCTACTCATTTTCTTTCATTCTCCATATTGAGACCTCCTGATAATTATCTATTGACTGGGTTAGCCATGATTTCCTCTGTTGCATCTTTTCCTGTTCTTTTCTCTTCCTCTACCTTCGTCTTTCTACCTACTCCTGCAACCTAATTCCTACCTCTCTTATATGACCTCATGTTTGGGGTTTGTCCAATTTTTTGTGAAGTGTTCTAGCATATTTACATGTAGTCTTCCATTTTTCTTGTTTAATGCATTCTTCCTCTCTCCTTGTCTAACCACAGTGAGGGTACACATTAAATAGTTAGTCTCTTCCTGGCATTTTATTCCAGTTCCTTCCTTCTATTCCATATCATTTTTATTTATTTATTTTTTTGCTATGTGATCGAGGTTTATCAGTTTTGGTTGGTTACTAGGCAATTCTATCTAATAATTTAGGGTTTTATTGTTATTTTAATGTTTTCTCCTCTCCTATTCTTTCTATTCTTTTTGCATCCTTTACCCTTCTTGACATGCAAGACTTCCTGATTGGGACTTAAATACTGTTCTTTGTGCCCTTACCTTTCCACTGCTTGACTTTTGGTCTCTTGTTCCTTGCATCATTTTTCACATAGCACCCAACTTTCAGTTCCCTTTTGAGATATGATGTATGTGCCATTGCTATTTACCATATTTTTCCTTCCATTTTCTATATTATTTTTGTTCTGTTTTGAAATATTTTTTCTGTCCCATCCATGTAATTCATTGTTTTTTGACCTTCCCTTACCTCTAGTCCTAGCTGGGATGGTAGACTATGGAGGCTTCCTTCTAATTGTGACTTATTGCATTCAATTGAGAGAAAGGCAGTGCTTTTCTGTTGGTATATATGGTGAGTATCCTCTTCCTACTGAAGGCAAATACCAAGTAAGAGTAGTGTATTCACACGGGGTGACCATTGGCTGACTTATTCCATTCTGGATGTCAGTTCCTGTGCAGTCTGGTGTTGGATCATATTATGACCAACCAACATTAGTCTTCTTCACACATGTGGTTGGTAGGGATCTTCCTCCCTCTGCTAAACAGACAAAAAGTTACCAACTACACATGGATTTAGACTGATACTGACCCATCATATTTGCATTCCTATTCCCTTCCTATTTTACCTAAATATTGGGTTTCTAGGTGTTCTTGGTCTACATACATGTCCTGAGTAGATTAATTAGTGGAATGGAATTTATTTTCCATTCTTCTTCCTGGTCTTGAGGTAAAGACACTTTAGATCCTCCACCTATTGCAGACCAGAAGACAAAAATCAGGATTTGGACTGAAGATGACCCATTAAATACAACTGGATGCACCCTAGTCACTCTACACCATTTAACATGTACAATTACAAATTGAAAGAAGGTGCTTTTCCACCCAGTTTAGTGACATAATTCTAGTGGATAAAGAGTACACCTGGTAAAAATTGATTATGGTCTCTCAAGAATGTGACCACCCCATACGTCAGGGCATTACATTCCATAGGCATTCTTTGGGTTCTTTCTAAAAAATGTTCATCCAGGTAACCGTTGCACAAACAGGAGTGGACTCAGTATAGGAAAATGTATTTCTGATAGATACTTACCCCTCTCACACTTCCCATCCGTCCTCTTCACTTAGAGGATAGAGGGAGTCAGCTGCTCTATCAAGGTGTGTCACACTTCTTTTGGTAGAGGGTTATCATATGTTCATTTGCATGGTACAGTGCAGCTATATCATGTGTAATCATGTAAAGATAAGTAAAAGCATCAACACTAGTGGCAAGCAAAAATTGTGCATAAATAGGGCAGCACAAGTTGATAAAAGCTATTATATGAGAGAAGCTAAATTTTCAGTGTAGGACAGTGTTAACTTTTGTGAAATTTGCTTTGCCTTTTCAGTGTAAACATTCTTTGGTTTCCTTTTAGTTTGTTTTAATCATGATTTAAAGCTACAATGCCAATAAACAACTAAAACAACTTTTTTGAACTGGTGAATTTTTGCAACAAGCATGAATTTTCAACTGATGGTTGTTGCTACTACATTGTAAACACTGCCTTTAATTTGTCTGTGATCACTGAAAGCTCATTGATTGTTGAAGATTGTCATAATTCATTGTATATTTGGGTTTTTTTGAAGCCTTGCTTGCTTCTATCTCTCTGTTTCTGTAGTTCATTCTCCTCCTTTTGAACCAGACCACAAGGACAACTTTGATCAGCTCTTTCCATCTCTTGGGTTTGCACCAAGTTCTTCATTATTTGTTCAGAGCAATGTTCCTTCTCAAAATATTTTTTGTAGATTTGATTTCTGAGATTTGTTCTTCACTATATGACTATCATATTGAGGATTATTTGGTTTTCCTCCTGCTCTAGACCACTTTAGTTCACATTCTGAAATTCCTCATCCTTTTTTTAATCCAGGATTTCTTCACCATGTCTTATGGCTGTTCTCCTTTTCTGTTCTTCAATTCTCATTTCCTGGAGTTTCTTCCATTAGCTTGAAAGCCTGACTCCCATACTGCAGTAATACTTTCCAGTGATTAGTCTTCTCATCTTTGCCCTTTCCTTAACCATCTCTTTCATCATCTATTTTCTGTTCATTTCCTATCTGAAACCTAAAGTGTGATCGCATTTTTTTCTGCATATTTATCATCACTCCTTTTAAATAACTTAGCCTGGTTTTCACCTTGTGTTTTGTCCTCAAATAGTTTTTTCCTCTTTATTGGAACCTTCTGAAACTTGATGCTCTTCTCTCTTTACTATTAATTTTTTCCTTTTTTATCTTTTTCTTGCCCAATTTCTTCATTCAGAAATATTTAGGGGTGTTTCTAATGCCCTGAAGACTGAGACTGAAGCTTCTTGACATTAGTCCTCTCTTTTCTCATCCGGGCGCAATTGGATGAATTGGGTCTGTCCTTGGATAACATTGCAGATTCCACAGGTCGACGCATCCCACCATTGCTTATTACAGCCCCCAAGTGTGACCTTTCTTTCAATCACCTAAAAAAAGGCGGATACTCCAGACTGGAAGTACTGTTTTTTATTCAATGAATATCTTTCAAACAATCATTCAGTTCCTATTTATACAGATGGTTCCAAATCAGGTAATTCAGTGGGCTCTGCTATGGTTTGCTATGGGTCAGTAGTTGCACACAGAATCCCCTCTACAGCTTCTGTGTTCACTGCTGAACTGTATGCCATTTCTCTTGCCCTTGATCATATCGCAGCTGAGCAGTACTCCAACTGCACTGTTTATACTGACTCGCTTAGTTCTATACTTGCCTTGGAATCACTTCACATTAGCTCACATCCTATTCTTGCAGATATTCGAAACCGACTGGCCCATTTCTCATTAGCAGCTACTTCAATTCAGTTTTTCTGGATACCAGGCCATGTTGGTATTCATGGGAACGAGCTTGCAGACATGGCAGCTAAATCTGTCTGCCTCAGCACCATCACCCCTATGCCTATTCCGTACATGGACTATGGTGTTGTCTTCAAAGCCCGGCTCCATGCCAGTTGGCAGT
Organism: Carcinoscorpius rotundicauda; assembly: GCA_011833715.1. Classification (NCBI taxonomy): domain Eukaryota; kingdom Metazoa; phylum Arthropoda; class Merostomata; order Xiphosura; family Limulidae; genus Carcinoscorpius; species Carcinoscorpius rotundicauda. Next base: position 60,945,415 of record CM022398.1, read on the forward strand.
CCACTTGGAGTGAACAACGCGACAATAAACTTTTTCAAATCAAACCCAAAATTGGAGTTTGGCCATCTAGCTTCCGTAAAGTTCGGAGGGAAGAAGTTGTTCTCACTAGGCTACACATTGGTCACAGTTTTTTAACTCATCATTTTCTTTTATCTGGAACTGATGCACCAATGTGTAGTTTGTGTAACACTCAAATCACTATCAGCCATGTTTTACTTTCTTGCCATCGTTACAATTCTCAACGATGGCAATACTTTAAACATATTTTTTCCCAGCGTCAGTCTGTAACATTGGACAGAGTTATTGGTGATGGTGACTCTGTCCACCTTAATAACGTTTTTAATTTTTTAATAGCCATTAATCTTTTTAATCTCATTTAAGTGTGGTATGTTTATTTATTACACCTTTTTAATTGTGGCTCCTTTTTTAAAGTTTTATTCTCTCTCATTCAATGTGACATTAAACAATGGCCAGAACATTAAATAACTCAACACCAGGACTGGAAAGGTCAACTTCAGGTGACTAACGCTTCTGTTTGAACTGTCTGTTTGAACTACTCGTTAGTCTTCCTGGCGAGTTACTATTATACTTTCGCTGCATATCATTTCGCACTTTTACAACCTTTTTGTACTGGCCATATTGACTCATAACTCGGAACCAGGACGGAAAGACCAACTTCAGGTGGCTGACGGTGGTTTATATACTACCTGTTAGTCTTCCTGGCGGGTTATGATCATTCCCATTCTGCTACAGGTTGTCCTTTACAACTTTGTTGACTGGATGTCGTCATTGATTTTTGCACCATTTCCTATTTTAATTGCCATTTTGCTTTTATCTTCAATTACCTTTACACATTTTACTCCATTTACTTGACTTTTATCTTTTTACTGGACATTTGGCTACTCTTTATTACGATTTTGCTGAGTGTCTTTTAAAACTTTTATTCCATTACATTTTGATAATAGCTACTATGACACATAACCCGGAACCAGGACTGGAAAGGCCAACTTCAGGTGACTAACGGTGGTTCTTGAACTTATTCGTTAGTCTTCCTGGCGGGTTATGATCATTATTATTATGCTATGAGTAAATAGTTTATAACTTTGAAGATTAAATGTCACCATTGGTTTTTACACCATTTTCTGTTTTAATTGCTGTTTTGTTATTACCTTCATTTTCTTTTACAAATTTTACTCCATTTACGTGACTTTTCTCTTTTTACTGAACATTTGGCTACTCATTGTTGTGATTTTACTGTGTGTCTTATAATACTTCTATTATTTTACATTTTGATACTGGTTGCTATGACACATAACCCAGAACCAGGACCGGAAAGACCAACTTCAGGTGACTGACGGTGGGTCTTGTACCTGCCTGTTAGTCTTCCTGGCGGGTTATGATTATACCTTTTTGATAGAGTAAATACCTTACAACTTTTTACACTTTGCCTTCTATCTTAACCTTGTAGACTAGGTGTCAACATTGGTTTTATACTTTTTTTGTTTTACCTTCATTTCCATTTATGTCTTACTACATTTACTACATTTTTACCGGTTGTTTGGCGCAGATAGCCTCGTTGCTTTGTGCCATAAAACACTAAATCAATCAATCAAACTCTTTTCTCCTTGGATTTTTGTTTCTTACTTCCCTGTGGGTCCACTCCTGTTTTTAGATTTTGTGAAACCTCCACCTTTTTCTCTTTTCCAGTGTCTCCTTTCTCTATCTCTCTCACCATCTCATTGGTTTGAATGTTGCATATCCCATCAATGACTTTTTCTCTTTGTATGCAACTGGGTTATACTACATAGAGTATAATCCTGTATGACTTTTGAAAACACTCCAGGCTGCAATGTAGTCCAAACTTAACACTTTCATCTTTCATTATGTCCACCATCTGGCAGTTTTATTTTTCTCAGAATATTTCCTCCTTCCAGTTGTCATTCTCCAGCCTAATTACTGTCTTTAACAGAGATCTCTTTTATATCATTACTTGCTTATAATGACTCATTAACTTCTTGGAACTCACGTGGTGGCTATTGTTGCCTCACAAGGTATACCTGCTTCCCTAAATCTGCATCAAGTCAAGGATAAGATAAAACATTAAACCCATCCATCCCGCTTCCTAAAGCTTCCACTGTTAAAATAGGGTTTTATGTGAGACCACAGGTGATTGTATTTTTCATGGAGCATCATGAAAAAACCAGAACCAAGGTTTGCCCACTTATCTAGCTCACACTTGCTGGCTTGCCATTACACCTTGTTCAGTAAAAGTATTTTGTAGTAGTGGAGTCCAGTTAAGTCCAGGTGTCTCCTTGACATCTTCCAAGAATAAATTCCTTTGCTTTTGGTTGTTGAGTAGAGCATGTGAGACCCTTGCCACCACCAGTTCATAGCTACTTGGGTGGTTAACTTATGGAGTTTTTTATTGGTTGTGCAATTCCTCATGAGAGAGCCCAAGTGAGCTGTACAGTGCAATGTGAAGTTGAGCAGTGGTATCCATGTCAGTGTAGTGCATGTCATTCCATAATATGTAAAATGCCAGTTTCTTGGTGGTTTGACCATCAAAATTAGGCAATGTATTCCTCTCATGTGGCAGCAAGAATAATTCCTCTTGCTGTGTGGAAAGTAAATTGTACAAGAGAATGCACACCAAACCATATAGTTTCATCATTACTCTAGCAAGGTAACACCTCATGTCCAACCAACTTGTGTGGAAATGCTTGGTCTATTATGTCTTTTTACACTCATCCATGCAACATATGCCCCTTATTTTACCTTCATCCTGATATGTTCCATCCAGGTGAAAAGTATAATCTGCATGAAATGTATACAGTCTCCTACAAATTTACTTCTTTAGTAAGCTCCCAGTATAGAGTGTCATTCTTTGAGTTTCCCCTTCATTTGCATTTTGTGAAGAGAACTTGTCTAGTTTGTCATAACTGCATCAGCCCCTCTGCCACATCATGTGAGGTTCTAGCTACTGCACTTATAAAGATAGATTTAACATTTCAGAAGTTAACATTTTATTTAACTAAAAATGTATTTTAATGAATACTTCACTCTTCATCACCTTTCCACCCTTCTTCCCCATTACCAATGCACATTATTCTTGCTTTGTAAGAATGAAGTTAGTTACAAGTTCTAGTGCTTGTGGTGATCAGTTGGACATAAAGGATGTGTTGCCCTTTTTTTATCCAAGGGCTGTTGCCACATAATAATTACATCATGCATTAATGCAGCTCACTTCATAATATGTCTCAGGTGGGAGACAGCTCAAAGTTAGTGGCATATGCAAAATCAAGAATGCAGACATGCAAAGCCTAGCTACTGTGTGCAGAGAGGTATCTATCATAACTATCCTTTCAGCTAAGGAAAATGTTAACTCAAATGAATCATAATTTTAATGCAAGCCACACCATTTTTAGCATTGAATGATATTGGAAAATTGGACAGAAAAAAAAAATTTTTTTCATTCTAATACAACAATTCATCCTCAACTGCACCTAGGTAAGGCCTTCACATAATGTCGTTTTTACATTTAAGCCTTGTAATTACACTGACCTGCAGAAGGAACTACATACTGAAGATCCCTTAACCTCAGCAAATAACTGATGATATCACACATTAGATAAACTTTCCTGAAGGGCCACATTATACATTTCAGGCCAACAAATGCACAGTTTTATCAGCAACCTAATGAATGCCTCAGCATAGAGACTCAGGTGAAATTCATACCTCTACATGCAGATGCACTCAGTCCTAAAAACCTTTAAATCCAGAACTTCTACTGACATAGACTGAGATTAAGAGGTAGACTTTAAAAATATGAAATATGTGGATATAGTTATGTTATGTAATTAGTATGCATTATTTTTGTTGATGTCTTGAATATATTTTATTGAAAATGTTTATATTAAATAAAAGTGCTTAACACTTTAATTCCTCTATGATTTGTCTTTCTGAACTTAATGAGAAAGCACTTCTAAATTTCATGATGCTTGCTTCTAGTCTCAAGCTGAGAAGCGTAGAAAATCTCATAGTGCCAGTCATGATGTGGCATCATTTCTCTCAGTTTCTTCTAATCCTGATCATGATGAGGAACGACGAGCTAGTTTTGATGATAGCTGTAGTCAGATAGGCAGAGCCACATTGGAATCCAAAGATTTGAGTGAAAACAATGTGAGTTTAAAACCTTTTAAGGGTAAGGTGTAGGAGTTTTATAGGTGCACTTACTTATCTTTGAATTCCAATTTTAGTTCAACAAGATGAATATTTAACCTTTATTTTTCCAACTTTTATAACACTGAGCAACTATTTTTACCATCACTGTAATTGATCATTTATATTCTTAATAATTTGACATATTCAAATTTTCACAAAATTCTGTGCCAAAGCCAAACTTTTAATATAAAATCCAATGGCAACAGTTTTAATAGCTCTAAAGGTCAATTTTAATTTTAAAAAAATGAAATTTTAGAGGTAGGTTATTAATCAATAAGATTTAATTTCAACCTTTATCAGTTATTCTGTTTTAACCAAATAACTTCTGTTTGGATTCGTTAGCAATTATATTGTATAATGATTCTAATTTTCTTTAATTTGGTCTGTCTGTCAATCAGATTAGCTCATCTTTTTTATTTTAATTAACAAGATTAATACTTCTTGGTTTAACTTTTGAGAACATTACTTTTATCTCTCAGATAAACGCAACGATTAGTGTAGAGCCTGAATGTCTTCCTACCAGCAAGGAGTCCTTGTCTTTTCTTCCAACAGCTTTGAACAAACAGAATGGAAGTTATAATGGTAAAATGGCTAATAATACTTTATCATCAAATGTTCCTAAAACACCAGATCAGAAAGCAAGAGAAAGACCCCAAAGGAAGGCATGGAACAGTCTGACAGGAGAGACAACAGATACTGAGGTGGAAGATAACTATGAGAGAATTGACCTAAGTCGAATTCTTCAGCTTTGTCCCCCACCAAGACCAGCCAGAACTGAGGAGGAAATTCTTGAAGACCTAGCAGGAGAATATGTTACTTTTGTCTTTGCTCACAGATATGCTTGCAGAGACCTAGCCAATAGAAATGAGGAATGGAGCATGGTACCAGAAATACTTGAGAATAGTGGAAGCTCATATGATAAGCTCAAAAATCAGTCTTCTGTGGAAATGATAAACTGCTGTACAAGTGATTCTATGCCAGCAAATGAAGTAAGCAATCTACAACAAGAATTCAGTCATCAGAAAAACAAAAAAGTTGGCAATTATGATAATCTGTTTGACCTGTGGAATAAACTGGGGACTTTTAATATGAATGTAGAAAACAGTGAAGAAACTAGTAGTTCCTCAAGTGAATCATCATTCAAACAGAGCACATCAGTTCGGAGAGTTCATTCCTTCACTGAAATAGTCAAAACTAAAGATGCCCCTCTTCACAACTCACCTTCATTTAAACAGCCATGTAAAGGCCAACTTGGTTTACCTCCAAAACCCACAATAAAACCACAAGCTCAAACTACTGAAGATATTGATTTGTTTTCTGTTCCTCCACCACCTGTATTAATTTCTAAAGACAACTCTAGTCAAATTCTACCAACTGTGTGGTTGAAGAAACAGCAATATCACCAGCCAGAATTTTCAAGTACTTCATTGCCCCCTAGTTTTCAGTTTATCCAGGACTACAGTTCAGAGTGTTTAAATGATTATCAAAAAGACAAGAAAGAAAATACGAGTGTTGAATCAAATCAAAATGATTTCATTGATCAGAAACCATTTGCTGTTGCTTCAGAAAAACCATTAGAAGAAACCTTGATAGATGACTTAGAGCGTTATATAGCTTCTTCTTCCCAAATTAAACAGACTTCCAAATTTCCAGTTAATTCTGAAGATAATTTGGTAACCTGTGCTGCAACATCTGCACCTAGCATGGATAATATATCTATTCATCCTGAATACAAGGTTTACAGGCAGCCAGGTTCTAGGTATGCCACTTTAAGAACTGTAATTTCTAATGTAAGTTCTAAGATTTCTGTCTTAAAGGCCACTTTTGGTTCTCCCATGATTGACCAAACAGATAATACATCCATGATGTTAGAAAACGGTGCTTCTTTGGACAGGTCAGTGAACAGAGAGGAAAATCCTTCAAATCAATCATGTATTAAAACTGACAAAGATTTCACCCCAAAAGTTCCTAAAGCCCGCTTTGCTAGTTCTATTGCCAGAGCTTATTCTATAATGAGGAAACAGCGACTGCAGAAGGAAGGGGAACCAACAGAAATTTCAAAATTTTCAAACACTTCCATCACAAAGAAAGACTCTGTCAATATCCATAAAGCAGGAAACTCTGTCATTGGTGCTCGTATGGCTGGCCTGCATGATTCAGAATATTGTGTACCAAGTTCTTTATTTCTATGTCAGCAGCTAAGATCAGACAGAGAGGAGGAGGTTTGCCCAGATAGTTTACTATCTGATTCTTCAAACACCACATCATCAAGTGATGTGGACAAGACTTTTTTAAAAATTAACCTGGATGATAGTTTCAAGGTTCGCATTTCACAAAGAAGTAAGAAGGAGGAGAAAGCATTTGCACAAAATTCTGAATGCTCTGAAGACAACATTTATGAGAGATCTTTTGAGGCTATTGAAGGTATTGCTATGATGGAAGACTTCTTCCGAGATTCTGCAATTTATAGTGATCCAGAAAGTGAGGATTTTAGCACTGTTGAATCTTCATCAGGAAATTATGGAATATCAGATAATCATAGAACTTTAAAACAGGAACAAAATCATGAAAGAAAAGACAATGAAACAAACACTTCTAGCCCAGAAACATATTTCAGTAAAGACAATACTAATAACAGTAAGGCAGTTAAAAATAAAACAGACTTTTATCACCAAAAATTATATACAACTCAGCATTTTATCGAGGACAATGAAGACAAAAACTGTGGTTATTCACCAAATAATTTAGAAAACATTAAAGTTTTTGAACCTTATCCTGTTGAAGTCTTATTCACACGTCCTATTAAAGATTCAATTATTGAAAAGTTAAAGAACATTGGAGTTAAAGATCTGACACCACCAACAGTAAATGAATTAGAGATTATTCAGAAGAGACAAACAGAGAATGATAAAATGAAAGACGATTTAACATTACTGCCAAGTTGTGGTTTAAAAACCACTCAGCAAAGACAAAGAGAGGATGTTGAGCTTCAGAAAGAGTTACAACCACCAGCAGATGTTTTGGAAACCACTCAGCAGAAACAGGAAGAGGGTTCAAAGCTTCAGAAAGAGTTAATGTCACCATTACTAGATGGATTAAAAACAATTAAACAGAGACAAATAGAGTTATTAAATTGGTGTACTCAAAAAGGTACTGAAGACTGTAAAGAAGATGAGATCAGCTCAGTTACAGAAATAGAGGGTGATATGCCAGCCACTGCAACAAGCTCTTTAGAAGTATCTGATTCTCCACCACTACCTGCAAAAGGCTGGGTTAAGCATATTGTCAACAAGTTTCAAAATGAAAATCAAACTTGAGCAGTGGTTTTATTATACATAATCTTTGTACAGAAATGTTTGTCTTAAGATTATGATGTGTCCCAATATTGGAATTATAAAGAGTGCCAAACAACATGTAAAAACAACCCAAATCTTTATAGAAAATGTGATTTTATAAGAGCATTACTTGATATATGTTTACAGTGATGCTTCTAGGTATTCCTTATTGCATTTGTAGATTGTAAGAGTATGAACTGTTTATCAGAATATTTAGAAGAAATAAGACATAATTAGGAAGGCTTGGCTTGCTTTTAAAAGTCCAATTGTTGTTATATAAATATTATGTAAATCAATATAGACTAAACACATCAGGTGAAACTAAACTTTATGATGCTTCATAAATACCTTTTCATTTTGGAAAATAAAGCATGTAATTAAAGAGAATTTGAAATGTAAAAGACAAAGTTTTAAACCAAAGAATTTCAGTTTGTTTATAGATATATTTGGATAGAATCAGTATTTAACAAACTGTTTTATCAAGTAGCAATGAGTCCATTGGTAATTTTTAGCTTTACAAAAATGGAAAACTATCTATTAAAAGTAAATATTAATGCAATAAGCATGCTTTCTTCTAGTCAAGGATTGAAGAGACTTAAATGTTTTTGTCGCTTTAAATTTTTTAATACTTGGATATAATTGTGTGCCTGTTTGAGAAAGCATTGATTTATAGTATTGGTATTATAAAAATATATTCAGTAAAATCAGTTGCATCTAAATATTATTTTTAATTATGATAATACCTTCATATTATAACTCTGTAGCTGAATTATTCTTAAGTTCTTAATCCACATAATTCCCTTTGCAAAATGCATTACAAAAGGAATTAGTAATTATTAGTTCAAGACTAATATACTGTTCATTATTGAACTGTAAATTGCATGTCATTAAATACTGTATGTTTAAAAAGAAAAGCAACTATTATTTTCACAAAAGTTAACGTATCAAAGGTAGTTATGAGCCTTCTATAGCCATTATAACAAGGGCAACAACTATAGAAATATTTTTGAGGCTGCTTTAGCCATCATTAACAACAAAATAAACTCCCATTTCCCAGAAATTTACTATTAATGAGATAGTAGGTTATTTTGATACATTTTTTCTCTAGTTGTAAATGGCCTGAAGTTTTAGTAATGAAGACAACTGTTGTTTTCCAAAAATGTATGAAATGGGATTATTTCTGAACAGTAGACAAATTGCTGTAATGGTTTGTATTTTGTAAGGAATTTATATAAAATAAATGGAACAATAAGAAATATGAAAAATATGTTTTTAGATTACTACTTTAGCTGTAAACTACAATATTAGGGGAGGAATAATTTTTGTTCGATGCATTTACAATATTTTGCACTCCATACAGATAAAAATTTTTGAAAATATTTATGTTAAAATCTGAGAATTGTCTTACCTGAAACACTGTTGAAATACCAATACTTCTGGAATTATATATTATTTTAAAATATTTTATTATGAAAGGAGTTGGTGTGAAATTTGTAAATAGCCTGAAGTTTTAGTAATAAGGGAAATAAACAATTGCTACATTATAATGACAAGTCATTGTGTTAAATATGGAAAATATATTTTGTAGTAACAATTTTGCAATAAACAGCAGAATTTTTAATTCTGTAATTGCTGTTTTTAAAAGAAGAAACTTTTTTGCAAAGATGGCTGTATTGTGTCTGCAGCAAACATTCCTTGTTTGAACTCCAATTAATCCCGAAAAAAAATAAGTAATTACTACTAATAACATATAAATAGGTATTTTATTTTGAAGAGATACTCACATAATTATAGAATATATGTAAAATATTTGAAACTATTAATGAGATAGTAGGTTATTTTAATACAATGTTTTTTTCTCTAGTACTGAGATGGAACATCATCACTAAAACATTCACAACACAAATACATTCAAATTACATAAACATTCAATCAAATAATTTTATTTAAGATGGTACTAACTCTGTGTGATTTGTTTTTATTTTTATTATTTTACATATATAACTTAAAACAAGTATAATGGTGCTGTATATATTTTATTCATGTTCAGGTTACTTATTTGATTCTTAATATTTCCAGAATTCTTCTTTGCTGGGCTTTTTCTTTACATACAATTTTTTGTTTCTTACTGAAATTAATTTTGTTTTTTTTATTTATATGTTTGATTCTTTTCGTTTTTTGTTTTGAAAATAAAATAAAATAAATTGTGTACCTCAATTTGAGAGAAATATATAAGAAAATAATGACTAGATACAATGAACATGATAAACTAAAAGAGTCAATCATATAACATAATGTTTTGGGGCAAGAAGGTACCTGTTGGTCCATTTTGGCTATCCCATGCTCTAGCCCTCCAGTGGTACAGTGGTATGTCTGTAATTTTACAGTGCTAGAAACTGGATTTTGATCCCATGGTGGGCAGAGCACAGATAGCTCATTGTGTAGCTTTGTGCTTAACTCTAAACAAATCAAACATACAAGCCCATCCTTAACTAAAACTATTAAATATGCCAGCCTGTATCATTCATATAGCTATCAAGCTTTCTCTTACACTCACTTAAATTTACTGCCTCCACAACATCTGAAGGCAACCTATTCCAGATGCCAACAACCCTCTTAGAAAAATAAAATTGTCTTAGCTGAAGATGACTTCTACCTTGCAAAAAAATTTTATTTGTGCCCCTAATTTTAATATTATTATTGTTAAGTATGAAAACACTATCAGTTATCTTTACAATCTTAAACACCTCAATCAAATTCCCTCCAAGTCTTCTTTTCTCAAAAGAAAACAATTTTAAATATCTTAATATTTCTTCGTATTACAACCCCTCCATTCCAGGCACCATTCTAGTAATCCTTCTCTGAGTCCTATCAACAATTCAATGTTCTTCCTAAGGTAAGGAGCCCACAGCTGAACACAGTATTCCAAATGTGGCCTAATCAGTGACTTATACAATGAAATTATAATGTCTTTAGACTTGTATTTAACATTTCTGTTGGTACAATCTAAAATCCTATTTGTTCTAACACTTGCAATAGCACACTGCTTGGATGATTTAATTGATGAACAACCATTATGCCAAGATCCCTTCTTTTATGACAATGTTAAAGTTATTCCCATCCAAATTATACTCATAATAAAAATTATGATTACCAACATGCATTATCATTCATTTATTATAATTAAAAGATGTGTCACTTATTTATTCTGCTCACTAAATCACAAAGCAGCAGCATTCTTTCACAGCTAGCAACACCCAGGACATTAATACTGTTAACAAATTAAAGTAATTTATTGAACTTTCTTTTAAATTCCTTCATCTATGTCATTTAAGTAAATAAAAAAGAGCAAAGACTAAGCCCTTGTGATATTAATCTAGTTTCACTGAACTTCACTTATAATAACTCTTTGCTTTCTCTTATTTAGCCACTCTTTTATCCAATTAACTAATTCATCCTCCACATCTAGTAGAGATATTTTTTACAAGCCTTTTATGTGGCACCTTGTAAAATGCTTTCTGAAAATCTAGATACATCAATCTACACTCTTATCTTAATCAACACAAGATATTTAAGGCTATATTATCCCTTAATGAGACCATTTTAATTATTCAGTAAAATTTTAAACTTTGTTAAATGACTTTGCAAGGCATATTTTTATTTGACTTTCCAAGATTTTTCACGTAACTGATATAAGAATAATAGGCCTACAATTATTGAGACAATCTTTATTACTCTACATGAAAAGAAGAGTGACATAATCTAACTTACAATGCTTTGTCACCTGATCACTGTTTAAGGACTTACTACTCAATTCTTAACCTCCTTCAAAACCCTTGGGGAAATATGTGGCCCAAGAGCCTCATCTTTCTTGAAACTTTATTTTTTCTTAACAAGCTCACAATTAATGTAGTTATCGTGTTCGACTTTTTTCCTCATCGTTCAACTGTTCAGGATGAGGAATACTGCCTAAGTCTTCATTATAAATAACTTAAGAAAAGGAAGAGTTTAATATCACAGCCATTTCATAATCATCAGATACCAACCTTCCTTTATCATCCCTCAAGAGCCCTACTCCCTTTATCATCTTAAGACTAATGTATGTAAATAAGTTGGTCAGGTGATTAAAGGATCGCGAGTTCGAATTCCCATCCCACCAAACATACTCGACCTGTTAACCATAGGGACGTTATAATGTAACGGTCAATCCTACTATTCGATGGTAAGAATGTTGTTGATGGGCGGTTATTACTACATGCCTTTACATAGTCTTTAACTGTTAAATTACGTAAGGTTAACGCAGCTAGCCCTCGTGTAGCTTTGCGAGAAATTTAAAAAATAATTAAAGGAACTCTTACTATTAATATTTACATTTACAGCCAACCTTTTCTCAGACAGGCCCGGCATGGCTAGGTGGTTAAGGCATTCGACTCGTATTCGGAGGGTCGCGGGTTCGGATCCAAATCCCACTAAACATGCTCGCCCTTTCAGCCGTGAGGGCATTATAATGTTACGATCAATCCCACTATTCGTTGGTAAAAGAGTGGCCCAAGAGTTGGTGGTGATGACTAGATGCCTTCTCTCTTATACTGTTAAATTAGGGAGGGCTAGCGCAATAGCTCTCTTGTAGCTTTGCGTGAAATTCAAAACAATTTTCTCATACATCCTTTTTGATGTACTAATTTCCTGTTTATCTAACTTTCTTAATCTTCTGTATTCTTCTAAATCTCCCTTCATACCAGTCAATTTAAATTGCTTAAATTTATTATTCTGTTCTTTAATTTTCTCTCATACTTTTCGTGAGACAGCCTAATTTTTCACTTACAGCCACCATTTTCTTTCTATAAGGAGTGTTTTGTTTTGAATATTTAAAACTTTATAATTTAAATTTTTTCATAGTCGATCAGCATCTCCACATAATTCAGCCGACCAGTTTACAATATATATAATTTTTATCGCATTCTTTAAAAATGTGGCTTTATCAAAATTAGGAATCAAAATATAATTATTCCTCATCTGCATATGCAGCAAAACATTCGACCTAACAAACTAAATAAAGCAATGATCACTCGCATACAGATAATTTCCATCCTCTCAACAATTTCTACATTCGATGTTAATGATAAATCTAAAATAAAGTTGTTTCTAGTTTATTCCTTGACCAATAGGTGAAAATATCTCATTTTAAACAGTTTCCATAATGATTAAAAGACAACACCAAATGTCTTTCAAACAAAATTAAAATATTGCGTATAGAGAAAAAAACCCAAGCAAAAGAAAAAGTTTGGAAGCATTAAGAATTAAGTAAATATAACCTAACAAAAATAATTTATCAGGACATCGTTATATTTGGTTAAGTTATATGTATGTATGTATAAGCGAAATTGTGTATTTGTTTGTCCGCTATCTCTTTGCACAGTATTTGACCAGTCACCACCATAATTGGCATGGTGACTCCAACGTTCCCCAAAAAGAATATGATGGGGCAAAGTTTCCACAAAAAAGTAATTTTCCTTTTAACTCAAATTACTGTCATCGTGTCACTACATCGCTTTTTGGCCTTTTGGTTAAGAGTAAAGTGCGAAGTGTTGCACACCCTTTCGGTAATAATCAACTCTATATACTGTCGCTTAGCAACAAAGCTATTACGATACTGCCTTTAAGCCATCAATGTTGATTATGTTGAATGCGTAATACATATGTTAATTTGTAGCTTATATTTTTATTTTCTTTGTTTTTAATAACTTCGGAAATAAACATGTAAACGGTTTAGTCCTGAAACTTGTTAAGTTAGTGTTAGGTTTCCAGTTAATCAATGAAACAACTATATTATTATTCCAGAAAAATGTGGTAACTAACTTAAGGATGCAGAAGAGTTAAAGGAAAAGTTTTTTGTTTGATGTTTATTTAAAATTAGATTCTTGCACCTGGAAATTATACTATTCATGACATAAATTATTAATTATTGCAAATGATTCCAGGACAGGAATTTACCTACAACTTAATTATCAGTGTTCCAGTTACTGTTCATGCTGTAAGTTACCCAACTGAAATCCTAAATTATCTTTAATCACCAGGAATGTCAGGTCATACTTTGAAATTAAAGATTAGTTTATCAAAAATGTTGAGAAATCTTTATCCTCCAAGGTTATGTAATAGCACAAGTTTAGTTGTTAAAACTTTACCGTCATATGTTATTCAAGCAATAATTACAATTTGTCATGTAAAGATGAAGATGTCTTCATTCCTAGAATTCCTTTGCTACCAAACGATTACCCCTTTAAATTTATGAGGCACCAACTCCCCGTTAGAATTTATTTTGCAATTAGAATTAATAACACACAAATTCAAAGTTTAAAGGTTACTGGATTGTTCCTAAAACGGTATTGCCCTTCAGATAGTCAACTATATGTAGGAATTTCAAGAGCTGGAACTAATAAAAACCTATTTATATTATCAGAAAAAAGAATAATGCAGTATATCAAGAAGCTTTAATTTAAATTGTGTAATTTCTATCTTAAAAAGTGTGTTTTTCTTATTGCAAAGGGCCCGGCATGGCCAAGCGCGTAAGGTGTGCGACTCGTAATCCGAGAGTCGCGCTAAACATGCTTGCCCTCCCAGCCGTGGATGTGTATAATGTGACGGTCAATCCCATTATTCGTTGGTAAAAGAGTAGCCCAAGAGTTGGCGGTGGGTGGTGATGACTAGCTGCCTTCCCTCTAGTTTTACACTGCTAAATTAGGGACGGCTAGCACAGATAGCCCTCGAGTAGCTTTGTGCGAAATTCCAAAACAAACAAACTTATTGCAAAGCCACATCGAGCTATATGGTAAGGACACCGGGCCCGACATGGTCAAGTGTGTTAAGGTGTTCAACTCGTAATACGAGGGTCGCAGGTTCGAATCCCGGTCGCACTAAACATGTCCGCACTAAACTTAACAAGTTCGTACTCAAGTTGTTTCTATTTATTTCAGTCACCTGATCTTAAGACTTAATAAAGAGAAATTTCACGAGAGAAACAAAAATTGCTAGCGATGTTTTATTTCAAACTATTTTCAACAAAAGCATACCAAGAAAATATTTTTACTCTATCTCGTTTTAGTAACTTGTAACATATTCGTCAGGGAACGCTGTTTCGAAAATCATACGTCATCAAGAGCTTTAAAGTTTGGGTGTGTGTGTGTGAGGTAAGAATATTGCTAAGTTCTTAAAAGTTAAGTTCCATTAGAAGTTTAGATTATTGGAGGAAGTTTTAAAATGTTTTCGTGGCTACACAAAAACGACGACCGTTTAAAACAGCCAGACATTTTTGAAAGTGTCGTCGAAGGCTTGAAGAAGGTATACAAGACTAAAGTTTTACCATTAGAGGAAACTTACCTTTTTCACGATTTTCATTCACCGCTTCTTGATGAACCTGATTTCGATGCTAAGCCGATGGTATTACTCGTCGGGCAGTATTCTACTGGAAAAACCACATTTATTAGATACTTACTGGAAAAGGACTTTCCAGGCATACGTATTGGTCCAGAACCTACTACAGATAGGTTTATTGCAGTTATGTATGGGGAACAAGAAGGTATTATTCCTGGAAATGCATTAGTAGTAGACCCTAAAAAACAGTTCAGACCACTTTCAAAATTTGGAAATGCCTTTTTGAATCGATTCCAGTGTTCAATGTTGAAGTCTGATGTTTTGAAAAGTATGACAATTATTGATACACCTGGTATTTTGTCTGGAGAGAAACAACGAGTTGATAGAGGTTATGACTTTACAGGTGTTTTAGAATGGTTTGCTGAAAGGGTTGATAGAATTATTCTTTTATTTGATGCTCATAAATTAGATATCTCTGATGAATTTCGAAGAAGCATTGAAGCTTTGAGGGGACATGATGATAAAATAAGAATTGTGTTAAACAAAGCCGATATGGTAGATCATCAGCAGCTTATGAGAGTTTATGGTGCTTTAATGTGGTCTTTAGGAAAAGTTTTACAAACTCCAGAAGTTGCAAGAGTTTACATTGGATCATTTTGGGACCAGCCATTAAAGTTTGATGTCAATAGAAAATTGTTTGAAGCAGAAGAACAAGATCTTTTTCAAGACATCCAAAATTTACCGAGAAATGCAGCTCTTAGGAAATTGAATGATTTAATTAAAAGAGCTCGACTTGCTAAGGTAAGTTTTAAAGATGATAAAGTGAAAATATGTAAACATTGGAAGATGTGTGATAAAGAAGTTTTTTTTAGAATTTTATTTTGACTTGATAATTGTATGAGGAAATGTTTCAATTTTCATTCAGGACCTCAAAATAAAACAGCTACTTCTTTTTGTAATTTACACTGTTATGGTTCATTACAATTTATATCATGATTACAGATTAGACAACAACAAAATAAGGTGTGGAGAACAAAATACTGTTCAGTTCTTCAGAGCTATTCCTGCACACTTGTTGTTTTTAAGAAAAAGCATTTTACAAGAAATTATGTGATTCCCCTATTAAGCTCTTGTAAATGCTGGTCATGAATTTTGCCACAATAAATGTACTTTATAATCCTGTTACATAATAAATTAAATATAAGGAATTTTATTTAAAAATAGTCCCAAAACTTTCCTACATTAATTTTAATCCTGCTATTGGAATAATAACTTTTAAACTTTTCTTTAAAGCTGATGGACTTGTATTTAAAACTATTATTGAACATTCTGTGCTTTAAGTATTTTTTCCAATTTTAACACTGTCTTAACTATCTTATGAATTCATTTATTCTCAGTTTCCCATGCTTCCTTACCACTGTACAAGTTTAGTTTAAAGTAATAAATTTCTTCAGAGCTTGTCTGAACATTCCATCTAGCTTACTTAAGTGAACCCCATCTGTAGCATATTATCTTGAAAACTTCTCCCAAGCCTAACTGTCCCACCATTTGATCTAAGCATATTTCTTATAATTTTTCATTTAAGATATGGGCCTTACTAGAATGCTTTTTCCCTTTATTTAGTCCAAGCAAATGTTCTTGAAAAGACCCCACTTACATTTGTATGTTCAAACCTCTTGAATGAAGTACCTTATGATGTTTTAGAAGATCTTCTGATTTATAATTTCCAATATCATTAATTCCTGCTAGCACTTCCAAAAGAGAATGCCTATTAGTACCAGTGACTAAATTGTTGATGTTCTTTGTAATGTCCTCTACTTTAGCATTTGAGAAGTAAAGACTAGCTCTGAATTTTCTAATGTTCTTCTCTGCAGGTAACCTTACAGCACATTTATTGAGAGTTCACTCACTGTATACATTATTGCTGTAAGTCAAAGGCTTAGTTTTATTAAATTAATAAATTAGTACCAGAATACTAAGTGAATGTTCCCCCCAGTGTAGTGGTTGATCAGTCTGTTAAGTCATCCAAGCAATGTGTTGTTGCTAGAAGTAAGCACAAGCAATTTTGCCAATTGGGCAAACTGAACAAGTATTGTTTGGGAACACATGCTATGCCTTTTAATCTGCTTCTGAATTTTCTTATCATATTGGGGCCATATTAACTAAATTCTGCCAGGAGCTCCAGAATTACTAAGCCCATCTGTTGTTGTAAGGCAAATTGAATTTTAGGTTGTATTTAAAGAAAAATTGATTATAAGGCTTAGAAGGTATAATTTTATTGTGTAGGCTATTGGTTTGGTCAAATTTGTAGTATCGTGTTCAGTCTCAGACTTCTTATTTTAACTTCCCAATCTCCAGTTAAGAGAGTTTTATTTTCCTGATGGCTTGATTGGGTGTGGAATGAAAAGCTACTGTCAATAATGGAAGACAGTACTTTACAGGAGTTTAAGATGGAATTTATGATTTTGTAAATAATTATGTTAAGGATCATGGGTTGAAGTACTCAGAATTATAAACTGTATCACTGCTATGAGAATTTGGAATTTTGTGCCATTATGAAGAAAGAGCATTTCCTTTCAGATTGTCCAAAATGTACCAGCTTCAAGAAATATTAAAACATGCCTTTTCCTTTTCACTTAGTACCACAAAATAAACCTGGAACTGGGAGATTTGTTTATAAATAAATGAGGCAGTGAAAACAATATTGAAGTTGATAAGATGAAGGAATGAGACATCTTTGTTTTGAATTCGAAGAGTAGTAGGATGAAAGGTTATAAATTTAGAATTTGGAACATTCAGGCACACTTTCTGTCAATGCAGTTTCTAATATTGTTGTAAATGCTTGCAACAAACTGCCACAAAAAGTTGTCAAGGCTGCAACTTCACAGAAGCTCAAGAAAAGCATTGTTGAATATTTGGGAGATCAAGGTCAGATTTGGTGTGTGGAGGAAGGTTGGAAGACAAGCTACTTGATGTTCTGCAATTTATGAACTCTAAATTATGTATAGGAAAAAGGTGACAGTAGATATTTATAGTTATTACAGGAGTGGTATTAACATGCTGAAAAAGTTTGTAGTTACCTATGGTAAGATTGAAGGGACAGATTTAATTTTCTCTGGAGGGCAACAAAAATTAGGGGAGCTCAATTTTAATGCTTCAAAATATTAAGGATTTAAATTATGTTGCTGTAGATTCTGTTTCTTGTTGATAGAATGAAAAATTTGGAATAAAGCATTGATGTTACAGTTAAATGCATTGCAGATTTAAACTTATTAAATCTACATATGGACTTGTAATATCATAAAATTTGTTGAAAGTATAAGCTTATGAAATTGATTATCTGATGTATTTGTGTAATTTGAATTATTATAAAAGGGCAACAGTTATGGCGGAAAAAAAAGATGACCTCAATGGGTTAATGCACTCATGTTGAACTCAGAAATATACCAGCAGGACAATGAATATTGTAATAAGTGTTAAAATACATATAAATACACCAGCAAAAGAGACAAACACAAAAGTGCTTAATGTTTTTATAACCATTAGCTGCCATTTTCAAAAGACTATGAGCAATTTTATGAACTTGTTTGCTGGTATATTTACATGTACCTTATCAACTATGGTTGTGAGTTTTACATTAACAAACTTAAAATTATATGAAACTTGTATGTAAAAACAGCTGGTTTGGGTTGAAATTTTTTTTTATGTGGAGGAGCAAACAATGTTTCGACCTTCTTTAGTCATTGTCAGGTTCACAAAGAAAGAGGTAACTGACCGATAGCTGACCACATGTTTGAAGGCAGTTGTGTAACTGAGTGTAGGAATCTAGAGAGCATGCTGAGATGTTTGATTATATTTATTAATATAGGTAATATAGGTATGTTCCTTTGTATTGGTTTATTTTGGGCTTGAGTTATTGTATAAGTAAGACTTCTTTAATTTTGCATTTGTGTATTTGAGTGTTTTCTATGATTATGTTGTGTTTATTTGATTTGCAGTGTTTGAAAATGTGTGAAGGTGACTTTTTATGTTCTTTGAATCTGGTTTCCATTTTCCTACTTGTTTCTCCAATATAGAAGTATTGGCAGTTATCACCTCAGTTTTGTGCCTGGTTTTTGAATAAATTTGGTATTAACTGGAATGTCATATTTTGTTACTAGTTTTTGACAAATGTTGGTTATTTTACACATTAAGTATTTGCATTATAACTTTTGATACAGCAAATGTGTTATCGCAAAATTTGGTGGACCTGGTAGTAAATGTTACAAGTATTTTGTTTACAAAAAATGAGATTTTCAATGAAATTTTTACTAAAGATTTGTTTGTGAAAATAGTCTGTTTTGTTACTACTCTGAGAGCAAATTGATTTCATGTCATGATTAAAAAAACTATTTTTCATCCCAAATATTATTTGCATTATCTCTGAAACATTCTAAATACATTTTGAATATTTGTTTTCAGTAAGACTTTATATTTTTTTTGTTATTTTCTATACCCTAACTTTGTGGGGTGTTTCACTTGAAGAATCTTGTAACTATCACAAACAAAAATTGAGAAATAAATATAAATTATGATTTTTCGAACTAGAATGACTAAATATTGTAATGCAAAAATACAATTGTTAATTCTAAGTAGCTTAAGCCTCGTAATGCTATATATTTATTATTTTTTGATATTGACCTTCCAGTCATGCCTAGCTAACACTACATAACTTTCTTTGATGTGGTTCTTATTTTATATTTTCCTTTGTTAATATTAGTAATTTGATTTCTTAATTTGCACAAAATTATAGACTTAGTATTTTGATATCACAAACCTAATTTTAAACAGTGCTATATTCAACATGCCACATGACTCACAAAAAAAATCTATATTTAAATGTGTTCTTTTAATATTTACTTTTAAAGTAAGAAATGAACTCGTATGTAATGTTAAAGTTTATATTATAATATTTGGTGCCAAACTTATTGACATAAATTCATAAAATAGAAGTCCAATAAAATATTGAATGCAAGTCAACAAATGTGGTAACATGGCCCTTGAACCCTGACCCATTTTGAAAGTGTTTACAAAATGTTACTTTTCTAACAGAATAATTAGTATAACATAACATTTAATAACAATGAGGGATCTGTTGGTCCATCTAGTCTGTCTCACCTTTATTATCCAAGTATTTCTTAAGCTTTCTCTTAAATTTACTGCTTTCGTAAAATGTGAAGACAATATTTCCCTTGTCAGTATCTGTTATGCAGCTCTCCATCTACTCCAGTGCCCTTTTATACTGGTACAGTATGGAAGCACGTAATTCAAATAATATTATCACCTTTTCTTGACCAAGTCTTTGCTAATGGGTTTCTCTGTACTACAACCATTAGAGATACATTGAGGTTTCTTTGTGCTACCTAGTTGATTTTCATTAAAATGTTTTTTTCTATTGGGCCAGCTCTGATATACAGCAGAAATTCCCAGATTATTATTTCTGACATAAAAGCAAATCAGATCTCTCCTATCCCACCTCTGGTATTAAGAATCACTCAACAATTAGGGAAGGAGTTGCTCTCAGTTGAGATTATCAATAACTGTATTCGTAGTGAGATGGAAACATATAGTTGTTCTACCAGGGGGCTCTGAAGGCTGCATTTGAAGGCAATTCTGTACATTCTGGAGCTTAACAGTAATTACTAATTATAGAAATTACTATTAGGAAGGAATATAAAACATCAGTTTTACAGAAAGTTTGTAAGGATTTGTCATCAATATTAATATAGCTGTACTACTTATTAGAGCCCATGCAGTGTATATTGTTTGTTTTAGGTGTACTTTATATCTTCTCGGTTAAAATTTACTTTCGTAAAGTTTAAATTTTTAAACTTCTTGTCATATATAGACTTGGCAGAACTGAATAAGGTAAAATGGAGACTATACATGTTAAACATTTTATAACCTTAAGTTTCACTAAGTATATCACAAAACATGAGATGACAAGCTTCAGACAACAGTTTTTCCTGTTATTCTTTAATTGGTAACATTTAGTGGACCCTGATGTGAGACATAAGACCATAGAATTCCTAGTATAATGTCAAATAAACTGCACTGAAGAAAGATGTCTCGTATGTGCAAGAACATTTTTCTGATGTTTGCATATATGCTCCCTTCAAAAAGTTATGCTGTTGTGTAAATAAATTAAAATATATTCTATATTTTCTTGAACTTGTAGTTTAACATTGAACTATCTTTGTAACTGCTGTTTTAACTTTTTTGAAAATTTGCTCTAATTATTTTACTCATTGAGTTATTACATGATTGTAATTAGATGTGTACATTGCTGTTTTTTATTTTAAACTTGTTAGTTTTTATTGCTCCAAGAAAACATAATGTTTTTTTTTCTCGCGTAGGTACATGCCAACATAATTGGTATCATCCGCAGAGAAATGCCTTCTGTCTTTGGCAAGGACAGTAAAAAGAAAGAATTAATTAAAAACTTGAGTAACATTTATACAGAAATCCAACGAGAGCATCAGATTCCTCCAGGGGATTTTCCTGATCTAAAAGACATGCAGGAGAAATTACTTCATCACGATTTCACTAAGTTTCATCAGATTAAGCCAAAATTGCTAGAAACAGTGGATAGAATGTTAGCTGAAGACATTGCTAGGTTAATGAGCATGATTCCTCATGAGCAACTTCAAAACACCAAAGATAATAATGTCACTGGAGGAGCTTTTGAAGGTGTAGCAGAGCAAAGTCCATTTGGTTATGGACGTGGTGAGGGTATAGATGCTGGCTCTTTAGAACCAGACTGGATTGTTTCAAAGGAAAGATTTAAGTATGATGAAGTGTTTGATAGTTTGAATCCTGTGGATGGAAAGATATCTGGAGCAAGTGCCAAGGCAGAAATGGTTAAATCTAAACTTCCCAACACTGTGCTAGGCAAGATCTGGAAACTGTCTGACTTAGATAAGGATGGAATGTTAGATTCAGATGAATTTGCATTAGCTATGCATTTGATAGGTGTAAAACTTCAGGGTCATGACCTTCCAACAGAACTGCCTAAGCATCTCATTCCTCCTGCAAAACGAGGTTTTGTAGCTTGATTTACATGGCTTACATAGTTGGCCAAGCTTGTGCAATGCTGAACTTCTTTAGTGCCAGAAATGATTTAATTTGGG
This sequence comes from Carcinoscorpius rotundicauda, assembly GCA_011833715.1. Taxonomy (NCBI): domain Eukaryota; kingdom Metazoa; phylum Arthropoda; class Merostomata; order Xiphosura; family Limulidae; genus Carcinoscorpius; species Carcinoscorpius rotundicauda. The sequence continues at coordinate 60,967,511 of CM022398.1, forward strand.
ATCCAATATTATATGTAGTGTGGGGATTATTGCACTATGATAATGTCATTTCAGGTTTTGTACATTGACTTTCATTCCAAATACCAAAGCATAGAGTATCTGTTGTCTCTTAAACATAAACAATGTTGAATTATCAGTCAAATAAGTACCTGCACATATTGTTTAACATTTATATTAAGGAGCTTCTAAGTTAATTTTTAAAATTTTAATTAATTATAATTCTTTATTCATCGAGCAGTACATCATTAAATGTAATTTATGCCTAATTTTCATTGGAATGTACAGAATAAAAACAAATAATTACAATGTTATTGTGCAGTAAGGACATCTGTTTTAGTGTAAATTAAGATATGTTAATGTGTTACAGAAATGTATGAATTTATTGTGTTTGGAACTCTAGCCATTACATTGATTACTAGATTACTGTTAATTTTTTTCTTTTTGTATTCTTTTTTTTATTTTTTTGAGTTAATTAAATCCAACTTATAAAACTTTAATGAATGACTATTTGGAACAAAAGTATTAAATGTATTATAATTATCAATAAATCATCTTACATATTTGATCTTTGTAGTTTTTGTTTCACACATTAGTTGACACACAAAAGGAAACTACTTAAATCCAAAAAAATGATACTTGTATGCAACAAACAAAATTCCATGTAAGTCTATAATTTAATCATTTATAAATAAGCAATGAGATCTGTCATCTGAACAAAGAAGAAATGATACATGGATAACTAGTTTATGAAAGATGGTTACATAGAATAAAATACAAGTAAAAATGGGATTGAAACTAAAAATATACAAGAACATGTATGAATCGGTCAAGTCAGTTCAGCAGGTTATTCTTTCTGCATATTCACTGCTGTTACCTTATTAATTTTCTACCTCAGAAGTTTGATTAGTGTAATTTTTTGTGTTTAGTGTTATGAAAATAAATGTCATACGTGCTGAGTATTTTAAAGATGTATATATTATTACAACTAAAGTAAATGGTACACATACTATAGTTTTTGTAAGGCCATAAACATTTAAAAGCATTTGCACATCAAAATATGTTTGTTATCTTCAGAAGTTAAAACCAACTGAAAACTGGTGTAAGTCAATTAGTTTAATAATGTTTTAAACTTCAGCATTTTTTATTTTTGTTTTAACTGTGTATTTCTTATTTTGAATTCACTTATATCAGTTTTGAAGGTTTGTGTTGAAATTGGACCAAATATATACAGGTTTTTCTTGTGTGTGTTATAGTCAAACTAAAATATGAAGGTTTTCAATGTATTAATTCTGGGCTATATATATGAAGTTTGATTGTTTTAAAGTTGAATTACTTGAGAGAGTTGATGTGTTGAAACTGAATTACATATACATCAAATCTGATGTGTAAAGGTTAAGCTACAAATGGCAGTTTTCATGTTAGCTGAGTCACATGTATCACAGTTGCAGCTGGACAACATATTTGATTGTTTGATGCATTAAAACTGAAGTACATGTACAATTGTTTTAATTTGCTAAAGCTGAACTATTTTGGTATGACAGTTTTGATGTACTAAAACTTCACTATGTGGGTATGACAGTTTTGATGTACTAAAACTTCACTATGTAGGTATGACAGTTTTGAAGCTGAACTACATGATTAACTGCTTGATGCATTAGAGCTTAACTACATCTATGACTGTTTTGATGAGTTAAGACTGAAGTACATGTCAGATTTGATCTGCCAAGATGATTTCATATGTATGTATATATAATTTTTTTTTTCCCCAAGCACTATATATTCTAAATAGAAAATCCAGAGTTTTTTTCATCATGATATAAATTCTAATAAATACAAAATGGTTCCTTAAATAAATAAAGGTTGAAGTATATAATGTATACATGTGTTTGAGTTTACAATTTTCATAAATAAAACTTTGATGGCAGTGTTGATTTTATCACTACAAGCAAATAAAATTCAAAGAATTTAGTAGAAATATGAAAATCCATTTATTGCTGTTATTAAACATTTCACCAATATTAAATTGTGTCTGGAAATATCAATGAAGATAATTATGAATTCAATACTGAAATATTTTATAGACAGTTTTGAAAACATTAGTTACTAGTTGGAAGTGCAACAGGGTGTGATAAATGTAGCTGAAGAAAATTTTTTTTAAAAATAGAGAAATATGATTGGTAAAACATTATATGATGACTTGTTTATGAATGTTATTCTAAACAACATAGACTTTTAATAGGTATATAAATATGAATTGTTAGGCAGGTAAAATAACTTTATATTGACATTAATATTAGGCCTACACTGCATTATTTTAATTCTAGTAGCCCTCATGAACCTTTACAACAATTCAGTATCCTTCCTAAAGTAAGGAGTCCAGTACTAAACATAAAATATTTCAAAACGTATATCTATTTTCTCTCACACTACAGTTATTATTCAGCTAATAGTTGTTATTTATTTTTGTTTGCTCATCTCAAGAGTGGTCTGAAATTTTCTTGTTTGCTCCAGTCTGTTATTCCCTGCTTAATTTCCCTTGACAGTATCTGTTATGCAGCTCTCCATCTACTCCAGTGCCCTTTTATACTGGTACAGTATGCAAACGCGTAATTCAAATAACATTATCACCTTTTCTTGACCAAGTCTTTGCTAATGGGTATCTCTGTACTACAACCATTAGAGATACATTGAGGTTTCTTTGTGCTACCTAGTTGATTTTCATTAAAATGTTTTTTTCTATTGGGCCAGCTCTGATATACAGCAGAAATTCCCAGATTATTATTTCTGACATAAAAGCAAATCAGATCTCTCCTATCCCACCTCTGGTACTAAAAATCACTCAACAATTAGGGAAGGAGTTGCTCTCAGTTGAGATTATTAATAACTGTATTCGTAGTGAGATGGAAACATATAGTTGTTCTACCAGGGGGCTCTGAAGGCAATTCTGTACATTCTGGAGCTTAACATTAATCATTTTTATATCAAACTGTGTAATCATCAAATGTGTTATTAAGAAATGTATTACAAAATTGTGACAATGTTGGTAACCAGGTTATTTATTGAGTTGTCAGTCATTTAATAGTGTATTCATTCACTTAAATATGCATAGTGTGTGTAATAGAAGTGGCAATATTGTCTCATAAGATTTTTATTACAATGATAATTTTTCACTGTGTATAATGGTGGTGTATGTTTACTCCCAGTTTGATCTGAATAGTATTTCTCATGTATGTGTTCCTATTGGATATTTCTTTTCATTAATTCAAGTAATTAAAAAAACAGAAAACTGTTCGATAAAAATCTACTTTAGTTTGGTACTTGATAAAGGGCAGGCTTATATATAGAAGCACTTGCATAGATTCGGTGTAGCAACAATTCAGTGTTCCAAATAGGCCTGGTAATCAACACTGTACATGTAGAACAATTCGACAAGTAACTGCAGATCATATTTCTTGACCATATGTGCATTAATTTCCACTTTTGCATATGTGGGAGGGGGAAATACTGTTCCAGTAGTTTTTTTTGTTTGTACTCAGTGGTGTCAAACTTTTTTTTCATACACAAATATATGCATTTTCCTGTGTACCTATATAAGAAAATTTATAGTAAGTTTTATATAAAAGGATAATCAGTCAAGATCATATTTATAGCTATTATTATTTTTGGTTTGAAAGAAGGGGATTGGTTTTGGGGAAGAAGTAGGTATCAATTGGAGAGGGTATTAGGAATTGATTTTGGAAAGGAGTATAGAAATTACTATTAGGAAGGAATATAAAACATCAGTTTTACAGAAAGTTTGTAAGGATTTGTCATCAATATTAATATAGCTGTACTACTTATTAGAGTCCATGCAGTGTATATTGTTTGTTTTAGGTGTACTTTATATCTTCTCGGTTAAAATTTACTTTCGTAAAGTTTAAATTTTTAAACTTCTTGTCATATATAGACTTGGCAGAACTGAATAAGGTAAAATGGAGACTATACTTGTTAAACATTTTATAACCTTAATAAGTTTCACTAAGTATGTCACAAAACATGAGATGACAAGCTTCAGACAACAGTTTTTCCTGTTATTCTTTAATTGGTAACATTTAGTGGACCCTGATGTGAGACATAAGACCATAGAATTCCTAGTATAACGTCAAATAAACTGCACTGAAGAAAGATGTCTCGTATGTGCAAGAACATTTTTCTGATGTTTGCATATATGCTCCCTTCAAAAAGATATGCTACTGTGTGAATAAATTAAAATATATTCTATATTTTCTTGAACTTGTAGTCTAACATTGAACTATCTTTGTAACTGCTGTTTTAATTTTTGTCAACGGTCGAACATGAGGTATATTGAGCAGCAGCTTCAGACTGCCCTCAATTGTTTACTGAAGTGGACCACAGCAAACAGCTTTACCTTCCCTCTCTTTCTCTCTAAAACCGTTTGCATGCACTTTTGCTGCCAACGGGGTATTCACCTTGATACTGAACTTTGTATTGGTGAAGTTGTGCTGCCTGTGGTCTCTGAGTTCTTGGAGCTTATCTTTGACCATAAGCTAACATTTATACCACACATGGGTCAAATGTACAAGAGTGCTGAATATTCTCCGTGTTCTCTCTTCCACCACCTAGGGAGCAGATCTACATTCTGTGCTAAAGATATATCGTGCTCTTATTAGATCAGTACTCGACTATGGATCACTGGTCTATGGCTCTGCCAGACCATCAGCCTTAAAGATGCTAGACCCTTTTCATCATAAGGACTTCAGCTCTGCGCTGGGGCTTTCTGCACTTCCCCAGTTCAGAACTTATACATAAGAGTCTCATGAACCTTCTTTGCAGCTTCTTTACTGTATGCTTCAAAACTTCATTCCTTACCTAAGCATCCCACTTGGGGTCATGTTTTCCTTCCTTGATTGGCCTTGCTTTGTCAGACTAGACGGTCTGCTATTGCTCCTTTTGGCGTTTGTATCCAAGCGTAGTTGGATGAATTGGGACTGTCCTTGGATAACATTACTGTATCCATTGGTCAGCCCATCCCACCATGGCTTCTTACAGTCCCCAATTGTGACCTATCTTTAAGTCATCTGAGAAAAGTAGACACTCTTGATTGGAAATACTGTTTGCTATTTGCTGAACATCTTTCAAACCATCCTTCCATTCCTATTTATACAGTTGGTCCAAAATCAGGTGACTATATGGGCTCTGTCGTGGTTTGTTGTGGTTCGGTGGTTGCACACATAATTACCTCTACAGCTTCTGTGTTCACTGCTGAACTGTATGCCATTTCTCTTTCCCTGGATCACATAGAAGCTAAGCAGTACTCAAACTGCACAATTTATACTGACTCGCTTAGTTCTCTACTGGCCCTGAAATCACTTCACGTTGGTTCACACCCTGTTCTCGCCGATATTCAAAACCGACTGGCCCATTTCTCTTTAACATCTACTTCTATCCAGTTTTTCTGGATACCTGGCCACGTTAGTATTCGCGGGAACGAGCTTGCTGACACTACAACTAAATCTATCTGCTCTGGCACTATCACTTCTGGTCCTCTATTAAAGGTTCGGCTCCGTGCCATCTAGCAGTTGACTTGGAATGAGCAACGCGAAAACAAGCTTTTCCAAGTAAAATCCTATAATGTACTTTGACCGTCTTGCTTCCGTAAAGATCGGAAAGAGGAAGTTGTTCTAACTAGACTACGCATTGTTCACAGTTTTTTAACTCGTTGTTTTCTTTTATCTGGAACTGATGCACCAGTGTGTTGTTTGTGTAACACTCAGATCGTAATAAGTCACATTTTACTTTATTATCATCGTTACGATTCATAACGCCGGCACCATTTTAAGCATGTTCTGTCCCGAGGTTTGTCCTTAGCATGACACTGTCCACCTTGGTAATGTTTTTAGTTTTTTAATGCCATTTAATTTTTTAAAATTTATACATCACACCTTTGTAATGTGGCTCACTTTTAAAAATCGCAGTTCATCTAGTTCTATTTGAAATTAAAAACTGGCCGTAACATTAAGTAACTCGAAACCAGGACTGGAAAGGCCAACTTCAGATGGCTGATAGTGGTTTTTGTACCTGTTCGTCCTCCTGGCGAGTTAAAATTATTACAATCACGCTATAGAAAGTCGTTTACAGCTTGAATTACTGTAGTCTTTCTCTTGACATTGTAGTCTAGATGTAAACATTGGTTTTATCCCATTTGTGATTTTCAAACTTTCTTTTGTTTTACCTTAGTTTCCTTTTATGAATTTTACTAAACTTACCTTTACCTTTTTCCTGGACGTTTGATGCAGATAGCCTAGCTGCTTTGTGCCATAAAACATTACATCAACCAACCAACCAACCAACCAATAACTCGATATTAAAAATTGGGTCGGAGAAATATCGGGGAATTCTTTCGGTTGGATGAGTATTGGCTTATATTACTTGTACACAGTTGTATGCTGAGTTCGTCAGTAATGTATTCATTTTTATTAGATATCTTCTCGCTATTGGTTCTCGATTAACATATAAATTTATATATTTCAACTGCTAAATGATCGAGAAGATGAATATATAACTAACTTATTAATACATCAGTTTGACTAGCATGCTACTGGCTAACTCTCTTTTTGTAATTATGTTTATTTTCAAATATTTCGTAAAGTCTCCGGACGTTCACAAACATTTCAGGACTACGTTTATGAAATCATTTGATATTTACTTCGTGCGTTCACGGCCCCCCAGTGGCTCAGCGGTATGTCTGCGGACTTACACGCTAAAATCCGGGTTTCGATACCCGTGGTGGGCAGAGCACAGATAGCCCATTGTGTAGCTTTGTGCTTAATTCTAAACAACAACAACAGATCGTGCGTTCACAGGTACACAACTAAATTAAAGCAATAAAAGTATTGTTCACAACAGTATTATACAAATAGCTTTTCAGAGAATCTTTTTCTGATAGTATGGTCTTGAAAGTTCAAGACATCTGGTATTGACAGGAAGGCTATTTGGGCGGTGAATTGTGAGTGGCAAAAGTTCCTGTGAAATACAATTTTTACACGCCTATGATTTTGAATTCGCAATGAAAAAGTGGAATGTGGTAGAATAATGACAACTGCAGTTGATGTGATTTTTATTACAAATTTTAGGTATGATATTTTCTAATACTTCTTTATTAACGTTTAAACCATAACTTTTAAAGCACTGGACTGTTTTTTTTTTCAAGTAGCGTTTCATCGGGTAACATCACTTTTATCTTAGATATTACTCTTAGATTTCAAATATAATGACTGCTTTTTAGATCAGCGACTTCAGCTGGCACACTGGAATTGTGTGAGTGTATACATTTTAAAGTTTTTTTTTTATGAATGCTGCGAAAGGCCACTTACATTTTTTTGCGTGTTCTTGGTTTTGGGAACTGCTGATTTTGGTGTTAATTCTTTACTAGTTTTTGTTGTTTTGCGCACTGTTAGTTTGAAATGGCTTTTTAGGTATTCACTATTTTAAATCGATACGTAGAAAAATTGTAATTAATTTTAGTAATAAAATATATTCTAAATACACTTTAGTGAAATAACAGCCAGAAATAGAATTAATATTAATAGAGTAATCTAATTGGCCCTCAACTGCTTTTTACACACAGTTTTTTTAAATTATTAATGCATTATGTTTCTGGTTTATGAGTTTAGTAATAGGGCCCGTAATAGCATACATGTTATTCAAAAAAAACATTAGAGAAGTGTTATGTAGTCATTTGATGAAAATGAACAGGCCAACAAATTGTGGCCATGTTGGACGTAAGCATTATTCGTGTAAACATGGCTTCTGCTACACAGTCGTTTGATTTTCCGTTTATTTTTAACGAATTTACTAGCAAATTAGAAAATATATGCAAATCTAGAAAAGAAAAAAGTCGGTCTTGACAGAAACCTTATTACATCCTATCAGCAATAACAAAAGCGCTAGATACTAGTAAATTAGCTGACATTGCATAAGGAAGACCTGAGTTAAGCCTACAAGTACAATTACAAACCAACGTTGAAGTTCCATAGGTTGAGAATATAGATATCGTAAATTATTTAGTCCTGACAACATATTTTTTACACTGGAAAGCAATACAAGTCCCATAAAACTCTTGATACTAACAAGTATTTTGTGATTAGCAGGGTCCACAATGACAAACTGTGGAAAATGTACAAGACGTCTAACTATATAGCCATAGGGTAATTGGCTAGGCCTATTGTGTATGTTATATCGGAAGTAACTTTACAATTTATATATACTATATCGTACTGAACTACAGTTTTAAGACCTTCCTGCCTTTTAAATGTAAAACAACTTTCTTCAGTACACATTACCGTACATTTTACACAAATAAACCCTGGGCTTTAAAACTACCTGTCTTGAAAAGCAACATTTTTGATATCGCCTCTTTGGAACTTCCGCCTAGTACTACTTGAATGGGCCTGTATCGAAACGTTTAGATTATGGGAAGCACTGAATATTTATAAGCTACAGATTTTATCTAGTGGTATGTCTGCGGACTTATACCTCCAAAAACTGGGGTTTGATACTTGTTGTGGGCAGATCACAGATAGCAAACGCAAACAAATCAAGATCTGTTCCATATAATTGGGACAAGGTGCATTGTACGTGCATGTAGTACTAACTTGATATAAAATGGAACGAAGTTCCGGCATGGCAAGGTGTATTAAGGCGTTCTACTCGTAATCTGAGGGTCGCGGATTCGAATCCCTGTTGCACCAAACATGATCGCTATTTCAGCCGTGGGGGCGTTATATTGTTACGGTCAATCCCACTATTCGTTGGTAAAAGAGTAACCCAAAATGTTGGCGGCGGGTGGTGATTAGTTGTCTTCCCTCTAGTCTTACACTATTAAATTAGGGACGGCTAGCGCAGATAGCCTTCGTGTAGCTTTGCATGAAATTCAAAAACAAACAATAAAATGGAACGTTGTTTTCTAGTCCTCGTCAATACTGTTCGGCTATGCACGTGCTACTGCCACAGTCCATTTAACTCTACATACAGGATTATTTGGAAACATATAGAACTGGAACTTCGGATTCTTTGTCTGGTTGTTTGTATGATTAACTACCGTACCGGTGACTGTAATTTCAAATTTCATTACTAGCAACTACATTGTGAGTACTAGATTGTGTCTTTGTTATGTCCTTTACTTTTCGTCTTGCCGGTAGGTAATATATATACACGATCACGCGCATAGGATCTACAAAGTCTCTTCTCCGAAAGTTAAACTCTTCTTTAAAGCCAACAGAGATTTCATTTAACCTTGTTATTAATCTCTTACAGTAACACTCAGTTTTGTCTGTCTTGAAAATGCGCGCATCTTGCTATCTAAATGTGCACGGAAATAAAAGATGAACTTAAGCATACTTGACATTTTGTACAAAAACGCATTAAAAGCATATCAACATTTTTTGAAACGTCTAATGTTTGGTTGTACGAGAGGCGTTTTTGAAAGTGAGGTATCGATTGACCAGTGTTTTCTAGTCTGATTTTTCAAGGTATCAACTGAAAAATAACTCTATACTGGGTCATAGAATAACATTATAAGTTTATTTATATATTGATGGATTTGAATAAAGGAAAGTTTAACCCTAAATCAAACCAAAGCAAAAAACGTACACAACTTATAGTATTAATTTACTTTTTTCTTTATCGAAATATAGGTTGTATTTAATAAAGGCTTAACTAATACTAATTTGACCGCAAATGTTTTGCGATTCTCTGTTAGTTAAATCGCACTTAATTTTACACAGGAAAGTGGCGCTGTGTGACTTCTACTAATAACAGCGATTTTATTGCAAACACACAGATCGCTAAATATATTCAATTAGACCGTTATTATAATACGCATTTTATTTAATAATGTACACATATACATTATACTGTAATTAGCGAAATTTAAAAGTTCTTTAGATGTTCTATATATGAATATTTTACTACCTAGCATGCAGTGTTTTAGTCCGCTTAGAATAAAAAGAAAGTTCCTCTTAAACGTGTGACATTTATATTTGCGGGAAAATATTTATTAAAATAAAAGTTGATTACAACACACTGTCGCTAGTTAGGTATTCACAATGCATTTAAAATGTTTAGAAAATTGTAAATATGTAGTGTAGCATATTAGTTAGACTCAAAGTTTGTATTTTTACTGTACATTTCTAAAATATAAGTATCAGTTATAGCATACCGGGCCCGACATACTGTTAGACCGTTCACTTTAAAACGAAATGAAAGTTGTAATGAGCACGTGTGTCAATATTTATTATAGCAAATGTTTTGGAAACAGAGTTCAAATATAATGCTATATAGGACAGGGTATTAACATGCATGGCAAAGGTCACTTTTGAGTTGACAAAGTGTATTTCGCAATACACAGTTGAATTAGGTAACTTTATTGCCTATAATCAGCAAATAATTAAGTCTACAATCATTTAATGCTGTAAGTTGATTTTATATCATTTATATTAATCGAACAATAATTAGTATAAAATATATTTAATTTATTTTACAGACACATACCGATAAAGATAAACAAAGTTCCTGTGTCAAGAGTTCGACTAATATGGAAGGCGAAATAAGTTTTCAAACTTATATAAAATTCATTATCCAAATTTTTTTTTCTTTTCAAATTATATTTAGTAACATTATCTGTCTTTTACAGAGGGAAGGAAGAGAATTTATCAGTAAAAAATCAGCGAGTAGAATAGTTATACAGTGTAATGAAGCTTCTACAACTTACAGTACCTCTTTTCATTCTGAAACACACGGTCTGACAAATATTTTGGACATTCTCAATACTAATCTTCAAATCATACTAGACGATACAATTAAACTTCTAAACAGTAAAGAAAAGTGAAAGTACGTGTTTATCCAAGTAATCTCAATAAATCAGTAAGTGCACATTTACAAAAGAGGGATATTTTCAAATTTTAAATTATTTTAACTATAATAGAAAAAGTAAATCAAAGTAAAAAAAAGACAACATATGACTCATTTAAAATTGAAATTACAATGTTAAAATTACCAGTAGGTAGTAACAGAGGCGAATTATCAAATGTTAGCCTTAACCAACTTAAGAAGGAGTTATTCCTATAATTAACAAGGACGATCTCTGTTATGTATTAGGCTTATCATCTGACTTTCTTAGCTAAAGACCAAAAGGACCAAGCTGCATAGAAGATATTAGTAAAGTTAACCATCACTGAAAGCATACCCACTCCCGTTGCAAACTCTCTTTGTTAACCTGAAGAAGACTGAAGAAGGTCGCAACGTTGTTCTGTACCTTAATACAATTTTAATACCCATACCACCTGTCTTGAGAATATATTGTTACTCTAAGTGGGTTTCTCGCCATCATAAATAAGAAGAAATTGACTTTCTGTGTGTGTAAAACGCGTGTCGATTTAAGAATATCGCCACTGTGTAATCATTCAGATGATGGGAGAGCTATTACTAGAACATGGGTTATAGGGGGTGGGGTAAAAAAAGCAATTGAGTTTAAGTATAAGATAATACAGATTTATAAAAGATTTACACAGCTGTTTTAAAATTATATAGATACATTTCTAAACTTAAAATACAAAGTATAGGATGGCCCTCTCATTGTGTTACATCAGAAGTAAGGGAGGAATATACTGAAGAATATATACTCTTTGCTGAAGAGGAAGGAGTGCAACTTTTCCCTAAAACATAGAATTTTATCCAGGTAGAAGGTAAGTTCCAAAACTCTGTCTTAGCTCTTTCTGTGGTCGTTGGGTGATGTCTGAGGACAAATCACAACTGACCTGCATAACTTCTGTTAAAAAATATCATTAATTAAAGAGCAGTAACACCAAACTTATAACATTGAAAGATAAACATCTGCCCAGAAAGATCAAACCAACATCTTCTGGCACCGTTCACAACAACACATGCTTGTTTGAAATCATGTGATACGTTAGAGAAGAAAAGTTCGTCTGTTTTGTATTATGGTACAGACACTATTGTCTACATTGTAGAAATATCTAAAAATTCATCTCTAGAAGATAATCTTAGAGAGTTTACAAACGAGCTGGACGGACTTATATGACATCGTGGGTCAGTGGTAGTCCGAGAACCCACGGTTGTTTGCGCAACAACAGGATGTCATGCGGTAAGATCAGAGGGTTCAATTTTATCAACAGTGAAAAAATTACTTTTAATCAATGAAATGTGTGACAACCAATATATTAGCCCTTTTCCGACTCCTATAACTGTGACTAATTATAGGAAAATTTGCAGAAATTCATAGATGCAGGCCATTTCCAACAAAGAAGAAGAGAGGAATTATCGTCCAATTTACAGCAAATGACATATCTTTCCGTATGTGTACTTATTTTTCTTTTTTTGCATCTTATGGATCTAACTCCTCGCCACGGTCTATGGACCGAAAAAAGAGGCATTTGTAGGCCTTCGGGATGGTGTCCAAGGGCTCTCAAGCATGATCTTTATAAGGTGAGTCACTTTACAATCATTAGAGTTCAAGGTGGATAACTGCCTACGACACATCTTACATATTTAGTGTCAAGTCCGACAGGAAGTTGTAAGTCACAGTTTGTAAGTAATGTTTTACCTTGTCATCTTGAAGTAAGTTATCCTATTCTTGAAAACAACGTGTGGTTTTATGGTGAATTTCAACCGCTGTACACAAATATAATGCAAAACATTCCCAGCATTGAATTTGTCGAAGGCTTAATTGAAACTTTTCGTAATTAATTACAGTCTGATAATCTTGTTTATCTTTGACGATCTCATGAGTGAAAGTGGAGAAAATAAACGAGTGTCTCAAATTTTTACGTGAAAGTCACTATTTAAATTGTTAGTGTTTTGTACAGAACGTTTCATCAGAGTAGAGAAGTACGTAATACAAGTTTAAATTCTAAATATGTTATTTTGTTCAAAAATGTCAGAAACAAATCTAAATGAATGTTTTGGTAATACAAATGTTTTCATCATGTATTAAATATTTTGAAGAAGTTTATCAAGACACACCGAGACACTATTCGTTGGTTAAAGAGTAGCCCAAGAGTTTGCGGTGGGTGGTGATAACTAGCTTTGAGGGCAAAATTTAAAAAATTATTAACAGCAATTCTAGTAGAATGGTTTTATTTGAAGAATAAGCCATATGCTAGGGAACTTACATTTAAATGTTTAATCACTGAATATATAAATGTATTTTTGTTTAAACAGCCGTTTTTCAGATAAATATATTTCAGGTGCTAATCGTCGTCAGTGAAATTGGGTGACGAGGCGCATTCACAACACTTCACGGAAATCTAGTAATATCAACTATCCCTACCTGTCGAGTTTTGCTAAGTTGTTGAGATCGCCCTCCAGTGGCACAGTAGTAAGTCTGTGGAATTAAACTGCGAGAAACCAGTTTTCAACATCTGTGGTGGGCAGAGTACAGATAGCCCATTGTATTGCTTTCTGCTTTAATACAGACAAACAAAGAGTTGTTGAGAGAAAATTTTACAATCGTTTATACAAAGAGGAGAGAGAAAGCCAAGATATTGACAAGTTTGCTGAAACTTCCTTGTTACGTTTGGCTGTCCCAAGACTGATCAACTTCTAAAACCTACTTTATCATGCACATTTTATATTAACAATTATCAACGCTGTAGTGTGAAGAAAGTTGATATTGAATCTAAATAAATGTATCAGTAAACAGTTTTTGTATGTTGTACTCACAGCCTCTTTTCATTTATTTATCATGACACCTGGAATTAAACAACGCCATGAGTTGCTCTTTCCACTACCTAAAGCTACACGTGAACAGATTAAAGGAATAATTGTCGGAACTAAAAATGACTTTTTATCTTGAGTATTTGTGAATGTGCTTTGAAAGTTTTAAAGGATAATGTTCCCATGACGAACATTATCCTTTAAAACTTTCAAACATACAAAGCAGAAACTTAAGACGATATAAGTCATTACTGAGAGAGTTGGCTGACAAGAAAAGAGCAGTTAAACAGAAAATAAAGTTGCTATTAAAGAAATAAGGGTTTTGTCGTTACTTGTAGCACCAATACTTTTAGTTTTGGTGAGTTAGTAGGACAGGCTATTGGTAAACAGTTAACACTGTGGAAAAATGAATGGTTCTCATTCCTGAAGAACTGATACATTTACATTATTAATCTATGGCTTATGAATAGCCTGAACGTAAAATATTAAACTCTATATATAACAATATGAAGTCAATCGTGCATAATGATACATTACCTTTAGATTGTAAAGTAAAGACGACAAACCAATTGCAATAACGTCATCAGACCGTTAATTCACAAGACATCGACCCCGTTAAAATTATAATGGAATCGTCGACACGTTAAAATTTAGCGATCGTCAAAATCGTTCCTCAGAAATATGAAAAGAAAACAGGAATTCTGCTAAACTTGATATATTCCAGTTGTGATCTAACGTGGAATAATCGTGCAGAATTACTGGCTAGTGAAAAATCCATCTCAAACTGTAGCATAATTTACATAATCAACAACGTACTACGAAAGCGAAATAATTTCAGCCGTGAGGTCGTTATAATGGCACGGTTAATCCCACTATTCGTTAGTAAAAGAGTAGTCCAAGAGTTGGCGGCGGGTGGTGATGACTAGCTGACTTCCCTCTAGTCTTACACTGCAAAATTAGGGACGGCTTGCGGAAATAGCCCTCGTGTAGCTTTGCGCGAAATTCTAAAATAACTCTGTCTGCGGTGTGGAAAAGATTTTACAAAACACCCATTAAAGTAAAATTTTATTTCAAAGTAGGCGATGAAGTACGTATTAGTAAAGTGAAGCGTCATTTTAAAAGACTTGGATTGACAGATGAAATATTTACGAGTTATCAAAGAATAGAGAGAAATTCACTGGTTTATAAACTACAAGACCAACTAGGATTAAAAGTAAATGGAACATTTTATGAATGTGAATTACAAATAGTTATAAATCTTTCAATGACGTCCATGTTGTTGAAGAAATATTACTTGAATGAAGAAAGGGTAAAAACAAACAGTATTTTGTAAATGGAAAGGATATCCTATAAAATTTAATGTCTGGATTCCTCAAACAGATGCAAATCGTCTGTCTTCATAAAATGTTACTGCATGTCTCGTTATTCAACATGAATCATTTGAATGTAACGTTTTCTAGTAACAGTTCTATGAATTATTTTGCTAATAATGCTGTGACGAACTATGTCACTAATCGTCCGAGATCTATCAACTTTGAAGGTGCGTGAGAAGTAGTAGTCTTAGTCGAATTACACCAATCACATAATGTGCCTAACGGTACAGGATGGATAGTAGTAGTCTTAGTCGAATTACACCATTCACATAACGTGCCTAACGGTACAGGATGGATAGTAGTAGTCTTAGTCGAATTACACCATTCACATAACGTGCCTAACTGTACAGGATGGATATCATACTTTTTTAGGCTCTCACTTTGCTGCTTTAACAAATTATAGTAGTCAAGGTCATTGTAAAAACCTTAAGATATAATTAGACCCTTAAGCAAAGTAAGTAAATATGCTTCCTAAATCCGACAATGAACGTTATGTTAATTCATCCTAAAAATAAGCATGAACGAAAATGATGAAGCCACTATAACACTCAGTTATGTGCTATCAGTTATACTTGAATTTATCAATAATTACGCGATAACCGAGCTCACTGTAGCACCATATGCTGTTAATATGTACGAATTGTTCAAGTTAAAGGCCAGGATGGATACATGATCACGAATAATCAATACAGACAGACCTTTACCTACACAACATTTTTAGACTATAAAGATCGATATAAAGGACGGACGACGCTGGTCAACCTATTGCCTTTAAAAGTTCTTTACAATCAAGAACCAGACATCTATGACACATGCTACGACTATCAAGTGAAAGATTTTACTTTATTATACTGGTAGTCAATGGTAACATGGATGGGAAGAAGTTTTAAACAAATTTTTTGTTCTGCTATATCATTTCTGAAAAACAAAATTAGCCTTTTGAAAACAAGCAGTTAAATCAGGTATAAATTTAGTTTTTGATGTCATACAAGGAAAACCTTCTGTTTTTGCTGAAAAGTGGCCGAAGAATCTGGCCAAAGAGCTCTACAAAATAAAAATAAGAAACAGGTGTCATGTTCAGAATATCTAAAGCTTGTTTGTTTTGTTGCGGCGTGGTAACATACTCCTCATTAGTACAGTCCATGAATACAAGTCGTGATTAAGTTTTGTTTGTTTGTTTTGAATTTGCCCCCCAGTGGCTCAGCGGTGTGTCTGCGGACTTACACGCTAAAATCCGGGTTTTGATACCTGTGGTGGGCAGAGCACAGATAGCCCATTGTGTAGCTTTGTGCTTAATTCAAAACAACAACAACGTTTTGAATTTTGCGCAAAGCTACTCGAGGACTATCTGCGCTAGCCGTCCCTAATTTAGCAGTGTAAGACTAGAGGGAAGGCAGCTAGTGATCACCACCCATCGCCAACTCTTGGACTACTCTTTTACCAACGAATAGTGGGATTGACCGTCACATTATAACGCCCCCACGGCTGAATTGGCGAAACATGTTTGGTGCGACTGGGATTCGAACCCGCGACTCTCTGATTATTAGTCGAACGCCTTAACACACTTGGCTATGTCGGACCATATCTAAAGCTAAGAGATGAATAACATCGACTTTATATTTTTTGACAAATAATCATGACTCTTCTACCACACGAAAATTTTTGTTAGTGTACAAAATCTGAACTTGAGTTATTTTCTCTCCCTCTCACACAAACAGTAATTGAAGGTAAGTGGACTGAATATTATCCTATATCTTTAGTGACCGACAGAGTGCCTGTAGAATTTCTATATCAGCATTAGATGAATATTTACATCCAGTCCAATCGCATCCTCGTGTAAAGGCAAAGATTGTCAAGCCTGATGGTGTCAATATAAAATAGGATGAGAATAAATCTGCACCTGTAAACTTCTTAGTTTATTCTCTGTTTACCCAGATAGATGTACACGTTTATAATAAACTAATTTCTTTGCCTCTTAACCTTTATGCTTATACAATCTAGACAGAAACTTTATTAAGTTATTAATGGCGAAGTTAAGAAAAGTCACTTGACATCGTCCATGGGGATAAAATATACAGCAGGTAATGTATATTTCCTCAGTTTAAATGGTGGTGATAATGATGGAATCAAAGCCCAGCACGTGGATCACGTCGTAATCAAACAGTTGAAATGACCACTAATTTATATCCAGATATCTTTTATGGAAGTTTTTTGCCTAATGGTATAAGTTTTAAACTTTCACTCATTTTAAGTAAAGAATCGTTTGGTATTTTATCAAATGATGAATAAGAATCGAATATTGTATAAAAATATGTTTCTATCTGTGCTAGAAAGTTAAGATCAGCACATCAGTTGTTCTCTCACATGATGAATCATTTCAGAGAGAAACAGCTAAATATCTTTTGAAATATATAATGTGTTGATCATTTTTAATTCTCTAGGGAATATATAAGCATGTATCGATAATGCTTTTTTTAGGTCAAATGCCTACGCGTCATGTTATAAAAATGTTTTAATAACGATGCTTTGAATGGATCTTGTAAGAACAATCCATACAATTTCAAACATTACAAAATCAATTTTGTGACAAACAATGTCTAAGGAAAACAAATACCAACTTGACCTTTGAAGCTGAGTTGTATGCACGAAGCTATGAAACATGATTTAATGGAATTGGAAAACAATTTCAGGATCAAGAAATTGATATAAGGTATAATAATTATTTCGTGATGACGAGAAAACCCACTTGTAGAGAAAATTATATATTTAAAAATTGCTGGTATGGGTAGAAAAAGCATCAGCAGAGAAGAAACGTTGTTTGCTCCTCTATTAGTGCTTTCTCTATCCATACCGGCCGTTTCTAAATGTATAAAAAAATATTTGGAAGAGTACACGTTCTTTGCCTTTCGTCTTACACCAGATCTACCTGCTAGAGATTTTTACTTTAACTTGATGAAGGACGAAAAACGAAAACTCATATTAAAAGTTGGGCTCCATGAAGATAGTAATGATATGTTTGTTCACGATTTTGTTGTAAAACGTTTATATATATATATATATACATCTTTAATATATGTTCTTCATCTTTATTGTGAGAAAATAAATTATTAAAAATAATTATTGTGTCCAGTTTTTTATTAAAATAAAGTTATTGAAGTTGTTAGACACAAGAGTGAGTAAGATATTGTCCTTTGGATGAATTAATGAATTAATTAAGGATGAATTCTACAGTGTGGCACTATTACGTAACCATTCAATATATCGGCAGCATTACGCCCCTGATGACAAAGTTTTGAAAGGACATAATGTAGAAGCACATTCTCTACGTTTTGGTACTATAACATAATCATTCACAATGGCCCCTTGTCATGACGATCTAGTAATGCTTCCCTGACTTGGAACTTTGACCTCGTCAATTTTGATGACCTAACCCCTCTCCCCTCCCTCGTCGTGCATATAGCGCCGTCTTTTGGTTCGTCTGAAGTGCCAAACTAACCCCATATGAGTATTAAGAGTTTAAACACAGAAAGAAACCTTTAAGGCTCTGATGTGAACAAATAATATGCATCATATTAAAGTAAATATCTATGAATCAGTATCTGACCACCCACCCCAACTTAGAAGTAATCCTGATGGTTGAAAATTCGAGGTTAGATACATGAAATGCACATAAAACAGGTATTTCATTTCGCAACTTCGCAATGAAAAATATCAACATCTCTGTGTCTATTGTTCTAATATACAGGTGAAAGCAAAAGTTTAATAAATTTGTTATTTTACACCAAAAAATCATTTGCTGTGTGTTTTCAAGAGCATAAATATTTACGATGGAATACAAAAATGAAATATTTTCGAAGTCTCTCTTTACAAAATTAACTATCACACTAGCCCTGAAAAAAAGGAATATTTTAAGAACTTCCAAAGAGAAACAAAACAAAAGAAACAAAAATGATGACTTGCACATAACAATAACTTTACATCTAACTTAGCTGATAATGGCGTCAAAAACTGATTGCAAATGTTTAAAGATAAGAATGATAGCGTTCACAGCATTTCAGTGAAATATAATGGTATGGACATTTTCTAACAAAAAAATATGCCAAGTCAAACTGATCGGAAATAAAAACTCGAAACCTTCGGAGAATACCAATTGCCTTCAGTATTACACCTATCCAGTTTCTGAAAAACTAGAACCAAAAACAGTTCAATACAGTTTATAGAATTATTTTACATGCTGTCATTGTATTTCGAAACAAGTTGGAGACGGCATTTCCATTTTCTTTGAACACTGCATGCCATATGAAGCATATTCGTGCCACTGTCAAAGTTCTACACTACCAGCCTCCTGAAATTTAGCTGGCGACTTCCCATAGTACCGTGAGTGACATTCCTCTCTCACGTGATGGCGTTCATTAAATTCTTTACTAACTTTCCGCTGGCACCAACTTTCTCTGCCACACAGCAAGATTATATCGATCTTTTCCTGTTTTGACAACGCCGCCTCAGTCAAATATTTGGAATTTAGAAATTCTGCAAATCATCTTTGGTTCCAGACTTTTAGGACGCTCTGTATAACAAGGTATACACCAATGAGAAACAAAATAGCAAACATTTATAGAAATTATCTGTACAAAAGTTCAGTTTTGAAGGATAATAACAGAAGTTCCCCTTTCAGTGGCATAGTAGTATGTCTACTGACGTGCAACGCGAGAAGCCGGGTTGCTATAACCATAGTGGGCACACCACAAATAGCCCACTATGAAGCTTTGTGCTTAACTACAAACAAACACACAAGCTAACCGCAACAGGAATTTCCAGGTATATCTGGGGTACCCCTTGTTTTCAGTTATCAACCCAATCACAGATTAAAAACAAGTGTATTATCATAGCAAACTCATCAGAGTTCAATTAGGAGGTAGTGGATAGTACCTAATTGCTCTAGACCATAACATCCACTGTCCACGAACAGTTGTGGCATGGTAACATACTCCTCATTAGTACAGCCCATGCATACATGTCGTGATTAAGTTTTGTTTGTTTGTTTTGAATTTCGCGCAAAGCTACTCGAGGGTTGTCTGTGCTAGCCGTCCCTAATTTAGCAGTGTAAAACAAGAAGGAAGGCAGCTAGTTATCACCACCCACTGCCAACTCTTGGGCTACTCTTTTATCAACGAATAGTGGGATTGACCATAACATTATAACGCCCCCACGGCTGAAAGGGCGAGTATGTTTGACGCGACGGCGATTCGAACCCGCGACCCTCGGATTACGAGTCACACGCCTTAACCCATCTGGCCATGCCGGGCCATGATTAAGTATGAGTGACATTAAGTTCAAGTACTTGTAGACGTAAAGTCAGCATTTTAAAGATTAAAATCAAGAAACGATTTCACAAACACGAAGAGCAATAACTTAACGTGAAATAAACAAGAAACAACAAGAACCAGGTTACCGATAACATTAGCCTCAGAATACACTATTCAGAGTTGTAGCCAAGCCAGTTAGAATGCAAAAACTTTTGTTAAAATATTGTTCATGATTGCATATGCGTTAAACAAGTAACCCGTAAAGGCTAATTAATTGTCAAAACATCAGTGAAGAAACCAAACCACCATACGTGACTAAACGCTACAAGTGTGAAATTTCACGTTTTATGACCTTTCATAGGTAAAAAGTAGCTATTCAATGTTGCAAAAATAAAGTTAAATTTACAATTTCAAGTCAAATTTAAAAGTAGAGATATGTTTTTTGACCTTGAATATGAGGTAAGTATAACAAAATTGGTTGGACGAGTTATTATTTTCACACCAACTCTGATATTTTCAAAATTTGTTTTGAAGAAAAACAACAACAAAAACAACATTTGCGTCATTCGGTCCACGATTAAACTCTATATTACATTGGAATAATTTGTTTCGCTTCAGTAATTACAAAACACTGCTGCTTGCTAACTAGTCCTAAACCACATTACTGCCTAGTTTGAGGTACCATTGACACAAGTTCACGCGGTACCTTAATTAGGGTTGGTGGTATGAAGCTTAAAATATCTGTCTTGGAAACAAAAGCAACAGTCTTGACCCAATTTCAACAAACGTAGTGACATGAACAAGCGGAAATGATTAATTGACTAATTTTTGCCTGTGACGAGTCAGCTAAGCCTGTAACACAGCACATTCAACATATGACCGTACAATAAGCCTGGTTTTCGTCATTTAGAAACATTTACGGTTAACCATTTATCTACGGTGTTCACGTCATAATGAAAGTAGAATTGATATGATTTCTTATACTATTTACTACGTGCCAATACAGAGGAAAAAATTAAAGAGATTTAAAACGTTTTAATGATTGAATAAGCTCATATTTTTACAGTAACAATTATAAGAGTAGACTAAATTCTTTTCATTCTTTTCCGGTTTGAACTGTAAACCTCCAACAATTTGCTCCCCAGTGAAACAGCGGCATATCTGTGGACTCACACCGCGGGAAAACGAGTTTCAATACCCGTAGTGAGCAGAGTACAAACAGCTCATTGTGTAGCTTTGTGCTTATTTCCAAACCAAACAGTCCAACAATGAAAATTTCATGTTACTTTATATATTAAGTCCTTGCTGAAGATAGTGCAATATATGATAGACACAAATGCATAGATTATTAATGCTACGATTAAAAACGTATTATATGCAAACATGACAATAATTCGTCAAAGTTAGTCTAGAAACTGGTTACAAAGTAGTGTTAGAAGGTGAAACACAGCACTTGCTCAAAAACAAAAGGGATATAGATAGTTTCTCTATAACAGTAAGTATTCATACAAAAATATATATCCAAGGGTGAAATTTACCAAATTTACGAAAAATCTAACCATATGATGCTAGTTTTTTCTTCAGTGTACCCTAATTTAAAAAAAAACGAACTTACAGATATATGTACAAAATATTGTGCGTGAACTTTAAATCAAGTTATGTGAGTGCAATACACCGTATGTGTGTGTTATGTATATGTGTAAATATTTTGTAAACGACAACATGTCGTGTTGTGTTTGAATTTTCATTTGTATTATTCATTTTTCCATATTGATATTATTGTTTCGAAGTTTAAACTAAAATATGTTGTTATTTATTTAGGGTAACATTTAGAACTTTCTTAAATTAAGTAGACCAATCATATGTTTGTAAATGAGTGCTGGTGACTTCCTGTCTAGACGTGTAGTCTCGTGCAAGAACGGACACGCGCGGATTGCTCTGGAGTTATATGGAAATTGCAAGATTGTTCGAGAAGTAGGCCTACCGGTATAAAAGACGGTGACAAGAGAGAGATTCAGTCATCAGTTTTTATTCGAGGGAGAGAGATTCAGTCATTAGTTTTATTCGAAGAAAAAGAGTGAGATTCAGACATCAGTTTTATTTCAAAAGAAGAGAGTTAGTTATTTGAGAAAGATTAAGTGTTTGCTGTGAATATTCAACTTGGATTTGTGATTGAAGTTAGATCTACGGAAGCTGTGATTTTATTTCGTCAATCTCTACGATACATCTGAATTACTGCTTGTGCTGAGAGACGGCGAATTTATTGAACTGTGAACTGTTTCGGAATTTCTTCGTGGGACCAAATTCACATCCTAGACTGGAATTCGAGACTTTCATTTTAGATCATTATATTAGATACAGGCCAGTACCGTTTTGTATTGTGATTAATTTTGAAGTTTGAAACTAGTATTATTTTGTTTTGTAATTAATTTCGAATGTTATAACTTAATATCTGTCACTGTTATTATATAATTTATGTTATATCTGTTATATTTGTTAATAGTTTAGTGTAATAAATTATACAAGCTGTTATCTGCGTTTTTCTGTTGCGTTTAGTCTACAAAGAACATAAAACATTAAAAAATACGTAACAGTGTGGTTGAAATCATGTTATTATTGAATTTGGAAAAAAATGGAGCTCATTTCAATAAACCTACAGTTAACTTTTGGTTTTTATAAGTTAAACGATAAAACAGCATGTAAATAATGAGCTAATCCGTCTTGCAAGAGTGGCATTCTTCCTGTTCTGAGGTATATGTTTTACAGCTAATTGGTTACAAACACATTACGTAATACATCCTGATACAAATCACCGGTTATAATTAGCTAATGTCGTGTCGAACGTGAACTGTTACCGAGCTGGAATTTAATATCTTTAAATCTTTGTGTCAGTCAATTTGTCTCTATTTAGAACTTAAAGAAAGCTGTATAGTATTAATTCGAATCGTGTAGCTTTGACCTTGCTAAAAATCTTACATTTCTTATATATTGTACTGTTGTTTCGAAGAACAATCAAACAATACCAATCATACGACACAATTTTTACCATTTGTCTTTACGTACTTGTGTGTACATAGGATTAAAGTGTATTCGTGCATACATATTCCGATTTAAATATGTTACTGTATTTCTGTGGTAGGATCAAACCTTTCTTTCTTTCTCATGTACGTGATTGTATCTCAGATCATTCTTGTTCATTGTTTCTCGTACATGTTCATATTTCAGATCATCTTTATCTCTATCTCTCTTATGCCATGTTTATACCTCATATGTTCATATCTTATCTCCATCTGTCTCATGTCATGTTTGTACTAGGGATTAAACATTTCATTGTGTTCCTCGTGTACATCTTAGATTAGATATTTCTCTGTTTTACTCATATACGTATGTCTGGGATTAACTATTTTCCCTGGTTTATTCATTTATATGTATATACCAAATATACACTTCTCTTCCTTTTCTTCATTTTATAAATACATAAAAAGATCAAAAATATTTCATGCGTGTAACAAGGATTAAACATGTCAATGTGTTTATTATGCATATATGTATATATATATATGCGTGTTTATATAGAGATAAATATTTGTCTATCTTCCACATGTGGGAAAGTTCACCAGGAATCGAAATTTTCCTTACGTCGAATTGTCGAGTTTGTCACAGCCCTTCTTAGTATCTTATCATAGTATTTTTGTGTATAATGAATAGTCGTTCCTTTATCGATTCGGAACCACGCCGACTTAGGTAACGATTAGGCACGATGTCTCGGCTATTATGGTAAAATATTTCTGTTCAGAAATTGTTCATAATTACGGATAATATTAATGATAACATAAAATATCTTTAACCATCATGTAAGCAATTACTGAATGCCAGAGGTACGAATCGTTGGAAACAAAACTGTTGTGTAAATGTTTCCTTGACAATGGATGAAGTTATGTGATAAAAATATGAAAAAAGCTGGAAACCTCCTGCAGTTCATATTTACAAATAGGATGAAAAACTGAAAAATATGGTGGAAAGAAGAAGAGGAAGATATTTTCCATTTTGAAAACATTTAATACGTAATGAATACTAATTTGTTCAAAATATGTTTTATTAATTTACATTACATTTATCTGCGACAAACGTACCTTACAAATAAAAACAAACTTCTTTTCTTTCTGGTTGAGTAAAAAACCCAACCGGTACAATATTTTAAAGTAAAATTTTATTTTATTATTTAGATTAAATATATGTTTTACTTGATTTACAATGTTGTTAAGTGAAGCTGAAAATTAAAACGAGAAAGTCCACCTGCCACTTCACAGTTTGTTTCCGAAAGCTTCATCGTATAGAGCAATGAAGAAAGATGTGAGTGTGCCATAATGACGGTTTTTGTTTCAGTACAAATTCAACATTCAAGTCAGTTTTTTTAAATTAACAAATAACAACGAATTCACTATTGAAAGGTCCGGCACTTGACTCGTAATCTGAAGGTCGCGGGTTTGACTGCCCGTCGCACCAAACATGCTCGCCCTTTCAGTCATGGGAGCGTCATAACGTTACCTTTATCCCACTATTCGTTGGTAAAGGAGTAACTTAAGAGTTGGCGGGTGGGTGGTGATGACTAGCTGCCTTTCCTCTAATCTTACACTGCTAAAATAGGGACAACTATCGCAGAGAGCCCTCGTGTAACCTTGCACGAAATTCAAAACAAACCAATCAATATTGGTCATTTCTTTACATTAAAAAATAGTAACGGAAATTTCAAGGTGTCGCTATTTGGTGGCGACGTTTAGTGGCATAAAATAGCAATTTTAATAGCTGAGAGCAGGCAAACGATACTGCAAATAACCGCGAAGGCAATATCTTGAAATATCATTGTCATTTGTAATTTTTTTTTTCAACAATATATCTATTAGCCCTAAAATGTGCTGGTATATAAATAATCATGCATTCAAACTAAATTCAAAGCTACCAAGCAATAATAATTTATTGTAAGCTAATAATCAAATGTTGTGTTTTTTATAAGCTCGTAGGTTTCTGCAGCACTACATATTTCACGTTTTGCACATACACAACACATTATATCAGAGCCTCTCAGAGAAATTCCGGGACCTGGTGCAACCTTCCTCTCCCACACACCCTATTCCCGTATGCCTCCTATCGGCCAAAATGTTGGCACAATTTTTCTCTCCCTTAAAGTTTACTTTTCCAAATCTAATTCTTTTTCTGAATAAGCATTTTCCCATTCTACCCTACATTTATCCATATTATTGAAATACACCGAAAAAACTGTTAATTAATTCTTTGGGTTCTGTGATGCATGATACTATAGTTCTTTCAATCTTCGTCAGACATGATGAAATAACTTTTTAATCAAGTGTAAGATACTATCAAAGAATATGTGTATGTATCTCTTTCTCTCTTTTTTATTTTACTCATTTTATTTCCTTTTTAGAGTTACCCCTTGGTTCTTTGCCCGGACCTCTCACTTTTATCTTCCAACGGGCCTTACTTTGGGTTTCAGTCACAGTTCTCTGTAATTTTGAAATACTGATTAAAGGAAAAGCAGTTAATAACTAACACTATCTGCTAGAAGTCCGATTTTGACCCAAAAAACGAATTAAATGTAATTCGTGTAATACATCTATATCTGAAAGTGTGGAGCGTGTTCGAGGGCGTCGTAACGTCTTGGCCTGGCATGGCCTAGTGCGTTAAGGTGTGCGCTTCGTAATTTGAGGGTCGCTGGTTCGCTCCCGAGTCGCGCCAAACATGCTCGCCCTCCCAGCCGTGGGGGCGTTATAATGTGACGGTCAATCCCACTTTTCTTTGGTGAAAGAGTAGCCCAAGAGTTGGCGGTGGGTGGTGATGACTAGCTGCCTTCCCTCTAGTCTTACACTGCTAAATTAGGGGCGGCTAGCACAGATAGCCCTCGAGTAGCTTTGTGCGAAATTCCAAAACAAACAAACAAACGTAACGTCTTTGCAATATGCAGTTTAGGGAGCAAAACACAAAGGTCTCGCCCGGCCCTGAAAGTACTCTTATGTTATATACTTTTTAAGAACATTTGTATTTATGTGTTTTTACTCCATGTAGATGAAAATTGCAAAAAGGCAGTACTTAAAACAGTAAAAAACTGATATTACGCGTAAAGAGAAAATAAAAGGGCGATAAAAGTGACGGTATGCACTGATTGTGATAAATATTGCTGAAAGGAATGATATTCTACAAGGATATAAAGTTATAAACCTTAATACAATACAATTGTAAATTTAGGGGCACATAAACTCTATAAATTTTTTTTTTTACAAATATTTAATCAAAATCAGTTTAGAAAACGATATAACATCAAAAAAGTTGTATTTTATCACAATAACAATGTATTTGTGGGCCAGGTGTTGCTTAGGGTTAGTGTACTAAGACTGTGAATTCGAGGGCTCATGGTGCATGTCCTACTACTAAGAAAACACGTTCCAAAGATTAGGGAAATGGGTGGGTTATAAGTGTGACAGTTAGACAAGAGCAGATCAATAACTGACTGTAAGTGTCGTTGATTAGCGGCCTTCCCCTTAAATAATCAGGCAGTTTAAAATTACGGACTATTAAGAGGAGATAACATTTGTGTAGCTATACAACAAAATTAGAAACAAGTAAAATTGATGTGAGGGTAAATTATTGACAACGTTTTTATTGTACATTTAATACGCACATTAGACTAAAACATCATAATACATTACAAAAATAAAATGATAATAATCCAGACATAGCGCAGTTGAGTGAGGGGAAAGCAACTTTACTGTCATTAAAAACAGCATTGTAAACAAAGCGAGACTTATGAATGTTGTTTTTATACATTTGTACGAGATTACCAAACTAACGATACTTACTTCTGGTTAAAATTTTCAAAGGTTTTCCTTTTATGTGTTTCATGTTATATCCAGGATTATAATTTTATACTTATAGCCTTATAGAAGACACAACATAAAACGAAAATGACAGATCGCACGTTTAGGTTAGCAAAGTAAAACATCACTCGTCATCTTTTACACGTTATGAAAAATAATACGATTTAATTTATTGAGAAGAAAACGAGTGTGTGTGTTTTCTAATAACAAAATCGGGCTATCTTCTGAGTCCACCAAATGTTTGAAAATAAGTAAAGGTAAACTGTATAAATAATTATAATTAATAATATTCACAAAACAATAAGAAGAAAAACAAGAACTGAAAGATCTGTATGTGAATCACGGAAATTTTGTGATTTAAATAAAGCTTAAAGGACATAATCTAATAATTATTTTATAGTTTTAATCGAAGAAATTAAAATGAAACTAACAAGGCTTAACGACAGCAGTAATTATCCAAACACACTTCAAATATGTATGATGAAACTATCTAACATAGAATAAATAAAGTCATTTTCATTGACTCACTTGAACAATAAATGGCCCGGCATGACCAAATGTGGTAAGGTGTTTGACTCGTAATTTGAGGGTTGCGGGTTCGAATCCCGGTTGCACCAAACATGCTTGCCTTTTAGGCCGTGAGGACGTTATTATGTGACGGTCAATTCCACTATTCGTTGGTAAAAGAGTATCCTAAGTGTTGGCGGTGGGTGGTGATGACTAGCTGTCTTCCCTCGAGTCTTACACTGCTAAATTAGGGACGGCTAGCACAGATAGCCCTCGTGTAGCTTTGTGCGAAATTCAAAAACAAACAAACAAACAATCCGATATATTAAGTGTTACGTATTTTTTAATGTTTTATGTTCTTCGTAGACTAAACGCAACAGAAAAAACGCAGATAACAGCTTGTATAATTTATTACACTAAACTATTAACAAATATAACAGATATAACATAAATTATATAATAACAGTGACAGATATTAAGTTACAACATTCGAAATTAATTACGAAACAAAATAATACTAGTTTCAAACTTCAAAATTAATCACAATACAAAATGGTACTGGCCTGTATCTAATATAATGATCTAAAATGAAAGTCTCAAATTCCAGTCTAGGGTGTGAATTTAGTCCCACGAAGAAATTCCGAAGCTTAAATGAAGAAGTTCAGAAACAGTTCACAGTTCAATAAATTCGCCGACTCTCAACACAAGCAGTAATTCAGATGAATCGTAGAGATTGACGAAATAAAATCACAGCTTCCGTAGATCTAACTTCAGTCACAAATCCAAGTTGAATAATCACAGCAAACACTTAATCTTTCTCAACTAACTGACTCTCTTCTTTTGAAATAAAACTAATGTCTTACTCTCCTCTTTTCTTCGAATAATAACTGATGTCTAAATCTCTCTCTTGCCTCTAGCATCTTCGTCTGTTTATATATTGTAGGCCTAAACTCCTCGAAAGACCGCGAAAATTCTACAGGTCTCCAGGGTAATCCACGCATGCCCGTTCTTGCACGAGACTAAACGTCTAGACACGTAGTCACCAGCACTTCATTTACAAACATATGATTGGATTACTTAATTCAAGAAAATTCTAAATGTTACCCTAAATATATAACAACATATTTTATTAGTTTAAACTTCGAAACAATAATATAAATATGGAAAAATGAATAATAGAAATGAAAATTCAAACACAACACGACATGTTGTCGTTTACAAAACATTTACACGACATTTACATAACATAAGAAAGCCTTTGACACAGTCAACATATTTCTATTAAATATCGCCTACACACTAATGTAGCAAAGATTTTAATATTCAGATGGATTTCTAATTATTTTAAGAAACTGAACAGCTGTGGTCAAAATAAACATGTCATTAAAACCATTCAACATTTCAGCAGAGGTTCAAATGTTGATAAAAGAGTAGCCCAAGAGTTGGCGGTGATGACTAGCTGCCTTCCCTCTAGTCTGATACCACTAAATTAAGAACAGCTAGCGCAGATAGCTCTCGAGTAATTTTGCGCGAAATTCAAAACAAATGAACAATAACTGACCTAATATAGCTTAATAAGCTAACCATATTCCTCGTATAAATTAAGCATAAACTAATAAGTTTTAACAGACCTAGTTAAATACTCTTACTTGCAGAAATAACAATGAAAGTAATAAGGTTTAAAACGCTTAGTTAAATAACCTTACATATGGAAATTACGATGAAACTTATAACGCTTAATGGGTTAAGTTATACAGGCTTTGTTACGTATTATAATCTATGATTTCAAATAATCGGACATTTTAATTTAGAGGTTAATTGAAAATCGATATGTATTAAATTTATGAAATTTGCCTAGAAGATTGACACACACGATTTTATTTCGTTACACAAATACATTTTAATAAAAAAATAACAGTTCATGCACAATAACGGTTATTACAAATAATGATTTATATACAAAAGTTTTACAAACTGACAAACGATACTGAGTCTTCTACCTGGTCTGTAATTGAATTTTTATCGACGATTCATGAACATTGAATTATATGTTGATATTGCTACACTTTGTTTAATGGCTCACCTCACGTCGTTTACGAGGTGACTTTTCTATTGACGAAGATAGCTGATGCGCCTCTAGATATACTAATGTACGAGGTTAATTCACTGAATTTAAACTGTTAGCAATGTTCGAAATCTATAAATCTTCCTAGTCAAATATCTGTAGCTTCCCTACTCGTTTATCACAATATCTTCCGAGGTTAATAGTATATTGACTGCAGCAAGTCAACACTATACATATTATACTGTTTTCCGCGCGTTGCGATTTATACATTTTAAGGCAAAGTTGTAGAAAACTTAGTAGATCCAACAATACTGGTATTTATGTAGATATACACTGCTGACCAAAATCTTAAGGTCAATGAATCTAAAGACAAAATGTGCAATATGCAGTGTTAGACTCAACCACTTATTTGAGTAGAGCTTCAAAAAATGAAAATAATAAAATAAAAAATAAAATAAAAAACTTTTTAGCATTTAATAAAGAAAATGGGAACACTATGAAATTAGCCTAAATACTAGCTTGTCAAAAGTTTAAGACCATACCAAAAAGAAGTCCTAAACAGGGTAGGAAATGCCCAACAAGAGATCTTAGTAGTGAGTTACACGGTCGTCATTGCGAATAACTGCAAACATTCGCTTCGACATGGTCGATATAAGCGTTTGCAGAAGGCTGGCTGGAATGTTATTCCAAGTGGTAAAGATGGCTTCACAAAGATCATGTACTGTTTGGAATTGACGTTCATTTCCATAGACTGTCCTTGTCATCCACTCCCAATCATTCAGTTCGGACGAACACGCTGAATGGTCCAAGAAAATAAGATTATTCGCCATGAAAAAGTCCTTTGTCCTGCGGGCATTGTGGATTGCAGCGTTGTCCTTCTGAAAGATCCAGTCATTTCCACAAGCGAGGACCTTCAGTAAATAAGGATGCTTTCTCGAACATGCCAATACAGCCAGCTGCTGTTTGACGCCCATTGTTCCATGGAAGGAGAAAGCACCGCAGATCATGATGAAACCCCCTCAACTGTGTCGTGTAGAAAATGTCTTTGGTGGGATGTCCTTATCGTGCCAGTAACATTGGAAGCCATCTGGACCATCCAGTTTAAATTTCTTCTCATCAGAGAACAAAACCTTCGTCCACTTTTCTACGTTCCATGTTTGGTGTTCCTCAGCAAAGTTTAACCAAGCTGTTTCGTGGTGTGGAAGGAGGCGTGGCCTTTGAAGATGTTTACGGATTTTAAAGCCTTTCTCTCGTAGATACCGTCTTGTTGTTCTTGAGCTGCATTCTGCGTCCGTAAGGGCCTTAATCTAGTTTGATGGTCGGCTGGTGTCTTATTGGACAAACTGTCGAATCCTCCTGCTCAATGCCGGCGAAATTTTCTTGGGCCGACCACTTTACATTCGCGTTTCGTATACCTCAGGGTCTTTTAAGAAATTTGCAACAGCAGTTTTACTGCGCCCAATCTCACCAGCGATGGCACGTTGAGAGAGACTTTGCTTTTGCAGCTCGACAATTCTGCCACGTTCAAACTGTCAACTTTTTAGCCTTTGCCATGTTTTTACCCAATGTAACACAGGAGATGTCAGTAGAAGATGTTGACAACGCTAATGCTTGAACACAAATGACTAAATTCGTTACGTGTTCACCGCTTCGTTTCAGTATGGTCTTAAAGTTTTGACCAGCTAGTATTTAGGCTAATTTCATAGTGTTCACATTTTCCCTATTAAATGCTGAAATTTTTTTTTAATTTTTATATTCCCTTTTATTATTTTCATCTTTCGAAGCTTTACTCAAATAAGTGGTTGAGTCTAACAGCGCAAAATGCATATTTTTACTTTATGTTCATTGCATATACACATTGTTGATTCTTATGCTAAAGAATCTTCTACAAATTTAGAGAATAGGCGGGACTTTCGCAATACACATTTAATAATATAAGTTACAAGCATTTATAAACATATATTAAACTAAAACATACATAGATATTAGAATAAATATATATTAATTAATCCGTTACACGTTACTTGTAGAAATTAAAGTGAAACTAATAAAGCTTAATAGAAATTTATTCTCAAAGCGGCTGGTATGGATATTAAAACTTTAATGAAAATAAAGTATAGAACAAAGTTTTGACCTTCTTGGGTCGTCTTCAAGTTAATCTGATGTGGGTTTCTCGTCATCACGAAAAGCTTAATAGACAGAGTCAAATAGCGTTCACGCAGGGGATACTGCCGAGTTTTCTGTACTCTGGTTCAGGTGAACAAACAGATAAGTCTGCGTAAGTAGCTTTACTTGTTGAAATTAAAGTTAAACTAATAATGTTTAACAGACTTTGTTAGCTAAAACAGCAAATTCCTTGAAGTAGAACGAAGTATATTTTGGAGAGATTGTTTATGGAAGTGGTGTAAACAGGGGCTAAATTCTGTCAGTTGTTTCCGATACTGAGTACCGCAACTTATTTTTTAAGGTGGTACTAGCAAGAGGACTTATGTAAGCTACTTTTCGAATACGCGTGAGATCTATTGCTCTGTCAGAAAGTATTTATTCATTGACACTAAAGCTGTCATTTTTGTTTTTACGTTTACAGGTAGATTTTTTTCTGCTCCCCAGTAGCATAGCGATATGTTTGCGGATTTACACCTTGAAAAACCGGGCTTCGAGATCCGTGGTGGGCAGAGAACAGATAGCCCCTTATGCAGCTTTATGGTTAATTCTAAACAGATTTTTTTTGTTTTTTTAAAAAACAGACCCAGTTCAGCCAGTTGAGTACCCCTCCTTTTTTTTTTTTCCTGGGGTATAACGCACTTGGACCCGGCTTTGAACAGGGACTGGGAATTATTGTAAAAATTCCTAAAATAATATGACTTTGGTTTTAATAACATAATATATGGTGTATATAAATAATTGTAATGCAGCATTTTCTCTTATCGTAAGTTGAGAATGCTACTTTTTCCTAATTATTAAATAACACTAACTGTTTAAGACTTTTGTTACTCTGAACTTCATAGAAATTAAAACAGTATTAGTGTATTCGGACACGAAGTAATTGGATTGAAACAGTTTTATATCATTATTAGAATGATATAAGTTATATCTTAATTAAATAATTTAGAGCAATTGCTACTTAAAAGCTCCTGACTGACGCAAAGAAAGGTAGAATGATAGGGAAAACAAAGAGACAAATAGACAATAAATATGAGGAACTCAGTTACGGGAAGGCTGAATATAGTAAGTAAGTTTAGGGATCTTTAAAAGAACAAAATGTAAATATAAGTGCTATTGTAGGGAAAGTCAGACTCTTGAGAAAGATTCAGAGCCATACAGTTAAGAGCTAATCATGTTTTAGTATTAGAAGCAATCCTAGCAATAAAACAACACCCTGGACATTTACTGTCGGAGTCACTGTATGCCAGAAGACATCGTATTGATGTCAAACAGAGAAGAGGAAGAGCGATTGCCAACAGAATTGGCACAAACTGTAATTCCAAACCTATTGATGTACCTTACGAAATAAGACCCACAAAAGTTGAAAAGCGCAAAATAAATATTTTACACATCTGCATAGGATGGAAGACATTTCTCAGAATCTTATTATTTTCGAGTGATGATAAACAAGAAGTTACTTTTATAGATGTTGCTTATTCACTTTATTTATGAATCTTTGTTGGAAAACGTCAAATGCGTTCCATGTTTAGACAGCACATACGAATTGATTATGAATTTTTAATCACACAAGTACATGAGAATGGTAATACATACCCTCTGGTTCATCCCACTCATTGTTATTCAATATACAACTGGACAGACTAAAAATTGGGAAAACTGATTTCCCTCAAGATGTCGTAAGTGAGCTCGAAATAGCAATCTTCCAACTATCCCTCCAAAACATTACTTACTGGACTGCTTTTCTATTCTGCTTAATGTTGTATCTAAGAGGTTTACTTATAAGTACAATTTAGAAAGTTCTCTGGAAAATTCAGTGAACGTTTTTTTTCCAGTTGAGGGATTTAAAAGAGAGTCTAAAATACAGTGAAACAGAAGGCAACGTTCTCGAAACAAAGAGAGAAAAAGAGTGTAAACACTCTAATATGGTGCTGTAGAGAATCTTATACTACCTGTTATTTTTGTTGAGAGAACCTTTCATTCAGAGTTTCAGTTGAATTGCTGAAGGCTTAAGAAACAGCGATTTTCTTGGGTTCTTTACGCTTTGGAGAAATATGACAAGGTGATGGAAAACGCTTGGAATTATTACTTCTGTAAATGAAACTCTTATCTTTCACCCTAAGCCAACGTAAGTTTATTAAGCTGTTTGATGATACAACTATAAGCACCTTAACTGACTAAGTTATCTACGGTTGGAATAGATTCCATACTATACTTATCACACATTGAACGAACGCCAGCCATTTTAAGGCATGCATATGCTTGATCTCACACAAAGAAATCTGGTGTAGAATAAAGGTTTTTACAGTTTGTTATGGATAATTATTTCACAGGAGAAAATATATTTAGTTTGTTAGTACAAATACTGAAAATACTTTTTTATGAGAGTCAAACTTATAACGAAGATTAGATTTGCATGGGAGGTACAAGGCGTATTTCGGGTATTAATTCGTGAATATCTTTACTGCTACAAGGAAACCATTCATTTAACTTGCTCATTTAAAAAGTTGTAGTTTCATCTGTAGAATGCAGAAAGTTATCTTGTGTTGAAGCGGCTATGTGTCTTATTTTCATGATAAACAAACCTGTGTTTAATGGTATTTTCAAATGCACTTATTTCCCTCAAAGGCAATTAGATAGTACCCTAGGTAATAACAAGTGCACCAGAAAATGTTACGGAGTTAAACTGCATTCTCCGACTTTTTATTATGCTATGAAGAATGGAAAAGACTGGAAACAGTGTATTGCAGTGTGAACAACCTTTATTTGGTGCATAAAATAATAAAAATGAATGCATTAATTAAAGACAGCACCTTTATTAACACTTCAAGTATCACTATGAATATTTTGTTGAACACTGGAGCAAAATCTTTCCTAGTGTGAAAAAACATGTTATATGCATGAAACAATGACGCTATTCTTCTCAGGACGCGTGTGCCACTCATGACGCTGTTGAACATTCCTATCAAACAATAAAGGAGGTTGTAACATCAAAGCATATCCTGGCTCACCAGTAACAAATATCACTGTCTATTTTCACGCAGTATTTTCTACTTTACAAAAAATCTTAACCACGAGAAGGTGCACGTGATACCATAGACAAATGATCCAAAACAAAAGGTTAATGGTAAAAGAAACTCAGCTGCTTTCTTGACCAACATTCTTTATTAGAAGTAAATACACTCTAATTACTAAAAATGCAAATATTTTTTTACATTAAATAAAAATGTAAAAAACATGTAGTATGCCCTCATTTTATAATTAAAAACTGTTGAAGCACAAGATGCTACAAGTGAGAAGTAAAAGTTTTTAGATATCTGAAGTTACTTTATGATTTACCACATTGAAAATATAAAGCTTTTACTTGTAGTTATTATAGTGCATAATGGGCTTTTAAAAACCAATAACGTTAATAATCTACTTAAGTTAAGCACGTGTTTTTGGATAGCGTGGTAAACGTCATTGATTTATTTGACCAATGGGATATTAACATTACTGTGAGAAGAATGAATGAAACTAAGAAAACTGCTGAAGGACAAAAGGTAAGTGGTGTCTTTAAAACAAAAAGATGATAAATGTACTGGTAATTGTAATGGAAACCTGTAAGGGAGGTTACACTGTAGTGTTTTGGTCATTCTGAAAATATCAGTTTCTCAACTACAGACATCTTTCAGGTGTAACAACGTTTGCATTCTTGATGAATTTTGGGAAAACAGTCACTTTCTCAAAACAACCCTCAGCAGTTTGTAAAGTAAATTGCAACAGACGTCACGTCAGATTCATCACATTTTCTTAGTTTGTTCCAGCAAGTGTAACCTGACGTTACGTCAGATTCATCACATTTTCTTAGCTTGTTCCAGCAAGTGTAACCTGACGTTACGTTAGATTCATCACATTTTCTTAGCTTGTTCCAGCAAGTGTAACCTGACGTTACGTCAGATTCATCACATTTTCTTAGCTTGTTCCAGCAAGTGTAACCTGACGTTACGTCAGATTCATCACATTTTCTTAGCTTGTTCCAGCAAGTGTAACCTGACGTTACGTCAGATTCATCACATTTTCTTAGCTTGCTCCAGCAAGTGTTATCTTATGTGAACTCACCAATGGATATTCTTCATGTACTTATAAGCTAGCTTATTAGATATGTTCCCAAGCACAATAACTGCTCTGCACGTGTTTCTAATCCTTCTTTTGATCGACAACAGCTGATAGATCGTTCAGGAAAGTTAAATTTACAAGGAAAGATTACGTCATTTACAAACGTGTTGATTGAAATGGGCATTGCTAAGAATTGTAGTTTTGACAGCGTAATTGGGTACACTAACTAGTAGCCCACCAAGAGAACTTCTGTTACCAACATAAGAGGGATCTATCTCTGCTGACAAGTCCAATCACTTTTTTTTCTTTTTTTCAGATATTTAGTTTCAAACTCTTCGTGTGGTTCCTACACCTGTAGTTTTATTGTAGCCACCATCCTAACTGTCACGTTCAAATACTGCAGTTATGTAACAACAGGGAGATAGCTGACCTACTTTTGTTTGACGAGGGCACAACTTATTTTTCCACTTCAAAATGAAGAAGATCGGTCATAATACCGTCACTATTACAACTTCTAACTCCATTGTTTACTGTTACTAAAAGCTGGTGAAGTAATACATCAGAAACACAAGGGTGAAGATTTCAAAATATCTGATTTTCTTTTAAGCCCACCTCCCCTTTCTAAGTTTTCTGCTTTCAAGCAGTCTTAATACGAAATATTCTGATTGGTTTATAAAACTTATAACGTAAAAGGAAATTTACAGTTCAGTAGGAAACCGATAAAAGGCATGGAATGGATGGTCAAAAGACGATGTGGTGATATAAAATTTGTTGATACTTTGTCTGATTGTTGGAATTCTTAACGGTATGTACTTTACATTTATTTATTTTTATAATAAGTACTTTTATAACTCCCCACCGCAATGCATGTTGATATTATATTTAATTATTATGGAAATTATTTAAATTTTTTGCTCTCTCTTTATTACTTGTGTATTTTGAATATGATTACCTGTTCGTTAGATAAAACTTAATTGTCTTTAGAAGTCTGATTATTGTTCCACCCTCTCGCATAAAAATATTAATGCTATCCTTTATTTTTCTAAAGCTTTTTAAATATACTCCTTTTAAAATAGCATTTCTGTTTTTAATGTAGGGATGTCTGGCCGAGGTAAAGGTGGAAAAGGTCTAGGGAAAGGAGGAGCTAAAAGACACCGGAAAGTTCTAAGAGACAACATTCAGGGAATCACCAAACCAGCTATACGACGTCTTGCTCGACGAGGTGGAGTAAAGCGTATTTCGGGCCTAATTTACGAAGAAACAAGAGGAGTCCTTAAGGTGATAAATTCTTTCTATAATTTTAAGTTGTTTCTAATTTTTAGCCCATGCTGAGGGTGGATTCTTCCCTCTAGTCCTTAAAACTAGAAGGAAACGATCAACTGTCATGTAGCTGTATACTTGGCAAAGCTTTCCGTAAAGCTCCTCTTGAGTAAAAACTGTCTACTGAATGTCCAGTTTCGTTTAAACTTTGTTTTAATTGCAACAAACTCTTCGTCTTATGGCGATTTTTTTCTAAACTTTAAAACTTTTGATATTAATTACTCTACTTAAATTGTTTTTCTGTCACAATTATTAGTTTGTTATTGTATACCAAGAGTTAATTTTTAATAACCCTAGATATTTTTGGAGAACGTCATCAGAGACGCTGTTACGTACACAGAACATGCAAAAAGAAAAACTGTGACAGCTATGGACGTAGTCTACGCCCTCAAGCGGCAAGGGCGAACGTTATACGGATTTGGTGGCTGAGGTCTTTTGTACCACGGTCTGTTTTTAACGTGTATTAATTATGTTTTTAGGAACACTTTAAATAAAGCTTATGCAACATACATAGTACACTTAATATCTAAACGTATCTGACAACAGTTGAGTTAGAAAATGAATATTAAAATTTTTATTTTTATAGTTTAAAAAATTATAATTGTACTTGCAATATCACAAGTTCAAATTTTGTAACGTCAGATTTGTTTTATAAAAGTAGCCATCCCCATTGGTGATTATCATGCTTATTAAAAACAAAGGGAAGGAAGGAGAATGTCGTATAGACATGTATAATAAAAGGGGGTGGGGGTAAACGTACATTTGTATTTTACTTCTCTTTTTATTCACTTATTACACATTCTTTTTCAAGCATCCAAAAAATCTAGGATGTAATATTTAAAAGAAATATGACACAATGCAAAGTCATTTAGAAGTGCTTTTACATGATACGCTGGCTCACTTACTTTCTTCAGTAGGTTACTGTATATTAATAGTTAATCATGTTTGCTACATTTTAACTTCCTATATATATAAAAAATCTCAAGGGCACTTGTCAAAAGAATTTTTTGGTGGCCTGGCATGACCAAGTGATTAAGCCGTTCGATTAATAATCTAAGGGTCGCGGGTTCGAATGCTCGTCGTACCGAACATACTCATGTTCGCTCTTTCAGCCGTGGGGGCGTTATAATGTAACCGTCAATTCCACTATTCATTGGTAAAAGAGTCTACCAAGAGTTGGTGGTGGATGGTGATGACTAGTGCCTTCCCGCTAGTCTTGCACTGCTAAATTAGGGACGGTTAGAGCAGATAACCCTCATGTAGCTTTGCGTGAAATTCGAACCAAACCATTCTTTTAGTTTATTTATTGAACTACCACACTTTCTAAGAAAAGTTGTTAATTTTTTATCCTTTCCTAACTTTTATTTTTTACATGGAATAAATAAAGGGGAACCGCAACAAAACTGTCGTTGAAAACTACCAAAAGGAGGGAGGAGGGAAATTACTAGGGAACTCAGTTTTAGATGTACTTGTCTACGTCATCCATAGAGACCAGTATATCTACCAAAAGAAACGATGGGGGGGGGGGGGCTTGCTTATCTCAACTGAAGAAGTTTGGTGTCGTCACGATTCGGTTAGAATACGTGCATCTACTTCCTGTGGTATTCTTCAACTTAGTCTATTGTTGTCTAAGCTCTTTGATTAAATGTTGCTTCCAATGCGTTGTGGGATCTGTCTTCTTATCAACGAGATGCCCAACAAAATTATTAGAAACTGTGGACACTGGTTCCTGCTTTAAATGAATAAAATTATCAAAATATGACACTGCATTATTTTGAGCCGGTTGACTGGCTGCCACGTGAATTCAAACTGTCTACTTTAAAAGTTTTTAATTTATTGCCATCTGGTTACAAGAATGACTTTCGACTTGTGATTATGATCATACCGCGAAAGCCACTAGATGGCAGTAGAATATGATATAAACATTTTGTTAGCATTGCAGTTTTCGTATTCAATATTAAAGGAATACGAATACACTTTATTCATTTAAGTCACTCCAATGCACAAATAAAATATGTTCATTGAATCGTAACATACTTGTGCTTGCAAGTTATATTACTGAAAAAGTAATTACATAAAAGTTTAGCTGTAATGGAAGACACTCGCGTTGACTTCAAAACGTTATTATGTCTCTCTATTAAAATTTTTAATTTGAGGATTTGTGTTTGAATAATTAAATCAAAATCAAGGACGATCCGTTAAGCGGAGACCGTTTTCGGGTACATGCAAAAGTCTGAAAATATCAAACTCGAACTCGTTAGATATCGATACCTGTGAAAAGTGTTCAGCATTTTTTTTATTATTTACACAACGTATTAACACTATTTCTGCACTGTATCATTCATAATTAGCTAAATTGTGATATTGACAACGATGTAGATAAGATAATTTTAAGTTCTTCTATCTCATTATAGCATACTTTATATAATGTTTTCACGAAATGAATTTTTAAAAGATAAATAGGATGTACAGAATATACATATTTAATACAAAAGTATATTAGTTCCAACTCGTTCTTTTACAGAAGCCAGGTGATATTCCATTTTATATTTATGAAATATTACCTTCAAATGGAATTTTGCTTTTTTCAGCTACTCGTATTAAATGTGTGTAAGTGTTACAAAAGTTTCTTATTTTAACCAACTATTGTAGATAGATTAACACCCAATACTAAATTCTTAACATTTAGAAATTTTCAAAATTTTTCATTCATTTTATAACAGTTACCCATAGTAACTCAAAAGAAACACCTCAGTGTCGGTAGAAATCGTTTCATACAATAATATAAAAACTATCCAAACAGAACTTTTGTGAAATAGTGGCACGAGGTACAGTTTCATTCATCATCCTTCAGTGGTACTTGAATCAGGAGCTTGAACAATGCTACAGAGTAGGGTAGGCTATCCCCCTCCAAAAAGGATCTTTCCTTTTATATAAAGGATTTAAATAATTGAATGAATGTCATGTTAATTTAATGTTTTATAAAGCCTTCAAATGGAAGTTACGTAACCAGCTGTATTAAAGTGATGCTTGAAAGCCGTTACCAACTTAAAATTTACTTACTTTCCAATAAAATGAAACGTAATAGCTTCTGGACTATATTCACTTTGTGACGTATGTTACTGCCAGTGAGATCTCTCGCCGAGTACTGGAGCTAGTTGGGTTAACTATAAATTCAAAACCTGAAGATAAATATCTTAAGTGCTGTACTTTTGACCAATAGTGTTGTGATTGGGACTTTGTTACATATCCAGCCAACTCAACGTCGCAAGTTTAAAGGTAATTGGTTTTAAAGTTAATTTACATTATCAGCCTAAATACAGGTCTAATGGTATGTAG
Organism: Carcinoscorpius rotundicauda; assembly: GCA_011833715.1. Taxonomy (NCBI): domain Eukaryota; kingdom Metazoa; phylum Arthropoda; class Merostomata; order Xiphosura; family Limulidae; genus Carcinoscorpius; species Carcinoscorpius rotundicauda. The sequence continues at coordinate 61,008,306 of CM022398.1, forward strand.
GTATAAAATGTTTCTTTACTTGCTATGGTAACATGGTATTATTACAAATCATTATTGTATTTTCTTTGTGGTTCCACACTGTCATGATGGCAAAATGTGTTTCATGAGGCTTAACATTATCTTGTTTTGGTGTCTTAAACCTTTTTTTTTTTTTTTTCTTTATCAGATTATGCCCTCTGCTCATAAAAAAACAACAACAAACAATTCATTGCTGTATCTTTAAACTGGGTTTTTAAATTATACGTGGCTTTCTTTGTGACTAGTTCGATCGAGATTCAGTTTCAGATTTTCAGAGGCGGAAAGATTTCAAACTATTCATTATTTCAGTAGAGACATTGTCCACTTGTCTACAAAGGTACGTATACTGTTTTCATGCTGTGTATACATATTTTCACTGCTCTTTAAATGTGTTCAATCTGTTTATTTCTCAGGTAACTTCAATCAAATTATCAACTACATAACACTCTTCACACTTGAAAATGATCGCACCAGTAATCGAAACACCCTACCCGTTTTAAAAATATTTATCCCCACTGTAAATGCTGTAACTTGTAAGAAAAGGATATTTATAAGTAACTCCAAATGAAACTATTAATTATAAAAGACTTGAATTTCTATATTTCACTTCATTCAACATGATTCAACTACAAACGCAGCTCAACAGCAGCATAGTTTCTAGATAATCTCCAGTCTTAACAAATATTTTTTTTTATTTGAATTAAAAATATACTCTAAGAACTTGGAGACATTTTCTGACTCTTAAACATACAAGAAGATATTAATACTTTTGTGAAACGTTATTAATACTGTTTGTTACGATGTCTACATGGTCTGGCATGGCCGAGCGCGTAAGGTGTGTGACTCGTAATTCGCGTCCACTTACATCCGTCCACCAATAGAGTACGGATGTCAAATAACACACTCCAGAAAATCCAAGTGCAGCAAAACAGAATATTAAAATCCGCATTTAGCCTACCATCATTTACGTCAACAAACTATCTACACCAAATTAGTAATTTTACCAACTATAAGAGATAGAATAACAGAACTTTCTCTCAAATATTATCTAAAAGCAGAAAAAAGAAACAAACTAACGGCATCACTACACAAATTACTAAGTGCACCAACAAATTACATTTCTCCTTACAACATATTTCAAGAATCACAATCTACTTAACAAAGAATCTAAACAAATAAAATTCATGTCACTAACACGAATTCCTTTTTTTTTTTTTTTTCAGATACAGGGCACACGACAGGCAAAACTTTCGGCGCCTGTCCTGTGAAAGTGGGTTTTCTCGGGGCACTCCCGTTTCCCCCACATCAAAATCTTCAGGCATTGGATTTATAGATCCCAGCCCAGGCAACTCGTTTGCCAGACCCTGAATCGTGCCGTTTGAATTGTTTTATTTTGATCTGGATTTGAATAATATTCATGTTCACATCTGCTCAACCTCTTCCTTTCGGGACAGGTCCCGGGCTTCCTTTCCGCTGCTGCCTTTGCCTCCACCCAAGACAACATTTAGAAGAGACATCCTCCACCCAAATAGTCAAGAATAATAATAATAATTAACTTATTTAAATAAAAAAACAAACAAAAAACCACCACTTAATCTTAATAACAATCCACGAAAGGGGACGAAGAGGAACCACAACGTTCCTGAACACCCCGGTTGGGGAGAGAACTCTTCTGATTTCTCTCTCTCTCTCTCTAAATTGAACCCCTGCCACGTTAGTTTAGTTAGTTTCGAGGGTCGCGGGTTCGCGCCCGCGTCGCGTTAAACATGCTCACCCTCCCAGCCGTTGGGGTGTATAATGTAACGGTCAATCCCACTATTCGTTGGTAAAAGAGTAGCCCAAGAGTTGGCAGTGGGTGGTGATGACTAGCTGCCTTCCCTCTAGTCTTAGGGACGGCTAGCACAGATAGCCCTAGAGTACCTTTGTGCGAAATTCCAAAACAAACAAACAATACGATTTCTACATAATTAAAGCAACCTGATACGAAAAATTGTGTTTTGTTTCACTAGAAAAACAACTTGCATGAGGTAATTAAAACAGGATACTATTTTGATAAGTGGAAAAAAAATCTGCCATCACGGCTACTTCCAAAAGTTCTAACTCCGATATTTTCAGAAAAACTAGTCTTCTAAGTTGCTTAGGTAACCTTCTAGAATGTATTATATCTAATAGACTACTCTTTTTTTTTTTTTTCTGTGAAAAGAACAACCTAATTTTAACCATTCAAAATCTCCTCATGTAAAGGTCAATATACCATGGTAAATCCAACCAATTAATTTTACAAATCTTTTAATGACAATCAGGCAATTTTAGTCGCATTCCGATACATTAGGCCCGGCATGGCCAAGCGTGTTAAGGCGTGCGACTTGTAATCTGAGGGTCGCGGGTTCGCATCCGCGTTACTCCAAACATGCTCGCCCTTTCAGCCTTGGATGCGTTATAATGTGACGATCAATCCCACTTTTCGTTGGTAAAATAGTAGCCGAAGAATTGGCGGTGGGTGGCGATGACTAGCTGCCTTCCCTTTAGTATTACACTGCTAAATTAGGAACGGCTAGCACAGATAGCCCTCGTGTAACTTTGTGCGAAATTCAAAAACAAACAAACAATCCGATACATTTAAGAAAGCCTTTGACACAGTCTAACATATTTCTATTAAATATCGCCTACACACTAAGGTAGCAAAGATTTTAATATTCAGATGGATTTCTAATTTTTTAAAGAAACTGAACAGCAGTAGTCAAAATAAACATACTATTAAAACCATTCAACATTTCGGCAGAAGTTCTACAAGGCAAAGCTCTTTCACCATTCCTCTGCATACTTTGTGTCAATAGCATACTCTTTCCTCATCTTAAATAAATAATTTTCAGTATGCAAACAATGCTGCTCTTTGTAGCGTATCGGACAACTCGCTAATAGCAACTAATAGAGTTCAAAAATCATCTTTGATGTAACGATTGGCAGGAACTGCTTCATCCAATTGAAACTACTAGTATCGATTTTCGCCAAAGTTCAAATATACATTTTTAAAATATCAAGAAAAAAATGAAGCTAAAACTAGGTAGGATCGTAATAAAATTATGTTCCTTGGCGATGTTTCTAGGCATTACTTTCGAAAGCCGCCTTACTTAGGCCCAATGTTTTATAAACATAAAAATTCTATCAGTAAATGAATTACTCATCTTAAACTCATTGGAGGAAATAGCAAAAGATGTACACCCTCTACCACTGTAAACAATTACAAAGCTTGTATACGTCCACAAGTATAGAGTATGGATGTCAAGTCACCTTTAATATGTTCATTAGCATTTTTAGCACGTTGCAACTTTTACGAAACAGAATCCTAAGATTAATTCTATGACCTCCAAAATTTTACCAGATTAAATTTATACACAAAACATTTTAACCTGCAATTAGTCAACGAAAGATTAACAACCTTAACTTATAAATAATACCGTAAAGCAAAAACGTAAAGCACCTTAACTTCCGGGGTGACGAGTTTTAAATTTAGAACTTTTATGTGATATTTATATGAATTCGCAGTTTAGAAATTAGAGAAGTCAGGTTTAAATACGTTTTTTAAAGAAGTAATCAAAATGGCTAACCTTTGTTGAAAATGTAACCTCGGTGATTTTTTACATTCTTACACTCATGTAAAACTTTGATAAACAAAACACAAACAAACAACTGTAAATTATTTCTTTTGTTTCAAAAAATATTGTACGCAGTTTCACTGTACGTACAGTCGCTGGCTTACCATTATGTAATATGTTATCGAGGTAATAAGAAGGAAAATGAAATATGCCACTTATCTTCAAAGTTGAATAGTCTTATCTGTTTTACATGACATTACTATTATTAAGCATTAAAAATGGATATGCTCTGAATTTACATAATTATAAACATGATGAATCAAAAACAAAGTTCTACACGAGTAATTCTGAACTTTGTGGATTGTTCAAACAGGGGTTAATTAGATCAAGTTTAGGGTGAATGAGTGCTATCAATTATTTAAAAAAAATAAGAAAAAGTGATCAGTTATTATTATTTACTTCACTTGTAGTTTATGTATAATTAAATTATAATAGAGTTTTGCATTTTAATTTGGTACTTTTCTCTTTTTTCGAACTTAGGGGAATGATGTTCGAAAAGTTTGAGAAACTGTTAACGACGAGTCATGGAGTTCTTTTAAAAATGAGCATAATATATTAACAGTGTAGCGATATTTGTCGTTGTTTATAAGTATAAAATCGGCATTATGGAGCACAAAATGTCTTAATTTCTTATCGGTTCTTCTGATTAAAGATTATTTGGTTTTGATAAACTAAAAATACTCTTTTCAAAATAATATTATGTTAAAAAATCCAATTCTACAAAAAAAAACTGAACATGGTAGATGATAAATAAACTGAAATGCTTATTGTAAATATAATTCTTTATAAGATTGATTCGTACTTTTGAATAAAAAAATAGAATGAAAGTATTTTTTTTATATCGCATAATATTTCTCTTGCGCATTTAAGCAGTATGATTGAGTATATGCAACCGGAAGTGGGCTATCTTTATTAACCTGAAGATAACTTAAGAAGGTCAAAACGTTGTTCTATACTTTATTTTAATAAACATTTTAATACCCATATCAACAGTCTTGAGATACATTTTGACTTCAAGTGGGTTCCTTGTCATAAGATATTAGTGTTTCTTCCTGTAATGTGTTATCTGTTTAAACTCCATTATGTCTGAACTTGCCTACATTACGCCACTGTTAATGAATCCTAACGAAACTTAAATAATAAAAAAAAAATTATGAGAAGAAGAAATTACATTTATTTCGCCTAACAGTGCCGTAAGGAAAAAAAAAACTAATTCATAATACTGTGAAGATAAAACTATCCAAAAATTTTAATCAGTGTGTTAACATTATACAATTATCCATAATTTACAAAAAAAACTACTAAAGCTCTGTTAAACTCGAAATATAAAGAACTTGCAGAAACAAAGTGAATCTAGACAATAAACTTCCCTGCTGCATTCAACTACACCTCCTAGTGACTCAGCGGTATGTCAGCGGACTTACAACGCTAAAAACCGGGTTTCGATACCTGTGGTGGGCAGAACACCGATAGCCCATTGTGTAGCTTTGTGCTTAATTCAAAACCAACAACAACAGCATTTAACTAGACATATGTGGATTCATATAACGCAATAACAATCAAATCAGTAGCAAGAAGGACAAGGAATAGAAGGTCCACTTGCAAACTCTCTTTGTTAACCTAAGACAGGGGTTTCCAAACTTTTTAGACCTGAGGGAAGACATCGGAAAGAAAACTCATTCCAGAGCCTTAATAAAAAAAAAACGCACACTAAAACCAGAAATAATTGGCTACTAGCAGCAAATAAAGTTTACATCAAACTTTTATAATATAAATTTATTAAAAATATAAATATTTAAAGAAACATTTTTACTTCTACTTGAAAATTTCTATTTGCAAAATTTATATCGGTAAAAGAACAGTGTACTTATTTATTTATTGGTGGCTTGGATGGGCTTTTTGATTACAAACAGTTCAATATTTAAAGTTATGGTTGTTATATGTAAGCGCAAATCATCTTCAATACTTAACCTGCTTCTAAATTTGGTCTTTGTAGCGGTATGCAATGAAAATATTTGCTCGCAAAGATATGTCGTTGGAAAACGCAACAAAATTTTTAAAGCTCTGTTACTTATTTTAGGGTATTTGATTCCAAAATTGTTCAATTTTTTTCTTACTGAAATTTTGTGTTTAAGATGTCATCATTTGAAATTTCTATAAGCTGTTCGCTCTCTTTCAAGAGCAAATCGTTGTTATTTGCGGAGTCAACAAAGATATTTTGAATCCACAGTCATTTTTCTGAATGAGGATGGAAGTACTCACTAACAGCTGTACACAAATCAGATATGTGCTGTAAGACAAACTTTTGCATCTTCAATTAAAAAAAATTCATTCATAAGTAAAAAAACAACTGAGATTTTTGAAGCAATCAAGTTCATCCATAAATATACATTTACCCCAAAGTTTTAACTTGCATTGAAGCACTTCCATTTTACTCTGAGCTTTGAAGTGCGTTACCCTGATATCCTGCATTGTAGCATCCACTTCATTTAGATACGCAAAAACGTCCGAAAGGTAATCCACATGCTGTATCCAGCATTTGCCCCTTAATTTGTATGCAAGTTCAAAATAGCAGATTTCTTTTTATCTGACTATATCCTCACGCTGTTCGTAAAGCCGAGCAGCACTTTTCCCCGAGAAAGCCATCAGAGTTCAGTATGAAACAACAAATTTTTATTCAAACTTTCCATATCCTCTCAGTGTAAACCGAAGATCCTCATATTAAGTGGTCTTGATTTTATAAAATTAACTATTTTTATAACATCACCCAATATCTCTTTTACGTCTTCTGGCATTCGTTTCATTGTAGGCCTGGCATGGCCAAGCGGGTAAGGCGTGTGACTCGTAATCTTCTGTTGCTCAACACTATACCACATTCAACACACAATCTACTGGGTCCATCTTCATTATCTGTCCATGTAAAGCCATATTTAATAAAACTTTCATCATACTTTATTTTCTTTCTTGTTTCACTATTTTTTGCATCATCCTGCATTAAAGTGCTTGCACACGACAATATCCATTATAATGGTGACAACTAATTATTAATTTGTCTAAAAACGTATTTTTGGTACATCAAAGTATTTTTACGGACACAAAATCGCTTCTTAATGAAAACTCGTTCAAGCACCTGAATTTTGTCATCATACTGTGACATGCTGACCTAAGATCAGTGTTACCATAACAAGTTTGTTTGTTTTTGTTTTTCACACAAAGCTACTCGAGGGCTATCTGTGTTAGCCGTCTCTAATTTAGTAGTGTAAGACTAAAGGGAAGGCAGCTATTCATAACCACCCACCAAGGGTTCAGGGTTGCCAGATGATTTTCTTGGATTTTACCAAATAAGTTTCTAAAATCTACCGAAAATTCTTGGATTTTACCAAGTTAAACAAAAAATATATAACTAACCTTATTTTATTGAAAACTTGGTGTTTTTCTTCTTCAATGGTATGCAATTTAGTTTCTTTCATTTTTTGCACAATTTTTCAGACGGTTGCCATTCTTTACATGTCGTGTTTTCTGAAAGATTCTTGCCATATAGTAAGACATTTAGTGTTTCCACTCTTAGCTTGGAATAATTTTTTACCTTTACATTGTTTACAAAAGAGAACAGCCTTTCTGCCGCAGCTGAAGAATGAGGCAATGATAGTATGTTTATCATTAATTTGGAAACAATTGGAAAACGAAATTTGTCTCCACATTTTTTCTGAGAAACATATCGGTATTTTTCTGGTTCTGAAACTTCATTCTCTTGTAAAGTCAACTTTCACCATTGTCTATTGATATCTTCATATTTTTTTTACTCAATAATATTAGGAAAATTTATGGCCAATGATATAATTGAATGTGGTTGTCTTTTACACATATTTTCTGGATCTAAAGCTTCAAGTAACTGTAAATACGTGAATATACCAGATGATACAAACAGTTTGTACATTTTCTTGCTTAGTTTGACATAAAACTTCAATGTCTTCATCTGAAATTATTCAAGTTCTTTGGTTTGGATTTTGGAAGAATATTCTAAAAAGATACTTTATTTCTTGCTCCACGATATATTTCACTTGAGGGAAGGTAAATTGAAGGATCATTGACATTAACCTGCGATATATCTGAACCTTTTGGTACTTCTCTTTTAATAAAATTATTAAGGATACCTTTTATATTACTATTGATGAAAGCACGTGGTCACGAATTCTGAACCTCTCAGCTGGAAACTCTAGGCCTGGCATGGCCAAGCACGTAAGGCGTGCGACTCGTAATCCGAGGGTCGCGGGTTCGCGCCCGCGTCGCGCTAAACATGCTCGCCCTCCGAGCCGTAGGGGTGTATAATGTGACGGTCAATCCAACTTTTCGTTGGTAAAAGAGTAGCCCAAGAGTTGGCGGTGGGTGATGATGACTAGCTGCCTTCCCTCTAGTCTTACACTGCTAAATTAGGAACGGCTAGCACAGATAGCCCTTGAGTAGCCTTGTGCGAATTTCCAAAACAAACAAACAAATTGAAACTCTAAATTCATTTTATTTACATATGACAGAATAAAAATTAGATATGCAAAGTACATTTTTACAATTGAATTCTATAAACCTTCTAGTATTGTAGATGCTAAATTCATCCCATCTTCTAATGCCGCTGAAGTAAGACAAGTGCTGGCCATTGATTCAATAGTCTTTCTAGCACTTGCTGAAGTGATAACCATCGAGTAGAGCCATGATGTAAAATCTCTTTTGAATCAGTTAGATAATCTCTTTTGGCTGTTTGACAAATATGAATAAGTATTTCTAGTCAGCTCCTCTAAGAAAGTTGGAAGTTCATAACATGCATAGGAGGCACATAAATGCTTTGAGGGGCTTGTTTATTTGTTTTGTAATTTCGCGCTAAGCTACGCGAGGGCTATCTGCACTAGCCGTCCCTAATTTAGCAGCGTAAGACAAAAGAGAAGGCAGCTTGTCATCATCACCCACTGCCAACTCTTGGGCTACTCTTTTACCAACGAACAGTGGGATTGACTTAACATTATAATGCCCCTACGGCTGAAAGAGCGAACATGTTTGGTGGGATGGGGATTCGAACCTGTGACCCTCAGATTACGAGTTGAATGCTTCAACCACCTGGCTACGCCAGGCCTCATTGAATGGCACACACAACCTTGTACAAAGAAATATGGCACTTTCTGCTTTAGAAGACTTTGAATACTACTTTCTGACCCTATTATTACGCTTGCATAGCCTGTCAGGTTTTTTAATGGGATTCCATGTTTTTCAAAACAATTCATTATAGAATTGCAAAGTCAAGGTCAGCACAGCAGTTGATTTCCAAAAGAGTTACAAAGTTGTCAACTGTTTCTTGAATACGACTATCATTCTAGCTATTAGAAAAAGTTGCTTTTTTGTAGATACATCTGTATATTCATAAATAATTAATGAAGAGTTAATATTCTTTAATTGTGTTACAATAATTCCCGACTACTCCTCACCAATTACATAACGAAAAATAGCTGTTTATTTTGTTCTTTCACATTTAATTCCCTTAGCAATTTTAGGATCAGGACATGCATTAGATAGAAAGCCTGGAAAATGATCTGGTACTGAATTGGGGAGATTGTGTTCTGTCACAAACGCACTCATTTTCAGTTTAGTTGAAGCCACTTGAAACAATGCTATATGAAGAAGTAGAAGGCCGTAAGAAATAAGTCTGGGCACTTGCTTTAATATTTTTAAATGTTTTTCATTGTTAAGATGTTTCTCAAATATGGTAAACTCCTAGATAAGTCACAAATGTATATTTTACAAAATGACTTATTTAAGTTTTTCGAACTTCGACTAAAAGAACTAAATTTTAGATCACTGAGGCATTTTGTGGCAACTTACGTTTCTGTTTCATAACTAGGCTTACGAAGGCTTAATTTCTTGCATGGACTTTCTACTAAATCATTTTCCTTATCGCTCCTTTTCTCAGCCATTATGATCTGTGGGTTAGGTTAAATGTAAATGAAATAAAATTACAAAAATTAAGCAAAACAAAAGTTGAAAATTAAACAATGCATTACACTGTAAACGAATACTGACACTCACGAGTCACGACTAACGAAATCACAACAATAGCTCCAGTATATCAAAACAAGACTGAAAGAATCACCGGTGGATCATCATTGTTTGAAACTACGTTGTGCTTGTGCAATATGTATTATGAAGCATATTTAATCACTTAGATATAAAACTCGCCCTTATAAAGCATTATCACAAGATCAAATTTTACGTAAAGGAGGTAATAAATTTGAAAATCTTTTATTGGCCATGTAACAGTTAAATTAGCAAAAGTTACCAAATTTCATGAAGGTTTTATCAAATTTGGTAAAACTTACCAAAAGACGGCAACCTTGCTTGGGTTGACCGATGCTTCATACGAAAGTTACTAGGCGTCTCCAATGACGCATGTGATTTTGAGGTGGGCAATTATCATTACTAACATTAGGTTGTACACTAACAGTATACGTTTATTTCTTGCTAGTATCAAGTATAATAAAGTTTAACAAAAACTAAAGTTAAAAATATATGCAAGTTACACTGTTAATTTTTTTTTATCGAATATACGCGTACTTAATAAAAGCCTAATTTATGTTAAGCCTAAGAGAAGAGGGCTTATAGACTATAGTGTCTCCGATTAGAATTATTTTCTGTTATATTAGAAATCCTCTGTTTCAAGAAGTAATTTGCAATGAAGACACTAATTTGACCTTAAATGTTTTAGAGGATATTTGCTATTATATGTATTGTACGTTGTACAGTTATCAGTTACCGTACATTTGATGTAGCAATATACTGTCATATTTGAAATTTATTACTGTCCTAATTAATCTTATGTCATATTCTTAAAAGTATATTAGTTTAAATTTATAAATTATTTTTAAAGTGTAAAGGCGTCGGGTTATCCTGCAGACGACTTAAGAAGGTCGAAACATTGTTCTGTGCTTAATTACTAAAAGTTTTAACACCCATACCATACATTATTAGAAACATCATCTTTCGCGATCCGATTCACTCAGACAAGGTCATGTAATATTACAAGTTGTGAATCATAGTAGTGAGTAACATTTGCACTCTAATATACTTTTTAAGGAGTACATGTTACATCACGTGAACCGTTAATTCAAGTAACTGGATAACATTTATTCTATAGTAAATACTCAGATGGTTGCGCTACGTTTACGTAGACCGATAAATTCTCTAGTAACGTCATATAGTTTGAGAACCTAAACAGACTCGAATTTCTTGTTAAATGATCGTTTTCCATTAGGCCTAATTTGATCATTTTTATTATGCCCATAAGATACATTCGTTTATTGCAGAGTACTGAACTTATCATATAGCTTGAAGTGTATCTGAAGGTAATCATAACGATAATGGATAATTATTACCAAAATAAGGATAACTGTTCTATTGGCCAACAATTATGAAAAGATAAGACGTTTGTAGGCCTGTCTTGTACAAAAGCTAAAACTATCTTAATTTAACACGTGTATGTCTGTGTAAATGCATATACATATATTAGTTGGTTATAACTCAAAAACAAGCCGAAACAGAAACAAATTAAACAAAAAATGATGCATCAACTGGACAGATCCTAGAATATGTGCTACAATTGTGGAATTATAAAATTTACCGTAGGTTTTGGGGGTGACTCCGAAATACGACCCACATTGTGGTTGGGATACAACCTGCAGTTTTAACCTGCATTCGTCAGTCTCACATAAGATATAAAGAGTAACAATAGATATATAATTATAAATAAAAATTAGGAGAGTGAAATGTGGGTGCTCAAGCCCAGAATGCCCTACATTTATATCACCCTTTACTGCCTGCAGACGTTTGTGGGAATGTGACTGCTCTCCCAAGTAAAGAATTGTTTGAAATAAAGAATGAAAAATAAGAATAAAAGAAAGGTGTAGGTAAGATGAAACTTGTCTCTTCTTGTTAGCTTTCCAGCCCATAATATGGTAGAAATGCACAACCAACTTCACTATTTGTGAACCCATAAATGAAAGCCTTTCGCTTTTTCAAACACACGACGAAAATTTTGAGCACCCTTTGGTTCGGTACTGATTTTTTAGGTCATTGAATAATTGGACAGGATCAAATACATTTTTGACAATTTCTTTCTAATTAGGCACACTAGGACTCTTATTTCTCTCTTAAAAAGTTGCCGGGTCTTATCTACCATTGACTTAAAAAGTATAGCGCTTAAGTCGTGAGATATTAACAAGCTGATACAAACAAATATCGTGATTTTTTATTTTATAAGCTTTTAAAAACTTGTAAGACGTGGAGGTAATTTAAATAAAAATTGCTCATGATTAGACTACTTGTTCCAATAAGTGTATCATCAAGTGCTGTCGCTCCACGACGCTTTTATCCTCTTTCTCTTCTATCATTTGCTACACTTTCTTTACATCAGAACTATCTATGTTTTGAGTGGTCCACGAACGCTTTTACGTTTTGCTTACACTTAAAACTCATTCTTTTATTAATCTTGATAAAACTGACAGCAAAATTCACATCCAGAAGAACACACAAGGGAAGTGTGATATACAGTGCTCTTTGGCTACATCAAATTTCACTGTGCTAAAATAGTCGCAGAAAGGTATCCTTTCACAATAAAATTAATTTTCACAGAAGTTTTGGCATCCCATGTCATCAGCATGACTTAAGATGTCTTTCAATAGTTCTCAAATAACGTATATAGTTAAAAAACACACACGTATGAGATAAATGTACTCTGACGAAGCTGTAGCAACCCCAGCATAAACCTTTTCAATGACAATGTCATGTATTACTTCAGAAACACTTTAAAATGCAGGCAGAAACAAACCTTATTAGACAAGTTTTTAGTGAGAAAATAGTCCAATGAGTCTCAAGCAGGTTGTAGCGGTGCAAAGAGAGAGAAAAGAGAAAGAACTCGAGAAGGAGAGTTACCTGACATTTTTATGGAAGGCGACTCCCCTTCCAAACAATAATAACCTTCCACGTTCCTCATCACCTTTCACTCTCCTCAGCACAGGTGAAGTGCAGTTATATTTTCATTTATTGGTTTTTATTGTTTATCGTTTTTGTGGTTGACTTTATGCATGCCAGTATTATTATACAGGTATATATAAGCAATATTTTTACTTGAAATGCTTCATAATGCGTAATCTTTGGAGATCTGTAACGAATTAATTTAATTTACAGTATTTCTTATGGGAAAAATTGATTCGGTTTTCGAACAGCCTTCTGGAACAGATTAAGTCGAGAAACGAGGTACCACTGTATTAGGTTTACCGTGAGCGTGCTTGGTGCGTTGAAGACAAATAAGCAAATAGCAACTTGAATGCAATTTATAGTTGTATATCTTACAGTTAAATAACAACAACATGACAAAGTTATAAACATGTGTCTCTTATATGGAAGTTATTTTTAAGGTTGGAGATACAAAAATATTCCTGTTATTTACTATCCTATCTAACATAAAATGTAATTGTTCACAAAGTTAAAGTATTTAATTGAAACTCATTTAATTAAACAAAGTTTTCTGTACTTCTCACGAAGCTGAGATGACTGCTACTTTAGTTATTTTTTGGAAATTTCTGAAGTATTTTTCATCTTCAAATCAATACCTAGTGGTCATAGCTCGTAAGGTAGGTGTCGCATCGTGAATATGTCAACTGACACTTCAGAAAAAAATGACACTCTTCTAAAGTTTTCCTGTTTTATTCTCACCCGCTGATTTTCAGTTTTATTTATTTTGAGACCTGTTTGACAAGTTATTTAAAGATAAATTTTCTTCAGAATTGCGTTGTCTTTGTAGATTAAAAGCAAAAAGTAACTTATTATTCAGTGAAGCAAATTCTATGTAACAAACGTATCATAACTTATAGGAATAGAAAGCGATTGTCTGTTTGAAATTTCGCACAAAGCTACTCGAGGATTATCTAGGCTACCCGTCCCTAATTTAACAGTGTAAGACTAGAGGGAAGGTAGCTAGTCATCACCACCCACCGCCAATTCTTCGGCTACTATTTTACCTATGAATAGTGAGATTGACCGAACTTTACAACGCCCCACGGCTGAAAGGGCGAGCATGTTTGGCGCAACCGGGATGCGAACCCGCGACCCTCAGATTACGAGTCGCACGCCTTAACACGCTTGGCTGTGCCGGGCCGACTAGCAAAACATTGAATTGCAAACTACCTGTGATAAAACGGCGAGACGAGATCCAGGCTAGTTACCAATGTTGTATATTATAATAAATATCTTCACGTCAAAATCACAGTAAACATTACAATACATATGAATGTGTTGAGTAAAGAAGATATTGACGACGTTACGTAATAATATGTTCTTTTGTATTAAGTAAAGAAGCTACTGTAATGTAATTAGGTATATATTAACGTATATTTAGTATAGCAACTATATGTAACGTCATGCATGAATATATTCTCATGTACGAAGTCTGTTCAAAAAATACGCGGACTGTTTGAACTGTGCGGCTCCAGTTGGTTCCAGGGGAATCCGCTTGGTGTCGCTAGGTTCGCACAGATCAGCTGATTACGACGCCATTTCCCGATTTCAGATATCTTCATTTGTGTATTAGCTACGCGGTTTTAAATGAAGTGCGATTTGTCGGATTTCAGAATGAATGACCTGAAGGAGCAACGACTTGCTGTGAAATTTTGTGTTAAACTTGGAAAATCTGCGACTGAAACTTCTGCTATGCTTAACACGGCTTACGGTGATATTGCTATGAAACGTACGGCATGAACATTTTAAGGATATTCGACAGTCCATTGAAGATGATGAGCGTCCTGGACGTTCTTCCACGTCAACTGACGACCCACACGTCGACAAAATCAACACCCTGGTGCGGGCAAATCGACGTCTGACTGTCAGGGAGCTTGCTGAAGAGTGTGGGATATCAGTTGGATCTTCTTACGAGATTTTGACCGAAAAATTGAAGATGCACCGCGTTGCTGCGAAATTTGTGCCTCAGAACTCGTGAGTTTTTGGCCGAACACTCGATCACTGTTCTTCCCCACCCCCCTACTCACCTGACCTTGCTCCTTGCGATTTTTTCTTGTTCCCCAAACTCAAAAGACCCTTGAAAGGAAGAAGATTTGAGGCGATTCTCGAGATTAAGGCAAATGTGACGAAGGAGCTGGAGGACATTACTAAAGAAGCGTACCAAGACTGTTTCAACAAGTGGAAACACCGTTGGGATAAGTGTGAGCGTTGGGGAGGAGAGAACTTTGAAAGGGTTCCAGACCTGTAACTTCTAAATAAAGTACATTTTGTTTTATGACGTCCACGTACTTTTTGAACAGCTCTCGTATTAAATAAAGTTTGTTTGTTTGTTTTGGAATTTCGCACAAAGCTACTCGAGGGCTATCTGTGCTAGCCGTCCCTAATTTTGCAGCTACATTTAACGTTACACAGGAATGTATTCATATGTATTGTCACAATGAAGTTTTTGTCCTGAGAAAATTTATTAGTGGTGGTCTATATATTTATTGTATGACTTAACGTCTGTGCACTTAGGTTTAAATATTGTCATTATCACTTAATTTAAATAATATCTAAGTAGCGTATCTTAGAAAAGTCTTTTAGATAACCGTTTTATAAGCAAAGATTTATTTATATTTTAGGATTCAGTTCAGTTTCCCAATATTCTGCCTCCCAGTGGCTCAGCAGTATGTCTGCGGACTTACACGCTAAAATCCGGGTTTCGATACCCGTGGTGGGCAGAGCACAGATAGCCCATTGTGGAGCTTTGTGCTTAATTCAAAACAACAACAACAATCCTAATATTCTAATTTAAAACCGCTGTGATAAATTTTGAGTGATTAGAAGGTATTTCACTTCCTTATATGATTGTGTTAGTTTGGTGAAAGAAAAATGTATTACCTAAAACTGTTATTTGTACAAAACCAAATATGTGTCACAAAAATGTACGTGGCATTCAATAATTTTCTACATTTTTACCTTCTTATTGTAGTTTACGTTGTTTGATTGTTTGTTTTGAAAACCTTTCATTTATGCCGAGTATAAGCAGTTTTCGCATCACACGTCATCTGGAAAATTGTTAAGACAACTTTTTTTTCTGTCTTTCGTCCTCTGCTATTCCACAGAAATATTAACTGTTCTGCAGGTACAAGGAACAAGCATACTTCTTTACGTTGTACAAGAATGTCCTCCAGTGATAGGTCATATTATATCTCGATGTTTCGGTATACCCAAGGTTGAATGAGATTGGCCAGTCACGTGTAATACGATAGTCACTGTGAAGAAATCCAATATTTCCCATTAAATAAGAAATATTAGATTTAAGCAGTGAGGCGCGGATCGCAAGTAGGTTAATTTACAAGAGTTACTGTTGGTAGAATATTTCTTGATTACTTCACGAAAACAGTAAGTGATGCCGTTCATAGTTCAGAGAACAGCACATAGGGTGTTTCTATCCTTGATTTTAAATAAATCAATTTTTATAACTTCTTTAAACTCAGTTTAAATTCAATATTTCTACGTAACTGTTTGAGTCACAGAGCTAGGTTTTATGTTAACCTTGGTTAAGTAATAAACTGGTTTTATGTCACCATGAAGACTACTGGAGGTAGAAGAAGACTAATATAAAGGTACTTCAGAAGTTTGTGATGTCGTAAATGTTAATATATCGGTTAATGAGAGATGGCATCGAAACATGAAGTATCAAACTAGTATTGATGAAATACACTTTTAATATGAACAATGAGAAGAAAAGAGAAACATAAAACCAATTTTTTAACATGAAGTAAATTGGTCAGTTTCATAAATATTTGGACTTAAAATGTATTTAGCATATTGCTGTACCAAATTATGATATAAATGATTAGTGTTCCATTCTAATATCTTTAATTCAACAAAAAGCATTGATTAAAGCTTTTAGGGCACCTTTGCTTATTAATACAATTTTATACTTATGTTTCAAGTGAAAGTATCAGTTTCTTTGGTGATGATTTACTTTTATACACCAGGAAAATATAAATATCAAGTAAAAATTGCTGGAAGGAGGAATCCTCCACTCTGAATGAGAAGTAACTGGAAGAGTTTTACACTTTGAGTGAGAAGTGACTAGAAGCCCCCAGTTGCTCAGCGGTATGTCTGCGGATTTACACGCTAAAATCCGGGTTTCGATACCCGTGGTGGGCAGAGCACAGATAGCCCATTGTGCTTAATTCAAAACAACAAAAAAGTAACTAGAAGGAAGAGTCATCTTCCTGAGTGGGAAGTAATTGGAAGGAAGAGACCTAAACTATAAGTGAAAATATTTATCTCCGTATTTTCTTAACTGTTAAATATAACTTGTAATTTACATGTTAAACTTTCCCGTAACATGCATAAGTTATTACTATTTTAATGACTGATATGCAGATTGTTACACGATAATAAAAAAAACACGCTAATTTTGTAATGAAGTGCTGATTGGTTCAATAATATCGCATGCAAATTTCGCGTAATGTTACACAAGCGCTGTTTGAGCAAGTCGATCCTAATTTTTAACTGATAGGCTGAAGAAAAATCACCCACCACAAACTCTTGAAATATTCTTATTGAAAAGTGGTATTTTACAATTTATCTTCCCGTTGGTGTGGATTTTTGTACGTGGTGAGGGGACCTCCCAGAGAAGGTTCTGTTCTTTCAGTTTACCTCCTCTGGGATCTAAACATTCACCCACGTGTTTGCCACGCGTGGCAACCCGTAAAGGGGAGGAGAAGGTCCTGGTGGATGATAGGTCCAACCCTAAACAACACCATTTTGGTCTTGAATTCCTATAAACGAGCGGCCTTGAGGTACCCCCTTGGATCAATCGGCTGATCCACTCGGGCTAAGGTCATCCAAGTACCAGTGTTGGATGTTCTCAACAAGTGTTGTGAACATTCTGTCTGATGCTGGTGTTTGGGTGTAGTGCTCACGAAACCGTGGCGTTGCTAGAGTCTTTGTTTGATACTGTAGTGCGTCCCCTCGTAGTGCTCCATGATGGGTGGGGCCAGTGGGCTCCGAAATTTTCCTTTTTTGTTATGGATCCTTCAAATAAAAACTTAAATAAAATTGTGAAAAACAGTCCATTGGTAAACGTCCACGTCTTGAAGATTCTGAGCAGCAGCAATCTTCAATATCTGTAACACCTGTTGTACCTCATTTTCTTTCAGACAAACCTTTAGAGCATATGCCTCCATTTTTCATTCAGGAAGAACTTGCTGGTTTTTCAAAATCAATAAAGAATCTTAGCTGTAGAGACATATGGTAGAAAAATCCACATCTCAACACAGTGAACTCCTCTTGCATTCAAAGGCAATTGGGGATATACCTATTGAGGTTACACCTCATGCAACTTTGAATTCATCACGAGGAGTTATTGGTAAGAGGGATTTGAAGAACTTCCCCGAGTCTGAGATTCTCGCTGGTTTCTCCACTCAAGGAATTTCTACAGTGAGGCATCTCCACTTGCAAAGATGGAAGTACGATGCCGATCAATATCACTGATCTGACATTTACATCACCACGTCCACCTGCCACCATCAAGGCAGATTATCTTAATTGCAGGGTACAGCCATATATCCCAAACCCTCTCCAATGTTGCCAGTGTCAGTAATTCGGTCACTCAAAGACGTCATGTCGTGGTTCCTTGACGTGTGCTTGTTGCGGTGGCAATGACCATGATGCCTATGAGTATTGAAACAGACCCTCATTGCGTCAATTGCAATGGCTTTCAACCGTCCTACTTTCATTCATGCCCTAAATGGTTGGAAGAAAAAGAGGTGCAGTGTTTGAAAATTATTCATAACATTACTTATCCTAGGGCTAGAAAGTTGTTGTACACCACTTCATCTGATGTGTGCTGCTGCACCTCGTCCCACAACTACAGTGGGAGTGCAAACAGATCTCTCTGTGCCTCCAAGAGAATCATTCTCAAAACAAATGAAGGCTTTGACTTCCATGGTTCAAAAAGTTGATGAATCAACTTCAACACCTATATCTGTCCCTTACATATATCCCAACAAATCTCAAGATTCACTTCCTTTAGTTCTTGGTACAGGAATTTCCTCAAATACATCTTCTTCTCCCACCCCAAGATGCAAAACGATCATTCATTCATGTTCTCAGTCACTGAAATCCTCTTCCAACAGCAAAGACCTGCCCAATCGACCCGCGGCAGAATCCATGGAGATCGATAGATTTCCCTCGAATACAGACAGTAAGGAAAAAAAGACGTGGTCATAAACAGAAGGGTTCTCCACCTAATTCGCCTATACGTAAATAAAAATGGCCACCTTGATTTTATGCAACTGTCGAGCTTTACATTCTAATCTGGATGGCATCAAAACAGTGATTGCTTCCTATCATCCTATATGTCTTTCCTTACAGGAAACATTTTTGAAACCTGCCGATATAGTTACCCTTCGGCAACTATCTTTGTACAGAAATGACAGTCTGTGTGGTAGACGAGTGCATGAAGGGGTGGCACTGTTCATTAATTAGTATGTGCTCACCCTATCTTTGCCATTCGACACATCCTTGGAGGGTGAAGCCATTCGTGTTTCCGTAGGTCATATCATCACTGTTTGTTCTCTCTACCTGTTGCCTAGAGAGATATATGATCAATAATACCTTGATGCTCTCATTGAATAGTTGCCGTCTCCCTTTTTAATCCTGGGGAACTTTAATGGACATCATCCCCTCTGAGGAAGTTCCGATATTGATGGGAGAGGCTGCTCCGTAGAGTATAAGTGGTCACAACCTTTCTCTTTTCAATAGCAGTTCTTATACTTATTTTTATGCACCTAGTCAGTCCTTTATTGCTAGTGAACTTTCAATTTTCTCCCCTTCACTATTCTCCCACTTTTCATGTAGGGTTGACAATAATCCACGAGGCAGTGATCATTTTCCAATAATTTTGAGACTGGCCATGGTCGATTTCACCCGAACCGCGTTTCCCAGTGGAAGCTGGATCACGCAAACTGGCCCTCTTACACTGTTCTCACAGAACTTGATCCTGCCATCATCTGTAATCCATCAACAGACGACTGTGTGGCAGCAGTAACTGATTGTAATATACAAGCAGCTGCTCAATATATTTCTGAACTCTCGACACGTTTTTCACTATATCTTTGTCCGTGGTGGAATTCTCCCTGTCATATGGCACAGAAGCCTCAAAAACAGACCTGGGATTCTTTCCGTAGATGTCCCACACTCTCGAACTGCATTGCTTTCCAGCAGGCCCGTGCACATGCTTGGTGGGTAAGACGTCATAGCCAGAAGGAATCTTGGATTAAGTTCACAACCACCTCCTACTATTGGTTTCAAAGTCATATGGGACAAGACTCGATAGGTCAGTGGGCAATATAATTCTGTCCCCTTCTCGATCTTTCTTTCTGGTGGCCAGGAAGTAGCTGATACCCAGAGCATCGCCGATACTCTAGGTGAAAGCTTTTGCCAGGTATCTAGCAATTCTGCTTCTTCCTCCACCTTCTTAGCCATCAAGACTCTGGCAGAGTGTTCTCTTCTTTCATTTTGAGCTGATTGTTTCTATGACTATAATCGTCCCTTTACACTGGTGGAACTCAGACTGACCTTTCATTGGTCTGTCATTACACCAGTTGGACCTAATGATGCACACTATGACATGCTGTGTCATCTATCTCCTGCTTCTCTTGCTATTCTTCTGATTGTTTTTAACCAGATATGGCTGGAGAATGTTTTTCCTGATGCCAGGCTATTGTCTTACCTTTCTCTAAGCCTGGAAAGGATCTCAAGATTCCTTCAAACTACCGTCTAATTCTTTTGACGAACTGTCTCTGTAAAACCTTAGAGAGGATGGTTAATGCTCGTCTTGTTTGGTTCCTCGAATTAGACAACCTCCTCTCGCCCACCCAGTGTGGGTTCCGACGACAACACTCCACCGTGGACCAACTGATTCGATTTGAAACTTCAGTCAGAGAAGTCTTTCCCAAACGACTACATCTTGTATTAATATTCTTTGACATTGAGAAGGCTTATCATACAATAAGGAGGTAGGGCATTTTTGCGAGACCTTCATATATACGGGTACGTGACCATTTGCTCGTTTTTATGAATTTTTTTTAATGGACAGACAATTCCAAATTCGTGTCGGTTCGACACTTTCCCGTTCTTTTCTGTAGAAACTTGGAGTCTCATAGGGTTGTGTTTTGAGTGTCACACTTTTCAGTATAAAAATTAATGCCATCACTGAACAACTTTCTCTCACTGTTGCAAATGTGCTCTATGTCGACGACTTTTACATTTCATGTCAGTCGTTGAACGTGAAATATATTGAGCAGCGGCTACAGACTGCCCTCAATCATTTATTGAAGTGGACCACAGCAAACGGCTTTAACTTCTCACTCTTTAAAACCGTTTGTTGCCAACAGAGTATCCATCCTGATCCTGAACTCTCTCTGTCGGTAAAGTTGTGCTGCCTGTGGTTCCTGAGACAAAGTTCTTGGGGCTTATCCTTTACCGTAAGCTCACCTTTATATCATACATCAAGCAACTACGGGTCAAATGTATAAGAGCACTGAACACCACCCGTGTCCTCTCTTTCATGACTTGGGGAGCAGATCAATGTTCTATGCTAAAGATATATCGTGCTCTTATTCCATCGAAACTCGACTATGGATCAGTGGTCTCTGGCTCTGCCAGAACCTTGGCCTTAAAGATGCTGAACTCTATTCATTATCAAGGACTTCAGCTCTGCACCGGGGCTTTTCTCACTTTTCCAATTCAGAGCTTATACACAAGAGTCTCATGAACCTTCTTTGCACCTCTGCTGTTTTCAACTGTCTTTATGCTTCAAAACTTTGTTCCTTACCAAAGTATCCCACTTGGGTTTGTGTTTTCCTTCTTCAGTGGGCCATACTTTATCAGAGACGATCTACCATTGTCCCTTTCGGCCTTCATATACAGACACAGTTGGATGAATTGTATCACTCCTTGGATAGTATTGCTGTATCCACTGGTCAGCCCATCCCACCATGACTTTTTACCTATGCGATCTTTCTTTAAGTCATCTGAGAAAAGCTGGCATTCCCAGTTGGAAATACTGTCTGCTATTTGGTGAACATCTTTCGAACCATCCTTCAATTCCTATTTATACAGATGGTTCGAAATCAGGTGACTGTATGGACTCTGTCGTGGTTTCTTGTGGTTCTGTGGTTGCACGCAGAATCCCCTCTACAGCTTCTATGTTCACTGCTGAACTGTACGCCATTTCTCTTTAACATCTACTTCTATCCAGTTTTTTTGGGGGGTATCGGGAAACGTTGGTATTCGCGGGAACGAGCTCTCTGACACTGCAGCTATATCTATCTGCTCTAGCACTATCACTGCTGTGCCTGTTCCATACATGGACTGTGGTTCTGTATTCAATACTCGGATCCGTGCCAGCTGGCAGTCGACTTGGAGTGAGCATCCCAAAAACAAACTTTTCCAAATAAAACCATATATTGGACTTTGGTCGTCTTGCTTCTGTACGGATTGGAAAGATGAAGTTGTTCTAACTAGAGTACGCATTGGTCACAGTTTTTTAACTCATCGTTTTCTTTTATCTGGAACTGATGCACCAGTGTGTAGGTTGTGTGACACTCAGATCACAATAAGCCACATTTTACTTTCTTGCCAATGTTATGACTCTCAACGTCGGTACCATTTTAAACATGTTTCGTCCCAAGGCTTTTCCATAACATTAGACAGTGTTATTGGCAATGGTGACACTGTCCACCTTGGTAATGTTTTTATTTCTTCAAAAGGCCATTAATCTTTTTATTGCCATTTAAGTTTTTTTTAATTTATACATTAGACCTTTTTTTTAACGTGATTCCCTTTTAAGAATCAAAGCACATCTAGTTCGATTTGAAATTAGAAAATGGCTGTAACGTTAAATAACTTGAAATCAGAACTGGAAAGACCAACTTCAGGTGACTGACTGTGGTTTTTGTACTTACCTGTTTGTATTCCTGGCGAGTTATGATAGTTACAACTACAGTGGAACCCCTTTAAAACAGTAACCTTCGAGACTGGGACAAACTGGCTTGATTAGAGGGGTTCCACTGTACATAATTAGGAATTACATAAACAAAAAAAGAGACTGCGATTGAATGATCGCTTTCAAGGGGTGACCAAATCTTAAGGGTGGCCGTTTAGAGGGGTTCTACTGTATGCTACAGAAAGTACTTTACAACTTGTATTACTGTAGTTTTTCTTTTAACGTTGTAGACTAGATGTAAACATTGGTTTTATGTTCTTTTTTTTTAGACTTTGCTTTGTTTTACCTTAATTTCCTTTTATGAATTTTACTAAATTTACTTTAATTTCAACTTTTTACGGGATGTTTGGCGTAGATAGCCTAGCTGCTTTGTTCCATAAAATGCTAAATCAACCAACCATCCAACCAGTTTCTCTTTATAATGCATTCATAGCCTCATAGTACTGAACACGAGTTTTTGCAGCAGAGAGACACGAACTTTGGTCCTTCTGACACATCTCCGGCACACTAACTAGTAAGCTAGAACTATCTCAGTGTTGATTTGAGTTCGTAATTGAAAACCCGTGATACAGTTTTAAAGAAATAGAATGTAGAACACCACAGGTGTGAGAAAAGATGTTGACAGAAAGGATTTACCCACCATTATGTTCCAAGTTGAACAAAAACGTATCCTTGCAGAGTAATTAAAGAATATTTGCAGAAAAATTCTTATCAGTGCTATGAATGTAGGTATCAGTTAACTTTTATTTCATTTTTTTTAAGTCGCATGTTGAATCTTTTCCTTGTCGCGCCTAAGGCGTTTTTGATAACATATCATAATTACATGTCATCATACATCAATAAATCACAGCAAGTAAGAAAGTTACATTCGACAGAGACTAACATTAGCCTTAGGAACATCATCCTATCACTCGGAACAGATCTACACTTTACAGTACCAACCAAATTATTTAAAATAGATGATGGTAGTTTTTTCTCTAAAACAGTGTTAATAACTTCCTTTATAGTAACGTCGGCCCGGCATGGCCAAGCGTGTTAAGGCGTGCGACTCGTAATTTGAGGGTTGCGGGTTCGCATCTCCGTCGCGCCAAACATGCTCGCCCTTTCAGCCGTGGGGGCGTTATAATGTGATGGTCAATCCTACTATTCGTTGGTAAAAAGAGTAGCCCAAGAGTTGGCGGTGGGTGGTGATGACTAGCTGCCTTCCTTCTAGTCTTACACTGTTAAATTAGGAACGGCTAGCACAGATAGCCCTCGAGTAGATTTGTTCGAAATTCAAACACAAACAATTATAGTAACGTCATGGAATTTAAATTGATAGTTTCTTTTCATCATCTCTGAGCAATCGATATAGTTGTTGGAAACATAATTATTTATGCTAACTTGTTAAGTTAATATCATGAGCCACTAAATGCTGTTTAATTGGAAGAATTTCATTAACAAAATTAATACGTGTTTCATAATATTTCTATATTTGTAACACCCCTTTGCATTTGCCCTTTAAATTATATAACACATATTTTTTTAATTTTTGAAGCGTCCCCTTAAAATAAGTTTGTTGAGATGTCTAACATCGACGTGGTATTGAGTATGGCTTATCAATGTAACTTTCTTATGTATAAAACTTACATACTTACCTATCGCTCAGCCTCTGGAGGTCCGCCAGGGCACCTTCTCTGTTAACAATAATTTCGACAGAAGGTGTTCCAACGGACTAATAGTGCAGGAAAGTTTTAATTGTCATGTTTAGTAAGAAAAGGTAAATATAGGTGTTTTTGTTTGTTTTAGAGAAAAGAATGTTGTGCTTTTCGCTATAACCACCGCGGGAAATTGAGCCCCAATTCTAAGCGTTCTATCAGTAGACATAAATATAGCATGTTAAGTTGTGGTTATTTTACATGACACTTATTTGTATTCCAGGAAAAGAAATACACAGTCCAGTAATTAAACAGACACCCACCCGAAAGAATCCAGTTTTATTAAATGAACAGACATAAAACTAAAGTAGAATATTTTTCGTTTTGGACACACTTATTTTCTCTTCTCGATTGACTTTTGGGAAATTATCGTAACAAGATTAGAATATTTTATAGTCAGGATGAAATGTCTTTATGTTTGTTGCTTTCCGTTTGGCCGTAAACGTATAAAGACAATATAGTTTTTAAAACCAAACAAAAAGTTTTCAATGTTACAAGCAAGAAAGTAACTGATATCTTTATAGACAAATTAAATTTTCTGGATAACTTTTGAAAACTAAAATTTTGTTTTACTACTTAAAATGATAAGATTACTAAGATTTACTAATCTTTGTGGTAAGAACATTAAATAATATTTTAGAGACAAATTAAATTAACCGGAGAACTTTTGAAAACTAAGAGTTTATTTCACGACTAGAAATGGTAAGTAAAGTGAAAATTGACATTTCACACTAATAGCTTTTAAAAAAAAGATTGTTTAATATTCTCCTTGTGTTTTTTAATGGGTGGATTTTCATTTACAGTGCATTAGTTTATAGAGGCGATGACTGATAGTGTATATAAGGCTCTAGCTACTGCTTGCTCAAACTCAGGTAAAAGAAATGCTACGTAAAAAGAAATTTTTCTTTTCGACCTTCTAACGTTAACCTCAAGATGACCTAAGAAGTTCGGAATATTGTTCTGTATTTTATTTTAATTGAAGTTTTAATACCCATAATAACAGTCTTGAGAATACGTTTTTACTTGAAGTCGGTTTCTCGTCATCACGAGATATAAAATCACGTTGATTTTCGTTTTCCTTTTTTAAGATTCCCAGTTGAACGGCCCAGCATGGTCAGGTGGTTAAGGTACTCGACTAATAATCTTAGGGTCGCGGGCTCGAATTCCCTTCACACCAAACATGCTCATCTTTTCAGCCGTGGGGGCATTATAATGTGACGGTCAATACTACTATTCGTTGGTAAAAGAGTAGTCCAAGAGTTGGCGGTAGGTGGTGATGACTAGCTGCCCTCCCTTTAGTCTTACACTGTTAAACTATACGGCAAACTATAAAGTTTGCCAAAAATATAAATAAATTAAAACATGTATGTATGAAATTAAAAATCAAAACACACAAAAACAAAGAACAACCAAAACCACCCACTACTTAGAAACCTGAAAACATAACTTTCACCGCAAGTACACAAGTAAACTCATACGCTGCATCAGTCGGAAAAATATTACACAGTCAAGATAAACCACCAATAACATGTGAATATTTACCCAAAACTACTGAAGACGCACACAAAACTACACCAATAAACATTGAAAATACGCTGACTGATACCATTACATCTACTTTTTCTGTAATAATTACCGAATACACTAAACCTAGTAATGTAAACAATTTAATAGACATAGTCATTAAAGTATTTATGAAAAGATCCAAAAACACCTACCACGGATTGTAACGTACAAAATAACTCTATCAATCATAGGTAAATTCGCAGTATTACACATCACTATCCAAAAAACACGAGATTGAAGATATAACCAACACTATAAAACTAAATGAATCAGTAGCAATAGATGTAAGAAGTCAAAATAACACCGAAGTTACAGTGGCGGGCATTTACTGCACTTGTAATGATCAATACAAGACCATAATTTAAGGGTTAATTTTTAAACACAATTTTTTCTGTCTTTTGTTACCACATATTATAAACTTTTGGTAAAGGGAACATTAAAGTTCAAGTTATATTTTTTAATATCCAATGACCTTATTAAATTTTACTGTTAACTGTTTCAAAGTTTAAAATTATTTTGCTCTTTAAGTGTAGTTTAACATGCTTTCTGGAATTCTTCACTTATTTTTAAATAGTTGATAAAGTTTGTGAAACTATTAAATTGTGATTATTTTTAAGAGGTCTTGTCAATGAATTAAAAGTGTCATGTTTTCATATGTTCATTTCCAGTATCACATATGTGAATCTTAAGTACAATACCTAGTATGGCTTCAGCTGCAAATTGGTTGATCTCATTAAATTGTTGAGTAGATACAGGTACATTTTGTTTAAAAGCAATGGGTTAATACCAGATTGAAAGTTTGGAGAAGAAATTTCCATTTTATTTTGAGTGTTGTAACCTTGCAGTGTTATATACAAACTATTTCCCTTAAAATCTCAGTTGCTTCAGAGAAAAATTAGTGTGGGAATGGTTGTATCAAAACATCAAGGAAGTGAAGAGGGGGTATCAATGAAGGTGGAACATCAACATGATGACTGATTGCTGCTTGTCATTGAAACAATATGCTACAGATGCAGTATATAAGCTTGTTTGTTTTTAATTTTATGTAAAGCACCAAAAGGGTTATCTGTGCTAGTCATCCTTACTTTAGCATTGAAAGACAGAAGGGAATGCAGCTAGTCCTAGTCATTACCTCCTAGTGTCAAATTTTGGGCAACTATTTTACCAAAGTGGGATTGACCATAACATTAAAATGCACCCATAGAGGAAATGGCAATCATGCTTAATGGGACAAGGATTCAAATCCACAGCCCACAGGTTACAAGTTCACCACTCTAACCACCTGGCCATGCCAAGACTCTCAATATACAAGACTAACACTTAGATTTCACAAAAGAAATAGGATAAGTGAGGATGCATATTTATCTTGCATCAATAGTCTTCCATTTTCTTCTGCTTATTTGTATTTATGTCAACAAACATAACAATAAAAAATATTATTGTGGTAAACAAAATAGTAATTCGATCTAAGATTATAATATAAAATATTTGTGAAATCAGTTTTATGTTGTTAGTTATTTAACATTTTAAAGAAACATTAAAAGTTTATTTTTGTTTGTTAGTTTATGGTATACCAAATCTGTTTAATAAAAGTGATTATTCTACATCATACAGATTTTGTTAAATTAGTATCTGTAAACAGTGCTGTGTAAACATGTTAGGACAAGGGAATATTTTGTAATTCTTTCCATTTTATGAGTTCAAGTTTGAAATATTTCATTCAAAATGTGTGATGTACATCAGGCAGAAGAAAGGTGAAAGATACCTCAATACATGGCACTTACAATGAAACACTGGAGAAGCACTGTGATAGTTTGGGTGTGTGTTTATGCTGAGGTGATAGTAGATATTTCAAAATAGATGGAATAAAAGATCAGTACAAATACTGATCCATCATGGTATATCCAGTGGTTTACATATTTTTAGTAACTGATTCTAATACCAAGAAGATAATGACTCCAAAAGCTCATCCCACCTATGCAGAAATTACTTAGTCAAGAAACAAGCTGTTAGATTCATTCAAATAATGTAGTTACCCCAAAGAGCTCCTATTTTAACTTAATTGAGGAAAGAAACTTACTTAGCCAAGAAACAAGCTGTTAGATTCATTCAAATAATGTAGTTACCCCAAAGAGCTCCTATTTTAACTTAATTAAGCAAATCTGGGATATGATAGATTAAAAAATCAAAAGTTACTTCCAAAGAAACTTTATGGCAGTGAATTAAGACCATATGGAGTAAACTCCCATAGGATACTTTGATTAAATATCTTATAACAATACCTGAAAGACAGTCTGCAGTTATTAAAGAAAAGAGTGGGACACACAAAATATTAACTGTTTGCTGAACTCAAGCACTTCCACTGAGGTTCTGTTCTGTTAAATATAAAGGTTAATAAAATTGAAGTTTCACCTGACATTGTTTTTCATATGGAGCCCCAAATCTAATTTTTGACTTCATTCTTCTAACACTTTTGTACAGTACTGTGATACAAGTTTAATATTTATAAAGGGTATGGCATTCCAAAGACACGTTGACAACTGGAAATTAAGTAATTCCACATCAAAATACAACTCTCTAACATGATTTTATAAACAAGACCAAATCAAGTGCTGTGTAAATTATACAATTATTCTAGAAGAATACATAACAACCCTCTTTAAGAAAATGTCTTCAAGTTTTCAGTTTCTACTGATAAAAATGTTACATATACTTTACCATAAAAGCATAAGAGAAAGAAAACTACAAAAAAATTAAATACAAAAAAACTTGTTACACATTAGCAGTCCAACACGAGTCTTTCTGTAACTTCAATAATTACCAGCTTTTTGTAATATAAAATACTGCAGAATAAAACTTGAAGAACTCAAAGCAGGTACCAAAATCACATGATCATTTGAAAAACAGTGTGACTTGATGATTAAATTAATAACTTAAACAACAAAAAATAATATATAAGTATACATAATGAGAACATTACACCCAATACTGTTAATTGCAGTAGCATTACAGAGACAGAACATACCTTACTTACAAAAATACGATCTGCTTCATACACCATCACCAAATCCCCATTTCTTGACAATCAAGAAATCAGTATACACAAACTTTTGGATAATTCCTTCTTAAAAATATATAAATAGCTCCAAAAGGATAACTTTACAGTAGCTTAACACCATGGGTAACTTAAGGTGTATTAATAATTGTTACGGTTTTGTAGTCACTTCATAAGGCTGAATGTAGCTAGCAAAAGATAAAGATTTTCAAAACTATTTTAACTTTATCCAGCCAGGTATATTATATCCTTTTTTTATGAGGGCACATGACAACATTAACTTCACATTAGTTTTGTTCAATGTGAAGAAATGTGAACTGTCAAATCACCTATATATTAAAACTATTTTTTAAATGTTAGGAGAGTTATAATTTACAACAAAATACACATTGTCATTTGTTAAAGATAAATTAATAAAAACATATTCAATTGGTTAACTATAATTTCAATTTATTCTACTCCTATTGATAATATTGATTGTAAATTAGAAATATTTAAACATCCAAATATACAAATAAAACTTGTCAGCATGCAAATCTACTTAGTTCCAGAACAAATAGATTGCAATAAAATATTTCTTTTTGAAATCACTGGTGTTAAAAAATGTAAAATCTAATTAAATAACAAAAATCATTTGTTAAACATGGACAATTGACAAAATATCTAAAACCAACAGGCTCAAAACTTATTATAAAAACAAGTTAAGTGTAGGTGTTGTTTTTACATTGTACTTAGTTTCTCCATTGTGGCTCAAAACCAAAAGCGTGCAAGAAACAGTATTTTTGTATCCTACATGTCAGAACCAAACAAGCTTTTCATTCAATGCTAGAACTTATCAGTTTGGTTAGATGGTGAGGGACAAAAGTTTCTATGAAACACTATTTGTATATGCAATATAAAATATTAAATGTGTCAATCTAAATAGTGTAAAGTACTAAAATATTATACAAGCTAAAAGTTATTATAAAACAAGTTAACTGTAGATGCATTTCATTTTTCATACTCGTATTCCTTTTAACTTGTCTATTGTGGCTCTAAATTAGAGGTAAATTAAAGATAAAACTTTTTTTTTTTTTTACACCTGTAATTTTTCAATCACAACAGATAAATTAAGAAAAATATAGAAAAGGAAATATATCTTGTTTTATAATAACGAAAACATGAAATATTAAACTTCAGACATACAGGTTTTAAAAACAATTTTATATTTTTTTCAGTATTTGTATATTATTGGCTTATAGTTATTTTGAGACAAATGTTGCTTTAAATTAATGTACACATATAATTAACTTATAATAAGGTCTTTACATAATGCTGCTTTTTGAAAAATAAACTATCAGATTAATATTAGTTTGCAACTGGCAAATAGGATACTGACAGCTTATGGAGGATTTTCACATGGAATGATACATAATGCCTTTTCAATTCTAGTTGTTCTTAATATTTTGTGCTTATAATTCTCACAAACCGACATTATGCTCCCAACAGTTATGCACTCACTAGACCATTCTTAACTACACAGATGATGCTTTTTATAATGGTTTATGTTTCAACTCTGTATCTCGTAGTTTTATTACAAAAATAGGTATTAATAATAATTGTTTTATTGAAACTAATATGTTGTTAGAATGTCAAGTAATCTACGATAAAAAGAAATGTGTTGGAAACAAGCTAAAGCACTTAGAACTGCACATGTTCACAAAATCATTGCATGTCTAAAAACTGATTTAGTTTTATACTGCAATCACTTCGAAGAAAAGTTTTATTACTTTTAATGTCCCTATGAATTACATTAAGATGTAGAAACTATTTCTTTGAGAACCTAAATGAAATAAGAATTTATTTCAAGATATCAATATAATATTAATATAGTGCGTTTGTTGCATTTAATACTTTATACATAGTGATTTTTCGAGACAACAAAACAAACATGAAGTAGAACAAAAAAGTTAAAGTTTGTTTATATTGATAACTATCAGAAGCACTCAACTTTAATTGGGTTATTAGGTTAATATATTAGTTGTTTTACCATATTTTGTAGAGTAAAGTGTGGGCTTTGCAGGTTGATACCAACAACTTTGAGTGATTACTCCTGGTCTACTTTGAACCTAAATCATTTCCGAGTTAAAGTATATTTAGTAAAAAAGATATTTTATCTGTGAATACTCTAAATTAAGAGACCAATAGATATTTTCCAATTCATAGATTTCACTTATACTGTGTTACTGTACTTTAACTTCTTCATATGAAGTGCATATGTTATATATAACTCTGTGTTGGTGGGATGGTATGGGCCCTAACTTGTAATGAAATGGCATGACCCCAAAAACAGGACCTAGTCCACCTCTGCTACATGTCTATGTTATTGTGTGTGTGTGAATCTATTTTAGCATAAAAGTATAGCCTATATATGTTTCTAGTTAAGCAATATGACATAAAAGCCATTGTAATTTCTCAAGAAATTAATGTTGATGGAAGTAAGTAATCAGAGATTAGACAAAAAAATTACAATAATTATTGAAAAGGCTTTTAAATAAATTAAAACATCATAATAATAAATAGAATATACTTCTTTAAAAACTGTTGATGTTTCATTTTCACAGAAACAAGTTTGGTCAATAATGTCAGCCAAACAGCCACCTTCTAAATACTCCATTATTACCTGCACAAACAAAGTTTAATATTACACTTACATTTTTACAGTTATACATAGTATTGAGACAGAATAATTTATTTTTCCTCAATTAAGATCCTGACAGTAATCATACATCTAATAAAAATATAAATGTTTTTCAAACAATGTACCCCAGTAGTACAGCAGTAAGTCTGCAGATTTATAACCCTAAAATCAATAGTTTGATTCCCCTTGGTGGACTCAGTAGGTAGCCCAATGTGGCAATGCTGTAAGAAAATACACACACACAACAACAACATGTAAACTATGTGAACGAAACATACATAGAAGATGGCTAAAGAGTGTTACTGGTATACATATTGTGCTGGTGAAAGATATTGTACTAGTAAAAACACTATAGGGAAGTATGAAGTTATTTCAAAATCACATATACAGAGTGAATTAAAAATTATTGTGTCCAAAACAAATGTGGCTCTAATCCACAGTCTCTCACAAGTGATCTTTCAAGTATTATTTATAACCACAATGTTTAAAAACCCACACCTAAAAGAGTGGTATGTAAAAGATGTTCTTAAACTTGAAGGGTTGCTTGAAATAAACTCAATTAAATAAAAACAGTACCTTAACTCACTATATTTAACATGTAAAAGAGAATTAATTAATATGTAACACTAACAACACTTACTCAGAGTTCATCACCAACAAGGTAACTACCGATGTACTTCACTATATTTGAATCTTTCTTTAATTTCAGTACTGATAGTTTGGTAGTGAGAAGTTCTTTTTTGAGTTGCTGGTTTAGTTTTATCTGTTTAACAGCAACTTTCAAACAAGTTGCTTTGCTGTATCAATGGCTGTATAAACAGTTCCTGAAACAATAAAACAAAATATTATTAGATCTGTAAGGTACTAGTACATGAACATATTACATCATGCTACTGTTAAAATTATTCTATCTTTTAAAAAATAATTGATTATTAGGTCTTTCTACTCTTATATTTCTATAAGGTTAAAATCTGTATGCATAGTTTATCATATAATAATTACAAAATCATGGACAATTACATTTTTATTATATGAATACCATTTTAAAATACTGGTAAAAAATAAATGGTATATTATATTCACTCACGTAAGCGTCTCTCCTTCAAATTATATTAATAACCTTTTGGAAGTTTGACCTGCTGTTACTTTCAAGATGTTCTCATGATGTAACATTTTGAGTCTTATATACTAGTTTAGCTAAGCCTACATCCACGAATTGAATCCATTGTAGTAAAGGTTTGCTTCAAAGCGTAACAACGACATTAAGGTTTTATTTGATCTATAAACCTTGTAACTTTGTGTGTGATCAAATGTACTTTAAACATTGTCATGGCAAAATTGTCGTTCTATACCGTTATTTTGTTCTTTCTGAACTACACAACTACTTTTCTTGGAATCATAATAGTTATTTTTTAATACAAACTTTTGTTGAATAATAATAAAATAGCTGTATTTTTATTTTCTTCAACTTTTTTTGTTTCTTATATACATCTCTCTCTCCCTCTCTGGTGTTTGGGTATATATATTTGTATACCCAAGGGGGTCAGGTACACCAGACCTCTTCCTCCTAATACGTACATTAGTAAAAGGTTTGTATGTTTTTAAATTGCGCGCAAAGCGACACGAGGGCTATCTGCGCTAGCCGTCCCTCATTTAGCAGTGACCCTCGGATTACAAGTTGAGTACTTTAATCATCTGGTCATGTTAGACCACCCAAAGTCTAGTGAGTAAAACTGATATCTCACCCCTCGATGGACAAACCAAAAATATGATCATACTTGCAGAGCCATCGGGATAGGCAAATAAGCATTCGTGACATCTAGCTTGGTCATCAAAAAACCTGGAGAAAAACAATTAAATGGTAAAACATGAGAAACTCATTGAGGTGGAAAAAATCTACGACTAGCTGGTAAGTCTTAAATTTATCGAATAGGAACACAAACAGCCTAGAATACAAAATAAGAGAAAGATGAGTCACATGTATGATGGCGTGTTTAGACAGAAAAGCTTAAACCACTTCTGACAGATGTTGACTGGTAACAGGATCCTGAGACAGAAGGAAATGGGGATCTGTGATACAGAAGGTGTGGAAAAAACTGTAGTAAAAGTGCACCTGATAGAATTTGATTAACCTACTGATCCTCAAAGGCTAAAACATTCTCACAATCGAGCTCTCACCAGACCAGAACTCATTTGGTAGTCACCAGTACTGTTGGTGTCATGTCAATCTACATCAAAGAAAATAATGAGATACATAACCTCTGGAAGAAGGAGAAGGACTAGAGGACGAAACGGGAATAGGAGTATATCGTGGTTTAGAGTGCAACAAACAGTCTACCAGGAAAGAAATGGTAGAGGATTGCTCACGTGATTGAAAAGTATCAGGAACATTGTCGATGTATACCATCAAAGAGAGGGCGCAACATGTAATTCTCTGAAATAGATGTTTGGCAAATAAAGCTGGGTCAAGGCCACACTAAGACCTAGAACTTCTCAACAACAGAGGAAACACATGTGTTAGGCAAGAGAAAAGGATAACAAATGAGTTCATGTGGAGATAATAAAGGAGAAGCTGTCCTTCGATAAATCCTCAGTATTTCAATGCATAGCCAAGAAAAGCTGATAAATGGTAGATAAATACCATCAAATCAAATATGGGTTGGACGAAAGTGTGAAATTAGGAAAAAAACGTTTTTACCTATAGAGGGCAGCACTGAATGAGAAAAGCTATTTATGTGCGACTGAAGTTAATGTATCATATTGGAAGAATCACTGAAATTAATAAAATACATAAGCATTTGCAATTTTCATAACTAAGTCATAACACTAATAAATTAATAGTTTTGAGGTTTGGGCTAATACATTTATTGTGCTTGCTAACATGTTTATAATTCTGGTAATTGTTTTTCTTCACAAGTAGAAAGTAAAATTTGTTTGTTTTGGAATTTCGCACAAAGCTACTCGAGGGCTATCTGTGCAAGCCGTCCCTAATTTAGCAGTGTAAGACTAGAGGGAAGGCAGCTAGTCATCACCACCCACCGCCAACTCTTGGGCTACTCTTTTACCAACGAATAGTAGGATTGACCACACATTATAACGCCCCCACGGCTGAAAGGGCGAGCGTGTTTAGCACGACGGGGATGCTTACCCGCGACCTTCAGATTGCGAATCGCACGCCTTAACACGCTTGGCCATTCCGGGCCATGAAAGTGAAATACTGTTAAAGTTATAAGTATTATGCAGAAAGTATAAAAAGCATATTATTTCACATCTCAGTAGCCACTATATGACATTTAATTAACCCTTGTTTTAAAATTTAGTTTGGATAATAGCCCCTGCTATTTAAAAGTATTTGGAAGATAAAGAATTTGTGACTTTTTTTTTAATTTCACACAAAACTAATCGAGGGCTATCTATACTAGCCGTCCCTAATTTAGCAGTGTAAGACTAGAGGGAAGGCAGCTAGTCATCACCACCACTCACGCCAACTCTTGGTCTACTCTTTTACCAACGAATAGTGGGACTGACCGAAATATTATAACGCCCCACGGCTGAAAGGGCGAGCATGTTTGGCGCGATGGGGATGCGAACCCACGACCCTCAAATTACGAGTCGCGCGCCTTAACACACTTGGCCATGCCAGGCCCAAAATTTTTGACGCAAAATTTATAAAATGATCAGCTTAATGCCATACAGGCCTGGCATGGCCAAGCGCGTAAGGCGTGCGACTCGTAATCCGAGGGTCGCGCTAAACATGCTCGCCCTCCCAGCCGTGGGGGTGTATAATGTGACGGTCAATCCCACTTTTCGTTGGTAAAAGAGTAGCCCAAGTGTTGGCGGTGGGTGGTGATGACTAGCTGCCTTCCCTCTAGTCTTACACTGCTAAATTAGGGACGGCTTGCACAGTTAGCCCTCGAGTAGCTGTGTGCGAAATTAAAAAAAAAAAACCATACATTCACTAAATTGGAAAGTTTTTAAAATTAATGAACGTATAACAGCAATAAAAAAAATCAACATATAGTCTTAGAAAAACAGGTTCATTAAGACACATAGTTAAAGTAAAACAATACCTTCTAATTACTTTGTGCTATATTCCAAAAATGAAGTTATATATATTAGGTTTTTAATACCATTCTTTTGCAAAATAATAAGCATTTCTACTTTGGGATACGACTTTTAGAAAACTCATATACGGAACTTCAATCCCAAAACTCAAATACTAATAAGAGTACCTACCATATTCAATTTACCATATTTTATCATAAATTTAAATGCAATAAAAAACTGCTGAGACACTTATCACTATGAGATTTGCCCCTGACCAATTTCTGATATTTTTGCATATTTCACATTGGAATATCTGTGAGAAACAATGCTTTTTAACTTTTTCATGATTTCTTCTTCTGTCAGTTTTCTATCCAGTCCAAGAAGTGAGCAGATTTTTACTTCCCGTTTTTCAATAAATTTTGCACACTGGTAAAGACACGTAGTTATTAATTTTGCAATTATGAAGTAATAATCCTAAACCAATGATATTTTTACAGGGCAACTGTGAACCAAATGTTCTTAAGCTAGTGAAGTAATCAAAGCGAAGCTTTTGGATTATATAATTCTAAGCCTCTAAAAAAAACCCATTAAAATCAGGACCGTCGTGAGTATAAATCAGCAAAATAACCCCAAAGTAATACTAAACACCATGGTTTGAAATATATAATTTAAACTAATGGAAGCTTTGTACTGTCTTCCTCGAACATTCCCGAAGAAGCTGTAAAGCGAAACGTTAAATGTAAATTAAAGAAAAATAACAAATTTGGAGGCTCTCATTAGCAAAGTGCGATTATGCCGCTAAAAATCAGGTTTAGATACTCATTGTGGGCTGAGCACAGATAGTCCATTGTATAATTTTGTGCTTAGCCACACAGATTTGGAGTTGTAAAGTTGTTTATTATTAGTAAGAAAATGTTTGCGCCAATATGCACTATTAAATCATATAAAGTATTTTAAAACAACAATAAATACACCACAAAAATATGCGTTTGTCAACAACGGTTAATTATAATCTCATGTCTGCTGCGTAGAGTATTCTAAATTACACTGTAAATGTTATTTAAACAAAGAATTAACTTCTGGTATTTTTAATATAAACAACACCTCTTGTATTGTTCTTAGCTTTGGTGAAACATCATTCTGACATTCAGTTAGTGTCCAGTCATCGATAAGTAATTCAACAGATAATCATTTAATTCTTTTCAAATGAAAATTTTTATTGTATTGTATAATTGGCTGAGGACTTTTCAGTAAATTTCATAGTTAGGAGGTTTGAGTTAAGATCACACCTTTAATATTTGATGAAGTGGCAGACATAAATCAAGACTTATGAATACTGTAAATGCGGCATGGTGGACTATAAGGTTCCTTAGGTTATGCAAATACTAACCTTCCACTGAGCACCATTGGCGACATCTTTTATAATCAGGATAACTAACAATAGAAAGTCAGTTTAAAGGTGTTAAGTAATCAGATCTATGGTTTTTGTAACATAATGAATGAACCATTAGTCTCATATACGTACCGATAATATAGATATATATCATTGCAGAAATCTCTAGGGCCAATAACTACAATTACATCAATGTAAAAATACAGTAATTGTGAAAACACAAAATATCTCTGTTCTTTTTATTATTGATTCCACAACATGTTTAAAGATATAGATAATTAATGACTGTCTCAGTATTATTTATTCCATATATCTTTCACAGTGAAATATTTCTGACATGAAATAATGAAACTATTTTTTTATTTACAAAAGTATAAAAAATTAATTTCATCAAGTCACATGACCCGCCCAAAATTTGGATATTTCTTGTTCATAACTGAGATAAAAAAGCTTTTAATTTCCAGCAATGATTATTTTCTTTATGTGTTATTTTGTGTATATATGTGAGGAACACGATTTTAAAGAGAAATGTGCTCCCAATTAGTAAAATTATAGCGCACAGGAAAAAATCTCAAGAGCTTGGTAACTTTCGGCAAATATATTATGGAATTTGATCTACTAAGCCTTAAATAAATCGAAGCCAACACTATCGAAATACTGTAAACAAAAAGAAAGTATAACTTTAAGAATGGTAGCGATTCTTCCATCCACTGACAGTAAATTAAAATTGTACGAATAATGCGAAAACTAAGCAAATAAATTTTCCCTAAAACTTATTTTATAATCTCTTTTATACTTTTTATAGAATTAGCATCTAAGGTTTTACTCTTAGTAACATGACATGCCTACAATATCAGGTAGGTAACTGTTATTATGAGGAAACAGATAATTGTTGTGCTTTTCTATTTGAATTTTTTTATAAAAGTTAAGATAAAACGACCTTTACATTCCAGATAAATATAAAAGAATATCTCTTTATTTAAACTAACGGTTTACCTTTGCCGGTTTCTTCGGGGATAATATACATAATTGTTCGATATTGAAATATTCGTTAAATTATAAAACTGTTTGTAATGTTTTATTTCTCGAGTCTGCCATGACGTGCGTATAAGAATGTATAAAATATTAGTTTCATTGTTGTTCTAATGTTATAGTGTAGCTATAATACTAACTACGTAGATATATAAACGCGCCACATATATTACTTAAATTATATATGTGTATATACATAAATACACGATAAACATGACCAATTTCTTTTGACGATTCATTAATAGTGACGAAACGGATTAAAATCTGTAATCTCAAGACTGCTGGCGTGGGTGCTATAATTTTAGTTACAATAAAGTACAGAACAAGGTTTCGACCTTCTTAGGTTAACCTCAAGATGATCAAAGGAGGTCCTAACATTGTTCTGTACTTTGTATTATTCTAATACCCATGTTAGCAGTCTTGAGAATACGTTTTTACTTGAAGTAGGTTTCTCGTCATCACGAGATATAAAATCTCTTATCCTAAAAGCCGCAACGTTGAATTTCGTTTTTCTTTTTCAAGAGTCGTAGTTTAGCGGTCCAGCATGGCCAGATGATTAAGGCAACTCGCTAGTAATCTGAAGGTAGCGGGTTCGAAACAAACCAAGTTGAGCATCCAAGCCAGCAAAAAGCGTTCTTTAACCTCTTCTAAAATAATTTAGTATATAGTAAAGTACCGGTTGTTAGCATATTAGTTCAGAGATTTATGGCTGAGACGCTGGCAGGAGTGGGAAAGGAAACTTATGTAAAACAAAAATTGAAAGCAATTTTAATAAAAAGTAATTTATTAGCGAAGTGAAAGGCAACATTATATCATTCATAAGACTAAAGCGTCAATATTTGGTATGTAAGTGATTGTCTCTGTTACAATAATAACGAGTTTCTTTTTTTGAAAATATATCTGCACGTTACTGTCAAAATGCACATATACACACACCTACGTAAGTACACTTTTTTAAACATTTTTAATAGCAATATAAAAGTTTTTGGAAGATCTAACATTAGGTTGTAGAGTAACAGTATATGTTTATTTCTTGCTACTATTAAGTCACTAAAGTTTAACCATAACTAGACAAAAGTAAAAGTGTGCACAAGTGTTTAATTTATTTCTTTATTGAATCTAGGCATATATAATAAACTTATAGAGGCCTAATTTATATTGAGCCTAAGGCAAGTGGATGCTGTTGTTGTTGTTTTTGAATTAAGCACAAAGCTATACAATGGGCTATCTGTGCTCTGCCCACCACGGGTATCGAAACCCGGATTTTAGCGTGTAAATCCGCAGACATACCGCTGAGCCACCAGGGGGCCAAGTGGATGGACTTACAAACTACGGTGTCTCCGATTGCAATTATTTTCTATTATTTTAAACATCCCGTGTTTCAAGAAGTACTATTGCAATGAAAACACCAATCTTACCGTAAATATTTAGAGAATGTTTCCTATTATTTGGAAAAAATAGGGCGACAATAATAATAATATAATAATAGGTAAATAATTATTTGAAAATAAGGGGCTACGCTCCTTCATGCATTTACGTTTCAACAATAGAGGTTCCCAAAATTTGTGGACCTGAGGGAGCTTTACATCAGAATGAAAACTCGTTCCAGAGCCTTAATAAAAAAAAAACCCATTAAAACCAGAAATAATTGGCCACTAGCACCAGATAAAGTTTACTTCAAACTTTTAGAATATAAATTTGTTAAAAATATCAATATTTAAAGAAACATTTTTTTCATTTCTACATACTTGATCAAAAATTTATGCTTGCAAAATTTATATAAGTAAAAGTATAGTGTGTTTATTTATTTATCAGTGTCTTGGATGGGTTTGCTTTCGTTCACAAATTTTGTTCAATATTGTTACCTATAATTGCAAATAATCGGTTTCTAAATTTGGTCTTTGTAGCTATATACTGTGAAAATGTTTCATCACAAAGATATATTGTTGGAAAACGCATCAAAATTTTCGAAGCTCAGTTACTTATATCAGGGTATTCCATGATCATTTGAATTCAAAATTGTGTAATTTCTTCCTGCTGAAATTTTCTTTTTAGTGTGTAATCAGATAAAATTTCTGTAAGCTGTTCTTTCTCTTTCAAAGGCAAATCGTTGATATTTGCAGAGTCAACAAAGGGATTTTGAATCCATAGTAATTTTTCTAAATGAGAAGGGAAGTACTCCCCAATAGCTGCACACAAATCAGATATTGTGCTGCAAGACTGATATTTTTGCATCCATACTTTTCATTCATAAGTAAAGAAAAATCTGAAATTTTCGAAGCAATCAAGTTCTTTAATAAGTATACATTCACCCCAAAGTTTTAGCTTACGTTGAAGCGCTTCCATTTTACTCTGAGCTTTGAAGTACGTTACCCTGGTACACTGCATTGTAGCATTCACTTCATTTAGATAGGCAAATAGTCCAAAAGGCAAGCTACTTTTTTGTATTCAGTATTTGTACCTTAATTTGTATGAAAGTTCAAAATGGCATTCAGATAAAATGAAACCTATCTCCTCACGAAGTTCGTAAAACCGAGAAGTACTTTCCCTGAGAAAGCCATCAGACTTCAGTATGAATCAACAAGTTTTTATTCAAATTTTCCATATCCTCTCAGAGTAAACTGGAGATCCGTGCATTGAGTGGTCTTGATTTTATAAAATTAACTATTTTTATAACATCACCCATTACCTTTTTTAAGTCTTCTGGTATTCGTTTCATTACAAGTGCGTGACGATGAAGACAGCAGTGGATCTTGTGTTCTTCCATATATAAATCGATCAGTTTAAATATTTCTTCGCCTATTGTTTGAGTGGGCAAAGAATTGCATATTAGCGTGCCTTCTTCAAAACTAGCTTCGTGAATATAGCGAACAAGCGCAAGCAACATCACATAACCTGCGAAATCTGTTTCATCCATCTGAAGTGTAAAAGCCGGACTCCTTTTACACCATTAAACAATTTAATGACATATCCTTGATTATTCGAGAAACAGAGATGTCAAAAAGAAGCACAGAGTTAGTGTTTTAAGAAATTTCTCATGAATCGTACACTCTACTAAACTTTTTGCGAATGATTTTATCAAATTTTCTGCAACTGTATGAGCTTCACTTGTTTTTGCAATACGGTAACTAACAAGATTAGAATATTTTATAGTCAGGATGAAATGTCTTTATGTTTGTTGCTTTCCGTTTGGCCGTAAACGTATAAAGACAATATAGTTTTTAAAACCAAACAAAAAGTTTTCAATGTTACAAGCAAGAAAGTAACTGATATCTTTATAGACAAATTAAATTTTCTGGATAACTTTTGAAAACTAAAATTTTGTTTTACTACTTAAAATGATAAGATTACTAAGATTTACTAATCTTTGTGGTAAGAACATTAAATAAGATTTTATAGACAAATTAAATTAACCGGAGAACTTTTGAAAACTAAGAGTTTATTTCACGACTAGAAATGGTAAGTAAAGTGAAAATTGACATTTCACACTAATAGCTTTTAAAAAAAAGATTGTTTAATATTCTCCTTGTGTTTTTTAATGGGTGGATTTTCATTTACAGTGCATTAGTTTATAGAGGCGATGACTGATAGTGTATATAAGGCTCTAGCTACTGTTTGCTCAAACTCAGGTAAAAGAAATGCTACGTAAAAAGAAATTTTTCTTTTCGACCTTCTAACGTTAACCTCAAGATGACCTAAGAAGTTCGGAATATTGTTCTGTATTTTATTTTAATTGAAGTTTTAATACCCATAATAACAGTCTTGAGAATACGTTTTTACTTGAAGTCGGTTTCTCGTCATCACGAGATATAAAATCACGTTGATTTTCGTTTTCCTTTTTTAAGATTCCCAGTTGAACGGCCCAGCATGGTCAGGTGGTTAAGGTACTCGACTAATAATCTTAGGGTCGCGGGCTCGAATTCCCTTCACACCAAACATGCTCATCTTTTCAGCCGTGGGGGCATTATAATGTGACGGTCAATACTACTATTCGTTGGTAAAAGAGTAGTCCAAGAGTTGGCGGTAGGTGGTGATGACTAGCTGCCCTCCCTTTAGTCTTACACTGTTAAACTACACGGCAAACTATAAAGTTTGCCAAAAATATAAATAAATTAAAACATGTATGTATGAAATTAAAAATCAAAACACACAAAA
Organism: Carcinoscorpius rotundicauda; assembly: GCA_011833715.1. Taxonomy (NCBI): domain Eukaryota; kingdom Metazoa; phylum Arthropoda; class Merostomata; order Xiphosura; family Limulidae; genus Carcinoscorpius; species Carcinoscorpius rotundicauda. Next base: position 61,050,671 of record CM022398.1, read on the forward strand.
ACAAAGAACAACCAAAACCACCCACTACTTAGAAACCTGAAAACATAACTTTCGCCGCAAGTACACAAGTAAACTCATACGCTGCATCAGTCGGAAAAATATTACACAGTCAAGAAAAACCACCAATAACATGTGAATATTTACCCAAAACTACTGAAGACGCACACAAAACTACACCAATAAACATTGAAAATACGCTGACTGATACCATTACATCTACTTTTTCTGTAATAATTACCGAATACACTAAACCTAGTAATGTAAACAATTTAATAGACATAGTCATTAAAGTATTTATGAAAAGATCCAAAAACACCTACCACGGATTGTAACGTACAAAATAACTCTATCAATCATAGGTAAATTCGCAGTATTACACATCACTATCCAAAAAACACGAGATTGAAGATATAACCAACACTATAAAACTAAATGAATCAGTAGCAATAGATGTAAGAAGTCAAAATAACACCGAAGTTACAGTGGCGGGCATTTACTGCACTTGTAATGATCAATACAAGACCATAATTTAAGGGTTAATTTTTATACACAATTTTTTCTGTCTTTTGTTAGCACATATTATAAACTTTTGGTAAAGGGAACATTAAAGTTCAAGTTATATTTTTAATATCCAATGACCTTATTAAATTTTACTGTTAACTGTTTCAAAGTTTAAAATTATTTTGCTCTTTATGTGTAGTTTAACATGCTTTCTGGAATTCTTCACTTATTTTTAAATAGTTGATAAAGTTTCTGAAACTATTAAATTGTGATTATTTTTAAGAGGTCTTGTCAATGAATTAAAAGTGTCATGTTTTCATATGTTCATTTCCAGTATCACATATGTGAATCTTAAGTACAATACCTAGTATGGCTTCAGCTGCAAATTGGTTGATCTCATTAAATTGTTGAGTAGATACAGGTACATTTTGTTTAAAAGCAATGGGTTAATACCAGATTGAAGGTTTGGAGAAGAAATTTCCATTTTATTTTGAGTGTTGTAACCTTGCAGTGTTATATACAAACTATTTCCCTTAAAATCTCAGTGCCTTCAGAGAAAAATTAGTGTGGGAATGGTTGTATCAAAACATCAAGGAAGTGAAGAGGGGGTATCAATGAAGGTGGAACATCAACATGATGACTGATTACTGCTTGTCATTGAAACAATATGCTACAGATGCAATATATAAGCTTGTTTGTTTTTAATTTTATGTAAAGCACCAAAAGGGTTATCTGTGCTAGTCATCCTTACTTTAGCATTGAAAGACTGAAGGGAATGCAGCTAGTCCTAGTCATTACCTCCCAGTGTCAAATTTTGGGCAACTATTTTACCAAAGTGGGATTGACCATAACATTAAAATGCACCCATAGAGGAAATGGCAATCATGCTTAGTGGGACAAGGATTCAAATCAACAGCCCACAGGTTACAAGTTCACCACTCTAACCACCTGGCCATGCCAAGACTCTCAATATACAAGACTAACACTTAGATTTCACAAAAGAAATAGGATAAGTGAGGATGCATATTTATCTTGCATCAATAGTCTTCCATTTTCTTCTGCTTATTTGTATTTATGTCAACAAACATAACAATAAAAAATATTATTGTGGTAAACAAAATAGTAATTCGATCTAAGATTATAATATAAAATATTTGTGAAATCAGTTTTATGTTGTTAGTTATTTAACATTTTAAAGAAACATTAAAAGTTTATTTTTGTTTGTTAGTTTATGGTATACCAAATCTGTTTAATAAAAGTGATTATTCTACATCATACAGATTTTGTTAAATTAGTATCTGTAAACAGTGCTGTGTAAACATGTTAGGACAAGGGAATATTTTGTAATTCTTTCCATTTTATGAGTTCAAGTTTGAAATATTTCATTCAAAATGTGTGATGTACATCAGGCAGAAGAAAGGTGAAAGATACCTCAATACATGGCACTTACAATGAAACACTGGAGAAGCACTGTGATAGTTTGGGTGTGTGTTTATGCTGAGGTGATAGTAGATATTTCAAAATAGATGGAATAAAAGATCAGTACAAATACTGATCCATCATGGTATATCCAGTGGTTTACATATTTTTAGTAACTGATTCTAATACCAAGAAGATAATGACTCCAAAAGCTCATCCCACCTATGCAGAAATTACTTAGCCAAGAAACAAGCTGTTAGATTCATTCAAATAATGTAGTTACCCCAAAGAGCTCCTATTTTAACTTAATTGAGCAAAGAAACTTACTTAGCCAAGAAACAAGCTGTTAGATTCATTCAAATAATGTAGTTACCCCAAAGAACTCCTATTTTAACTTAATTAAGCAAATCTGGGATATGATAGATTAAAAAATCAAAAGTTACTTCCAAAGAAACTTTATGGCAGTGAATTAAGACCATATGGAGTAAACTCCCATAGGATACTTTGATTAAATATCTTATAACAATACCTGAAAGACAGTCTGCAGTTATTAAAGAAAAGAGTGGGACACAAAAAGTATTAACTGTTTGCTGAACTCAAGCACTTCCACTGAGGTTCTGTTCTGTTAAATATAAAGGTTAATAAAATTGAAGTTTCACCTGACATTGTTTTTCATATGGAGCCCCAAATCTAATTTTTGACTTCATTCTTCTAACACTTTTGTACAGTATTGTGATACAAGTTTAATATTTATAAAGGGTATGGCATTCCAAAGACACGTTGACAACTGGAAATTAAGTAATTCCACATCAAAATACAACTCTCTAACATGATTTTATAAACAAGACCAAATCAAGTGCTGTGTAAATTATACAATTATTCTAGAAGAATACATAACAACCCTCTTTAAGAAAATGTCTTCAAGTTTTCAGTTTCTACTGATAAAAATGTTACATATACTTTACCATAAAAGCATAAGAGAAAGAAAACTACAAAAAAATTAAATACAAAAAAACTTGTTACACATTAGCAGTCCAACACGAGTCTTTCTGTAACTTCAATAATTACCAGCTTTTTGTAATATAAAATACTGCAGAATAAAACTTGAAGAACTCAAAGCAGGTACCAAAATCACATGATCATTTGAAAAACAGTGTGACTTGATGATTAAATTAATAACTTAAACAACAAAAAATAATATATAAGTATACATAATGAGAACATTACACCCAATACTGTTAATTGCAGTAGCATTACAGAGACAGAACATACCTTACTTACAAAAATACGATCTGCTTCATACACCATCACCAAATCCCCATTTCTTGACAATCAAGAAATCAGTATACACAAACTTTTGGATAATTCCTTCTTAAAAATATATAAATAGCTCCAAAAGGATAACTTTACAGTAGCTTAACACCATGGGTAACTTAAGGTGTATTAATAATTGTTACGGTTTTGTAGTCACTTCATAAGGCTGAATGTAGCTAGCAAAAGATAAAGATTTTCAAAACTATTTTAACTTTATCCAGCCAGGTATATTATATCCTTTTTTTATGAGGGCACATGACAACATTAACTTCACATTAGTTTTGTTCAATGTGAAGAATGTGAACTGTCAAATCACCTATATATTAAAACTATTTTTTAAATGTTAGGAGAGTTATAATTTACAACAAAATACACATTGTCATTTGTTAAAGATAAATTAATAAAAACATATTCAATTGGTTAACTATAATTTCAATTTATTCTACTCCTATTGATAATATTGATTGTAAATTAGAAATATTTAAACATCCAAATATACAAATAAAACTTGTCAGCATGCAAATCTACTTAGTTCCAGAACAAATAGATTGCAATAAAATATTTCTTTTTGAAATCACTGGTGTTAAAAAATGTAAAATCTAATTAAATAACAAAAATCATTTGTTAAACATGGACAATTGACAAAATATCTAAAACCAACAGGCTCAAAACTTATTATAAAAACAAGTTAAGTGTAGGTGTTGTTTTTACATTGTACTTAGTTTCTCCATTGTGGCTCAAAACCAAAAGCGTGCAAGAAACAGTATTTTTGTATCCTACATGTCAGAACCAAACAAGCTTTTCATTCAATGCTAGAACTTATCAGTTTGGTTAGATGGTGAGGGACAAAAGTTTCTATGAAACACTATTTGTATATGCAATATAAAATATTAAATGTGTCAATCTAAATAGTGTAAAGTACTAAAATATTATACAAGCTAAAAGTTATTATAAAACAAGTTAACTGTAGATGCATTTCATTTTTCATACTCGTATTCCTTTTAACTTGTCTATTGTGGCTCTAAATTAGAGGTAAATTAAAGATAAAACTTTTTTTTTTTTTTACACCTGTAATTTTTCAATCACAACAGATAAATTAAGAAAAATATAGAAAAGGAAATATATCTTGTTTTATAATAACGAAAACATGAAATATTAAACTTCAGACATACAGGTTTTGAAAACAATTTTATATTTTTTTCAGTATTTGTATATTATTGGCTTATAGTTATTTTGAGACAAATGTTGCTTTAAATTAATGTACACATATAATTAACTTATAATAAGGTCTTTACATAATGCTGCTTTTTGAAAAATAAACTATCAGATTAATATTAGTTTGCAACTGGCAAATAGGATACTGACAGCTTATGGAGGATTTTCACATGGAATGATACATAATGCCTTTTCAATTCTAATTGTTCTTAATATTTTGTGCTTATAATTCTCACAAACCGACATTATGCTCCCAACAGTTATGCACTCACTAGACCATTCTTAACTACACAGATGATGCTTTTTATAATGGTTTATGTTTCAACTCTGTATCTCGTAGTTTTATTACAAAAATAGGTATTAATAATAATTGTTTTATTGAAACTAATATGTTGTTAGAATGTCAAGTAATCTATGATAAAAAGAAATGTGTTAGAAACAAGCTAAAGCACTTAGAACTGCACATGTTCACAAAATCATTGCATGTCTAAAAACTGATTTAGTTTTATACTGCAATCACTTCGAAGAAAAGTTTTATTACTTTTAATGTCCCTATGAATTACATTAAGATGTAGAAACTATTTCTTTGAGAACCTAAATGAAATAAGAATTTATTTCAAGATATCAATATAATATTAATATAGTGCGTTTGTTGCATTTAATACTTTATACATAATGATTTTTCGAGACAACAAAACAAACATGAAGTAGAACAAAAAAGTTAAAGTTTGTTTATATTGATAACTATCAGAAGCACTCAACTTTGATTGGGTTATTAGGTTAATATATTAGTTGTTTTACCATATTTTGTAGAGTAAAGTGTGGGCTTTGCAGGTTGATACCAACAACTTTGAGTGATTACTCCTGGTCTACTTTGAACCTAAATCATTTCCGAGTTAAAGTATATTTAGTAAAAAAGATATTTTATCTGTGAATACTCTAAATTAAGAGACCAATAGATATTTTCCAATTCATAGATTTCACTTATACTGTGTTACTGTACTTTAACTTCTTCATATGAAGTGCATAGGTTATATATAACTCTGTGTTGGTGGGATGGTATGGGCCCTAACTTGTAATGAAATGGCATGACCCCAAAAACAGGACCTAGTCCACCTCTGCTACATGTCTATGTTATTGTGTGTGTGTGAATCTATTTTAGCATAAAAGTATAGCCTATATATGTTTCTAGTTAAGCAATATGACATAAAAGCCATTGTAATTTCTCAAGAAATTAATGTTGATGGAAGTAAGTAATCAGAGATTAGACAAAAAAATTACAATAATTATTGAAAAGGCTTTTAAATAAATTAAAACATCATAATAATAAATAGAATATACTTCTTTAAAAACTGTTGATGTTTCATTTTCACAGAAACAAGTTTGGTCAATAATGTCAGCCAAACAGCCACCTTCTAAATACTCCATTATTACCTGCACAAACAAAGTTTAATATTACACTTACATTTTTACAGTTATACATAGTATTGAGACAGAATAATTTATTTTTCCTCAATTAAGATCCTGACAGTAATCATACATCTAATAAAAATATAAATGTTTTTCAAACAATGTACCCCAGTAGTACAGCAGTAAGTCTGCAGATTTATAACCCTAAAATCAATAGTTTGATTCCCCTTGGTGGACTCAGTAGGTAGCCCAATGTGGCAATGCTGTAAGAAAATACACACACACAACAACAACATGTAAACTATGTGAACGAAACATACATAGAAGATGGCTAAAGAGTGTTACTGGTATACATATTGTGCTGGTGAAAGATATTGTACTAGTAAAAACACTATAGGGAAGTATGAAGTTATTTCAAAATCACATATACAGAGTGAATTAAAAATTATTGTGTCCAAAACAAATGTGGCTCTAATCCACAGTCTCTCACAAGTGATCTTTCAAGTATTATTTATAACCACAATGTTTAAAAACCCACACCTAAAAGAGTGGTATGTAAAAGATGTTCTTAAACTTGAAGGGTTGCTTGAAATAAACTCAATTAAATAAAAACAGTACCTTAACTCACTATATTTAACATGTAAAAGAGAATTAATTAATATGTAACACTAACAACACTTACTCAGAGTTCATCACCAACAAGGTAACTACCGATGTACTTCACTATATTTGAATCTTTCTTTAATTTCAGTACTGATAGTTTGGTAGTGAGAAGTTCTTTTTTGAGTTGCTGGTTTAGTTTTATCTGTTTAACAGCAACTTTCAAACAAGTTGCTTTGCTGTATCAATGGCTGTATAAACAGTTCCTGAAACAATAAAACAAAATATTATTAGATCTGTAAGGTACTAGTACATGAACATATTACATCATGCTACTGTTAAAATTATTCTATCTTTTAAAAAATAATTGATTATTAGGTCTTTCTACTCTTATATTTCTATAAGGTTAAAATCTGTATGCATAGTTTATCATATAATAATTACAAAATCATGGACAATTACATTTTTATTATATGAATACCATTTTAAAATACTGGTAAAAAATAAATGGTATATTATATTCACTCACGTAAGCGTCTCTCCTTCAAATTATATTAATAACCTTTTGGAAGTTTGACCTGCTGTTACTTTCAAGATGTTCTCATGATGTAACATTTTGAGTCTTATATACTAGTTTAGCTAAGCCTACATCCACGAATTGAATCCATTGTAGTAAAGGTTTGCTTCAAAGCGTAACAACGACATTAAGGTTTTATTTGATCTATAAACCTTGTAACTTTGTGTGTGATCAAATGTACTTTAAACATTGTCATGGCAAAATTGTCGTTCTATACCGTTATTTTGTTCTTTCTGAACTACACAACTACTTTTCTTGGAATCATAATAGTTATTTTTTAATACAAACTTTTGTTGAATAATAATAAAATAGCTGTATTTTTATTTTCTTCAACTTTTTTTGTTTCTTATATACATCTCTCTCTCCCTCTCTGGTGTTTGGGTATATATATTTGTATACCCAAGGGGGTCAGGTACACCAGACCTCTTCCTCCTAATACGTACATTAGTAAAAGGTTTGTATGTTTTTAAATTGCGCGCAAAGCGACACGAGGGCTATCTGCGCTAGCCGTCCCTCATTTAGCAGTGACCCTCGGATTACAAGTTGAGTACTTTAATCATCTGGTCATGTTAGACCACCCAAAGTCTAGTGAGTAAAACTGATATCTCACCCCTCGATGGACAAACCAAAAATATGATCATACTTGCAGAGCCATCGGGATAGGCAAATAAGCATTCGTGACATCTAGCTTGGTCATCAAAAAACCTGGAGAAAAACAATTAAATGGTAAAACATGAGAAACTCATTGAGGTGGAAAAAATCTATGACTAGCTGGTAAGTCTTAAATTTATCGAATAGGAACACAAACAGCCTAGAATACAAAATAAGAGAAAGATGAGTCACATGTATGATGGCGTGTTTAGACAGAAAAGCTTAAACCACTTCTGACAGATGTTGACTGGTAACAGGATCCTGAGACAGAAGGAAATGGGGATCTGTGATACAGAAGGTGTGGAAAAAACTGTAGTAAAAGTGCACCTGATAGAATTTGATTAATCTACTGATCCTCAAAGGCTAAAACATTCTCACAATCGAGCTCTCACCAGACCAGAACTCATTTGGTAGTCACCAGTACTGTTGGTGTCATGTCAATCTACATCAAAGAAAATAATGAGATACATAACCTCTGGAAGAAGGAGAAGGACTAGAGGACGAAACGGGAATAGGAGTATATCGTGGTTTAGAGTGCAACAAACAGTCTACCAGGAAAGAAATGGTAGAGGATTGCTCACGTGATTGAAAAGTATCAGGAACATTGTCGATGTATACCATCAAAGAGAGGGCGCAACATGTAATTCTCTGAAATAGATGTTTGGCAAATAAAGCTGGGTCAAGGCCACACTAAGACCTAGAACTTCTCAACAACAGAGGAAACACATGTGTTAGGCAAGAGAAAAGGATAACAAATGAGTTCATGTGGAGATAATAAAGGAGAAGCTGTCCTTCGATAAATCCTCAGTATTTCAATGCATAGCCAAGAAAAGCTGATAAATGGTAGATAAATACCATCAAATCAAATATGGGTTGGACGAAAGTGTGAAATTAGGAAAAAAACGTTTTTACCTATAGAGGGCAGCACTGAATGAGAAAAGCTATTTATGTGCGACTGAAGTTAATGTATCATATTGGAAGAATCACTGAAATTAATAAAATACATAAGCATTTGCAATTTTCATAACTAAGTCATAACACTAATAAATTAATAGTTTTGAGGTTTGGGCTAATACATTTATTGTGCTTGCTAACATGTTTATAATTCTGGTAATTGTTTTTCTTCACAAGTAGAAAGTGAAATTTGTTTGTTTTGGAATTTCACACAAAGCTACTCGAGGGCTATCTGTGCAAGCCGTCCCTAATTTAGCAGTGTAAGACTAGAGGGAAGGCAGCTGGTCATCACCACCCACCGCCAACTCTTGGGCTACTCTTTTACCAACGAATAGTAGGATTGACCACACATTATAACGCCCCCACGGCTGAAAGGGCGAGCGTGTTTAGCACGACGGGGATGCTTACCCGCGACCTTCAGATTGCGAATCGCACGCCTTAACACGCTTGGCCATTCCGGGCCATGAAAGTGAAATACTGTTAAAGTTATAAGTATTATGCAGAAAGTATAAAAAGCATATTATTTCACATCTCAGTAGCCACTATATGACATTTAATTAACCCTTGTTTTAAAATTTAGTTTGGATAATAGCCCCTGCTATTTAAAAGTATTTGGAAGATAAAGAATTTGTGACTTTTTTTTTTAATTTCACACAAAACTAATCGAGGGCTATCTATACTAGCCGTCCCTAATTTAGCAGTGTAAGACTAGAGGGAAGGCAGCTAGTCATCACCACCACTCACGCCAACTCTTGGTCTACTCTTTTACCAACGAATAGTGGGATTGACCGAAATATTATAACGCCCCACGGCTGAAAGGGCGAGCATGTTTGGCGCGATGGGGATGCGAACCCACGACCCTCAAATTACGAGTCGCACGCCTTAACACACTTGGCCATGCCAGGCCCAAAATTTTTGACGCAAAATTTATAAAATGATCAGCTTAATGCCATACAGGCCTGGCATGGCCAAGCGCGTAAGGCGTGCGACTCGTAATCCGAGGGTCGCGCCAAACATGCTCGCCCTCCCAGCCGTGGGGGTGTATAATGTGACGGTCAATCCCACTTTTCGTTGGTAAAAGAGTAGCCCAAGTGTTGGCGGTGGGTGGTGATGACTAGCTGCCTTCCCTCTAGTCTTACACTGCTAAATTAGGGACGGCTTGCACAGTTAGCCCTCGAGTAGCTGTGTGCGAAATTAAAAAAACAAACCATACATTCACTAAATTGGAAAGTTTTTAAAATTAATGAACGTATAACAGCAATAAAAAAAATCAACATATAGTCTTAGAAAAACAGGTTCATTAAGACACATAGTTAAAGTAAAACAATACCTTCTAATTACTTCAGGCCTGGCATGGCCGAGCGCGTTAAGGCGTGCACTCGTAATCCGAGGGTCGCGGGTTCGCGCCCGGGTCGCGCTGAAACATGCTCGCCCTCCCAGCCGTGGGGGCGTTATAATATTACGGTCAATCCCACTATTCGTTGGTAAAAGAGTAGCCCAAGAGTTGGCGGTGGGTGGTGATGACTAGCTGCCTTCCCTCTAGTCTTACACTGCAAAATTAGGGACGGCTAGCACAGATAGCCCTCGAGTAGCTTTGTGCGAATTCCTAAAAAACAAAAAAAACAATCTAATTACTTTGTGCTATATTCCAAAAATGAAGTTATATATATTAGGTTTTTAATACCATTCTTTTGCAAAATAATAAGCATTTCTACTTTGGGATACGACTTTTAGAAAACTCATATACGGAACTTCAATCCCAAAACTCAAATACTAATAAGAGTACCTACCATATTCAATTTACCATATTTTATCATAAATTTAAATGCAATAAAAAACTGCTGAGACACTTATCACTATGAGATTTGCCCCTGACCAATTTCTGATATTTTTGCATATTTCACATTGGAATATCTGTGAGAAACAATGCTTTTTAACTTTTTCATGATTTCTTCTTCTGTCAGTTTTCTATCCAGTCCAAGAAGTGAGCAGATTTTTACTTCCCGTTTTTCAATAAATTTTGCACACTGGTAAAGACACGTAGTTATTAATTTTGCAATTATGAAGTAATAATCCTAAACCAATGATATTTTTACAGGGCAACTGTGAACCAAATGTTCTTAAGCTAGTGAAGTAATCAAAGCGAAGCTTTTGGATTATATAATTCTAAGCCTCTAAAAAAAACCCATTAAAATCAGGACCGTCGTGAGTATAAATCAGTAAAATAACCCCAAAGTAATACTAAACACCATGGTTTGAAATATATAATTTAAACTAATGGAAGCTTTGTACTGTCTTCCTCGAACATTCCCGAAGAAGCTGTAAAGCGAAACGTTAAATGTAAATTAAAGAAAAATAACAAATTTGGAGGCTCTCATTAGCAAAGTGCGATTATGCCGCTAAAAATCAGGTTTAGATACTCATTGTGGGCTGAGCACAGATAGTCCATTGTATAATTTTGTGCTTAGCCACACAGATTTGGAGTTGTAAAGTTGTTTATTATTAGTAAGAAAATGTTTGCGCCAATATGCACTATTAAATCATATAAAGTATTTTAAAACAACAATAAATACACCACATAAATATGCGTTTGTCAACAACGGTTAATTATAATCTCATGTCTGCTGCGTAGAGTATTCTAAATTACACTGTAAATGTTATTTAAACAAAGAATCAACCTCTGGTATTTTTAATATAAACAACACCTCTTGTATTGTTCTTAGCTTTGGTGAAACATCATTCTGACATTCAGTTAGTGTCCAGTCATCGATAAGTAATTCAACAGATAATCATTTAATTCTTTTCAAATGAAAATTTTTATTGTATTGTATAATTGGCTGAGGACTTTTCAGTAAATTTCATAGTTAGGAGGTTTGAGTTAAGATCACACCTTTAATATTTGATGAAGTGGCAGATATAAATCAAGACTTATGAATACTGTAAATGCGGCATGGTGGACTATAAGGTTCCTTAGGTTATGCAAATACTAACCTTCCACTGAGCACCATTGGCGACATCTTTTATAATCAGGATAACTAACAATAGAAAGTCAGTTTAAAGGTGTTAAGTAATCAGATCTATGGTTTTTGTAACATAATGAATGAACCATTAGTCTCATATACGTACCGATAATATAGATATATATCATTGCAGAAATCTCTAGGGCCAATAACTACAATTACATCAATGTAAAAATACAGTAATTGTGAAAACACAAAATATCTCTGTTCTTTTTATTATTGATTCCACAACATGTTTAAAGATATAGATAATTAATGACTGTCTCAGTATTATTTATTCCATATATCTTTCACAGTGAAATATTTCTGACATGAAATAATGAAACTATTTTTTTATTTACAAAAGTATAAAAAATTAATTTCATCAAGTCACATGACCCGCCCAAAATCTGGATATTTCTTGTTCATAACTGAGATAAAAAGGCCTGGCATGGCCGAGCGCGTTAAGGCGTGCACTCGTAATCCGAGGGTCGCGGGTTCGCGCCCGAGTCGCGCTAAACATGCTCGCCCTCCCAGCCGTGGGGGTGTATAATTTGACGGTCAATCCCACTATTCGTTGGTAAAAGAGTAGCCCAAGAGTTGGCGGTGGGTGGTGATGATTAGCTGCCTTCCCTCTAGTCTTACACTGCTAAATTAGGGACGGCTAGCACAGATAGCCCTCGAGTAGCTTTGTGCGAAATTCCAAAACAAACTGAGATAAAAAAGCTTTTAATTTCCAGCAATGGTTATTTTCTTTATGTGTTATTTTGTGTATATATGTGAGGAACACGATTTTAAAGAGAAATGTGCTCCGAATTAGTAAAATTATAGCGCACAGGAAAAAATCTCAAGAGCTTGGTAACTTTCGGCAAATATATTATGGAATTTGATCTACTAAGCCTTAAATAAATCGAAGCCAACACTACCGAAATACTGTAAACAAAAAGAAAGTATAACTTTAAGAATGGTAGCGATTCTTCCATCCACTGACAGTAAATTAAAATTGTACGAATAATGCGAAAACTAAGCAAATAAATTTTCCCTAAAACTCATTTTATAATCTCTTTTATACTTTTTTATAGAATTAGCATCTAAGGTTTTACTCTTAGTAACATGACATGCCTACAATATCAGGTAGGTAACTGTTATTATGAGGAAACAGATAATTGTTGTGCTTTTCTATTTGAATTTTTTTATAAAAGTTAAGATAAAACGACCTTTACATTCCAGATAAATATAAAAGAATATCTCTTTTTTAAACTAACGGTTTACCTTTGCCGGTTTCTTCGGGGATAATATACATAATTGTTCGATATTGAAATATTCGTTAAATTATAAAACTGTTTGTAATGTTTTATTTCTCGAGTCTGCCATGACGTGCGTATAAGAATGTATAAAATATTAGTTTCATTGTTGTTCTAATGTTATAGTGTAGCTATAATACTAACTACGTAGATATATAAACGCGCCACATATATTACTTAAATTATATATGTGTATATACATAAATACACGATAAACATGACCAATTTCTTTTGACGATTCATTAATAGTGACGAAACGGATTAAAATCTGTAATCTCAAGACTGCTGGCGTGGGTGCTATAATTTTAGTTACAATAAAGTACAGAACAAGGTTTCGACCTTCTTAGGTTAACCTCAAGATGATCAAAGGAGGTCCTAACATTGTTCTGTACTTTGTATTATTCTAATACCCATGTTAGCAGTCTTGAGAATACGTCTTTACTTGAAGTAGGTTTCTCGTCATCACGAGATATAAAATCTCTTATCCTAAAAGCCGCAACGTTGAATTTCGTTTTTCTTTTTCAAGAGTCGTAGTTTAGCGGTTCAGCATGGCCAGATGATTAAGGCAACTCGCTAGTAATCTGAAGGTAGCGGGTTCGAAACAAACCAAGTTGAGCATCCAAGCCAGCAAAAAGCGTTCTTTAACCTCTTCTAAAATAATTTAGTATATAGTAAAGTACCGGTTGTTAGCATATTAGTTCAGAGATTTATGGCTGAGACGCTGGCAGGAGTGGGAAAGGAAACTTATGTAAAACAAAAATTGAAAGCAATTTTAATAAAAAGTAATTTATTAGCGAAGTGAAAGGCAACATTATATCATTCATAAGACTAAAGCGTCAATATTTGGTATGTAAGTGATTGTCTCTGTTACAATAATAACGAGTTTCTTTTTTTGAAAATATATCTGCACGTTACTGTCAAAATGCACATACACACACACCTACGTAAGTACACTTTTTTAAACATTTTTAATAGCAATATAAAAGTTTTTGGAAGATCTAACATTAGGTTGTAGAGTAACAGTATATGTTTATTTCTTGCTACTATTAAGTCACTAAAGTTTAACCATAACTAGACAAAAGTAAAAGTGTGCACAAGTGTTTAATTTATTTCTTTATTGAATCTAGGCATATATAATAAACTTATAGAGGCCTAATTTATATTAAGCCTAAGACAAGTGGATGCTGTTGTTGTTGTTTTTGAATTAAGCACAAAGCTATACAATGGGCTATCTGTGCTCTGCCCACCACGGGTATCGAAATCCGGATTTTAGCGTGTAAATCCGCAGACATACCGCTGAGCCACCGGAGGGCCAAGTGGATGGACTTACAAACTACGGTGTCTCCGATTGCAATTATTTTCTATTATTTTAAACATCCCGTGTTTCAAGAAGTACTATTGCAATGAAAACACCAATCTTACCGTAAATATTTAGAGAATGTTTCCTATTATTTGGAAAAAATAGGGCGACAATAATAATAATATAATAATAGGTAAATAATTATTTGAAAATAAGGGGCTACGCCCCTTCATGCATTTACGTTTCAACAATAGAGGTTCCCAAAATTTGTGGACCTGAGGGAGCTTTACATCAGAATGAAAACTCGTTCCAGAGCCTTAATAAAAAAAAAACCCATTAAAACCAGAAATAATTGGCCACTAGCACCAGATAAAGTTTACTTCAAACTTTTAGAATATAAATTTGTTAAAAATATCAATATTTAAAGAAACATTTTTTTCATTTCTACATACTTGATCAAAAATTTATGCTTGCAAAATTTATATAAGTAAAAGTACAGTGTGTTTATTTATTTATCAGTGTCTTGGATGGGTTTGCTTTCGTTCACAAATTTTGTTTAATATTGTTACCTATAAATGCAAATAATCGGTTTCTAAATTTGGTCTTTGTAGCTATATACTGTGAAAATGTTTCATCACAAAGATATATTGTTGGAAAACGCATCAAAATTTTCGAAGCTCAGTTACTTATATCAGGATATTCCATGATCATTTGAATTCAAAATTGTGTAATTTCTTCCTGCTGAAATTTTCTTTTTGGTGTGTAATCAGATAAAATTTCTGTAAGCTGTTCTTTCTCTTTCAAAGGCAAATCGTTGATATTTGCAGAGTCAACAAAGGGATTTTGAATCCATAGTAATTTTTCTAAATGAGAAGGGAAGTACTCCCCAATAGCTGCACACAAATCAGATATTGTGCTGCAAGACTGATATTTTTGCATCCATACTTTTCATTCATAAGTAAAGAAAAATCTGAAATTTTCGAAGCAATCAAGTTCTTTAATAAGTATACATTCACCCCAAAGTTTTAGCTTACGTTGAAGCGCTTCCATTTTACTCTGAGCTTTGAAGTACGTTACCCTGGTACACTGCATTGTAGCATTCACTTCATTTAGATAGGCAAATAGTCCAAAAGGCAAGCTACTTTTTTGTATTCAGTATTTGTACCTTAATTTGTATGAAAGTTCAAAATGGCATTCAGATAAAATGAAACCTATCTCCTCACGAAGTTCGTAAAACCGAGAAGTACTTTCCCTGAGAAAGCCATCAGACTTCAGTATGAATCAACAAGTTTTTATTCAAATTTTCCATATCCTCTCAGAGTAAACTGGAGATCCGTGCATTGAGTGGTCTTGATTTTATAAAATTAACTATTTTTATAACATCACCCATTACCTTTTTTAAGTCTTCTGGTATTCGTTTCATTACAAGTGCGTGACGATGAAGACAGCAGTGGATCTTGTGTTCTTCCATATATAAATCGATCAGTTTAAATATTTCTTCGCCTATTGTTTGAGTGGGCAAAGAATTGCATATTAGCGTGCCTTCTTCAAAACTAGCTTCGTGAATATAGCGAACAAGCGCAAGCAACATCACATAACCTGCGAAATCTGTTTCATCCATCTGAAGTGTAAAAGCCGGACTCCTTTTACACCATTAAACAATTTAATGACATATCCTTGATTATTCGAGAAACAGAGATGTCAAAAAGAAGCACAGAGTTAGTGTTTTAAGAAATTTCTCATGAATCGTACACTCTACTAAACTTTTTGCGAATGATTTTATCAAATTTTCTGCAACTGTATGAGCTTCACTTGTTTTTGCAATACGGTAACTAATACGATATGGAGCAATAAGAACACCTTTGTTGTCCTGATGGACATATGAACGAAATATAGCTTTTCTTGCCTTTAATTGTAAACCATTTCTTGTAGAATACTCGGAAGTTGGATTTTTTAATTGGGAGTGTTTGGTGTCTAGATGCCGTTTTAACTTTGCTGGATACAAACTACTGTTGCTCAACACTATACCATATTCAACACACAGTCTACTAGGTACATCTTCATTATCTGTCCATGTAAAGCCGTATTCACTAAAACTTTCATCATACTTTATTTTCTTTCTTGTTTTAGTGTTTCTTGCATCATCTTGCGTTCAAGTGCTTGCACACGGCGATATCGTCGGTGAATTCGTATTAGGCCTAAGTCGAGGAAGATGTTTACTCGTATCAGATTTATTACTGATATTCAGCCACTTATCCATTATAAGAGTGATAACTAATTATTTATTATATCTTATACCTTTGACACTTCAAAAGTATTTTCAAAGGCCACAAAATGGCTTCTAATGAAAACTCGTTCAAGCACTTGAGTTTTATCATCAAACAATGATATGCTCACCTAAGATCAGTGTTGCCATAACAAAGTCAGAAATAATGATTTGTGGAAAAAAAGGCTAGGCCGATAAAGTAATATATCTTTCCAAGTAAAAGAAGGTAATCTTTTATTTTTACATTTTGTTTTTGTTTTTAACAGAAATGTTTAAGCCAAATAACAAATAATTAAGCCAGATCTGATGTGCATCTAAATATAGGACGAAATGAAATATGACGTAATGTGACATATGATGTCAAATAGCCCATTGGCTCCACGTTTGTCTAATTAAACTTAACTACAACGAATCTAACCTAACCTAACAATTACCAGTTATAATCGTCATAAATATAATTATACTTCATATAAATATAATTTAAAATTGAAACAATTGATACTGCATCTAATTGCATTACAATGTTTCAAATTTGGACAAGTTTCAGCTATGATGTTATGTTTCATTTCGTTCGAGGTTTAGCCGCTAATCCAGATTTGGCTTTCAAAGGACAGTTGGCATCACTACCCAGAGATGACCGATGTTTGATACGAAAATGATTAGGCGAAATTGCATCTCCAATGTCGCATATGATCTTGAGGTGGTGTCATATCTACTAGCAATCAATGATGCCACTGTTGAAGTAAATTGAAATTGTGTTAACACTCTCACCGCAAAAAACTTCCCCTAAACTAAACAAAATTGTCTGGCGTTAGGCAGAATAAAATATTAAAAGGCCCAATACGCGATAAACGTGTTATATTAAAGACATATTTTACTTTTTCTCTTTCGTACAGCGTATTTTGATTCAATTTTACAGGTTCAGAAAATAAACATCATTCTAAAATTTCCTCGTGAAATCCCAGGCACCTATGGCGGAGCCCAAGGGCACCCCGGGGCATAGTTTAAGAAACCATGGCCTAGGGTACACACTGTTATGGGCTCGGCATGGCCAGGTTGGTTAAGGGTGCGACTTGTAAGCTGAGGGTCGCGGGTTCGCATTTCCGTCGCACCAAACATGCTTGCCTTTTCAGCCGTGGGAGCGTTATAATGTAACGGTCTGTTCGACTATTCGTTGGTAAAAGAGTAGTCCAAGAGTTGGCGGTGAGTGGTGATGACTAGCTGCCTTCACTCTAGTCTTACACTGCTAAATTAGGGACGGCTAGCGCAGATAGCCCTCGAGTAGCTTTGCGCGAAATTCAAAAAAACAAACACGCTGTTAACTTGAAGATGACCTAAGAAGGTTGAAACGCTGTTCTCTATTTTAATAAAAGTTTTAAAACCCATACCAGCCGTCTTGAGATACATTTTTGACCGATGATGCAACGTCTCTTGGGAATAAACTAATCAATAGCAAATTGTCCTTAAATGCTTACATCAGCAATACGTTTGTTTATTTGCCATATTATTATAAGCAAGCCGGCTTTTTTAAAAAAATGTTAGTGACAAGGTTTTTTTTCAGCGAAAAAGATCAATAAATCACAGTTTAACAAACAGCGGCTTCGTCCGCAAAATCGAACTGACAGGGTCGACTGCAAAATGAGCTAACTAATAAGTTTATTTCATTTCATTCAACAAAATACATTTGTTTTCCTACGATACTAATAATTACACCTTAGATTATATGTGTACAGGGTGGCCCGTAAGTTTCTATCCATCCATATGTTATTATAAACAACGTTATAACACTAATGATGAGTTGAAAGCAGCTGTTACCACGGCATTTGGAACAATAATCCCTGCTATGTTGAGGAAAATGTCTCACAGAACATGGCGTCGCATAATATTATGCAGCGAGAATACAGATACACTGGATACTTAAGATATATGGATGGGTAGGAATTTACGGGCCACCCTGTAGAGTCTACCATAAGTATCGAAACACGGTTTTTAGCAGTATGAGCTCCCAGACTTAAATTGGAGATGAAACTGAAAATAAAATCTGTAATGTATACACCTAATGCATTCTTTGATTGGAGGTGCTCTCTGTTGTGAACTGCTATTTCATGTTTTTCACGGTAAAAAGTGAGGTAATATGTTTTAAATAATTTTACACCTGATCCTAACTTCGCACAAGATATGTATAATACCAAACTTTCGTTACACTGTTGGTTACCACAGTTCTATCAAGAGCTTTAAATAATTGTTATTTCTTCTTCAAAGTCCATAACGGATGGTTTAATTACTTTAAAGTTTAATTTAAAAGACAAATTATTCTTCTATACTCATTATTACAATACATTCTGCGATAGTTTCACTTTAAAAATCGCTACTATACACTTACGATCACACAGCTAGAATGAGAATTCATTAATGATTTTTAGACGCAAGTGTAGAACATTATAATACGTGATATTCTGTTGTAATAATACTCGATTCAATCAAAGAGAAAATTATAACATTTTTGCAGCGTGATGTAATAATATCACTGTTGTTAACAATTTCTAATTAATAAAAAAATTTTCCTCGTGTTTATTGTATGGTTAATGCAGTAAATGTAAACCCAAATATTATTCCTTGTGTTTATTATATTGTCGATGCAGTATATGCGATTTTTGTTTTTTTTGCGCAATGTTACATGAAGGCTACGTGTGCTATCCGTCCCTAATTTAGCAGTGTAAGGCTAGAGGAAGGCAGCTAGTCATCACCACCCACCGCCAGCTCTTGAGCTACACTTTTACCAATTAACAGTGAAATTTACCGTCACTTTATAACGCCCCCAAGGCTGAAAGAGCGAGCATGTTTGGTGTGATGAGGATTCGAAGCCGTGACCCTCGTGTTATGGGACTGGGATGAACAAACATTCTTAGTATAATGTGGTAACTTGAAGGATTCAACCTTTTGTAATTTGAAAATGTTACGTTTTTTTATGTTTTATGAACGCAACAATTCAACAACAATTCGTTTGATATCTGCTTTCTTCATTGCTTGCTTCACTTCCAAATTAAAATGTTTTCCAACATCGAGCAATTCAGATTTTTTTAATTCATTGATCAATTCGAAAGAGGGATTCTGATTAAATTTGTCTATAAAATCTTCGAGTTGGAATGCCATTTTGAATATACAAGTTGTCGATCTGTATAGAATATAAATCTAATTTTGGAATATAATTAAATTGTTTGATCAATCCCGGACGAGCCCCCAATTTTCTGTTACGTTTTTTTTTACGTTTTATGAACGCAACAAAAAGACACAGATAACAGCTTGCATAATTTATTACAGTAAACTATTATATATGTAATAGATATAACATAAATTATATAATAACAATGACAGATATTCAGTTTCAACCTTCAAAATTAATTACAATACAAAATAGTACTGGTTTCAACCTTCAAGGTTAATTACAATACAAAATGGTACTGGCCTGTGTCCAATATAATGATCTAGAATGAAAGTCCAAAAGTTCAGATCAGAAATCCAAAATTCCGGTCTAGGGTGTGAATTTGGTCCCACGAAGAAATTCCGAAGTTTGAATGGAGAAGTCCAGAAACAATTCACAGTTCAATAAATTTGACGAAGTTCTTTTTACGATATCTCCTATGAACGTCTCAAACTTGTCTCCTTCCAATTTTCCCGGTCTCCCTTAAACAGTTCTACACGTGTTGACTTTCAGTATAACCAGTAATATGAATCGTAAAGAATGACGAAATAAAATCACAGCTTCTATAGATCTAACTCTAGTCACAAATCCGAGTTGAATAAACACACAGCAAACGTTTACTTTTTCTCAAGCAAAGACAATATCTCTTGAATTGAATAAAAACTAATTTCTCTCTCTTTCTCGCGTCACCGTCTGCTTTTATACCAATAGGCCTACTGTTTTCTCGAACAATCGCGTAACTTTCACGGAATTCCAGAGCAATCCGCGCATGTCCGTTTTTGCACGAGACTCGACGTCTAGACACTAGGCCGTCATACATTTCCGTTTACAGTCAAATGATCGATCTACTTAATTCTAGAAATTTCTAAATGTTATTTTAAATGAATAACAACGTATTTTATTGTTTTGAACTATTGTTTGTCAACTTTTTTCAAATTGGTGTTCTGCACGTAGTTAACATTACTAATGACAGGATTGAGTAGAATAAACTAGTTTTCTTCCCACTGTGTAAAGTTGTAAACAACAGTGATCATTATGGAAAGCTTGTATTCGCTTCATAAAACTCCTGTATCGTTTTTCCATTGAATGTAGGTCAAAAGAACTGAAGATGGTTTTATAAATTGGTCTGAAATGAGATAATTTCTCCCTGAATGTGTACAATTAAAACAATACCCTTATTAATATATGAGGGCGATATGAAAGTACAATACAGACAACATTTTTTTTGTTTTTTCATGACAGAAACATGTTTTATTCAACCAGTATATATATGTATATATATTTGTATACGCACTTCTGTCTGAGTTTTTCCTTTGATATCAGTGTTTTATTCGTTCTATTTAATTCAGTTTCTGTCAATCCTATCTTCTTTCAGACTAGATATTTACATGTTTACCATAGTGTTGATTGAGAATATCAAAGTAATATCACACCGTCATCTTATTGTAAACCAAGTACAATTATTTACTAAGTTCAGTTTAATGTCATTAAGGGTAATTTTTTACAACTTTATTTATTGGGAGCTGATGCATAACGATATGGAATTATAATACTTTATCTTTTAAAAACGCATTGAGTATGTTTTTCACTTAAAAGGCACGTAATTTGTTGTTTTGAATTAAGCACAAAGCTACACAATGGGCTATCTGTGCTCTGCCCACCACGGGTATCGAAACCCGGATTTTAGCGTGTAAGTCCGCAGACATACCGCTGAGCCACTGGGGGGCAAGGCACGTAATAATATATGATATATTTTTCACAGATTACACTGCACAACAATTTTTTTGGAAAGTTTTGCTTCTCAAAAAGTTTTTGCTGATTGTGACAGGTACCTGGTGGGTATGGACAAATATAGTTTTGGTTTTGCTTCATCACGTAGGAATTCTGAGAAACAGAGAGTTAACTGTTTACCGGCAATAACGTATTTAACTGCGTTTATTTTTTTCTAATACGCTATTAAGTTAAACATAATTAAAAATGTTTTGCTCCTGATTTCCGTTTATATTCAATATTCGGTGCATCACATCGCAGTGTTCAACAGTAGTCAATAATCTGTGATGTTGAGAAAACCCACTTGTAGAGAAAAATATATATGTAAAAACGGCTCGTTTGGGTTGAGAACATTTTTTACGTACAGGAGCGAACAACGTTTCGACCTTCTTCGGCCACTTAAATGTCAGTGAACCTGACGATGACCGAAACTGAATATTTCGATGAAATAGTACATGATGGGCAAATTTGGATGCGATTTTCGTGATCAGCAGCCAAAAATCTATAAGGAACACCCAACAGTGTTCAAGAAGCAAAACTTTTTTGTGCAGTGTTATGTAGAATGTACGTATATATCTTACTTCCAGTGGTTTTTTTTATAATTTTCTCTTTATTTGTATTGAGTTCTAAAGTAGTACAAAGATGACATCGTATGTTATACTGTGATGAACGAGAATGTGTGAGAATAAAGTTGATTTTTGAGAAAAATACATTTTTATTTAATCCGACTCAGTTAAGATGGTTTTCATAGGAAACAATAAAACAGGAAACTATTTTTTGTTCTCGTTTTCAAAAGTTTCTTTGTAGTAAACGTTAACAATAAACTTGGAATATGTCCCTTACTGACACAGCGATACGCTCTTTTGACTTACAATGCTAGACACCGGGTTTCGATATCCATGGTGGGCAGAGCACAGATGGTCTACTGTATAACTTTGTGCTTAATTTAAAAAATAAAAACGCTCGGTAAAAGGATGCAAATACAATCCCTACAACTAACCTCAAATAATCGATTTTCAGATAGCTTGCTGTTTATAATTTCCTCACTTTTTTAAACAAAAAGACTTAATAAGACGTGTCTCACGCGACAGTTCAGAACTAAACGAATCAAAGAAATGGAAATTACAGACTGTCTTTTCTCACAGTCGATAAGAAAACATAAAAGCAAAATCAATATATATTGTTCTACTACATGATGGTGGGTGTGGCGTCTTGATCTTGGTGTAGTTGAATGATGGTGCGCGTGGCGTCTTGGTGTAGTTGACTTTATTGCGTTTCAGATGGTTTTTGAAATTGAAGTGAATAAAAGACACCATTCTTGGGGAGTCGCGTGAGCTATCAAAATTTCATGAATAGAAACTTGTTTTTGTTCATATGGAATACATTTGTTTAATGAACTTGTTTTTGACTCTGTACAAAAAATTTCTGCAAGTGATCATAAAACTGAACTCATTTTGACGAACTCTATTTTAGGACTAGTTTTGTGACTGGTTGTGAATAAGTAATACACTCGTGAAATTAAAGTTACAGGAAAAAGTAATTCATAGCATGGACGACGAGCTTCTTAAGGGGTCGTAAATAGTGAGATCTATGTACATGTTAATCGGGATCTGTAAATAAACGAGGCACGTTTTGAAGTTAGACTCCCTTTTTAATAATATTTGAATATTAATAACCTGAGGTGAAGTTATTTGTCTTCAGCCCCCTCCTACATAGTTGTAAAGTGCAGAAGGTTCACATTATATTCCAGTTGCAAGCACTTTATAATGATATTCAAAAGTTAACGGAGCTTCTTAATTTCTAATTATTTTGAAGACAAAACTTTTATTAGCTGAAATATGGTGTGATTCACTACGCTCTGAATTAAATTGCACTAAATCCTAGGAGGGCATGGCCAAGCTTTACTGGGCTGAACTAAGAATCTAATTATCTGTCTTTCGTGCCCAGTTGCCACAAAACAGTGCTCAAAACTTAGGGCTGCAGGTACCCTGTAAAAGTGCTGGTCAAATTCCCCTATTTAATGAAAGTAACCCAAGAAGTTGTAGTCGGTAGTGTTAACTAGCTGCATTCTCTCTAGTTCATCAGTTTAAAATTAAGGACGATTAGCACAGGTACTCCTGGGGTAATTTTGGTCTGGATATCCAAAAAGGATAATAAGTCATATCAATCAACTATGAGTATTTAAACAAACTAGTCAAACGACACGATTAATTTGTTGCGGACCTCTGAGAAATTGATTTGGAAACTGTAACATTGTATCGTATTTTCAAGGTAGTATGATAATTAGATATATACGAGAATAAATTATATATTTTTTCTTTACTCTTCATTGAAAACCAAAGCTTAGTTAGTCACGTATTTATTGAATTTGCGTCTAACTGTACTCTAATCTTTCTTTATGGTTCCTAATGTTGGAAAATATCACCAACAATGAAGAAGAATGATTACTAAGATGAATGTTTAAAATATCATAGAACACACATACAAGTAACGAAGTCGTTCTAAAGAAGGCCAAGATAAAACGAATGTTGTGTGAAAACTTTACAAAGAGACGGAGTTTTATAGAACAGATCAAAAGAGAATTAGATATTGAAAATATTATTATGTCAGGGAAAATCACAAGAAAGAAAAAATAAAGAAGTCAAAAACAGACGATGCTATTAACAATTGTCAAGAAACTTGGAAATACCACTATAGAAATAATAAGAGCAACGGGAGACAGGGATTACTGGAAGGTTCTGCTCACCACCGCCCTAGATGGGCGTGGCACCTAGAGAGAAGGCTAACCGTACACATCCTTCTGATAGAAAGCAAGAAGAATATTTAACTATTGAGGTTTGAGTAATATTTTCTAATTATTCATCAGGTTTTAGTTCTACCTGTAACAAAGTGGCACAGCGGAATGTCTGCGGACTCACCCTCCTAGAAACCGGGTTTCGATACCCGTCGAGGGCAGAACACAGATTTCCCATCACGTAGCTTTGTGGTTAATTCCGATGAGACAGCGATAAGTTTACGGACTTACAATTCTACAATCCGGGTTTCGATTCCCCACGGTGGACACAGCTCAATGTGGGTTTGCTCTAAGACAAACAAACCTATGGAACTAAAATGAAAAACAGCAGGCTGGAACACTGTTGGCGAGCAACATTATGAACTTCATGTACTGTGAGATTTTACACTGCACACTGTCAAACCTGATGAAATGTGCATCAGTTTGTTTATTGGTATTTAATGAAAACAAATAACATTTGTAGGCAATATTTATTTAGTTTCAGATTGATAAATCCCGCCCCCCAGTGGCTCAGCGGTATGTCTGCGGACTTACACGCTAAAATTCGGGTTTCGATACCCGTGGTTGGCAGAGTACAAATAGCCCATTGTGTGTGTAGCTTTGTGCTTAATGCAACACAACAACAAAAATGATAAATCCCGGTGCAACAAGAAATCTTATTATTTCATTGTTTGAAATATGGGAGGATTATTATTACAAGTAGAAATTACGTCATACGAGCGCCTGTTTGTGTTTGTAATTCCTAATCGTAGTATTCATACCTTCATACCTCACTGAATAAATAAAAAAGAGAAAATTTTTAAAGCATTTTTGTCTGTGAAGTACCTAACGGAGAAAGTGTTCAGATTGTGCTGTTTAGTCATATACAATTCATTGAATCAAAATGTTTCAATGTAATACCTCAAAAATATTACCGATACAAACTGATTAGTCAAATCAACCAATACTCAAACCTCTACGATGCAGTTCTAGTAAAAGTCGTATTCTTGTTATGAGAAGGATACTTTTATTTAAAATTGTGTTATATTATAAAGAAATGGTTGTTGCATATACTATAGTTATTTTCTAATTGACCGAATCTTGAATTTGTTTGTGGTGCTAATCAATAGATGGCGAAGGAGTTTTGGATACATACGTAAATGGTGACATACACTGCTGGCCAAATTCTTTGGGCCAATGAATATAAAGAAAACATATGCATTTGCGTTGATAGACTCAACCACTTATTTGAGTAGAGCTTTGAAAGATGAAAATAACAAAAGAGAAAATAAAAATAAAAACTTTTTTAGCATTTAATAGGGAAAATGTGAACACTATGAAATTAGCCTAAATACTAGCTGGTCAAAAGTTTAAGACCACACTAAAAAGTAGTCCTAAACAGGGCAGAAAATGCCCAAGAGATCTCAGTAGTGAATTGCACGGCCGTAAATGCGAATAACTGCAAACATTCGCTTTGGCATGGTCGGTATAAGTGTTTGCAGAAGGCTGGCTGCTCACGAAGATCATGCACTGTTTGGAATTGACGACCTTTTCTATAGACTTCTTTTGCCATCTACCCCTAAATATTTTCGGGTGAACACGCTGGATGGTCCAAAAGAATCACGTAATTCGTCATGAAAAAGTCCTTTGTCCTGACATTGGCATTGTGGATTGCAGCGTTGTCCTGCTGAAAGATACAGTCATTTTCACACAAACGAGGGCCTTCAGTCAATAAGGATGCTCTCTCCAACATGCCAATACAGCCAGCTGTTGTTTGACACCCCTGTATAATCTGAAGCTCCATTGTTCCATGGAAGGAGAAAGCACCCCAGATCATGATGGAACCTCCTCAACTGTGTTGTGTAGAAAATGCCTTCGGTGGGATATCTTATCGTGCTAGTAACGTTGGAAGCCATCTGGACCATCCAGGTTAATTTTTTTTTTCCATTAGAGAACAAAACCTTCGTCCACTTTTCTACGTTCCATGTTTGGTGCGTCTCAGCAAAGTTTAACCAAACTGTTTTGTGGTGTGGAAGGAGGCGTGGCCTTTGAAGATGTTTACGGTTTTTAAAGACTTTCTCTCGTAGATACCGTCTTGTTGTTCTTGAGCTGCATACTTCGTCCGTAAGGGCCTTAATCTAATTCGACGATTGGCTGGTGTTTTACCGGACAACCTGTTGAATTCTCCTACTCAACGCCGTCGAAATTTTCTTGGGCCAACCGCTTGAAATTCTCGTTACGTATCCCTCAGGGTCTTTTAAGAAATTTACAACAGCAGTGTTACTTCGCCCAATCTTACCAGCGATGGCATGTTGAGAGAGACCTTGCTTTTGCAGTTCGACAATTCTGAAACAAAATGATGAATTCCAATGCTACAAGAAATCTGACTATTTCATTGTTAGAAATATAGGAGGATTATTATTAGTAGTAGAAATTACATCATATGAGTGTCTGTTTGTGCTTGTAATTCCTTGTCACAAAAAATAGATACAATACAAAGATATTTTGCAATGCTCGAAATTATATTTCAGTATCATTTTAATATAGTAATATTATACTATGCTGTTCATGTCAACGTTTTAGCCTTTGCCATGTTTTTACCTAATGTAACACAAGAGATTACGAGTGCACGCCTTTACGCGCTCGGCCATGCCAGGCCTCATCTTTCGAAGCTCTACTCAAATAAGTGGTTGAGTCTAACAACGCAAAATGCATATTTTATGTTCATTGGCCTTGAGATTTTGGCCAGCAGTGTATATTCTACATCCACAAAAGCTAGATTATTTTGCATTTCTTAAAGAATTCCAGTATATCTGATTTTATTACGATTATTTTATTGGTTTAATACTAGTTGTGCATATTATTCGAGATAAGTAGCAGATGGCCTCAGAATAAGTAATCTACCGTTTCTTGTTATCAATAAGGCTGATATTTCGAAACATTTCAGTCATTAGTTGTGGAGTTTGCTTTGTTCTTGTCTTGTTTTTTTTTCATAGTTGTTCTATAATAATGATTTTATTGATATAAAAATGTTAACATATTTTTTCTAAAAGTTTAGCAAGCTTTACTTACAGGTAACAATAATGTAAGTCTCTGGAATGAATATAAATATATCTCAAAATGTTATCGACTTATGCCACAAATAAAACATTATATGCGTACCACTGTTTATATAATATAACAACGTGTGTGAACATTAGGCTTACATGGGTGTTTACTTTTATATCCAATTTTTGGAACTACACTCCTTTGAAATATCGGGCTCTAATTACCAGTAACTGATCGTCAACAGGATAAAATCCAGTGTTGTCTAGTAAAAATGCTGTTTGACTGATTTGAACAGTGAAAATACCATTAAAGAAGCCCCTTAGTGGCTCAGCGGTATGTCTGCGGACTTACACGCTCAAATCCGGGTTTCGATACCCGTGGTGGGCAGAGCACGGATAGCCCATTGTGTAGCTTTGTGCTTAATTCAAAAACAACAACAACAACAACCATTAAAAAAAAAATCGTAATGATATCATTCAAGCCAAACAATATTTTGTAATTTTTAATGTTCATCTGTTTTAAATTAAAAAGAATTAGTGAAAATATGAGATAAGACATATGTTGGTATCATTACGTATTTACGTATTATACTTTATCCTGTACGAGTGTCCGATTTATTACGTTATGTCCGTTACGTATTACTATTTCAAATAATCGGAATTTCAATTTAGTATTTAATAAAATGTTATTACGTATTAAATTTATGTCAACAAGATTGATACACACAATTTCTTTTTTAACATAAACGTGTTTTAATATACAAAAATAAACAAAATACACTTTATAATAACCGTTATTACTAATGATTATTATAAATGACGATTTATACACAACAGTTTTACAGGCTTATAGACAACACTGAGTCTTATATCCGGTCTAGAACTGAATATTTTCCATCGACGAGCAAGTTAATTCTGAGTTGATATTGTTTATTGTTGCACCTTGCTAGGTTACTGTTGTTGCTTGATTAACCTCGTACCAGGTAGAGTGTGTGTTTTTCTTATAGCAAAACCACATCAGGCTATCTGCTGAGCCCACTGATTTTAGCGTTGTAAATCTGTAGACATACCACTGTACTGGCGGTGAGCGCGTACCAGGTAGAAGATGACTCCTTCCACGAAAGATATTTCATGTCCTCATAAGTATTCTAACGTCCGAATTAATTCACTGTAGTTGAACGGTTTGTAATGTTCGAAATCTATAAACTTTCCTGGTCCAATTATGTACTTTTCCGATTAAAAGACACTTATCACAATAATAGCTTTCGAGGCCAATATCATACTGACTGTAGCTGTCCAATCACAATCTCTTCCATCTCTCGGCTAGCTGCTTTTTATAGGAATCACCCAAAATTCTCGACGCTTAAGCAGTGTTCTAGCGCGTTTTTATAAACAAATATTGTTGATTCTCACTTTAAAGAATGTTCTACAAATTAGGAGAACAGGCGGGCCTTGCGCAGTACACAGTCAAGAATATACATCACATGCAAAAAAAAGAAAAATATACAGAAACAAGCGTAGGCACTAAAATAAGTGTACAACTTCAAATCTTTTACAATATAATAACGAAAGATTCAAGGAATATAATAGAGAAAAGATATAGGGAACTTAGTCCTTATTCGATACATCAAGTATTGATTTTTATTTGGAATATTTGTTTGGTCTGCTCCTTCTAGAGCATCTAAGAGTAGTATATACATGTTCTTCTTTGAATATTAAGACAACTAGATGGTTGATGTTCTATGTCTATGACCGGGTGAGAAATAGAACTTCTGCAAAAAGATGTTGATTGGCAATTGTAGCTTATCATTTCTTTTGGTGCTAGCATGGCCAGGTGGTTAAGGCATACGACTCGTAATCTGAGGGTCGCGGGTTCGAATCCCCGTTACACCAAACGTGCTCGCGCTTTTAGTGGGGCGTTATAATTCCACTATTCGTCGATAAAAGATTAGCCCAAGAGTTGGCGGTGGGTGTAGCTTTGCGTGAAATTAACAAAAAGCAATTGTTTATTTCAGTATCTGGGTTATTTTAATCTATTTTAACGTGCAGTTAAGCACAAATTTTATTGGCACTTTTCGTGTGCTGATACATTTAAACTGTTTTCCCGGCATATGGTGGTGGTGTGTGTCATCATTTAGTAAACGCATCGAGAGCACGCTTCTGACTAACAAAGTCACGCGTGGCGGAAACTTAGTTCATGATGTCGACGATAACAACTTGCTCGCTCTTCAAAATGTGGTTGTTGACGGACCTGGCGGCGCCAATGAGCAATGTACACCGACGGTAGATAATTTTACGTTGATGTACAGTGTAAGAGAACCCGACTATACAAGGTGGAGTTCTAATTTCGTTTACCGAGAAACGAAACGCCACCAAATTTTCTGGTAACCGCAGAGCGTGACTATTTTAAGTTTTTCACTTAGTGTCTCCAAAACTATACTACTATAAATCAGAAAGATATAATGAGTACCAGAATTTGCTTTAGCAGCTAAAGTCTCATATAATGAATACCAATGGATCGGTTTCTATGACAACTTGTTATCGAAATTACTGATTGATTTTTTTTTTATTTTAATCATCTGGTGCGAGTTGTGGCTTAAGCTCCAAGAGACTTGTCAAAATGTTATATAAAACCAGAACACAACAAACCCCCACTGCTTTGCTTTACTGTTTAAAAGCTTTTTTAAATCTATATTTAACAAGGAATGTGAACCTGGTTTAATTAAATTGTATTAAATTAAGATATATATTTTTTTATTTTTCCCACGTCTTATTCTATTTTTATTTCTTAAGCCTTAGACCTTGGTGCAGACATCGAAGTTTAACGATATCTCACAGGTTTTAGGAATAAGTAGTGACAAACGTATTTTCATCATATTTCACACGCTTTTGTTTAGTTAACGACAGGGAAGTTTTAACGATATTTCGCAAGTGTTAGACCTCGATATTGGCAGGTAAGTTTTTATATTCATCCATAAAACTTCTTATGTCCACCCAGCATGTGCAAGTGAAAAGAAAATTGAAAAGTGTTTAGGAAACTGAGAGCGTTAATACTGAAAGAATATCGGTTAAAAAACTACCAACATGATGCTTTTGAATGTGATGGAACTACTATAACTACTATAAGTTTCTGTTGATTAACGTGAATTGTGGAGAAGCATGCTACGTAGAAATATAGTTGTACCTGTGTAAATACGTATAGATCTATTTGTAACGTATTAAGCCTTAAACATCCGGAATGTTGTAGGTAGTAGTATCAATTGATGATGGCTGCCGTTTAAGAGTTAAACAGGTAGAATAAAAATTATAGCTTAATGAAAAAGCAGATATCTATTTGTGGAATGATACTAATGTTAGGATATATTACTTTTCTATAAGTACTGTAGAATATATCATTATTCATGCAAATTCATTTTCTCTTCTCAGTTAAACGTAGGTAAATTCTGAGACCAAAAGATCGTAAAAGTACACTAATAATTTATCTCAGATAAAGATTTGTAAATAACTTTTCTAGAGGGGTTTGTCTCTTTTTCAGTATTGGCCACTTGACCTGAGAAAATGCTCATTTCAGGGGTGGTTAATAGAGTTGTAGAAGGTAATATGAGTTGGAATTTTCTTTCTTGAATATATTCAATTGGAATAACGGTTCAAGTAGTTAATCTAAAGATGGGGCGCTGCTAGAATTTCCGCCTGACAAGAAAGTGGAGTATCTATACTTCTGAATCTCGACCTATTACCTATTTTTTAACCCTCATTTGCATTCCATCAGCTAAAAATAGGCGTATACCAAAATTACAGCACTTGCCATCAGGTTAAACCTCACCTTGTATAAAGAAGTACTTTGAAATAAATTATCTGTGCAACATTTCTAGAACTTCCATATTTGACCTCTTTCTGGTAGATATCATGTGTTTTGAATACCATACGTGTTGAACACGTATACATCTGTTACTTTCATGTTAATTATATACTGATGTAACATTCGGGGATAGAAATCACACATAGCTAAGGCCTGAGAAAGTCTCAAGTTATTGGTCCAGAGCATGGCTGGAGACGAGGAAGCATTTAGTTAGACTGTAAACAAATATAGTGTGATTTGTAGTATAAGAATGTTATTGTGTACAATTTTACTGTACAAATAAGTGTGTTGAACTGATTTTCCAGTTGTGGTTTTGACATAACAAGACTATTTTTTTCAGAATAAACACGTATGCGCATTTTCTTGAATTTAATTTCTGGAAATAAGTGTATCAAATATCTAATATTAAAAATTTATTTTTTAACTTTTATTTTAATCGTTAACAGTTACTTCAAAATGTTTTACCCTTTTAACTTAAATTCCCAACCATGTAGTTTAGTAGAGAAACATTATATTTAATTCAACTATACGCAATGACTTTTAAAATTTTAAAATCCAAAATTACCCTTATTAATAGACTATATTTCAAATGGATTTCAAAGGGCATATTGGCTTGTACTAGACAAAAAACACTCACTTATTTATCGGATATTGTTTAATATTTTCATACAACAAGCCCTATTTCATAAAACCACAAGTATACAAAACTGAACAAAATAACTGAGACAGGTATGGATTCCCATGAGGAAGTTAAGCCGGTAACCCCTGGAGGTTAGTGCAGGTTAAACTTACAGAAATTTCTTAAGCAGATACATTCGCATACAGTCGATCATCGAGAGGAAATCTAGATGTTTAAACCTCAAAGTGCAGGTATATGAATGAAGCCAATAGTATATTTAGTCGTGATGTAACAAACATTACACTTATATGAATATTTGCTAACTTTGGTAATACAGATCTTAACGCAACTCTAACTTACAATAAATAATTCTCAATATTCTATTACTCTCCAGTAGCACAATAATATGTCTGCACATAAAAACCGAGTTTAAATACCCATGGTAGGCGAAGTACAGATTGCCCTTTGTGTACCTTGTGCTTAACGTCAAACAACTAAACAATATTCTATCAGTAAAGAAATGTATAAAATCCAGACTTATCGTAAAAATAGAATTTATAACGCAAATCTCACTTTAATTAATGACTAGAAAGAAGGTAACCACTTGTAACCTTTTACACATCTCTTGTTTTATCTTGCAAATTGGTTTTTAGAAGAACAAGAATGTTTTACTTCTAATCGCATTTTTACAGAACTTGTGATATATTTTATTACCCTAAACAAACATTGGCTTTTCTTTTCCAATTTCGTCGTTAAAATTCTTTGAACTGTGAAACGAAAAACAAAATACCAGCTAAAAATCACTATGTGACTTAAACCTGTTTCACTACAAACTATTACAATGTAGCTGTGATGAACAGGACCACTTACATCGACCAATTTTTCCTACATCCTTTCAACTGACATCTAGCGATAATTATTTATTCATTCATTTCATGGACAGGTTTCAGAAATTAATGTTTCTTTTAAAGGAAAACGAATGAACTTTTTGTTGTGTATCCCATAACAGTTCCGTCGAACAATTGTATTGGTGGTTTCTCTGCTGCACTTTCGTGTTTTACACAGCCTTTATTTACTTTACTTTTTGTCTTGCGATTTCAAAGCGTTCGTGAAGTAAGCAGCCTAGAGTAAGCCACACACATTACGATTTTAAGTAATAACATAATGATGGCATTCAGATGTTTCTATTCACTCGCTTTGTTTTTCTATTTTCATTAAAATCAAACAGTAAGGGCTGTATTATATATATTTTCTTCTGTTAACGATATTTCTTTGCTTTGAACAAAAAGTTATATAAATAAAAAATAATGTTGTGTTTCTGTTGCTATGTTACTTACAATACTCAGAGTATACGATTTATATATATTTTGGTGTAAAGTTAAAGAGGTGTAGTTTATATTTTAACAAGGATTTTATTAGGTTATTGAAGTCAATACACTAGATTGTTCATTTGGTTAAGTTTACAGTTGTAATTAATACCTTCCAACCACAGTATTTTTATTCAAGAGTAATAATTAAATAACAAAAGAGTATGAACGTGATGTGAGAAGTTTATATTAAGTTGATTTTGGTGTCATTTCTTTCCAAAACGTAATCGTCTAGAAATCAGAAATACTAAACCAGTTGGTTTCAAGTGGTCAACAGGAACAGCGTGATGTATGTTATATTTTGCTAAATTAAATATTATTAGTGTAACAACTACTTGTACTTCAAAGTTGGCTGTGTATAACGTTTAACAAAATTCATAAATAGAGATTGAATACGTAATTACCGTATTACTTCGAATTTAAGACGCACCCAACTTTTATAAAGGGATTTCCAGAAAAAAAGGGCCCCCCAGTGGCTCAGCAGTATGTCTGCGGACTTATTCCGCTAAAAACCGGGTTTCGATACTCGTGGTGGGCAGAGCACAGATAGCCCATTGTGTAGCTTTGTGCTTAATTTAAAACAACAACAACAACAACAGAAAAAAAGGACGACATTTAAAAAGAAATAAATGTGTTTTAAAAGAGTTTGTTAACGAATCAAAAGTGTTAAAAATGCATTTAAAATGAAATATAATAAATATATAAAATATACAGGAAATTTAAAACTTTCGTTACAGTAATGTTTTTTTGTGCTTTCTTTACTTAATCGGAATGTCACACCGATGTTTCTTCTGACTCACTTATATTCTGAAGTTGAATCATCTCCATCACTTTATTCACTATTGTCTGAAAGATGTCATCTTGCGTTTCATCTTCCGTAATGGATAAACTTTTTAAAAACGATTTTATAATAATACTGTCCGACACTTCCAGCTCTTGAAATTCGCACCACTGTTATTGATGTTGTTGCTATTTTTATTATGCCATTCAGTGTCAAAGATGGTTGTCTTTATTCAGCCAAGCATCATAATGCTTACGAATACGATCTTTGAATGGCTCGTTAACGGACACATCAACTGATCTGTCATTCCGCCAGAAATGATGACCAGATCACTTTTTTTGTCCTAAACCTTCTCTTGATTTTATCGGAAAGATGGCCATGAAATGCATGCATTACAGGCATGCTTCGTTGCGTTAATAATGCACCAGGTTGACGTTCCACACACATCCTAACCACTCTTTCATTAATTTTGATGTCGTCCATGCATTGTTTGTGCACAAACTATTAAATCTTTGCAAAAAAATTATTTTGGCAATGTTTTTCTATTTAATATGGCATACAATGGTAATTTATTTCCATCTGCAATTACACATAGCATGACACCAACTCTTAATTTTTCATAACCATTGTTTTCGCCTTTGGGATTTACAGTGTAGTTCCACGACATGCCGAAAAAAACTGCGGTTTTATATACGTTACTGATTTGGTTTAAGGAATATTGATTCCTTTGGTGTAGATCAAAAATATAATGTTGATATTCAGTAAGGTTTGTTTGAAAATCGAACGGATATTTTTGACTAATTGTTGTCCTTCACCGTGAAGATAATAAACCTTCTCTTTTCATAAATTTCTTACACTAGTCACGACTAGCCTTGAAGGAAATACCACCATTTCCTGCACATTCTTTTGTTTTTAACATTAAGACTTCTCTCGTCACAGACAGACAGTCCTTTATTTCGTAATTCTTTGAAATACGTTAAAACGACGGAATCAGTTTCAATGTCTCCCTTTTTCTGGAGCTAGAAGATGACTTTGTACTTTTCTTGCAAGAAAACAACTTGGTTTTCAAACCATGCTAACGACGTATATTCCTCTCACTCACTGTATACTTTTTATCGGCTGTACGATTCCCAATTTGTTAGATACGCAAATTAATTTTTATTTTAAATTTGTCATCGTACGTTAAACACATTTCATGGGTGAAGAACACAATAAAATAGCGTCTGAACAACAGGAAAGTCAGACAAAGACTGAGGACGGTGATATCCAACTACAGGCATTGACATCGGCAAATTTGTCATTTTGTACGTGTTTTTTATCTTCCTAAGCTAAGTTCTTTTTAAAATATAGTCCAATTTGTTTGTTAATGCAGAATATTTTTCAAAAATATTTGTTGTTGAAGAAAAATAATGTTTTCGAGACTTTCGAAGAGTGAAAAATGCCTCCTTCAGTTACATAAGGTTTGTTGGTTTTTTTACGGGATTATGACGTTATTCTTTGATTTTATTCAAATAATTATTGTTTTGTTTGTTTTTGTTTTTTTGAATTAAGCACAAAACTACACAATGGGCTATTGGTGCTCTACCCACCACGGGTATCGAAACCCGGATTTTAGCGTGTAAGTCCGCAGACATACCGCTGAGCCACTGAGGGGCTAAGTCATTCTTGAATGCACTGAATATAAAAGAACAGGTTGACATACATCTTTAATAAGCATCTCTATATTGGATAAGAAATGTAGGTATCTTAACTGTTACTCGTTATGCTTCAAAGGCAGGTACACTTACAAGAAGTAATTACCGAATACAAAGAGTTCACATGATCATGCGTCTAGTTTCTGACAAGAAAACACTAAAACCTAAGAAGTATTGATAAAGTTACAAAACATAGTGTTTGAAAAATGTGTATTTATTACTGATTCTTAACATTCCTTAAAAACATTTCTAAAAGTTATCAACAATTCAGTACGAGTCTGTATCTGTGATTTCTGATGGATTTTAACTGTCCGCGAATTTGAACTGCCCCATCAATTTACAGCTACGGATCTGCCAAGAAGTATGAGAAATTGTTGTGGTTACAACAATGAGATAAGAAGGTGTTTTATCTTCATCAAGTCCCAATACTTTTGTCAGATCCCAAGAAGGATAACCAAGCGTTATACTAACATCAGTGAGGTAACAAGGTATTCTATCTTCATCAAATCCCAATACTTCTGTCAGATCCCAAAAAGGATAACCAAGTGTTATACTAACAACAGTGAGGTAACAAGGTGTTTTATCTTCATCAAGTCCCAATACTTTTGTCAGATCCCAAGAAGGATAACCAAGCGTTATACTAACATCAGTGAGGTAACAAGGTATTCTATCTTCATCAAATCCCAATACTTCTGTCAGATCCCAAGAAGGATAACCAAGTGTTATACTAACAACAGTGAGGTAACAAGGTGTTTTATCTTCATCAAGTCCCAATACTTTTGTCAGATCTCAAGAAGGATATCCAAGCGTTATACTAACATCAGTGAGGTAACAAGGTATTCTATCTTCATCAAATCCCAATACTTCTGTCAGATCCCAAGAAGGATAACCAAGCGTTATACTAACATCAGTGAGGTAACAAGGTATTCTATCTTCATCAAATCCCAATACTTCTGTCAGATCCCAAGAAGGATAACCAAGTGTTATACTAACAACAGTGAGGTAACAAGGTGTTTTATCTTCATCAAGTCCCAATACTTTTGTCAGATCTCAAGAAGGATATCCAAGCGTTATACTAACATCAGTGAGGTAACAAGGTATTCTATCTTCATCAAATCCCAATACTTCTGTCAGATCCCAAGAAGGATAACCAAGTCTTATACTAACAACAGTGAGGTAACAAGGTGTTTATCTTCATCAAGTCCCAATTCTTCTGTCAGATCCCACAAATAATCCAGAACAAATGTAAATTACAAATAAATTAGTTAATAATGAAGTAATTGAAAACATGATGAAGATATTCTTAAAAAAAAACACAATTCATGAGTATCGAACCTGACAATATTTGCCACGAATATTTAGTCATCTTCACTCTCCCAAGCAAAGGGAATGAGTGAAAACCGGGAAAAATAAAAAGTATATTAGGTCATTGTTTTTTGCAACGTCTCTACTCTTTGCAACGTCAATAAATGGGTGTCCATATTTATAGAAGTATGTATTATTGTAGAGACCAATTGTGTTTTTATTTATACACAACATTCATTATACAATATTGTACAGTTTTCTTTCTTTCATACTTTACACAGAAACCTTATTCTTCTCGTGTCTCCACTCGTACACCAAGGGCAGCTGTCACCTTTTGTACGTTATAAGTCGGTGTGAAACGTAACATGAGATATTACTTCTGGAATACACGACAGTAGATGTCCTACATTATCTCATTCTGTGGTTTTTTATAATATAATTATATTTCTTAAACAATATACGTGTAACCAAGCATACTTACTAGTTTCACATATAATAAATGTGTATCACGTATCTGCTTCGTTACAAAACGGCTGAGACTAGGCAGTTTCATAGTTAACTGCGCGACGAAATAGGTGTTAAATCTATGCAACTTTATGGTCAACTCTTATCAAAGAAAATATGTATTGAGTCTGTGTTTTCATCATGTAATATTTGATGAAACTGTTTATCTATATTGTTGACTTTTCTAAAAGTAGCTGTTGATATTGTACAGTGCTGTCGGAATCTACTATTAACAAATATAATACACAGGTAGCTGAGATCTGCGTGTGTTCGCAGTTACTACAGAATTCCTGGTATGACTGTATTGTTTCTCTGTTAATGTCGTTACAGAGCTTTATCGCTAATTTCTCTCAAAAAGAACCGAGTATGCATAACACCATCTTTAACAGTTTGTTAAAGGTTTTACCGAAACTAAAATATCTAGGTTTAACAAATAATAAGTTCCTTACTTAATTAATATATTATGATTTTGTTTAATCGAGGATTTTTATAAAAAGGTACAACAGTACAAGTTGAGCAAAAGCAGAAACAAATAACTAAACTATGTGAAATGTTTTCATTACTGGTAAAGATAAAACACCAGCGTATCTTACAATCTTCCATGATTGTTAATTTTTTCGTAACTTCTGCAGTATAGCAGACTAAGAGTAGAGAGTATTTGTTTGTGAGACAAGAATAATGAATTATGATCAGTGTTTATCTATGTATTCAAAAAGTGATAAAACGTGGGATGGCTAAAATTAAAACGAATGAAAATGAATATCCACGAAGAGCTAATAAACGAAATCCAATACAGAATAAAGCAGTTAGCTCTTTCACACGAGTGACTGGACCCAATGTTATCAATACAAGCAAGTCACTAGTTGTATGTACCAGACATATGATCGATAATGTCACTGTGCTAAAAAAGCACTAGAGTTCCCGTTAATTTTCTGTCCTTGTTACGTGATGTTTGGGGTGGGGAAGACAGCCAGCGTATGCACAATCTAATCCCATTCGTACATGATTCATCCATTAAAGAGCGTGCAAGTTAAGACGGAGAACACTAGAATTAAACAGTAAGAACCAGCTCGTCTACACACAAGCTTGTAGATCGCTGTCGTTAAACAGTTCCTGAAGAGAACTATAGAGGGAATTAATGATGTAAATTTTAGGGTAGTCACACAGTGGTTTTTACTATGAATATGATTACACTCCTGGTGAGTGAGAATTAGCATCTGTTAATACGTTCGTTTAAACCAACAGAGAACTGTGATTGATGCTTGGATGAGAAAGATGGCAAAAATCACCTACTAGATTATCTTCTGTGCCTAGAATTACAGCTCTCGAACAATCTTTTTACAAGTTATTTATTTACTGAATGGCTTGTGGGTCTTTCACTTTCGTTAATCATAGGGTCTCTAATAGCATACGAGTCACACAGGAAATGCTGTACAAATGCTCCCAATATTGCATTATCTGTATTTGACTCACGCACCTTCTATCTGCCCATTTAGCGATTTAAAACGATATAGCTAGTGTTCTAACAAGGAGAAATGTAATAACACCTAATATTTGGAGCTTTGGAGTAAAAGAACAAGTTGGGAATGAAAACCAAACTAACATCAGCCGACATTTAAAATGAGTACACCAGGCTAAATAGAGTCATTATGTATATCTGTTTGCTATATTTTAAATCTATCTATCTGTAGGTCTCTTTGTATATCTACCTGTTTGTTTGCGTTCTCTCCTGTTTTACATTTACTTACCTGTATGTTTTTCTGCTGTCTTTATATTTGTCTGAATGTCTCTCTGTCTGTCTGCTTGCTTATCTATTTAGTTTTTAAATGTTGTTACTAAAATCGCTTGCAAAAGTCTCTATAAAAATGAAGTAACTTTAGCCTAATCATCTTTTATCCTTTTTGTGGGTTTTTTTGTTTAGTATAATTAATAAACAAAAATATTTAAAACGTGTTTGTTTAGAATACCTGTTCATTTAATTTTGATACTTAAGCGGTTTAGCAAACCAGTCCAGCTTTATTTAAGGTTTTTGTTATCTTTACATACAAGTCACTCATAGAAATGATGTAAAGCCTGATTTTGAAACGTGAAGTTTGAAGAAAACCAGTTTCTTCCTTTTTTTTCAGAATAGGAAGACATGAGAGGGTTGATAATCTCTATAGAAATTTATTCTATAGATTTTATTTAAGTGCCATGGGTTACATGTGGTGAGTTTCACGTGGAAGTCACAAATCTTCTCTCTGTTGTTCGTGTGTACGTTAGCTCGATTAAAGTCGCACGAACGTTCGGTGAGCTGTTATTGTACGACGTATTATGTGAAAATAAAATCTTTACTGTTCTCATATATTCCGTTTTAAATAACGAATAATGGACTCGAAGCACGTGTGCCCGAACAGTATGTAATGTCATTAGGGTATAGTTTGCTATTATGAG
The DNA here is from genome assembly GCA_011833715.1 of Carcinoscorpius rotundicauda. Lineage (NCBI taxonomy): Eukaryota > Metazoa > Arthropoda > Merostomata > Xiphosura > Limulidae > Carcinoscorpius > Carcinoscorpius rotundicauda. Next base: position 61,090,535 of record CM022398.1, read on the forward strand.
GGTCAGGTTTAATCTTTCCAGATCCGCCGAAATCTTAGATCACCAAAGTAAAGATTCATGAAATCACGGTGTTACATTCATTGCAATACACTACTAAGCCCATTCATATCGGTATACATTATATATAGTTCCGTAAAAATACAGACTATTAAGTGTTATGTTTCAGTGTTAAAAACCGTGTTTTAAAGTATGGTTAAAAATGTTAAAATATCGTGAAAATACAATAAAAATATATTATAAATTTATTGCGATTATCTGTAAGGTTTTTTTTAATGTATAGAGACATTTTCAAAAGCTCTGCTATATCCACTGAATTCAATATCTGTCCTGTTTTTCTTTTACATTTTCTTCATTAGGATTTTAAAGTATCTGACTCGAGGAAATGGTCGTGTGGTATTTCGAGTACAAATGTACGGTTTTAAATAAGAATTTTAACGATTTACTTTTTTTCCAAGTGTTTTAAATCATTACCTTGGTGGAAGATGAATCCCCATTGAATGAGTCATGTTCCTCAGAGAATGGCATATATATCACAGTTTACCAGTGCTTGTCAGCAGCTCTTCTTTAGATCGTCGATATCGGTGCCTGAAATGATGCTTCAAAGGTTTTCGGTCCACATAAAGTAAGTACATGAACCGTGATACCGTTCTATTCTCTGCTCTCGAATTGACAGACACTCGTTGATTGCTACCGAAAAATATAAATTTGAATTATATCATAAGAATTCTGTTTTTTGTTCATTCCACTTTTGTGGGATGATGTTTACGTTAATTAACCTTATGGTTTGGCTATCTTTTCTCATAAGTGATTTTCAAACAGCTACATCTCCATTAATAAGCTTAACTGATTATGGGATTGATTTTTGGTTTTCATTTAAAACGGTAGATTGCTCTAATCGGAAGTTAATATTAATAACTATTATCGAAAAACCTTCACACGTTTATTGACAGCAAAGTAGTTGGTATTCGAGTGCCATCTTTTTCCTCAATAATACATCACTTATCACTTCTAAAGTGTTTTAAATTTCTAAATTGATCACTTCTTTGATCGTTAGTCAGTGTTTTAACTATAAGTCATTTCATATGGCTTCATCTGCATTGAATGAAGTCTACAAAACAATAAGCTTTAATTCGCAGAACTATTAAATGAAATATACCGTTAAAAGCGCAAAATCTCAAGCAGCCCACTTAATTTTTGACGAGTATACAAAGTGTGCAAAGTTTAATGCAGCTCAAACCACCTAGTGCGAAGTCCCATTAGCTCAATATGTGTTGTAGAAATTAGACCGATTACGGTTTTACAAAATTAATGGCCCGGCATGGCCAAGCGTATTAAGGCGGGCGACTCATAATCTGAGGGTCGCGAGTTCGCGATCTTTCTTCTAACAACATATTTTGGTCAATGAGAGCCACTTAGCTGCAACACAGCCTAACAGCAGAGACAAGGCACTACACGTTGCTGTTCAACTCTGTGTAGGAAAGTACAGATACTACAACACGAACACTAATGTTCATGAACATACAAAATAATTAATTAATTAATAGTACAACCGTAAAAGAAACAACATGAATACTAATGTTCATGAACATACAAAATAATTAATTAATTAATAGTACAACCGTAAAAGAAACAACATGAATACTAATGTTCATGAACATACAAAATAATTAATTAATTAATAGTACAGCCGTACAAAAAACAACATGAGTAGTAATACTCCAGTTAAAATAGTATTTCAATAAAAACAATCATACCATGAACTGCATCTAACATTGTCTGACGTTAAGTTAAAAACTCAGTAACAACCGAAAAGTAAATATGACAAGAGATTAGTGAAAGGATAATAATGATAATTAAAGAAGGGAAATAAGAAAAGTGGCAAATATGAAAGCTACAGTAAATAGTAAAAACTACATAACTTAACTCATGACTTAATGTTATGCTACATAAGGATTTGTTATAGATCCTGTGTGAACTATTGTGAGAACTTGAACTAACTAACAGTGGCCGCCATACTCAAATGATTCATTAATACGTTAAACGTTTTCTAAGAAATAAAAATGTCAACGTAAAGGTTTTAACATTTCGTGATATTTTGTAAATCTTTGAAACCCATAATATGTAAAAGAAGATACTCAACAAAACTAAACGAATTTTGTGCTTTAATTTTGTCAGAAATGAAGAGAGTGAACTCTGTTCACGAAATTTTTTTATGTTAGATTATATCGTGTGTAATAAATAAGCTGTGAGTAATAAATAGAATAACATAGCTTGTTTGTAATATCTGTATTTGGAATTGGAAATTACATAACGTCAATAATAAATGTTTCTGTTCCATTAGAAAGTTTAAATATTAACGTTCGATTGGTTTAGAATAATGATACCTGGTGAATGAGGTGCTCGAAACATGCTTGCATTATAATGTGACGGTCAATCCCATTATTCGTTGATAAACAGTAATCAAGAATTGATAGTGGGTGGTGTTGACTAGCTGCCTTCCCTCTAACTTGATACTTCAAAATTATGTATGAAAAATTAGATGTCCCTCAAGTAATTATTTGCGAAAATTCAACAAATGGAATGAAAATTCCATAAATAATTTACTTGTCACTAAACATTAGTATTAGATTATAATAGGCTAATGTCTAATGACAAGTAAGTTAATTATAATCATGGTTCGCCAGCTCGTGAAAGGCATTCACATTAAATAATTGCAAAAAATGTATTGAGTTAGATCACTTTTCTTAATTTGTAAAGTATTGCTTAATGTGAATACGTACGTCATGAAAAATCAATTTATAAGAAGGAAACAAGTGTGTAAACATTAAAAAAACTATTAACTGTGGTGGGTATATTGTGAAATAAATCAGTGGTTTTGTGCATTAAAATGAGATTTTGTTATCTGTTACATTTCAAAGTATTTCACTTCACCATCAGTCAATCGTGACATGAGTTCCTGTTGCTAGTAGTAAGGACCTATAGGGAATTAGAAGAGCCACCAAAGTGCACGTGGGTTTTCTCAGGGTAGAATGACGATTTTTTCAATTTCATTTTCTGTTCAGCTAGTAACATAAGTAGATCCCTCATTCAATATCCATTCTCGACTCTATCGCTTTAAATAACGAAAAGCTACTGCTAAGTTATGACTCACGCACATTCTATCTGCCCATTCAACTTGTGCCTACGCTTTAAATTAGCTCGTGCAATGTGAGCTCAACGCCCATGTTTAAGATTCACCAAATTATGGCAAATTGGAGGTGAGTCACCTAAAACAAGCAGCACTCGTAAAATTTTTCCCGATAGTGTTCGACAGCTCGGTGTTAACGCCAGGTGGCTTTAGAGCCACCCTCTAGCAGATATAACCTTTTGTTATCAAACAATCACACAAAGAATTATTGTTAATCACTTGATAACAAAAAAGCATGTAAGTTAGTCCTGTCAACAGCAGCAGCTAACAAAACCAAGCATTAATCCGTTTACGGGGGAGATGAAGGCTACTCTAAGTTTCCTATTTCGTAAGGGATTATTAATACATGATTAGCTGAACTGATTATCAATACATGATTAGCTAAATTGATTATCAATATATGATTAGCTAAACTGATAATATTTGCACACTTTTAGAATATATATAGTATGTATCAAAGTTGCAGTTACTTATCGAAGATTTAAAGGAATAGAGCTGGTTAAATTTATTGTCATGTTTTTATCATGTCTGTTTGTCCAACAAGTTACGACATGAGCATATCGGGTTCGATGCGATACAATATTTAACCAGTAGTTTATCTGCAACCTTCACATTCAGACAAACGTGAGAGAATGATTTACAGTTCGGTATGTCACGCAACTACCTAAATGATAACGAATCAGGCGATTTGTAGAATGTTGATATTAATTAGTTCTTGTTTGACTAAGACAGTTATATGATTGTGCCTCTTTAGGAAGAATTTGGATCACCAAAATTTTGAAATGTCTGAAATTATTCTCATGTAATATTTCTTAGGTTTTAGTGGAAATTAAAAAACATCTAGGAGGAAATGAAGTTTTTGAAGGAACTTAATATTTTATAGTGCTACCAATTTCATTCTTAAAAATGCTATAAAGAATTTATCATTCTTAACAATTAAAATTGGACTAGCTGTTAGCGAGATTTATACTTTAGTAGCAGTAAGAACTTATTACTGGTACCAGAGATAATTGAACATTAATTTTATTAGGAACTGAGCAGTTAAATGAGGATTTTAGCCGCAATACACTGGCTTATAGTTGGTCTCTGAGTTTTTCAAGTGCAAAATTACAGTTCATGGTCCCGTCATCTCATGACTGATCTGAGATTTAATTATATTTTTGGATTCAGGAGGTTAAACCTTTTCGATTGATGTATTTTACCACGCCCTAGGTCTCACAGATTAATTTATTTTAAACCTGCTTAAAAGAATTTAATTTCAGGGTACACTGGTAGAGATCATGATGACTAAAAAACTGAATCTAGTATATGCGCACCGCATGCTTGATATTGTTAGTGCAAAAAATTATTGCTAATATAAAGATCTCACAGATTAATTTACTCAAATCCTGTCTAAAATAACTTGTCCTCCACAGATACAGCGTTAAGTCTTCACATTTGCAACGCTAAAGTCAGAGGTTCAATTCCCTCCTGTAAACATAGCAGATAGCACAATGTTGCTTTGCTTTAAAAATACGCACACAAAATTAAAATAATTTCCAGTCCTGAGGCTATTGAGCATTTCTTCGTGTTTGTGAAAAGGGTCACTAGATTAATTTGTTGGTTCGGTTTGTTTTGAATTTTGCGTAAAGCTACACGAGGGCTATCTGCGCAAGCCGTCCATAACTTAGCAGTGTAAAACTAGAGGGAAGGCAGCTAGTCATTACCACCAACTCTTGGGATACTCTTTTACCAATGAATAGTGGGATTAACCGTGACATTATAATGCTCCCATGGCTGAAAGAGCGAGCATATTTGGTATGATAGGGATTCGAACCCACAATCCTCTGATTATGAGTCGAGTGCCTTAAACACCTAGCCATACCGAACCTAATTTGCTGGAACTCGCGTTATTTGGTAGTATTTAATACATACTGCAGTGAACAGAACAAAATTACATGTTACTTTTATTCTCAAGGATATTCTGCAGTTCCTTGCCAAAATGTGTTCTTCCTGCTTCTACATTGTTTTTTTTTAATTTGCCACACGTTTGAGCTACAAACAAATTATATTTCTCAAAAGAAAATATTGCTTTATCCTTTATCTTAAACCTTTAAGTTTTTCTACTCTAAAAACGAAACCACTATGAGTTTTTTAAGAGTGACTAAGTTACATTGCAATTGGATATTTGACTGATATAGTCAACTACATTACCTCCATTCCAGCCATATCCCAAGTTATGATCTCAATAACGTCCAAATTCTTATTTTTAAAAAAAATCAAAATTCACTAATCCATTTAATAAAAAGGATTTGATATATTTCCCCTCCCTTAAAGGTTAAACATTAAAAAAAGATACATTTTCTTATTTTCGGAATATTTCAAAGCTGTTGATTTGGTGAGAAACATTGAAAACTTGCTTTATTTAAAACTTACTAAAATGATGTTGTCTTTTTTATCAGATTGCAAATAAATTTAATTTTTTAGTTAGGCTGTGGACATACGAAGGAAAATTTTGAATTCAGTGAAAACGAAAACAACTTCAGACCACTTTGATAAAAATAGTAACTGCATGTGTACGCAGTTTTCGCGTCAGTTTTGTAATACGTGATATCAAATTAATTACATATAGGTTTTCACGTCAGTTGTAAAATACATGACATCAACCTCAGCAAGAATTAAAAGAAATTGAGGATTTTATCAGAAAAACAGTATTTCAGATACAAGTAAGATAAATATAGTAGCTTAAAACATAAGTACAATGATTACTCTGAACGTGACTAGGAAGTAACCAAATCAATGAGTATTTTGAATGTGACTAGGAATAATCCAGAACAATGATAGTTTCGAATACAGCTTAGAATCTTTAACAAGTGGTAATTGTTTTGAATAGATTAGAAGTCGTAAGAAGGAATATTTTAAGTATTATTAATTCAATCGTGTGTCTTAAGTACGGAATGATTCAATTACCCAATAAGATTATTTTAAAAAACACTTGGAACACAATAAATACTTAATAAAGCAGAAGTCAATTCTGCCTGTTTTCAGAAATGGACATGCACGTGCAGTAATTGATAAAATATTAATTACACTACCTGCCTTTCGTATAGACATATCTATGTAGTTTTATTTTCACTTTCATACATAAATATTGAACTTTTCCTCTAATTTCTTATGCATACATAAATATTTACTTAACTTTACCTCTATTTACATTATATATATAAAACACGGAAATGTGAAGTTTAACTTCATAAAAGTTATTTTAGTTTTAATAACGAATTTTCTATAATTCAGCTACACAGATTTCAAAAATAATATTATTTTCTATATGACGAAAGGATGTTTTGCAAATGGGAGCTAAAAAAACCCTCAGCTTAAATTTACAACAAATTTACCGAAAATATAACAATATCTGCGGATTGCTTACAAACCTGTTGTTGCCAGAGCGACAAATAAATGATATTAAAAAGAAAAAGATAATGTCAAAGTACACATGAAAACAAACACTATTCAGAAATGGCACGTTATGCAGCCTGTTGACAGTTTATATACTAGTGGTGTGTTTCTTGTGGGTTCTAGAACAATCGATAAGAGTTTCACGTTGCGATTGGTCTGCCAGTGGTTGTCAACATTTTAAGCATAACAAAGACTATTTGAATGAAAATGATTCACTTATGTGAAAGTACATATGAATTTTTGTGAGAAATCTGTGTGTGTTGGAGAAAAATGGATATCATTTTGAACTTAAGCGCACGGAAATTGCAGTAGAACATGTAAAAACTTCAAGACAATAAAATCGCTGGCTTGTGTGATAAGATTTACGTCTACTTGAATATATATCTTCTAATATATAAAAATTAATTTACTCTTTTTTCATATATAAATATTTAAGTTCATTACTTTCACTTTCACTTAAATAATTATTTAATTATATTTATTTCTATTTAAATATATTAATGTTTAAATAGCTTTGAAGTTATTTGTATGCATATGTACAATGTGATGAAAAAATCGCCATATTGTTATCTTACGTCACTTTTCCTCAATGGTTTCTATAAATTTACATATTATATTCTTCACATGATTTAGTACGTATCTCGCATAAAAATTTGAATTACAGCTGCTATATATACGTATATATATGTTTTAGGTATTTTTCGTAATAATTATTTTTTACTCATTAGTCTTCAATTGAAATTGCTAAGTTTAACGAATTAGTCCTTTCTTACATCACTTGCTCCAATTCAAATGTTATGAAGTGTGATTGAAAGCTTTATAGTAGCATTTTACAGAAATTACCACAATTTCTTCGATATGTATAAGGCCAGAACACTTGTAATGGCGCATTTGTTCACAAAGAGACAGCACACGCTACATCTAGCTCGAGATGAGCTCAGCGCGTGACAACAATTTAAATTTTTAGTTTCTTTGATAAAGTAAAAAGAAAAACGATCTCTATTTGGAAATCATTTGTACAGACCATTACAGAAACGATGTAATCTTTTTAGAAATCCAATTTACTGTGAGAAATTTCGAGAACGTAAAACATTTTCCAAACAAATTTCTCTGGTAGCATACGTCAGCTTTACCATTAAGGTATTTTGTTTTTTACAATATAAATGCTAATCACATAATTCGCATATTAGAATGAAGTACATATAAGTGTATTGTTATACAGTTTTGACTACATTATTTGAAATCGTTTTAGAATGCAAATCAGCGGGTTAAAACCCAAAATGATATTAAGTCGAGATGGAACGAGATGTGTAAGAACTACATTTGACATTTGTAATGATGTCACAGAAAATTCAATGGCTTTGAGAAAGGTATATGACAGTTTTTTTTTAAATCAAAATATTAATATATTCACATAATAAACGTGTTCACATTAAGGATTTAAAATTCTTAAAAAGGAGATATACATTGTATATAAGTACATTGACGAAAAAGGAATATGAATCAACCTGAGTCATCAGGGCCATCTACAAAAGACCTGCAACAAGTCTAATCCCAACCGTGGTAAGCAAAATGCAATGTATTATAACAGCTGAAACTTGTCTAACACAGTAGCTATAACTATTGACATACTGCAAGGAACAATACGAAACATAATAAATAATGATTTTCATCCGAGAAATGAGACCAACAAGACATGCATTCTTCAACATAAAGCCTTCAGTCATATCTCCAGTTCAACCATCGCATATCTCAAGGAACTGTAGAATGAAAGAAGTATTCATATCATTCTTGCAAAACCATATCAGTCAAGTTGCCGGACGCAGTGTATTGGATTATTTCTATGTGATCAACATGTACTGGTCCTAAGGAAAATTTGAAAACTTACATGAAGGAACGATGTGCTGCAGAAACTATAACCTTTCCGTGGAGCCTTTTTCAATCTGCAGTGAAAACTGCGTTTCAAGGCATTCTTTAAGATGCACGGTCGTGACATAAAGCATGATCGGATTTCGCGTCATGGACTGTAACAAGAGATAAGGCTTCAAAATCGTTTCTCATAACGCACTCATCTTTCGTTATAAATAAATGCTCTAGTTCAGATTGAAATACTATTAAACTTTAATACTTATTTTGAAGAGAGCGGTAAATCACATAAATATTATTTCCTGTTTTATACGATAGACAATATAATCTTCACGTGCAACAGCATGAGTTATAAAAGTAAAATAAACTTGCATTTTTTCTACTTCAATCCGTACCAAATCTTACTAACATGTTAGTACTTATAAACATTTTAAAAGAACAATTTCACTTTAATTCACTTTAATAGAAAAGAAAGTGCTAATTTAAGCGAAACATAACAGTATCATCTCAGAATTAAGTGGCTCATTGTGGACTCAGACCATCGATAAAATATTCCGTTCTAGACCACATAGGAGACTCAGTATAGTTTGTAAAACTATAAATCTTATACAAATAATTTTTTTTCTAAAAGCTGTTATTATAAATTGGATTGTTGTAGATTTATTAAAATATATTTGTTTTAAGATATATCACAAATTTAATACATTTTAACATTTAATTAACTTCTAATTTCATATTTAAATTTCCGGTTATTTAAAATCGTAATACCTAACGTACGTAACATAATAAATAGGAGAATTATCCCAGATAAATCTGTATACTTAACATAATAAATCGAAGACTCGTCCAAAATAAGTTATAATAAGATGCAGTTGATGTTACCAAAGTAAAATGAAGGAGCTCACAATACTAAACTCACATAAAAGGATTTGACGAAACCAAACTGAACAAAAAGAAGCTGATAATAACAAACTAGCCTGAAGAAGCTTGCGATTCCAAACTGAACATAAAGTAACTGATTATACCAAATCAAACACGAAGTAGCTGACAATGACAAACTAATCTGAAGGAACTAGCAAGATCAAACTAAGACTTATTCTGATACCAACGTACATAGATACAACATCCTCGTCTAGAATTTTAGCTACTCACATAAGTCGTCCTTGTGGACCTGACATGATCAGGTGGTTAGGGCGCTCGACTTATAACTTGAGGTTCATGGGTTCGAATTCCCCGTCACATCAAACATGGTCGCCCTTTCATCTATGGGAGCGTTATTATATGATAGTCAATCCCACTATTCCTTGGTAAAATATGAGCCCAAGAGTTGACGTTGGGTGGTGATGACTAGCTGCCTTCCCTCTATTCTTACATTGTTAAATTAGGAACGGCTAGCGTAGATAGCCTTCGAATAGATTTGCGCGAAATTAAAAAACAAACAAACAAATAAAGAATCGTTTTTCTGTTTTTCTTCAAACATTTGCAAATACATAGCCGTTTGTAAATGACAGCTTCGCTAAAAATAAGTAAAAGTCGTTGCATAAGAAGGTTAAACTTAACAAAGAATTTTCATATACAAGTATTTCCCTTTTCATGAGCAAACTTAGTTTTGTTCCAGATTCAGTCTGTTAAAGTGGATGATCATAACAGTAAACGCAACTCAAAATAAGCATAGGAAGCCTCTATAAAGGATTCTCGGCAGGCAAGGGCGTAACTCTGTGTGCTACAGAAATAAAGGTGATTCGTGGAATTGCACGTTCATCTATGTAATGCAGCTTTTCTACTAAAATTTAATAAGCCCAAATCTTTGTCATACACATATATACTTCTAAACACCTTTCACAGAAATTGTTCATTGACGTCTATCTCAAACTACCTAGAAACGAAGCTATTATTAACAAGAGACAAGAAGCAAAAACTCGACACTTCGCCGCCCTTCCGTATTTTAGGCGGGACGGCGCCTCGGGTCATCTGTTATTGTCTTTTTATATATGTTTGGATTTTTTTTCCACTAATGACTTGTTATTTTTAAATGATAATTCAAACCCTAAATTTAACTAAAAAGTTCATTTAATAAATTAAATCACCAAAGTCTGAGATAGTTCATTAACTTGATTTAAAGTGATCAATTTGTTTCGTTATCTGGTTTTTATGGAACCCGTATGTTACAGTTTATTTAAAGAGGATGACGCGTTGTGTGTTAACATTGTGGTCTTGTATGTTATAAACCGGTGACCTACTTGTTGTATACACAACGCCTCAATATTAATACCAATTTAACCAAAATTTAATACAAACTTTGCTTCATCAACATTACAATGCAAGTAAATTAAAACATCAAAAATCAAGTATGTTACGATGACTAAACGTAAAACTGTTGAAGAGATCTATACTTAAATAGCTGTGTGTGACCATTAAGTATCTTAAAATTCAAGCAGACGGTTTAATAATCGCTATATAAAGGTATTAGGCATATTAGCGGCCTTAATGATACCGTTAGGCACGTCAAAACCCCAATAAAAGAGACATTAACATTAAATATCATTATGATGGCTCAGGCAAGTAAAAATGTTAAGAAAACTATCTTTTAACATATTTATGATGGCGTTAAGCAAGTAAAAATATTAAGGAAAATATTTGTTACAGTTTCAAGTAAATATTTAAGTGGACCGTCTTTTGACAGCTTTGTGATGGAGTTAAAGCCGGAAACTTTTAAAAATTACATCTCATAATTCTATCGCAACAGTTCGCTTTTTTTCAGGGCACAGCATGGCCAAGCGTGTTGAGGCGTGCGACTCGTAATCTGAGGGTCGCAGGCTCACATCCCGGTCGCGCCAAACATACTCGCCCTCCCAGCCGTGGGGGCGTTATAATGTGACTGGCAATCCCCCTATTCATTGATAAAAGAGTAGCCCAAGAGTTGGCGGTGGGTGGTGATGACTAGCTGCATTCCCTCTAATATTACACTGCTAAATTACGGACGGGTAGCACAGATAGCCCTCGAGTAGCTTTGTGCGAAATTCCCAAACAAACAAATCGCTTCTTTTCCTGCTTTTGTTTTTTATCGCTGAAAAGTCAATTCTATAACACAATTTCCCTTTGTGTGCGTCTGATATTAGTGTTTTTACATATTTTGATAACATTTTTAAGCTGGTTAGTAATGTTTGTAAGTGTAGGGGAAGCATTCAAGTCTTCTACATGACACAGTAGATGTGGCTTTGGTGTAAGAAAAACACACACACTCTTAAATGAAGATTATTTTCCCACTAAAACTGTTATATTTTACTTGTTATTTTATCAACACTAATTCTTTTAACCACCACGAAAATTACGAAATAAACCTTATCTACCCTTTTCTTTTTCTATACTGGCTGCATACTATTTTATTTGTTGTTAAGCACAAAACTGCACAAGGGGCTATCTGTGCCATGTCCACAATGGGTATCTGTTTCATTCCTTTACGTGACACATTTCAACGTAACAGTGAATATCATTTTATAGCTTGGAAATATAGAAAAATAGTAGTGATGAATTGCATAGAGCTCTTATACCTCTGTTAGATTAATTGAGTGATCCTCGTGAAAAGGTGTACGTTTTGATATGGAAAACATTTAATCACTAGCTATAAGAAATAAAAGGTCAAAAACCCTTTCGACTGCATTTTAGAGCACGTAACTATTATTTTTAGTTGTGTAAACTGTTGATATATTAGGCATTATATCTAATATATAGCACTTGCTATCTTAATTGTGATCACAATTGAAAATTATCCAAAGTAACATATTGTACATTAGGTTTGGGGTAAAATGAAATTTCTACATTAAATTATAGAGGTATAACAGACATTTGTACTTTACTTACAATGGTATAATAGACATTTGTACATTAAGTACAGGGGTGAATGTCATTCGTAGGTTGGGAAAGGAAGGGTTGCTATACCCTTTTGGTAAACAATATTTCAGTAATATGACTGTCCTAGCTGGATCCTAGAGATACTTTTTGTTATGGAACGCTATTCGATTGCTTAAAAAGAAAGATTTTTTAAAATATTTTGGTCCCATCAATTTTACGATAAATAAATCAGATTTAATCCTGACCACACTCAATCAGGAAACTGTTCACATCTCGGCTGGCATTTGGAGCTGTCAATGACCTCTTGGTCTTGCACTTTTTCCTCTGGCTTGTCGTGAATAACAAGGTAAGCGTGTTCAGTTTTTCCTAATATTCCCTTGCTGTATCTTTAAACACTGGGGACAAACCTGCCTACTGTTTCTTATCAAAGACCTGTGTTAGTATCAAAAGCCTTTTTCCTGGGATCTCTCGGCCAACACTAGGCTTAGAGTACCTTAAATGTTGAGGATAAACATATTCAGGGCCCCCAGAATGGCAGAAGAAGAAGTTGCTTTCTCCACTTTATATTGATCTTAGGTTTCTCTGTGATACCTGGTGATCTGGTAGGAAATCTTTATACCTCGAAGAGGATTTCTAATACTACATAGATTGCTGTCCTCGGCATTATATGTTTGTCCTCTTACCTACTGGTGTGATAGCTTTTTTTGAAGATGGTGTCGACCAACTTTACCTCGTGTCCTTTTTTACTGCTCAGATAGCGTAGCTGTTTTGTGTTATAAAACACCAAACCTTTTCTTCTCCCTTGTGTCTTTAACCACAGCTGGGGTGGAGTTGCTCTGGCTAGCAAAGACCTTGAAGTTTCACAGAGAATGCCCTATCTGTCTCAGACTTGACAGTCGCCATATCACTAAGATTACTTTCGATTTTTCAGGATTAGGGCACTGCCGACAGACATCAGCAACACTCCTTCTTAATTCATTAACTGTGACGGAAACACAGACCCAGCCCTTTGTTATACCAGCAAAAGTCTAACTTTCAGAACTAACTACTCCTAGGTCTGACATTCCTCTCAGATAACCATTTCCCTTCAGGGACTAACACTCCATTTCTCTCTTAAGTTGCTTTTGCTGTAGAAAATGCCATTAACTTATAACAAATATTTTAAAGCCAGAGCACAAGACTTTAAATAAAATGGTACACACGTCGGATGAAACAGAAACATCTGTCAGCACAAAATACTGGAGTCACGGTACCAAATATTTCCTCTTAACTGTCAACTCTCTGATACTTTCTTGTAATACTTATTACATTAAAATCGGCAAGATAAACACACTATATAACAGGATATCGACAGGATATTTACTGCAAAATAATTCTTGGCTCTCTGACTACTGAAGTCATGAGAGTCACAATAAACAATCTCTATTTAAAACAAACACACTAAAATAAATACTTAACTTGCCACAATGGACAATTATTTTAACTCTGTAAACTCAAGTTCCAAACTATATCTTTTAGGACAGTATTCCAAAGATTTTGTTTCAGACTGAATAATTTTCAAGTCATCTGTATCCATTAACAGGAGACTTATCCACAGATGTTTACTTCATTACATGTGTTACTAGTCATTCTCTAATTAAACACAAGAGAGGCCGTTACCTCCAGAGGTCACTTTCTCATCAGTGGAATAGATACCTGTCTAGCTTTTCATATCACAGGTGACCTTACAACTATCTTTCCAATTAGAAGACGAGAGACAGTGGCAGAAAGTTAACGACATACTTAATCAAACGGGGTGCGAAAACAACACAAAAACAAATTTTTAAATGTTCATGATTAATGTAGGAAGATGGAAGATTTATTGTATGCTTATAAATAACATATTGCACATTTCTCAAAAATTTTCTTCCAGGTTTCCACTCCTTGGAAACTTCTTTCTTTATATTACAGATTTCTTTTGTCTTTTTAACTAAAGATAAAATTAAAAGAAAATCTGTAACGTAGAAGCCTAATGCATTCTTTCATTGGAGTACTCTCTGATGTGAACGTCTAATGGTGATGTGCATATATTTTTATGGGAGTTGTTAGTAATTTTAATCTTGTCATATTGTAGTGAGAAAATAAAACTGTAATATAATAAATAAACAGTTAATCAACTGTTTAATAGTGAATAAAAATTAGGTTCAATACCATGATATTATTTACATACCTAAATTAATTTAGGTTACTGTATGATGTGTTAGAAAGACTCAAATACCCCATAAATCTCTTTTTTCTTTAAGTTGTATCTATTACTTAATTCTTTTCGTGGATGGTATATTAACTAATTATTAACAATTTTCCTCCTTGTCTAAGTGGATTATTTACAAATTATTTACATCTTCCTTCCTTGGATGGTATATTAATAAGTTCTTTTAGTTTTATACCTTGGATACTGTATTGGTCAATTCATTTCAATTTCCTTTCTTTAGTGGTATATTAACCAATCACACGTCCTTGTGGGATTATTAGTTTTCTTAAATAGTAAATTAATTATTTATCTCACTCTTTTTACTACCTGAAGAAGTAATGCTTTGTGAAAAATTAATCTTTTTTATTAATTTGCTTATCTGTTTCCAGGTGTCTCTTTCTTCTTACTACAAGTTAAACTGAAATACTTTACTAGATTACGAAAAAAATAAAAAAACATAAGAATAATAATTCAACTTAATAGTGAATTATTACAAGAAAAAACACCTTTGATTCCAATATGGGGAGTTAAGCTTGACAATTTACAAAATTTAAATTAAGATGATTATTTTTAAACGTTCATTACATGTTTTCTACTTGTTAAGCAAATCAGCTCAATAAATCTTGAGAGGACACCAAATTTATTTGATTCCCATTTTAGGGGCCTCCGTATTTTTCTTTCAGATTTTGTTTTTATTTATTTTCTGTTGGACTCAAATTTCAAGTTAGTTTGTCAGATACTTTGTGAGGAGTTCAGAACTCAAGCAAACGTAGAAAGAGTAATTTCTAGACGAGTTTTTTATATTCTTATTTATAAATTCTTATGTTGTTACTCTGTCTTCCAAGTTTATTTATTGTTTTTTTCTTCTATATTTGGGAATTGAATAGAATATTTATATATGAACTGTTTAAAAGGACGGGTGACAGGATAAACATGAGTCATGGATATTTAACAGGTTCCTGTAAATTTTCATGATTTAACTTCCCCTAAGGAAAAAAAAAGAAACTAAATTATTTCTGCTGGGACATAGGTATTACTAATTATTCATAGGTATTTTAGGTTGTCTTTTAGTCGTGGATACTTTGTGTAGAAATAGAGAAGTATTCTGGAAATTTATAATCGTGTTTGTACAAGTTATCAGCATTTTAACATACCTCTAACGCGAGCGGTTCTGTAGCTCTGACGCCGGAACCCGGATTTGTCCGAGATATAACTTACCAACAGTGTAACTCAACATTACAGTGGGCTATCGTTTCTTGCGATAAGTCGAGTCGAATGTGCATATCATTTGTTTCACAAGCAATTATACACACAAATATGTAGCGCTGTAACAGGATAAACCTGAAATAGATCAGTCTTCGTTATAACTTTATTTTGGTTCTTTACACCTTCCACAGCAAGTGGCATTACGTTGATTAATTAACAAGTATGTTATGACCAGAAGAAACTAGATAGAAACTCTATATAAGGAGGCTGCCACAAAAGTACTAACACTTTGAACTGGGCTGTAAACAGTTTCGAAAAGAACGGTTAAAGCTCTATAGCATTTTAAAAAGTCCACGTGGATATAAACATTGATTATATCAATTATTTATAGAATGTGGACATGAAGATTACTAAACACAGCAATTATTAGTAAATAGGAAACAGATACAATCATTATTCTTAATTATAATTCTTCATCAGAATAAAGTAATGACTTTTAAGTTGCCAGAATTAAACATGCTAATTATTATCATCTATAATTTGTCTGTATATAATCACATTTTAGGTTCTTATCTCTTGTTTGCCAACACATTTTCAATATATTTAACTCACGAGAACTAAGCACACTAATTATTCTTATATACAGTTTTCTAGAGAACGAGAACTAGACCCAATAATTATTATGATATCTAGTTTGTCTACAGAATATCGCAAATATTAATTCACGAGAAGTAGACACAGTAGTTGTTCTTATCTTTAGTCTTTCTATAAAAACATAAAATGAAACTTAAGTCATCAGATGTAGATAAGGCAGATTTTCTTATATTTAGTTTCTCTAAAAATGAAGTTATTATGTTTAAATCAGAGATTAGAATTTTTTATTTCTAGTGTGTCTACACAATGATTACATGGCATCTAACTTCTTAGAGATAGACACTGGAATTATTTTTTATCTATTGTTTGTTTATTTATACAAAGAATTCTGTGAAAAACTAAGTCGGGGGAAGTAAAAAAATCATTAACCTTATGTTTTAGTCTATCTACATATTTGTGATATTATGTTTAAGCCACGAAAAGTAGATATGATAATTATTATTATTTTTGACCTGTCTAAAGAATTATCACCATGTGTGGCAGTACTTAAAAGTGATATCGTGATAAAACTAAATGGCGGCTATAAAAATCATCAATTCAAAACCATTTGAAAATATCTGAATATTAACAAAGTCGTTTCACGGTATTAGCTAAGCAGAACTAATGCTTATTGCACTTAGAAACCGCCTATATCGTTATATACGTGTTAATGGAGTAAATAAAAATTTCACTATTTCCACGAATGTTCACCAAAGTAAAGAAGTGAATTTTCAAGACAAGCGTACAGAAAAAAAATACGAATCTTTGGACATAAATTATGAAAAATACAAACTAAAGCTCTAGCATTTTTTGTATCTAAAATTATACAAGTATATTTTTATAAGATAGATGATGTGCTACTTTAAGCATATAATTGTAAGTGAAGAGAGGTAGGTGCAGATCCTAAAGAATTATAAAGTTTACCCGGATATACACGTGCTCCATGTTTGATATTTGCTGGCTCACAAAAATAGAACTAAGGTATTACAAAAATGTTTAAATTTTATGAAGACAGGTAGGTATACATAGCCTAACTAGCTATAGTAATATACAGAGTTTTAATGTTACGAAGAAAGTTGAAACAAAAAACTGAGCTATTTATAATTTTAAAAAATGAACCAACTTTAGCTCACATTAATATCGATTAATAACATGTCTTTATAAAATAAAAAATAATTATTATTATACGTGTAATACAATGTTTAAGCCAACAGAAGTTAACCTAGTAGTTAGAGTTATGTTTCGTCTGTCATAAAAATTAACACGATACTTATTCATATCAGAATAATCTGCCAACAGAACTATGAAATTATATTTATGCCACAAGAAACATAAAGGTAATTACTCATAACTGTATAGTCTGTCTACAAAATTAAGATATTTTTAATTAAAATTAATAATAGTATAATACACGAAAAAACACAGACTGATGAAAAATTAATAATAGTATAGTACACGAAGAAACACAAACTAATGACTCTTATCTGTTCTTTGCCTGAGAAAATGAAGTTATGACAATAAATTGTTCAGAGGTAAGTAAAATGCAAATTCTTATCTCTAATTTGTCTGCAGAATTATAATATTATCTTTAAGTTAAGAACAATAGACACAAAATTTACTCTTATCTTTATTTTCTTCACAAAATAATGGGATTATTGTTAAGTCTCGAAAAATAAATGTGATATTCAATCAAATATCTTGTGTTTCCAGATGATTCTAATATTATATATAAATAACCATAGACACAACATTTACTCTTACTTCTTAGTCTGTTTATTGAAAAATGGTGTTATCCTTTAATAAGAGAAATATACACAATATTTACGTTATTCTGTAGTCTGTCTGCAGTATTGTGGTATTATTAGAAACGATATCCACTCTAATCAGTAATCTGTCTACACAGTATGTGATGATATTCATTGTTTTTAAATCATGAAAAATAGACACGACATTTACTCATATATATGTAGTAACTCTAACTACTAGGTTAACTTCTGTTGGCTTAAACATTGTATTACACGTATAATAATAATAATTTTTTATTTTATAAAGACATCTTATTAATCGATATTAATGTGAGCCAAAGTTGGTACATTTTTTAAAATTATAAATAGCTCAGTTTTTTGTTTCAACTTTCTTCGTAACATTAAAACTCTGTATATTACTATAGCTAGTTAGGCTATGTATACCTACCTTTCTTCATAAAATTTAAACATTTTTGTAATACTTTAGTTCTATTTTGTGAGCCAGCAAATATCAAACGTGGGGCACGTGTACATCCGGTTAAACTTTATAATTCTTTAGGATCTGCACCTACCTCTCTTCACTTACAATTCTATGCTTAAAGTAGCACATCATCTATCTTATAAATATATACTAGTATAATTTTAGATAGAAAAAATACTAGGGCTTTATTTTTTTTTCATAATTTATGTTCTAAGATTCGTTATATTTTTCTGTACGCCTGTCTTGAAAATTCACTTTTTTACTTAGGTGAACATTCGTGGAAATAGTGAAATTTTTATTCACTCCATTAACACGTATATTTTTACGTCATGAAAAACAGACACAATATTTTGTGTTATCTGTCTAGTGGGTCTACACAGTTATGGTACTATATATAAGTTACAAAATGGCACAGTGTCTGCGGACGTATAGTGCTAGAAGCTGAGTTTTGACACCCGTGATGGACAGAACACGTATAGCCCTTTCTGTAATTACATGCTTAATAAAAAACGGTAACAACATTTCACGAAATTTATACACGATATTTACTCTTAGCAGGAATCTTTATATAGAATTATGGTAATATGTTGAATTCACGAAATATAAACCCAATATTTAGTCTAATCCAGCCCCCCAATGGCTCAGCGGTATGTCTGCGGACTTACACGCTAAAATACGGGGTTTCGATACCCGTGGTGGGCAGAGCATTGTGTAGCTTTGTGCTTAATTCAAAATAACAAATAACAATAGTCTAATCCATAGTCTGGCCCTCTGTCCCTCTGTTAGTACAGTGGCATGTCTACGCATTTACAACGCTAACATCAGGGGTTCGATTCCCCTCGGTCGCCTCAGCATATAGCCCGCTGTGGGCTTGCTAGACGAAAACATACACAAAAACACATTCTGTAGTCTGTTTACGAAATTACAGTACGATGTGAGTGCCAAGAAAAATGAGAGCGGTATTTACATTATCTGTATGCTAGTTACAGAATTATGATATAATGTTTGTCTGTGTATAAAACTGTAGTCTAATGTTAAAGTCATAAAAAAAGGAAAGGTAATTATCATTGTATGTACAAGTGTGTTTACACAGTTAAGATTTTATGTTTAATAATAATATACAGTAATGTGTTTTATCTGTTACTTGCCTTTGAAATGAAGCCATGACTTTAAATTCTGTAGATGTAAATATATTCTTATCTCTAATATGTTCACATTATGACGTTTAAGGCTAAAATGTGGCCAGCTCGAAATTTTTCCTCTCCTTTTTAAACTTCCTTTTTTATGATATTTAAAAAAAAATGTTCTTATAAGAATCGGATAATTTATTAGTATTTTTGGTTAAAACATTTCGTGCTTTACTACCAGTTCGTCATTACAGAAGCGTTACTACCAGTTCGTCATTACAGAAGCGTTACTACCAGTTCGTCATTACAGAAGCGTTGCTACCAGTTCGTCATTACAGAAACGTTACTACCAGTTCGTCATTACAGAAGCGTTGCTACCAGTTCGTCATTACAGAAGCGTTACTACCAGTTCGTCATTACAGAAGCGTTGCTACCAATTCGTCACTACAGAAGCGTTACTATCAGTTCGTCATTACAGAAGCGTTACTACCAGTTCGTCATTACAGAAGCGTTACTACCAGTTCGTCATTACAGAAGCGTTGCTACCAGTTCGTCATTACAGAAGCGTTACTACCAGTTCGTCATTACAGAAGCGTTGCTACCAGTTCGTCATTACAGAAACGTTACTACCAGTTCGTCATTGCAGAAGCGTTACTACCAGTTCATCATTACAGAAGCGTTACTACCAGTTCGTCATTACAGAAGCGTTACTACCAGTTCGTCATTACATAAGCGTTCAGCGATAGCTCTTCATCTGGCTCTTTCTTTTTTTCAGTATTTGATATCAGCGCCTCTGGTTTCCCTCTGAAACTTTACACGCACAGAGGAACATTTCAAGCTGTCTATTGGCTTGAATATCGTTAAAAGAGAATCAACGGTAGTTTCTTCCTCAGTTTATGATATCTATAAACTTGTTTCCATTGCCTACCCTTAGAAAGGTAGTACTTATCCCAGTAATGGTGCTGAGTTTATTTTGAAAGAGAAACAAGTCCAGAATGTGAACGTTGTGAACCAAGGGAGTGTATCAGTGTTTACATTACTAGATCAGGACGGAGTAAGGCCAGCATTCTAATACAATTTATACTGTTAATTGACGTCTTTAAACAAGGATGTGTATACATATCTCGATGGATGGGAAAGTGCGTTAAATAAAACAATAAGTTGTTATAACCCTTGTAAACACGCTGTCAATAAGAATAAACAAGACCAGAAGTGTGTGATAGAAATACGGAAATTGTCGTTTCATCACTGTTTCACTATATATACGTAATGAAACTGAAAATAAACCAGCGACCTTGTTCATTCACTCGTGTTCTCACCATCTGACAGAAGCACAAGTAGAAGGTCATTTCTCCGTGAGAATCTGAGCAGTCTTTAGTAAACATTTAAAAATTCAATTTTGTCATCTTTTAAACACCTGTAGACCACACTTGAAATGAGTTGCAATCACCTGTTGTTTTAACACGTAACCACATCTCAAGCATCGTCGTTTGTGGAAGAAGCTACATTCTGCCTATTAGACAGAGTGATTAGGCATAATCAGTCCTCTGTTTATTGCCACTTTTGCTAACGAAGAGACCGTCTTCACGTCAAGTTTAAGCAACTAAACAAACCAAGTCTCTCTGGGTTGTGGATTGAAACAAATGAGTTAATATCTATGAATTATTCACCCTTCTCTTCGGTCTTTGTTGTCTTCTTCTTTTGTATCTAGCTGTGAGTCTAGTATATATTCAGCTTAGCATATCTTTGTGTGTGTTTTTATAGCAAAACCACAGTGGGCTATCTGCTTTGTCCACTGAGGGAAATCGAGCCCATAATTTTACTGTTGTAAATCCGAAGACTTATTGCTGTCCCAGTGGGTGACATGTAGCTTGTAATTACAAATAATTAGGATCCAAACACTCTATATTTCTACCTAGTCTTACCAAGGTAAACCTGTGATTTAATTTATTCACTCAACCTCCTTTTTTTTTCTCAAGTAATTTCTCGAAACTCTCATTAGAGTGTACTTAACTGTCTCAGTTGGTTACAGATTCCAGAATATCAACCATGTTGACCTTTTCCTAAGTTCCTTAAACCTGTAATTGATTAATATATTTTGTGTGTGTAAACTGCATTAGGTTTGTTATTTGCCACACAGTCGATTTTCCTTCTAAAATGTTGATACAGTTTAAAGTAAAACATTATTAATTTAAGTGAAAATGTTTCGTTTGATGTCGTGTAGAACAATGTCAGGTTTTCATAAAACAGTTCAAGCACTAAATCCGTTTTGAAGAATATTCGCAGAGTTCTGAACATTTTAGTGCGAGCTGCCTTTATTAAATAGGCTCGGAAAAAATATTAAAATAATTCAATAAAAATCATGAAGTCCAAGATTTAAGGTTGTTTTTGTTGCTGACAGAAATAGTTGTGTGTGTGGGTTTTCTTATAGCAAAGCCACAGCAAAGTATTTGCTGAGTCCACCGATAGGAATCGAACCCCTGATGTGGGTGTTGTAAATCTGCAGACGCACCGCTGTACCAGCGAGAAACAGGAAATAGTTACTTGTGTTTCATGTTTTACCTTTGGGAAAAATTCGTGCTGAAGGTTAAAAAACAAAACATTTTTGGGGTTTGTGTCATATTTTATGCATGAATGTACAGAGCCTATAAAACGTAAAAGCACTATTGTGTATTTAAATTAATTAAAAGAAGTAAGTAACTTACGTAGACCACTTAAGTATTGTTTGTTTGTTTTTTACTTTCGCACAAAGTTACACGAGGGCTATCATCTGTGCTAGCCGTCCCTAATTTAGCAGTGTAAGACTAGAGGGTGGTCATCACCACCCACCGCCAACTCTTAGGATACCCTTTTACCAACGAATAGTGGGATTGACAGTCACTTATAACGTGCCTGAAGTTGAAAGTGCGAACATGTTTGATGTGACGAGGATTCGAACCCACGACTCTCAGATTACGAATCGAGCATCTTAACCTGCAGTAGGTATGAACCTATTTTGTTTATTATATTGTTGACGCAATAAATGTGAATCAAACTGTTATTTCTCGCACTTGTTATATTTTTATTGGTTTTATTGTGTGCGAAAGTGTTGTTCTCTTGTTTGGTATTTCATTGCTGCTTTAGGTGAGGGCCAAGTTCATTGTATTTTGTGTTTGTTATATTGTTGCGTGAACCATATTTATTTTTACTACGTTTGTTATCTTGTTGCTTCATTAATTATGAATGAAAACTTTTTATACTTCACTTGTTATATTTTTACTATCATAGGTATGAATCAAAGTTTTTTTCCTCTACTGATTTTGTTGTTTGATGTTACGAGTAGTGAAAACGTTGTTTCCTGTACTTGTAAGCCTCAAAGGATCCATGTAAATGTAAGGAGCTGGAATGTTGGTGGCAGATCAAGGATGACAAGCTCAAAAGTAAGATTGGTCCTGACTAATGAGGCTTGCCGAGACAACATAGACGATTTGCTCAGCCAATCAAAACGCACTTGCAGTCTCTGTTCGATCTAAACTATATTTAATAGATTCAATGCAGTTGTTTTAGAGTTACGGAAAACTTTTAAGATATTATGACCCAATATCACAAACAAGACTTCAAAACTGCCGTCAAGACCATCTGATTTGGACGACTGACAATGCTCTTCATTGATGGATCTAGCTTTCGACTTCATGGACTGTCGTGTCACAGAGCCGAGATAACTTGGGGAGGGTTACAACAAGATAAAAATAGGTGATCACAACTACCATGGTAGCGATAGGTGTATCAATGTCATGACTGATATTCATAACTTTCAGGACAATTCTTTGACGTAAAATCCTGGACCATTACGTAAAGTCTTGTACTCATCAATAGTGAGGAATATATCCTTGTGAAAGACATTGCCTTCCAACACTTCTGAGTAATTTTTTATAGAAATGATTAATCCCATGTTCGATCCCCAAATTTAAAACCACTGATCATATCTCGAATGTTCAATTCCTCTGTAATCCTTCCCCCCACTCACCTCATCATACTGTTTTCCTATCCATCCCGTGACTCTTCAAGACAATCTGGGAAATGCTCATGTGAAGGAATGAGACCATCTCCCGTAAATCAATAAATATCCCCAAAGACATACGAAGATTGCACTAAGCAGTAGTCGGTGCTTTGTCTTCGTCAGACGCATGCAGCGACAATGTGAAATAATGGTCAGTACTTTTGGTGGAAGCATCTGCTGTTAATTTGTTTCGTTATTTGTTGTTTTCTTATTAAATTAAAAACAAAAACAAAACTGTTCGCAAACTGAAAATGTTCCTTATTCAGTTGTGTAAAACCACACCGGGAAAAAATACTGAGCACAGTTTGCGTTTGTGAACATGTAGAAGGCATGAAGGATGACTAGAAGGAAGACAGCTGTCATCACCGCTATCTCTTGGGCTAGTTATTTACCAATAAATAGTGGGATTGACCGAAATAATATAACGTCCTCTCGATTAAAAGGGCAAGGCCTGTTTGGTATGACAGGGATTCGAACTCGCGACACGCAGTCGAGCGCCCTAACCACCTAACCATGCCAGATCCACAAGGACGACTTATGTGTGCATGTGATTAGCTAAAGGTCAACTCTTGGGCTCATCTTTTACCAACGAATAGTGGGATTGACTATCACATAATAACGCTCCCATAGATGAAAGAGCGACCATGTTTGATGTGACGGGAATTCGAACCCATGACCCTCAAGTTACAAGTCGAGCGCCCTAACCACCTGACCATGTCAGGTCCACAAGGACGACTTATGTGTGTATGTGAGTAGCTAAAAGTCTAGACGAAGTATCAGAAGAAGTCTTAGTTTGATCTTGCTAGTTCCTTCATATTAGTTTGTCATTGTCAGCTACTTCGTGTTCGATTTGGTATAATCAGTTACTTTATGTTCAGTTTGGAATCGTTAGCTCCTTCATGCTAGTTTGTTATTATCAGCTTCTTTTTGTTCAGTTTGGTTTCGTCAAATCCTTTAAGTGAGTTTAGTGTCGTGAGCTCCTTCATTTTACTTTGGTAACGTCAACTGCATCTTATTATAACTTATTTTGGACGAGTCTTCGATTTATTACCTTAAGTATAAAGATTTATCTGGGATAAGTCTCCTATTTATTATGTTACGTACGTTATGTATTACGATTTCAAATAACCGGAAATTTGAATATAAATTTAGAAGTTAATTAAATGTTAATATGTATTAAATTTGTTATATTTGCTGACAAGGTTGATGCACACAGTTTTCTTTCTTGATACAAGTGTATTTTAATAAACCCATAACAATGCAATTTGTAATAACGGTTATTATAAAAAATGATATATCTGTGATTTATAGTTTCACAAAATATACTGAGTGTTCTGCGAGGTCTAGAAAATAATATTTTATCGATGGTCTGAGTCCACAATTAGCAAATTAATTGTGAGTTGATATTGTTGCGCCTTACCGGAGCATTGTCTTTTCAGGCTGGCCTCTCATCGGCCACAAGCTCTTTTTTTTACTGAGGAAGATATTTGATGTCCTTCTAAAAATAGTAACATGCGAAGTAATTCACTGAAGTGGAACTGTTTATAATTTTCGAAATCTATAATCGTTCCTGATCAAATTCCGTATCTGTCTGACTAATAAGCGTTTATCAAAATTATATCTTCCGTGGCATCTAGCACACTGAGTGTAGCTGAAAAATAATACTATTCTCTTGGCCTGTTCGTTTATATAATTTAAAGAAGGTTTCTAAAAACGTTCAACAATGTTCAATCCCGTTCGCGTTTTCCTAAAACAAATATTGCTGATTCTTACTCTCAAAAATCTTCTACACATTGCAACACACATCCAACAATAAACGCCACATGCATCAAACAGAAAAAAACGTGCGTATCAAAAGAAACGTATGACAGTAAATTCGTTACAATATTCACACTAATATCATCAACTCATAATCTGAAGGATACGGGCTTTAATCCCCGTTACACCAAACATGCTCGTTTTTTAGCCGTGCGGGTATTATAACGTGATGGTCAATCATACTATTCGTTGATTAAAGAGTAGCCCAAAAGTTGACAGTGGGTATTGATAACTAGTTGTCTTCCCTCTAGTCTTGCATTGCTAAATTAGGGACGGCTAGCGCAAATATCACCTGTGTAGCTTTGCGCGAAATTAAAAAGCAAACAAACAAACAAACAAACAAACTCTTCATGTTAGTTTGGTATCGACAACTTCTTTATTTTAATTTGGTATCTTCAAAATAAAGTTTTGTTTCTCCAAAAACGTCAAAGAAATAAAACTGGACGAAAATCATTCAAGGCTATTTGTTCATTTTAATTTAAAATGTCTTCAGGCTTCTGTGCACCAGTGTTCCTGTTAAATGTCAATCACGATTTCGTTTATTTTTGTCAGTGAAAGATTTGAAAATAAATAGTGATTGCTGTGGAAACTTCCCTAAACAAAACGTATTTCAGCAACTCAGAACCGCTTGGTAATACAAGAAACATTGGTTTCATTAACGAAAGTTTACGAGTCTTAAACCAAAAGCATATAGATGTGTTTACACATTCTCGACGTCCGTCACGAGGTGGATTGCATGTAATATTTACCATGGGAAAGCAAACTCTGCCTATTTATTATTAAACCCCACTTCTGGGCTGTCTGCTCTATAACTTGTCGTTACACAGAATAATTTACAGGAAGTCTTCCTGTGTACTTTATTAGCGCAAATTCACACTACTTCTCGTCACGTTGTACTATGAACATGTTTGTTTTTGTTTTTTGAATTTCGCGCAAAGCTACACAAGTGCTATCTGCGCTAGCCGTAATTAACTTAGCAGTGTAAGACTAGAGGCAAGGCAGCTAGTCATCACCATCTACCGCCAATTCTTGGGCTACTTTTTTACGAACGAATAGTGCAATTTACCGTACATTATAACGTCCCCACGACTGAAAGGGCGAGCATGTTTGGTGTGACGGATATTCGAACCCGCAACCCTCAAATTACGAGTCGATTGCCTTAACCACCTGGCCATGTCGGGCACTTACTATGAACTCATAGAAATTATCAATATCAAGAAATAAACAGTGGCTTATTCTCAGAAGTCAAAATCATACCCTATTATACACATGTAGGTTCTTTGGTTAGGGAAATTGCAACCGTGCTCCTATGTTACACCAACATACTTAGAACGCATGTTTAAAGATGTAAAAATAGCCTCAGATGCCATCAACATTCACTTGGAAATTATAATATTTTTTTCTGCGAAAGCATGCCTTCGAATTTTTTGTCTTCTTACTCTCCAAAAGCAACACATACCACGTAAAGGCAGTAAACACTTTAGTATTTCGTCCAACGAGTTAGACTCACGGTTCACTTATTGCTCAAAAATTATTATATACGCTTTTTATTAAATAGTATAGAAACAATAATTTATTCAACTCAGCGGTTTTTCTCGTTTGCCTTCGTAAAATGAAATACAAAGAAACAAGGCATCAATCTCGAACTACACATGCCAAATAAAAAATCAAACCAGTAGTAACACGAAACGGAGAAAAACAAATACAGAACGAACGGGTAAATACGAAACAAAACTTAAAATACGGGAATGTATGAAATGCTGGAAATATAGTAAAATACAATTAAATGTCAAATAAACAACTTAGTAAACAAAAATACCCTAATACATATCAAACACCTGGTAGAAAAACAAGTAATTCAGAAATAAACAGACAGATAAGTTAAAACCGAACATTTAAAAAAATGAACACGAAAAGCAAGACACACAAGTAAAGAAATAGACAAATCAATTCAAAATGGATAAAAATCAATCACTAGATATAAAATATAGGAATCAACACAGAAAACTCTGGATAAACAAGCCATAAATAAAGAGGAAAATAAGAGATAAACCAACAGATACCTGTACAAGAGCTCGTCAGTCACTTGAAAACAAAAAGAAACAAACATCTAGAAAAACAGTGTCAAAAAAGTAAAACGAACGACAATGTGTCACGATCCAACAACTGCGAATAAAATGCGAAGGAAGATTAACCATAGTAAAATATAAACTGAGTAATTATAAATTATATACAATACAAATCTATATTTCTTGGTAAATCAGTACTACACGTATAACAAAGCAGAATTTTAGTACACCAGTGCTTGTACATAGTTCGTAATTGTCAGTAACAAACAAGAGAAAATTTGACGGTTATTAGCTAATCTATGCGATGAATGCTTTAATTCGTTCGAATCTTGGCTTCAAACGAAGGTATCCAATCCTCAGCTGCTTGATAACTAAACATGTCCCCGATTATCTGCACTTTCCTTTCTTACAAAGCACATGCAGGCTGCCTTGGTGACTAATGTGATACCACCCTGGTCACGTGGCATGTGCTGTTGACATCACTTAATGGGGTCATGAAGTTCAAATAGTTGATGAGGAGTTGTCATTGGGATGGGAGGTGATGGAGTGCTGTGACGCCCAATAATTTTGTAACGGCGACACTTGGTCTCCACTGAGAATATGGTGTTTGCATCGAGTGGATTGTTCCTCTATTGTAACACATGTTGTTTCTAATTTGTCTCATGCATGTCCTTCTACTGAACTCTAAGTACAAAATTTAGTGTAACGGTCAATGACGTAAGCGATGCCCAACACAAAACTGAGAAGCTCACTGGTTCTTCCACCATTTTTTGCATTTCTTTTGGAGCCCGTTGATGCGTTGTCTCGAGTCCACCGATGTTAAACGCGTTTCAGAAGGAAGGTTACCTAATAATATATTTCAAGTGTAAATGATGTAGAGGCAGTGCAGTGGCATGTTTAAGGTAGAGCATGGTGTAGAGGGATATGTAAAAAGAATGAGATTATGTGATATATCTAAAGTGGAGTAACATACATTTGGGAAGATATTATAAGCAGTTTTTGTCCTACTCATCATTAAATAGAAAACAAAGTAGAGAAAAGTAAATCGGGATTCCTATGAACTACGTAACTCATATATTATATATATTAACTTTACCAATGGACATGCTTTTTAAGAGACAGTGATATTTGCTTTTTCTTCTTCTGCAAGTTATAAAATGGAAAAGATAAAACATATTGCATAATTTGTAGTTTTAAAATTTTCGGTTTCCTTTTTAGTCATAACTTGTGTTGTTAAAAATCCTTATCTGAATAGTGACAAACTGTTGAAATAGTTTCGTGACACCACATGGCGCCAATTAAGATTTAACTAGCACTGCACCATTGAGAAGAATAATAGAGACTGTCTCGTCTAACAGCATAGTTATCTGCTGACGACACGAGAAGTGGCTTGTTTCCACCAGAAACACCCCATATAAAAAACCCCACATCACAGTTAAAGTATTGGGAGACTGGGGGGAAGGGATACTTTGTGAGGAAGATTCATGACCTCCAAGCAGCTAAGCCTAAAGTATATATTTATTATACTGTGTTCTCGTGACACTGGAGACTGCTTAGTGACGAGTCTTCAGCGTAGCTTTAATGATAGTGAATCCAACTTATGGTCATAAAACAACGTAACACCAAGAGATAGTGGGGTAATGAAAGAAAGTTTTGTTTTATCGTGGTACTTAAAACCAAAAGTAGAAGTTAATCTACATCATGAGCTGTTAAAGTAATTCTTCCACCACTCAGTTCTTGCAGAGTTTAGTGTGTTAATCCCAGAGAACAAACATTATTCTGTAATAGGATTAATTATATCAGTATTAGGTAGGGCGGTAAATCGTACAAAATAGGTGCTATTTTTAATTATGTGTCTTGATATACAGTAATGTACAAAAGTGTTTGGTTGTTGTTTTGAATT
The DNA here is from genome assembly GCA_011833715.1 of Carcinoscorpius rotundicauda. Lineage (NCBI taxonomy): Eukaryota > Metazoa > Arthropoda > Merostomata > Xiphosura > Limulidae > Carcinoscorpius > Carcinoscorpius rotundicauda. The sequence continues at coordinate 61,120,129 of CM022398.1, forward strand.
AAGCACAAAACCACACAATGGGTTATCTGTGCTCTGCCCACCACGGGTATCGAAACCCGGTTGTTAGCGTTGTAAGTCTGCAGACATACCGCTGAGCCACTGGGGGGTAAAGTGTTTGGTCAAAATCAAAAATTCGATTTCAGGCTACTTTCAAAGAAGAGTGGAAGACACATCACAAGCGAAACATTATAATTTTATTAACCTTCGTATTTAATACCAAAGAAACTCAGTAAAAGTGCTTGAGTTAAACAAACAGTTAATATTTTGTGTGTCCCCTTTTGCTTTAATAACTGCAGAAAGTTTTTTAGGCGTTGTTGAAACATATTTCATCAAAGTGTTCTTTGAGATTTTGCTGCAAATATTTCAAATACGATGCGACAAAGTTAGTTTGGAAGTAACTTTTAATTTGTCAAGTTTTTGATGTATCAAATTCCAAATCAGCTCAATTTGGTTGATATCGGAGCTCTATGGAGGCCATTTCATCACTTCAATGTCCCCAGCATAACTTTATTAACTAAGTAATTTCTATATAAGTTTGGGTCATTATTTTCCTGGTAGTAGAATGATTTACCAATAATATGTAAACCACTGGAAACACCATGACGTTTAGTAACTGACGGTACTTGTACAGGTCTATTATTAACCAGAGGTAACACACCCAAAACATCATACCGTCTTCCCTATGGTCCATGGTAGGTACTATGTATTGAACTATTTACTTTTCACCTTTCTTCCATCGGACGCGCAACTTACGCTTTATATAATATATCTCAACCTCGGACTCATCCGTCCATAACACCATTTTACAATAAGCAAATTTTGTACTTTTAAGCAACTTCCAGTCTCTTCACAATATTTTAAAATGGAAGTAAAAGTATTTTAACTGTTACACGACCAAATATTCCATACGTGTTGAATCATTTTGATATGTAGATCTGGACAAATTTTTGTCATTTGGTACATGGTTATTTATCTCATGCAGTCTTCCTTCTGTGCCAAAGGCTACATAGCAAAGATACTTAACATCAGTTTCATTGATTTCAGGTGTTCTGCCTCTTCTTTTCCTATTTTCAAATTTACTTGCCTTGATCTCACGATCTAGGGTGTACTTGATGGTGTCTGGGAAGAATCTAACCAGTACCACATAAAGATTTTACATGAATTCTCTGTTCTACTTGTACTTTTCTACGCATTTTGGCCATGACATGACAACAAAACTTAATATATATTGTAGTCTTAAATACTAATTTTATTCAGGTTTATCTGTGGAGTGCTATTAAAGTGATTTATTCTAGGTTGTACTAGTACCATATGCTAGCTTTTATCTATATAGTTAACACATTGCATCGAGTACCATGACAGGTATTTCATACCCTAAATTTAATCAATACATTCATTCAAGCAGAACCCTTATGACATACTCTTGGTACAAGTATGTGGGAATTCTAAAAACACTTTTGTACACTACTGTATTTCAGATGTTCACGCTGAGAGTACAAACACACACGGGTAGGTGTGGTAAATAGATCTAATTTACACTTTTTGTCACAGTCTCTTCTTTTAGAATTCATTCTGGTTTAAACAATGACACTGTTTACATTTTTATTACTTCTTTCCATTTATAATGCAAAGTGAGTAACAGTATTGTAAACATAGACATTACTTAAACCTACTCCCTCTGTCAGACTCGTATTGTGAACAAAGACTTTACTTAAACCTACTCCCTCTGTCAGATTCGTATTGTGAACATAGACATTACTCAAACCTACTCCCTCTGTCAGACTCGTATTGTGAACATAGACATTACTCAAACCTACTCCCTCTGTCAGACTCGTATTGTGAACATAGACATTACTCAAACCTACTCCCTCTGTCAGACTCGTATTGTGAACATAGACATTACTCAAACCTACTCCCTCTGTCAGACTCGTATTGTGAACATAGACATTACTCAAACCTACTCCTTCTGTCAGACTCTTCCACTGACAGATCGTGAAAGCTGATAGTGACACGGACAATGAAAATCTTTTCACTATACGCCAGTCTGTTACTTTTAAATATCGTTTAAAATTACCTACACTTTTTAAAACGTCGTTATTGTGATGTTGATATATGATATTAGTGTAGAAAATGTAACTTAATGTAACTTGTATTTAGGAAACTTGTAGTTTTACACTAGTGTAGAAAATTATACTGTGCACACTCACTATCAAACTTTTATTCTTGAACTTTCCAATAATAAATAAAAGTGACAGTTTTATTAGCTTCCTTCTTTGCAAATATTAACACAGCAAGTGTGAATTAGAGTTGATACCTTATAAAACAATATATTTATATTCAAGGGATTTTTCACGCTATATCAGGTTATAAAAATAGGCAGTAAGCGGTGAATCATGGAAAGTTCAGCTTATCGATTGATTGACGAGGCCCACAAACAACGTGTCACTACGCGAATACATTCTTCTAGTTTCCTTTTCTTGCTTGAGGTCAGAAACAGAAAACATCACTAAAATAATAAGATAAGAAGAAGACAGTAATTAAGCTCAGCTCGGTCGCAGATGTTCCCTAATTTAAGTAGATGGAACTCCCTCTTTTTGGATAAAACTCTCAATTTTCAGATAAATGTTACTTTGTAATTTGGCAAAGTGCCAGGAATAACTGATTCCTTCTTGTAAAAGTTAAATTAGTTAACCATTGAGTGGACAAACCCAGACATTTTAACATCTTAATAGTGTTTTACTTCGGCTTCAATGAGGCAAGAGGTTTATCAAGAGAAAAACACGAGTTTGACTTGGGTTTTGGGGATCTACTGCAATGATGGAGGAAATACAATAAAACAAGCATATCCTGTTGACTTATGATTTTTGTTTAGCTTTAAATTGTAGCATTTTAAGACCTGGGCGTCTAATTTAAGTGAAAAAATACATACCAAAAGTATGCAATAGTAAAGATAAAAATTACTGATAATATCGGAAATAATTTAATCTATAGCTATACCTCTTCAGATTCAGTAAATATTGTGCGCCTGAATTTGTTTTGCAAGAGTAGCAGTTCCATACCCACAAAATGAAACAAAACAAACACGAGGCCATTGCGCTAGTTATTACGTTATTTGTGTGCTTATTTGAAATTAAGTGCAAAGCGACATAATGGGTACACAATGTTCTCTGCCTACCACGGGTATCGAAATCCGAATTCTACCATTACGAGTCCGTAGACATACCGCTGTGCTGCTAGAGGGCACCTACATCATATTAAAACAACTTTGAGTATGCAAATCCGTAAGTGACGTGAAAACCAAAGCTGATATAAAATGGTGGTGGAACGGAATATGTTAGAACTACCTTTTGATATTGTTTTATATTTTCTGAGTATTTTAATGCCACTGAAAATAGATCGTGTTTGGGTAAAGTATATGACAACATTTATCGATACAATATATTGATAAACATGTACCTTAAAGATGTGCTGAGATCGAAGATATGAAATTTTCAAGATGAGGGTATCAGTTGTGCTTAATGACGTCGGAAAACAATGGATCGACTTGGGGTATCTATAACCACCCAAAAGAAGACCTGTAACAAGTTGTACCCCATTCGCGCTGGGTAAAGTGCGACATCTTGTGACACTGAACCAAAGATCAGTGGTAAAAGCCGTCCACTTACTCCAAGCAACAGCAAGCAACACAAATATTAAAATATTCGCTTGGAGACAACACATACACAATTTTTTTTTCGTGATGATTCAACTGTCTATTTTAATTAAAGTTTTAATACCCATACTAACCGTCTTTAGAACTAGAAGTGGACTTCCGTGTTGTATGGCCAAAATCTGACTGAAAATGAGTGTTTTGTACGTGGTCAGAGTGAACACAAATGCTGTTTGTTTACAATATGAGTGTAATTAGGTAAACTGTAATTGGCAATCTAAATAGATTGGAGTGTTATATGTATACGTTTGGTGACGGCACAAGTGTTTCTGTGCATGTTCTAAATAAACCTGGGAAATACCTATTTACGATCGAGTATTGACTTTCTACTATCTTTGCTTCTCTTCACAGTTAACATTTTCAATATCCTGAAACCACACTATAGGGCATCAATTCTGAAGTCCAAACAACAAACTCAGTTTCAATATCGAAAAACCGAAAAAAAATACATTATTTATTTGTTCAAAACATACAGGAACTTTAATATCTCGAAATATAAAATAGGTCATAATTTCTGTAGTTCAAACTATAAACCAAGTTTCAGTATTCTTAACAGCAGTACAGTGCATCATTCTTGTTGTTCAAACAGTAAATCTAATCTGAATGTTCTTAAACAATAAAACAGAACATCATCTTTAGTGAAGACCATAAACCGAACTTCATTCTTATGAGACTATAAAACAAAATATTACCTCATTAACTCAAACTTAAATATCGTTAAACCACAAGATAATGAATAATTTCTATAATGCAAATAATAAACCCAATTTTAATATACTGAAAATACGAAAGAGGATACAGTTATTGTAATATAAATAACAAACGAAACCTCAACATTCTGAAGCCATGAGACAGATCATTCCTGTAATAAACCCAGGTTTATTATCTCGAAACCATAAAGCATAACACGTTTCTTTAGTCTAAAGCAGAGATGATGTCAAGACCAAGATCTGACATGTCAAGACGAAGTGACCATCCTTTAAAAAGGCATGACCACACCAGACTTACACTGTGTAATCAATACTTTACTGGCTAGACTAATCTTATCTAAAATCTCAGTTTCAGTCTTTCATGCTGCATTCAAATGTGTCTGTTGGTGTGCATGTTTTTTATTATAGCAAAGCCACATCAGATTATCTGCTGTGTCCACCGAGGGAAATCGAACCTCTGATTTTAGCGTTGTAATCTGTAAACTTAGCATAAATGGATCTAGAGTGCCAAACGAAGCTAGGCTTAGCTAGGCGGTTAAGGCTCGTGACTCGTAATAGGAGGGTCGCGAGTTCGAATCCACATCATACCAAATATGCTCGTATTTTTAGTCGTGGGTGCATTATAATGTGACGGTCAATTTCACTCTTTGTTAGCAAAAGAGTAGCCCAAGAGTTGGCTGTGGGGGGTAGTTAGTAGCTATCTTCCCTCTAGTCTTACACTGTTAAACTAGGGGTGGCTAGCCCAAATGGTCCTCGTGTAGTTTTGCGCGAAATTCAAAGAACAAACAAACAAACGATGCCCAATAAAAATAATAAGCTATTTACTTTAATATAAAAATCAAGAATTGTACAGCCTTTGTTACATTTGTTGTAGTTACACTCAGTTCACGCAGAAATACATACCACAATGAAATGTAGAGCAATAATTTTGGTAGTGTCTGAAATGATGTGGCATAGATAGTCAAAGGATATGTATACCACATTTAAATAATCATTATTAACATTTAATAATGATAGAACCATTTTTACTGAGTTTGACATAACAAAATATAATTCAAATGCAAGTGACCAGAAATTAGGTTCGGCATGCCAGCCAAGCGCGTTAAGGCGTACACTTCGTAATCTGAGGGTCGCGGGTTCCCGCCCGAGTCACGCCAAACATGCTCGGACTCCCAGCCGTGGGGGCGTTATAATGTGACGGTCAATCCACTATTCGTTGGTAAAAGTGTAGCCCAAGAGTTGGCGGTGGGTGGTGATGACTAGCTGCCTTCCCTCTTGTCTTTCATTACTAAATTAGGGACGGATAGGTGCAGTGGGCTAACAACCTACTCACTTAAAAACCTGTTACAGAAACCGCAGTGACTGCGGCCCGATGTTACTTAAAGGAATCGAGTAGCAGATGATGATGCTGACCAGAAATTATATTTTCATTGGCATTTTCAATAAGAAAGTTCAATTTCTATATTCAACACAAACAGATAACTGAGTATCAACTGAAACACATGACTGAGTATCAACACAAACAGATAACTGAGTATCAACTGAAACACATGACTGAGTATCAACTGAAACACATGACTGAGTATCAACACAAACAGATAACTGAGTATCAACTGAAACACATGACTGAGTATCAACACAAACAGATAACTGAGTATCAACTGAAACACATGACTGAGTATCAACACAAACAGATAACTGAGTATCAACTGAAACACATGACTGAGTATCAACACAAACAGATAACTAAAAATGAGAGATTTTGGTCACACTTTGTATCTCATCAACACTTCCTCCATCCGGGCTGAGAACCCGTTCTAATAATGTTAATGTTAAAAGGTAGAACGTCTTTTCATGCAATGAGCAAAACTTAGAAAAGGTGGCATTTAAAAAAATATAAGTTTTTCAAGGATTTTTTTCTTCTGATAGTGATTAAAGTAATTTTAAAGTTGATAAAACAAGAGAATGGATTATTGTAAACTGAATTCCTGATATTATTGCTTGTGTTTTACTTATGTAATACAAAAAGAACTGAACGAGTGTTTTTTCTGTGGTGTTTTCAACTACATAAGTTTGCCGTACAAATACTTGTAATCATCCTGTCAACTGATTATGCGTCAGCAAGATATCTTTTGTTTTTCAAAATTGCATTAATGATAACATGTTTTAAGGTAAATTTCATTTCAACTGATCCTAAATGATGATCTTCTAACCCAACAAAATCATAGTGTGGATCCAGAATACAAGCCATGTAATGAATCGTGTTGTCGTAAGACTGACTGTCTTTAGATACACAATAAATACTACGGTTATTTACAGTTTCACAGTGATGGTGTCCAAATGGAAACAAGCACTGAGACCTGAACAGTCGAGATCAAGATAGATACTTCATATCTTGATCTGGAGGATGGTTTCGAGATCCAGTGTCTGGTCTAAACAATCATAAAAAAACGTTATTCACGTAATCCAAAACCTAAACCCAATTTTATTATCCTTAAAATGAAAATAGGACATCATTCCTATACAACTAAAAAGCAGAACATCGTTCCGGTATCTATAAATATACCTCATTATCATGTATTTCAAAAGAAAATGTCATTATTGTAGCGGCACAATTAACCCAACTTTAACATCCTAAAAAACAGAAAACCCTGTATTCAAAAAATAAATCCAACTTCTATATTATCCTGAAATCACGAATCATGATATCATTCTTAAAGCTGAAATAATAAACTCAAATTCGATCACAAAACTGCAAAGCGGATGTAATACATCCCATTTTCCAAACAATAAACTCAGTTTCAATATCTGTAAACGTTACTTTTTTTGAAACAATAAATGGAACTTCAGTACCCTGAAACCACAACATAAGACAACATTACTGTATGCAAATAAGAAACTCGACATTGTTTAATCATCATGAAACCATTCCTGTATCCAAACAAATACCCATCTTCAGTATCCTGAAATCACAGAACAGAATATTCTTATTGTTGTCATATTTAAACTGAGATGTAAAGTGAAGATTACCTAGATATTTGCTTATATTGCTGTTATGCTTATTCTTTGATAGATTGTTTTGGCAGAGTATTTATGATAAAATGTTGTACAATGGACGGCAATTGTCTGTTGTGGAGACACAGGTGTAGAGAATGACGTTTCGAAAGTATTTCGCCTTTCATCCTCAGGTCCTTCCTGTTATGTAAAATGCTGTTATTCTTTTCTGCTGGTCAACCATAGAAAGTCAGTATAATTTTTTTCTTACGCAGCTAACATTCGTTTGTTTATGAGCTTTAATATTTATTTATTTCTTTTTGGATGCTCGAGATGTTTCCATTGTGCTGTGCACTGAAGTAAACATTTGTATGAGAGCTCAGTTCGGAATGTTGGTAAGCTGCACAGAACTCAAGAGCAAACACCAGTTTTTTATGTGTTTTGTAATTAATAACAATTTTCCTTTGAAGATAGTTTTATTAATATTTTCTATAATAATATTTGAACTGCTATTTAGTCCTGAATTACATGGATTACTTTTGATAAGAAGTTATTAATATTTAACACGTTGAACATAAACCAATTTTATTTTTTTTGTGACAGCAAAACGTGTTATTCGTCAACGTTTTTATCTATTTATGGTGTCCACTTTGCTTGAATGTATTGGTTTCTCAGCTAACTGAAGAAATGTGAGGTTGATGAAACCTCAAAAGAAAGATGACTGTTTTTGAAGATTGAAAGTTAAACGAGCAACGTTAAATCATCAATGATACAGCAGACTACTCAGATGCAAGCGAGGAAAAGTGACTCAATTTTGTCATCCGAGTGACGCTCAGATGACAAGTTTTCAAGCTGTGAGCTCGAGATGAAAAAAAAACGTCTTGATTAGACACGAACACGTTTTTGCTCAACAGTGTGAGCACATGAATTAATCATTTGATAGATCAAGCTTGTTTCAAAAACACGCGCTAACGCATTATGGATTAGATACTTCAAATGAGATAGCTATTCTTTTTTCCCATCTTAATGGGTCTTTTAGCTGGTCTGAATGGATTTTCTTTGTCGATTAAACTCGATGCCTTGCTATTTTCTTAGAAACCATTTTTAACGTTATTATACTCAATGGAGCCTTGCTATTGGTCTGATGGAGTTTTAAGTGCGTTTTTTCTTATGTGTGTAGATAGTTCATTTAAAGTTACTCTTTGTAGTAAACTATTTATTTTAATCTATTTGAACCTTAGAATAAATTACATGTCTTTCGATTTTCACGTGAAGTGTGTGTAGTATACTTACGGGTGTCAGTATGGTGTATATTCAAAGATAGAATTACCAGCGAGAGTTAAACTAACTAGTTAAAGTGCAATTATGTAGCTCTGAGTTTTCGGGAAGGATCCGACAGAACTCTAAAGAAAATTTTGAAAACCTGTATACGAACGCTGTACATTTTTAAAGATGGAATCTGGTAGAATTCTCTAAAAATCTATGAAACTTTTGAATGCTCAAAATATTCAAACCTTATGTCAATACAATGCAATATTATGTATTAGAAGTCTAAGAAAATTAAAAACAAATGTGTGTATCAGTACCATATTTTGTTCATAACAGAATCTCTTAGAAAGTCACAAAAAAGTTTAAAACATCTTTGTCAATAAAGTACATTCTTATACATGGGGTCTGTTAGAAGTTCACAACAAATCCAGTAAAATATGGACATAAACAGAATGCATCATCACCGACAAGGCACAGAATAAGCATTGCTTTGAGAAATAATATATCTAAAGTCCACCTTACATTAAAATTTTTAGGGCAAAATGTATCAAAGCAATTGTCAATAACTCATTTGTATCACACATCATTGTTAACAATTAATAAAATCAATCCATATTTACTCAACTAACTATACTCAACATTATTTTAACAGAGCTCAATAATATCTCAGGTTTTGACAGTTTTCACTCTATTTAACATGTATAAGATGACAATCTCTGAGAAAGATATGCAAGAAATGTATAGATAATTGTAATTCCAACCTGTAGACATCTCTCAGAAATTAGAAAAAATATGTGCACACATACACATACATATATAATAGTCTGTTAAAACCAAAAACAAATCGAGACAAGAATAAAAACGCTGTACTAATTAAAGGATCTCAGGGTACAAGTTATAATATGGGATACAAAATGTACCCTTTTGTTTAACTTAATTTACTTAACTATATCAGTATTAATTTTTTCTAAATATATATATATATGTATATAATCTTAGAAAGATTTTTTAACATTGCCAAATGTATTCTAATAACGTTCCAAAAGACATTAAATGTCGAAGAAAACTTCGGAGTCAATTAAGAGTGTAAAACATTTCATTCATTAAGATTACATCATTATAACCATGTATACAAAATAATGTTAAAAACAAGAATATTAAGAAAACAAGAGTAAAAATAAAAGTAAAAAATCGCCATCCAAAAATGAAAGTTTGTTAGAACTTTTCCTTCTATCGCTCATCTGTCCTTTTATGGTATGTTCGATTTTACACAACTGAAAACTTTATTTCATTTGTCGAAATATCTATACTTTATGTGATAGTTAATTTCACAAATTCGTTGTCTGTGTATTATACTTTCATGTCGAAATTATTTACCGTTTTAAACATTTGTTTGAAACATTCTGTCTTTTTGTTTCTCCCACATTTCTGCTCTATTCTGTAATGAAAGTAATTCATAATATTTATTGAAGTGTCAATTACTTGTCATTCAGCACTTGGGAAAGTGGGTAGTTGGCGACAGAATGAATAAATAAAAACGAAACATCTTTTTCGAAAAAAAAAAAGGTTTTACAGAAATAACAGCAAACATGAAAATGAATCGTCTCTCAGTTTATCTTATACCTGCAGTAATACAGAAAACTAATATACTTAATAATATAACTGGTATGTATTTGTACGATGTGCTCTGCAATTGCAGGAATTAAGACCCATATTTTAACGTGGTAAGTCTTCATGTTTACTGCTGAGTTACTGAAGCCAACTACTGTGTGAGTTTGACATTTAAGAATCAAATGTTGTAATATAATTACATTTCTTTACATCACTTCTACAGGGTGGTCGCTAGAAAACCGGAAAATTTGTCAAACAGCTATTTATTTTTACAAATAATAACTTTTACAAAGTTTTTTAAAGGTATATGTTATATTACACTCATAGATGCTCAAAATTATTAAAATCATGCATTTTATTCATGATGTAAAGAAATCAAAATAGAAATGAGTAAGCACGCATTTTATTCATGATCTCATCTGACCCTCAAATTTTCCGCTTTTCTAGCGACCACCCTGTATTAAAATTAAATTCAGAGTCCACTATTACATAAGTCATTTACTTATAAACTTCAGTAAATTAATTTAAAATTCTTTCATATTTTTCTTACATTTAATAAAAATCATTTCAATGACTAACTTCTGACAAAATGCTTTAAATACCGAAAGTTGACGAACCATTAGAAACCAGTGGGTCTAACAGTAGTAATACAAATCATGTAAAATATGTCCACTTATAATTCAAAATTTTCTGATTGATTACATACTTTATGTCTATTGGTTTATATAAGTATTATTCTAACTGAAAACTCTGGATATTAAAAATATACGTATATATATATATTATTGTCTGTGAGCCCAGTTTTATTTCCTTTGTTATATTAAGTTATTGCTATCATAAAACTAGTATTGGTGCTATAACAAACTTAGTTGTTACAAAATTTATCACTTTTAGACACATGTACAAACTCAGTTGTAAGATGTATTAGCATGCTTAAACTCAAGTCTGTGTTTGTGGATTAATCTACTCCCATATTTAAAACCCCATACACATATTCGTATGTTATTTCGTTTTTGTCATATTTCGCCCATACATTCAGTTACCTAGCAGAGAATTTATTTATTATTAATAAACATATTACTAATTAATAATGATAATAACTCAATTGTTTTATTTCTTGAAGAAATGTTTAACCACAAGTTGAAATACGTATACATTTTAAAATCATTTCATACGTGTACACAGGTGTAGTTTTAAGTGGCTCCACACCTAATTATTAATTCTGAAACAGTTTGTTCATTTATTTGTTTGTAATTAAGCAGAAAGCTGCACAGTGGGTCCTCTGTGCTCTACCCACCGCGAGTATCGAAGCCCGGTTTAGTTTTGGGAACACTGCAATTTCAAAAATTTTCTGCCATTCGACGTTAGAACCAGGCGTTTGGGGTTCTTCTCGGTGGACCCTGAAGATAGTCTGATGAAAAATGCACACACTCACAAAAACACAGTTATTCAACTTTTTTTTATCCTCTTTCTATGATAATAATAATAATATATTAAGAACATTCCAATATAATTTTCAAAAGATTAGAAAGTTTTCATTACAAATAACAATAACATAGGTCTCTAGAATGATTAGAAATATACCTGAAAATGTTATCGGCCTATGTCCCAGTTATAACATTATACGCGCTTTATTGTATATGTAATATAAAATATAATATAATATTAATATAAAATCTTGGATGCATATTATGCCCCTAAGTATAGCTGATTTAACGTTCATATTTTAAATATCAGACTATAACCATTTTATTGATATATTAGTCTACCTGTTCGCCAAACTTGTTACTTTTATCATTAAATGCACAAATCTTTTGCTATCCCGCTGTACTAATTACACTGTGTGGAATTTCGAATATTGGTCAACTATGGCAGGAATGGTTATTACTTTTGGCTTTCATCCATGATTTACATTACTTTTGTAATACTATACAATTAGTATATGCCCCAATCAAAATATTTTTGCCTAAAATCCCGTTTGTACGTTCTAGTACACCTGAGAGTGACTGGTGTTGTGTTTGGTTGTAATACCTGCCAAACTGTGAATGGATATGGTTTGAGTTTGATAACATAATTTTCATGTTAATTGCGTGAATTGTTGTTTTGTTTTAAGCACAATGAGCTATGTGTACTGTGCTTATTAAGGATATAGAAATCTAGTTTCTAGCGTTATAAGATTTACTGCTGAAACACTGGGGGAGACGTTACATGAATATTAGTTACAGTGAAGAGCGATATAGAAAAAAATTATTTAACTTGTTTCAAGTGACAGCTTGATATTGTAAGGAAACCTTTTAGAGAAATTTTGAACGTTAAAAGGACTGGTCATTGAATTTTAATAACCAATACAAGGAACCATTTTACATCGTCTTGGATTTTTCAGTGGATCACCGGAAAGCTCAAGAACATACAATGCTAAAATCCGCAGTTTCATTCTCCACATTGGTCAGAACACAAACGGGATTTGTGATTTGTGTACAATACTGTTTTTGTGTTGAAGAACATATAAATCCTACAACTTGGGGTATTCCCAGAAAATCAAACATGTCTTAACATTTAACAGGTTTATCACCAATAAGAAAATTATAAAAGCGAGTGGCCCAGCATGATCAGGTGGGTTAAGGCGTTCGACTCGTAATCTGAGGGTCACGGGTTCGAATCCCGGTCGCACCAAACATGCTTGTCATTTCAGCTGTGGGAGTGAATTATAATTTGACGGTCAATCCCACGTCATAAATAACTGACATACTTTAGAATCAGTACAAGTTTTCGATTAATACCTAAGCTGATCCAAAATTTTAAGGATTTCGAGCGACACTGCGTTTGAAATATTTTGAATCGACTTTATTCTAATGTTAAGTAGTTTCAATGATACAATTGTCGCGTCAAGATTTTGTAGGTACATTTACTGTTTATTAATGAATTTTAAGGTTCTAGTATAAAGTAGATATTCCGTGTCCATAGCTCGGGTGTTCAGGCTGGAAGCATAATCCAGGAGTAAAGTGTGTTTTATTAAACAATTGAACTGAACTAACGTGCAGTGACAGAAGTATGAGAAATTTGATGAGCAGGTAAGACGCAAATGAGGGTCACTTGAAGACAGTGGTAATGCACGTCGCAGAACTTACAACAAGGCGTAACGAGGGGTAGAGTTCATGAAGAAATCAAAGAAATTTTACTAAAACTGTCACCATTGCACCTTAATCTTAAAAAGCCGGGTACGTATACAAATATATATATATATATATATATATACCAATCATTCGTCCAAACTCAACCCCTTTAGGCCCCCCAGTGGCTCAGCGGTATGTCTGCGGACTTCCACGCTAAAATCCGGGTTTCGATACCCGTGGTGGGCAGAAGCACAGATAGCCCATTGTGTAGCTTTGTGCTTAATCCAAAACAACAACAACAACCCCTTTAGTCACGCTGTTGAATAAGTGATGGATGAAACGAGTTGAATCCTTTGTAAATTTTGTTAGTTTATTTTTAGTAGATTTCGATTATCACAAAGAAAATTGTTTATCGAGATCTGATTAAACTGAACCCTAAATACATTTTAAACCAAGTATAATCCCAGTTTCCAGGGGCAAAGGAAGGAGGTTGCAAGTTGTAAAATCTTCAAACCATTAACTAATTTCTAATCGTTTTGTAAAGTTTCTTCCAAGTATATCGCTCATATATTGTATATATAATTCTCAAACTAATAATGCGGTGTATATTTTGTACTCTAACGTAGAAATAGGCAAGCAATAAATTAAAATACGAAACCTACAGTATAAAAAAGCAGGCTAATATGAAAACATGAGCAGCTGCGAAACAGATTATAAATCGTGGCATGAAATACAGATACACCATATGTTACAGATATCGTATAGAGTGTGCAAGGAGATGTGCGCACTTTCTAACATCCTCGTTAAGAAAAAAACTTCAAGTTTTGTTTTGAAGTCTGTGTCTCTCGTTGATTGTACACTAAAGTACACCAAACCAGAATGTCATATAGAAACGAAGGTCAGAAGTAAATATGATATGATGCACGGGTACAAAGCTTACAAAGACATTTTGATTATTTTATTTTGTTTTTACTATAAAAACAATTTTTGTTTTCTTAACTAAGGAAGAAGTTTTCATCAACTTCAGTTTTATTCACAAGAGTGTCAACACAAGGCCCGATATGGCCAGGTGGGTTAAAGCGCTCGACTCGTAACCTGAGGGTCACGGATTCGAATATCCGTCGTACCAAACATGCTCACTATTTCAGCCATTGGGCGTTATAATGTTACGGTCAATCCCACTATTTGTTGGTAAAAGAGTAGCCCAAGAGTTGGCGGTGGGTTGTGATGACTCGCTGTCTTCTCTCTAGTGTTACTCTGATAAATTAGGGACGGCTAGCGCAGATAGCCCTCATGTAGCTTTGCGTGAAATAAAAACAACACCAAACGAGTGTCAACATATATTTATTAACACATAATTATATTACAACCAAGGTCAGAATGAGAAAAACAACATAAACTACAACATAACCATTCCATATTACAGTTATTAATCGAAAAATTTGTGCAGTGAATAATTTTGAATATAATAGTTCTTTGTCAAACACTTTTCGTTCTTATACTACAGAGAAAGACTGTGACTTAAACAGTCAAGAGTTGTGAAAGCGAAAAGGTAAAGTTGCTTGCACGCACTGTATCTGGGCAACGGTAGTAACACAGTGCGCATGCTCCATTCAACGCTAGGGGGAGACTTGCGTATCTTGGCAGTAACTCCAAATGTGAAGATGTACCGGTCCCGCGCGTGAGCGTCATTTACTGCTCTGCAAATGCAGAGTCGAGATTCAAGAGATCCAGATGGAAGAAGAGCTGAAGTGCCCTGCGTGTAAACACCTTTTTAAGAATCCGGCTCTACTACCTTGTTGCCACTCTCTTTGCCTAAACTGTGCTCTTCAGAACCAGCAGCCAGCTCAGCACCTTCAGCCACCGTCAGACGACAGTGACAGCACAGCAGACTATCCCGACGGGGACAAACTGAGTCTAGTGAGTGAAACCGATAGCGGAGTGGTATGTAACAGCCGGCCGAGTAGCTATGTCGGAACCCCTAACCTCATGTTTCCCCCTCTCCAGAGCAGCTCCTTGTCTCTGGGCTGTCCTGTCTGTCAGAAGGTGGTCTATTTCGATGAACACGGATCCAACAACCTGCCGAAGAATAAGACGCTCCAGAACATTGTAGACAAATACGGAGAAAGTAAACAGTTACCGATCCACTGTCAACTGTGTGAAGACGAGCCCAAGGAGGCGACGGTAATGTGTGAACAGTGTGAAGTGTTCTACTGTGACCTTTGTAGAGACGGCTGCCATCCGGCTCGAGGGCCTCTAGCTGCCCATTCACTGGTTAGTCCACAGCAGGGAAAGGCCTTACTGAGATCAAAAAATAAAGAGAAAAAGACCAATTGTGGGGAACATCCGTCAGAAACACTGGGGATGTACTGTATGCTGTGTAAAGTAGCA
The DNA here is from genome assembly GCA_011833715.1 of Carcinoscorpius rotundicauda. NCBI lineage: Eukaryota > Metazoa > Arthropoda > Merostomata > Xiphosura > Limulidae > Carcinoscorpius > Carcinoscorpius rotundicauda. The sequence continues at coordinate 61,135,926 of CM022398.1, forward strand.
GTGTGTGGTGTATGTTTAAAAACCGATAGACACGCTAACCATGACATTCAAGCTCTGGTGGGAATGTGTAAGGCTCAGAAGGTAAATTTACTTTTCCAGTTTTACCAATAATAATTTTCTTCAAACTATTACCAAGAACTTTATGAATATTTAGTTATGTTGTAGTCTTTAAAGTCAGTTACTATTATCACAGCTTGTTAACCATGTTAACTAATTTTTTTACTTTCTGGACTTACAATATATCAGTTCTGCAAACAACATAGGAATTATCCATTTGTAGCTTTCCTCTTAGTTTACTGAATATTTCCAGTAAACCTAAGAACCCACACCGCTAAAAAGCAGGTTTCAATACCTGTGGTTGGCAAAGCCCTGTTAGCTCATTTGTGTTTCTGTTTCATAACTGTTGATTTTAGCAATAGTGGCTGGACTTACTCGAATGTTAGTTAAGTGACGTCACTTCTCTGAACGAAAACTTAATCAGAACTATGAACGCACACACACAAGTACATATATTTATATTTGAGTCATTGTTCAAATATTATAATAAACCTTCGGCAGGGATTAACGGATTATTCCGGTTTTGATTAGGAAAAGGCGTTTTTGACGGTTTTAAAATGTATTATATATTATGAAATATTTTTTACACAACGAATTTTTTTAAGCCTATGAAGTTAAAACACAGTAACTTTGCAACGAAAATACTGTTTGAATTTAACAACGCAGATGACTTTGGCTCAATGAATAATATGATGTTTGATCATCAGAGGGATAAATAATAAGGCTGTGCCTCGATTAAAGATTATTTCTTTCTGATTTAATGAAATTTTATATAAATCTTTTTATCATGTTTTGTTTTACAACTACTGTAGACATTTATTCTGAGTTTTAGTTTTGGGCAACAATAACATCAGTTTGAGACAAACGGTAAATCTTTTATTTCTAATTTTCTAATACAAATATATCAGCGTCAACAGTTTCGTTAGTGTTATTGTTAACTGTGTGTTTTTAATCTAACTTTGTAAAAAAAAAAAAAGTCAGCTAGCACGACTGAATTTATAATGTTCTAATGTTCAGTTTTCTGTTGTCAGGACTGAGTTGCTGTATGTTGTACAGTTTACTCAATACTTTTCACTTCGACATAAAAACAATGCAATAATTCATTTTCATTTAAATTTAATTTGAATTGTGGTAATGATTATTTATTTTCTAAATGGGCTATTGTGTGATTCTAGTTTCTTCAGATACACGACCTAGATGTTTAATTGATTACTGCTGCATTTTCTACCACACGCTAGTGGAATAACGACTGTATTTTGTGTTTCGTTTATTTATCTGTTCCTGCTATACGTTAGACACGCCACCTATTGCGCTTCTTAAACATTGTTATGTCTTCATTTAAGTGATGCAGATAAATCTACGTGGGTATGATTGAATTAATCATTCTTGATGGCCAAGGTGAGGTCGAAAGATTGTTTTCTGCTTTATAAGTAAAAGTGTTAATACTCATACCAGCCGCCCTGAGATACATTTTAATTAATCATTTTTGGATGTCAAGTTAGAATTATTAAACGATACGTTTAGTTTCATTATCCTTTGTCCACCAGCAGTTGGTTTACGGCTTCTTTTCCAATGGAGCAAAGCATAGTAAGGTTTCGAAAGCAGAACTTATAACTTTTATATCATTTCACTTCAAAAACTAACATTAAAGCAAATCGTTTGTAGTTTCCATTGCAAAAAACAGTAAATAATTTTGTTCGTTGTAGAATTTACGGTATTAAATTTAAAACTTCAGGTGGTTATGCATCAGTATGATGTAATTAATTTTACTAAAGCAATGTGTGAGAATTTATCTTCCTTAAAACGTACAATATAAACCTGTAATTGCAGCTAATTCTAACATGTGTTGATGGTCCCAATCCAACAACCTAAATCTGTTATTTTATTTGAAAGCAACAAGATTTTTCCGATGATTCAAGTTTACCCCAATCATATGGAATTTTCGTTACACGAGTGCATTGTTTTAATCATGATGTCTGTGCACATATCGAACCTGTTTATAGATTACTTACAATAAAAGTAATAACACAATATAAGAACACCCACTCTTATGATCTGCGTCTTCTAAGATGATAACGTGGTAAGTAAACGTTCACCCTTGTTACCTGCGATTACTAGACTGATAACGTGGTATATGAGTATTCATTCTTATAACCTGCGGTTACCAGAGTGATAACGTGGTATCTTTCGAACCGACAACTGCGCCATGTGTTTCTTTACGGAACTTACTTAATTTCGGTTGAATCAAAATAATATCGCTGTTCTTTTAAAAGAGAAGGGCACATTGAAGGTAAAATTGTAGATGCTTTATATATCAGGGGCATATTGATATTTTACGAAATGCAATAGTTCTAATAAGGCAGTAGAATATTAATTCTAATAAAACATTTGGTTATTACTTTAATAACACTGCACAACAAAGTTTTCGCTTCTTGAACACTGTTGGGTGTTCCTTATAGATTTTCGGCTGATGATCACGAAACTCACATCCAAATTTGCCCATCACGTTCCGTTTCATCGAAATCTTGGTTTTATCAGGATATTGCTACAATTGAAAAACTATATCAGGGCAACTGGAATCCGTCAATGCTTACTGACTACTGTTGGACTATGCAACATGATGCACCGGACATTGAATACAAACGAAAATCAAAAGCAAAACACTCTTAATTATGTTGAACTTAATAACGTATTAGAAACATAAACGCAATTAAATACGTTATTGCGGGTAAACGGTTAACTGTCTATTTCTCAGAGTTCCTACGTGATGAACCAAAACCAAAACTATATTTGTGCATACCCACCAGGTACCTGTCACAATCAGCAAAAACTTTTCAAAAAACTTGTTGTGCAGTGTTATTATATTTGCATATTTCTAGACAGTATTATCTGTAGAGAAAAAACTTTATGTCTAGAGAATCATCAAACACTACCCGTAAACCCCGGTGTATCGAAGCTGATGTAAATATGTGTTCTTTATAAAATAATGTTTATGTCTTTTAGAAAGAAATTATTAAATTATTTAATAGCTGAATTTTGTTTGACATTTTTTTAAATTTTATAAATAACCAAGAAAACGTTATTCGAATGAACGCGATATCGACATACAATCACATATAATGAAATGTAATGTAAATATTGCTATATCAACGGTTGCTCAGCAACGAGATTATTATTAAATTTCACAAGGAAGTGACTACCTGAAGCAGTCGGTTTTTTACCTCTTCCCCCATTCTTATACGTTAAAAGTATCACACTTAAAATTTAAAGGGCAGATACATCTACCAAAAATGTCTAGTTTGGTTATAAATAAACGAATTTATAATATTCACACCATTATTTCGAGACCTGTAAAACATTAACTGTATTTCTTTGTTTGGAGACCGTAATGAGTGTTTCCTGTAACGTCGATAATAAGTGTGAAAGAGAATTTAGAGTAGGATTAATTACCCCGATCGAAGTAAGTGATAAACACTGTTATGCGATAAAACCAAACCATTAAATAAGCCAAGAAAGTCCAAGATAAGGTCATACTGTTTAATTACTCCACAGTGTTCTGTTGTGTGACAGAACCCAATGACCCTATAATGGAAGGTTAACGATCCAAGGACGGAGATAATCTGGAACTAAGAGTAAAGTGATGTCTGGGTTCTGTCTTCTCCCCCTTACAACACCAACTCTACAGCCGTTTTCAGGTTGATATATGTGTGTGATAAACTTGAGTTTCTCCGGAACTTCTGTTCTAACAGTGCTGGTTGTTAGTTGGTATATGCTCGGAAATCATTCGAACTGTTTATAATTCACATTTAAAATTTATAACAGAGAAACAAAATAAGGAAAACTAAAGGATAAACGCATTCTTTCAAACGGTTACTGGGACTGTAATCACAAGTATAGTAAAATAATATCAGAGTAAAGTGATAATAATTAATAAACGTTGATGATTATCAAGAAATGACACATGTAGAAATTAATAAACGTTGATGATTATCAAGAAATGACACATGTAGAAATTAATAAACGTTGATGATTATCAAGAAATGACACATGTAGAAATTAATAAACGTTGATGATTATCAAGAAATGACACATGTAGAAATTAATAAACGTTGATGATTCCCAAAATGATACTTTGTATTTATAACCGTATTCCTCTAGCGATAATTAAGTTACAAATGGGTTGTAAAAAATCAGGCACAGAGCAAGACTAAATGGAATGATATCTGAGAAATTCTCGTACGATTGTGACTAAAAGAGATGGGTTTTAAAACAATAACGTAAGAAATGTGACTAAATGAGCTTGTTTCTCAAAGATCGTATACATAATGTGTCTCTACAAGTGAGTTCTATGATTTCATGTACAGAGTGTAAGTAAATCGGTTGGATTCTCATAAATAACGTACAGAATTTGAGTAAGCAGAATGATTTTCTAAACATCACTCACAGAGCGTTGTTAAATACTGTGGTTTCTCAGAAATCATGAGCAAAGTGTGACTGAATAGGATGGATTATGTGTTACATATATCGGTATCTACCAAAACTTCGATAAGCTATTATTTTGTTCTTAGATTTTGATCGTATAAGGCTCTGTTCCTGCTATTTAAGTCAGTCAGTTATATAAATTGATTGTTTTTAACTTAATATGTTTAAAGACATCAAGCTTCTGTCGAATGTGACAAGACAACCGCGTCAAAAGGCTTCTTAGTGTCTGCTTATTGATCTGGTTGAGTATTAGAAAGAACGTGAAAACTCCATTTAATTTCAATTTTTCGATTTAAAAGCGGCCCGCCATAGCCAGCTGGTTAAAGCGCTCGACTCGTAATCAGAGGGTCGCTGGTTTGAATCCCCGTTGCACCAAACATACTCGCCATTTCAGCCGTGGTTGGGGTTAAAAAGTGACGGTTAATCCCACTCTTCGTTGGTAAAAAAGTACCTTAAAAGTGGTGATGACTAGCTGTCATCCGTGCTAAATTAATGAGGGTTAGCGCAGATAGCCCTCGTGTAGCTTTGTGCGAAATTCGAACCAAAACAAAACGATTTAAAAGATGAAACTGTTAGAGCGCATTAAAGTTTAATATTTAAAATAAATCACACAGACACACAGAATTTTTACATACATTTGTTCATTTTAGTTCTATCTTCTGTTTCTCACAAATCACTGTCCAGAAAGTCTTTCTTTCAACACCAAAACTCATTAACTGCAGTAACTCTTATTACTTGTTCATTTGTTTGTTTGTTTGTTTTGGAATTTCGCACAAAGCTACTCGAGGGCTATCTGTGCTAGCCGTCCCTAATTTAGTAGTGTAAGACTAGAGGGAAGGCAGCTAGTCATCACCACCCACCGCCAACTCTTGGGCTACTCTTTTACCAACGAATAGTGGGATTGACCGTCACATTATACACCCCCACGGCTGGGAGGGCGAGCATGTTTAGCGCGACGCGGGCGCGAACCCGCGACCCTCGGATTACGAGTGCACGCCTTAACGCGCTCGGCCATGCCAGGCCCATTACTTGTTCATATTAATCTATTTCGTTTCACTTCGTGGGACAAAATAGTTTTCAGTTATTTCCTTATAAATGCCTAGATATGAATGAGATCTGAGTCATATACTCGTATATACACAATAAGCGTAAAACCGTAGTTATCGGTTGCTTATTTGTTGTCATTATTCAATTACGCTGTTTTGAATTATTCCAATTAGTCATTCACATAGCGTATATCTCATTGCTTATTGTCAACCATTTGAATTCAGTTCGTTGATGGGAATTTTCTTGTAAGGAAATAAAACGTACTCAGAATTACTACACAAGTAGACATTCTGAACACCTCTCTGTGACTTAGCGGTAAGTCTAAAGGCTTATAACTAAAATTAGCCTATCTCGATAACCGTGATGAACACAGCACAGTTAGTGCATGTGTTGTTTTGTTCTTAAGAATAAACAACACCTTGGCTGTTCGTGCCAAGGTTGTTTTTCCCTAAAATTATCCATAACCATATATGCATGTATATATAATTTTGTATAATAACACTCTATACTGTGGTGGAAAACAAAACAAATATGACATCAACTTATCTATAGACGTAGTACATTATCGAATTTTGAACACAGAATTATCTTATTTTAATAAGTGCATGTTTACACTATTGTTTTAATAAGTGCATGTTTACACTATTGTTTCTGACAGAAGAAACAATACATCGAACTTTCAAAGCTTTAAATTTTTTTCAAGTATTTAAACAATTATTTTTTTATAATAATATAACTGAAACTCTTGTGGGTGTCGTGTCAAAACTGTGATACTGTAAAGAAATGTACTTTGTTGCTATTTTTATTCAAAAAGGAAGCTTTATCAGTTAGCAGTAAACAAAAAGTTAACGTCATAACGGCGTGACCTTCATACAATGAGCCCAGACTGTGAATCCAAACATTCATGGTTTGCTCTCTAATGTGGAAAAACGCACTTCACATTTTGGTCCCTTGGATGCACTATGAGAGTTTCAGCCAGATTCCAATATTCGATCAGGGACAAGTAATTCAATAGTTTCTCGTAGGAGTTGCTGAGAAACTGTTGTTATTTGTCTTCTAGTCTCTCAGCTCAAAAATAGGAACGACAGTGCGTGGATGAGCCCTTCGTTAACCTCAGTAGGTTTGCGGGAATATTCTAAAGCGATATGACGTCATTTTTCTAACCTTACGTTCGTCTGTTCATTACTGACTGCTGTTGAACCGAACGTATAATTATATCATAATTTACACGAGTTAAAGACAGTGAGATGAGCTACAAGTTATCCATGCCGTCTTTGAAACAACTCTAACAGTTTTTTTTGTATCCACTTATAATTATTCCCGGCAAATAATCTTTATTCACGTTCATGTGTAGCTTTATTTGAGTTTTAAATATTCCTAGCTGCCCAAAACATGACAAAAGGTAACAGATAACATTTATTTTAATAGTTTGGTGAATAAAGGGAAAAAATCATCATATTTATGTTTTCATTAATAACCACGAAAAACAAAAATAAACTACAATATATGATATCAATGAACTAACGTATAGGGAAACTGATGAGATATTACGCAAGTGCATATATTTTAGGGGTTGTCCAGGCATTAGCTCACAGCCCCCCAAACCAACAATAGACACGATGATGTTACACATAATATTAATTGTTAGGTATTATATACTGATTAACAGCTTCAAAAAGAGTAATAAATAAAAGTGAATCTTTGGTGTTTAACTGCAGCCGGCCCGGCAAGGCCCGGTGAATTAAGGCGTTCGACTTAGTTTGAGGATCGTGGGTTCGAATCTCCGTCGCGCCAAACATGCTCGCCATTTCAGCCGTGGGGGCGTTATAATATTACGGTCAATCCCAGTATTCGTTGGTAAAAGAGTAACCCAAAAGGTGGTGGTGGGTGGTGATGACTAGCTGCTTTCCCTCTAGTCTTACACTGCTAAATTAGGAATGGCTAGCGGAGATAGCCCTTGAGTAGCTTTTCGTGAAATTAAAAAAAACAACAAATTAACTTCAGCCAACCAAGACAGTGACCCTTCCTTTTTCCTTTGAAATATCCAATAAGCTGTTGTACATATAATGAAAAAACAGATACAATGCCCCTATTCCTAAAAATTATTAGTTGCAGTGGATCTCAGGTCCAATCCCACACACATGTAAGTACATCTTAATGTAAGTTTTATGTGAAACACTACTGCCTTGGATCACTTTTACTAAACTTGTAAAGTGAATTTTAAAATTGATTATACCTTTATTTAGATAATTCGGTTGTAATTTATAATTAATTAATAGTTAAACATTATCCAATTCACATGGCTGTTACTTCACAGCACGATTCATGAAACAAGTGTTTTAGTAATTATGAAAATTCAAAAACTGTGTCATTTCATACTTCTTTATTTAACTGATATCGAGAGAAAAACACCCAGTTATTCCAAATTTTGTTAGCTTTCCGTAATTCCTAATATGTATAATTGAAATTAGTTCATTCATCCAGTCACTTTCTTCTTATTTCACATATAAAACAACAGTTGTAGTTTTTTCGAAACAATTCACTTTTGAAAATTTGTAAAATGAGTTTTTTAACACATTTTTCAGATAACTTGTGATTATCAAAGATACCAATTAAATCATATTTAATTAACGTTTATTGCATTCACAAACATTTACAAAAGAATAGGGAACGTTCAATGACAATCCTCGGTTTTAGATGTCTAGTTTCAGCAAAGTAGTTTTGATTAAATAAAAACCTATTTGTCACGAAACTCTCCACAACGAAATTGCTTTCTCATGTTTCTAAATTTCTAACATCAAGAAAAGAACATCTAGAAATGTCCACTCTTCTCACAGCCAACCAGTAACGACTGTAATTCTCATGCAGCTAAGTAATCGATTGTCCAGTTTGGTCAATCAAATGGAGGTGTGAAATGCCAGACTGGGCTCTTTGGATATCTTAAAGTTATTTCCCAAGTGTCACTTGTCAAAGAGAGTGAGTGTTCGTTCTATATGACAGCTAATTCCTGGGGGAAGAGGTTTAAGATTACAAGCTTACGGGGGTTCTCAATGTAATATTTATGTTTTTACATCACCAGTGGGCGGCTGGGGGTTTTATCCACAATACTAAAATTATATAATGTCACCAAGCATCAGTCCATATTCTTAGTGGATACAGTGAAATATCAAAAAATCCACTTACTGATTTCCATGGAAAAGTTTAGTCATCTTTTTTTTGCTCACTGTCTCAGACACATTTGGTCCCAACAAAGTAATAATGGCTGGCTGTTTGTTAGTGCAACCTAAAACACAAAGATAATAAACTGCGTTAGCTAGAATAAGTCTTACATTGAAGTAGCTTAAAATATTTGGGCTACTTTCATTGGAATTGTTTTGAACAGTAATGAATATCTTGAATTTCTCAACATACTATTGTTTGTCTAGAACAAAATTTAAATTTAAAATTCTAGTTTCCTCATTAAACACAAACATCAGTACTATACAAATAAAATTCCTTCTAACTTAAGGTCAATAAATTTCAAAATGAAAAATGTTAAAAAGTACGAACAAATAATTTCGAAACGGTATAAAAACAGTCACAAAATCATTAAAAACAACCCAGATTTGCTAAAAACATCGATAATTAGAATTATCAAAATATTATTTTGTAGCCATGCGTCCAGATCCTCTCCATTAAGGATATTGGGTTTCTGCCCCCAAATTCAAGGTTTTCAAAATTTGCATCCTTTGAATTAGTATGGCAAAATATGTCAGAAACTTCATTTATAGGATATAGTCTGTTTGAAAATTGTGAAGAATGTCAAATAACTAATTTGATACTATAATTTTAACTAAGTTTTAACTACTTCTTTACCTTATAGCTCTGAAATATTTATAAATACGTAATTTTTAATATTTCCTAATTTATACCTATGCTAATAACATAAGAATATTATGCAGATAACATTATCTTAATATATTTATCTAGTTTAGAAAACAGAAGTTTTGATGCATAATATAGATTCATTTCAAGTTATCCTAATTGTTTTTTTCGTTTTACGTTACAAAACTCTTCAATAATTTTCGAGTACATATTTTGTTCGAGTACTATATATCGTTTGAATTCCATAACTATTACATTCATATCTAATAGTCCCATAATGGTATAGTGATATGTCTGCGGACTTAGAACGCTAGAATACGGGTTTCGAAACGCGTGTACGCGGAGCACAAATAGCCTTTTATGTAACTTTGTGCTTAATTACAAACAAATATATTTGAAAAACGCAATCGCCATCTGTAGGAAAAATATATCTTTAATTGTTCCATTACCATTACTCAGTAATTTTTGAATAGCTTCGAGTTCGATCTTTATTCTTGCATTATCTGTTTTACAATTCACATAAGATTTACTTGCAGGATATTTTACTGCAGAATAACCATTGACAATTTTAGTTCTGTTTATTTCCTCATGTTATTTTACATTATGGAGTTATTCTCCAACTAGTGTAATTTTCTTGTAGTTTCTGTATTAAGAATAATATTATTAATTGGCTCTTCTGAATTTTAATTCACTTATACTGTTTTCTAAAGCTCTATCTAATTTATCTACATACGTTTTGTAGAATGATTCTTTTCTTTTATCGGTTATTTTAAATTGTGTCATCAGCATCAGAATTATCATTGATCAATAATAATCCTCTCGTTTTTATTTCTAAATATTTCTGAATATTATTCGGGTATATATCATCAATGATTTAGTATGAACATGTTATTCTATAAACGATAAATTTAAAATATTATTATCATTTCCCTCTAGGATTTTATAATTTCTTTTATTTTCAGTAACGCAGTTCCATAATTATTGAATTTAAAACCGTTAACAGATGGACCTATAGGACCCTCAGATGCTATTTATAAATATTACTTAACATGTAGAAAACAAAAGCTAATGTATTATTGTTAAAGAATTATCGTACTTTCAACATTTTATCAAAAATATTTATTATTACTTTTCCCTTTTCAAATAATTACAAATGAAATATAAATAGTTTTGCAGGAGTTTATCTGAGATGCAAGAAGACCTCAGTCTTCAGATTCATCACATTATTCTTAGAATCGTAATTCGAAACGCCGAAACAAATGATTAGATACAACCTTTATTATTCGTTTAGTTCACTAAACAAACAGTTTCTGCACTTATATTATTTAACTCGGCTATTAACAAATCTGAATAATATCTGGAATAATTTAATTCTCCATCACTGACTGAAACAATGGAATCTTCAGAAAGATAGTTAACATCATTTAACATTAATTGTTTTAATTATGTTTCTTACTTTGAGACTGGAGAACAACATAAATGTTTATAATTTCATGCTTGTAGTGTTTAAGTTATACACATGTCCATTCTGAACATTACTTTAAATAACTCTTGCACCATATCGACTTGCCCCCCCAGTGGCTCAGCGGTATGTCTACGGACTTACACGCTAAAATCCGGGTTTCGATACCCGTGGTGGGCAGAGCACAGATAGCCCATTGTGTAGCTTTGTGCTTAATTCAAAACAACAACAACAGCAACCATATCGACTTGAGAACTATGCTTAGCTTGTTGTTCAGGATAGAGTTTAATATGAGGTGACCATGACGAAATATAGTTTATATTCGCTTCATAATTTGTATTTGCTACGTCGGTATAAAACATATAATTCTTCCATTTCTTCAGGCAACAAATCTCATATAAATAATTTAAATATTTTTTTTTTAAATCATTAAAGAATCCAAAGTATAATTTCATTGGTATCCATATTTTTCTCTTACTCCTATTTTTGTTATAATCAGTAAATCCTCCGTTGTAAGAAGCGCTACGATTAAATGCCGACACTAATTTATCAATTTTATTCTTACAGTTCAAACGACTCAATGCTGTTATTCCATCGTCATCAGATGTAAAAATGTTTCATTGGAGTTTGCGAGATATCAAATAGCCAGAAATTTTAATTTAAAAGGTAATTTAACGTCGACATGTGTCAAATTTATATTTGCCAACAAGATTAATATACACAGTTTTCTTTCTTAGTATGAATATATTTTAATATGCAAACAAAATAAAATTTATAATAACGGTTATTTGAAATAGTTATTACAAATGAAAGATTTGTATAGAAGAGTTTTACAAATTTACAAACATTATTGAATCTTCTATTTGGTTTGGAACTGAATATTTTAATCTATGGTTCACGATGAGCAAATTAATTCTATGTTCATATTCAGCTACACTTCACTGGACGGGAAGCCTGTCAGCTTCTTCACACGTGAGTTTTTGCTCCATGAAGATATCTAATAATCTCTCAGAAATACTAAAGTCCGAAGTTAATTCACTGAAGTTAAACGGTTTGTAATATTCGAAATCTATAAACCTTCGTTGTCAAATATTTATAGATTCCAGATTGATAAGTATTAATCATCGTTATACCTTCTGAGGTTTATAGTATATTAACTACAGCAAAATAACAATATTCAACTGTCTTTTCACCTGTTACGAAGGGTATCTTTTATAACCACAGGCGAGGTTCTCGATATTTCCATCAATACACTTTTATTGTCGTGACGTTGTTTGCATTAAAAAGTTCTATAACATTTTCATACTGATTAGGTACACTTTTTAGATTCCGATATTTCTCTATTTATTTCTAATTAAAGTATTTTAAATTCAATTTCACCGTCACCTTGAGGTTTCTTATTTTAAATATTAGATAATAATATTTTCTCTAATATATTACTCAATGTACTTACTTCCAATTTATTTTTATTGATGTATTTGGCTTTCTATGCTAAAGCTTCAAGAAATTTATCATTTGATTTGTTTAGAATATCTTACTTATAATACTTCGTTTTTCTTCCAATTTTTAATTATTGTGCTTATTTTTGCTCTTTTTACTACCCAGAAATACATTTACTCTTCCTTCATTTTAAATTATTTTTTTTAACTTCATCGAACATATAATTAATGATAATAAAAATAATATATATATAAATTTATCGCTGAATAGTTTTTATATCATTAGTTTAGATGAACGGTTTTTATTTCACTGGTGCAGCTGATCGATATTTTATGTCAATAATGTCGCTGAAACGTTTATTTATGGTTCTGATGTAGATTAACGACATTTTGCGTCACCGAACAGTTTTAATGTCTCCGATGAGGTTGGACAATTTTTTATGTCAGTAATATAGCTGAATGGATTTTTATATTAGTGGTGTAACTAAATAGTCGTCATAGCATTATGATAGTGAAACAATTTCTTATTTCATTGGTGTAACGATGTCTTTTTTTATGTCACTGGTATAGCTGAACAGTTTTAATGTCCTTGATATAGCTGACTGTTGGGCCCGGCATGGTCAGGTGGGTTAAGGAGTGCGACTCGTAATCTGAGGTCGCGGGTTCGAATCTCCCTTTTAGCCGTGGGAGCGTTATAATGTGACGGTAAAAGAGTAGCCCAAGAGTTGGCAGTGTGTGGTGATAACTAGCTGCCTATCCTCTAGTCTGACACTATTAAATTAGGGACGGCTAGCTCATATAGCCTTTGTGTAGCTTTGCGCGAAATTCAAAAAAACAAACATAGCTGATTGTTTTTTATGCCTCGAGTGTGCGTGAAATGTTTTTATGTTATTGGTGTGTCTGAACAGTAATATTTCACTGGTGAATGGTTTTTTTATGTCACTAGTGCAGATAAGTTGTTTTTTAGTTCTCCAATTCAACCGAGTAATTTTTCTACCAGTATTCTACCTGAATAGTTTTAAGCTTGTTTATGCCACTGGCGTAACTGATTGTATTTTCTTATGTCATTAGTGTATCTGAACACTTTTTTATGTTATTGGTATAGCTGTATTTTTTTATGTCACTGGTGCAGCTAAATGGATTTTTATGTCTATCATAAAGAAACTCGATAGTTCGAGAACTTTCGAAATCCACTTTCCTAACAAAACCAATTTATTATTACTATACTATAGCTACTATTACATTTTGTATCTTAGATAGAGCTTTGTATTTTAATAGCAGATTATGGAGTGTTTAGGAGATCCTCAATCTTACAGTAGCAAGATTTTATTTTTATTCTGGTATAGCCGCTTGTATAGAGCTTAGACATTAGAAGTATGTGCTTTCATATTTCTTAACTAAAAACTAAGAAGACTACAGCAAAAGCTAAACGGTGCTCAGTTTTTCTTTGTGTTGATTATGCACGTGGATATCTGACCTTCTTTGACTAGAGTTAACTAATGGGGTGTAGTTTAGGGGTTTACACGTGCACCAAAATATCAAGAAACAGTGAATAACTTACGTTAATGAGCTACAACCGTTATTCTAGGGACATAATGCTTATAAGCACTGATGGGAAGATGCAAGTGTGTATGTGGACAATCAATACAGAGGGTAGAAAATCATAGCTGTAAGTGACAGCAGCCTTGTCATCAAGTAAATCTGGGAAAATGATTGATAGTTTCGTGTGGTAATATGGTAGAGTTTGTCCCGCCATCTGTTGACTCTTACTTGCTTTGTAATGTCTTTCTTTTTAATATTTCTCACGGAGAAATATGAATCCAGCTAGCTCTTTTTTAGAAACAAAATTACAGAATTTATCGGTCTGACTGAGACAACCACGTGGTGTTAGAAAACACGAGGTGACTAGTTTAAAGATCATTATCGTTAGTGTTAGATAATATATTATCATTCAGTGGCTTGAGGCTAGAAAACATTTTCTATCAGCATCATAGTTTATCATTATCCTACGTTCTAGAGAAAACTTTTAGTCAAAACACTAAATCAATGTTAAAGAATATTATTATGAATTAGTTTAGATAATACTATCTAACTACTGTTAAAGAAACTAACAGCCATTATTTGGAACTGAAACCAATCCTTCGTAAATAACTTATAAGTCGGAATTAAAGAAATTGAGTATATCTTTACGTGCCCACCAGTGGCTCAGCGGTACGTCTGCGGACTTACACGCTAAAATCCGGGTTTCGATACCCGTGGTGGGCAGAGCACAGATAGCCCATTGTGTAGCTTTGTGCTTAATTCAAAACAACAATATCTTTATGTACCATTAAGAACACAATAAAGGAGGATTTGAATTTAAGAAGTCTCACAAGTTTTCGGGATCAAAAAGATAGGCGAAGAAACTCGGACAACGTCAGTTGTTTTACAAAACCTTAAATTAGTTGAATTTTTTCTAATGCAGCTTTAATGAACTTTCGCATTTTTTTGCCTGTTTAAAGTTGCGGCTTGATTTATAGGTAAAGCTGTAAAATTGAGGGTGTGTTGACATGGCAAAAAACTTTTATCTCACATGGGTATTGCTACAAGGTCATTATTACGATGGCTCTCTCCATTTTTATGGGAAGGATAAGGTTTCAAACTGTCAGTATAATGAGTCTACTCTGTCTTTACATAACTGTTATGAGTTAAAACAGTTGGTATGATGGGTCTGCTCTACCTGTATACAACTGATATGGGTTAAAAGAGGTCGGTATGATAGGTCTGCATTGCCTGTATATGACGGATATAACGTAACATAATGTTTGGGAAAACACAGGACATATTAGTCCACCATGCCTGTCTCATACTCAAACTAAACTAAAAACTATTAATAAGTAGATTTAAACATATCTTAAATCCAGCAATTATCATTCGTACATTTACTAAGCTCTCTCTTAAATTCACTTAAATTGAGTGCCTCCATAACAACTGAAGACAACACATTCCAGACGCCAACAACCCTGTTAGAAAAATAAAACTCTCTTTGTTAAAGACGACCTTTACCTTGTCAAAATTTACATTTATGTCTCCTTCCGTTACTATTATCACCAATGAGAGGGTAAAACGGTGATGCATCAATACTATCAATTATCTGTATAATTAAAAATATCTCCATCACCTATTCTTTTTTTTTCAAGGGAAAACAACTTGAGAGTTTTAAACTTCGCTTCGTAAGACAACCCTCTACATCCCAAGCACCATTCTAGTAACCTAAGACAGAACACAATACTTCAAATGTGGCTTAACCATTGACCTCTAGAATAGAATTATAGCTGCTTTAGACTTGTATTTAATATTTCTACAAATTCACCTTACAATTAATAACAACATATTGTTTGGATTGTTTTAGAAACTGATCGGCTGTTACACGAATATTCATTTCCTTCATAACACTCTTTAAGATTATTCCCATCAAGATTATAGTTATAATTCAAATTATGATGATCCACATGCATTATTTGGCCTGGCATTTATCATAATTAAAACCCATCTGTCGTTTATTTGTCCAACTCAACAAATGATCTAAATCATTTTGTAAATCAGCAAAGGTCAAACTCATTGACCTAAATTCATAAAATAGTAGTTCAATAAAGTTTTGGATGCAAGTCAACAAACACGATGACGTGGCCTTTGGCCCGTGACCCATTGCAAAGGAGTTAAGCACAGAATTTATCCCTAGTAACTTACTTATAACTTTATCCCAACAGTTAATTCTGGGAAGTATCCATGACAAAATTAAGTTATGGCCTTTTTCATCAAAACCCTTATCAACCCCTTATATTCATTAACTATCTCCTCTGGCCTACCTTCCCATACATCATTAGCCTCCAAGTATACAACAAAAACTGTATCTCTGTAAACACCTTTTCTTCTGTTTCCTGCTCTATTAGGTGCATCCTCCACTTATGTCCCTAGGAAGGATAATCAAATTCTTTCCTCCTTATTTACCCCACACACTATATCATCCACATGACTTGTCAAGGAATCATCTATAACTATAACATCCTTACGTTTTTCTTTCATATCTTCATATAATTTGGAAAGAAATACTCAATATCAGTAGCTCATTATCAACACTGTTACTGTTAAGCCTAATATTTAAGAACCAATTATATTAGTTTGTTTTGTTTCATCGCTACTTTGTCTTCACATTAAAGTAATTATGTTTAAGTTTAAGTATCTAGAACTTAGAACGTTATCAGAAGTGGCAATAACTAGTCTTTACTTTGATGTGTACGAAATGTTAATAATACAATGTATTATCTGGCAGTTATCATAATTAAAATCCTTCTGTCATTTATTTGTCTTGTCCAACTCAATAAATGATCTGAACCATCTTGATTTATATAACAACTTACCTATAACTATTATCTGAGTTTAAACTAATGAATATAAGTTCATATAAACATAATTAATTCTTAAAGCACGAGGAGACAATACAAGTAGTTCTTAGATTATATCTATTTAATAAAATAACGTATAAACCTGTTTTACGATTTACTAGTAAGCCTAAGCCTAAAGTATCGTTAAAAAGCCTAATTTAACTTTGTAGTACAATTTACATGAATAAACTCTAAGGTAAAAATTTGACCATTTTACCAAATCTAGTGATTCATGTCTTATTTAAATCACATTAATACAAACTATAATACTACTATTAAATCATTTTCAAAATTTTGAACTCAATTTTTCAACGTCTTCGTTCATTCGTATTGCCCTCTATGGGCTCAAACTGTCGGTATAATGGGATTTGCATTGCATATATAGAGAAGGTATGGTTTCAGATTGTCGATATCATGTGTGTGAATATTCAGCTGTCTGACACAAAGTGTTTGGTAGTGAGAAAAATCCTTTAAATACTGTTGTACTAAAAACGTGATCAGATGTTTAATATTAATAACAGTTCATCCCCAACCAAAATTGCTGAAGAGATCGTTTATAAGTCGTCAAAAATTATCGAAAAGTTTATGCTGATCTTTTATAAATGAAGACTACAAATAATGTAAATGTATTTAACGTTTCAGTTACAACTAAACTTCGTTACCACAGCAACTACTTAAACACAAGTTACGTATACGTAATCATAGAATCAAAATAATAATAGTTTTTTGGAATTTGGAAATTGTGAATAAGGTGTTTAATGGTTTATTGGTAAACATAATAACATTCATCAACAAATACAGAAACAGCTATCTAGATGGAAATGTAAATTGGTAAATCTGTCAATTGAAAGATAAGTAAAGAAAAATTTTCAGAAAACAAGGATTATAGTCAGAAGTTTGTATGGCAAGTTGGTCAGAACGATCGGTTTTATGGATGTGGACAACTTCGCCAGTTATGAAAAAAACACTAGCAGGATTTTTATGATTTCAAAGGAAAACGAGTTTGTTTGTTTGTTTGTAGTTAAGCACAAAGCTACACAATGGACTATCTATACTATGTTCTCCTCGGGTATCGAAACCCGGTTTATAGCGTTGTAAATCTGCAGACATACCGCTGTGTCACTGGTGAGCATGAAAATGACAGTGAAGTTACCCTGGTATTAATAACATTAAAACTACACTCATAAATCATTGATAAGTTACCCTGGTGTTAATAACATTAAGACTACACTCATAAATCATTGATAAGTTACCCTGGTATTAATAACATTAAGACTACACTCATAAATCATTGATAAGTTCAACAGATGCAGGTTATTGTATTGAACCCCAACTGACATAAATATTGACGCTGGGAATAATTGACCACCAATCCAGAATTGCCACGCAAGATGCTTTGTTATAAAGCTAACAGGCAATAGTTTTCTTATGGTCTAACAAACCATAATTCATCTGATCTAAGTAACGAATGACTGGACAAGAGAAATATTATTATATATTAACAAACTAGATCTAGTGTGAAATATTAAAATAACCGTGGAAACAATAACACACATGCCTCTTTGGGTTTATCGTATGTTGAACTTCGTACAAGACATAAGTCATATAAATGTGGCATATAAAGATTCAGGGTCTATATATCCTTCACGTATGAGACGAAGATAATTTACCTAGTGTAGGTATGTTATGTATTTATTTATGTAAATATATATATATATATATACTTTCAGTTTCTAAGGCTCTCATTTGGGCTTACAGGAATTTACGCTGCACTTCATTTTTCTCGACAATGGCCCATAAAAATTCAGTAGTGAACCATTTTGCATAAATTGTACAAAGGCAGATGGTCGTAAAGCCAGTGAGAACTATCCTGCACCCAGTTTCTCATGAATTTACGCTACAGAAAGAGAAAAATCAATGAAAGAAAGAAATATAGAGAATCATAACTTTGGAGGAAAGTTTTCTTTTATAATTTACGAAATGCATTTCGTAGCTTGTTCTCGAAGTCTATTTCTTTATCTTAATACCTTTCTCTCTCCCTCACTCGTTAACATGTATTTTTTTTAAATTCAAACAACAAATGTTTCGTTGCGTGACTCGCACAGCTAAGAATGCTGTACAGTAACAGTCAGCAGCTCACAAGCCACGAGCTAGCTCGTACTTGATGTTCAGCAGTTCATGCTGGGACCACGAGCTTATTTTAAATAAATAATTTCGCACTCAGGAACTCATTGCTTGCCCATCTTATTACAATAAATAATCGTCGCTGTGCTATCGTAGTTGCGTAGACACATTTTCCAGTGCTTTCCAATTCTATGGAATCAGACTGTTGTGATATTCACTTCGATTTTCATGCTTTAGTAGTTCTTAATCTGTTCCTTATTATAAAGCGTTTTATAAGATTATTTTTTTTTATCTTAGATAATCAAAATTATGACGAGGACTATCATACTGATAACACTATGTAACACAAATTTTGTTCCTGGATAGTATGTGTTACTTCTTAATTGCTTATGTTGTAAAAGTACAGAAAATGGGCATTATTTCCTTAAAACATTGCTTTTGTGGCCTGGATAATGAAATTTAGAAATTAATCTATTTTATATGTAAAAACGAGCAAATTTGCACATTTTAATTTACATGTGTGTTTTCTTATAGCAAAGCCACATTGGACTATTTGCTGAGGCCACCGAGGGAAATCGAACCCTTACTTTTAGCGTTGTAAATCCGGAGACATATTCATTTACATAAGGTCTGAATAAAACAACATATGAATCAAGATTTACATGTATTTATACTAAAGTTATACAAAAATGTTTAGAAGTGAGTAGTTTTTTTCGAAATTCGGGACTGTGTAAATTAGCCCCGGCATGGTCAAGCGTGTTAAGGCGTGCGACTCGTAATCTGAGGGTCGCGGGTTCGCATCCCGGTCGCGCCAAACATGGTCGCCCTCCCAGCCGTGGGGGCGTTATAATGTGACGGTCAATCCCGCTATTCGTTGGTAAAAGAGTAGTCCAAGAGTTGGCAGTGGGTGGTGATTACTGGCTGCCTTCCCTCTAGTCTTACAATGCTAAATTAGGGACGCTTAGCACAGATAACTCTCGAGTAGCTTTGTGCGAAATTCCAAAAACAAACAAAATGTGTAAATCACTTTTACGTATCAGCTCCCAAATATAATCTCCCACCATGTTTTTGTTATACAGTCCCAGGTCACAAAATCAAAGTTTGAAAAGAAAAATAGGTCTTTTCCACTTACTTCAGGCATAAGCAATTGGAAAATAACATTTTCTGCCCAGGAACAAAAGAAAAGTGAAAATTTTGTTACGTAGTGTAATAATAGTTCTATGAGCTTGTGATGGTTTTACTGTCTTGAAATTTTTACGTGTTCTACAATAGTTCCTGTACGCTAAATTCAAAAATGATATCAATTTTTCTTTATCACGTAAAGATATTTTTATAAAACGTCATATGCATTTTTACATAAATAAATAATTTTATTGAAATCGGATCAACTTTTTATGCTTAAAATGTTGACAACCACTGGCTATAGATTTCTCTAGACCAACTGCGACGAGTAACACACATCTAGATAAAAAATGTTCATTGTGGTAAAAGAGACAATAATTTGATCTAAGTAAGAATTTTTCTTTTTTTCCGATTTGTAAAAAAACATTCTTACTTGATAGAAAATAAAAGAATATTATTTTTGACATTTGTGTTGTTGAATTATGGAAAATTCATTATTAAAATCAAAACAACTTTTTACGAAGTTTATATTCGCTGTCTTTTGTTATCATTTTTTCTGGCAATTGTTTTGATGTAACATAATTGTTCTCGAGGGAAAAATTAATCATTAAGGGTGATCGAAGATTAAGCAATTCTCCTTCACCACGCCCGAGGTTCTACTTCAGTCGAATAGGCAGATTTTATCATCGTGGAAGTGATGATAACTCGGCTACTAGGCAAAAATGAAGTTTGTTATCGAATAAAATCGTTTATCTAAACTACAAGGTAACCAATTTCATTTGTAAACGAACTACATTCGGATTTTTATTTTACATTATCTGGACTGAATTTCAGATCAGTAACTTTTCAATATTTATAAGTAAATACTGCCGTTTGAGATATATGTAATGGAATCAGATTAATTATCCCTAATAACTTCTTTTTAAATTTATAGAAATAACTTTCAGCTTAGTTTTAAGTGAAAACTTGTTGTTCAGTTGTTAAAAACAAGTTACGAGTAAATTATTAGAAATAGCATCAAGTTACCCCCCAGTGGCTCAGCGGTATGTCTGCGGACTTCCACGCTAAAATCCGGGTTTCGATACCCGTGGTGGGTAGAACACAGATAGCCCATTGTGTAGCTTTGTGCTTAATTCAAAACAACACCAACAGCATCAAGTTGTTCTTTTAAAGTATGAAAATCACCTTATAGCTAATTATAATTAAAACTTTAAGAATTAATTATGTGAAAATGTTTATGGGTGAATTATCACTACTAGATTTTAGTTGAACTACAAACACATCTTTCAAGTGAATAATATCTCTGAGTTAACTAAAACTTTTCAGTGTTAGCTTGTTGGCAGATCCATAAGAATGGAAATATTTTTATGCATATTGTACTGAGTTGCATAATGTGTTTCAGATTTTTACACGAAGCCGCATAAGAGAAAACTGTGTGTAACTGTTTCTAATTTTGAACTGATAGTTTAGAGGAAAGACAATTAATCGAAAGCATTTACTGTCAACCTTTGTGATCTTGCTTAATTAAGTAGTGAGATTTTCCTGTTACTTTTATATCGCATCTACAACTACTAAGTGCGTTTCTTTATGTTGTGAACAATGAACCATTGGATTCACATTCCAGGCACACTAACCCTTGATCGTGTTCAGCGTTCCTATTGTTTTACCGTTTGTCTTAAAGTCAGTAACCTCCAGTTGACAGTTTTCAATACGATTACAGTCGTGTTCTTCGAAGCTATTTAATGCAAATAGCTTTTCATCATGTAAATGACGGTATGAATGTTATGTTCGAATTTTTATTAAGTATCTAACATAAAAACGTGGACAGAACTGAATGTTGATTGGATCGTCCGCGTTTATATAAATGCTAGATTACGAATCACGAGTTGGAGATCACGTATTAAATGAGAAAGTTACATACACATTGTGAAAGTATTAATGAAATACTGGAAATTCAATTTTCAGCAACTCTCAGTAATTTTTTTCTTGAATTGAAAAAAATATGCAAAATATAGCAACTGCGTTTATTTAATACTGAGAATGACGATTAATTTAATGTCAAACTTC
This sequence comes from Carcinoscorpius rotundicauda, assembly GCA_011833715.1. NCBI lineage: Eukaryota > Metazoa > Arthropoda > Merostomata > Xiphosura > Limulidae > Carcinoscorpius > Carcinoscorpius rotundicauda. The sequence goes on from CM022398.1 coordinate 61,158,014, forward strand.
TAATTTTATATTTGTCTCAGAGTGAAATAGTAAAATACGGAACCCGTTGGGAGAAGGAACTCCTGGTACCAAAGAGCAAGGGCCTGAGACCAAGGGGGCTTTGAAAGAAAAAGGAAGTCATGAAAAAAGGAAAAGAGGAAAAGAAAAGATAAAGGAAGAGAGAAAGAGACATACACTTTGATAGAATATTAAATTTGATTTTAAAAATGTGCCTTTCATCGAGTCTGGAGGTTATTTCCAGGAAATATTGTATTATGTATTGCAAGGCCCAAATAATTGATTGATGTAAATTCTTTTCAATGTGATATCTTACAGCGTACTGATTTGCAAACTACAAAAGAAGTTAATTTTGACGCTATCATTGACTCTTTTGCAATGAAGAAAGTTCATAAAGGTTTCGCGTGAATTAACCGTTAAATAAGTGTTTTTGTTGCATCAATTTGTTTTTTAAATACAATTTCTAGACTGTTTTTAAGATAAGCACAAAGCTACACACAGGGCTAATTGAGTATCGAAACCCAGTTTATAGTGTTGTAAGCCCAAATATATACTGCTGAGCCACTGGGAGACAGTTTCCAGACAACCGTTGTTTTAAGATTTAGTTCATGCAAAATATGTCCAAAGACGTAAATGGGTGACTAAAACATTTGTAATGTTAAGTGAAATTGAAGGTATGGTTAGTGATTGTTGTGATAATAGTAGCAGTGTTGGGAAAGGTAAAAATAGTAGGATTATATATACGAAAAAGTAAACTTTGAATGGAATAAAAACAGTACTAACTTTCGTCAATAGAAGGCCTGGAATTCCTCTGATAGGCTCTAATACTCTAAATGTAGTTTTGCAAGTGTGTTTTTTTTCTTTCAGAGGTAAATTAGAAGTCGGGGCATCCAAAACTTGGCTCTTTTAACAACCGAAACAGAAATAAGGTACCCAAGACTTGGCTCTGTTGACAAACGACACCAAAATTGAAGTATCCAAGACATATTTCAAAGTGATAGCTAATTAAAGGAAAATGAACGATCCTGTGCCAGGCTTTTTGTTTGTTAAAATTACTCAGTTATAAAAAGATGTTTTGATCTTTTGTGAGAAATCGCATCCACGTGTTTCTTATAGATTTACAGATTGTCGAAATTAGGTATATTTGAAGTTAATACACTTCGTACCATCTATGGTTTTAAGAAATATACTGTATAAAAACTTCTTTTGAACATTTTACTCAAGATTAACCTTCAGTTTAAAACCTTATTACTGTTTCTATGTTATTTTTGTCCACCTACAAAAAGATAATATGGAATGGCAATGAGGATATCAGCTAGATTCTTCGTATACCTTTTAAAGGTTATTTATTGGGATATTTGACTTCGTTTAAGAGAGAAAAATCGAGCTCTCTCCCTCATTTCTATCACAAATAACCTCTAAACAGGAACAACCTCTTGGAACTGTAAGAACTTCTGTCTTACATAGATGAACATTAGACACAAACCCAACCTAAGTTGGAATTCTAAGAAAGAAACAGAGAAAATGTTATACGTGATTTTTAGATACAAAATGTAACGTTTTAAAGCTGGAGTGCAAGTACATTCTCTGCCCTTGACAGAGTTTAAGTCTAATTCGTGTTAGAGACTAATGGAAAAGTAGCATGTTTCTTGCTTGCCACATGACTATGTTGAAAATATTACAAACTGGAATTAGTCCATCTTCTACAGAAAGTTTGTGTTTGTCTTCTACAATTTTGGAACTGCGAGGACGTTCAACTTAAATTTAGCTTTACATCTGGTAACTTGCCAGATTTGTTCATTTTTATTGCTAATGCCAAATTAGTGAATCTTTATACATCTGGCTTGACTCGTTGGTGCCAAGAACACGCCAATGTCAACGTTCTTTTGAGATGTGTGAATAAAAAACAAAATCTGATATCCTACAGATTATTCTCTGAGAGTTTAAAAATACGTGCACATATTTGTTCTTTAAATATATTCTAATTTGTTTCAAACATCTGAAGTAAATATTTTAAGAAAAATCGACATACTCTTTATGAGTCACAGCATGTTTTATTTCGTTTGAAGAGTGTTATACTTTCTATAGTTAAGTCTTCCTTACTGCCTTATTAGATTGTCATTAAAAGTGTAGATTACCGTAAAACTATTATTGTAACTTATTAGCAGCTTGTCATTAATATTAATCATTATTGTATCATCACAGAATTGAATTCTTCTTTTTTTGATTATCATTTTTATCATATCATTGTAAATATTTTATATTTGACTGTCATTAGATTATCTTTAACACTATTGATCTTTATTGTCGACATGTTATCATGAATACTATTAATATCCATTATCAAATATATCTGATTATGGTTTATTGGTTCTCGAACAAAACTACATAATGGACTATTTACGCTCTCTCCATCGTGGAGACCCTAACAAATTTACACTCAGTTCATGGGGGACCTTATTGTTGACTATCATTATGTTATAATTTGTATATATTAATTATTATTATTATATTATCATTAATATTCTAATATTAATTATCATTAGATTATCATCACTACCACTTGCTTAATGAGCTTCGTACGAGATATGAATGAGATACATTTCTGTGTTTTCTGTTTCAATTTGAACAACGTTTGACAGCTTTTGCAGACTGCAAAAGCTTGAAACAGACTTAAAGAAGCGATAAACAAATTAAACACAAACCTCCGAATGTCAATGCTTACAAAACTCAGTAGTTCTGTTAAAGAGAAGAATGTTTTGTCTGTATCAAATGTTGTCACATTTAATTGTAATGAAATCAGCTTAACTATTTCTTAATAAGGAAGACAGGAATAGAGCATTTTCATTTCAAGTGGAATTCTCTTCATCATGGAGGGCTTGTAATGCTACAGTGATTTATGCACAAAAACGACAATTAAATCAAAAATACACTTTTGGCCAAGGTTGTTGCACATTGGTCTATACTGATGTAACTGTCTACATGCATGGATTAGTTATTGAGTAAATGCCCGAATAGTAACAGTGAAGGTATCGTATGTCGGACAAACGTATACAAATTGTTATTCTGGCCTGTATTTGTTGTTTTGGACATTTATTCTAAAAATACATTTAATATGTATAAAAAGTTGTGCTTTTGGTTTAACATTTTTCGAAACAGATAAACACTTTGTTCAGACAATTTCTCTATACTTGCTGTAGAGTCATGCCTCGTCATGTGCTTATAGTTGTAAAACGGCAAATTGTTCCACCATCCAAAAATAGTTTGAATCGAACGTACATTATTAGAGCAGTAGGGTTCCCCTAATGTGTTGTAACCAACTCTTGTTTTGATCAGATTACCACGCCAAGATCGAAAGAAGTACTGTAAACATTAAGACAGGAAATAGCATGAGCCTTTCAGAAGAACAGTATATAGTAGACTGACCAAATAAATTTATTTTGGAAAAAGGGTTATTTTCAAATTGATATTAACTAGAATTCACTATCGTCACCGTGTTACTTGGGCAAGGCAAAATGTTATCTTACATTCAGGATACTAGTGACATGTAATATTTTCAGATGAATTCTGTTTCTGGTTTGTTAAAGCTAATTGGTAGAATTCTTGTTCTACGTTTATCTGGAAAACATATAAGGGGAGACTGTCTTTTTCACATGAGGCGGTGCAGTACATGTTTGGCAATTATTCATCAGGATGAAAAAACTCTATATTCTCCAGGGAAACATCAGTGGTATGAGATGGAGATAATATTTCTGTCATATGTTAGGCAAGGTTTTACAATAACTCTGTGTTCCGAAATAACAATGCAACTGCGCACTGTGGGCAATTTTCTGGCTCAATTTTGCCCAAGAAAATTGTTAACCATGAACCTAAATAAGCTACTGAAGCTTAAATCAAACCTATATGAGCTGATAAGTGACCAGAAATTAAGAATTAGTGTAAGTTATATATGGCTGAGCCATAGGAACCTTTGACTTGACCGTTTAGTGCATGTGCGCATAAGACGCCTTTCAGGAATTACTCGCTTTGTTGTTTATGAATTATTAGCGATTTTAGTCCTGTAAAAAGTGTTGTTTATCAAGTCTGAGAAGTAGAAGGAACCCAGTCTCTTATTTAATCACCTACCATGGTTTATTCGCCGTAAATGTGTGCCCATGAAGTCAAAATCTATATATTATCCGCTATCATACAGTTACGTTGAACTTATAATCACTAACAACGCGTTATCTTTCCTCTTCTTTTCAAAGATGGCATCGACATAAGTTGTACTTACTAAATACGCTCATTTTGAAAACAAATCAATTAAGTTATGAGTTTCACATATTTCATTCATAAATTTTAACGAGCTTTACAAATTATAAAATTTGCATAGAAAGATAACACAGACACGAGCCAAACTTTCGTAACATTATTCAATAGGCCTTGATAAACAAATAATATTAGTTGGACCTTAAAATATAATAAGTGCAGATTGGTGGTTATATATAAGTTCACTAATAAGAAAAGTTTTCATCATCGTCAACTGATTATAGGTACTTGGGTTTTAAGAAAACCATGGGTACTTAAAGATCGATCGATCTCTTCGTATCACTTGGAATTCGAATGGTTATGGGGGATATTACATGGTTCAGAGAGAGAAGTTTGTTTGTTTTTACTTTGTAGTGAGAAAAGTTTACGATAGATTAAAATACTTAAATAATTTTATAGAAATATTATAAAACTTTAGTCAGAATACGAGAAAGTTGAAAGAATTTAGTCTTAACCACGATCTTTGTTTTCATTAATAGATTTCATTTTTCCCTTAACTAGCTACCTGCAACTGGTGTGAGATGGCATTTTATCCTCACTAACCGGTCTTGTATAAAAACTAGTTTCATATTACGTGCATATTGGATACAGATTTTGGTATTTCAGACAGCTTTTTACACATAACTATTACAAAGTTTGTTTGTATTTGTATTTCGCACAAAGCTACTCGAGGGCTATCTGTGCTAGCCGTCCCAAATTTAGCAGTGTAAGACCAGAGGGAAGGCAGCTAGTCATTACCACCCACCGTCAACTCTTGGCTACTCTTTTACCAACGAATAGTGGGATTGACCGCCACATTATAACGCCCTTACGGCTGAAAGTGTACTGTGTTATCTCCTCCCTAGTAGCGCAGCGGCATGTCTGCGGACTTGCTATACTAAAATCCGAGTTTCGATACTCGTAGTAGGCAGAGCAAAGATAGCTCATTGTCTAGCTTTGAGCTTAATTACAAACAAACAAACTCTTGATAAATACGTTCAAGTTATGAATAGGAAACTTCCTTACTGTTAATGTATTTATTGTTTACACACGGTGACAAAAATGTTTTAAAATGAAAAAGTGGTCACGTGAGCTGCTTTCTCCTGTTTTGATCTTTAGAGAATTATTTCATAACTAGTGTTGTTAGATTTATCAAATTATATACCTCTGTTAAACATTAAAAAATACGTAAATGTGTCAATTTCTGTTGAATGTGACACATTAGAGGAAACGGCAAACACATGTAAAACATTTATTTTCTATTAAATATTACATAGCCTTAAAACCGTAATAAAATATCAATTTTCTCTAAGATAAAAACTTTTAAAATTAAATATTACATGAAAGAAATAGCAATTATAAGGGAAGTGGAATATTGCTTTTCTTTTAAGTATTAACAACTTAAATGTTTGTTTGATTGTTTTTCCAAATGGACCTCGTCAATTCACCCTCCTCATCGCTGTATGTTTTGAGCCAGACCTTCTAGACATTCCCAGATTCATTCTAACATTTTTTGGGGTTTCTCTTCTGTTGTGCATGTAGCAAACTGTCAGCTTTCTCCGTCTGCGTTTTTCATCTGGAGTCAAAATATTTATGTCTTCCATCTCCATGTTCTCCTTTCAGCCTGTACAATAATCATAAAATATCGTATGTGACGTTTAGAGAACAAAAAAACCTAACAAAAACACTGTAAACAAAACAAACTGTTAGAAGTCTTCACACAGAAAAAAATTTTTGTTTCCTTGGGCTCATCAATGTTAATCTCAGGTCTTAGTTTGTGAGTCAGGAGACTGTTATACGAAAGCTGGTTTCATGTTTGTTTGTTTTGGAATTTCGCACAAAGCTACTCGAGGGCTATCTGTGCTAGCCGTCCCTAATTTAGCAGTGTAAGACTAGAGGGAAGGCAGCTAGTCATCACCACCCACCGCCAACTCTTGGGCTACTCTTTTACCAACGAATAGTGGGATTGACCGTCACATTATAACGCCCCCACGGCTGGGAGGGCGAGCATGTTTGGCGCGACTCGGGCGCGAACCAGCAACCCTCAAATTACGAAGCGCACACCTTAACGCACTAGGCCATAGCTGGTTTCAGCATTGGAACTTGCTAGGATTTTAAACAAGGTAGATGTGACAACTAAATCACAATCTAAATGTGAATGTGGATATATGTATATTTGTGAAGATAAAATGTGAATATGGTTATGTGTACACCAGTGAAGCTAACATGTGAATGTGGATGTGTGAACACTCGAGTAATTAACATGTGAATGGATTGTGTGTTCACTCGTGAGGCTGAAACTTGAACGTGGTTGTGTGTATACTCGTATTAAAAATAACAGTGAAATTTTCCATTAGCTCAATATGTCCATTAATAAAATAAAGTTATTTTGATTCAATCAAATGATACGATGGCTAGAATTATCAGAGAAACTAGAAATAGTGAAGCACACCCTAATCATCGTATATTAAATCAGAAAGTTAGTGGTTTGCTCTAATTTTGATTCTACACTCTCGAAGATGACGTGCTTCGACCTCGACACACGTAAAGTGTCTATTTAGTGACGTTGACGATTTCAGCGTAAAATTTTCAAATCATATACTTAATAACACTTTAATCGTTTAAATGTTTTATTATTTATACTTACACAAGTACCTTCGTTCTTAAACTTTCAATATCTAAATATATCATCTTATTTTTCAGTATAATAACTCAAGCGTCTCTATAGTTTGTCTGGCGAAAGATTTGCCCAGCAGATTTTTTTGGACTGATCTTAACTTAATACTGGTAAAAAAATCATCGAGTTGTTTCAATTTTAACATGATGATGTATTTGCGATACATGTGTTATAAGATGTCCCCTGCTGGGATAACAGTAAGTCTTCGGATTTACAACGTTAAAATCACGGTGTTTGATTCCCCATCTGGGGACACAGCAGAATCCGATGTGAATTTACTATAAGAAAAGACATACTTATAAGATATGTCATTAAAAATGATCACGAAGGTATAAGGAAAATATTAGTCTTATATTAATTACTAAGACCGCGAAACAAATTTAACGAAAATCTAAGTTTTCTACAAAATAATACACAAAAGATATAACACATATTAAACACAACTGATTTTTCTGTACATTGTTTTTAATCGTACTAAAATAACATGATATGATAATTAAGAATTTTTAAGAACTAGTAGTCTCTTCTCTTTACATTATCTAGTTTCTTCAATTTTTTGTTTTTTAATTTAAGGCTCTTGTGTTAGAGAACCATTGTCAACGGAGCTAAATGTTGTGACATAAGCTGTAAGTGATCGATGTTGTAAGATTACTGACATTTTATAAGTTTAGAAGCGACTAATTGCATGTACTATAACCTCAGGCAAAACTAATTTTGCCATCCATCTTAAGCAATCCTCCTATTAATGTCTAAGCTACGGCTTTATGGGTTGCCGTGGAAACCTTGTCTTCTCAACAGTGTTCGGATCATTACAATGACAACCTGGTACACAAAGGTTGGCATTAATCTAAGAACTAGACAAATACATAGAAGAATAGCCTTTTTACTAACCAAATATTTATTTAGTGTTAAATGATGATCATGCCACAGATTGGTTACTGTCAGTATCGTGATTAAATTTAACACACTGAATTTATATGTATGTATATAATTAAAACTTCAACGTTTTAGCTCATACAAGCGGGCCATCTTAAAGTAACGTACAATTAACATTGTCCGAAGATGATTCACTCTTGCGAGTACAAACGTCTCGGTTTTAATTGTGTAAAACCATTTTCACCATAAGATTATCACGATATTACAATTTAGTTGATTTACGAAAAGTCAGGTTACTTATCTTAAGCCTGTTTCCCGTGTATTTTCATATTTGGGAAAGTAACAGCGAATACAGGAAACGTATTCAATTAGACAGATTACACATCAGGGTCACAAATCCATTTGTACATAACAATAATTTTTTATCTTTTATTTATTTCGAAATATAAATAAAATAAGAAATCCGGTATAAAAAAATGGATTTTTCTTTCCTTTTCACTAAATAAACCTTAAATACAATTTTTTTATTTGTGTATGAATGAAATATACACATTCATAACAAGAATTTTTAACAAAATCCTCATTTCAGTTGACTATTTAATGATTTTAATTTGACTAACAACTGCACAAACGTCCTTCTTCATCATAATTTGTCAAATAGCTTTAGCATCCTGCACCATACTGATATGACTAATAACCAACAAACATTATTTTCCATCTTAACTTGACTAATAACACATCCTGCACCAATTTGACACAAAACCCTTACATTTCTTTCTTCTTCATCATGATTTGACTAATAAAACCATTCTCCGCTTTGAATTGACTAATAATTATATAAATACCTTCCACTGTTTTCATTTGACTAATATCTCTAACATTCTTCATAATTTCAAACTCCACAACTATCCTAGGTTGACTAATTAGTCTGAAAATATCCTTCGCTAACTTCTCTTCAAGAGACAACCTACAATGTTACGAATATAATTTGTTTACTTAATTAATGGCATACGTAATCAATTTAGTGTTAGTATTTACTTCAGTATGATTTGTTTACGTGTTCTAAAAACAACCCTCAGTATTTTGGTTTCACTATAATAACCCATAAAACATATATCTTCAACTCGTAGCAATGTTTACGTGGATTAGAATGTTAATTTTCAGCCTCCACCTCTTAATGGGAAACTTTGCTTTTATAACAGTACTTTGTTTATTGTTAGCTCTTCATAAGATCTTGAAGTAACAAGAATAGAGAGAATACGTCACACTCGTCTAGGGCATGCTCCAATACATTTGATACATTCTGCGATCTTAACTTTGAATTTGAAGATGCACTAGGATGTGAAATAAGAAAGTTTTTCTTTTTTTAACATAAGAGGTCAATCGATATTATATTATGAAACAATATTTCTAAATTAATATATTTAAAGTTAATTGAATATTGGCGAGTCAATAGAATTTTTTTGCTGTAAATTTAGTAATTATTTGCTAAATAAAGATGAAAGGTTAGCTGCTACTAACGCATAACTTATATAACTAAATATTCCTACCACCCTTAAAGTTTACAGTGAGTTAGACCTTTCCCTATAAGGCTGCCAAACTGTCATTTATGCTTTTATTCCTTACATAAAACTACCGAAATATACAGCCTTTTAATGATGGCCGTGGGCCAAATAACATATTTATTGTGCGATTTAAACGTTGTTACTGATTTTACCTTTATACATTTTGATATTGTTTGACATTTCCTAACTAGCCTGACCTTACCGAAAAGAATTACCGCATTTAAACACGGTATAAAATTATATTTTCTTACGCGAAATATTCTTACAATCAGATCAAAAAGATGTGTTAAGGTTGGGGATTTAGAATTTCCAATATGGGAATGTCCCTTGTACTTAATGCCGTTGGAAATCAAATGAATATTAATGAATTTTGTGAACTAGGATTCCGCAGAAGAATACTTGTCTCTAGTTGTATCCCAGCCTTGGTAAGCAAAAAGTAACTTCTTGTTACAAGTGAGAATCGACGAACACAAAGGCCAATGGAAAACTTTGTACGAAACATAATGCAGGTTTTGTACTTAATGGCAATTCAAATGAGCTCAAATATCTGAAATTGATAAAGTTTCAAGTAAGGAAACATTTTTAACGGTATTGTTAATTACCAGAGCGACAATGTAATTACTTGTTCCATATTAATTCATATTTTTTGTTTTTGTGAAAACATTTACTGTTCTCTAGTTAGATATTACCATTTTGTTTAAAGAAAACTTTACGAACATTTTAGTTGTTAACTTGTTGAATTATAGGTCTCTCGTTACATCTCTCACGCTCTCCTACCGGGAAAAAAAGGAAACTTAATGAGGTTAGCACAGACAACTCTAATGCATCTCTGCTTGAATATTCAAAACAAACAAATGCTTATTCGTCGTGCATAGCAGCCACTGAAGAAAGAAAATGAACGAGTTACATTGTTGAATGTCTTGTTGTTGGCTTTTTGTCGCCTGGTGGTTCGGGCGCTCAACTCGCAATCTGAGGGTCGCAAGCTCATATTCCTGTCACAAAAAACATGCTCGTCCTTTCATTCGTGGGGTGATCAATCATATTACTTGTTTCTAAAAGAGTATCCCAAGAGTTGTCGGTGAATGGATTTCCTTCTTTGAAAGTTCCTTACGCTGTTTTATCGTCAGATCATCTGCACCATTTCCTCTTATTTAGTAGTCGTACTTCATGAAAAATATCAAATGTAGTTTATTGGTTTCTTTATATTTGTTATGTATGATCAGTTGAGGTAAAAAGTAAGCAAAAGCTACTGATACGAGTGAATAAAACATGGACATTTCAGAATAAGTCAATTGCATGGACCGACCCCTATGTGGACGTGTAGTAGTCGTCAGTTCAAATTATTTCAAGATCTTAACAAGGTACAACAGCAAATACATCGTCTATAAAAAGGAAAGCCTGGTTATTCAGAGACAGCAAATTAACTAAAACAGTTTAACACGCAAACTGTTACTTGTAGTATTACTGTACATTGTTTTGTCTATTTGCAGTTATTACTAACTTGATTTAGTTAGTCACTTCAGAAACATTCTTTACTATATTGATTCTAGTAATAACATAATTCATCATATTATCAGTCTGATTGTCTCCTCCCTTCCAAAAATATATATACGAAGAATTTAAGTCAAAATATCTCTCAATTAACCAGACATTCCCAATTACTTTAATTACTACATTTCTCATAATTATAGTGCTGATTATAAATACTAAATTGATAAATAATAACAATTTTATCCATTAGACTGAATTGTCTCAGAATCTCCAAGCTCTCTCCGAGAAAGCTAAAAGAGCAACAGAGTTCATCCAGAAACTGAAGGGAATGGTGGATAAAGTACCGGTAAGTGGATTTCTTCACTTGATGGATAGCGAAGATACGTTCTCTTTATCTCTGCTTCTTAATGTCTCCATCATTTTAGCAAAAACTTTCTAGATATTTAGTAGTCAAAGCGTAAATGAAAAGCCCTTAGAGTTTGGTAGTATAGGTATCGGGATTTGATGAAATTTTGTAGAGATTTGAAAGAAAATATTGTCTGAACAGTCTTTTAGACCAGACAAAACATAAATATGTAATGTAATCGTGAAACAGTGTAAGACATTAAATCATTGAAAAATATCTAACCAAGAATAGTTAATTAATATTCTTAATCTTTAATTGTTGTTGTTTTTATATGTAAGTTTATTTAGACTACTAACAGTCATTAATTACGTGTACGATGAGTAAACTGTAGCTGCTGTCTACCATGTTGATAATGGAGGATGGATCTTCGGTATATCCAGGTATGGCCCTAAAGGGATGAGAGAAGAAAATTCATTTAGCAGTTTTTCAAAACAAAGTGTGACTTTTCCACACAAAGAGACAAACAATAAATACGGTGCAAGTGGATCAAAACAATGAAGTGAAAGTTTCATCATGAATACTCTGATTAAAGAATATATCAAAGAATGTATACGAGTTTTCTTATGCCACTTTAGTGCTCAAACATTTTGTCCAACAAACGAATCGCTCATCTACACTTACTGGTGATCATACAAATATATATCTCAACCAGAATATTATGTAGCGTACGTATGGACCAGCTATAATAAATGGTTATATATATATAAGTCAACGTTAGAGGTCGCGACTCAAGAAGAAATGTTAAGCTCCTATTCTGTTATAAATTTCTCAGAATTATTTAATATTATAATGTGTATTAATTTGGGTTACATAATATAATAATAAATACATATAATAATTTTATTAAATAAAACTATGATGATCAATGTTTTAACTTAAAGTTTATTTAAATTTTACTATAACAGAGATAAATACATTGTTGTATCAAATAAATTCAATCTAAAAACTAGTTTACTGCAGTTTGGTGTTTTTAGAACTACCTTATTAAGATCTTTTTCTAAGCTCTATGTAATTAAAAATGAACTTTATTACTTTAATGTAAAGACAAAGTAGTGACAAAAACAATGTAATTGGTTCACAAACATTATGTTTAGTTGTAGTAGTAGTAGTGTTAACAATAGACTATTGGTAGTTGATATTGAGTATTTATTTTCAGGCTATAAGTATAAATATAATGATTAACACTAGTAAAGGAGTTAAACATTAACAGTTTGTTGGTTGTAATGAGTGTAATAAATTGACTTTATTTGGGAATTCAGGAATGACATGTACGTTTAAAGAAGCTAGTAATGAAGATATGCAATTGTTATATAGAATTTGAAGGTTGGAGAAAAAGATGGCAGCTACTCTAATTAAAGTAGAGGCAAAATGTAAAGAGAAGTGTGGACTCTGGAAAATGACAGCAGGATTTCAGAAGGATCTTAAGCTTTTACATGTAATGAATATATCAGCTAACAATAACTTTCAGAAAGGTAGTAGGAGTACTATTAGAGTAAACATTTGTGAATTTATCTATAATGAGCTTATTCTGTTAAGCCACAAATTTCAGCCTTTAGCTTCTACAGATGAGGAACTATTGGAAGAGAGGAAAACAAAAGGATCAGAGAAGAATGTGGATTGTAAAGAGGCTATAGTTATAGGTGATTCCTTGACATGTAGATAGAATAGTTTGTGAGGTAAATATTGAAAAAAGAATCAAATTGTGTTACCCAGAGGCAGACGTGGAGGATATAACTGACAGAGCAGAAGATATAATAGAGGGAGCCAGCAGAGATGCAATTTTGTGGCGTATGTAGGGGCTAATTTGGTGATGAAAGGTAGGTTAGGGGAGCTAATTAATAAATACAATAGATTGATAAAGGATTTGAATGAAAAATACAATATCCTAATTTTCCCAGGGATACTGCTCTCAGTTAACTGTTGGGATGAAATTATAAGTAGATCACTATAGGTAAATGTTAACCTTTACATGGATGGTTTACATTTAAATAAGATAAACTATGGCTTGTTTACTATTAACTCAGCTATAAGGGAAGTTTTATACTAGGACTAGACATTGGTGATGGACCAGGATAAATTAAATGCAAAAAGAGTAAGAGGCACGGAAAGAGTTAGCATAGGAAATGAATATAGAAGTAGTTATAAGGGTAGGCTTAATTGTTACTAACTTAAAACTAGAAGTATAATGAATAAAAGACTTCAGAGAACTGATGGGAATGGAGGAGTTTGATATAACGGGAATAACTATAACACATTTAAACGATTCTTATGAGAGGAATGTCTTTAAAAACAGGATTGTAGACCATTTAATAGGGGTAGAGTAATAAAGAAAGAGGAAGAATGGCTTTATATGTAAAACCCAAGCTACATTCTATTAAAGATAATAACAAGGAGATTAGATCCATTTGAGTTCCTACTAGATTATCGAAAAGTAAAAGGTTTTTAGTTGGAACTTAGTGAGAAACTTCACAATGAATTATAATTTTAGCTTTTAATGAATTAATAATTATAGGTTATTTTGATTTCAGGCATATACATTGAAAAATTATGGAGCCAAACCATCAGGGAGAAAGATTTTTGGAAACTGTTCAGGGTGGCTTTCTTTACCAATTAATCAACGAATCTCTTAGATGTATTGTTAATTTCAAATACAGAAATGATCTAGAACGCGGAAAATGAAGAACATTTGGATATAAGGAATAATGATATGTTGGTTAAAATATTTAAAAATAAGATTTTGAAGGGATGCAACAACAATTATCTGTTGTTAGTTGGATGGTTGAGTTATTTTTAGACACTGATCAAATGTAGAAAATAATTGAAGATATTTTAAAAAATATTCAAGATAAACATATCACTTATAAAAAGAAAAGGGTAGTTACAAGTCAAAACTAGGTTGGTTCACGAAAAAGTTTAAAAATTAAAATTAAGGAAAAGCATCATAAATTTAAGAAATTTAAACTGACTGGTATGACAGGAGATTTAGAAAATTATAGAAGATAAAGAAAGTCAGTAAAACAGGAAATTAGGACATTAAAAAGGATGTATGGGAAAAGGTTGGTTGAAAATCTAAAAATTAACAGTAAGGATTTCTTTAAATGCATTGGTGGTAAACAAAATGTTACGATGGGAGGGGTAGAACCCTTGAGGGATGATAAAGGAAGGCTAGTATCTGATGATTATGAGATGACTGGGTTATTAAATTTTGCTTTTATTTTTAGTAATGAATGTTTAAACAGTATTCTACTATTCTACATCTTGAACAGTTAATAATTCGAAGAACTTGTTAAGAAAAACTGAAACCAGATAATACTTCCTCAAGGGCTATCAAAAAGGTTAAAGATTGTATGTACGAGCCACTTACTCCAATTTTGGCAGTCCTTGAATAATTGGCAGACACTAGATGTGAGGAAGATGCTGTTGATTTATAACCTAACTATTTAAATAATTTATTGAGTTGAGTAAATCAATAACAAAGACAAGATAATGCACGTGGGTTATTGTACTTTAAATACTAAGAATAATTCAGATGGGGTATTTTTAACAGTGTTATGAAGGAAAAGAATCTTGGTGTAATGGTCGATCAGTCTCTAATGCTATCCAAACAGTTATTGCTCGTGAATTTTATATTGTATTAACAGAGATATTAAATACAAGTTTAAAGAGTTATAATTTTATTATATAGGTCACTGGTTAGGCCACGTTTGGAATTGTGTTCAGTTTAGGGCTCCTTACTTCAGAAAAGAGATTGAATTGTTGGAAAAGAGGCCAGTGAAAGTTTACAAGAGTGGTACTTGGGATGGAAGAGATGTCATACGAAGAGAAACTGAAATCTCTAAAATTGTTTTTCATGAAAAAGTTTTATTAAAGTGTTTAAGATTTTGAAGGGAATTCATAATGTTGATGTATCATATTTTTCATTTTTGACAGTGAGAATAGTAGGACTGTGGGACACAAATATAAAATTTGGCAGGGTAGGAATCATCTTCAGCTAATAAAATTCATTTTTCCAACACGATGGCTGGCCTATAGAATGGGTTGCCTTCAGGTGTTGTGGAGGCAGTACATTTAAGTGAGTTTAAGAAAAAGCTTGATACGTACATGAGAAGTAAAAGCTGGCTTTAATATTTTTAAAATTATTTTTTTTCATTCAAAGAATGGAACAGACAATATGGATCAATATGCCCCATGTTGTTTCAAAACATTATTTTATATGTTAAGTTTATGTAGCGTACATTAGTTATGAGTCTTGACTGAAGATTGTTTATCGCATAGTAACTTTAGGTCTCGATACGGTTTATGTAGGAACTGGTTATAGTAAATTTCAACTATACATTTACGTCGTTAATCGTCAATAGCTTTCTCAACAATCGATAAAAGAATAGTTTTCACGTTTAAAGCCTGTTAAGGTTAATCAATGATGTCATGATTGCTATGGTCATGGAGAACACCTTGTGTCATTAATAAAATCCTTGTTGAATGAGAAAAACAACAACGTGGAAACATGTGTGAAAAATGTTTAACAGTCAATGACTTTTTGTTTACAAATAACGTTTGATGCCGTTTGTTTTCTTTCCAGGACAACTGTGTCCAGTTTGAAAATAGCATCTCAGCGCACTGCGACCTCCTAATTGAAGCTATACACAGAAGAAAATTACAGTTATTGGAGTTTGTCCGTCAGGAACGAGATTCAAAAATCAAAATCCTCCGGGAGCAAATAGCAGCTTGTGCGTCAAAGCTCCAGCAGACCACGGGACTGCTCCAGTTCTGTATTGAAGCTCTGAAGGAAACTGACGCAACCGCTTTTCTTCAGGTATATTTATAGCTGCCCGAAGCACGTGACACAAAAAAAATAAATAAAGCTAGGCTAGAAAACATCTTGTGTAGTAGAAAATTCAAGTTAAGTTTAGAAAATGGTCGGACTCCTTTTATCCTTGAAGAACTCGGTTTACAAAGAAATCTTTTTTTTTGTACTGATGCGTTCATTGTATTTCTTGGAAGAAGAGGCTACTAAGTTAGTCTTAACTGTTTACATTACCTTTCACGTTACATGTTAGTTTCATCTAATCTTAATATATATATTTTTTAAATTTGCGATAACAAAGCTAATGGTTGTTTTTATATTAACAACAATTAACGTGTAAAACTATCAAAAATCGTCTGATTAAAACACTTTTGAAACCTCCATTATTCAATATAAGTGATTTGGAAGATAATTCTAATAAACCAATTAATAAAAATTACACAATAATAAGCTTCTCTACTGATGTTTCTTAAACACACTAAAGTGCTTATTTTAATGCAAATTTAAACGTGAAATATCAGATTGTGTTTAGTTCTTAGAACTCAGTTCTGAAACACTTAGCATAACACAGTTAAATAATATTTTATATTGCTACATTTAAAGTGTTTTGGTTTTGTTTGTGTTAAAACCCTTTATTTTTATGTTTTTTCTTATATTTCTTGTACGTTTTCTCAGTAGTTACGATTCATCCTAAGATGATTTTAACCTTACCCTGCCTGCCCCTACCTATAAAGTAAACTGAATTTTAGTAACTAAGTGTGTCAAACAAACAGAAAAACCCAGTATAATATAGAATTAACAGAGGACTTACAATAAACCAACTTGAACTGGGTTAGAATGTGCAGCGTCAGTCAAAATTCGTTCGAGAAAAAAGTAATATTTGATACATATTCCATACTTCAGTGTTCCTTAACGTATTGCCCCGATACCCCTCACATGCACATTGTGCGAAGTCTATGCTCTCTCCCCTATTGTGCATTACGCGTAAAAAACACACAAAAGCCGCAAAAGTGTAATTATTGAAATTATCTCGTGATAAACCAGGCCTAGCAGACTTTGTGTTATATTTGATGCTCTAAAATTTGATAAACGCTGTCATAGTTGATAATAGTTACTATGTATGAAGACAGTTGATGTATATTAAAACACTTGATGCGCACTATATCATTTTATTTCTATGTTATCACTTATCGTGCATGATAACACTGCACAACAATTTTTTGAAAAGTTTTGCTTCCAGAAAAGTTTTTGCTGATTGTGACAGGTACCTGGTGGGTATGCACAAACATAGTTTTGGTTTTGCTTCATCACGTAGGAACTCTGAGAAATAGACAGTTTACTGTTTACCCGTTAATAACGTAATTAATTGAGTTTATGTTTCTTATACGATATTTAGTCCAACATAATTAAAAGTGTTTTGCTCCTGATTTTCGTTCATATTCAATGTCCGGTGCATCACGTTGCATAGTCCAACAGTAGTCAGCAAGCATTGACGGATTCCAGTTGTCCTGATATAGTTTTTCAATTGTAACAATATCCTGATAAAACCAAGATTTCGATGAAACGGAACGTGATGGGCAAATTTGGATGTGAGTTTCGTGATCATCAGCCGAAAATCTATAAGGAACACCCAACAGTGTTCAAGAAGCGAAAACTTTGTTGTGCAGTGTTATTGATATATATTATAACATATAATGTGCATTATGATAATTCATTTATGTGATAACAGTTGATGTACATTATTACACTCGATGAGAGTTGATGTACTTGTTCTGCTTGATGACAGTTGATGTGCATTATTACACTCGATGACAGTTGATGTACTTGTTCTGCTTGATAACAGTTGATGTGCGTGAGAACACTTGATAACAGTTGATGTGCATTATTACACTCGATGACAGTTGGTGTACTTGTTCTGCTTGATGACAGTTGATGTGCATGAGAACACTTGATACGGATGATAAGAGTAGCTGTGTATGATGATACTTGATGTACATGAAGACATTTGATGTTCATAGGAACAATGCTGTAAACGTTAACACATGACTTGCACTATGGCGTATGACTACATTTGATGCGCATAATAATATTTTATTCACATGTCACACTTAAGATTCTAGCAACGATTCTTCAAGCGGATCTGAAATATGAGAATATTTATTTGCCTTATTTCATGAGTCAATACTATAACGTGTTAAGAAAAAGTTCCACTGGATCGATCATTAACTTAGAATATAAGTGTAGAATGAAATAAGTACAGTTATTAGTCTTAGGTGTCATTATTATACTTTCAATTCATTTTAGTAGTCACAACACTAATCACACGAATAAGTGCTTAAAAGTACTTACATCTACAGATATATTTAATTTGTTGTCGACAATTTATTCTTCTAGAAAAATGATTACCAGGCACTGCATGTTGTGTACTAATATTAAAATTGTACCTGAAGCTTAAATGCTATTTTATGCTTTTTATAAATTCTGTGGTGTTATAAATCAGTACATCATGTACATATTGCTGTTTAGAGTCCAAATCTAAGCTAGCTTACTCTTGGTCCCGGCATAGCCAGATAGGTTAAGGCGTTGTAATCTGAGGGTCGAGGGTTCGAAACCCCGTCGCATCAAAGATGCTCGCCCTTTCAGCCGTGGGGGTGTTTATAATGTGGCGGTCAATTACACTATTCATTGGTTAAAGAGTATCCCAAGAGTTAACGGTAGGTGGTGATGACTAGTTGCCTTCCCTCTTCCTTTTAAACTGTAAAATTTGGGTCGGCTAGTGCAGATAGCCCTCGTGTACCTTTGCCCGAAATTCCAAAAAACAAACAAACAAAACAACCTTACTTTTGTGTAAAACTAATAAAAACTATTACGACTTAACAAATGTTCTGCTCAGACCTTCGAATGGTCACCCAACTATTGTATGTGAATCGCATGTATATGGTGTTTTTTTTTCATTAAGCGTGTAATAGAGTTTCGAAATTTTGCTTCGGGCAGCTATCAAGTTTTTTTGTTTTTTCTACATTGATCATATAAGTGGAGGTGTAGCGTAAATAGTTGGTTTTCCAGAAATTCAATCTTCTTTTATGTAACTATTGTTTATGAGACAACTGAAGACCCTTAAAAATAAGCATCATGATGTTATTTATGCTAAAATAATTGGAGATTTTTGAAATCTATAAAACACTCACAAATATAGTTAACTTGTTTTGTCTTTAGGAATTAAAACTCAGGATATTTTATACATTAATAAAATCCTGAAGGTATAAAGTACAAAATATTCAGGAAAGCGTGTTTTAGAAGATCATTTTTGACTAATTGTTATTATTATTTTCTTTTATACTAATTACGCATCACAATTTGGAATACACTGAAATTTGCTTGTAAATATTTTAAAGTTTTCATTTTTTGTTAAATCTCAAAATTTCCCGTTGTCTGTGGTCATTAACACAACATAGTATTCACAAAACTTGTTTTCCTTTGTAGGTTGGACCTTCTCTAGTTGACAGAGTAGCTCATGTGGATATGACATGGCACAAAGAAATCACATTCACGCCAAGAATATCAGAAGAAATTGACCTCACCCTTGACCACCTTTCTGTTCTACAAAGTATTGAATTACTTACTTTCTCTCAGTTAAAAGGTAACATTTTTCAAACGTTCATGGAATGTACTAAAGTGGTAAATTCTTTTAAATGCATAAATAAAGTTGAAATGATTTACATAACTTATTAAACAATGGATATATATATATTATAAACAACTGAATAGCTTATAGATGACAAACAGTTTAACTATAAACCGCTTTTCTTTATTTTTTTTTAATATTGTTCCGTTAGTCTACAGAAGAAATGATTGTGGGGTATATTAATAAAACCTGTGCAATATTACTAAACGCATCATTGCACAATGTGCAAGGTAGTGCAAGTTCGTTTGACTACCTAGCAAATAACAGCTTCTACATAACTATTGACACCTAGTAGTTTTAATGCAGAAAGAAAATTTTATGAAGCGTCATAATGTACTACACGCATATAGCTGCCTGAAGACAGTTTGTGTAATTTAATGTTTATGTGGCAGACAAAACATATCCACCATAGATATTAATTATTACTTACGGCTGAATCTATATTGATTTCGCTTATCATTTGTTTACGTACAGGGTTCCTGCTCTTTCGGACACAATACTCTTAGGACCACTTTTATTTTTTTAACCACTCCATGTGGATTTCGGTCGTGTTACACAAACATATAAAACGTTACATAAACGTCTCCTACAATAGAAACCTAATGCCATAATTTAAACGATAATATTAGGGGTCTTGTGAAAAAGTAACAAGCAATGTTAGAACGTAGCAATCAAACATTCATATGTGTAACTAACTACTGTATACGTGTCGCATGTATGTGTTATGCGTATGATAGAGTTTCAATATTCCGCTTTGGGCGTATATCGAATCGACTAATTTATTGTAAATACGGTGAAGCATGAACAATCCTTTCTCATTTGAGGTTGAAATTTTGAACATTAAAACAACAGTGACGACTTTTCTCATCGCTTCTGTCGGTGTCTCCATGTTTAATGTCAAGATACGAGAAATTTTTCTTCGGTGTTTTTCTTTAAATATTTCGACTAGACGTCGACTAGTGGTTAGTGTACCAAACTGAGAACCCGAAGGCTCTTGGTTCCTGATCCGTTGACAGGAAATCGGGCTCCACATTTTTGAGGCAAAGTGTAATACAGTAGTAATAATCGAATGTCATTATTCGATTAGAGTAGTCCAAGAGTTGGCGGTGGATGCTATTGATTAGTTGTACACCTTTGAAACTAGTCAATCACACCTAGTAGCAGCTAACGTATAGAACTTTTGTGTAGCTTGGCGAGAATATTCTAAACAAACGAACTTCACAGTCGTCTCATAATGTTATTCAGCCAGGACAAGAAATTCTCCAGGGTTAAGTCGACACACCAAACTTAACGCTATCTAACAGAATTCCTTCACTGCGGGCAGTTTGTTGAAATTAATTTTAATTGTTTATCATTATTTGCAATCGTTTCTCGCAGCTGATTACAATAAATTGAATTATGCGTGATCCTTTTATAATTAACTAATGGCTGTCTTATGTGTACCTTGGAGGCGAAATTTACCTTATTTAAATTATTTTAATAAATATAATTGATAAAGTAACCTAAATCAAATTATCTCAATTTTTTTAAAAAACTTTAACACTGCTTTAAAAAGGTTTAGCTTTCAAAAACAATACATTAAAGACAGAAATCATAACATTAGAAGAATTGATAATTATTTATCTATTTGTTTTCTGCGTTAAAGCGCCAGCTCCACCTGTTTTAATACCAGAAGAATGTACAGCAGAAAACAATACTATTATTGTTGCTTGGCAACCACATCCTTCAAGTTTTGTTGAATATTATCAACTCGAGTTAGCTGAAGTAAATAAAGGAGATTTTAAGGTGAGTAGAAAAGATTAATTTAATTCATATTGTTTTAGTCATTTCAACATTATTGTAGCTTCTTGGCAACCAGATCCTTCCAGTTGCAATAAATATTAGTAGTTCAAATGAGTTGCTGTAAACAAAGAAGATTTCTAGATGAGTGAATAAAATTGTTGATGTTTCTTTACTGATTTTACTGAACAGAGAAATGATGATTTTCTACTAAATATTCATGTCTGCTTCACACAGACTAAGATGACTCACTGTTACTCATACATGAGTAATACGATCTGTAGGAACTCCTTTAGGGTCATTTCGGTCAGTTATGACCACGAAGACTCAGAATCCCTAGCGATTATCTGTTACGTGTATGTACGTAACTGTCAATACGATTTATTATACAGTTGAGAACTTCCTGCGAGATGTAGTTATTAAGCTATATGCCGCCCTCATTCAGCGCTTCCCCTGAGAACTGACATGTTGCTCATTACTCACTAAGTTATTATTGAAGGTTTCTTAATTAACATACAACAAGAACTAGCTGCTCTTTCAGAGTGACTTTCTACTATTAAAAATGTTCAGTGTTCATTACTTGAATTAAAATCAAAATTCAGTTTTGGAAATTTAGTCTATAGATTCTCTTTCGTATTCTGAATATGTCTGTTTTGTTCGAAAAACATAAAGTTCGACCTGAGGAACAAATTCACAAAATTACTAAAGTGTACGAAATGTTGTGTTCTATTCGTTTGTTTGGAGTCCGATTGGTGGAATTAAAAGTACATCGTTAAACCTAAGTTATTTTCTAATTTATCATGTAATACTTACTATTGGAGAAGAACTGTAGTGAATCACGTGGAATGTCATACAGCAGCAGGCGGAACGTCGTACACACCACAATATGTAATAACATACAAAATCATTTGGAACATCATATATCTCTATGTAAAATGTTGTATACCACATTTTAGAATGTTATACTTCGCTATGTGGAATGTCCTGTACCATTTAAATCAAGAATACTTGGGTGGGGGAGCCGAGGGCGTTATACGATTGGGTTATGCTGATCAAACACATCAAATATATACAACTTTAAAAGCTGAGAGTTTCTCCACTCATGGCCACTGCTAAGTGGAAATGAAGAAGAATATAAAATAAATTGTGTCTCTCATCTTAGCATAATTTTCTTGAAACATGTAGTTGATCGTGCAATTTACCTGATTTTTTATTTAGCTTCAAACAATACAGATCCGGACTTACACTGTATCAAACTAATCTGTGAGCTTATAATTAGTTAATGAACGTTACTCCTATTGAATACTAGTACCATCAGAAACCCAGGAACCATTAGGATACTTCATTGCTTGTTACTGGATTCTTCTGTGACAGAATATTCGTAGAGCAAATCAATTTAAACTCATACTTACTCAGCACGTGATCAAACATAGAATTATTAATATACTACTACAACAACAACTCAATGCACTGTTCACATTCATCACACTTTAGAACGTTCAATTAAAAACCACGACTCAATGAATTGTCAGTATATCATACTTTCCTTAGAAACTTGTTAATAAAAATGATAATTAATTGTTAAAATATCATAACTAACATGTTAATGAAAACAATAACTCAATGATATGTTCAGGCATTATCAATATCTTCTGATATACAAACAGTGATAAAATGGTTGTACAGGACGAAAACTATTGAGCAACCAAACAGTGCAACATGTATCTTAGAAATACCGACAAGCAAGCAACGCAAGATGTCCGTGTATGACGGAGAAACAGTGAAATAAAATCGATGAAAGAAGGCCATATATGAGAGAGAAATAATGACATACAAACAGTGCAATGCCTGTTATTAAAATACAAACAATGCAATACCTCCATATATGATTGAAGAATACTGAGATTCAAATAATGCAAGCCCGTTTTTCACCAAGAAATACTGATATTCAAATAGTGTATAATGTCTTTTTATGTCTGGGGAATACTGAGATACAGACATTTATGCCTTATGTATAAAGTGGAAATACTGGGATAAAAAAGCCAAGATATCTGTGTGTGACGGAAGAATGCTGGTGTCCAAAAGTCTGAAATGTTTACTTTGATATAAGACATGAAGGACAAAGTGCTGATGTTATTAGAAGCGTATTTGAGTTTTGAACTAACTTACAATGCTTCATACTACATTATATAACTTATATATCTGTTATAGTTATTTAAAAAAACTAAATTTCCATTTTTTTTTGAAATTATAAGATAAGTAACAGTTTATAAGCTGGTCAAGTTTTGACTTAGTTGATAAGGTACGTTTATTCCTGGTATGTATAAAAAGATAGTTTACTCAACTACAAACTGGGGCAAAAACTCTTTCAGGTTAGTTCAGTTTATCAATTGTTGCTTATCATATTCGTTTTATTCATAAAAAATATTAAAAATAAAACTACTTGTACTTACTTTGCCATGACATATTGAAACTAATATAATATTCTTTGGTATCATATAAAAATTTAATATTTCAGAAGGAGAGTGAAAGAAAAAATACATTTGTTTATAAGATTCTACAAAGCACTGATAACTAAATAAAAAATAGTGAAGAATCATATTCTCTGATTTCTTGACAACCGTCCGCGTTCTATCGCTGAGAACACGATTTTAACCTATAAATATGCTGCCATCTTTCCCCTAGAAATGCATATTTCTAGAAACACTCTATTGACCGTAATATAGTCCTGAAAAGGTCCAGTTATTAATATACATTCCATAAAACACTATAGTAGCAAAGTATAGACTAGAAACACTTTTATAATAAAATAGCCCCCAGAAACACAGTAGTGGTAAACTACTGTCGTAAAAATTCTACAGTAATAAAATACTATTCTAGAATCCACGTGCTCTTTACTCGTCAGAATAGTCCTAGTAACACTCGTTATCCTGCTCTTTAAAAATATAGTTCTAGAAACACTTAACCAATATAATATTGTGCAAGAGAATTTGTATGTCTTCATTTGTCTAAACAATTTCAGTATCACTTCGTATCTTTGTCCTTTAATTATTCTTCTAGAAGCACGATTCAGTAAAAAATATTGTCTCAGAAACATACTTCAATAACATGTTATAGTCCTAGAAACACACTTCAATAATCTGTAGTAAGTGAAACTTTATGTGTTCATACTGTATCCCATCCACAGACCTGACGTGCCAATATCGTGTCTTATGGAGACGCTTGGAATGTCAACATTGTGTTTGGTATACATTTCAAGTGTCGGTAACACTGACTTATATACTAATTTGTACTGTGTATAAGGAACACATACTTTTATCAAATCCGTGTTTCACACTTAAGTTCAATGTTTTTATTACTGCGTCATGACCCATTTAATAAAATTAATGTACAGTGATTATGAAAAATATGCAATATTGTTAAGTTTGTGTTGTCTGAACAAATTTGGATTAAAAGTGCCTTATGCATGAAGATGTTTCAGCAGCGCATCATATAATATAAAGGTGTTTGGTCAACGTTTCTGTTAGACTCGTCACGTTAGGTGTAAAATTGTGTCAATGTTTCATTTAAACAAGTCACATAACGTGAAGAACTGTCTCAATGTTTCAGTAAGACAAGTCACGTTACGTGACGACTTGACCTGTGTCAATGCCTCATTTAGACAAGTTATATTACGTTGAAAGTTGTGTTTGTTTGTTTGGAGTTAAGAACAAAGTTGTAAAAGGGTTTATATTTGTTGTTGCCAACACAGATATAAAAATCCAGTTTTTAGCGTTCTAAGCCTCCATTGTTCTAGCAGGGGGTTAAGAGTTGTGTCAGTACTCTGTTAGACACGTCAGATTACATGAAGAACTGCTTCAGCAGTGTCTCTGCTAAGTAAGCATTTATAAAAAAGGTATAAAAATTGCATGGCCTAGTAAACCCTCCAAGAGCGTTCTTCCATCGAAAGTTATGTGATACCAGAGAGAGATGAATATACGTGTTGGCTTGCAAGCTAAGAGAAACATCTTAGTGGCTTTGTTTCTGTTTCTTGTTCTAAACAACGTACTCATCAGGAACAGTCTATCAAATGGGCAAAATAGGCAGTTGCTCAGTACCTACTGCCATTAGGCACCACGCTTTGAGCATATAATTTATAATAATAAAAGTGCATATCTAGGGGTCTGTATGTGGCCGACATAACTTCGAGAAGAAAGAACATAGAAATTTGAATTCTTGCACTTCTACTAAAGTGATCCTGAGGGTGTGCAACTGAGTATTATTAGTTATCTATGTGGTTGAGCGCATGCGCGTGCGCGTTCTTTTTATGAAACAAGCAGGCGAAAAATCACATAGAAAAGAAGTGTGACCACCATATCTACAAGAAGAAAGATCTAGAAACCTGAAATCTCGCACCCCCTACTAAGTGAACCTTGTTGGTTTGTGCACATCTGCGTTTTACTTATCCACGCCCGTGATTATCTATTTAATGAGGCAAACTAATAAAACACTACCTAGAAAAAGTGATTCCTTATATCACAAATAGAAATCAAAGACATACATACATACATATATGTTCGTACACGCTGTACATTATTTTAATGAGGCAAGCTAGTGAAATACCCCACAGAAAATAAGTCGTTCCTTTTTATAACAACTTCTAATATATAGAAAAGTCAGCGCGCTTTTGTTAAAACGCATTCCAGTGATGGCTTTGATGCCATATTGCTTAGCAATAAAGGTATGTAGGTTATACCTTTATGCTAAAACGGATTCTGAACACATACATATGGACACAGAAATCTAGAATATAATTAGCTATTAAACCGGGCCGGGCCGGCCAGGCATGGCCAAACATTTTAAGGCGTTCGACTCGTAATCTGAGGGTAGCGGGTTCGAATCACAGTCGCACCAAACATGTTTGCCCTTTCAGCCTTGGGGGCGTTATAATGTGACGGTCAATCCCACTATTCATTTGTAAAAGAGTAGTCCAAGAGTTGGCGGTGATGACTAGCTGCCTTCCTTCTAGTCTTACACTGCTAAATTAGGGACGGCTAGCGCAGATAGCCCTCAAGTAGCTTTGCGCGAAATTTAAAACAAACGAACATTAATAATCAGGCACTTTCTAGGCGATAAATAATAAAATATAAAACGTATAAAAACAAAATGATAAACGTATTTAATTTCTTTAGTTTTTTATCGTTAATAAATTTAGTAGATCAAACTATATGCTATTTTCTTAAAAACGAGATGGGAAGACACTGGTTTCTAATTTACCCAGGGTGTGTGTGTGTGTGTGTGTTTTCTTATAGTAAGGCCACATCGTGCTATGTGCTGAGTCCACCGAGGAGAATCGAGCCCCTGATTAGGCGTTGTAAATCCAGAGACATATCTTACCCCCGCTATTACAGCTAGTACGCTAAAATCAGGGGTTCGATTCCCCTCGGTGGGCTGAGCAGATAGCCCTTTGTGGCTTTGCTATAAGAAAAACACAAACACATCCAGAGACATACCTCTGCACTAGCGAAGAACTTTTACTGAGCGCCACCTCTGCCTTAATACAGCACTAATATACACGAAAAATACTAATATTTCAAGAACTAGACCCCAAATCATTTGAATTGAGAAACTTAAACATTAAATGCAAAGAGTTTGAATAAAAATCATACTATGGTGTTGTAAGGTTTCGTGAATGAGTTTCTTTTTCAACCTTTTCATAAGTGTATGCAATTTTATTTTTGGAGCCTCTTGAGATTTCCTTGTTTTAGGTCATGAGAATGTTTGCTGTCAGCTCTACTTTATATATATACATATTTTTTATGTGTTATCCGAGGGTAAGGGAACTGGGATAAAAATGGAAGACGAATCTGTTTATAGAAAGTGCTAACGCTCACTTCTTTATCCTTATAATAGACTTAGTTATAAGTACAAGTTAGGAAATGAGAACACTTGTTGTTAGGCTACACTTGTATATGTATATATAGTTTTCAAGAACTTATATACAGGTTTCATATAAAATCGTTCGTTGCCAAATTACACAAACATGTGTTTTTTTGTTTTGTTACTAAAATAAGCTTTAATTAGCACTTTTCTATCCAATTGTAACTTTAAAGTAACAAAAAAAAACATATAATTGGAAATAATCACTTTGCACAAGTTATCCACCATGAAGTTTATAGTGCGTCTGGAAAATCAGGCACCATCGAAATGACTAATAAATATTTCATAAAATCCTATTTGTGATAACTGTCGTTGTTCGTAGTACTGCGACGCTAATTAGTAAGAAAACGCTATTATAAAATATAGCACCAACGATACGTGTATTACATGTTTAATCTAGCAAGACAGCAAATCACCATTGAAACGTGTGTTATACATTTTAGTCTAGTAAAACATAGTGTAACATATTGTTATATGCTGCATCTTAATGTTATACACAACTGCAATCAGGCTTCAAAAGCAGATTTACAATGTATTCACAATAACAACACTTACAAATAAATTCGACACAGTAAATAATGAAACACCTAAGCGGGAATTCAAACCAACAACAATAAACAATTTATTATGAATATTGACATATCAATAATAATAGAATCATAACAGGATCGAGAGAAAAAGAATAAGAAAGAAAAATACTAATTCAGAAACACACAAAAAACAGCAAGTCCAATATACAAATAATACGTTTCAATATCACTATTCATCAACAAACAGCAATAATTATATCCTTCAATAACTATCTCGTGGTTCTCTCTCTCACTAATAATCACTGTGTGTTTATATTTACACCTTTTCTATCGGTATGGGCACAGACTGTTTCAAGTTTGACACATCAGACTCACTAACTTACATAGTAACACAGCTATTCCAAAACATTGGTTAACTTACATTTAACATGTATCTCTAACTAGTCTCCGATCTATTATGTTACATACATTGCGTATTGTGACTTCAAATCGCCGAAAATTTGAATTTAGAACTTGAATGTCAATATACAGGGTGGCCTGTAAGTCCCTACCCATCCATATATGTTATGTATCCAGTGTGTCTGTGTTGTCTCTCATTCTCGCTGCATAATATTATGCGATGCCACGTTTTGTGAGACAGCAGGGATTATTGTTCCAAATGCCGCGGTGACAGCTGCTTTCTACTAATCATTAGTATTAAAACGTTATTTAGACACAACAGCAGATGCCAACAAGATTGGTACACACAATTTCCTTTCTTAACAAATATCTTTTACCATACAAATAACAATAATACAATTGATAATAACGGTTGTGATAAATATTGGTTTACATAAAAAGTTTTACAAACTTACAAACAATTCTCAGTCCTCTATCTGGTCTGCAACTGAATCTTTTATCGACGTTCACGGAGAACAAATTAATTCATTGTTAATACACAGGTACACTTTTCTTGAGGGCTAGCCAACTTGAAGTATCCGTACGTTTTCGCTGACAACAATATCAAATGTTCCTGTAATAATACTGACGTCCGAAGTTAATTCACTGAAGTTAAACGGTTTATAAGCAGGAGTTCAAATATCTGTAGTTTCCGATTAATAAGAGCTTATCACAATTATATTTCTGAAGTTTACAGTTACTGACTATAGGGACAAAACAATATCCTAAAACTGTCTCTCCGCGTGTTGCGATGGCTAGCTTTTATGCTCATTAGGCGAGATTCTCTAAAATTCACTTGGTAACAATATTCGAAGTTAAGCAAGTGCTTTCGTAAAACATACATTGTTGATTCTTGCATTTGAAAATGTACAAATTTAGGGAAGAGGCGGGACTTGCGCAATACACGTTTAACAATTTCTGTCACATGCGTCAAACTGAAACAAACGTAAATATTTAAATATATGTGTAACAGTAAATCCGTTACAAAATGAACATAAATTATTTCTGAATGAATCATTCAATACCAAATTTATAAACAAAAAAATACAAAGTCACAATTCAACCTTTATGAAAAAAATCACTGCTTGGAGGACAATGAATTGATCTAAAATGTAAAATGAACACATCGCTACAGTCAAGGTTCAACACAATCTATTCACAACACCAAAGGGTAATAAGAACACACTTGTAGTACTACTATATTCTTGTTCTAGCGCGAACTATCATATAATAAAATATTTGGATAATTTCGTTTTGATTATGTAAGTAGTTAATTATAGACGGCTTATGCTTGCTAAACTTCTCACATTATTATAAGTGACACAACCAGTAAAAAAATACTTTATAATAGCACATCACTAACAACACATTACAATATCATATAAACTACAATACATTATAAGAACACTTCACTAACTATAATTACAGTAACATGGTAAAAATACACTATACTAACATAATGTTGATTGATTAGAATAACAATAACGCATTGCTAACAATACGTTATAATAGCGTCATATTTTAAAATCTTCAACAGGGCTGAATGCTGGTTATGCATTTGAAATATTAACCGTATTTAATTTGTGTGTGAAAGCACATTTAACCATCTTAGGTCAACTATATCACCCAGAGATGAACATTGCTTAGTGACGTAATACAATAGCATAGCACGTGGTACAAGATTCTGGTCACGAGCATTCTTTTCGTGACTCAGTTGATTAAAATCCACCAAGGGGATTAGATACAAAAATAACGCTTGTGAAAAGGAGAGAACAAATAGGGACAGAACAGCGCACTATGTTATCGTTGTTAATTTCCTCGTGTTTTTTTTTCTTCTTTTGAAAGATTAAACATTAAAGCAGCGTATGAATAAAAAAGTTTATTACATCAACAACCTTACCGATAAACAAGAAGTAAAGCGATGACCTATACTACAGAACTTTAAAATGTACAATTTTGGCTGAATTTATAATAGTTTCTAATAAGGTTCTTTAAATATCATTTGTAAAATATATGCATGTATGTTAGAAACTTTAGTCAAAACTACATTATTTTAAAAAAAGGATTAAATCTTTTGGTGATTGAATTGTGTCTTAACGTGAGTTACGTAATAATGAACATTGGGAAGGAAGACATTTCTCCAACGAGATCGTTTATTTATCTCAAAGTACGGCTAAGCAATAATCTATAAATTTTTCACACCTTCACTTTCTTATATTCTGTACTTCAACGTGATTCCCAACAATAATTTATAAATCTTCCACACTTTCCATACTTTTATAACCTGTACTTCAAAGTGCGTCTGAACAATAATTTGTAAATGTTACACATTTTCTATATTATCGTAATTTGTTCTTCAACGTACATACAAACAAAAATTTGTTTTTAACACCTTCCATATTATTTATACAGAAAGTTAAGGTCTAGTTTTGCGTGTTACAGGAAGTTTACAGTGGCTCCGACACTATCTGTAGGATAGAAACTCTCCTCTTTAGCACATTATACAAGGTTCGAGTCAAGGCAGTGAACAACATAGGCCAGAGTGACTTCTGTGAAGAGATATCTATAAGGACCGATGAAGGTTAGATGTTTTAATAGTTTTTATGTTGGATTGGTTTAAATAAATTTAACATCTACGATTTCAAAAAACTTCAGTTCTAGGTTTATTTGGTAATCTTAGAAACCTCAGTATTCTCTGAAATGAAAGTGTATATTGTGCCCATCTGTAAACTTCACAAGTGTACATGTTTTCATTTTACTGTTGAGTTTTATTCGAATATTTTGGATTAATAGAACTTTATGTTTTACTTTCGAGCATCCACAGAACGACTCATTTCTAACATTGTCATTCACTCAAATTTTTAAAACTTGTTTTCTTTGGTGCCTTTTAGAGTTTAGAAAATCGTCGTATATTTTTCAATCGTGCACAAACAAGTTGTTTTTCTTTTAAAGACATTGAACGATCTGTTATTTTATTTACTCTAGATAATAACCGTTAAAAAGAAACACGACGTAATAAACAAGAACTTTTGTTTTGTTTTTGACAGATCGGTAATTGTACCCAACTCATCTGCTTCGTGACTGGAAGGTCACTTTTTGTGTGTTTATAGGAAATCCAATCAATACGTAGAACACGTTAAAAATGCCCGTGGGTTTTCAAGATTTTCTCGAAATTTCGTTTTTTCATTAAAGGCACACCATTTGCTTTTCTACATAGGTTAAGTATACTATGCTTCGTTGATGTAACGTTTAGTTTTCTTCAGCATTAAGAAAGATATCTCCTCGAATGTTTCTTCTGACGGCTTTCTGTCACTTGAGCTTAGCCAGCGAAGTTGGAAAACAGAATTAGGTTCGATCGATCGCAAGGTTAAGGAACGAATTAGCAGACGAATGTGTAAGAGACTTTCCTCTTGAAGTTGCAGACGTCGTTCATCACTAAACTTCTTTATCAAGCCCTTCTTTGTAACCGAAACGTGACGTGTTTATATTAATATTTTTTTTTTCAATTCTAAAAATACTATAATGGCAGTTTGATACTTACTTTATCGATAGCTTGTTTTTACATTGAATAGTTATATAACTTATATAATCAATGAAAACTGTGTGTGTGTGTGTTTTTCGTATAGCAAAGCCACAAAGGGCTATCTGCTCAGCCCACCGAGGGGAATCGAACTCCTGATTTTAGGGTTGTAAATCCGGAGACATACCACTGTACTAGCGGGAGGTTTAGCGAAAATTAAATAAAATAATAATTTAAAAATGCGCCAATTTAAGGTTTCAGTCATCAAGAACTTGAAAACATATGTTAAGGTTTTACTGATTTTTCTTATGTTACGATGCTACTAACTTCTCGAATATGCATCTCTCTCAGACCAAAATTTCCTGTTCTATTTAGGTTACACTCAGTGAGTGCGGTTAGGCATAAGTAACTTTATCTTTCTAGACGTTTATTGTGCAGCTTTGTGCTTAATTCTAAACAACAACAACAACTAGACGTTTACATAAAACAGCATTTGTTTGCTTGTTAGACTTTTAAATTACTATTATCGTTTATAACTGTAATGGACAGTCAATAAACATCCATTGGAAACAGTTTCGTGACACGTTCTGTATCATTTATGATATGCTGTATCACCAGGACTTTTTAAATAATGCTTCATCATTTGTAACGACGTACATACGTCTGTCACGTGTAAGCTACTGCTTACACATCCGCCCTTTAGGCTTTATTCCGCAAATGTGTTTTCAGAAAAGCTTGTGAACGTAGTTCTTGTGTCGTTGTTTTTCGACCTAAAACTATGGGAATCATATATTAACAGTTCCAAAGGAGATCCCAACTTCAGCTGTAACGAACTGCTGTGTTTACGTACTGCTCCTGGTGACAAACTATTTAACTTTATTCACTACCCCTAGTTTACTACTAGTTAGTCGTGGAGTATCATTTTTTCTCTGATGGAAATCAGATCTTCCATTATTTTACCGATACGATTCGATACTATATATACCCATCATTTCGAAACGCTAAATTTGCATTTCTTGCGTGCTTTTATAATTACGGAATCGGAAATGTATCTGATGTAGCCACTCCAGGAATATTAAAACGGAATCCACTTGAAAATCCTCGAATTTCAATTGAAATAAAACAAGTTAGAGCTCTTAAACTGTGTGATTACAGGTCATGGGATTGGCTAGGGACAAAATTACCGGATATGTAAACGCATAAATTGCTAACATAGCTGGTAGAGCAAACTTTTTTGTAGTTTAACGTATTTTATCACCGATTCTTTTCTAACATTTTCTGATATGATGTATCTCTATTTTTCTGTCCAGTGGCTTGGTTTAATCTGGATCCTGTAACTGCCCATCCTGATATCATTCTATCCAACGAGAACCAGACTGTCACTTGCAATAGCTATGAACATCGGGTGGTACTGGGTAGTCTGGGCTTCTCACAAGGAGTCCATTATTGGGAATTCACGGTTGATAAGTACAACACAAATGCTGATGCCGCATTCGGCGTTGCAACACTGGATGTTGCCAAGGATATAATGCTGGGTAAGTATACAGGTATTAGTAAAGATGTCTCGTTAAGTTGTTATTAGCCTATTGATGTTGCTA
This sequence comes from Carcinoscorpius rotundicauda, assembly GCA_011833715.1. NCBI lineage: Eukaryota > Metazoa > Arthropoda > Merostomata > Xiphosura > Limulidae > Carcinoscorpius > Carcinoscorpius rotundicauda. The sequence goes on from CM022398.1 coordinate 61,191,586, forward strand.
AGGGTATCATGCTAAATAAGTTTACCAGTTTTTAGTATATACGCCTCGTTTTGTTGTTACTGATTTATTAATGTAAAGCCATCATGTCAGTTAATGCTGCTAAGCGCATGATATTGGACAACGTTTTCATCTCGTTACGATTTGTTTTCCATCAGATAGTGAAATAAGATAAAATTTGACACTCATATTGAATTTTTGTACTTTTGTACTCTCCTAACGTGCAGACTTATCTAAAAGCCTTGACATAACCATAGTGTAAAGTGTAGAGAATAATGGAGTGTTTTTGTGCTGTTTAAGGTAAGATGCTAACGAAAAGCATGCTTCGCAGTGACAAGTTAAACTAACTCCAAACATTAATTATTTATTTCATCTAAAGAAAAATAGTTTTCGTTTCTGTATGACTTCACTTATAAAACAAAAGATACCAAGGAAAGAAACAGAAAAGGAAATTACTCGCAACGTAAAAACAAATTGTGAAATTTTTGGTTATCGGAAACAGATCTTTGTCGCTCAGCTCATTACTTCAACGCTGTATTTCACTCAAGTTTCAGAATGTTAAAAGTGATTTCTCGGCACCCATTATTACAATTAAGAGATTTTTTTCCCTTATTGAAATATCTTTTCATTTTCAGGTAAGGACGATAAGGGATGGAGTATGTATATTGACTACCAGAGATCGTGGTTTCTCCATTCTGATCGACATGATAACAGAACAGATGGTGGTGTAGGCTCCGGTTCAGTAGTTGGGGTTTTGTTGGATGTGGATCAACATCAACTTAGTTTTTATGTTAATGATGAACGTCAAGGCCCAATCGCTTTTACTGGGCTCCACGAGGGGATGTTTTATCCTGCAGTCAGTGTGAATAGGAACGTCCAAGTTACTGTTCAAACAGGACTTGATCCTCCTACAGACGGCAGTGACCACGAAAGTGAAGGAGAAGGGAAAGGCGTTGGATAACTATTTAGACGTATCCACTAGGCAGTAGTAAGGTCGCTAAAGTATTGTAAAATGCATTTAAACATTAAAATGTCACAATAGGATTTTAATGCTTGTTTTGTAAAAATGAGATGTGAAATCGCACACTTTAAAAAGATATATACTGAAAGAAATTTCCTAAAAGCAAAGAAACAAATAAAAGTTTATGTTGTGTTAGGCCTCCTTTTCCTGAGTTTCGATTTTTGTCGTATATTTAAAAGCATGAATTATAAGAAGTTTGACTGTTTGTTTTGGTATATTTGTTTTGGAATTTCGCCCAAAGCTACACGAGGGCTATCTGCGCTAGCCGTTCCTAATTTATTGGTGTAAGACTAGAGGAAAGGCAGCTAGTCATCACCACCCATCGCCAACTCTTAGACTACTCTTTTCCCAACGAATAGTGGGATTGACTGTCACATTATAACACCACTACGGCTGAAAGGGCGAGCATGTTTGGTGCGACAGGGATTCGAACTTGCGACCCTCAGATTACGAATCGAATGCCTTAACCCACCTGGCCATGGCCTGACTATGGTACATATTTTATGAAATCTGATTTATATGAAATATTTACAAATGTACAGAAACAAAATAATGTAATAATACTTTGGATTTCATTTTCTGATGGGTTGGGTTTAATCTCCAACACATTTTTCACTTTTTTAGATGTTTAGTGATAAGACACATTCTCAGAATTAGTTTAGGGTGGGTTTGGCGGGAATAGCAACCATTAATTATTTTATTTTGTTTAAACAAATAATTGGTAACTTCTACTCTATAAATCAACCAAAATTGTCTATTATGCAATGAATAGAATCTAAACTTCATCAAAGTTCATTGGTTTTAATAACGAATTTTACATTCTTCAGCTACGCAGATTTCAAATATAATATTCGTTGTTTCTATCACGAAAGAATGTTTTTACAAATAGGGGGAAAAACCCTCTTACTTACACCGAACTGTTAATTCGTTTAACACAATGAACATTTTTTATTGTTAAGTTTGTCATGTTTGCTTTATATAACTATCGATAAAACTCTCACGTCGCAATTGGTCTAGAGAAATCTCTAGCCAGTGGTTGACAGCACTGCAAGCATAAAAAGAAGGGACCCGATTTTAATTTTATGTAAAAATGCATATGAAGTTTTATGAAAAAATATACGTGAAGGAGAAAAATGGATATTATTTTCGGATTAAACGTATAAGAATAACTGTTGAAGATGTAAAAACTTCAAGACAATAAAGCTGTAGAAATCCTTTGTTATTTACCATATGAGATATTTAAAGGTGATATTTAAACATCAGTTCCCATGTGGTTTTTCACGATACCAAAAACTGGTCGTTCACTGGGTCTGAAGGAATACTGCAATGTTCCATATTGAATTCGATTCTTAACAATGGATACCAGGTTTTATGTTCCCTCTAAAATGCTGCAGACAGAAAATATAAACTTCATTAAGAAAGCATTTCTGTTAAAATTAGAATAAGTGGTAGTGGAATGACTTCTTTAACTTGAGTTCAAGCAGATAACAAGAATTATTAATTCAGTTATTTTTCTAACTGCATGGCGGTGAGATAGAAAGGTGTGCTAACAAGCTGATGTACGTACTTCCACACAGGATTACTTCAAGACGCATCGCACATGAAAGAATAACATACTGAATAAAAATTAACAAAAATATTCAAAGCGCTCTAATAGAAGCAGAAATGAAATGTTTATATTGGGTGTGGTTGGAAGATGTCATAACAACAGCTTTAACCTAGTTTTACTTGTCATTACTATGTAGAAAAAGAGCTTCAAAATGAATTCGGTTATTTAATTTGGAAAACAAAGCTACTTTCATTGTCACTAGTTCTATTTAGTAACTTATTCTCAAAAATGATCTTCCTTATAACAGTGGGAATTTTCTTATTCATCCTATAAAATTATTTTTATTTAACAGAAATTCAAATAAAATGGCTCAAGTCATTTTTGCGTTTTCGAGTTTTAACTAAGGTGGACTCTATAGTTTTGAGCTCGTGACCAGTCAGAATATAAAAACTTTACAATATAAAAATTCAAAACAATCATCAACAGCTTGTCTCTGTTTTAGTGAATACTTGTACCATCAAAAGCAGAACATGAAATTCAAATCGATGTAATTTTATTGTTTTATAATCAAGCATAACTGAAGTAAAGTTGGTGAAATTTAATTTTTACTATTTTATAATAAAATATAATTTAAGCTATAAAACCAGGCATTTCAAGAATCTCAACTAACCGAATGTTCGTATTTAGATAACATCATTCAATACGTTTCTGCTACTTTAAAGATCTTATCATCCCCCTAAGACAACGTTATTATTAACGTTGTGTCAAATTATGCAAATAGAAAACAAACCCATCTTATTTTCAGTTTCATAAATTTTTATTATCCCTTCCATCTCTCATTCTTTAAGGAATGATATAACCAAATCATTGAGAATTCCATTAACACATCCAACCTCTCATCTTACAGAAACTCAATCCACCCAGATAAGAAAGAATTATTCCCACTGTACTAAGGGATATATTCACATCAACTTAAAAATCCTTGCTTAGCAATCCATTTATGAGTGGTTAGAAAACTCTTATCCAAATGTTCCCCTGTGGCACAGTGGAATGTCTGAGGAGTTAAAACACTTGAATCCGAGTTTCGATGTGGTTTGCAGAGCACAGATAGCCGATTGTAGAGTTTTGTGCTTAATTACAAACAAATAAACTTATCCAAATATTTAGTTTTAGAAATCAACACTCATCAACTTCGTTTAGTAGTGTCTATTATCTAATCCAAAGTTCCATGTTCAAAAAATCCAGCTCTCTCTACTGTTCTGTCTTCTATTTGTGAGAGTTACATCTAATAGCCAACATACCTCATTATTTACAGTATTAAATGATAAAATTATCATTACCTCATTATATGTTTCTAATGTTTTAGAACAGTTTAATATTTGTGTTTAATATAAACTAGATATAGTCACTCCATTTTCTGTATTCGCTAATCATTTGTTTCTTATTCTGTCATCAAATGAAACACCTACGGGTGTACTTGATAAACATTTATGGTTATCTTCCGCTACAAACCAGTACGTTTCTCAAAATCGCACATATTCTTTATTTTCTTAATAAATTTTAGGGAAGCTGTTAAAAACAATGTAAGCTTATTTCTATTTTAATTATGTTGGGTTTGTTTTAGTTGTATCATGATGACTGAAGAGACAGTGTTTGCAAAGTTGGTATTAATGAACGGATGAAATTATCTCTACTACACGACAAAACTGTGAATGTTGCTATTATCTCTACCAATTCCCAAAAATTGTGAAAAAGATAGACAGGTTTTTCTGATAATGATGGTTTTTGCTTAAGAATTACTACATCAGTTTTAACGTTCAAAGTCAATTGTTTGTATTGTATGAACCTACTTTCTTGTAGTATATTTATTTATTAAAATTTCCTGTGTGTTAGTTCTTTGTATTTGAACTGTAAGAAGTCTGAGATATGTAAATAAATTGGACGTTCTTTAAGATTCATCTCGGAGAATTGTGAGTTGATTACAGCTGTGGAGAATACACATTTGGGGGTGTTGATTACAGACTTAGACAACATATAGTTACTTAAGCATTCATCTTGGTAAGTTGTTACAGACATGGAAAAAAGCACATGTACTTTAACGTTTGTCTTGGGGGAATTGATAACTGTAACGGATTTACCGTTTCACGTTTATTTTAATACCTATGCTTGCTTCAGGATAGTTTGCTTTTTGCATGTGACGTACAGTGTTGGTTATGTTTAAGACAAGTTCCGCATGTTCAATAAATTTGTAGATGATATTTGAGATTAAGAATCAACTATATTTGTTTTATGAAAACGCTTACGCGTTGGAAATTTGTTGAACGTTCTCGAAATTCGTCTTAAACTATATAAACCAACGTGCCAAGAAAAGAGGTTTATTACTAGTCAGCTACAATCAGTGTACTATAAATCTCGAAAGCTATAACTGTGATTAACGCCTGTTAATAAAAAAATATATATAGAATTTGACCAGTATGTAAGATTTTGAATATTATAAACCAGTTGACTGCATTGAATTAAATTCTGATGTTAGCATTTTTACGGGGACATTAGATATTGTCGCTGGTGGAACTTACGAGTGATTCCAGCTTAGCCAGTCGTCAAAATAAATATACCAGTGTATCAACAAAGAATGAATTTGCTCTTCGTGAACGTCGATAAAATATTCAGTTCCAGACCAGACATAAGACCCAGTATTGTTTGTAACTTTGTAAAACTCTTGTATATAAATAATCATTTGTAATAACCGTTAATATCAATTTTATTATCGTTTGTATATTAAAATATATTTGTGTTAAGAAATAAAATTGTGTCAATCTTGTAAGCAAATATCATAAATTTAATACATATTAACATTTGATTAACTTTTAAATTAAAATGTCCAGCTTTTTAAAATTATAACGTGCATATCATAATAAATTGGGAGGTCATGTCCGAGATCTAAATCAAAGACAAAATTTGATGCAAATTGAAATTCAAATGATAATTCAATTTATTATTTATCAGTGCCAACAAAATTTGATCATGTCTGGTTATCAAAGTTTTGTTGAATCACCGTAAAAAAATATAACAAAATTGAATTGCCCAAAGTCGCCAAAATTTTAGAATTAAAAGTTAAGTGTGTTTGTGTTTTTCTTACAGCAAAGCCACATCGAGGGAAATCGAACCGCTGATTTTAGCGTTGTAAATTCGGAAACATACCGCTGTACTAACGGGGGGTGTTAAAAGTTAAAGAAGCAACGAGAAAAAAATTAAATAAAAAAGCATAATGTTGAAATATTGGTGGATGATGATTTTTTGTCTGAGGAAGCATTAGTGAAATACTCCAGTGTCTCCACTAGTCAACCACTAGCGGGTAGATAAATATAAACTGTGTTTATAAGCTTAGCCGTAAAGAGTGTATAGTGCCGACTTTTAAAGTGTTATAATTGCAAATTTTATTGTAATAACAGAGTGAAGAAAAATAATTTGTCTTATCAATTTTGATTTAAAATAAATAAACCAGTCTTTGTGAACGTTTAACGTAAAAGAAGATTATTTAAAGCTCTTTACTCAACTGTGGTAATCGACGGGGTAAAGTGTGTGGATTTATCACTAATTATATTGTGAAGACAGAGCAGAGGAGTATGAATAGGCTTGCCAGTTGCGTTTTAAAGTAACTGAATCAGGCTGTGTGGATTTTGATGAAAACGAGACAACTATTTAAAGCTCTGGATACAGCTGTAATAACCTAAAATGTATATATATTTTTGTATATATGTTTTACTTACTTTGAATATATTATTTAAAACAACTGGGTCTTGTGCTTTCAGTTTATTGTTGAAATTTATTGCCAAAAAATCACTGGCACTTACTGTAAAGAATCGCAGCCCCATAAAAATCTGATATGCCACCTTTTTTCTAAATCCATTCAGCCGTATTCAAAAAATCTTTATAACACATTACTATACCACTGCAGTCACATAATAATTTATTTTAAACGCTGTTTAAATAACACTGTGTGTAGACAATGATGCTCAGTTGGTACAATTACGCGTAATTACCTCCACCGTCGATTTCACAAAAAGAGAAGTTCCGATAAATATGGGCTATGATGCAACTTAAACATTATAAGTTTTTGGAGGGTTAAGGTAAAAGGTAAAGGTCACAGCAAGGTCACGAAATTCCAAAAAACAATCTATATCTGTTAATATTTGGACCGATTTTTCACACCATGTTTGCATCATAAAATTTGAATTTGATGAAATTCGGCAAACATGTGAAGAATACTTTTCCTCATTGTCCTGATAATAGTGGTCCGTATACGTCGATAACGCTAGCGACATACGGGCACATTTTCGTATTTTCTGAGAACCGAATTTGATCAACGCTTCGTGACGGAGATATTCGATCTACTGAGTGTCCCTCTAGTAATAACTTAATTTGGTTTGTTGTTTTTACTAAGACCAAACCTTAACCGCAATAATTAACACAGTAAACTATACAAATACCAGAATCAGGCTAATTTATATATTCTGTAACAACTGTGCTGTTTAATAATTATTATGAATATGTTAAAATATAATAAAAATGTTGGTTACGTTCGTATAAAATGTTCTTGGACATCGCATCTTACTAGCACACTGGCCAGTTAATCCGCTTTTCTTTCATGTATTAATATTACTCTAAATTTGTCTATATGACTTATCCTTTCATTCAGCATAAACAAAAGTTGTGACAATTAATGATTTTTTTTCTTGAGTGAATGAGGATAGTCTTCCTGGATTTCTAAAAAAACAAACTAATATATTTTCTACTACTGCCTCCATCTTCATATCTTTAATTCTAGATTTACAATAAGCATGTAATATAATATAATGAAGTTCGGTTTAATACAAATCCCACTCTTTGTATAAATTACATCAACTGGTGTTAGTTCTTCCATGAATGTGTGTTTATTCAACCCTATTTTATATGTGAAAAGTATTCAGTGACATTGCAAAGTATAATCATCTCTGAATTATATATAAAAGTGTTTTATTTATTATCCTATAATTAGGATTTCAAAAATAAAATAAAATATAAAGCAGCAAACAACAGTACCTAATCAGTGTATTCGGTAGCATCACTTGGGTGTGGTAAGATGGCGGACGCCTGGCTTTAATATCGCACCGACTAACGACATCCATGTAAATGCATAAGTGGTTTTCACCCTTGATATCATATAATATAATCCTGCCTTTTAAAACCTTGGTTGTGTTATAATAGTGAGTCTCTATCCCTTAGCGTGGATGGTAGATAGTAGGATGTTGCTTGGTGGGCCATCTTCCTTCTGCTTAATAGCTCGAAACTAGGGATTTCAGCACATATCGCTAACACCTTTGCAATAAACAGAATATGAAATAGAGAATTTACACTTTTATTTTAGTTGTTTTTTCCTTCTTCAGTGAGATATGTTATCTAACAAATTTAACTCGAGCTATTGTCAAAATAACATTGATATATCGATATTTATAAATTTTTTGGTTAGTTTGTGGAAGATCAAGTGTATTTTTTGTTTTAAAAATTTTAAGCTTATATTTTTTCTTTTAATATCAATTGTAATTCGTTTATTTTAAAAAAAAGCAAGCCTAGAATCTTATTTTGGGTACAAAGGCCAGGGTCTAGATAGTTCGGAACTATATTGATGTCGTTTGGAAGATGCATTGGAAATATTTTGAAAATTTCTAAATCAGTAAGTTTCAAGAACATATTGAATTTCTTCTGAATTAGAGCTGTAGATATTCTGTTTTGGTCGATAGAAAGCCCGAAGACCTCAAGATAATAACCGTTAATAGGGTTCCATATACGTAACAATATATGTACTCTAGCTAGGGCATTGTGTAGCACAACGAGATGGTAATAATAACTTTCTCTTAACGCAACAATGTAAAAATAAGTTCTCAACAGACATATGCTTAAAGCGTTTCTGATACACAACAATGTATGAACAAATGCTAGGAAAATATTCTTGGCGCACAAAAGCTATGAACAAAGCAGGAAATTTCATAATATGTAACAATGTACAATAATGGTAAGACTGAATAGAAAATAACTTTGGAATGTGTGTTACTAATAGAAGACAATAATAAAGTTAGAACCTACCGCAACGATTTAAAAGTAATGTTATGGATTTCCTGGTACACAATAATGTTTGAACAATGGTAAGACAATTCCTAATACACAATAATGTTTAAAAAAGTATGAGATTTCTCGATTACTCAACAATCTGTAAACAATACTAAAAGTGTTTCTGACACAAATAAAGGTGTTACTTATAGAGAAAAATTATAAGGGTGTTTGCTACAGATAAGAATGCACAAGCAATGCTAAGACCATTCGAGATCTGAGGGTCGCGGATTCGAATCCCCGTCACATCCAACATGCTCGCCCTTTTAACCGTGAGGGCGTTATAAAGTCACAGTCAATGTCGTTGGTAAAAGAGGAGCCCAAGAGTTAGTGGTGGATGGTGATTGCTAGCAACCTACTCTCTAGTCTTACACTGCTAGGTTAAGGAAGGTTATGGCAAATAGCCCTCGTGTAGCTTTGCGCGAAATTGAAAACAAACAAACAAACATGGATACTTGTTACTGTTGCGTTAGCTCAAAGCTACACAGTGGACTATCTGTGCTCTGTCTACAGAGAAGAATCGAACACTAGATCATAATGTTGTAAGTCAGTAAACTAACCGCTCTCTTAGAGGGAGACACACACGGATTTAACAACTAGATAAGACGAACTTATATGTTCCTTTCTCAACTGGTGATAAAGTTGATACTCCTAGTGTTATGCTAAAACGTTACTTTACGTATTGTTTTTTACCCGTTAACGCATATTTAAAAACATAAATTACTTAATATCATTTTATGATACTTCACAAAAGTTTTATTTTTCAATTTTGAAACAAAGCTAGCATTATGTATTTTTTTATTTGTATGCAAGTGGTTTAAATTTGTTAATATAAAAGCTGTATGTGAAATGTAGAAACTGACCTATAAACTGTGATTTTGTAGGATTGTTTTTCAGCACAAAAATATACATGCTTTTTATTTTGTTTGTTTGTTTTGGAATTTCGCACAAAGCTACTCGAGGGCTATCTGTGCTAGCCGTCCCTAATTTAGCAGTGTAAGACTAGAGGGAAGGCAGCTAGTCATCACCACCCACCGCCAACTCTTGGGCTACTCTTTTACCAACGAATAGTGGGATTGACCGTCACATTATACACCCCCACGGCTGGGAGGGCGAGCATATTTAGCGCGACGCGGGCGCGAACCCGCAACTCTCGGATTACGAGTGCACGCCTTAACGCGCTCGGCCATGCCAGGCCACATGCTTTTTAGGACGAAAACTTTCCATACTGGAATCCTCACTGACATACTTATGGTCTCTCTGAGTATATAAATTATCAATGTTAGAAAAATTATATTGGCTTCCATCAATAGATCTGAGTTGTTCCTGTAAGTGGTGCATTCTAACGGTATTCGTGCCTTGGAGCTCTTCTCAGAAAATAGATTGGACGTACAGTTCACCGCTTTCATTTTCATTGCATTCATTGTTATACACATAACCTCCTCTATTTTTAGTTCATAGCCCCAGGCCACCGTTACAGTTTGAATCCACAAAACAGATCTCATTTTCTTTGCCCTTGTAAGAATTTGACCTTTTCAAAAACAGCTCATAAAAACATCACACAAGTGTTTAACCGACAGATAAAAACATCATACAAGTGTTTAACCGACAGATAAATGCTGTAAGGTTTGAAACTTTTCAAAATACTACGTCTGTAAATGTGCATTTTCTGTCACAACGAACATCAGTATTTAACTCTTAAACAGCAGAACTGTTGTAGGTAGCAGCATCATTTGATGACATCCGCATTTTAAGGATTTGAAAAAAAGTTTTGGGCAAATACAAATGTTATTGTTAATAACTGCTTAAATAACTTGACTTTGTTTTCTGAATAGAAAGTTGCTTGTTGTATTCATAAAGTTAGAAACGCTCCAAAAGATGAACAATTATTCAGAACACATTTCACAGAACTCACCAAATATTCAAGGCTAACATTTATAGTTAGCGTCGAAAACAGCTTTTGTTTATGTATTTCTTTTTTTTTCAGATTAGAAGTAGTCACACTGTTTAAATTTGACTTAGATTTGATCATTGTAGCCACGATTCATTACAAGAATGTTGGTCCGAGTCTCCTATTTAATTACAATAGTCCCGGAGTTGACAGTGAGTACTAATTTACCCCCCAGTGGCACAGTGGTATGTCTGCGGACTTATACACTAAAAACCGGGTTTCGATACCCGTGGTGGGCAGAGCACAGATAGCCCATTGTGCAGCTTTGTGCTTAATTCTAAACAACAACAAAAAAAGGAGTACTAATTTATCAGTTCAAAATTAGGAACGGCCAAGCGCAAATAGTTCGTGTTTGGGGGAGAACCGAAAAAAACAAAAAAACGTCTCTGTTGAATCTCTACATTTTTATTTCAAAAAGATGTAATATTTTATACTAAAGAAATAATTTTCGTCATTATATTATTGAGTTATGTGGTTTTCTTGTGATAATTGAATAAATGAATTAGTTACAGGATTTGTAATTAAAAAGTACTAGTTTTTACAAACACTTATTTAAGTCTTGCTATGTTAACACACAAGGTTTGTTCGTTCTGTTAACAGCAGGAACTGAAACACTTTCGGAGTTCTTGTCCCAAAATATCCGAAATCATAGCCCAAAGAAGCGCACCAATGAAATCTGACGTCAGCTGGTACAAGTTTTTTTTTTAATAACAACTAAGTTCTGCTGTTATGTTAAACAACTTGTTTTAAAAGTTGGCTCTAAATTTGTTGTTTACATTGTACTGTTAACGTTGAAAATAGTAAAGTACAAATGTACACAATCCATTTAGTTCGCTATAAGAGATTATTTAGCAACATTAAAGAGGGCTGAAGCAAGATTAGTGACGTCGTTCATGACTATATCCTTTTGTTGTTAAATTAATATCATTCTAAAATGCATTTATAATATTGTACAGTATTATTTTATCGTTATATGCTTGCAATGTTAAAAAAAAATATTTCGGTTTCACAAAGTAACACGAACACTTCTATATAGTTTATTTTACACTTCTGTTTCACTGAAAGAAAGGCCCAGATGGTTAAAACGCTCGACTCTTCTTACTCATAGGGTGGCGGTTACACAAAACATGCTCGCCCGTTCAGTCGTCGGGGTTTATAATGTGACGATCAATCCAATTATTGATTGGTAAAAGAGTAGCTCAAAAGTTGATAGTGGGTGGTGATGACTAACCGTCTTCCCTCTAGTCTTACATTGCTAAATTACGAATGGCTAGCGCAGATAGCCCTCGTGTAGCTTTGAGTGAAATTCGAAAACAAAACAATCCAAAAACATTGAGAGACATTACGTTGTACGTTTGTAATTCATAGCAATATGTAGCATTATATGTACTGAGACACTTCAGAGAAGGTGCAGTGTAGTAGGTTCTCTTACAACAACTTAATTACACCACTTATGGATCAAAAGGCTTCAATCAGAATAAACGTACCTACTGAAAGATAACATACACTAGTCGTGTCTTGAACAACTGAAACACGAAATAAAATAAGGGAAGAACTTATAACATGAAAATTCAAGTTTTGTTTAGGGACAAAACGAGTAATATATTTTCAAAACCATCTTATTTTTTGTTTTAACTGGTGAAAACTATGATGTACTGTATAATTCACACATTCAGACACATATTTATATACAGTTTGGTTTGATTTGAATTTTAAGAAAACCCTAATTAAATAAAAATATTTTAAAACATGTTGCTTTTTTATTTGTGAGCAACGCTTTATTTAAAACACGAGCTTCAATATTCATGTTAAAGTAAAAATATCTGTTATGGAACGCTTGTAAAAACAGACAATCTGGTAATTAGTTATGTCTTACAAGAACTCAAAATCGGGATACAACATCTCAATACGAAGTGTTACTTAAAAGCTAGGAAAGAGTTTTATAGAGAAATATGTTGGATATACAAAAGCGTTTAATATAAGAGTTATTATTTAGTTTATTTAGTGATTTAGTCTAATCATTACTTTGTTTTCGTAATAAATGCAAAAAGTAATTATTTTAAAACCTATAGTTATGACAAATCTCGTTACGTAATTTTATAATAGTCATAAATTATAAGTGTAATTCAGCTGTTTTAATATGACGAGATATTACTCGAACATTCTGTACTTTTCTTGTTGTGAGTATTGTTATATCATATACACGTAGTTTTTTAAAACGTTCTAGGCCACAGTTGGGTATTTATGTACATACAAACGACCAAGTAAGCCAGTGGTTCCCAACATTTTTTATGCCCGCACCTCTAAAAATTTTAATATGTTCTTGCACCCCTCACAGTAATTATTTATTTGAGAGGTGGCCAAAACAAATTTTTATAATTAGTTTTTAATGATGTATAGACAAAAAACGAAACATTTGGAAAATAAAAAATATTACAACTATCTAAAAGTTGCATGAACCCTACCCTTAATATAAACAAGAAACAAACTGAAATGTTATCTCGCACCCCCTGGAACGCTATCTCGCATCCCTGGTTGGGAACCACTGAAGTAAGCGAAGTTAAGTAAAGTAAAGAAAAATGGAGTCAGCCAGCGTATAAGTGATTAGTCTTAAAGTGCAATTTTTATAGTGAGTGTCACAGTTGTGCTGCATAATAGAGATAGTAAAAATAACAGAACCAGGCTGTATGTATTTTTGAGGGAAAAAACACACAATCATTTGAAGCTCTGGATACAAATGTGGCAACAAACAAGTTAGAAAACGTTAAGATGAGGAAATCGAAGTAAGAATGCACAGTTGTTAGTTTAGCCGTTAGTTTAGTGAGTTTTACAGTATAAAAATGAACCCGTCTGTGTGAGGTTTGTCAAAAAGAATTTGGTTTGGTTTGTTTTGATTTTCGCGCAAAGCTACTTGAGAGCTATCTGCGCTATGTCAAAGAGGAGACAAAAGTTTAAAGTTCTGGCTACAGTTATAGTAGCCCACGGGGTAACGTAGATGAATCTATAAGAAACAGAGTAGAGACAAATAATTTGTTTTTGTCAGTTGAGTTGTAAAATAATTAAACTGGCCTGTGTAGATTTTAACGTAGATACAGCTGTAATATACTGGCGTGTAAAGAATTTTTTTACATATATCTGACTTGTTTTTAATATATATTGTTAACAAGGAAATTGTGTATTGTCCATTTATTTTTTCCAATTTAACGCCAAAATATGATAGGCACCTACTATAAAGAAACCCAGCCCATATTAAAAACCTGACATGATAAAACATATGAATATAAAAATAACTTAAACATTGTGTTGGTTGGAATGTTTATATATCTTAATCTATTATTTTAATTCTTATTTGTTATTATAATAATACCTTTCTTACAAAGATTATTATGCATTGCAGGTTTAATAATAGATATATTTAGGACTGACCTAAATACCATAAGATGGTCGTGAGATATTAGATTTACAGCCAAAATATTCATAACATCGAGGTTATCTAAGTGATAAAAAATGCAATTTAATCTCTATAAATAAAAAAGTGAGGAAAGGATACTTAATTATTTATATCTTTACTAGATGAATTTTTAATTTATCTTCGAAAAGATAGCTTGCTGTAAGAAGTTTAATTTTAAGAAAGAACTTTAGATATGAATAAAACGTATGAATACGAAAGATCACTTAAATATTCAGAAAACTTTACAGGGAGGCAAAAAATCTCAGATATCATTAAAACATCAAGAAATAATTTATAGGAAATAAAACATTTGAATTTTACGAAGATATAAAACAGCTGAATACAAAATATTACTAAGTTATTAAGAAAACCTTAACATGTAGATGAAAACATCACAATGTGAAGGATCATTTTGTTACGTATTATTATTTATATCGGCCCGGCATGGCCAGGTGGGTTAAGGCGTTAAACTCTTAATCCGAGGGTCGCGGATTCGAATCCCTGTCGCACCAAACATGCTCGCCCGTTCAGCCGTGGGGGCGATATAATGTGACGACCAATCCCACTATTCGCTGGTAAAAGAGCAGCCTAAGAGTTGACGGTGGGAGATGATGACTAGCTGCCTTCCCTCTAGTCTCACATTGCTAAATTAGAGACCGCTAGCGCAGATAGCCCTCGAGTAGCTTTGCGCAAAATTAAAAAACAAACAATTATTATTTATTTCGGACAAGTTTCCGATTTATTGCAATGTGTATTACTATCCCAAATAACAATAATTGTGAATTGAGCTTAATAGTTAATTAAAATTTAATATGTATTAAATTTACGTTACTTGCCAATAATCTTTATTCACCCAGTTTCCTTTTTTAACGCTAATATATTTTGATATACAAACATAAAAACAATACAATTTATAATAACGGTTATTACTGATAGTTATTACAAATGGTGGTTTATATACAAGAGTTTTACAATCTTACAGACAATACTGAGTCTTGTATTCTGGCTGGAACAGACTATTTTATCGACGATTCAAGTCCACGATAAAAAATTAATTCTTAATTGATATTGATTGTTACACCTCGCTTAAGATAGCGACACCTTTCGTAGCTCGGAATTTAAAAAACAAATCCAAACAACTTTCTTAGCTAGCTTCACACTGGTTAGAAGTTCACTTCTTACTAAAGAAGATATTTAATATCCTTGTTGAATTAATAACATCCCAAATAATTCACTGAAGTTGAACGGTTTTTAATGTTTGAAATCTATAACATTTCTGATCAAACTTTGTAATTTTCCGACAAATAGACATTGATCACAATAATAGCTTCCTAGGCCTAGAGTGTAATGACTGTAGCTGTCCAATAATATTTTCCTTCTGTCTTTTGGCTCGCTGAATTTTGTAATAATCACGCGAGTTTGTAAAAAATTCAGGAATATTGTTATACGATTTCTTCAAACAAGTATTGTTGACTTTTGCACTCAAGAATTCTCTACAAGTTTCGCAATACAAAGTTAAAAATATACGTTACAGGCAAAAAGAAAACTATGCAGAAACAAAAGTAGGCACTAAAATAAATGTACAAGAGTCAATTTGTTACAAGGTAAATGTTAAGAATGAACATTATGTGAGCGATCTAAATGTATCGCTTAAATATTAAGAAATAACTTGACAGGGAATTAAAAACACCTGAATAAAAATAGTGCTTGAACATTAATACATAATTTTTCATAGGGTTAAAAGATCTGCATACGAAATATTACTTAAACTTTAAGAAACATCTATCTAGATATATAAAACAGAGTTATACGAAATATAATTTAAAGATTGAGAAACAAATTCACAGAAACATAAAACATCTGAGTTTTAACTATCACTTTAACAAGAAATAAGTCTGCATAGAGATAGAACATCTAAAAATGAAGAATTACTTAGACATTAAGAAAGAACTTCAAAAGGAGAAAACTTTTGAATATGAAAGATCATTTATACATATAAGAACCTTTTGGGCAGATAACATATATGAATATGAAAGGTCCTTTAAGTGAATAAATAGATAAATATAAAGAAAAACATAGGAGAACAAAGAATCACTTTAATATATCATATGCTTTACAGGGCGATAAGAGAGACATATAGTTTTCTTTAGCAAGTAATGTGCTGATTATGAAAAACTTTGTTTGTTTTGAATTTCCCATAAAGCTACTCTTTAACCAACGAATAGTAGGCTTGATCGTTACATTATAACGCCACATAGCTGTAATGGCAAGCATGTTTGATGTGACGGGGATTGTTACATGCGTCCCTCAGATTGCGAGTCAACCGCCCTAATTAGTTGGCCATGCCGTGCCATTTATAAAAGGCAGCAATGCCTGTTTGTATAGGTTTAGTTTTGACTTAAGGCTACGAAAACCAATTGCTCCAAAAAAGAAATAAAAGATATCTAAAGAAGTTAAGATACAGAAGTAACATAAAAATAGTATAACAAACATAATAACACGTAAAAACACTCTTACCTTGACCTGTTCACCTATTTCAATGACTGTGTCAAATATAAAAAGATACTAGTTGAAACTATGTCGTCGTTGAATACTAAAATGATGACAAGAAAGTAAAATGTGTGTGAAATGTGGTGACAAGTTTGAAATCCGTAGCTAATCTGAAGATTCACTAAATCGACTTTGTCCTTATTAACTCTATGCAAACTAGATGGCTAATGTTTATTTCAGACTTGATTTCTTCATTCCAAAGCTGCTATTAATTGGAAAAGTTGGAAAGGGTCCTTTAGCAGTCATATGGTCACTAACAAATCATGGCTGAACAAATGAAAACAGAATTTAGAACTCTTCATTAAATATAACTGGAATAAATGGAGCAGTATTAATTAATAAAGTGCTGAAGTTTCCAGCTAGGGTTATCCAACTCCGGACAGGTAACAAGTTGGAATGATAATAAGCCAAGGTAAAATTACCTTATCATTCACTAATGAATATTCAACTTTACAATTCAAACGCAGATTAAAATACCATCCAGTAAGGGGTATGCAACTTATCTCAGTGATTCAAAGGTAAATAAAGGGTAGGAGTACTAAAAAGCCAATGTGGAAGTAGCTAAGTATCCAGTCATGGGTAGGCAACTTCTTGTTGCAATTCTAGGATAGATCATAGGTAGAAATAGCAACAAGCCAATGTGTAAATAGCTCGTCGGGAGTATTCATCTCCCGCTCTTTTAGACGTTTAATGATAACTCTCAAATGAAAATGATAAATTAGTGCGGGATTGTCAGAGCGCATCTAATTTCATGCAGTAATTCAATAATAAATCAAAAGTGGGAAAAGGTAAGAGGCTAAAGTGAAGTGACTACTATATACTATAGCTGTCTTGAAGATAAAACTATCTCTTTTAACTCTCCTTGGATACACAGGCTAAAAGACAAAAGCAAACAACCTATTTGAAAAGCATTAATTCAAATGGGATAGTGTGTCGTGTGTCACAGCTTTACAGCATACAATATGGATAGCCGTGTACACCAGAAAACAGCAGAAACGTAGAAGGTATTCTAAGCTGAGGAAAAGTGGCAGGCTCCTGCGCATTTTAAAGACTGGTGATTCAATGTTACGCAGCGTTTCTAAGCAGAACCATTAGTCAAAGCAATAACTAGAGATCGAAAGTCCAATTGAGCTCCAATACTTGTTTATAAAAGAACATCATCTCCCGCTCAAGAAGCTGGAGAGATAACCCACAGAATATCTAATGCCACTTAACTTTTAATTGTTTTCCGAGGAAAGTAGACGTCAGTGTATCGTCAGGAACTGTAAGAACTTTGTTATCACTTGAATCAATGTATGCTTAGAATATAAATTAAAACTGCTGGTAGTATGGAAAACTGCAACACATTTGCAAAAGTCCACTTAAATATTTGACTAAAGACAGTTTAGAACTACCTCTCAAAAAGAAGTCATATTTTTATGATCAATAAGAAATTTAAAAGCATCAATATAAAGGCGGTTTGAAACAGATAGAGTTGTTTCATAAGATCTTAACTTCTATAAAAAAAGTGACATTCTAAACAACATCTTAGCAAATGATGAGGTTCTTTTTAACTAATCACAAACATATCGAACAACATGGACCCCCAAGAGAACTTACGCCAAAAAAAGTTACTAGTGAAAATATGTAAATAGCCTCAAGGATGTTTGACCCATAATTGTTCCTCATTGTTCAAAATCCAAAAATATAAGATGTTTGCTTCCCAGTCACTGTTTATATTTTGCTCTAAACGATCGGGAGTATGATGGAAGATAAGATGCGAGACGTTAGTTTAATCCGTAAGTTATCTTGCTATCTGATACATCATATGCACCCTATCATCCCAAACTGCAATGAGATTTCAACAGGTTGGGCCACGAAACCCTTTCTTAAGCCCATATGCACCTGCTGCTAATCACGAGTTTGGGTGAAAATTAAAACATTTCAAGGTTTTATGTTACAAAATGTAAATATTGTATAAACAGTGTGATTGGTCATATTTTTGACCAAATCATCAGCAAATCGTTATTCAACAATGGTACGACCAAGCTGTAAGAGAGCAGTTAAGGATGAGTATTTACATAATGTGCTTGTATTACAGTCATTATTGTTATGGTTTTTATTATCTCAAGAGACATGTGTAAGAGGTCTATAACAGGATTTCGTGCAAGTTAAAAACAACCAAGACTTTAAATACGAGGCCATATGAAACAATTCACATACTTTGCCTCGATACTGGGTTAAAAACGAAACAAATGAATGCATAGGTTGTCACATATAGCCAGTTTTTACAAACGACATATATAAGACGGCTGTTACACGATTTGAAAAGAACGTCTGTCTCTAAAATACCAAAACAATTAGATTCAGTATTTATTTTCATCCATGAGTTTAAGGTATTACGGAGAATGACCTCAATATGAATCTTCAGAGCAGTTAGCCCAAATAAGATTGTTGTCCTTAGGTTGTTGTTGTTTTGAATTAAGCACAAAGCTACACAATGGCCTATCTGTGCTCTGCCCATCACGGGTATCGAAACCTGGATTTTAGCGTGTAAGTCCGCAGACATACCGCTGAGCCATTGGGGGGCTTATCCTTAGGCATACACGTTTTGACAAGTAAGTAACCTCAACAAAATGAGCCAACAAACCACTCCAAGCCCTTTTGTGGATAAATAATAGTAACATCTTATTTGAAAGAGTCTTTAAGAGCAAGCTCATAATAAGGAAGATAGGTACAAGTGTTCATTTACAAAGGGATGTTAAAATACAACTAAGAAACTTTCAGTTTGACCTGCTTGAAGTTTTAAAATTGAAGTTTTTTGTTTGGAATTAAGCACAAAGGTATAGAATGGGCTATCTGTGCTCTGCCCACCACGGGTATCTAAACACAGTTTCTAGTGGCGTGAGTCCGCAGACATACCACTGTGTCACTAATCACGAACAGGAATTCATATGAAGGCAAGATGGTGAAAAAAGTTAAGGTGCTCAAAATGTCGCTGAATAATGTAGAAACAAACAACATAAAATAAATAAACACAAACATCGGTGATTCTCTAGGAACTGACCTGTCGTTACTCACAAGAGTACAAAGCACCTGCAAGAAACTTTGGCGTTCACTTGAAAAAACTGGGAAAATATAGAGGAATATCTTGTATTATAAAGTTCTAAACAAGAGGCTAACAGATAATAAAATTAGATTAAAATAATACTCCTAGTTAAGCAACAAGCCAAAAACAAGATTTTAACTTCAGTAAAAGACATAGAGAACTACAACATTATCACTTTTTTGTTCCATAACCAAATTATGTTAGCAACATGGATAGCTCAACTTTGAAAACATTGTGGCCGAACAATACTGTGTAAATACGCAGATAATCTGAAATCTGCAGCCATCAGAGATGTGCGATGATTTATGGGTGGTTGTTTAAAAGTGGTTAAGAGTGAATTATTATAAATAAGTAAAATATGGAAATGTTAAATAAACTTTTCACATTGTGGAAATTAAGTTGTAGAAGAGAAAATCAGGTATTAGGGCAACTACACTAATCGTTCTGAACTGGTAAAAATTATTCTAAAAATCTTGCTCTAAACAGACACATGACAGTGTCTGTTTGATCAGACCATGAAGTTTGTGGATGTTAAAAAGTCATATTTAGCTTTGAATTAAGTTCCCAAATTTAAACATTTCGGTATCTAAAAAATAGCTCATTGTTAAGGCTTTACATAAACTGTGTTAAGAATCCCATTTCAAATATTTCCATACCTGGACAGTACTCATTCGTTAAGACTTACAATAAAATTGGTTTTAAAAATCTACTTTCATACATTTTCTATACATAAACAACAGCCTATTGTTAAGAATGGATAAAAAATATTGTTAATAATCTAATCTTAAGTACTTAAATATATTGACGGTAACTGGTTGTTGAGACTTTGGACAAAGTTTTTGTTAAAATCCAATTTCAACTTTTCATTACATAAGCATTAATTCATTATTAACTGTTTTATACAAAGTTAGTGTTAATTTCCCAATTTCTAACATTTCGATCCATTAATACCAGTTGGTTGTTTAGGTTTTAAACAATTTAATTATTTGCTGAGTTAAGTTTCAAACAGTTTGAATTGAACAAATATTTAAAAATATTAAAACGATTATGGAACCTAATCACATCGTTAAAATCCGTGCCACCGTGTCAGGCCACCGTTTACCTTCACAACAGCTTTCCTGGAAGTTTCAGTTGCAAAGCGCGAAGTCATAAGTTGTCGTGTCCAAAGCGTACCAATCCGCATTACTTCTATCTCATTGTTACGTATTTTTTAATGTTTTAAGTTCTTCGTAGATTAAACGCAACAGAAAAACTCAGATAACAGCTTGTATAATTTATTACACTAAACTATTAACAAATATAACAGATATAACATAAATTATATAATAACAGTGACAGATATTAAGTTATAACATTCGAAATTAATTGCAAAACAAAATAATACTAGTTTCAAACTTCAAAATTAATCACAATACAAAATGGTACTGGCCTGTATCTAATATAATAATCTAAAGTGAAAGTCTCAAATTCCTGTCTAGGGTGTGAATTTGGTCCCACGAAGAAATTCCGAAAGAGTTCACAGTTCAATAAATTCGCCGTCTCTCAGCACAAGCAGTAATTCAGATGTATCGTAGAGATTGACGAAATAAAATCACAGCTTCCGTAGATCTAACTTCAATCACAAATCCAAGTTGAATATTCACAGCAAACACTTAATCTTTCTCAAATAACTAAAACTGATGCCTGAATCTCACTCTTATTCTTCGAATAAAACTAATGACTGAATCTATCTTCTTTTTTCGAATAAAAACTGATGACTCAAACTCTCACTCTTTTCTTCGAATGAAACTAATGACTCAATCTCTCTTAATCAATCCTGTCTCTCGCATCTTCGTCTGTTTAAATATTTAAGGCCTAAACTCCCCGAAAGACCGCGAAAGTTCTACAGGTCTCCAGAACAATCCGCATATGTCCGTTCTTGTACGAGACTATACGTCTAGACACGAAGTCACCAGCACTCATTTACAAACACATGATTGGTCTATTTAATTCAAGAAAATTCTAAAATGTTACCCTAAATGAATAACAAAATATTAGTTTAAACTTCGAAACAATAATATCAATATGGAAAAATGAATAATAGAAATGAAAATTTAAACACAACACGACATGTTGTCGTTAACAAAATATTTACACATATACATAACATTAAGTTACAACATTCGAAATTAATTACAAAACAAAATAATACTAGTTTCAAACTTCAAAATTAATCACAATACAAAATGGTACTGGCCTGTATCTAATATAATGTTCTAAAATGAAAGTCTCAAATTCCAGTCTAGGGTGTGAATTTGGTCCCACGAAGAAATTTCGAAGCTTAAATGAAGAAGTTCAGGAACAGTTCACAGTTTAACTCTCAGCACAAGCAGTAATTCAGATGAATCGTAGAGATTGACGAAATAAAATCACAGCTTCCGTAGATCTAACTTCAGTCACAAATCCACGTTGAATAATCACAGCAAACACTTAATCTTTCTCAAATAACCGACTCTCTTCTTTTGAAATAAAACTAATGTCTGACTCTCCTCTTTTCTTCGAATAATAACTGATGTCTGAATCTCTCTCTGTCTCTCGCATCTTCGTCTGTTTATATATTGTAGGCCTAGACTCCTCGAAAGACCGCGAAAATTCTACAGGTCTCCAGAGCAATCCACGCATGTTCGTTCTTGCACGAGACTACACGTCTAGACACGAAGTCACCAGCACTTCATTTACAAACATATAATTGGTCTACTTAATTCAAGAAAATTCTAAATGTTACCCTAAATGAATAACAAAATATTAGTTTAAACTTCGAAACAATAATATCAATATGGAAAAATGAATAATAGAAATGAAATTTAAACACAAAACGACATGTTGTCGTTGACAAAATATTTACACATATACATAACACTCATAATCCAGCGAATGTTCGAAGATTACCGTCCTTCAGCGCTCGTTCCAACAGTCCGATTGTATAGAAATCCATAATGCTGCGTCGGGAGACGTCAGTGATATTCTTTCATTCTCTAAATGTTTGGAAAATGCGACAATTGAACAGAAATTACGACTGGAAGAAAGCCTTAGCTTTGAAAACCCCTTCTCTGTTGGGCTTGTTTTTAGACACCGTACATTGCTTACTGCATCTGTAATACGACTAATTGTTGGTCTCTTTCTGAACCTGCGTGTGCTCTTATAGCAAAGTCACATCCGGCTATCTGCTGTGGCCATCGAGGAAAATCGAACCTTTAATTTTGGCGTTGTAATTCCGTAGGCATATCGCTGTTCCAGCGAGAAACCTTTCTGAACGATCTTGGTTTCTCTGGTTGATCCACATTTCTTTGTTTTCTCAATGCTATTATGTACAAGGAACATCGCCCTCTTGGAGATCTTAAATCTTCAATCCAAATATATATTTATGATCTGTATATATAAATATTTTTCGTTGCAAAACGTTGTTGCATGCATTTCTAACGTTATCATTTTTCGATGGTATCACAATATCTACTAATCTCTAAATGACATGAAAATGTAATTCTGATATATGTCATTCCATGAAACTTTAATTAGATGATTGGTTTATTGTTTCAGATACTCGCTTAAATGTACATAATAGTCGTCCCTAATATTTAACTGACATCACAGACGGACAGAAGGTAGCTGGTCAACAACACTCACTGACAGTTCTTGGACTACTGTAATAGAATAATGAGATTTGAATGAATCGCTTATAATGCACCTACGACACAAAAGTTTAGAGCACGATATTTTTTCTGTTTTATTTTGAGTTGATAAGACACGAATCGTAAACCCTAAGATAACAATTGAAGAACACTAATAACTAAGATACGTTTGACCCCTAAAATAATAGAAGTAGTCACGTGAATTAAGTTTCAACCTTTTGACTAGTGAAATGTATTACTTTTTGCTGAAGATTTAGAAATTATTGTTTAAGTTTCCACGTTTCATATAAGTTAAGTTTATCGTTTTGTACCTGAAGTAAAATAAAATCTCGCTTAAGCTGAGTTTAAAAGAAAACAGCTTAAGATAAAAGAAAAAAATTTCTAGTTTGAAATTGTTTCTTACGCTGAAAATAGTAAGAAATTTCTCTTCATTCACGAGATTATGATATTCCGAAGAAACGTGTTTGGAATTCTTTACAGTTTAGTCTAGAAATGAAACTACAACGAACGGTGATATCATTTTTGAAACAATGCATTCGCATGTTCATGTCGAAGGATTAAGAAATGCGAAACTCAAGCCTTAACCTGCTATATTTTCAAAGAATAGAAAGAGACGTTTTACGATACAATGATAAAGCTATAAAGGGTGAGCCTAAACCACTAACGCTGCAGCATAATTTCAGATACTCCTTGGAGTGAAAGTTCGCGTTAAGGTACTGCTCTGTTTTTCTGGTCTAGAGAATGTGATATTGAAGTTGTAATAAACCACGTTATTAGCAATTAAAATATCGTGAAAAGTTATGGGTAGAAGGGAAGCAAGCCAAACACTTCCGGTGGTTTCTGGGTCTATATCAAATCCAGTATTACATCATATAAGAAAATCTAGGTTTCCGTTAGTATTGCTGGTTAGTTGCTTGGCCTTGCTATATTCTCCCAACAGGCAGAGAATTGAAAACTTTTATAAAATTATAACATTTCTTGTCTATTGAAAAGAAATAAAACCATTACCATGATTATGCACTTCAGTATTTCACTACTTTATTACTTAATATAAAAATACTCATTAATAAACAGGATTTCGAGTATAATAAAAATTGTTTTCTTTACAATGTAACAACCATACAAGGAAATGTTAAATCTACAGTAAGCCACATTTCAAATAGTAATTGTGTGATAAGCATCTACAATTCTTTTAAAGCGCTTACATATATTTTTAACCAGCAGGAGGGCATGGCCTGTGGTAACTCTTTCATAAATTTGCTCAAAATTCTGAATCAAGCACAAAGTTTTCATAACCAGTAATGAAGAGATGTGGGGGTACGTGGGCTTAGTACAATAGACTGATCTCAGATCCAACTAGTTAGTATCTTGTTAGGTGGATTTATTTTGAATTTTTCATTTTTTCACTAGTAGAAGAATGTGAAGTCCAGTCAAATTATAACAATGAAAGAGTTTACAATTATTTGTTCAACTACAAGTTAGCGTAACTATTCACTGATAGGCCTAAGCTCACAATAACTACTAATACAATAATCTCTCTTATGTTTCATTGTAGAATATATTTCACGAAAGAACCCAATTGTTTATCAAAATTTCAACTTGTCTTGAACAAATGAAAAGACATCTTTAACAATGCTTCCTTAATTGGTAGAAAGAAAGAAGATGGATTATACATATTTATTTTCATCAAAGGAGTAACAAGACACATAACACGTGACGTATAGGTGTATTGTACTTTTTAATTTACCACAACTTTTGCTGTGGGCTGCAGTTTCACCTGTCATCAGACCAAAGAAATAGCTAGTCCTTTCACAATGATTATGTGTATATAATAGTTATAGACATTTTGGATCTTTGAAATGCACAGAAATAAATGAAACATTTCTTTCTTACTCCTGTAAATCTTTTACAGTTGTATTCTTCAAGTTTTTCACAACATTTACTTGGTCTGCATAGTGGTTGGTATTCTGGACAGTAAATTTGAGTCCTCAGTTTCTGTCCCATTCCCGTCCATTTGTACTCCTCACTTTGAGTTTTTTTATGTGCTATAAAAATGATGTTACAGTCCCATTTAGAGTAACATGAGAAAGCGGTTGTAGGTTTTTTTAATAGTAGTGGCTTTTCCTCAAGTCTTTCAGTTGAAAAACAACTTAAAAACACGTTAAGATCTAATTTAAACTTAACTTCAACATCGAAAAATCAACTTTGAAAAGGTAAGATGATGATTTAACCTTAAACTGAATAGGAAACTTCAGGTTGTAAAAGCTTACGAAGAATATTATGCCGTTTCACTTTCTTAAAAATTCAATATTAAGAGTATTTTTATTTAATTTTATTTAATTTAATATTAAGAGTATTTTTATTTAATTTTACGAACAAAATATTATTAAACCTGAAAGACTTAAGAATACCAATAAAACACCCTTCTAATTTATACACATTAATAAAATCATATTTAAGGAATATTACTCTTAAACATTAAAGAGAATTAGATTAAAAAGGCAAAATATTACAGTACAACTGGAATGTCCACTTAAATGTGTTTCTCATTGTTGGTACGAATAACGATAAACATATTTTCCTTAACACTTCACAGATCTTAACACAAAAATGTGTTATTATTTGAATTCATAGTTTTAATGCTAATTATCAAACTTTGAGATCTAGTCCTGGAGTTACCATTTAACAAACGGAACGATGACCATCCTATATCATTTTGTAGGAAATCTTAACAAAGGAAACATGTCAGGTTTGGTGACAAGTGGTAAAGCGATTCGACAGCTGTAAGCAGACACACACACACACTTTGAATATTTGTTTTCGGATAATAGTTTAGATTAATAACTCTGTATACAAAAATCTACATAATTAAATCATACAACTCCACTGTTTGATTTTTAATGTACCAATAACCGGAATTTATCATTCATTTGTTTATTGTTAAATATAGAGTTGCACAATGGACAACCTCTGGTGGGCCAGTAAGGAAGAAGTAAAGTATCGTACACCGAACAATATATTTATGATCTAAATAGAAGCAAAGAATTCTCTACAGACTACTCTAAAGCTGGTATTGTTTTCCAATTTATATTCAGACCACAGAGACGACTCACTTTATTTTCTTTTTGAGGAAATTGTCAAACTAACATCTCTTTTCTGATACAGAAGTTTAAATGCAGCTTTTCTACGCACTCGTTACGTTAAGTTTACGTTCCGCTGACAATAGAGTGATACACTTAAAAACAACCAGTCTGGCGCTTGACGAGTATCGTGTTTCTTCCATCTTGTTTAAGTTTTGAGTTGGGAGACGATGAGAAACTTTAAACATCAAATAAACTAGTTTCCCATTTTCCGACAAAATTATGATCTGAACAGAAATATATTATTTAACATTAACCTTTAAAAATGCAGGTACACTTTTATTTTCTGGCTATTGTTACACCTCTTTTGTTATCATACAACAAAATATATTACTACTTTTGTTCTTTCACCATATTTCAAAATGCACTAATACTAATGTCTTAGGACTATGTTCCCAATTGTGTTTATGCTAGTGCCTTATTATATGTGTTCAGTTGTATTCCTACCAGTATTTTATCACTATAAATACTTTTGTTTGTTAAACTAAGAACGATCAGTTAGAAATCCTTCAACAGTAATAAATTAACGCAGATTGATTATGTTTTTAATTATTATAATTTACCGTTTTATTGATTGTTTGTTTGTAATTAATCACAAAGCTACACAATGAGCTATCTGTACTTTGCACACCACGGTTATCTAAACACGGTTTCCAGCGTTGTTAGCTCTTTCACATATTGCTGTGTCACGGAGAGGTTTACCGTTTTATAACAGTAGTTCTTTGAAAATCCGAAGAAAATTGCAATTTTATCTTCTTTTGACAGATGTTAGGATATGGTTACTTGTTGATCAATATTAGGATATGTTAAATTTGTCATACCTCTCTAATTAGTACTTATACACAAACGAATAATAAAATTGTATCATAAACAATTTCGGTATTTTAAAATGCACAAGCTAGTTAAGCTTTGTTTATTTATCCGTTTTTAAGCAACAATTATTTTAAGTTAACAATTGAATATCTGTGCTGTACCCACCACGGATATCAAAATCAGGCTTTTAGCGTTGTAAGCCTTTAGACTTACTTATTGTTGAGCCAATAGGAGCACCAGTTGGGCATGAAATTATGCATCTTTGTTAAACTAAATATGACTTAAGAATTTCGAAACGTTGTTAAATATGACTTAAGAATGTCGAAACGTTGTTCTATACTTTATTTTAATAAAACTTTTAATACCCATACCAACTGTCTTGAGATACATTTTTATTTCAAGTGGGTTTCTCGTCATTACAGGGCATGAAATTGGTTAGGAATTTTATAAAAAATAAAGATATAAGTAATTCATAATCTAAACGAATGCCAGGTCATGTTTCTTAATTTTTTGTTATAATCCAATATTGTAAAAAGGACTTCTGAGATTTTGTCAACTTTTAAGATTTTCACATTTATTTTCGACTTAAAATGTGGCGTCGTGAGTACAGCAACGAGGTAGAAACGTTGAGCGATTTTCTTGAAAATCGAGCACGAGCTTAGTTCAGAGAAGCATGCTGTGTCTGTTCTTGTGCATTTTCTCGCAAAAGCATGAGTCGTTTGCAGTTGGTTTCTAACCTTTCGTAAGGTCTGTATGGAAAAGCCAATTTCTTATTATTTTTTTTAGTTTGCTAGAAGTCGTTTAAATTTTTTTCTGTCCATTTGACAAGCAGTTTACACTTTAACCAGCGAAGAGTGTGGGAGAAACGCCGAAATATGTGCATGCATAATGTGAGTAAGAAAAAAATGAACTGGTGACATCATATATATGGAATGTTACTTCTTATTATAAAACTTCTTGACTATTTAATCCCCCATGATCTATACTCAAGAACTGAAAACATCTTCAAGCACAAACTTTTTTCGCAGGTTTTCTCGTTAGAGTAGTATTTTAGCTCTAATGTTTTCTATATTTTGATAAATATTACTTTAGATATTTAACTTAATTGCAATTGATACTTTAATAGGGTAAGTTCTGATAAAAGTAGCGTAAGTTAGTCCCATGGTAGAGCTCTAATAAAAGAAGAGTAAGTTAGTCCTATGGTAGAGCTCTAATAAAAGGAGCGTAAATTAGTCCTGTGGTAGAGTTCTAATAAAAGAAGAATAAATTAGTCCTGTGATAGAGCTCTAATAAAAGAAGAATAAATTAGTCCTGTGGTAGAGCACTGAATTTCAGAGCCGAAGACCCATTTGCAAATCGTGCGATTTTACAAAATCTTCTCTGCACTCTAAATTATGTGTATGTTATAATAGTGAGAGTCAATATTTTAGCGTAGATGGTAGGTTTAAGGTTTTGCTGAATGGTTGTCTTCTTTCCTCAGTAGCCTTGCCATAAATAAAAAAAATGAAAAAGAAATATATTTATATTCCGCTGTTAATAACAAATATAAAACTATTAACGAGATATTATTAATAATATAAAAAAATGAATTTTGACTTTTGGTACATTAACAGTAAACGTGAAGGCTTAGGAAACTAAAATTCGGGGCTCAAACTCAGCTGTGAACACACTGCTGGTAGTATATTTGACAGTTTTACATTTAAGTAAAGAAACATAATTATTTGACGCAATATTTTTCCAAGTCAGACTTTGTCAACACATTTTTAAAGTTTTGATCAAATACAATCCTTGAAATACAAAGTAGAGACGAAGAATAAAATAATTGATATTTTCGTTTTCGTCAAAGCAGCAGAAAGTGATGATAACTGATTCTTTTTTGTTTCGGATATTCGCTAAAGCTACACAAAAAACATCTATGTTTTCCAGCCCTAAACATCTAGTGATCCAACATCTAGTCAACAACCGTCATTGCCAGCCCTTGGACTATTTTTATCGAATAGCGCGATCATGAACCATGGTCTCCATTATTCACAATCTGGCTCACTAACCACAAGGATAATCGAGTAGTTAGAAGATTAATAAAGATTGCAGTTGGTTCAACCACAGGTATAAAGAAAGACCCATACCAATTAATTACTAGAGCAAACAGAATTTGAATAACTTTTTAAGAAAATTAATGTAGAGAGTTGTCTTTCACTGTGGAATAAGGAACCTTTAACATAATCCTTTGAAGACCATAAAAAACAGACAAAAAGAAATGTTTTTTTTAAGTAACGCAGAATGTCTGAGCATATATTTTGGTTGCTTGTTTGAAGTTAAGTACAAAGATACGTAAAACCCACCATCTGTATCGAAACCCGGTTTTTAGCGTTGTATGTTCGAAGACATACCACTGGAGACGTTCTCTGTGCATCCATCATCATTTGTAATAACTTTCCCTCGAACATTTTAACATTGTTTTAACGACTTCTTTCAATGTACGGGCTACTTCTGATTATTCGATAAAATAATGCAAAGCCCTTATGCAGTTAATAGAGTTATGAATCGACTATGTGAGTATGGTGAGATGAAAACAATAAATAAACGAGATTTGTCAGTTAAAGGAATAACAATTTTATGGAACAGTAGTATTGAAGGAAAATTACAATAAAAGAAAAAACGAAATTAAAACTCCGTTTCATTTCTCAACAACAAGCCTTCAGAGCATAAACATGTCTTTCTGAATTTTTTTAGAAAATGTCGTCTGTTTATTTTCTCAGACTGTTCAGTTATTTTAACTTGAAGTTGAATTATACATGTATTTTAAAATTTAATATCTTAATCAAATTTTTACTCTAGTGATTAAGGCTTACGTTATTCTTTCATTTACTGTAATTAAGAGTGTTGCTCAGAATGTTTAATATATTTGATTTACATCTTATATCAAATTACTTACTTTTTTATTATACGCATTTTTAAATAATATTAGCCTGAATTTCCTGAGCGTCCTCCCAGTGGTTCAGCGGTGAGTTTACTGACCTACAATTATAAAAACCTGTATTCGATTCCCCAAGACGGACAGATCATAGATAGACTAACATGAGGCTTTACATTAAAATAAACAAACAATCAAATGGACTGTGAGTAAAACAAAAAACGCGGCTTACCTAACTAATGAATAAATATTTGCTGAACATTTATTATCAATGCTATAAGTGTAGCTACCAGTTTGTTTACAAAATTTAATTTCATTCCTTTAAGTCGCTTGTTTGTTTGTTTTGGAATTTCGCACAAAGCTACTCGAGGGCTATCTGAGCTAGCCGTCCCTAATTTAGCAGTGTAAGACTAGAGGGAAGGCAGCTAGTCATCACCACCCACTGCCAACTCTTGGGCTACTCTTTTACCAACGAATAGTGGGATTGACTGTGACTTATAACGCCCCCACGGCTGGGAGGGTGAGCATGTTTGGCGCGACCGGGATGCGAACCCGCGACACTCATATTCCGAAGCGCACGCCTTAACGCGAATGACAAAAAATAAAATAAGTTCATCCTTATTTTTAGATAAAGCTATGCGAAAAGTTTAAGACCGATAGCTTGCGTGACTTTTTGCATAGTCTTACGTAAATAATTTGTTCAGAACGTAACGGTTCTTGTTGAATAATTTTACACAAGTGGTTTGTATTTAGACCTCGATTCACATCTAATTGTGGATTGTAAAGGTATATCATTGTATTATTGAACATATACGTGTATGTATATCTTAATTATTCCCTTTAAATTTTACACCCCATGTACATCTTAATAGATTCCCTTTAAATTTTACATTCTATGTATTTCTTAATAGATTCTCTTTACATTTTGTACGTGAAGTAAGGGCTAAGTAAAAAAAAAAATCTTCTGATAATATCTGTTAGTTTGGATAACCACAGTTCGAGCTACAGAAGACTACCGAACTATTACTTCTATTAATAACACAGTGTGTCCTGCAGGTTGTATTTGCTGTACGACACATTACCGGGTGTCTTGGTAACATAAGAACAGCATATACAAATATTTATACTTATTACCTTATTGTGTTTTAGTTATGAATTATTTTATGTAAGTGACCCTGCTTTGATTATAAGTTACTAAAGACATCAAATTGTTCAGATGGAATTATGAATTACTAACAATATTATATCATTATTGACAGCAACAGAAACAATAATGTGATAACATAATTGAAGTGTTACAACTACTACATATACTTCGAAGGGGAACTGTACAACGACTACATTATTTTATTGCTCATTAATGTAGGGTTACACATAAGCCTATATTCGTTCCTTTCGAATGTGTTACTAGTGACGTCAGAATTGGCGACTTTGTTATTGTTGTTGTTTGGAATTAAGCACAAAGCTACACAATGGGCTATCTGTGCTCTGCCCACCACGGGTATCGAAACCCGGATTTTAGCGTATAAGTCCGCAGACATACCGCTGAGCCACTGGGGGCAGCGACTTTGTTAATCTTAGTGTAATCAGATACACTTGACACTTTATTAAGACGCAAATCGGTAATGAAACTTCCACAATCTTGTTTTGAGGCTAGTTCCTACGGTTATTTTCTGGACTACAAGAAATATCCTCATATTTTTGTTTAAAGTCATTATAAATATTCAACCATCTGGATATACCAGAAATGTTTCCTCTCTGGGTTGGCGATTGATAACACCTTAAAAACACGAGATTAAGGCTTGTAATACACTAGAATCACGAGATCAAAGCTAGGTGACACATTAAAAATAAGATATTCAAGCTTGTAAGACATTAAAATACTCGAGATTCAAAATTGTAACACACTGAAAACATGAGATTCTAAACTGAATCATATTTTGAAAAAAAATGTTGTTTTACATCGTTTCGGTAACCACACTAAGCCGTATATATACATATATTTATATAGAGATAAATCGAATAAACTAGCAACCATTGACTAAGATGCCTGTGCTACCGACATCAGTCAAGTTTCTGCACTAAACATTACATTTTCGCAAAAAACAAATATAATATACCACTTAGCCTAAGGATCTTCTAATTTCCTCTTCACTAAAAATTTTCCATTTGATTTCGTATGTAACGTATTATAATTTATTTCTAACGAGTCTCAGATTTATTATGTTTATGTACGTAAAGTATTATGATTTATAATAACAGCTATTATAAATAATGATTTATATACAGGAGTTTTACGAACTTACAGGCAATACTGAGTCTTATGTCTGGTCTGGAACTGAATATTTTATCGACGATTCACGGAGAGCCAAGTAATTCTACGTTGACACACAAGTACACTTGGCGAGAAAGCAATCTAGCTCTATTCTTGTCTAGCCTTACGTCAGTTTCTCACAGCTGAAGTTATGCAGTGTATTCATGGAAATACTAACGTCCGAAGCTGAACGGTTTGTAAAGTTCCAAATACATAAGTCCTGCATCTGTGATTTTCGTATTAATAAACGTTTATCACAGTTATAGTTTCCGATATTTATGGATTTGTAATATACTGACTGTAGCGACCTAACAGTATTATACTATGTTCCCACGTGTCGCAATGGGTTCCTGTTATACTCATTAGAAGAGATTCTCGAAAATTTAAGTGGCAATAATACTGGCATTTACGCATACATACATATATATATATACATTATTGTTTGTTTATTTGTTTAAAGTTAAACACAAAGTAATACAATAAATTATCTGTTTTCTTCCTACCACGGGTATCAAAACCCAGATTCTAGCATTTAAGTCGGCAGACATAACGCTGTGCCTTTGAGGAACTACCTTGTTGATTCTTACTCACAAGAATCTTCTACAGTTTTAGAGAAGAAGCAGGACTTGCACAATACACATTTAACAATATAAGTTACATACATTTCTAAATATATATTGAACTGAAACAAACATTGATATTAAAATAATATTAAATTCATTACATACACTTTATAGATGAGAAGGAAATAAAAGAAACATTAATGACACGATATCGTTATGAAGTTGAAAGTACGTATTACAGCACACTTTTACGATTTATCTAACACTATATAAAGCTTACCAGCTTATTATTCCATTATTTTTAATTATTTCGTACCGGTAATAAAGACAGTTGATAATGCATACTTGCATCATTGCCATTCTTCCAATGAAAAGTTGTCTCCAATCACTGACACTTTGAAGAATTTTTTTATAAATATAACTTTAAAAAATTAATATGAACAAAGCCACTCAGTGGCTTTCTGCACTGACAAACTGGAGAAGGAAGCTAGTAATCATCACCCACTACAAACTTTTCAATTCTCTAATCAAATGTGTATATTGATCATCATGTTATAATTCCACTCATTGGTGAAAGAAGAAAATTTTTCGATAATAGTATTCGAGCCTCATAGGTCGAACACTTTAACTGTCAGGCCATACCAGGTTTGGTATCTTTTGAAACAGTAACAGAAACGCCATTTTTTTGAAAGAGACAATTGAGATTTGTATAAATGTACATCTAAAATTAAACTTTTTTGTGTGTGTAAAGAAATATTTATTGTATTGGCCATCTTTCAAAGTGCATGTTGACGCTTCTATTAATCAAGTTGTTGTTTTGAAACATGTTATTAAAAGGAGATATTTGAGAAATGCCCCCCAAGATATCGCACAAGAGGTTATGTTTGAGCAACACGTTCAGTCGTCTTCCTGATGTTTTAAATTCAGTCTCTTGTTATTCAACATTATTCTACCTAACGTAACAGCAGCATCCCTGCTGATTAAGTTGGTCTAGAGTTCGCTTTACTGACCGCCTTCAGAGTTCGTGGAAAGCCCACTAAGTTGTGTCAGACAAGGGAAGTTTCCAAACACAGTGGGGGTGAGATGCCACTTTTGCAATGTTTTTTGCGCGATAATATTTAATTATCTAGCTCTTAGAAAGACTGAAACAACGCTCAGCTCGAGTGAGGATATTTCCATGATGAGTTGGATTCTTAACACAAATAGTCGATATAAGGATTGTGCGAACGTACAGTATTTTGAATGTTGAGTTATATTTCATTCCGCGTTTCTATAGGTATAATAGTGAACGGTATCTATCAATACAGCAACATGTGTATTGTGAAAGTTTCTTATTCGACTGAAAAATAATTACAAACAATATATATCATTCCATTATTGCCGTATTTCATATTGTTCAAGTAACCTAAAATAAACTTGACTTCTAAGAGTTTGAAGCAGGTAGTCCCTTATTTATATTCATATCAAACTTCTAAGTTAAGGTATTTTTACTTCACGTTCTCGTCAACAATGGATCATACAGTTGCAGTCTTTGAAAAAAGTAATATAGATTGTTAAACTTCTAACGTACTTACATATTTTGAAACAAGAAGGTATTAATGTATGTGAAAACAGTATAGAAAACGACTTTTCAGACAAAGAATGTTTCCAAACAGTTATCGTGAACTGATGGTTTGTGACTCATTGTTGCAATCTCCTGTTGGGACAACGCTAAAATGTGGCGTTCAGTTCCCCGAGGTGAACACAGAAGATAGCCCACGGGGGTTTACTTGGAAAGAAGCAAACAAACAGACAATTTAAGCAAAAGCGCTATGCACCTTATGGTCGTGTGTGCGTTATAAAACTAAACAGTGAGTGTTAATACTTCGTCTAGTCTGTTAGTTCAAAATGTCACATTGCATGAAAATTATATTTAAAAAACAAACAGACAACGAGGTCACAAATAAAAGGTATCGTATATAAAAAGAGACACAAAATTAGCACACTGAGTAGAGATAAATATATCTTCGTAAGAGAGGTATTTGTATTAAACAGAACGCGTAGCGGTAGCGATACACCGTTTATTAAACTTGACCTCTATTTACAATTCACACACATGAAGAAATAGCTTTAAAGCAAACAAACACGCGCTTATCATTTTATCTAGCAATATCTTCAACATTTATTGTACAACCGACTCGTTGCCTTCTTGCTAAACGCTGAGCCGCTTCCTGGAATACTTTCGTATTATAGTCGTACGTAGAGACGAGTTATCAAAGACAAAAATGGCACCGGGTTCACGCCGAAAAGACGCGTGTTATTGAAGAAACATGTAGAAAAGAAGAAATGTATTAATTAATATTATTGTATATTTAAAAATAACATAGTTATTTTTTATACTAAAATTGTTTCCTGTTGTATATATGTCTTCTGTAACATTTTTTCAATTAATATTTAATATTTCAAGATATTTTTATTCTCTCTTTTCTTCAAATGCTGAAATTATGATAGCCGTTAAAGAATGTTTTTGTTTGTTTTTGAATTTCGCGAAAAGTTACTCGAGGGCTATCTGCACTAGCCATCCCTAATTTAGCAGTGTAAGACTAGAGGATAGGCAGTTAGGCATCACCACCCATCGCCGACTCTTGAGCTACTTTTTAACCACCGAATAGTGGGCTTGACTGAAACACTATAATGCCCACACGGCTGAAAGGTCGAGCGTGTTTGATGCAACGAAGATTCGAACTCGCGACCCTCGGATTACGAGTCGAGTGCCTTAACCGTCTGCCCATGCTGGGCCTTAATGTATATGTTACGTATTTTTTAATGTTTTATGTTCTTTGTAGACTAAACGCCACAGAAAAACGCAGATAACAGCTTGTATAATTTATTACACTAAACTATTAACAAATATAACAGATATAACATAAATTATATAATAACAGTGACAGATATTAAGTTACAACATTCGAAATTAATTACAAAACAAAATAATATTAGTTTCAAACTTCAAAATTAATCACAATACAAAACGGTACTGGCCTGTATTTAATGTAATGATCTAAAATGAAATTCTCAAATTCCAGTCTAGGGTGTGAATTTGATCCCACGAAGAAATTCCGAAACAGTTCACAGTTCAATAAATTCGCCGTCTCTCAGCACAAGCAGTAATTCAGATGTATCGTAGAGATTGACGAAATAAAATCACAGCTTCCGTAGATCTAACTTCAATCACAAATCCAAGTTGA
Source organism: Carcinoscorpius rotundicauda (assembly GCA_011833715.1). Lineage (NCBI taxonomy): Eukaryota > Metazoa > Arthropoda > Merostomata > Xiphosura > Limulidae > Carcinoscorpius > Carcinoscorpius rotundicauda. The sequence goes on from CM022398.1 coordinate 61,227,979, forward strand.
ATATTCACAGCAAACACTTAATCTTTCTCAAATAACTAACTCTCTTCTTTTGAAATAAAACTGATGTCTGAATCTCACTCTTTTTCTTCGAATAAAACTAATGACTGACTTCTTCTCGCGTCACCGTCTTTTATACCGGTAGGCCTACTTCTCGAACAATCTTGCAATTTCCATACAACTCCAGAGCAATCCGCGCGTGTCCGTTCTTGCACGAGACTACACGTCTAGACACGAAGTCACCAACACTCATTTACAAACATATGATTGGTTTACTTAATTCAAGAAAATTCTAAATGTTACCCTAAATGAATAACAAAATATTAGTTTAAACTTCGAAACAATAATATCAATATGGAAAAATGAATAATAGAAATGAAAATTTAAACACAACACGACATGTTGTCGTTAACAATATATTTACACATATACATAACATATAGATGACTGGTATTGTTCTTGTTTTCTTTTAATTAAAATTATATCTTAGGAGACGTTTGAAGTACTCTGGTACACACATAGATACGTACATACAGCCACCTTTTATATCTGAAGTACTTGTAATTCTGCTTGATATTTATTATTCTCATGTTTGCTTCAAAATGCCGTTTATTCTTTGCTTCTTTTTCCATTTATTTAGTAACTGCATGCAGACATCTGAGCCAAACAGCTTTCGAAAATGACTTTAAAACAGGTATGCCTTGTAGATGTGTTATGAAAAAGCAAATTAATCCAACTAATTTTTCCAGCTGTATAACCAACATTGTAGGAACAAATCAGTTACCATGGAGATAAGACGACACTGGGGTGAAGCAGTAACACCTTTGATAGCTTTGTTACGCCATAATGGCAGAGAAAATTAATTTCAATAACATTATGGGAAGCTTGTATTGATTAAACCATAATTAAAGTGAACGTTTGTTGTTGAGGGCCCGTGAGTTGATGTTTTAGGTGTTTTTTATGCATTCTGCGAAGTTGCACGAAGAAAAATTAAGGTTTGGAAAATTAAAATAAATAATTGAAATGTAAATGTTCAAAAACTCTTAAGTCATTTTTTGATACTCTTTAGAAAATTGTCTCGATTCATGTAAACTGTACACAGTTTATTTGTATCATTTCTATCGTTCCTTAAACGGTTTATTGAAATATTTTCCTTCTTTTTTTATCCGTTCGGTGAGTCAGCGGTAAATCCAAAACCTTATAACATTAATAATAGGGGTTTAATACCCGTAGTAGTCAGAGCACAAATAGTTCATTGTGTGACTCTGGGCTTAGCATTGAAGCAAATCTATTTATCAACTAAAATCGATAGCCGCCGCTGGTACAGCGGTAAGTCTTCGGAGTTACAACGCTAAAATCAGGAGTTCGATTCTCCTCGGTAGAGTGCCTTAACCATTCGACTCGTATTCCGATGGTTGCAAATTCGAATCCCCGTCACAACAAACATGCTCGCCCTTTCAGCCGTGGGGGCGTTATAATGTTACGATCAATTCCACTATTCGTTGGTAAAATAATAGCCCAAGAGTTGGCGGTGGGTGGTGATGATTAGTTGCCTTCCCTTTAGTCTTATACTTCTAAATTGGGTACAGCTAGAGCAGATAGCCCTCGTTTAGCTTTGCGTGAAATTCAAAACAAACAAACTGGTGTTTTCATTTTTGCAAGGTAGTAGTTGGCAAATATTTTTGTGTCCCATTTTGGTTTAAAAAATTAAAAACAAACAATTATACTATCTTATGTTCAAATAGGAAAAAGATTACAACAGTATTGGGTTAAAGTGATGAATAAACAGACTTAAAACCATGACAGAAATAAACATTACACTCAGCTAGCATTTAACAAAATACTTATTAGTTTAAGCAAAAGTTGTTAAAGTTCGAGCTTGTAACGTTACGCCTATTTCCTACAATCTAAGTTTCTTTCAGAGGTAAATTTCCTCGGGAATGAAATATAGCTCGATTATTTAACATCTCGACCGACAAATGTTTGAACACACACACGCGAACGTTCAATTGGAACATAACTCGGGCTTTTCAGTCGTAAAGTAAAAACATTTTCGTTTGTACGAGTAGGAATACTCCTCAGTTTGATTGATTTTGGTGAATAAAAAGAATCCGTTAAATTTTATAAATGCTACGTATTTTCCAATAAAATTATTATTGTTTTGTATGTTTCACGTACAAATATGCTTCTTTGTCATAGAACCTGAAAATCAACAATGATTCAAAATTATTCGTGAAATAGATCACTATCTCCAACGTAAACAGTTATCTGGCTAATATTAATATTCATGTTATACAATTCAACAATCGTTGTTATATCCACGTAAATTAAACAACTTATTTTAGGTAATATCACTGGTATAGTTTTAGTTATTATTGTTTATTATTGATGTCATTTATTATTATTTAGTTATTAGTGTTTATTTCATTTAGTGAAGGGAATTTTGTTTCTTTATTTGTTTTGATTTAAAAGTACTATTGTTTTAACTTCAGTCTCTGAGTTTCAGCTTTAATACTGGCGTAATTGTTGTTATAGTAGCCTAGTTAGTGTTAGTTTTCAGTTGTTGTTTGAGCAAAGTGTTCGAAAGTAGTAAAAATGTCCTTCTCGATCTTCCATAAGAATCATAGAACTTGTACAACAGTATCAATTTTTTTAAATAACAATAGATCGTATAAATCTGAAAAATTTAATTATATAATCATAAAACCGACAAAATGTTATTTTAATTATTACAAATTGTGTTACATATTTCTTTTCTTTCTAGTAAAAATTGAAACCATAAAGAGAAATTTGTGACTTAGAGGCTGTTCCTTTCTAAACATGATAGATACCATTCATTATACAATATCCATTGGACGTTGTGAATGTTTTTCTCTTAAATATGTAAACCCATTTTGGCTTAGCCTAATTTGTATATCCTCATCCAGTATAGCATTTATGAATTGCCCATGTGCCAACTTAACCATAACTTCACTTGGATCATCAAGATAAGATAGTCCTTATACACCTTCCACAAGTTTGGCTAACGTCTCGCTCTTCTACCTTAGTCTCCTATATTTAATATCAGTGTAATGCCTAGTTTGAAAAAGTATTTTTGAAATAAACGTGTTATTATGTATAAATACATCAAAAACGAGTTTTTTGGATTCAATGAAATATAGTTACTAATGATTATTATCATCAAAGATATCGAGATATATTCACAACGCAGCCTGTTAGAAATATACCTATGAAGTAAATTTCACAGTGCCCATTTCCTCTGAGTCACGAAGAAGTAGGCCTAACAATATTTGTTTATACCCGACGTTGGGCTAAGAAACACTAATCACAATTTAAACTATTTGTGACGTTTCAAAGTGTTTTCAAAATGGTACTTATCCTATATTTAAAAATAGCTACCATTAATGAATAAATTTACTGCATCATATTGACTCAGCATGTCAAACATACTCAAAATCAAAGTGGCCAGGGTTGGATTAGAAATGCATGAATTGAAGATCGTGTCGATCTTGAAAAGTTGTGCTAGACACCTAATGTCCAGGAAGACTAACTTGGCAGAGCATATTTTCTTTTATTTTCAACAGCAGTTTGTTACCAATATGATGACAGATGCTTATTTCACAGTGTTCAAAGTATTTCATATTATACAAAATATTCAGACACTTTCTAGGCCTTGGACCTCTTAAAAAAATTGGGCGTTGTGATGAAGTGTGCAGGAAAGAAAATATGAAAAGTCTAAATCACAGAACTTGTGCGTGACCGATAATTCACATGTTGAGATGGTGAAAGCTAACTGACATCCGGCCTACACTAATTAAGAACTTGTTAATCTCCAAACGTCATATTTTCGTATTTTGATAAATTATAGGACATTCTTACTTAAATGTTTGTTTCTGTGGCGTAAGTCCTAGTACCAAATGTTACTTTCAAGCTTGTTTTAAATTTCTGTTATGGCATTCTCAGGTAAAACTGATTTCCTCAAAGAGTATTAGAAATTTTTGTATATAAATGCAGATATATTACGAAGTGAGCAAAGAAATGATAGACTGGGCTCAGTACTGTTTAATATATGAAAGACAGAAAACATGCTTGAGATTGTTTATGAACGCTGAACACTTTTCACAGAATTGTTAAGTTGGTTGGACTGACAATTTTTTCTCGAAATGTATTTCTGCTTAGTAATTCACAAAATATCCGATACATTAATTACTTAACAGGAAACATGGGATATACCCATAGCTTTTAGCGTTACCTAATGACTGATTACTCTTATTAAAATACAGTAGAGGTTTTAACCTCGAAATATAATCTCGACTACCATTGAAGAACACTGACTGTTGATACCCGTTGACAACAAGTATCATTACAGTCATGTCTGTTTCCGTCGTTACCTCAACAGAATAACGAAGGGAAAAGGCAGTCAAAACAAAACCGACTTAATGACTTTCTTGGCAATGTGTTATGTGAAAAACTGGATACTTGAAATAAATGAAAATTACTACATAAGGAAAAGAAGGTATAGAAGACATGGCGTGCCTGCATATCAAACTGTCACAAAGTAAATTGTTTAAAATAATTATACAAAACCTCGAAGCAGATAAGTATATCATATCTCTCGTATTGAGGTTGTGGACAAAATATTTACAAAAACGAAAATGCTATCACTTAAGTTTATTCGATTGTACAAGAAGTGCAGACATTATTTTTAACATTTTCTCATATTGTAAGCAAAGACTAAATTTACTATGTAAATGATCCATCGTATACATAGATCCACAGTAGAGCAGATCCACTATAATAAAGATCAGTTATATAAAATAAACGCTGCTATCTATTCTAAGTAACTGTACACAACCAGAAAAGAATGAAATTAAGTTAATGTTTGTTTACTAATCGATTTGTTAAATATATTTTTAATCAACAAATACCTATTTTCCAAGTCATTTGATGTGAAATGTAAATTCGTCGATAAAAAAGACTGGGTGATCGGTTTCAGAAACACATTGTAAATAACATTAATAATTAATGTTGAGTAAATTGACTCTTACGCTTCACAATCTTGTTTTGATTTTTTATCATTTTTTTTTCAATTTCGGAAAACATTTGAACTAAGAAAAATAAATAAACCGAAACCATAGATTAGGGTAAAGCGTTTCTCTGAGTTCAAGAAATTATTATTATAAAGACCTACAGATAGCTTCATTATTGTTGTTCATGAAATTTATTTTCTAATTTGAGGTATCACCCATAAAGATTTTAACGATTGAATTCTCACAGAAATTTTTTTCTTAAAAATCGTGATATCCTCAAAATTAGTTACTTCGATTTCTCTCACTCTTCTCCTGATTACCACAGTAATAGTACTGGACACTTCAACTTCTATTATGACAATCTTCTGCAGTTTTAGAACAAACACCTTGAAACAAACGTCTACATATTTTCTATTATATGTTGACATCGGCTTATAAAACCACATTTAAAACAAAACCTCATTAATGCTGTATCGAAATACTTGAAGGAATACAATTTTCTTTTATTCCAGTTTTTCGATCATGTTTGTCATCACGTTGGTTTAGAGGTTTGACCGAACGTTTAAGAACATTGGAAGTATTCTGTAAAGTACAAAACCCTTCTTTATATTTTAGTTAAAGAAGAGTTATCGAAATTATTTTAGAAAGTTCTTTTTTTACAACAGTATCCTTCCTTGGAATGGGCTGTAAGACTAAATTGTCCTCCAGCCTAATTAAGTCGTCTGTGAAAGCGTTGCATTATCAAATGACATAGATTTAAATAGGTCACTTCTGGCCCACAAACAAAACCTACGCCTAATGCCGTTGTATCAATACTTGCAAGACATTCAAATTAAATGTATTTAACTCAGTGTATTCACTACTCACCTGTAAAGTCGAAAAAAAATAATATCAAGATATCTATTACACTGTTGTTTCCGACTATGGATGTATGTGAACATCAACCATCTAAGTTTAAACATAATACAGCTACACTGATATTAAACTGATGTAGATGTCATCGTTGCTATATATGAATATCAAACAATTGAGTTTATACATAACACAGCTACACTTATTACAATAATTTATCTGTCACCTTCACTGTATGTTAAAATTAAACATCTAAATTTACACAAGTACAACTACACTTATTACACTAATCTCTCTGTCAACGTTAGTATATTTGTACATCAAACATGCTTTCTGGTAGTACAGTTTTTACAGAATATGAAGAAAATAGATACATCAAGTATGATAAAAAAAAAACCTCTTCAACAACGCAGACTGATACAAACTACATAGGATTGTAATGTTTTATGTATTCCGTCAAAAAATAATAAATAAGATCACATTATCTTCTCGCGCGTGTTTTCTTACAGCAAAGCCACATCGAGCTATCTGCTGAGCCCACCGAGGGGAATCGATCCGCTGATTTTAGTGTTGTAAATCAGTAGACTTACCGCTATACTAGCGGTGGACTATCTTCGCGTTCTTAAAATCAACAAATTTGCTTAAAGCTCTTGTTTTTGTTTCGAATTTCGCGCAAAGCCACACGACGGCCTATATGCGCTAGCCGTTCCTAATTAAGCAGTGTAAGACTAGAGGGAAGGCAGCTAGTCATCACCACCCACCGCCAACTCTTGGACTACTCTTTTTTACCAATGAATAGTGGGATTGACCGTAACATTATAACGCCCCCACGGCTGAGAGAGCGAGCATGTTTGGCGCGAACCAGCGACCGTCAGATTACAAAGCGCGCGCCTTAACGCGCTAGGCCATGCCAGGCCATTTAAAGTTGTCACCCTTACATTTTTCATGATTAGACGTTTGCTACATGCAGATTTTATAATAGGCTATTTTATTGTGGATGAAACCGAACGTAAAGCCTGACTTAAGTCTTACCTTGATAGATTTTTCCATCTGCTAAATTTTCCTCTATCACTTTTTTATTATTTAAGATATTTTCTTTTCTATTTTTGCGGATGTATTCTCTGGATTAAGTTTTGGTATGCTCTTTCAAAATTTACGTTGGTTGGAAATATTCACTGGGATACATAATATGAATACGAAATTGGTAGCATACTATTTTCTTCGAGATAACATATACCTTAGATATTGACATGCGATCAAAATACTATAACGAATTGCTGTTAAGCAGTTCGTTTTTATTTAATACAAGAGGTTTGTTTGTTTGTTTGAATTTCGCGCAAAGCTACACGAGGACTATCTGCGCTAGCTGTCCCTAATGTAGCAGTGTAAGACTAGAGGGAAGGCAGTTAGTTATCACCACCAACCTCCAGCTCTTGGGCTACTATTTTGTCAACGAATAGTGGGATTGACTGTCAATTATAACGCCCTCATGGCTGGAAGGACGAGCATGTTTGGTGCTAATACAAAAGGAAACATACTTCCGTATTTCTGAAATTATCTAGATATTGATTCAGACACAGTTTATGACACCAGGAAGAGCAAGCAATTTCTAAATTATTACGTTCGCTAAGTCATATTTTACTCGAATAGCTACTTGAAACCTAATTGTTGTTTTAGACTTAGGAAGGTATTTGCTGCTGAATCACTACAGGGAGGGGAGAAACTTGTAAAATATCCATACTTCGTTTAATATCTCAACGCTTAATATGTACAATAGTTTGCCGCCATAGTTTTATTTGTACATAACTAGATTTGAACTATTCCTGAAAATTATTTCCTTAGTATTTTGGAACTTTATATAATATTATCTAACCAGGTAGCACCGTGTTATGTAAATGTGTAAATATTTTGTAAACGACGGCATGTCATGTTGTGTTTGGATTTTCATTTCTATTATTCGTGTTTCCATATTTATGTTATTGTTTCGAAGTTTAAACTAATAAAATATGTTGTTATTCATTTAGGGTAACATTTAGAATTTTCTTGAATTAAGTAGACCAATGATATGTTTGTAAATGAAGTGCTGGCGACTTCGTGTCTAGACGTTTAGTCTCGTGCAAGAACGGACATGCGCGGATTGCTCTGGAGATCTGTGGAAATTTCGCGGTTATTCGAGGGGTCTAGGCCTACAATATATAAACAGTCGAAGATGCGAGGAAGAAGGAGAGTCAGACATTAGTTTTATTTCAAAAGAAGAGAGTCAGTTATTTGAGAAAGATTAAGTGTTTGCTGTGATTATTCAACTTGAATTTGTGACTGAAGTTAGATCTACGGAAGCTGTGATTTTATTTCGTCAATCTCTACGATTCATCTGAATTACTGCTTGTGCTGAGAGTCGGCGAATTTGTGACGTTCATCGGAGGCATCGTGAAAGGAACTTCGTCGAATTTATTGAACTGTGAACTGTTTCTGAACTTCTTCATTTAAGCTTCGGAATTTCTTCGTGGGACCAAATTCACACCCTAGACTGGAATTTGAGACTTTCATTTTAGATCGTTATATTAGATACAGGCCAGTACCATTTTGTATTGTGATAAATTTTGAAGTTTGAAACTAGTATTATTTTGTTTTGTAATTAATTTCGAATGTTGTAACTTAATATCTGTCACTGTTATTATATAATTTATGTTATATCTGTTATATTTGTTAATAGTTTAGTGTAATAAATTATACAAGCTGTTATCTGTGTTTTTCTGTTGCGTTTAGTCTACGAAGAACTTAAAATATCAAAAAATACGTAACAGAAAATTGGGGGCCCGTCCGGGATATCGAACAACAATTTAATTTTATTCTAAAATAAGATTTATATTCTATACAGATAGACTTGTTTGTTTGTTTGTTTGTTTGTTTTGGAATTTCGCACAAAGCTACTCGAGGGCTATCTGTGCTAGCCATCCCTAATTTAGCAGTGTAAGACTAGAGGGAAGGCAGCTAGTCATCACCACCCACCGCCAACTCTTGGGCTACTCTTTTACCAACGAATAGTGGGATTGACCGTCACATTATACGCCCCCACGGCTGGGAGGGCGAGCATGTTTAGCGCGACTCGGGCGCGAACCCGCGACCCTCGGATTACGAGCGCATGCCTTAACGCGCTCGGCCATGCCAGGCCTCTACAGATAGACAGCTTGTATATTCAAAATGGCATTCCAACTTGAAGATTTTATAAACGAATTTAATCAGAATCCCTCTTTCGAATTAATCAGTGAATTAAAAAAATCTGAATTGCTTGATGTTGGTAAACATTTTAATTTAGAAGTGAAGAAAGCAGATATTAAACAAATTATTGTTGAACATTTGGTCAGCCAAAAATTTTTACCTCAAAAAGTTGCACAACAATTGCCCGACGCTCATTTTGACCCAGATTTTGAATTAAAAAGAATGGAAATGGAAATGAAATTTCGTTTAGAAATTGAAAGCAAACGCCTTGTTCTTGAGACTGAAAAGAAAAACAAACGCCTTGTTCTTGAAGCGGAAAAAGAAATTGAAAACAAACGCCTTGATGCCGAAATACAAAAAGAACGCATTAAAGCTGATAAGGAAATCAGTATGAAAAAGGCACAGACGGAAGAAGAAGTTGTCCAAATGCGGTTGGATAACTTTGATGCTTCCAAACAAATTCGTTTAGTACCTCCATTCAAATAAAAAGCTGTAGATAAATATTTTCAGCAATTTGAAAAATTGGCTCTTAGGCTAAAATGGCCAACCGAATATTGGACAGAATTACTTCAGAGTGTTCTCAAGGGTAAAGCCCAGGAAGTATTTTCCAAACTCACGGCCGAGCAAAGTTATGATTACGAGCACGTAAAAAAATGCGTTTGAATGCTTATGAATTGATGCCAGAGGCATATAGACAAAAATTTCGTGGTTACAAAAAGTTTGACAGCCAAACTTATGTCGAATTTGCTCGTGAAAAAGAAACTCTGTTCGACAGGTGGTGTGATTCCAGAGAAATTAAAGATGATTATACAAAACTCAGAGAACACATGTTAGTTGAAGAGTTTAAAAGATGTATTCCCGAAGAGCTAAAAACTTATATTGATGAACAAAAAGCTTCCAAAATTCATGATGCTGCTGTCTTGGCAGACGAGTATGCTTTGACTCACAAAGATTTCTCATACAAAAGCAAAACAAATCACACAGCAAAGAAACTTAATGACTCATTCAAATATTATGCAAATGTCGACAGAGACAAAAAAGAGCAAACTTCTAATTCTCAAACGACGATTCCATCTCATTCTCAAAGCTCGTCATCTACCCAAAACGTGTCATTTTCATCCAAAACATGTGCTTATTGTAAGAAACCTGGCCATCTGATTTCTGAGTGCTATAAGGTAAAAATCAAGCCATCACCCCATAGTTTCATTTTGCCCTCGTTGGATACATCATTGGTTCCCGATGATTTTGACCCTGTCCAGTCCACTGTGGATTCTAAGCCCAATATTACTGATGTACCTGAAAATCTTGTTGAGGACAAATTTAAGCCTTTCATCACTGAAGGTTTTGTTTCTTTTGTTGGCGATTCACGTCTACAACCAATTAAAATCCTGCGGGATACTGGAGCTTTTCAGTTTGATTTTGGAAAGTGTACTTCCGTTTTCTGAAAAGTCATTTGTTGGGGCCAGTGTGCTCATTTCTGGTGTAGAAGGTGGCGTCGTTTCTATTCCTCTTCATAGATTAGATTTACATTCGGACTTAGTTTCAGGCCCAGTGACTGTGGGTATTAAAGCTTCATTGCCTGTTGAAGGTGTGTCTATGCTTTTGGGGAATGATTTGGCTGGTAGTAAGGTGGTACCAGAGGTTCGTGTTGTTGAAGCACCTGTTATTAGCCCCAGTACAGAGCAACTCGTTGAAGAGTTTCCTGATGTTTTTCCCGCCTGTGCTGTTACTCGTTCTCAGACACGTTCTCAGGAGTCCAAAGAGGATTTCTCTTTATCTGATACATTCATGCCTCACATCGATGAGATTTCTGACTCAACTTTAAGTTCTACTGATAACTCTAAGACATTTTTCGACTCTCTTCATCTAAACAAACTTATTAAAGAACAGGACAATGATCCTGAAACTCGTTCTCTTCTACAACTGGCTGTTGATGAAAATGAAATAGGAACTGTCCCTATTTGTTACTACCAGAAGTCAGGTGTGCTAATGAGAAAATACAGACCTCCTGACGTTGCTGCTGATGAAGAGTGGAATGTTATTCATCAAATCGTCATTCCAAAATGCTATCGGAATGATATTTTTAGTCTTGCTCATGATCATGTATTGTCGGGACACTTAGGTGTAAGAAAGACAATAGATCGTATCCGACGATATTTCTGTTGGCCAAAGATGCGCCAAGATGTTGTTGACTTTTGTAAGACATGCCATTCTTGCCAAATGACAGCAAAACCAAATCAGAGGATTCCAAAAGCACCACTGCAGCCTATTCCTGCCTTTGAAGAACCGTTCTCAAGGATCATTATCGACTGTGTTGGCCCGATGCCAAAAAGCAAAGCAGGAAATGAATACCTCTTGACGATCATGTGTGCTTCTACACGTTTTCCTGAGGCAATCCCTTTGAGAAAAATCACTGCTCCCAACATTGTCAAGGCTCTTGTCAAATTCTTTACCATGTTCGGGATTCCAAAAGTCGTGTAATCAGATCAAGGCTCAAATTTTATTTCCAAGCTATTTCAACAAGCCATGCATGATCTAAACCTCCATCAAGTTTCATCCAGTGCATACTATCCTAAGTCACAAGGTACTTTTGATCGTTTCCACCAAATTACTGCCACAAACACTCAAAGAACTGGGTTGAGGGTGTTCCCTTGTTATTGTTTGAAGTTCGTGAGGTTATTTCAGAATCTACTGCATTTAACCCTTTTAAGTTGGTTTAAAAAGACAAATAAACAAAACAAAAAAAAAGTTTTCACAAGTTCAAACTTTTTTTTTACTTTTAAGGGGGAGAGTGTTATGTACATGTGTAAATATTTTGTAAACGACGGCATGTCGTGTTGTGTTTGAATTTTCATTTCTATTATTCGTGTTTCCATATTTATATTATTGTTTCGAAGTTTAAACTAATAAAATATGTTGTTATTCATTTAGGGTAACATTTAGAATTTTCTTGAATTAAGTAGACCAATGATATGTTTGTAAAAGAAGTGCTGGCGACTTCGTGTCTGGACGTTTAGTCTCGTGCAAGAACGGACATGCGCGGATTGCTCTGGAGATCTGTAGAAATTTCGCGGTTATTCGAGGGGTCTAGGCCTACAATATATAAACAGTCGAAGATGCGAGGAAGAAGGAGAGTCAGACATTAGTTTTATTTCAAAAGAAGAGAGTCAGTTATTTGAGAAAGATTAAGTGTTTGCTGTGATTATTCAACTTGGATTTGTGACTCAAGTTGGGTCTACGGAAGCTGTGATTTTATTTCGTCAATCTCTACGATTCATCTGAATTACTGCTTGTGCTGAGAGTCGGCGAATTTGTGACGTTCATCGGAGGCATCGTGAAAGGAACTTCGTCGAATTTATTGAACTGTGAACTGTTTCTGAACTTCTTCATTTAAGCTTCGGAATTTCTTTGTGGGACCAAATTCACACCCTAGACTGGAATTTGAGACTTTCATTTTAGATCATTATATTAGATACAGGCCAGTACCATTTTGTATTGTGATAAATTTTGAAGTTTGAAACTAGTATTATTTTGTTTTGTAATTAATTTCGAATGTTGTAACTTAATATCTGTCACTGTTATTATATAATTTATGTTATATCTGTTATATTTGTTAATAGTTTAGTGTAATAAATTATACAAGCTGTTATCTGTGTTTTCTGTTGCGTTTAGTCTACGAAAAACATAAAACATAAAAAATACGTAACAACCGTAATATAAAATTCATAAAATAGGAAATACACTCTTAAGTGTTGAGAGTATAGTATATTTTCAAAATTTTTCTACAGTCATTGTAGCATGAAAATACAAAAGAAATCTAGAATATTTCGGTTATTCTAAAGTGAATTAATATTTCATTGTTGTTTTACTGACAGACCTTTCCTTCATTTTTCTTGATGAATTTGGTATGATTATTTTCAGAATAACAGTGAAAAAAACAATATGTGTACAATGTTGTTTTTTTTATGTTGTTCATAAACCCAAAGCTAAACAAATCATTACTCATCATTAGTAGAGAAATTTGGTTTTTATCGAGATATGTCCTCAAAATTACTGATGACCCATTGGAGAAGAGGAAGTGTACAATGAAACAAAATGTTGATAATTTTTAATTGTCATGTTAATTTTAAAATATGAAACACTAACTCTACGTTTTCTTTATATTTGCTAGATCTGGAAGTGGTTCTTAGATTTTCATCACGTTACGTAGCTGTTTTTTCAGTTTAACCCTCCAACTTGTTAATTCTTAGCAAGAGAAAAAAAGCAAGTCGTTGGAGCGTTTCCATGTTAGTTCTTGGAATCAACAGTTGAGGCCAACTTGTAAAGGAATTCGAAACTAGTTAAATATCGGATAATTATCCACATAATTATAATATACATTACTTTTCTCTAAACAAATGTGTTTTATTTCATTATAAATTTCATTCTTTATATAATTTTTATAAATTTAGTACTTGGATTGACTAGAGAAATCTAGTAACTTAGTATATTAATGCTTTTTCAATAACCGCCTAGTTAAAACATATACACCTGGTATAGGAAATATTCTATAGTAATTGTGTTAGATTCTAAGGTGTGTGTGTGTGTTCTCATAGCAAAGCAACATCGGGCTATCTGCTAAGTCCACCGAGGGAAATCGAACCTCTGATTTCAGCGTTGTAAGTCCATAGACTTACCGCTGTACCAGCGGGAGACGTAGATTCTAAGGATTTCGGTAGCTAAGGTAATGTAAACGTTGTGTTTCTCGCATAGTTATGAAGTTCAACGCCATACAAATGTGTGTGTGTACATACATACTCATACGCACTGGTAAACTCGAAAAAGCCATCTAAAATATATCTTATACTTTTTCCTTTAAATAACTCTAAAGAGACAAATATAGCAACTAACAGGGTGCCATTTGGCACAAGATAAAGTGTTTCTCGGGCGCTTACGTCATCTTTGTTAAGATTTACACGCATAACTCCACTAATAACAAACGCATAAACATCTGTTCAGTCAGACATCATGCAGAATGAGTTAGTTGCTTATCTTGGACCTCTTGATGCAGAATAAGTTGTATTTCTTAGATAATATGAAACAGAATGAGTGAGTTATTTCTTAAGTAGCACGATACTCAATGATATATTATTTCTTAGATAACGTGATACAAAAAGATTTATTTTTCATATATCACATGATCCCTCGATTCACATGTTAAATAATGTATTTTTATTTCTTTATACCGTACATAATTTACCTCTCACGTGATATGGTACAGAATGTGTAATTATTTTCAAGTTTTATGGTTACGTAATCTGTATAATGTATCTCCAGTGTCACATGGCGTATAATTAGTAATTATACTCCGATTCACATGAATCACATACGGATACTATGTTACTTAAGCCATCTGCATACTCTTGGACTCGTATTATTCTGATAATCTTGGATCGTTTTATTTATCAGGTAACAGTTGTCAAGTTTTCTCTTTTGCTTTTTAGCAACATATGTTCAGAGAACTTGTTGTTGTTTTGAATTAAGCACAAAGCTACACAATGGGCTATCTGTGCTCTGCCCACCACGGGTATCGAAACCCGGATTTTAGCGTGGGGGGCATGTTCAGAGAAACGGAAACTGTGAAACTCGGGCTCATCTTCTTAGCAATATTTTTCATGTTTGATTAGATCAACCTGATAAAGGCAGATGACTGAATTCCATAATTAAATCTCGTATTACATACTAAATACCTAAACTGTTTTTCATATCAGAAGTAAAGGAATCATGAATAGTCATATCACATGATAGATATATAAATATTTTTTCACAGTTTTGAATTGTCAACAAATAAAAAGTAATCACATTCTGTTTTGGTGTTTTACTTTCGAAATTATCGGGTTTTTTTCTTTGTATAAATATTTATACATTTCTATAAATTATAAATAAATAGAATCAAAAACACTTTGTTCAGTTAAACGACCGATAAAAGGAAAAAAAATAAGAATGTTTAACATATTTTTAAACTCTTGATTGTTAGTAAAATAAATAAAAACACACATGTATACAAGCAAAAATATTAATTTCGTGTCTTTGAAAATTCTCTTCAGTGTCTCATGCAACATATTTTCTGATAAAATCTACTTAACAGTGAAAACTTTATGTGAGTCTTGGATTTTAAATCTTTATAAATTTTTAAGATCCTTTTCTACATTAAACGGAGCAACATTTAAAGTGGCTTTAAATTTACTGATAAAATGATTTTAGTAAGATAATACGTTATTCTTCCACAAGAATACCTAAATATAAATGTGTCAAAGAAAAAGCTTGTGCTAAAGTATGTTTTCCTCAATGCCCTTGTTAATGTAGTTGTTAACATGTAATAAGCAACTGTTTATATATTTGAAATACGATTAATATAAGTTATTCTCAAACATTATCTGTATGCTCTGTAACATGGACTAGCATAAACCAAATGCAAGAAAATACGTAGATAATATTATTCGAATTACAATTAAATCTAGAGTTTATTAAAAGCATCTCTTCTCAGTAGAACCAATAGCATATTTAATTTATGTAATATAACACCTCTCTGGTTTATTACACAGAAATATGCCATTATCAAATTTCTTTGCTATACTCATCTGGTGTAAGATATTACATAATTTGTCGGTCTGTTCTTCTGAGAATATGGTTTGTTTATTTTACAATTGTGTCTGAAATTCTTTTCATTTCTTTTTGACAAATCATTAATATAAATTTTAACTGAAGAGTAATGTTGAAAGAAATAATTGGTTGTTCTACTTTTATATTATTTTTATAACAAGTGATATTTTCCTTTCTAATCAGGGATTTTTCTTAGTGTGCAACTGATCACAAATTGTGCATCTATAAAAATATGTTGCAGTTGAAAGTTTTCCTACATTATTAAGATCAAGTCGATTACATATGATATATGTATATATATCATATCGATATATATGAATAATTGTTTCTAAAAACTGTTATTATAAATTATATTGTTCTTTTTATACTAAAACATATTTGCGTTAAGAAAGAAACTTTTCTGTATCAGTCTTGGTGGCAAATGTCATAAATTTAATACACATGGCATTTAGTTAACTTCTAATTTCAAATTCAGATTTCCAAGTATTTGAAATCATTATACGTAACATAATAAATCGGAGACTTGTTCGAGGTAAATTACAACAGGTATTAATGGTTTATTTAGAAAAACAAATGGAACTTCATTAAGAACAAAACTAGATCCAAGTTATGCCACTTCTGCAATTGAGTATTTTGAAATTCAAATATTTAACAATTTATAAGACCGTGGTAAAGACAGTAGTATTAAATCATTTTAATAAATGCTAGAAGAAATATTTGAATATTTTTTACTATACAACGTATGCTTTGTTTTTAGAATATGTTTTAAAAATGTTAATCAAATTAACCTAAATATATGTTTACTTTTGAAATGAGTAATTTGGATTTATATTTCTTAGATATATGGATTATAAAAGAGAAAATAGTAAAACCAAAACGTATTTATATTATAAAACCACTGATTCACTTCGATATTTAGATTTTTATATCAATTATCGTGTACCTTCTAATTTAAATATTCGATTCTGTCTAACTCAAATAATGTTTCTATTGTTCAACGAAATTAAAGACCCATAGAACTAAAATATCGTCTTAGAAAGTGTCATTATTTAAAAAATATAATAGAGGTTTTAACTTAGCTAAAATTACATAAAAATAATCATAAACGATTGTTTGTTTGTTTTGGAATTTCGCACAAAGCTACTCGAGGGCTATCTGTGCTAGCCGTCCCTAATTTAGCGGTGTAAGACTAGAGGAAAAGCACCTAGTCATCACCACCCACTGCCAACTCTTGGGCTACTCTTTTACCAACGAAAAGTGGGATTGACCGTCACATTATACACCCCCACGGCTGGGAGGGCGAGCATGTTTAGCGCGAACCCGCGACCCTCAGATTACGAGCGCATGCCTTAACGCGCTCGGCCATGCCAGGCCAATCATAAACGAAGAATAACAAGCTATTCCTTTCATAAGTATCAAATGTCCTCCAGTTAAAATTACTATTAATGATATGTAAAAAGGAATGGAATAAAAATTCAAGTACAGTTTGAAAAGCTAAGTTTGAAAACAAACAAATTGTACACTCACGAGGGGACAGCTCAAACATTTACATGCATCTTAAATCAGAGATATAAAGCAAATACATCTGATGAAGGTATTTTTCCTTTAAGTAAACCAAACTGTTATATTTCTGGGAAGATTATTTTACATAAAGTAGATATTCCATTCACTCTGTCTTCCAGTGGCTCAGCGGTATGTCTGCGAACTTACCCGGTAAAATCCGGGTTTCGATACCCGTGGTGGGCAGAGCACAGATAGACCATTGTGTAGCTTTGTGCTTAATTCAAAACAAAACAACCATTCTCTCTAAAGGGGAGAAAATACTTTTCATAAACTTTAGATTTTATATTTCATGTAATGTTATTTATTTGTAATCTTGTATTTATTTTAAGCAAACGTGTGTTGGAAAAACGGAACACTTTTGTTTGTTTGTAGTTAAGCATAATGTTATTCAATGAACTATCTGTGCCGGGCCCGTATATATCGAAATTCTGGTTCCTAGCTTTATGAGTTTGTAAAACTGATACTGTGCCACTGAGTGGTAAACGGAAAACTTACTATTAAAAATTGATTTATATTAATCTCATGTCAAATATGCAAATAGTTGCCTATTAACAAACATCATATCTTACAAGAACCTTTATGGGGTAAGAAATATTTACATTTTTCTATCATTCTGATAATTTTATGAAAATTATGTTTAGGTAATTAAAAGCCACATTAAATGTTCCATAATTTAAAACATAAAAGTAGTTTTAAGATCCAAAAATATATGAAGTTTTTCAATGTTAAGTACGTCTTATAAAAAAAAGTCTAACTTTAAAACTTAAGAGGTCCTTGAAGGTACAAAACCGGTATTTATGATTTATGTTTGTGTTTTTATTTATTTATTTTAGATTAATAATAAACAGATTTTAGAGTACTTAAACGTTTTAATTTGTCCGATTTATGAGTGTGTTTGACATATAATTTTTATGACACAAAAATATATTTTTTAAAAACTTAATTTGATTAAAATTCTTATAGAACAGTCGAAAATCTCAACGATAAACTTATTTCTGTTAATTTGTAGTTGGTACTCATAAATTGCTCATTTCGGGAAGCTAATGTTAGTCAGATAACATGTTTAGGACTCTTTAAAAGGAAGAAAAAGAAAGAAATGTAGCAAATGGTTAATAATAAGTTGGCAAACAACGATTTATAAACATGATAAAGTGATTCATTTATTCCTGTAAGTCGTTACCTGCCAACTTATTACTAAATTAGCATAATTTCCTTCCTTTGTCGAGTAGTAAGCCGGTCCCACGCTGGGACAGCAGTTTGCCTATGGATTTACAAAGCTAAAATCAGGGGTTCGATTTCCCTCGATTGACACAACAGATAATCAGATGTGGCTTTGCTATAAGCAAAACACACACAAACAAGCCATACACAAGTATGGTGCTTGTTAAGGACGAGAATTTCCCTCAAGTTCTCACTTCCACTTCTGACATTTACATTCAAACCAGTAACGGACTGCCTTTTAATGGAAATTCATTCGTACTTGATTGATTGAAGACTACATCTTTAACAAGCTTAGCTCTCTGATAAAAGCAATTGCTTAAATCAAATTGATGGTTATCGTTCCCTCTTCAGTAGTTACAACAGTGCAAAAGCGTTGTAAATTTATAAGATGAGTGTTAGCTAACAAAGAGTAAATTCACATTGTGCCGATATTTTTAATGTGTTTTTTTTCACATGAGATGCACTCCATTACACATTCAGTTTAATATGAACATAAAAAGTTACAATTTATGGAATAGAAAGAGAGGAGATAAGAAAGAAGAAACTCCACATACAGAAGTTACTTAATTGTAAATCTTAAATAACTACTTTACTCTCTCTGTCTTACAATACACATTCTTTATATCTAGACATAAATTCAGCTGCCTTGGTATCAGAAAGTGTGCTGGTGCTCCCTATGTAGGGATACCACGGATACTCGTGTTAAAGCAATGCAAAAGCCACAATGCAATGGATTTTGTTCTTTACGGATCATTAAAAACTAGTTATGACGTAGTCACTCTATCTTTGACGTATATGTCGCTTTTCAGCTATACAGAGCATAACAGATTCGAAAACCTGTAAATAACCAAAACCGGGATTTCTTATTTTCGTTTATTACCATCTTGCTTCAACAGGTCTAGTGCTTGTCCAGTTCTAGCAATGACTATAATTTTATCATAATTTAGATTTTATATTAGAATCCGATATAAATATGATAAACAGAATTGTGGTTGGTGCGCAAACAAGTACAAGCGACCATTTCACTATTGGGTTTGGGATCTTACTACACGTAGAGGGGAAGAAGAATGACATCTTAATTCCAAATTTCAGGAAAGCCAGTGTTGATGGAATGAGAACTGGTTAAAAGAAAAACTTAAATGTTAAAATATGTGTATGAAACAGGGTTGACTGAGAGTTAAGTCAAACAATAAGGAATTCTTTAGATATATTCTGGGTACGCAAAATGTTAGGATGGGGATTGGATCTCTTTAATATGATAGTGGGGAGTTACCTCACAAGATTATGATACGGTAATATTATAAAAGTTATATGTTATCTTCAATTTTTATGCAGGAAGATATAAATATTATACCTAAACCAGAACACTTAATTTATAGAGAAAGAAGATATGAGTTAAGTCCTGAAATTGTAAGAGAAAAGCTGTAAAATAACAAAAGCGCTAATTCCCCTGGACCAGAGAACTTTTATCTTAAAATTTTAAGGAAACTTAAATATTTTATTTGTGAACCGCTAATTAAAATTATTTATAGGTCGATGAATAGTGTAAAAATATTAAAATATTATTGGAACTTGACGTTCTCAAAAGAGATGATAATCATTATTCAGGTAATCATAGGCCAGTTAGTTTCACATCACTAGTGGAAAGGTTTTGTAGAGTGTGATTAAATATGCACTGTAGGGTCACTAAAAGCTATTTAATATGGTGTCAAAGAGCCAACATGATTTTAATAAGGGAAAAATTGTGTTTAACAAATCTTCTGACATTCCTTGAGGATGCTACTGCAAAAGTTGATTAAGGAGGTACTGTGGATAGAGTTTACTGTGATTTTCAGAAAACTTTTGATAAGGTACCTCACAAAAGACTAGTTAAAAAATTAAATCTTTGAGTAGTGGGAAACTGTTGTTAAATTGGATTGAAAGTTGCTAGTGAGTAGTAATAAATGTAGTTATATCTTACTGGATCACAGGCTGTGTGCTTCATGGTTCTGTGTTGGGTCCTCTGCTTTTTATGACTTATATTAATGATATTGACTTTAAAATTACTAATAAAATTTTGAAGTTTGCAGATGACATTAAGATTTTTGGAATGATTAGCTGTATCGGAGATGTTGCAGACTTACAGGGAAATTTAGATCAATTGATGCATTGGACCAATACATGGCAGATGATGCTGAACTATTAGAATGTACGGTGATGCATATAGGTTTTCGCAATTTAAATTAATGCAACAATTTAAATAGAAATGTGTGAAATACAGTTGTTGAAGTAAAATATATTGTGTTGTGATAGAAAAAATCACTCAAGTCATCTAAACTAGCAATAGGGCTAATAGAATTTTAGGAAGCATCAACACAAATACTGAAAACAAGACAAGACAAGGAATATAATTGTTTCACTGTATAAAACACTTGTAAGGCATCATTTAAAGTACTGTGTACGGTTCTTATATCAGAAAGGATATGACTAAGATGTTTAACATTATTAAGGGTATTGATAATATAGATCCATTAAACTTGTTGCGTTTAGCACTAAAAATTATAAAACAAGATATTATAAATTTTGGCAGCGGAGGAGTCGTCTACGGTTTAGATTGTATTACTTTTCAAACCGACTGGTTAGCATTTGGTAGTGGAGGCAGAAAATTTAACTGAGTTCAGAAAAAGATTGAATGAATACATGATAATAAGGGGTGATTACATTTGGGGACTAGAAGGGCCATCCTTGGTGGACTAATAATTTCTTATTTGTCCCTTTAAAATGTTGTAAATTTATGAGAGTGCAAAACAGGTATTCACGACCCTTGACTACCTACTTTATCGTTATTCAGTGCAAAATTTAAAGAAACAAAGTTACAATTCTAATGTAAACTGTATTATTGTTCCTTACACTTATACCATTTCTAGTCCATATTTTCTCATTGATTTCTAATTCTAAAACTTTGGCAGTTTCGAGCAATTCATTTTTGTTATATCTTTCCATTTGTTCGAGGGAGGGTGATTTAAGAAAATCTTACCAGTAAAACATAGTAAAATCTTGTCGGGATTGATAAATATAAATTGAATTATTACTTAACTTTTAATTGAGTCAAATTTTCTTTCTTATTCTGATGTCGAACATAAGCTCCCAATTTATTATGTTACGTATTACAATTTCAAATAACTTAAACTGAATTAAATTGTAATCTAAACTTCAAAGTTAAATAAATGTTGATATGTATCAAATTTACTACACTTGCCAACAAGGTTGATACACACAGTTTTTTTTTCATAGATATATATTTTAATATACAAAAACAATAACGGTTGTTACAAATAATGGTCTATGTACTAAAGTTTTATAGATTGGCAAACAATATCGAGTCTTTTTTCTGGTCTGAAACTTCCTTGATGTTTTATCGAGGTTTCACGGTGAACGAGTTAATTTAGAGTTTATGTACATACAATTTACTTAACAGAGAGATAACTAGCTCTGTATATCAGAACGGCTGTTATGAGTATTAACACTTTTATTGATAAGTAGAGAACCTTAACCTGAAGATGATGACCTAGGAAGGTCGAAACGTTGTTCTCTCCTTGTCAATAAAAGTGTTAACACCCATACCAACCGTTCTGAGATACATTTTTATTTCAAGTGGGTTTCTCGTCGTCAATAATAGCTGGATCTGTGTTCTTCACTAACCACACTGAAGTTATATAATATTTTCATAAAAAACACTGTTGTCCAGAGTATCTGAAGTACCCAGTTAACAAACATTAATTATCGTTATGACTCCGGGGTTTATAGTATACCAACTATAACAAACCAGTAACATGTACTGTCTGTTGGCGCATCGTGTCCGTTGCATTTGTAGCCGTAAAGAGAAATTCTAGAAACTTCAGCCTGCAAAGAGGATACACTGTTGTTTTTGTACACACATGTACTGTTGATTCTTACACTAGAGAATCTTCTACAGCTTTAGTGAGTTAAGCGGTTATTCCACAACACAGATTTAACGGTCTAAGTCATGTACATTTTTAAATATAAATTTAACTTAAAGAGACATCGGTATTAAAATAGATATATAATTGTAAATCTATCACACATGTAAAATATTTTAAAATTTTTCTTAAGTGACAAAATGGTGACTACCTCTACGTTTTCAATTTTATCACTGAAAGGGTATTATTCACAACATTTGAACAGTCGTTTTTTTTAAGCCAGGAAACAAGTATTAAAGCTTCCTACAAACATTGTGTCCTTTATTTGAGAACACTACACTAGCTCGTTTAAGTCTACATATTTCTGTGTATCGTATCTACAGAACTCCAGGCATATTTCAACTGTTGTTTCTGAAACAGGCCTGGCATGGCCGAGCGCGTTAAGGCGTGCACTTCGGAATATGAGGGTCGGGGGTTCGCGCCCGGGTCGAGCTAAACATGCTCGCCCTCCCAGTCAATCCTACTATTCCTTGGTAAAAGAGTAGCCCAAGAGTTGGCGGTGGGTGGTGATGACTAGCTGCCTTCCCTCTAGTCTTACACTGCTAAATTAGGGACGGCTAGCACAGATAGCCCTCAAGTAGCTTTGTGCGAAATTAAAAAAAAAAGTTTCTGAAACAAAGAAAGAAGTTTAAAGAATCCTTGCTAATGTAGATTGTTTAAAGTTATCCATGCTGTCACTATAGTGAAAGTTCAGTCTATATCGTTCTAATAGTTATACTTTACTCCTATTTACTCGTAGTACAAGGTATGACTTATACATTAAACTTGAGAGAAACGTCGAGAAACATGAAGTGGGCCTAAAACTTTACATTAATAAAATACTTTATGTTAGCAATTAACGGTCATAGTGCCTGTCAGCACGAAATAACTAACTCTTTTCTTTCTAGAATTAGTTTCCAAAGAACTAATTGCAGTGGTTACGACACGTTAAAGTTCATTAAGAGTCTTGCTTCAAGGTGCTTCTCGTAAACGAATTTTCTCACAGATATTTGTTTTGTCTCTATGTAATTGTTAAATATAATTTTGAAGTTTTGTCTCTTCACTCTATTACCAGCGAAGGCACATGGGTTTGTTTGGGTTTATTAGGTTAACGTATTCTAATTGGCTATGTCAGTATGTGTATTCTGAGTCAATTGTAGGATAAAATTATTACCTGCATTTTATTGCCTGAGCAACGTGATAATATAAAAGCCAAAGTTGGAACGCTTTGTTACCAAAACGTACTGGCTTTTCTATGTATTAGAAACTGTTGTATAAGGAACCACTTACTATATGTTACTTACCATGCATGTTTTATATCCACTTTGCCTTATTATAAACATGTAAGCCCCCCGCTAATACAGTGGTATGTCTCCGGATTTACAACGCTAAAATCAGGGGTTCGATACCCCTCGGTGGGCTGAGCGGATAGCCCAATGTGGCTATCCTATAAGATGAACACAAACACACACACAAACATGTGCAGGTGCATGCGCGCAAGTACCCACGTTCTTGTTTGCCTGTCATAAAATTTTTATTTATAATATAAGGAAATGTTTCCTTTCTTGGCGTTTCTTTTTTCGCTACCATGCCTAAGTATAAAGATGCGCGCACGTAGATAAGTAATACACAGGTACACAAAATCAGGTTACACTTAGTATTAGCGCAAACATTCACATCTTTATTCTTGGAACTGTGATGGTCACACTTCTTGTTTATATGTATTTCGCTTGTTTACCACACAAAAAGATGCGCCCTCGCACGCGCGTGGATAAATAATAATACCCAAGTGCACAACCTCTGGGTGCACTTCGTATGTCAGAACTCGTAAAGTACATACATAAAAAAAGTATATATACATTACAAAGTGGTGAAATATATTTTGATGCTGTATTGATAAGTTGGTATTTAGTAGGAAAAAGAAAAATTTCAGGTGTCTAGGTTCTTTCCTCTTGGAATTATAGTGTCATATGTACACACAGACCGACAGGCACGCTCTTTTATTATCACAAACTAGCGAAAGTACCTGCCCGTGCACAGTTTCAGTGTGATATATTATTATGTTTGCCCCCCAGTGGCTCAGCGGTATGTCTCTGGACTTATACGCTAAAATTCGGGTTTCGATACCCGTGGTGGGCAGAGCACAGATAGCCCATTGTGCAGCTTTGTGCTTAATTCTAAACAACATTATTATGTTTATATATTTTATCAAGTGCATAAAATTTATAGTGAAAGGTAATTCTGTTATATCAACAATGTTTATAATAAAAAACAAATCTGTTTAATCAACTGAGACTCTAAATTAAGAAATCAACAAATATATTATTCCAGTTTTGTTATTTATACATTTCACAGGCCCGACATAGCCGAGTGGTTAAGGCAATCGACTCGTAATCCGAGGATCGCAGGTTTGAATCCCCGTTACACCAAACATGCTCGCCTTTTCAGCCGTGGGGGTGTTATAATGTGACGGTCAATTTTACTATTCGTTGGTAAAAGGGTAGCCCAAGAGTTAACGGTGGAGGACTAGCTGCCTCCCCTCTAGCCTTACACTGCTAAATTAGAGATGGCTAGCCCCCCCCCCAGTGGCTCAGCGGTATGTCTGCGGACTTACACGCTAAAATCCAGGTTTAGATACCCATGGTGGGCAGAGCACAGATAGCCCATTGTGTAGCTTTGTGCTTAATTCCAAACAACAACAACAGTGACGGGTAGTGCACATAGCCCTCGTGTACCCTTGCTCGAAATTCAAAACAAACAAATATACGTATCATTTTACACTTTCGGTACGTATGCTAAAAGAAGTATTAAGTTGCACTTTTATTAAGCAACATCACATAAAAGCTATTGTTGGAATGTACTGTTATCAAAACGCATTAGCTTTTGTATGTACTAGAAGCTGTTATACAATAAACCACTTCTATGTATTTTTTGCTTGCTTGCCTTGTTAAAAAGATGATATGCGCATGCGCGCATACACGTAGACAAGCACTAATGCCCAAGTGAACACCTTCAGGATCTATTTAATGAGGTTTCTGAATGATTTTTTCTTGAAGCTATGGTGGTCACATCTACACATACATACATGCACGTGGATAAAGATAACACGCGTATGTGTGCACGCACGCGGATAAGATAAATAATAAGCCTCAGATACACATGTTCTAGAGGTCTACGTAGTACAATTGCAAAATTTTAGGTTCCTAGATTCTTTGTTCTTGGGGCTATGGTGGTCTCATTATTTTCTATGTGTTTTTTTTAGCTTGTTTATATCACAAAATGATGCGTTCATGCGTACAAAGGCGGATAAATAATAATACCCAGTTATACACCCTCAGGATCCACTTAATATGTGTGCAAAATTTAAAATTTCAGGTTCATAGAGTCTTTCTCTTAGAGTTATGGTAGTCAACAGACAGAGACACATAACATGCTAAGCAACATAATATAAAAGCTATTATTGGAATGTATTACTATCATAACGCATTAAATTTTCTATGTTCTAAAAGTTGTAATATAGGAAACCACTTTTTCTCTATGTTAAAAAGACGTTTTTTTTATTATTTAAGACAGTAAAATGTATAGGATTGATGTTTGGGTACATTCTGCAAGGTGCTAAATTTTTAAACCAAATCTTTATATTTAAATTTTGCCTACTCTCACAGAACACTTAAAAACTAGGACATATTTTTCCACAGTATTTTAAAGTTTCAACACACGTGACAAGAAAAAATTAGTTTATTTCCTCCTTTAAAGCTTTCACACCCTTGAACACTTGTTTACTATGCAGAATTATTGTACACCTATTATGCAAATGACGTTCAAACCTCTGACAATACTAGGATTAAGTAAAAGCAGCTTAAATTGTACCAAATATTTCAATAAGCGCCAGAGCAAACACTAATCCAAGTACTTAAAAAATACTAACTATTTAGTTCTCTATCTAGAAATAACTTTACATGCATCATAAGTATTTTGTATTTATAATTTATATTCGAATGTGTAAAAACACTTGATATCAACTTAGAAATTTCTCAGTGTTTTAGGCCTATCTTGACAACATCCATTTTTTAGCTTACATAAAAGTACAAATTCACCACCATAATACAGTCACGATTTTTTAGCTTTTACAGCTCCACTCCTCTTTTCCCGTTAGTTTATTTCACGTAACTTATATAGCCTAGTTGGTATCATGTTATACTTATATAGTCTAGTAGGTATCATGTTCTAGTCATATAGCCTAGTAGATATCATGTTATACTCAAAATGTATGAATTGCGATTTCGAACCCAATCATTGAACATGCTCTCCCTTTCAGCCT
Organism: Carcinoscorpius rotundicauda; assembly: GCA_011833715.1. Classification (NCBI taxonomy): domain Eukaryota; kingdom Metazoa; phylum Arthropoda; class Merostomata; order Xiphosura; family Limulidae; genus Carcinoscorpius; species Carcinoscorpius rotundicauda. Next base: position 61,254,783 of record CM022398.1, read on the forward strand.
TGGGAACGTTGTAACATGATAGTCTATTCCACTGCATGACAAGAAAAGCCCTCTCATTGATAAAAAATAGTGTTCTCTATTTTCTTTTTGTCTTTCACTTCTGTATTCTGCTTTGTTCTTGCATATAGTCCTCAATTAGCTTTTTGCGAAATTTAAGAAATAAACAAACAAGCATCCCTGGCTTATTTTTAGTTGCCGGTGTACAGTATTATAAACCTACCCTCTTCTGAGGTCTAGGAGAAAACAATCATATAGGAATTGCAAATTGCTGACGTATCGATCTATGGGTGATGAATGAGTGGGATTTTACAATCCACTGCCAATGTTCTCATAAATAACTGAATTTCTTCATCCTTTAAATAAAAATGAATTCTAAGCGGAGCAGGTATTTGGAATGTTAATTTAAAAAAAATATGTACTTTTAGACAGAGGCAAACTGGGCTGCTGGGCAAATTTCTGGTTTGCTGGTGGGCTCTGGGTTGGTAACATGGTTACATTGTCCAAGTGCTAGTGACAAACATATTAATATACATCATCCTGAATTTTTAGTATTCGCCCAGGCAGTCTTAGACTCCCAATTCATCTCTGCTAGTATGCATAAAAGTGAACTCTTGAAGCAACCAAAGATTGCAATAATTTGTATCAAGTATGGTTTCTTGAAAGTCAATGTATTTTTTGTAGCAGTCTCTTCGTGTGTTAAATTGCCATTGTTTTTGCTTTCTTCTTGTCAATAATGATATAAAATGTTCTAAAAAAAGTTTCAAAATGCTTAAGATTTTCATTTCTAGGCGAGAGAGCGTGAGTAATGAATAAAAAGCACGTGAGTTGACATGTATCACATGGCCACAGTGTGTGTTTGAACATTTAAACCAAGTATATCTAATCTGTCAGAACCTTCTGGTTACTCACTTGGATGCTTTATACTCTGGCCACATTGCTATTTATCATCCTTTCTAGGTTTCCTAACTTCATTTATCATTTCAGTGAACTGCTCAACATACAAATATTGATGATAATGTTTGACAAACACTAAAACTAAAAACGGTGTTTAACGTACGGCTTACTTGAAAAATTACACGTTGTGTTTGTTTGTTTTTTGAATTTCGCACAAAGTGTGTGTGTGTGTTTTGTGTAGCAAAGCCACATCGGGCTATCTGCTAAGCCCATCGTGGGGAATCGAACCCCTGATTTTAGCGTTGTAAATTCGAAGACATACCGTTATACTAGCGGTGGGCATTTCGCACAAAGCTACTCGAGGACTATCTGCGCTAGCCGTCCCCAGTTTATCAGTGTAAGACTAGAGGGAAGACAGCTAGTCATCATCACCCCCCGCCAACTCTTGGGCCACTCTTTTACCAACGAATAGTGGGATTGACCGTCCCATTATAACGCCCCCACGGCTGAAAAGGCGAGCATGTTTAGCGCGACGGGGATGCGAACCCGCGACCCTCGGATTAGGAGTTTAACGCCTTAACACGCTTGGCCATGCCGGGCCGGGAAAAACGAACACAAAGCGAATGTCAGAAGTCACAATAAAACCAACGCAATAGCAGCATATGGAGAAGTAGTGAGGCATCTGCCTAATTAGACGGAAATAAAATAGAAATGAAAGAACATCAGAAAAAAATGGAAACTACTTACATCTCAATAGAAAATAACTTAAACATCACAGTGGACGTCTAACTGTAAGTGGAAGCGATTGCAAGTCTGATTAAACAAGAAAAGAAAACTGATTGGTCAAGTGGTAGTCAGTAGACGGCGATAGTAAGTCAATTAATGTGCAACAAGCGACCAGAAACCTAATCCAAGACATTTCTATAAATATCCTTGTAAGGCACCATGGTGACATAATCTTCTGAAAAAGACTTGTAGTCGGAATGTTGAGAATAAAATATCTGGTCATAGCACTCATACTGTCACTGATACCTTAGTGTGCAGTCTGAAAAAGAGAAAATGATAATGTGATGCAATATATATGAAATATTACCAATATATAGAAATTAAAGCATAAATAATACTGATAACGTAAAGAAAATTTAATTACGAATTTAGTTTTGAAAATCTTTTCAGAGGCTACTGAAGGTTGACAATCCCGAGACTGAGGTTGATGCCAGTTAGCATTATAATATTTTAATAATATTATCCAGTAAGCTTCTTTAATTTCCATGTTTCTGTTAGATGTAAATTTTGTCGCTAAACCGGTCAATTTAATGTCTTCAAGAAAGTGTCCAGACATGTTAAAGTGGTTTGTAGCCAAAAGTTCTTTGTTTGTTTTGATCGTTGATTTGTGGTTGTTAAAACATTCCCATCTAGTTGTTTTGATTGTTTTGGGTTTGTTTTGAATTTCGCGCAAAGCTACACGAGAATTATCTATATTAGCCGTCTCCAATTTAGCAGTGTAAGACTAGATGAAAGGCAGTTAGTTATCACCACCCACTGCCAAATCATGGGCTTCTCTTTTTACCATCGAATAGTGGGTCTGACCGTCACAAAATAACGCCCCATAGCTAAATGGGCGAGCATTTTGGTGTGACGAGGATTCGAACCCATGATCCTCAGATTATGAGCCGAGTGCCTTAACCATCTAGCCTTGCCGGTCCAGTTGTTTTGATTTGATGTACCTATTAGAAAGTTGAATTTTCGGCATTCAATTAATTGAATAATGTTTTTCTATAGAGCGTGGTTATAGGTTTGGTGATTTTGAATGGCTTTTGGTTGTCTTAATTGAAAAATTTGTTCGTATCCAGCATGAACTTGCAGGTTTAGTATAGCTTGATATTGCAACAATGGTGCCACCTGGTGTTGATGTAAAATTGACTTTAACATGAACTAAATGTTGTTTGAAAGTTTTATCATTTTTTTAAAGAAATAATGGAAACTTTCTAAAACTGAATTTTAGTCGCTCATTAAGTTAAAGGAGGTAAAAGTGTTTCTTTAGTATCCAAGGAAAGTTATTTTTAGTTTTTGGTGACAGGTAATAACCAGTATAACATGAGAAGATTTGGTTCTAGTTAATTATTTCAAGGTATATTCACGTGGTATACTGTTAGCTTTGTCAAGTTGTTGGGTGATAGTATTTTGTTAGTAACTTCTTGCAGTCTGTTTCAAAAATGTGACGGTTATAGTTCTTACTGTCAGAACATATCTGTTTTAGTATAAGTTCTTAACTGAACGTGATATTGAATTTGAGGTGTGGAAGATGTTTCTTAGATGTAAACCTAACTTTAAAAGTTGGTGTTCAACATATTAATTTGTACCGGGAACCAATGGATAAACAACAATACTTATCTAATCAAAACTGTCACAATCCTCATTTAACCACTTCATCTTCTCTGGAAGCCATGTTTGCACCTTAGTGAAAGATACCACTGGAGTGGCGCTAGCTACATAATTAGACTGCATAATTTCTTATTATAGTACCTTGCTAAATCACAATGTAGTTCGAAGTTTAATAGCCAAAAGTTCGTAATTGTGTATCAGCACAAAGCACACATTATGAGAAATAATTTTTCATGCTAGTGCAATCTTATTTATAGAAAGAAAAATAGGATGTTTTGGTTTTATCACTGCAGAAGGCAAGGGATGTACATTAGAATGTGTACACAGAACGTACAGAACCCCGTTTGCACATTTGGACGCGATAAGATATCCTTCTCAGCATACACATATGCATTCCACTATTCTTAGGTTCAATAAGAGCAACATTCGGAATGTTCTGTTTAACTGCATTTTAACTGTTTCACAAACAAAACTGACTGACTATTTCTACAGAAGACCCAATTATACGCTACCACAAACGACAGTATCTGAACGAAGTCAGAGATATACCTCTCCACTCGCATTAGTTTGACACATTTACTACAGTAAAGTTCATGTTAACTAGTTGAATGGTGTTTTAACTCGTGGTACTTTCTATTTGGTATGGTAAAATAATATCTTGGTAATTCCAGTACTTACTAGGAATTCAATCATTTCCAGATGTCAAAACAACAATCGTACCTCTGGATGCAATTTGGATGTTTCACCCACCCGAACTGGTAACCCTATAATGAATCAAGGGACAAAATCATCTTGTAGCATATGCAGTAACGTAGCTATAAGGAAACATTTCTGTTAAGGCTTCGTGATCATTTCTGGTACTCGAGATTATTCAAAAGCAAATTCATGTGTAGTAACTACTTCTTTGGCTCTAGCATTTTATTCTCTGTGGTTAACTCAAAAAGTCTCAAATGAAGTTGAGATGACTTTGAAATTCATCTAATACTACGTTGAGCCATCTAGCAGCCCCTCTATAATGAGTCAGTGAGAACTTCTTCAAATCTAGTGGTGAAAGGCTCAGAAACGCTTCTCCATTCAGTCTCCTCAAGCCTTGAATTTGGCCTTGTAGATAACTTTTCCACAGTTTGCAATGTAACTCAGCGATATCATTTCTTACTCTTCAACCAGGTATTTTGGAGTTCAAGAGCTAAACAATTCAAACTTAGCACCTGCAAGAACTGTCATATCTGTCCCCGAATTCAATTATTCCAAGACACTGCTTGCTTGAAACACTTGATAAAGTGATTCAAGTTGTATATTACCGTCTCTTGCAAATACTGTGAGACTAACTTGCTTTGCCACACCACTACAAAGATCAGCAACAGAAAGTGGGGATGCATGGGGATATGCACTACTGTTGCACTTAACGGTCACGTGAACCTTTAAGTATGATTTTAATTGTATCATTAGTGCGTATTGTTCACTTGGAAGACTCCTGACTACATCAAGGAACTACATATCACATGAATATCACATAGTCCTCACCAGCCATAGTGAGAGCCATTGATCTAGGAAAGTATCCCTCATTCCTTTCCTCATTCTAAGGTCGTTTCCTTATCAAAGATATAACTTAACTTTTGATGGTTTAAAAAACTGGAGCCAACAAAAAATACTTAGTCTGCTATAGAGTAAGTTGCGAAACACTTACTTGTAAAATAATAATTCGAAGATAAACATCGAGGGAAATATGTAACTGTAAGAAAAAAACACTTTATTATTGAAAAACAAGACCAAAGCTGACTAGAGTGTTTGTTATCTTAAATGATATGTTTCCACATATTTCAAACATTTCAAGATACTAAAGCAATGGAAGAAATCAATTCTACTATACAAAGCAGAATATGGTTGTGTACACTGCACTTTGAAGTCGAACAAAATGGTGTTTTTTATAATCACGAGTTATCTGCGTTCGTCATCATCTCTTTAAACATGTTCAAGGGTAAATAAATGTCCAGCTCATGTTAACTTGCATCAACCTCTACACCAACCCTCGTGTTGGATATAATCCACACCTCAGAATAGATATGACACAAAAGAATAGTCAAGTCAATATAAGCTTTCTAGAATAACTATTATAACATGTATTCTTAAGTTAAAGCAAGGATACTGAAGGGTTATTTACTTTCTCTCAACAAAGACGAAAACTAAATGCAGAATATTTACAAAAGAAAACGAGAAAAACAGTTCTGATTGTAACTGATCTAGAATACAAATGCTATGGAATTTAGTAAATTATAAATAGTAGAACGTAGATATTGCATAGCATAATAAATTATATTTAGAGTAAAATATAGATTTCATAAAATACAATAAATTCGAGAGAGTAAGCTAGGAGTGTCGTGAAATATTTGGAGTGTTTGATGAACTGGGCTAATACTGGCAGATACCTCTCAATCTTCAATATAAATAAAGTTAGGCTTATTACTTATTCTTATAGCCTTGCAAGAGAAATTTTAGATTAAATTTATAATGGAAAAATATCAGACGTAAACGCACGTAAGCTAATAATGCAAGCAGAAGTTTCGGTTGTATAAGTAGAAATTCTGAGTGCAGGTTGAAAGGGTTCATCATTTTACTCTATAAAGTGCTGTCAGACGTCATTAAAAAGGAATTATTGGAGAAGGTTTAGAGAAGAGCTGACTGGGTAATTCCAAGTTTTCGTGGATTACCTCATAGAGATAGGTTAAACCTCTTGGCTTGTTTTACGGAAGAAACGGTGGGTTTGAAAAAGGGGGGACATGTTTGAGATTTTTAATATTGTTAGAGGTTTTAATCTATAAGTCCTGGTGAAGTTTTATTCAAATAGAGCTGCATGTAATAAGACTAAAAATATAAGTTTGAAATGTGGGAAGTTTAGACATGACACCAGTTAAGACGGTGTTACTTTTCGAAAAGAGGGATTAGCCTGTGCTAAAGTAAATATTAAAACACAAGGAAGCGCATAATTTAGAAAATAAAACTGTATGTGAGAAGAAGCTTCTATGTAGTTTCGGATATGATGACAGGATAAATATCAACAGATTAGATAAATCAAATAACCTTCTCTTATCCCTTGAAAATAAAATGTAAACGTATAGGATGGAACATATTTTATTGTACGAAAAACACACACACTAGAACATAACTGTTATGTAATACTAAAAAATATACAAAATATAAATAACAGAAACTAGAGAGAAAAGAACACAAATTTTTGTGTAGATTGAGAAATTACAGACAGTAAAACAGTAAGACCAGCGTCATGTCATAGGGAAACACTCGTTCGGTTTGTATAGTATGGGAGCATATGTACAGTGGAACACAGGTGTCCCGTAATATTGTTTCACATAAATAGTATATCTGAAGTGCTATGTAACAATGCGATATATAAAGAGTACAAATTCAATTGTTACGATACAATAAGTGTACAACTCAAGTGTCATGGAATACTGGGGCATATGCGTATACAGCATGAGATAATACGACAGTTCAAGTTTTAGTTTATCTGAAAAGAAAGAGGAAGCATTGGATTTATTTCACTCTACAGTTTAAGGCTGGAGTAAACAAATGTTTTGTATATGCACTGGTACTAGTTTTTGATATCGTTATTTTTTCAAGCATAGCGTCAATTTTGAAAAGTATAACATCAAGCAATGTTTTAGAGCTTCTCTGTTTGATGGTATCGCGTTGTTTTTGCTTTGGTATCGATGAAACGAACAAGACAACACATTACAAATATGTTATTTGGTATTAAAGAGCGTGAACCAAACCACCATATTTCACAATTGCTGCTTGCCAGAAGACTTTTTAACATGTTATCGCTTTTTCTGATACCTATATTAATCACGTGCACTTGGCTGCTCTTGTAAACTAACACCAGGTGGCATCGTGAAGTCTGCTACCCTTTTAGCTTTCATACGGCGTTACATTATCGACAGGAATTTTCTTCGTCGTTGAGTCGTATTTTTAAAAAATTACGTAGGTGATAAAGTCTGAAAACGGCTTGAATGGGTAAGGAAAGAAACTTTATTATATGTGTAAATATTTTCTACAATTGTTTATCATCAGGTATAAATAGTTTACATAGACACAAGAACATATGCATTAACAAAAATATACTAACCATTGAGTCCGTCTCCAAATTTTATTTTCTAAAAAGGTTGATCGTCAAAACCTGAATTATTTTCGTTACATAGGTTTTTTGGATTTTATCCATTTCAGAACACAAACAATGCTGAGTTAGTTCTGCCTGGAGCGTCATCTTACACTTACAATTATTACTTCACCATAAAGGCGGCATTACATAAGTGAAACATTATATTTTGTTGAAGTTATTAATTTTGCCACGTCATTTTGCACTTGATGATGTAAAACAGTTTTATTCCCCTAAACTTTGAAACATTGTCGTATATCACTAACTGTTTATCTTGTTTTCGGTATTTTCATAATCTTTATTTTTGTTTTAATTAGTGAGAAGATAAAGATATTACCTACACTGACACATTATGTGAAGAAATTTGTCGATATAAAATTGCTAAATATATTTTGTGATGTTGAATAACATTTTATTCAACTTTTAAAATAAAACTGTGGGTAACCTTCATATGTTTACCATAACGCAAGTGCAGATATTACATTTGAACTTAATCGAGTGAGAGTGGACATTACGGTGAATCTTAAACGTCCATAAGATTTAAAATGAAGTTATACGTCAAAGCAAACAACTATCTCCCCTCCAAATTCAGGGGCCTGGCATGGCCGAGCGCGTAAGGCGTGTGACTCGTAATCCGAGGGTCGCGGGTTCGCGCCCGCATCGCGCTAAACATGCTCGCTCTCCCAGCCGTGGGGGTGTATAATGTTACGGTCAATCCCACTATTCGTTGGTAAAAGAGTAGCCCAAGAGTTGGCGGTGGGTGGTGATGACTAGCTGCCTTCCCTCTAGTCTTACACCGCTAAATTAGGGACGGCTAGCACAGATAGCCCTCGAGTAGCTTTGTGCGAAATTCCAAAACAAACAAACAAACAAACCAAATTCAGGTTTTCTACGCTGTTTGACAGAACTGAACGAAACAGTGATTTTAAATATTTTTATAACTTCTCCACCTCTGTACAATATCAGTTTCGCTGGACTATTTTATTCTTTTTTTTGACAAGTCACCAAGTTAACTATCTTTGATGGTTCAAAATAAATAGAAAACCAACAGTATGTACTGTTAGTTTTGAAGTAGTAAAGTTAAATGATGAAAGTTGCATGATAATTAACACGTAAATTGACTACATGTGCTCTATTATAATGATATCATGTTTATCGTGTTCTCAAGTTGGTAGGCGGGAAAATCGACAATTCCAACTAGTAGAATTGTTCATAAAATCGCATGATGATATATAAGCGGAATACGGAATAATAATTTAGTTCATATAAAACATAAAGACCCAGCATTACCAGGTAATTAAAGCACTCGACTCGTAATCCGAGGGTCACAGGTTCGAATCTTCGTCACACCAGACATGCTCGCCTTTTCATCCGTGGGGGCCTTATAATGTTACGGTCAATCCCACTATTTGTTGGTAAAAGAGTAGCCCAAGGGTTGGCGGTGGGTGGTGATAACCAGTTACTTTCACTCTAGTCTTATACTGCTGAATTAGGGCGGCTGGGGCAGATAGCCCTCGTGTAGCTTTCCGCGAAATTCAAAACAAACCAATAGAGCATAAATATTACATTAAAAAAAGAGTTAATGCAACATGAACTTACATAACAATCAGTAATGTTTTCTGCCCTCTATAAAATTTTTCTGAGTCGATTAGAACACTTGCACAACAGGAGATCACGTTAACACAATACCTTTGAAACGATTTGTTTTGAATTTTGCGCAAAGCCAGTCTTTGAAACAAACGAATGATATTACCCAACTGGCTTTCGTCGGTATTATTAATATTACAGTAATGTATAAGTCACGTTCTGGAACAGTAGGTCTAAGACAACGTTGGTAATGGTAACACTAGGAACTATCTATCAAATATCAGTAACAGCTGATACCAAACGGACCATTGTTTGGTTGCATGCTCTACGTAATCTATAGCTTAAACAAGAATAGGAGATGAGGCATTGTTGGCATGCTGAATGAAACACATATTTGTACATACATAAAATTAAAGAATAACATGAAACTAAACTTTAAAGCAAAAAATAAAATCCAAAAAGTTAGACCTTATCATTCTAATATTGCCAAGCTTTCGTATAAACTTTTTAAAATTAAGGTCTTCACCACGTTTAAAGACAATCCATTCTAAAGTCCAACCTTTCTGTTAGAAAAATAAAACTTTTATCTGAAGATGATTCCTATCCTGTCAAAATCTGTACTTGTGTCCTCAGTCCTTCCATTAAAATTAAGTAACTGAAGTAACATTATTAGCACGTTATATATTATATATAGTTAAAATAATAATAGAAAATCAAGTATTGTTAATTTGCTGTACATAACTTATAGTTAAAAGTGAGGTACATGAAGTAGCGTTGTTTGTACGATACGTTTTGACCTACAGCTAACATATGAGTAATATTGGAGTAGTAATTCTTTAACGTTCAGTATATAATACATAATTTTAAATTAATTGGAAGTCGTTATTTTATAGCACAAACGTCTTACTGTAAACACAAATGACCATGAATTAGATTCTAAACTGTGAAATTCCATTGCTCACATCTGTATCATTCTCATTTGTTACACTAAAACAGCTAAATAATAACTATACGTACAGCATTGTTTGTGGGTTTTTCTTTCTGCATTTGATTTCATTCTTGGAGGTAAAGTGTTGATAACAGTTTCCTGTGAGTAAACACACGCAACACACTTTTTATCTAAGAAGGATGAATCATGAGGTTGATCATGAAACTGTTGACATTGATGTCACTCAGCACAACCTTTGTATCAAGATTAACGTACAATTCTAAACGATGCGTCCTCCAACAAAGACAAGTGTAAAGCTTGATAAAACCATCCCTCGTCTGTAGAAGGTTCACTCTAGTCTCTTTATTTACACTACTAGAGCAAGTAGTGATTCCTAATGGTGGATCAGAAGTTCGAAGCAGAAGGAAACATGCTTCTTTGTAAGTATGAATACCGTTTCACAATATATAGTTAGAATACTGAAACCAGTTTACCTCTTACGCTCATGTTATTGCTGCAAATCAGTCATTTGTGGCAACGTATAGAATGTAACGTGTATGGGTGTGCGTGTGTTCTTTCAAGTTTTGATCCATGTCATTGATGCAAATCCGTCATTTGTGGCAACATATAGAAGGTGACGTGTATAGGTGTGCGTGCGTCTTCTTACAAGTTTTGACAGACATTAAAATTATCTTTGTACAGTAGTGATATTTAGTAAATGTAAGAACAAACATCAAGGCACATTGAGAGTTGGAAAAGACAAGATAGTAAACTACTAATCATATTGAGAAACATGCAAGAAAAGAATAGTATTGAAATCCATTTATATAATGCCTAGTAGTTAAAATCGTGTATTTAAATGAAACTTCCACCTATTTTAAAGATGTATAAAATAACATACATGGAACAGTTGTGGCAGTTTGTGTGAAAAACTTTACAAGTGGCTGTAAGGAGGACACTGTGTTGAACACTCGTGCGGCATCTTGAGCATAATCTATAAAACTTGGATTTTTACAAAACAGCAATATCAATATAAAGTGTAAACGTCTTAACAAAACTGTAATATTAATACATAGTGTAAACACCTTAACAAAACGATAATATTAATATATAATGTAAACATCTTTAAAAACAGTAATATTCATATATAGTGTAAACATCATAACAAAACAATAATACTAAAATATGGTGCAAATATCTTTAAAATAATATTAACATATACAGAGCAAGCATCTTTAAAAGTAACATTAATATATATCGTAAATATCCCTAAAAAACAATAATATTAATACATATATCATAAATATCTTTACAAAACAATAATATTATGCTATAGTGTAAATATTTAACTCAAAGTTGAAGTTGAAACTTAAGCTTTTAAAATAGGGGAAAAATATATTTATTTTCTCCGAATTTCCAGAACTTTCTCCCTGAACAACGAAATCAAATTTAACGCATTTTAACATACGATACAGAGATAGTTAGGCTTGATAAGATCCCACTTTCATTTGGGTCAGTGGCTAAATGGCTAAGGCACTCGACTAGTAGTCGTAGGGTCGCAGGTTCGAATCCCCGTCACACTAAACATGGTCGCCTTTTCATCCGTGGTGCCTTATAATGTTATAATCAATCCCACTATTCATTAGTAAAAGAGTAGCCCTAGAGTTGGCGGTGAGTGGTCTTACACTGCTAAATTAGGGACGGCTAGCAAAGATAGCCCTGGTGTAGCTTTGTCCGAAATTCGAAACAAACCAATTTATTCGTGTCGCTCTCTACACCTCTTTCTAAGTGCTCTCCCATTGTACATTAGATTTATTTTCTGTCGTCTTCATCATAAATAACTTAGTCAAAGGGAGAGAGGTCTCTGTTTAAAAAATGAAAATATTAGAAGGCTAAGTTATAATATTGTGGATATTTGAATGTTATTTGGTTTTATTATTTTTATCTTTATAAATCAAAGAAGAATAACAAAAAATATCTCTATTTAGATTTTAGCGGTGTAACATGCAGTATAACACTAGAGTAGTCTTAATACACGTAACGGTTTTTTAGGCTTATAATTCAACTTGAAGTGAGATAGATTGTAAGACAAATACGTTGTTTTATTCAATAAATACAGTCTAGTTAATTGTCTTTGTTTTTTTTTGGAATTTCGCACAAAGCTACTCGAGGGCTATCTGTGCTAGCCGTCCCTAATTTTGCAGTGTAAGACTAGAGGGAAGGCAGCTAGTCATCACCACCCACCGCCAACTCTTGGGCTACTCTTTTACCAACGAATAGTGGGATTGACCGTCACATTATACACCCCCACGGCTGGGAGGGCGAGCATATTTAGCGCGACACGGGCGCGAACCCGCGACCCTCGGATTACAAGTGCACGCCTTAACGCGCTCGGCCATGCCAGGCCACCTAGTTAATTGTCAAACTTAGGCTTCACAATAACCTATTGTCAGCAATAACCTATTGGTATTTAATTATAGTATTGGGCATTTGCTTTAATTCTACAAATAACACAGTAGTTAATACTAGTTCGGGGGCAAAGCTTTTTCAGTTTGTTAGATGCGATAGGTGCAAAGAATATGTTTTACTCGAGAACTGTAGATGTTGAATTTATACCTAGAGTTTGCAGGTTGGAAGCTATCTTTACTTAATGTTAAGAAAAAGATAAAAAGAAGTACAAATTAGAGGAAAAGACAACAAGACTTCAAGTGAATCTTAAGTTGTTACATGCAGGAAGTTAAGATTAACAACAAAACTCAAGAAGTTAGAAAGGGTAGTACTAAAATTAAAAGTAGTGAACTTAATTCGAAAGGTTCTGTTCTATTGCGCAACATATTTCAACCCTTGGCTTATGTAGGCGAGGAACAACTGGAGGAAGAGAAAGCAACAGAAATAGAAAATCATATGGATTGCAAATTCAAAAGAGGTAATAGTTATGGCTGATTCCCGGACAAGACATATGGATAGAATAGTCTGTTAAGTAAACAGGGAGAAAAGAGTTATATCACGTTACTCAGGGCCACAGGTGAAAGGCATAATTCACAAGAGATATAATGAATTGTACTGGCAACAGTATGGTTTTTCTTGTGCACGTAGGAGTTAATTAATAAGTACAATGGTTGGAGAATATAATTTAAATACAAAAGTCATAAAGTAATTGTGTCTAATGTACTGGCAAACATGAATCGTGAAGAATATATTTTGAGTAGGTCACTAGGGCTAAATGTTTGGTTTAAATTAATATATAAGGATAAGTAGGTTGGCTAATTGGACTTGTAAGATCAGTTCAGTGGGAGGAGGAAACTTTTTGAAATAGATGGTTTGCACTTTAAATAGGAAATGGGCTGGCATGTTTTCAAGAGTTATTAACTCAGCTGTAAGTGGAGTTTTAAACCAAAGCTAGTAGTAGTAAGCTTAAAAATAAACTAAAACAAAAATTAGATATAGAAGAATGTTTAGAATAGGAAATTAGTATGAAAGTAGTTATAAGAATAGGAGTAATTGAAATGCTTGAAGTATAAGAAATAAAATGATGAATTTCTTCACCAGTTGATGAAGGAACATACCTGATATAATGTTAATTTAGATTTATTGTTAACTTATAATACAGAAATTTTGAAGAGGGTGGAAACTGGGGAAGACCCATGTATAAGTGATTATTGTTGTATTGGTTTGATGTTTTGCTGCATATGTAAATCAGGATATTTTAATCCAGGTTTCAAAATGCAAATTTTGAAGGGATGTAATAAGAATTATCTATTGTGAATTGGGAAACTGAGCTATTTAGGGACACTGAACAAATATATTCCTGACAGAAAGAAAATAGTAAGTTGCAAGTAAAAAAAACAGGTTGGCTTTCACAGGGTATGCAAGATAAAATTTTAAAAAAGCATTAAAAATTTAAGAAATTTATATTGAGTGGTATTACTGAAAAGTTAGAAGGTTATATAAGATAAGGAAAGTTGGTCAAACACAAAATTTGGGCATGCAAAGTGATGTATGGAAAACACTTGGCTGAAAACATAAAAGTTAACAGTAAGGCTTTTAAAAGTACATTTAGGGTAAACAGAATCTTAAGATGGGGATAGGATCCTTGAGGGATAGTAATGAAAGACTTGCATCTGATGAATATGAAATGGCTAGGTTATTAAATTCTGCTTTTTCTTCACTTTCTATTTATGCAGACTTAAGCAGTATCCCTCATCTTAAGCAACTGATGGATGAAAACAAAGAAAAGACATTCTGAGTTTGTTAAAATAAAATTAGGAAGTTTAAAAATAATAAGGCTCTTGAACCAGATAATATTTCACCCAGGGTTTTAAAGGAGGGCAAGAATTCGATATGTATGCCACTTGCCACAATTTGTCATAAATTCTTGACTTGTGGACAAATACCAACAAGTTGGAAGTTAACTAATGTTACTCCTATCTTTAAGTGATGTAATAGATGTTACCCCAGTGATTACAGGCCTATTATTCTTACATTAGTTGTGAGAAAAGTTTTGAAAGTCAGTCTGATAAAAAATAGATAATTTGCAAAGTCATATTATAAAGTTTAGAATTTTATTGGACTGTCAATACGGTTTCACTAAGGGAAAATATTGCTTTACAAATCTTTTGAGTTTGTTTGAAGCTGTTACTGCATATGTAGATGAGAGTATAGTTTTGGTATATTCGGATTTTCAAGAAGCATTTGATAAAGTGCCACACAAAAGACACTTATATCTATAAGTTTGGGAATAAGTTAAGAAATTGAATAGAAGAGTGGTTTGATGAAGTAAAACAGATGGTTGTTATATATGGATTTCAGTCAAACTTAACCAATGTTGCAAGTGGTGTACCTCAGGGCTCAGTTTTAAGATCATTGTTTTTTTGTTTTCATTAATTACATAGATGAAGGAATTTGGATAAATTACTGAAATTTGCTAATGATATCAAAGTCTTGGATGCTGCTGGCTGTGAAGAGGATGCTGCTACCTTACAAAATGTTTTAGATTATTTAGTGAGATGGGCAAATAAATGGTAGATAAGTGTTATTTATGATAATTGCAAGATATCATACGTGAGTTATCATAATTTAAATTATAAGTACAATTTGGGTGGGAATAACCTTAACAGTATCATGGAAGAAAAGGATTCTGGTGTAATAATTGTTCACTCTCATAAACCTTCCAAGCAATGTGCTGTTGCTGGTGGTAGGGCTCCTTGACTTAGAAAAGAAATTGAACTGTGGAACTCTTTCCAGAGGAGGGCTACTAAAATGGTAACTGTGTTGGAGATATTGTAATATGAGAAAATATTGAGATTCTTGATTTTTTTTTTTGAAATACAAGGGTTAGAAGGGATCTGATTGAAGTCTTTAAAATTGTAAAAGTAACTGATAATGTGATGCATCAAAATTTCTCACACTTAATTATAGAGCTAGGAGACAAATATAGATATTGATAAGACAGAAGTCGTCTTTAGCTGAGACAGTTTTATATTTCAAATCGAGTGGTTGGCCTTTGGAATGGATTGCTTTCGGATGTTGATGAAGCAATAAATTGAGTGACTTTAAAAGAAAACTTGATAAATAAATGAATGACAAGGGCTGTCTTTGTTTTCTTATTTAATAGTTTTCGTTTGATTTAGAGCATGGAACAGCCGAGTTGCACCAACAGGTCCCTTATTGTCCTTAAACATTATGTTAAGTTAAATTTTTAAACTATCTTCCATCTTCTGTAGTTCTTAATGTGTATAGTTCTGTTACATATTTAACCTATCTCCTACAACTGCATGCTACACTAGATTCATCTTTAGTTGCCCATATCATAACTACTTTATTCAGAGACCTCACTTTCTTATCATCTTACGTTTCCATAATTGGTATGGTTTTAATAGACATTTAGTCTTATCAAAATTGTAATGTTTAAGCCTTTAATGTTGCTTATTAATTTCAAGTAAATGAAGTAATTCTAATTATTTTGAGATTCTTAAATTCATGTACAACACTGATAGTGATGCATAAGGTCTCTTATTGCTAACTGACTACATATGCTAGTATATTAAGCAATCGTATGTAAATGTCTAATCAAATTAAATGAGTCACATCAATCATTTTATTTCCATAATACATAGAAAGTACAACGAATAATGAAAAGGTTAATTGCAATACTAATTGAATTTTGTCTATATTTTGTGTGTGTGTTAGCTTATTGTTAAGCACAAAGCTGCAAGTATAGGCTATCTCTGTCGTTGGCATCAATAAGTATCAAAATTAATTACTTAGCCAAGTGGAAAGAGGTACTTTTTGTGTATATTGTATCTTATTACTGAGACCCTGCAACCAAAAAATCCATAAACCTACATGTATAGTTTTAAGGATTTTATCCAAAAAACAATGGACATTCCATCGATAGTTTTGTAGTTCCAATGTTAAAGATGTAACTTGCAAACATAAAACTCACTTTACACACAGTTTTCTCTAGATTGTTTTACTTTGTAAAAATTTAAAACAATATTAATTTCGAATTAAAAGTTCAACATATAAAACTGTCAAAAACTTGAACTAGTTAAAAATATTGGACTCATAAAAGTATGTTCACATTTGACTTGAAGGTTGTATTATTTTTCTGTTTCAGTAGATCAGGATAAACTAATCTAACAATAAAAATGTACAGAAGTGGGATAAATAACACTAATATTGTATATATGTAGCGCTTTCCTACTGCTTTTGTTACAAGTATTTCTTCAGCAACCATGTCACGTGCAGACAGTCCAAGCTGCACAGTTTTTGCATGAAACAGATATTTTGTTAGATCATTTTCTCCCATATATTCAATTTCTCTTTCTCTTGAGCTCTCCACTAAAAGTTTGCTTCTCGGATGACCAGCTTTACTGTGTCAATGTGCCCCTGAAGCAATGAATCAATGCCGTATGTATGATGCTGAGCAGAGTGAGGGACCCGGCATTGCCAGGTTGTTAAGGTACTCAACTCGTAATCCGAGGGTGACGTGTTCGAATCCCAGTCACACCAAACATGGTCGCCCTTTCACCCGTGGGGGCGTTATAATTGACGGTCAATCTCACTATTCGTTGGTAAAAGAGTAGCCTAGGAGTTGGCGCTGGGTGGTGATGACTAGCTGCCTTCCCTCTAGTCTTACACTGACAAATTAGGTAAGGCTAGTGCAAATAGCTCTCGTGTCACTCTACGCGAAATTCAAAACAAGCCCCTCGTTAGTATAAGGTACGTCTACGGATTTACAACGCTAAGATCAAGGGTTCGATTCCCATTGGTGGGCTCAGCAGATAGCCCGATGTGGCTTTACTGTAAGAAAACATACATTCAAAACAAACCAAACCAAGCTTTCCGTTGATAGTCTCGCCATCCAGTAAACGTTAATGTAACTACAAATAGTCAGTCATATAATTGCAGAGCTTGCTTGTTATTTAATTATACGTGAAACAGTATAAAAATGAAGAAGTTTAAAATATAGGTGAATGACTAGTTTTTAAATGCCGTTTTTGTAATCTTTAATTTTACCGAAAGTGTTTAAATAATGCGATTTTTTGTATAATTTTGATGGATTCAATCTCCCCCCAGTGGCACAGCGGTATGTGCACAGACACTAAAAACAGAATTTTGGTACCCGTGGTGGGCAGAGCACAGATATTCCTTTGTGTAGCTTTGTGCTTAACTACTAAGAAACAAAGGATTTAGTTATTAATAGCATGGGTCCAAGGGAAAATGTAATGATTCCAGAAATGGAAAGGTTATCTTATAGAAATAAATTAAGATCTCCTTCCTTATTTGCTCTTGAGTAACAGACGGTCTTATTGAAGTTTAGAATATTACCTTGAGTAACATACGGTCTTATTGAAGATTACAATATTACTTTGAGTAACAGACGGTCTTATTGATGTTTGCAATGTTACCTTGAGTAACAGACGGTCTTATTGAAGATTACAATATTACGTTGAGTAACAGACGGTCTTATTGAAGATTACAATATTACTTTGAGTAACAGACGGTCTTATTGAAGCTTACAATATTACCTTGAGTAACAGTAAGTAAAAATTAGACTATGTACGATAATTACCTTGTTTGTCGTCTTTGGATCGGAAACTTGTCAGGGTGGTGTACACACTATATCTCACTTATACTCTGTAGTTAGCGACTTAGTCGGAACATGACAAATCTGGCTTATTTATACATACTTCTGTTGACTGGAACTGTCCTCCAAGTAGGCTTAATACATATTACACTTGATCTGCTACTTCTCGATTAATATGTATCGAGGAGTAAGTGAATATAAACACAAGATGATGCGTAATAGGTGAATTGTGTTCCTGAAATGGATATAAACTTAACATTTATTGGCAGTTAGGTTCGGTTAGGAACCTAACTGAACTGTTATTACATTATTTTGTATTTGTTTTATATAGAGCAGAACACATTGTTTTGTATTAGTTTTATATAGAGCAGTACACATTGTATTTGTTTTATATATAGTAGTACACATTGTTTTGTATTTGTTTCATATAGAGCAGCACACATTGTTTTGTATTTGTTTCATATAGAGCAGCACACATTGTTTTGTATTTGTTTTATATAGAGCAGTACACATTGTTTTGTATTTATATTATATATAGCATTACATATTGTTATTATGTTAACATGAATTTATCAATGTATGATTGTAAATTATATTCCATATACCTGTATTACTCCCCACAATTCAAAAATGTTGGATGGATACCTTTTGACAATCTTAATTTCCATGTAAGTACATATACACATAATATTTGTATAAAAACTTTGTCCAAACCATCTCATGACTGCATATGGCTCTCTTATTTATTACTTCTTGGTAATATTTTACATCTGATGTATGTCTAAGAGCATTGTGTTTTGATTGAAAACAAATTTCTTCTCACCAGGTTTTGATCCTAATGAAATGACATTATGGACTATAATTTGCTTGTGCTTTAAACAGAGTGTCATCAGGTTTGTGTCGACTATTGGTTTCATTGCCTGAGACACAGTACACATATGTATTAACCATCTGCCATTTGCTTCGTTGTAGAACAGAGCAAGCTATGTACTTAGAGCAAAAGTGAAAATGAACCTGATATGATACACTGACTAGGATATCTATTTCCTCCATAGCATTGAACAAATTATTTGCATCTACCAAGATCCACCCTCTTTCAACTTTGACAATCCTACTGTTTGAAATCTGACGCCCATTTCATCCTTTTTATTTGGTCTTTTTTTTTTAGAAGTAGTTTTTGAACAACTTCAGATTTGGCCAATTTATATCAATGTAGATCTTATTGTCCTCGGGGTAACATTCGCACCTGTAGATAAAACTGTATATCTCTCTTGTATCATGTACAGAGCATGTGATGGAGTAATTACTTAACCGTTTGAGAAGCATTGGGCTTTAAGAGTTTTTATACTGTTCAACTGAAACATAAAATTCTGCATAATTCTATCACTTTAAGAAGATTTTACCTGCTACAAATCTTGATTTCTACGTTTTATCATGTAGCATTTTTGTCCTGTTAACCATATGCTACTACTAGGAATAGTATTATTGCCTTCATTTTTTAAAAGCGTTGTGTTGGTGTGTCACTGCCTTAATGGTTGAATAACAGCAAGTCAGAGCTATCACCATGTGACTACTTGGTGTAATTTTTTATACGACAGTAGAGAAACCAATCTCATAATATTTGCATTTTATGTTTATTTTGATTCGTGTTTCCAGAATTATTTACAATAATTTATATATATAAAGAGGAATATATTTGTATTGTTACATATTTTTTGTTTTATGTTCTTCGTAGACTAAACGCAACAGAAAAACACAGATAACAGCTTGTATAATTTATTACACTAAACTATTAACAAATATAACAGATATAACATAAATTATATAATAACAGTGACAGATATTAAGTTACAACATTCGAAATTAATTACAAAACAAAATAATACTAGTTTCAAACTTCAAAGTTAATCACAATACAAAATGGTACTGGCCTGTATCTAATATAATGATCTAAAATGAAAGTCTCAAATTCCTGTCTAGGGTGTGAATTTGGTCCCACGAAGAAATTCCGAAGCTTAAATTAAGAAGTTCAGAAACAGAGTTCACAGTTCAATAAATTCGCCGACTCTCAGCACAAGCAGTAATTCAGATGAATCGTAGAGATTGACGAAATAAAATCACAGTTTCCGTAGATCTAACTTCAGTCACAAATCCAAGTTGAATAATCACAGCAAACACTTAATCTTTCTCAAATAACTGACTCTCTTCTTTTAAAATAAAACTAATGTCTGACTCTCCTTTTTTTTTCTTCGAATAAAAACTGATGACTGACTTCTTCTTGCGTCACCGTCTTTTATACCGGTAGGTCTACTTCTCGAACCATCTTGTAATTTCCATACAACTCCAGAGCAATCCACGCATGTCCGTTCTTGCACGAGACTTGTCGTCTAGACACTAGGCCGCCACATTTCATTTACAAACATATGATTGGTCTACTTAACTCAAGAAAATTCTAAATGTTACCCTAAATGAATAACAACATATTTTATTAGTTTAAACTTCGAAACAATAATATAAATATGGAAACATAGATAATAGAAATGAAAATCCAAACACAACACGCATGCCGTCGTTTACAAAATATTTACACATTTACATTGTTTTGTTTGTTTTTTTGGAAATTCGCACAAAGCTACTCGAGGGCTATCTGTGCTGGCCGTCCCTAATTTTGCAGTGTAAGACTAGAGGGAAGGCAGCTAGTCATCACCACCCACCGCCAACTCTTGGGCTACTCTTATTAACGAATAGTGGGATTGACCGTCACATTATACACCCCCACGGCTGGGAGGGCGAGCATGTTTAGCGCGACGCGGGCGCGAACCCGCGACCCTCGGATTACGAGTGCACGCCTTAACGCGCTCGGCCATGCCAGGCCGTCACATTTACATAACAGTATCCTTGTTGTACAAATATTTAAAAGTTACTCTGCAGAACATATGATTTTAGAGTACAGACGCAAAGTGTTCGTCTTCTTTCATTACAAAAATTCCATTAAAGACATTTGAACAATGCATCATAATTACTTAAGACTAACACGTTATGTTGTTACCAAATAGTTACCAATCTCTATTTTGTGTAACTTAGGTGTTTCACAATACTCAATGGTTAAGGAAACTTTCAGGACATTTAAAAATATTAACAATAAATGAAATTAGCTTGAAACGATTCATTGAACATTACTGAGTTCTTTAAATAGTTTCTCTAGCAAACTATAGCGTGATATTCGAAATGTTATTTTGTGATATACTGCTATTATCTTAAGATTATATTTCTAATTGGTGGATAAGTAGTAATTTTACACACTTACAATAGTAAAATCTAGGATAAGATTACCTCAGTGGGCACAGCAGATAGCCCAGTGTAGCTTCAAACAAATACAAAATTATATTCCCTGGGGTTGGCTAGAACAACAGTGTATATGACTAATTGCACTGTGATGTTCTGTTGCGCCATCATAAAATATGAACATAGCAGTTGTAAACAATCCTTTCATTACTTCATAAACCTACAATGTGACGGTATCAACAATTTGTTATTAATCAAAATATCTATGTCCCAATAAATGTGATTTGCCAATATGTAACACCAGAAAACTTCAAGGGCTCACTAATATATTAAAAGGAACAATAGAATAAAATAGCAGGAAATCTATAGTTATTTGTAATATTAATGTTACTCAGTAACAACTAAACTCAAAGTTACTGTTATGATAGCGGAAAGTAATCAAAAATCTAATTTCACTGTCTTATTTGAGATTATCACATTGGGTTTTTGTTGATGTGTGATGCCAGTTTCTTCTCTTCTTGGGTTTAAACTCCATCAATACTTTCACCATGTCGTCATATCATGCTCATCAATGAAATAATAAAGAACCGACAAATAATAGCTCCCAAATGCTCCTTGAATTGCGTTTACCTTGGAATGAGCACTGTGCAAATTTTTTTGCATATTAGTATAGTTTTATTAGTGTAAGCCTAAACTTCATAATTTGTTAAGTTTAAAAGATGTTAATTGCTCGTGATCAATAAGATATATACTTTTCAAATAAGAAACGCAAAAGAGATATTTTTGTTATTTTAAAGAGAAATATATGTAATAACGTTACGAGCTCAGAGTATGGGATGTTACACGTGCTAAGACATTGATTGTCAGACCAAAATGGCAATAAAAGCTGTGCACTTTGAAAACGGAAGAAAACATCGGATATTTCGCCAAAACGCATTCGTCTCCAATAAATTTGTTTGAGAGATCTGCATGTTCTGCAAGTGCAACATGTGCTAAATCCCTATAAAAGTGACGGCTTCTCGGTTTCCATAGCTCAGTGTTAAACCACCGACACGCAATACAGTTACGCCAAGACTGACTGAAGCACAACGCAACAACGCCATTGATTGTGGGAAGCAGGCGAATCTCGATTAGATATTGCCAGAGCTGTGAATGTCTACCCAAGCACCATCACAAGGCTATGGAATCGTCACCAACAACATGGATCAACTTGTGACCGTCTACGATCTGGTAGATCTCGTGTGACCACGCCCGCACAAGATCGCTACATCCAGTTACGTCACCTTCAGGATAGAACCACTACTGCGACGTCTACTGCCTCAACCACACCAGGGCTGCGTAGGATTTCCGATCAGACCGTACGCAATTGTCGACGAGATTCTTAGGCCCCATGTGGGATTCATCGTGGTGAACGTCAACGACGTTTTTCAACACGACAACGCCCGTCCTCACACAGCCCGACTCACCACTGTCTTCTCGAGACACCACAACATCAACGTTTCTCCCTGGCCCTCCAGATCACCAGATTTAAACCCCATCAAACATCTTTGGGACGAGTTGGACCGACGTCTGCGATTGCGACAACCTCAACTGCAGACTCTACCTCATCTTGCAGCAGCTTTGCAGGCTGAGTGGACAACCATTCCACAGGATGTGATTCGTCATCTCATCTCTTTCATGGGCAGGAGATGCCAAGCAGTTATTGATGCTGAGTGACGCTAAACTTCAACCAGTGAGCGTGAATTTTGCCTTTGCAGACTTTGGATGCTCAGCAGTGAATATGCAAAATTTCACACGTCATACAGAACTACCTGGAATAAACTTATTAACAATATGTTTCAAATTTTGCCTTTTGCGTTTCTTTTTTTGAAGAGTATATATGTTTTAAAATAATTCGTCCTTGTATTATGCAGAAAACTATGTTTCTGCTTTCTCTTTTTAATATAGTGTTTTTTTTCATTTCATCAGATTCTATGCAACCTTAGAATATGCACATAATACGGGACATTATTCAGTTATTTTCATTTTCGTTATCTTTGTTGTTCTCCAGTAAACAATGCCTGCTTCACCCTTAGGCATGTTGGTACAAGAGAGCACATTTTTCAGAACAAGTTAACAATAATAATCTCTTTCAGTGGCCGAATAGATGAAGTACATACAAATTACACAATTAGTGTGTTGTATGAGAACGACCAGTCACGTGAAAACGCGTACTGCTCTGGGTAAATCTGGCATTCTTTATTTGCGCAGAACATTGTAATAATTTTACCAGGTGTTTAACGTAAACCATTTGGCAAGAAACTGAGAAACCAAAACTATTGAGTAATCCACTGATCCTGTAAAAGGCAGCTGTTCAGCATATACTCGGGTATACACACTGTATCTTGATATATAATAAATACTGCGTTTCACTTAAATCACGTGTCGAGAATTTTTCACTTTGTTTCATTGAAACGCCACACAATAAGGCTATCTGTGTCTTGTACAACTCAGAAATCGAAATTCGAATTTAACATCAAGGTCATAATCTTACTGCTGACCAAATGAGCAACCACATGTCCAATACGTTTGTTTTTCGTTTAAACTCGGATTTACTTCACAGTTTTCCTAACTAATCTTCACGTTATGAATAAGACTCATGTAGAAATCGATTTCACCTCATAAAATCGCGCACGTCAAAAACTTGAAAAATCTTATAGAGAGTTTTCAAATTGCTGTCTTGAGTCGTTTTAAACACATTTTTAATGTCAACAATAATGACAAAGCTTGTATGACCTATCTTTAAAAACAAAACGAGAACATAATTTTCAAAATTGTTGTTCATCATTCAGTTTGAGATTGGTGAAAGGACTTAACTTAAACTTATTGATAAAAATACAAGGGCTAGGTTTAAAAGTTAAATGGAATTACAGAATATAGATACAAGAAAAATATGAAACTTCCCTTGGGCGGTCTGGCATGGCCAGGTGTGGTTATGGTGCTCGACTTGCAATCTGTGAGTTGTGAGTTTCAATCACCGTCATTGTTATGTAAATGTGTAAATATTTTGTAAGCGACAACATGTCGTGTTGTGTTTAAATTTTCATTTCTATTATTCATTTTTCCATA
The DNA here is from genome assembly GCA_011833715.1 of Carcinoscorpius rotundicauda. Taxonomy (NCBI): domain Eukaryota; kingdom Metazoa; phylum Arthropoda; class Merostomata; order Xiphosura; family Limulidae; genus Carcinoscorpius; species Carcinoscorpius rotundicauda. Next base: position 61,279,233 of record CM022398.1, read on the forward strand.
TTTATATTGTTGTTTCGAAGTTTAAACTAATATGTTGTTATTTATTTAGGGTAACATTTAGAATTTTCTTGAATTAAGTAGACCAATCATATGTTTGTAAATGAAGTGCTGGTGACTTCGTGTCTAGACGTGTAGTCTCGTGCAAGAACGTACATGCGCGGATTGCTCTGGAGATCTGTAGAAATTTCACTGTCTTTTGAGGAGTTTAGGCCTACAATATATAAACAGACGAAGATGCGAGAGAGATAAAAAGAGATTCAGACATCAGTTTTTATTCGACAAAAAAAGAGAAGAGTCAGACATCAGTTTTTATTCGAAGAAAAAAGGGAAGAGTCAGACATCAGTTTTTATTCGAAGAAAAAAAAAAGGAGAGTCAGACATTAGTTTTTTTTCAAAAGAAGAGAGTCAGTTATTTGAGAAAGATTAAGTGTTTGCTGTGATTATTCAACTTGGATTTGTGACTAAAGTTAGATCTTCGGAAGCTGTGATTTTATTTCGTCAATCTCTACGATTCATCTGAATTACTGCTTGTGCTGAGAGTCGGCGAATTTATTGAACTGTGAACTCTGTTTCTGAACTTCTTAATTTAAGCTTCGGAATTTCTTCGTGGGACCAAATTCACACCCTAGACTGGAATTTGAGACTTTCATTTTAGATCATTATATTAGATACAGGCCAGTACCATTTTGTATTGTGATAAATTTTGAAGTTTGAAACTAGTATTATTTTGTTTTGTAATTAATTTCAAATGTTGTAACTTAATATCTGTCACTGTTATTATATAATTTATGTTATATCTGTTATATTTGTTAATAGTTTAGTGTAATAAATTATACAAGCTGTTATCTGCGTTTTTCTGTTGCGTTTAGTCTACGAAGAATATAAAACATAAAAAATTCGTAACAGTCATGTTCACCCTTTCAACCATAGGGGTGTTATATGTGACTATCAATCCCACTGTACGTTGGTGGGTTGTGCTGACTAGCTGCGTTTCCTCTAGCCTTTTACTGCTAAATTAGGGACGGTTATCGCAGATAACTTTCGTGCCGTTTTGCGAGAAAAACCTTTTTGAGGTACACGATAAGATGAAATATTTTGTTTTAAGACTTCTCTTAAATCCTTAAATATGAGATGAACATTTAATAAAGAATTATTTATTAAGTTGCGAAGCATTAAACATAGAAAATACCAAGTTTAAAACGAGTACAGTGTTCACTCGCCACTTCGCGGGCTCGGCCGACCGCTAAACCAATAAGGATGAAGTTAATATTAGGAAGACTGCTATTACTTTTAATACAACGGCTAAGATGGTTGTAACATCTCGTAATAAGAGTATCGTTCCAATGGAAGCTGCTTTGGCCATATGGATAGCTGATTGCCGTAAGAATGGTGTTCCCTTGGATACTAACATTATCACAACGAAGGCTAAGATGTTGTATGATAATTTCGCGGAAAAGGATGAAGAAGACGTAGACAACCCACAACCAGGAACGTCCAGTGATTCCCAGCCTAAGAAACCGTTTTCTGTAAGCAAAGGCTGGTTTCAGAAAGTTCAGCAACGATACGGCCTGAAAAACGTATCGTTATATGGAGAGGCTGCTTCGGCTAACAAGGGGGCTGGTGAAGCTTACGTTCGGGACACTTTTAAAGAAATAATCGCTGAAGGGGAATATAGGCCTGAACAGGTGTTCAACATGGACGAGACTGGCCTGTTTTGGAAGAGGATGCCTTCCCGAACGTTCCTGTTTAAAGATGAGAAAAAAGCCCCTGGTTTTAAAGCTCATAAAGACCGGTTCACCCTCTTAATGACTGGTAATGCTGCTGGTTTTATGTTGAAGCCGACATTAATTTACAAGTCTAAAACCCCGAGAGCTTTAAAGAATAAGAACATGAACTTGCTACCGGTCCATTGGATGCACACTCCTACTGCCTGGGTAACGAAGCCTCTGAGCTCTGATTGGTTCCATCAGTTTCATTCCTCAAGTTAAGCTTTATTTATTAGAGAAGGGCATGCCATTCAATGTCCTTCTTCTTTTGGATAACGCCGGTGGCCACGCAAGAAATCTTTCGTATGAAGGCGTTACGGTTGAATTCCTGCCAGCCAGAACTACGTCCCTTATACAACCGATGGACCAGGGAGTTATCAGGGCTTTCAAGGCCCTATACATAAGGAATACCATGTCCAACCTCGTACGTAGCCTTGACAATGCCACCGAAACCGAAGCCGAAAACGACACGTTCACCCTGAAGGAGTACTAGAAGTCTTTCACCATTGCTACATGTCTTCAAAATGTTCATAAGGCATTGCAAGAGATGAAGCCCTGCACCGTTAATGCAAGCTGGAAGAAGTTGTGGCCTGAGGTTGTGCACGACGACAAGGGATTCACGCATGAAGAAATTCAACACTCGGCTGTTCAAAAAGCTGTGCAATTAGCTTCGTTAATCAAAGGTGAAGGATTTGCCGATATGACGAAGGAAGACGTAGATGAACTGATTGACTTAGAATCCGAACCACTCGCCGACCAAGACTTAGAAGCACTGACGAAGTCTGCTGCCGAGGAAGATGACGAAGAAGAAACACCGAAAGAAGCCGAGGAAACAATCGAGCAAAGTGGATGGTCGTTCGAGCGGTTAGGTAAACTAATGAAACTAATTAACGAAGTGAAGGAGTGCTCACAAGAATGGGACAACGATATGGTTCGATCAGTACAATTTTGCAATAAAATAGAAGAACTGATGACTCCTTATCAAATGATTTTCGATAGGCTAAAGAGGCAGAGAAAACAACTGCCAATAACAATGTTTTTCCAGCCGAGCAAGAAAGAAAGGGTACCGGTGGCAAGTACTGTTCCTGAAGTTGTAACGATCGACGAAGAAATTGCCGATTCACCTTCCACAGAAGAAGAAGTGGTGTCCCCCGAAAAGACACCACCTGCTGAAGATATGTAATTTTTAATTTTAAGGCTTAATATCTTAATAATTGTTCTTATTATTTCAGCAATAATGAACAGTATTGTAATGGGAGGGTTAAATAGTTGTACAGGGAGGGTTTTAAAAGTCTAAATGCACATAAATATATACGTAAAAATCGGCAATCCCACTTCGCGGAAAATCTCCTTTCGCGGGGGTTTTGGAACGCATCTACCGCGATACACGAGGGAACACTGTAACCTATTCGGTACTAGTAGATAGTATGTAAATAATGAACAATTTTACCAATCTAAATATCATAGCATAACGTAAAATATAACATGTGTATTTAACCCAACAATTACCAATGGTATACATTTAAACTTGTAAATAATTTACTCGGTTCCTCAATAGCTTTGAGGTAAGCTTGAGAGCCATAACCGTAAAATCCGGGAGTCGATTCACTGCAGTGAGTGCAAGTAGCCCTTTGTGTTTAAAGATAACAAAATTAAATTTTTATGCAACAAAGTTCTTCTAATTCCATGGCTTTTTTATTTAAACAATCTCAATTAAGACTGGTTGGATGTAACATTCCGAAGTGTGAATCTGAGGGTCCATGGTTCGCTTTCTCTTGTTGTAACTTTGGCTTCACACTTTTAGGCTGCGGGTGCATTGTAAAAGTCACAGTCAAATACCCCTAAACTATAATACAATAGAAGCAAAGAGTTGATAGTCGGTGCTGTGGACTAGCTGTCTTTCCTCTGGCCGATATTTTTTTTTAAAATTAAGAATGTCTCACCCAGATAGCCCTTATGAGGGTTTAGGCGAATATTCAGTAGAAACAAATTTCAATAATACGTGACAATAAGTCACAAAATTGTTTAACAAAATTATTGTAAGTATCGTAAGTGATGTTTTACTATTTTTGATTATTTTTTACAAGGAATGTTGAAGCAGACAAAAACATAAAATTACTTATATGATTCAATATGTGGACTTCACCGTTAGTGAATGGTATAAAAACAGGATAATGAGTTAAAAATTAGTATATATGTGTATGTCAGTGCCTTCCACTAAAAATCACTGATTTCAATTAAAACGGTATCATATTCAATATAAAAATATTTGTATAGAAATTATCCACCTGGAGAAGAAAATGTTGAGTAGAGATAAACAATATTGTCCGACCGTTATAGTTGTAAAAAATGAAATAGACTAGACACAATGTATAATAATGTAATATATATATATTTAAGAAGACAATCAAATATCAAGATAAAACTGAAAGGTATTATAGAGATGTGGGAAAAAACTGTCGATAAAACTTGTTTCCACATAGCATTAAATTGTTTCACAGGTTATATCTACTACCAACATCACTCGTAACCATCCCCATTGAAAACTATCGAAGGTTGTAATCCTTAAGATAGCACCTACCCCGTAAGTGAAAAGTATTATTGTCTACTTCAAAGAAATATTTCCATAGAGAAAGCACCCGTGATACCATAGGTGAAGAATCCACAGCAATAGGTAAATAGACAAAAAAAAATCAGCTACTTCCTTGACAATAGTTCTATGAATAAAATTACTTATGTTTTAAAGTAAAGAAATAATTTTAAACAACTATTGAATTTATAATTAGATATGGGAGTATAATGCATTTATGATTCCTTCATACGATAAGAACACTTTCAAAATAGAATCATATTACTGAGAATGCAATAAGATTTTCGATATTATAAACATATATATACATGTATTTCCAAAACTGAATATAGTGAATCACCGACTTCTTTTCAAACACAACTTTCACAGTTATAACACTTAAGACTGCAGTCCCAAAAACATGAGATAATATACGCATCACAAATATAACAGCTAAGAATTGATTGTTCTACAAGATTACCAGTAGTATACGACGCAACATGAGCTCCATAAACATAAAATATGTTTGTTCGAAACGTTCTCGATAAACTGTATTTATTGTGTTATTTAATCATACTTATGTTAAGAACTGATTTAAACTGATATTGAAAATTTGAAAATTAATTAGATAGAGAGATTTTAGCATCAAATAATATGTTTTCTTATTTCGAATTTCAAAATGATTAAATAATGCACCCCGCTATAAATCTTTAGATGTTTTATTGTGGACCTTAGGTAATCATAGTTATTGTACACCGGTATAAATTAAACCTGAATTTAATGTCTACTGATATTACGAGTTAGAAATTATGATATATAATATCTACACAGATTCATGAGTAATTTCTGATTATTGATATAAGAGGATTTGTCTTTTCCCCGAAAACTATTAGATACTCCTTTCAAGCACCAAATCTGCCAACATTACACAGGCACGAGTCAGTCTATCAGTAGCTGAGCTTCAGAGATAAAATGTTATAACCCATTAAATCGTATTAGATACAATTCTTCGTAAACACGATAATTTACTTTATACTATTAGCAGCCGAGAAGTTATAGTTCGATCAATGTTGATTATTTAATCATAAAAACAGTGGGTAACTCAGCGGGTCCGGCATGGCCAGGTGGGTTAAGGCGTTCGACTTGTAATCTGAAGTTCCCAGGTTCGAATCCCCGTCGCATCAAACATGCTCGCCTGTTCAGCCGTAGGGTCGTTATAATTTTACGGTCAATTTCACTATTCGTTGGTAAAAGAGTAGCCCAAGAGTTGGCGGTGATGACTAGCTGCCTTCCCTCTCGTCTTACACTGCTAAATTAGGGACGGCTAGTGCACATAGCCCTAGGATAACTTTGCGCGAAATTCAAAACAAACAAACATTGCTAAATTAGGGATGGTTAGCGTAACTTTGCCCAAAATTTAGAACACACTTTTTGTTTTGGGGAAGTCCTCGCGACAATATCATAGTCGTCGGGGAAACTCGAATCATCTTTTAGTCCTATATCTTGTTTTTTGTTGTAGTGGCAAAAAAAATAAATTAAATCAACAGATCGTTAAAAACCTGACGTAGATTAAACATATAATAAACTGTGTAACTATAACACTTATTAGACCAACTTAAGTATTATTAAAGCTATGGCTTTTCTTATGCCAGAAGTAGTTTTATATTGTTATAAGCTGTATCTTTAATATATTAATAATATTCTTGTTTGCTTGAGGAAGCTATTACCGATATTGATGACGTAATATTCGAGAAGCTGAGAAATCTAGAAAAAGGATTAGTTACAAATGTGAAATATAACTAGGTCGTTTTGAATAGCAAATGAGTATTAGATAATTAGTTCAGTGAAATATTTCAGTTTATTTTTACGTTAATCCTAAAACTTTAGCTAGATATTTCTATTTAAATGTCATTTGTAAACTTAAGCCAACAAAGAAGCAGGGGGAAACATTTCATATTTACGTAGGTTGAACTTGGCCTCATTTTCATCCAACAATTTAAAAGAGCCAGCCCAACAAAAGAATGAAGTTTCAAACGTTATGGTTCAAAGAAAAATTGTATCTGAAATACCACTTGTAAACAACTCTGACTTCGAACCATAATGAACTAATTAAGAGGAATGTAAAAGAAGAAATCTGTAGTTATTTTTATAACAATAAAGCATTCATGCATGACTGCAGTATTACTTTTTTAAAATAACAACATTAGCATACATTTTTAAAAAATCCAAGACACATTTTCGTGTATAATTATGAATATATATTTTTGCTCATACATGTATATAATCACGTAGTTATATTGTTGAAGGAATGCCACGAAAATATTTCAAAATTAAGTTGATCTTTACGAACTGAATGTGTATTAGAAATGGAAAACGTGTGCAAGTTTGGACTAAGTAAACTTTGTGGTTTGTAATCTGAATTGTTTGATAACATGATTGTGTCACACAAAGTTAATTTTGATATTTGGAACTCGAACAGTTTGATTAAGAGATTGAGTTTAATCACTTGAATTCCCAGTAAGATAAAAATAGAATCAAGAATACCATTTGAGTTTTCATCGTCTGCATGTTTCTCTATTACAGTCTCACTTCCAAAGTTTTGAGTAAAAGATACTCGTAAATCAGAATAAGAGTTCAGAAAAGATTGTGATTAATATCTTGTTCCAATATGTTGATCCCCCTTCTTTCTCTCTCTTACTTTTAGTAAGTTATTTATAGTATAAGATTTAGCCAAAGAACGACAGCATAATCCATGAGAAGAAACATTTTGAACATTTGGCAAAAAAAAGTACATTTTTAGAACCTTTACGACCAGAAGAAATAAAATACACCTATTAACATAAAAAATAAGTAATATTTTATTTTTCAAAATGTTTGAGGAGGCATAGCCTTTTTTTCGTTCTCTGACGAACTGCTATTGCTCGTGAAACAGCAAAGATTGTTTCGAAATCTGTTTGAACGTGAATGTCAAGTTGTGCCTTCTTTTACAAGCAACTATTATGTCATTCTTCATACGTCTTAACACGATATCAGTTTCTGCGTTATCATTGCGATCTATTTTATAGTTTCACTTCAATATTCATTTATTCAATAATAATCAAAGCGTTTCGATTACTTAAAATTAATATTTTTATTATTATATTTGAATATATGTATTGTGTACTTCATATAACATGAATTTGGACCTCTAAATGATTCTCAACCTCTTAACTGCCCCCCGCTAGTTCAGCGGTATGTCTCCGGATTACAACGCTAAAATCAAGGGTTCGATTCCTCTCGGTGGGCTGAGCAGATAGCCGCAGATAGCCCGATGTGGCTTTGCTATAAGATAAACACAAACACATACCTCTTAACTGACCAGTAAATATTTACTTTATCTCTAGTGCATCTATAATATACCTATAATTGCTTTATCACAGCAATGGTTGAAATCATAGTTTATGGCTACAACAAATTATTTTTTCAACCGATCTGTGATACTATCAGTATCTTTACATTATCACCATTTCAGCAAATAACCATAAGGTTGTTTGTAATCTTAACAATAAGCCGTCTAAAGTTATTTTTTAACATTAAATAAACCATATCGACCAAAATAAATCATTATTCTGATTTAACAAGATAATAAAAAATATGCCCTGTTGGTTAAGACTCGCAGAATTGTTTTTTTTTTACCGTATATGCAAGCTTTTACAGCTGTAAGAGAGTTGTATATTGTTTGTTTGTTTGTTTGTTTTGGAATTTCGCACAAAGCTACTCGAGGGCTATCTGTGCTAGCCGTCCCTAATTTAGCAGTGTAAGACTAGAGGGAAGGCAGCTAGTCATCACCACCCACCGCCAACTATTGGGCTACTCTTTTACCAACGAATAGTGGGATTGACCGTCACATTATACACCCCCACGGCTGGGAGGGCGAGCATGTTTAGCGCGATGCGGGCGCGAACCCGCGACCCTCGGATTACGAGCGCACGCCTTAACGCGCTCGGCCATGCCAGGCCTGTATATTGTTATAGTTAACCCCACTATTCGTTGGTAAAATAGTAGCTTAAAAAGAGGTGTTGATTAACTGACTTTTCTCTAGTCTTACACCACAAAATTAGGGACAGCTAGCACACATAGCCCTCGTGTAGCTTTGCGCGAAATTCAAAACAAATCAAATAATAATAAAAAAAAACTAACCTTGTCGTGACTTGTCAACCAGTTGTTGTTTTAACAAGAACATATTGAATATTTTGCTTGAGTGCCTTCGTAACAAATGGAAGGTATTGTTTGTGTGTTTTGGGTTTGAAGGTTACAATGTAAGCGGTTGCCATGTTTTAATATGTCTGCAAAATGAGTGATTTATAGAAAAATATCTAGGTTAATCATTATCATCGTGAACAGAACGATAACGCATGACTCTACGTCAGAATGATTGTAAACAAAATGCCAACCGTGGGTGATTATCATAATCTGCATAATATGAAAACAGTAATCAAGCCACTAATCATTCTAGGTTGTCAGACTCTTTGGAAGGTAGTGACGAGGACTTGAAAGTTGGTAACACAAAACTGTTGGCTTACCTGTTTCTTGAACTCGTCCATTTCACTGGAACTAGCAGATAATGACTCCATAAAATAATAAATATAGATACATTCAGTCAAAATTCATAAAATGGGAAGTAATAATAAAAAGTAAATGTACTTACAAAGACAGAAGCAGTTATACGATCCATCACTGTAATCTATAACAACTAGTACACAATTTTCTTCAACATTGAGAAAATAACACACAAGCAAGTAACCGATATACGAAACATTCCATCTTTGTATAGAAGGTAACACATAAGATTCATCTTACCTTTGTCCCCAGTTGGTACAATGGTAAGTCTAAGAACTTCGATTGATTGATTGATTGATTGATTTAGTGTTTTATGGCACAAAAAGAACTTCGAACTTATAACGTTAAAATTCAGGATTCGAATTCATGTGGTGAGCAGAGATAGCTCGATGAGGCTTTGATTCATAACAAACATCTGACCTTTTATCATTATTCGTATGTCGGACATCAATAACTTCTTACGAAACTCAATTTCTAACGTTGATGTCCGCAGACATATCGTTGTGCCGCTGAGGGGCATGTGCTATAATGTACTAAGAAACATTTGCGACCAATTAGTATTCTTATTGTATCAGTAATTTTTAAGTATAGCATGTCCAGAATAAAACAAAACAATTGTAATCCCAGACACCGTTGAATATACACAACTCAGTGATGTCGAGAAACCCACTTGTTGAGAATTTTATATGCAAAAACGGCTCGTTTGGGTTGAGAAAATATTTCAAATAGAAGAGCGAACAACGTTTCGACCTTCTTCGGTCATCGTCAGGTTCACAAAGAAAGAGGTAACTGACCGGAAGCTGACCACATGTTTGGAAGGGATTGTGTAACTGAGTGTCGCAATGTAGAAGGCGAGGTTAGATGTTTGAATATATAATTTTATCTATAATATTAATATAGGTATAATGGCGTTCCTTAGTGTAAGCATTATTATTTAGTTTATTTTCTGACTTAATATTTAATGATTGTTTTGTTTTTGAGACAGAAATTTTAAAGATGTTTTGTTTTTAGTGTTAGACGTGACAAATTTCGCTACTTAAATCTGTACGAATCGTACGTTGTATTTACAATTGCGTTGTTCCCTAGGGCTCATTACTTGAATCTTCAGTGTTTTTCTGGTTATCTTAATGTTGTTACATTATAGCGTCGTTTTCATCGTTTATGGAGTATTCGATTTTTTTTGTTTAATTTCACGCAAAGCTACTCAAGGGCTATTTGCGCTAGTCGTCCCTAATTCAGGGGTGTAGGACTAGAGGGAAGTCAACTAGTCATCACCACCCACCGCCGAACCAGCGACCCTCAGATTACGAGTCGAACGCCGTAACTCACCTGGCCATGCTGAGCCAGAGTATTCGAAAACTCGAAATAAGGAAAAATGGGTGACTAGCGAGCGCAAGTAAAGTCAAGTGTGTGTGTGTTCTTTCTTATAGCAAAGCCACATCGGGCTATCTGTTGAGTCCACTGAGGGAAATCGAACCCCTGATTTTAGCGTTGTAAATTCATAGACTTACCGCTGTACCAGCGGGGGACGTCAAGTCAAATAAAAGCTCAGTCAGAAAAAAAAGTTATATGAGATGAAGTTTGACAGCGTATGAGTGATTGGCCATAACGGGTGATATTTTAAAGTAATTTCCAAAGTTTAACAGAGACAATGAGAATGATTTATCCTGTCAAAGGTTGTTCTAAGGTAATTAAACCAGCATGTATTGAATTTGACAAAAGGGGACGATTATTTCAAATTCGAGATACAACGGTGGTAACCCAAGGGGAAATGTAAGTAAATTTATCGCAAAATGTATAGTAAGAAACAGAATAATACGTCTTGTCAGTTGGATTCTAAAGTAATTGAATTGACCTGTGTTTACTTTTGAAAAGAAAAGAAAATTTAGTTTTAGATACAACTACGATATCTTAAAGCACAAATAATTTTTGTAAATACTTTTGACTAGTTTAGAATACGTTATTTTAAAACGAGTGAATTGTGTGCTGTACATTTGTTGTTCTAATTTATCACCGGCAAGTCACCGGAATCTACTGCAGAAGTATTCAAGCTCATATACTTAGAACTCTGACAGACACCAAAATCTGTAAGCCCACTCGTCTTATGTCTAACATTAATTAAGCCTTTATTAAGTACGTATATTCGATAAAGAGATAAAGTAACGCTATAACTTACGCACGTTTTCTGCTTTCGTTTAGTCATCTCCAAACTTTACAGTACTTAATACCACGAATAAATAGTTATGTTATCCTACGATCTAACGTTAGACACTAATGATTTATTTTATATTTTGTTATACAAAACACCTATTAAAATATATTCACCTCCGCATTTTCCCTTACATCCGTTGAAATTAAGTGCAAGAGCATGTGTATTTACATAGTAAATTATGTACCCGTTTTCATAACAGACAAACACTGAGTATTATTATAACACAATAAATAAAACATTGGGAATTTAAAAACCTGCAAATAGGAATTATAAAAAAGTAAATAAACAAAGCTGGAGATACTGTAGACATTATTACACTACAAACCTTTTTTCTGGCTCCATGCTGTTACCCAAGATGTGGATGTAGTTAAAATGAGGATTTGTATTTTGAGTAAATAATGTCTACAGTATATCCGGTTTTCTTTCTTTACTTTTTAAGACCACTTTTTGGAGGATTTTAAATTATTAATTTTTTTATTTAGCCTGTTTCCTGGTTTTTTTATGCTCAAGTATGATAGCTAACTCTATACATTGTAATAATGATATACATAGCTAATATCTAGCTGATACAAATCATGATGATTTACTGCAACTATTGGCAGTTTCATTGCATTACCTCGCGCTGCAGCTGAAGGTTGTCATGGAAACTGGTTTTACAATATAGTGAATATTTGTAGTTTTTGACAAAAACGACTTCACATTTCAGAAACAAATATTTTTTTTTACGTAGAATAGTCACCTAAAAACAGGAAAGTTTATCTAAATCGATGTTTCGAATGCATATATTTTGTTTGAAAAGGATGCAGTTCTATTGGCAACCCCAGTAGCACAGAGGCAAGGTATGTATGAAAACTTACAACGCTAGAAACCGGGTTCCTCAGGGTTAATATGCCTAGAGCCCTAGACCAAGACGTTCCCACACTAACCGCAAAAAATAATAATAATAAAAAAGTATATAATAAATAAATCTGTGTGTAATTAAGCACAGAGATTCACAATGGACCATCTCTACTCTACCCACCACGGGTGTCAAAATCCGGTTTCTGGCGCTGCAAGTTCTTACACATACCGCTGTGCCACTGGGGGTTGCCGATAAAACTGCAGCCTTTTCAAATACATACATTTACATCTAAAACATCGATTTAAATAAACATTCTTGTCTTTAGGTAACTATTCTACGGACATCTGTAATAAAATTTAATGTTATCTGTATATTTATTTTACTCCTTCATTTCATACGTAATATCTATTATTAAATAATACTAAAATAATATTTACAAGTGACATGTTCTCAAATACGCCAGTTATATTACAGAAAAGAAAAGTGGTAGCAAATGGAAGAAGAGTTACAGAGAGTATTCTGTATAGTTAAAACTGGATTATTAAACTGAAATAATAAAGAGAGTGAATTGAATATAAACTCCAGGCATTAGTAAACTTTTCACAGTTGATCTCACCACAGTTTTGCGTTAGCTATGAAAAACCCAGTTTCACTGCTTTAAAATTTAGATTACTTACTTTAGCAGTTCAATACATTGGTTGACTTCGTTATTAATCATTTGCCATTTTCTGGCACACCAATTTATGAAATATCTCGCTATTAACATTTGAAGAATTATAATGTTAAATCTGTTAAATCAAAAACTATCATGGTTTCAGTGATGTCGAGAAACCCACTTGTTGAGAATTTTCTATGCAAAAACGGCTCGCTTGGGTTGAGAAAATATTTTAAATAGAAGAGCGAACAACGTTTCGACCTTCTTCGGTCATCGTCAGGTTCACAAAGAAAGAGGTAACTGACCGGAAGCTGACCACATGTTTGGAAGGGGTTGTGTAACTGAGTGTCGCAATGTAGAGGGCGGGGTTAGATGTTTGAATATATAATTTTATCTATAATATTAATATAGGCCCAGATCAGGGTAGGAATTTTGGTTAAATTATCATTTCGTTCAATCTAGAACGAAAAATAACCAGGGGCGGTCAGAAATTGTTGTTTCTCTTCACCCCACACAAGGCAAGAATAAATTAAGCTAGCGATTACGGAAATGATGATGGAGTAAAATTCTAGTGGCTTATTAGTTGCTTCTTTATCTGAATACGATGGTCATGGATGACCACGAGGCCAATAGTTTATGAAATTTAAACAGGAGGAGCGTCACGAAAAGCTGAGAATCAGTTCGGTCCAGCCCGCCGTATAGAGGACGAAGGAAGGCATTACACTCACAGGCTCACGATGATTTGTATTGTTTATGACAAGGAGCGAGCAGGGAGATGCAAACACAGTGCGTCGACATGATCAGGTCTTGTGACCGCAAGGCATACTGGTTATTTAAAATTTTGAAGACTAAATGTAGATAACAGAACTTACATTTAAATATTAGATACCAAATGACGAGCCTCTTCTCAGGGCCGGGATCTATAGATCCTATCAGACGGAACTTTTGCTGTGGGGGGAAACGGGAGTACCCCGAGAAATATAGGTATAATGGCGTTCCTTTATATTGGTTTATTTTGGGTTTAAGTTGTTGTATAAGTAAGGCTTCTTTAATTTTGCGTTTGTTTATGTTTGTTTCTTTACTTAGTATTTTAGTGTTTTCTATGGTTATGTTGTGTTCATTTGACTTGCAGTGTTCGAAAACGTGTGAAAGTGACTTATGTTCTTTGAATCTGGTTTCCATTTTTCTACTTGTTTCTCCAATATAGAAGTCGTGGCAGTTATAACATTGTATTTTATAAATAATGTTGGTGTGGTGTTTGTCAGTGTAGTTCTTACATAGTATAGATCTCAGTTTTGTGCTTGGTTTTTGAATAAATTTAGTATTAACTGGAATGTTATATTTTGTTACTAGTTTTTGCCAAATGTTGGTTATTTGTTTGCTGATGTCAGGAATATATGGTATACAGCAGTATATGATTTCGTGATTTTTTTATTCGTGAGATATATTTATTTTTGTTGGTTGATTTTGCTTTCTGTCTAGGTATGTGCGTATAATGTTTTCTACAGTTTGTGGAGGAAACTTATTGATGTTGATGAAGTATTGTTTTATTTTGTCTAATTCATCGTTAATTTTATCTGGTGAGCATAGTTTTATGGCTGTGTTTATCTGGTTTCTTAGTATGTTGAGTTTTTGTTTTGTTTCGTGTGCTGAGTCCCAAGGAATGTATAGTCCAGTATGGGTGATTTTTCGGTGGATTTCTGTTTTGAATTGTGTGTCGGTTCTTATAATTTTGAGGTTAAGAAATGATATTTGATTGCTTTCTTCCTGTTCACATGTGAAGTTAATGTTGGGATGTATAGAGTTAATGTGAGTGAAAAAATTAAGTATGTGTTCTGTAGATTTGAATCCCGCAACCGTGTCATCTACATATCTGTACCAGTATAGTGGTGGATGTAATGCTGTATTAATTGCTTGTGTTTCAATTTGTGTCATAAAAATATTGGCTAGAACTGGTGATACTGGGTTGCCCATGCTTAGGCCATTTGTTTGTATATAGTTTTGGTTGTTGAACATGAAGTTTGTCTTTATTGTGGTGAATTCTATGAGGGTAGCTAACTTGTTACTGGGAATGTCTATAATTGGGTTAGGGTCTCGAATATAGAGTTCTAAGGCTATCTTGCAGGCTTCTGTTGTTGGAACTTCTGTGAAGTGGGATATAACATCGAAACTGGCCATTAAGGCTTTATGATTAAGTTGATTTAGATTAGACTTGAAATTAAAAGAGTCTTTGATGAATGAGCTGGCTGATGTTACATATTTGGAGAATGCCCATGCTATGTATTTACCAAGATTGGTGAAGCCTTAATGGCCAAGAGGGATATAACATCGAAACAATGTAAGACCAGAGGGAAGGCAGCTAGTCATCACCACCCACTACCAACTCTTGAGCTACTCTTTTACCAACGAATAGTGGGATTGACCGTCACATTATAACGCCCCCACAGCTAAAAGGGCGAGCATGTTTGACGCGACGGGGATGCGAACCCGCGACCCTCAGATTACTAGTCGCACGCCTTAACATGCTTGGTCATGCCCAACTATCATGGATTAATTAGTAAGAAACTGAATGAACTGAATAACTAGTTTAAAAATGTAGTTGCAGCAACTTTTACAATAGTCAAGAGCCAAGGGGTGTTTTTGCTCTACAGTTTGTTAAATATTTCAAATACTTTCAATCCGAAAACTCGCAAAGAGAGCGGTTTTGGGAGTATCTTTTTGAGATAATTTCGAGGTAAGTTTTTGTTTGTTAATTGATACTTTTTAAGTGAAATAGAGCATTCTCAAGTTTCCATAATAGCTGTTACTGGGGTCTCCTCGCTAGTAGTAAAGTCAGTACATATCAATAAAAACGCATTCTCACCATTATTAACTATGAAAATACCAACCTTTGATGCTTCTTCTGTCACTATTTTCTATTTACTTTTCAATTGTGATACGAACAATATTATGTGCGATTAGGTAAGAAAGATCACGATAGTCAGAAGAAGGATGAGCAGACAGGAACACTTTTAAAGTAACTGCAGGCATAATATTATGATTCTGTAAAGTTCCTAAATACCACCGAATGTCATTTGGAGACTGCCATGGTTTTTGTGTATGGCCATTAAGCTCGTGATGCGTTGAAGAATTTTAGAGACCTTACCACTTCAAATCACTTTTCGCAGCACCAATGCCAAAAGAATGTGGAAAAAGCCTTTTTAAGCTAATAAAAATGTTCAGATATTATTAATTCAAATTAAGAAAAATCAGACTAGGTGTTTTTTTTTTCAAACAAATATACCACTCCCGGCTCGTAAGAGGCTTCATAGTAATTACAAAATTGAATGTAATTCTTACTTGATAATGAATTTGCTTATTTTGAAAGATGTTATTTTATTTTTAAATTAATCATTATGCATTATTCCTCCGCTGATACAGCGGTAAGTTTACGAATTTACACTGTTCAAATCAAGGGTTCGATTCACCTCGGTGGATTCAAAAGATAGCTCAATGTGGCTTTGCTATAAAAATACAAATAAACAATCATGCATTAGAATTAGAACATGTGTTGACATTTTTTGTGATTAAATAATTCATGAAATCGTTCTTCCTGATTCATTGTATTGGAAATTCCCCTCTCTGACTGTCGGACGAATTTATTTTGAAGTCGTCCACCATGTCAATCCATCGTCCTTTCGTATAGTTCATTCAAGTTTAAGACCGGATCAAAATGTGGTACTGTGGGTAGAAAATAATCACCAAAACATACCCATATCTAAAAAATGACAAACACATATTGGTACATTATGTTGGACTGATGAATTATTCCTGTAACTGCGTTGTAAGATAGAAGGTTGTTGATTGTGGCACCATAGTTACGTAACTATCCAACTTCCAGATCCAAACATAAGCGCTCTTTTCACAGGTTTTCAACATTATGCTAAAAAAAACAGCTATGGCTTAGAGCATTCAAGTAATATTTATGTTGTAGATACCCACCTAGAATCAGTTGAATGTTTTCATAACGCTAACATGACACGGTAAACACAGTTTTAAAAGCATAGACTAGAAAGGTTAAATTATATGTGTAGAAAACGTCATTAAACAGAAATATATTTCATTTGTATATTAACAAGTGATCAATGTTGAACGGTAATATACACCTGTCCGACACATGCATAACTCTTTTAACAATCTTAAAAAAGTACCCACCATTCCAATATGTATATCAAAATTAAAGTTCAGTTTAAGTGTTACTTTGAAGTTCAAAGTGTTTTCAAGATATTAATTGAAACTACTATCATATTTACTTTGTTTATATTAACTCTTTCAGAAATATATTCTTTCGAATGATATGGTTGGGCATCCAAACAGTAAATGTAATAATATTACCTTGTGTTTAGAAGATATTTACATGTTTGCTGGTGGCTATAAGAAATGATAATTCCTCTTATAGTTCATTTGGATCAGAAATCTCCACCATCAATCAGATAATTGGCGAAGGACTGAGTATTTGTTATTTCAAAACATTTGACACATCTCTACAAACAAAGCTGATTCGAAGTTTAGTCCCTGATCTAATAAAATTTCATAGGCACCTCAAATCTTGAAAGAGATTCATTGACAAATCTCCTTGCTAGAGTTTTAGCTTCTGAGTTAAAAACAGCATTTCTTCTGTCGTTCGGTAAAATAGTCCATCACCACCCTAACGTAATTTTCCCACTCACTCATCAAGCACATCAACAACAAGTCTCTCAATATAATATTGTCGTAGTTGTCCATATTATTTTTCGTGTATTTTTGCTCTCAATATACCTCACAAAGTTTACACTAATTCCCTATAAATTTCAAGCACCCAACCCAGTAGAAGCACTCTAACTCTCTCCATTACATTATTTAAACTTGAGTGTTCAACTGTTGAAAAGTTGTGGAGATAACGAAGTGCTTCTAACTTTACTGCTTTGGAAGAACCAAGTATAGCCATAGTTTCTGTCGTAGGAATCTTCCAATTTAAAACATAAGCCTTCTCATAGACATAATAAATTCAGATGTGCTCAGTACAGTCTGTGTATTGTATAACTGTAGTAGTTATTGTTCTGTACTATTCCTGATCTCCTGTATAATTGATTTTAGACTCGCACTTTTTGTCTGTGCATTTTTCACCCGAGGATATACCACATCAGTTTCTCCTCATCACTTATAGATATCTACTTTTGGAGTCTACTCTGTTAAACTTTTTAAGTTGAATGTTTTTACTTTCTTGTGCTTCCCACATTTCTCGTTTTCTTACATTATTCTTTAGGAATGAAGATTATTTAGGAATATTGTTATGTAAATGTCGTGTAAATATTTTGTAAACGACAACATGTCGTGTTGTGTTTGAATTTTCATTTCTATTATTCATTTTTCCATATTTATATTATTGTTTCGAAGTTTAAACTAATAAAATATGTCGTTATATATTTAGGGTAACATTTAAAATTTTCTTGAATTAAGTAATCCAATCATATGTTTGTAAATGAAGTGCTGGTGACTACGTGTCTAGACGTGTAGTCTCGTGCAAGAACGGACATGCGTGGATTGCTCTGGAGACCTGTAGAATTTTCGCGGTCTTTCGAGGAGTTTAGGCCTACAATATATAAACAGACGAAGATGCGAGAGACAGAGAGAGATTCAGACGTCAGTTATTATTCGAAGAAAAGAGGAGAGTCAGACATTAGTTTTATTTCAAAAGAAGAGAGTCAGTTAATTGAGAAAGATTAAGTGTTTGTTGTGATTATTCAACGTGAATTTGTGACTGAAGTTAGATCTACGGAAACTGTGATTTTATTTCGTCAATCTCTACGATTCATCTGAATTACTGCTTGTGCTGAGAGTCGGCGAATTTATTGAACTGTGAACTGTTTCTGAACTTCTTCATTTAAGCTTTGGAATTTCTTCGTGGGACCAAATTCACACCCTAGACTGGAATTTGAGACTTTCATTTTAGAACATTATATTAGATACAGGCCAGTACCATTTTGTATTTTGATTAATTTTGAAGTTTGAAACTAGTATTATTTTGTTTTGTAATTAATTTCGAATGTTGTAATTTAATATATGTCACTGTTATTATGTAATTTATGTTATATCTGTTATATTTGTTAATAGTTTAGTGTAATAAATTATACAAGCTGTTATCTGCGTTTTTCTGTTGCGTTTAGTCTACGAAGAACATAAAACTTAAAAAATACGTAACAATATGCATCCGAATTTTCATTATTCTGTGTTGGGTGATGAACGATGTTATTGCTGCAGTCCTGAAATTTTTGGAGTCATTTTTCTACCTAACTTTCTGGATTACAAAAAATGACAAACTGCTCCAATAATGCATTACCTATCTATAGTATAAACTTTTTTCCGTATCACTAATGATGAAAATGATTTAGGGCTCGAACAGCTTTTGGACTCTACTCTGTTGTACTTTAAGTTAAATATATTTACTATCTTATGATTCCCTCATTTCTTGCTGTATCACATTATTCTTTAAGGAATAACGTTTCTTCAAGAATATGCATCAGCATTTCCAATATTCTGTGTTTGTTGATGTTTTTGAGCTGTACAGCACCTTTTTTTTCTGCAGTATTCATTGGTTTGCTATAAATATAATAAGTGATCATATGCTTTTTCCATGCTATACTTGGAATTACACTGCTGCTTCCACTCAAAATCTTTGGCATATGTATGTAATGTGAATGAATCCTTAAAGGAGTTTCTGGCCACAGATTTTAAACCTTTCGAAGCAAGTAGAACATCACATATTTGTTTCAACATGAAGTATATTCCCAATATACACTCTTTCTCGATGTAAGTTACGCATATATCATGTATAGAGACGCTTACCATGCTGAGGGGAACTTCCAACTTTTATCTTTCTAGAACTTTATATCCACATGCTGTTTGCATCAATTAATTTCCTTTCTTCATCTCTGGAGGCAAGATCCTAATATTCATTATCATGTCAATAACTGTTACAAAATCGATGGCCGTCACAAAAAAACTTCCTGTTAATGAATCCACTGACCTAAGTATTGGTTTCTTTAAATAATGAGCTTTTTATTGTAATTGCAGGAGATCAAGTATTCGTATTTGAATTTCATCCCTTATATAAAATGCTTATTTTCCTTTATGTGTCCAGCTCCTTGCTGTTCCATCGATCTGGTTGGGCTCTGGGAACCGTCCTTAACGTAATGTCCCTTTGGTTTTTATTATCGCTTATACCTCACAGTCTCATCTATAATGACCTCACTTCCACCACTTATAAAAGTTTTTCTTTTCATACATCCTCTGACAGTATTTTTATTCCTAAGAGGTTTTTGTCTGTAATTCCTGGTAATATATTATTTTAGGTTACAAATGAAACGTTTATTTTACTGTGGTTCACTTTTTCAATTTTGTGTAACTACTTTTCTAATTAATCATGTTTTCTCTGTAGTAACATCAAAGTAAATGGATATTTTCATGCCACTTTATCTAATGATTCTGTAACTTCTGTATGGTGCCTACAATTGTTATTGTGCGAGTTTAATGAATTTAAGTTCAATCAACAAATGGATATCTTCATATAAATAAATATTATTACTTTATTTCGGACAAATTCGTCTCATCTACAAATTGGTCACTTGCCAATGAATCTATAATTTTAAATTGAAAATATGGGTAATATAGCTGGGTAACCTTTTTACATTATCTGCAAGTTTGGCTAAGGTTTCATACATGTTATTTACTATACTCCTACCTTGGAGTTAAAAAACTTTTTATGGTGTGACAACTCCAATATGAAACATTATTTAATGTTGTTAAAACCTTCCCTTTTAAATAAATAGCAAGAATGAAAGGCTTGTTATTTGCAACTCCATCGATCCATGTTGAAAATGAGTTCGAACTTAACCTAATATGCCTTCTATACTGTGTTTTTACTATTACATAACTTACTTAGTTCACTACCATTGAATTTTAGGTTAGGTTAATTCAGACTCAGGGCTAGTGTAGTCGTATTTAGATCTATTGATGTATTTCATCATTTGGAGATAATAGCAAACAACATGTGTGTCAGAATAAAGAATACTGTGTCACTGGTAAAACTGATGCCCTTATTTTTTTGCCATTTGGAAAAATAATCATGGAAACGTTATTGTCAAGAAAACAACTTAGTGTTACAGTAGTTACAGTAATTGAGCGTGATAAAGAAAGGGGAAGTCAGCTAATTAACAATACCCAGCGCCAACTCTTGGACTACTCTTACCAACGAATAGTGTAATTGACTGTTACATTATAACGTCTCTACCACTAAAATAGCAAGCATTGTTGGTGGTTTACTTTTATAAACAATATATGTGCAATACTCTTCAAATATATAAGCGAAATCGTATGTTTGTCTGTCCCCTAACTCTTCGCATACTATTTGATCGCGCAGATCGCTCTTTAGAAGGTTTGCACGAAATTCAAATCAAACCAAACCCTACTATTTGATCAATGAGTACCAAACTTGGCTTAATGACTCCTTAGCCCCAGAAGTAACATTAAAAAGCAAAATTCTCACTCATTTCCCAGAAAAACCAATTTTTGTCTTTTAATTAAGTGTAAGTCTTTGTGCCATGCTCCTTTTGGTAACACTTCACATTGTACATCATCACATAGCAACAAAACTATAATAATAATAATGTTGTGATTGGTCCGACAACATTGTTTATGTTCAACACATACTATACACTTAATTCATAGTTTATTTTTTATTTTCCCTTTTTTAATAACTTCATTAATATAAAAGTAAACATTTTAATTCAGAATTTTCTTCTTAAGTTACTATTCCAGACAAATATGGTTACTTAAACGATGGTGCATAAGAGTTAAGAGAAAAGTTGTTCACTAATATAAGGTACTAGCGATTATGTAAAAAATCGTTTCTTGCATATCGAAAAGATAATGTTAGGTACAGCATGGCCAGGTGGATAAGGCAGTCGACTCGTAATCTGAGGGTCGCGGGTTCCAATCCCCGTCACACCCAAATATGCACGCCCTTTCAGCCGTGTGGGCGCTTTAATGTCACGGTCAATCCCACTATTCGTTGATGAAAGAGTAGCCCAAGAGTTGGCGATGGGTGGTGATGACTAGCTGCCTTCTCTCTAGTCTTACACTGCTAAATTAATTACAGCTAGCGCAGATAGCCTTCGTGTAGCTTCGCGCGAAATTTACACCAAATCAAACGATAATGTTTGTGACATAAGTGATGAATTACTGGACAGGAATTCTCCAACAGCTGAACTGTCAGTTTTCCAGTTATAGTTAATGCTATTAATTATCCAAATACATTCCTATATTCCTTTAAACCTGGACGGATGACAGGTCACATTCTAAATTTAAAGATTGGTTCACCAATAATGTTGTTCATAAATCTTGTTCCAACAAAACTGTGTAATAGCACAAGTTTAGTTGTTAAAACTTTATAGCCATATGTTATTCAAACAACAATTACAACTGGTCAGGTAAAGATGAATATGCTTTCATTCCAAGAATTCCTTTGTTACCAAACTATTGCCCCTTTTAATGTATGAGGTTCCAACTCCCAGTTAGAATCTGTTTTGCAATTATAATTAACAAAACACAAGGTCAAAGTTTAAAGGTTTTTGGATTGTTCCTAAATCAGTCTTGCGTTCACATGGACAATTATATGTAGGATATTTAAGAGCTGAATCTAATAAAAACCTGTTTATATTGTTAGAAGAAGAAACAATATGGTATATCAAAAAGCTTTAATTTATACTGTGGAAATTGTATTTTGAAAAATCAAAGGTTTAGATAAAAATTGAAATATTGTGAAAATTGAATATTTTAGATAAGTGTTTTAAAACTAATGTAATTGTGTTTGTTTCTTTAAAGTTAAGCACAAAGTTACACAAAGAACTATCTGTGCTCTGCCTACCACAGGATTCATTGTGTTTTAAATGCTTATTTAAAATAATTTGGACACCTGCAAGGATTTGGTAATTCAGCTGGTATTAAGTAACAGTGAGGGGGAAGCCTTTTCAGCCTTAAAATTCAACAAGCAAGATTTAGTTGAAATACTTAAAATGCTATTCATACAGTAAATTGTATGGAAACATTAATGAATAATATGATTTAAATTATATTCAAGTAATATTTTGATGTACTTTCACACGAACATTACTTTCATATATATATATAATTTCATAATTACATTGTTCTCAGTTAAAATTTTAATGTTTTTAATTTGAAATCTGCATGCTAATAATTATAGTTTATTTATTTGATCATTTAGAAGCCCCTAGGCGGACTTAGCAGATAACCTGATGCGGCTTTGCTGTAAGAAATCACACTTCAAGAAAAGAAGGCAATTTTCTTCAACAAAATAAAAGCGTAACTATGAGTTGCATTTTTCGAAAAGGTTATGTTGCTTCATATTTACCCCTTAGCTTGTGACTATGTTCCGTGGTAAATTTAAAAGTATTGCACTGATTTGGGAATTACTGTTCGTGTAAAATAAAAGTATAATATTCGAGTGAGAAACTGGAGGACAAATTTTGATTTTGCTTAACACGTTAGCTCCTACAAGACTCACCGGCGAGTCGTGCTCAGTTTTTTTTTTAAAGGGACATATATTGACTGGGACACAACGGCTACATATACACTCTTCCTGAAAAAGGTAATTGTAAAATGACTAGTGGGACCTGAGAAAATATGGGCAAAATAGGCTTGGTATCCAGTGTGTTAAATACTAAATATTTTGGTACCAGTAATATCTAGTTTACTTGTCATTACATATTAGTATTAGGCCTATTGTATTTTTAATACTGCATTATCTATATATTCCCTATAACTAGAATCGGTAAATACTAATTTTGTATTTTAATTTTACCTGGTGGAAAAGCTTAGCAAACTGTTAGTGTTATGTCTTATTGTTAGTTTTTTTGAACTATCTTATGTTTAGAAAGTTATTGGTAACTTAAAGATTGTTAAAATGTCAGTGCCAATCTTGTTTTATGTTTGTTTTATAAAGAAAATACCTTACAAGAAATTTATAAGTAGGTTGGTTTCTGTTATTATATAAAGTATGTATTAAGATATGTTGTTTATTTGTGATTTTCATAGTTGTAGAAAAACGTTTCTTCAATTAACAGCTTGTTGAGTTTTTATTTTTATTATAGGATTTCTATCCTTTTGGATGAAAAAGTTTACCTGTCATAACAAACTTCATTTGGAAGGCCTTTGATGATGAAGATGCATGACAAGAAAGTAATTAGTAATAATAAGAAATTGTGTTTTGTTTTATTTTTAACTAAGAAAACTTTATTTCTGCAATATAAAAGCAGTGCTTCAACTTGTAATACTAGGTTGTCATCAAGTTCCCATAACACTGAATTTCTAATTAAGGTTTTCAATTAACTATCAAGTTGGAATGGTGCTAAATGGATACTTTTGTAACAGTAATCTATTTTAGGAACTTTGTTGTTCATTATATAAGTATGGTAATGATTCAGAATGCTATGGACAATAATATTTTTAAATTTACTGATGATACCAAAATACTGGGAACACTTGCTTCTCAGAATTTTTCTCAAGTTTGAGAATGCTCCTGTAATCCTAAAAGACCTTAATTTTTGAAATTCTTCTGTTATCCTAAAGGACCTTCACATAGTTATTGAATGAGTTAAGACATTGAAGATCAGTCTTAAGATTTGTGTTGCTCTTATCATATACAATGGTCTTATTTTTTTATTTTGTCCACTTTTAGAACTCTTCCTACAGTATGATTACATATGCAAAGCTCAGAAAATAAAATTGTTTATTTTTCAACAAATGTGGAAGTTTCAGTATTCTAACATTTACCCACAAGTTTCTTTACAGTTACCTGATTTATAATATTGTTCTTTACTAATATTGTATTGAAGATATGCAGCTAAGTAAGCTGAACAATTCGGTTTCTCATTCCACAGTTGAATAAATTATTGCTTGAAGCTGCTTTTATTATAAGACGTAACATATATCATTTTAAAATAACTACAGTTCTGAGTATTCTTTGTCTTATTTGGTTACATAATCAGTTCTGTGAAAGTAAGTGTTAATTTAACTTTGACTTCATTTGTGGCTAAATATGGTTTCAACTTTAATTTAAACAGTGGGCTAAATCACCAAACATGAAATGGACCTAAATAAGAGATTATAGAAAATAAAAACTTTGAAATCAACTCATTATCTTCTAATAAACAAACTAATTTGCTCCATGAAAGTATTTGATTTTATTAAGTGCCTAACAGCTATTTGTAAATCACTTTAAGATAACTGTTTATGGTACAACTAACTCAAGGGTAAAATTTTTAGATTTATTTTGTATGTGTCTAAAATATATAATATGCTTGGATATAAAAGTTTAACTGGTTAAAATGTTGCTTGACATTAACACACATTTGTATAAGTAAATAAGCTGTAAAGTTTCTAATCAACGTACAAAGTTTTAGTTAAAAAATATTCAAAGTATAAAATTAAGCCATTCATATGTCTATTAAGGATAAATTTTGGACTTGTGTTTTAGTACGAATTCTGTTTCTTTCATGTGTCAGGGTAGACCAGTTTCAAGCTTTAGACAGTTTGACATGTTAATGGCAACTTCCTGATGTAACCATGGAACTATTGAAGATGGAAGTTGAAAGTTTGTCAGATGAGGAACAGAATGCTCTGCTGGATGTAAAGTTCCTTGTAAGTGAAAAAGAAACTATGGACAAATCACCTAGTAAGTGCAAGATACAATATGTTACTGTTTTGTACAGGTACATATATTTAATAAGTAAGATATTGTTCTTTCATTTCATTCCTCTTCATTACCAAAGGAAAACCTGTTACAGTTTACATCTTTTACAGTGATTAAGATTGCTGTTTTTTAGAATAGTTACAATGTTTCAATTTCTGGTATGATCATTATCAAGTACCTAACTTTTTTTCAGTAAAGAACATTCTTTATTTCGTTAGATTTAACAGTCTGGTGTATAAAAATAATTAAATGCAGTCTGGTAGATGATATAAGAGAGCATCCAGTAAAAGCACTCATGTTTGCATGTACACTGGAAGCAGATACACTGTTTTACATTATTCTGCTTATTGTTGACTCAGTTAAGTAACAGTTACAGTAATACTGTTTATTAAGTCTCCTTATTAAATCTCCAGTTCAGTAGACCTGTCAAATAGTGTGAAGTTATAATTAGTGATGTCGAGAAAACCCACTTGTAGAGAAATATACATGTAAAAAATTTTATAATCCCACATTATAACTTGTATCCTAGGATCTTTTTAAAAATATGCAGTGTATTTTGTTTAATTTTAATATATTTTGTTTATGGCTTAAAAATTTATGGTGTATATATGTAATGGTGTATAAATCATATTCAAAATCATTGTTACAGACAGAAGTTATGTATATATTTTGCACTTTTAATCACCAGAAGTAAATTCTTTCTTGGAAGAAGGATCTTCACATTCCATTTTTGAGTTTGGCATAGTAAAAGATGAACAACAAGGAGAATATGAAACTGTAGAAAGCATAGAGGTAATGGACCTATTATAAGATTTACAATTTTTTAATTGTTTTGAGATGATTGTGTATTCCTGAATAGCATTAAAGATGTTGTGTATTGTTCTTGTTATTCAACCAACATTCCAATATCTTGTGAAATAAAGACTTTTCAAATTTGAAAATTTAAAGATTTAAAATTTGAGATAAAAGTGTGTTCAAAAAGTTCATTTTAATGGTTTTCTGTAGCCTTGGTAAATCAGATGTTTTTAAAAATTTATTACAAATTATTAAGCTCTCACTTTCACTTCCAAGAAATTTATTTCATTTCAAATAATTGAATTTGGTGTTTTTTTAGAATTGCAACATCTGGTGGGTTTGCAACATTGAACAGTGCCTGATTATAGTAAAGCATAGTAGAACTACTGTAAGATATAAAAAACCATTAATAAACTTGAGTTTTATTTTGTTGATAATTAATTATAGAACAAGTATAGGAAACAAAAGTATGGTATTTTTTATGATAATTCTGAAGTAAAATAAAAGCAAGAAATTGTATAGCATGGAAGAACATCGTTAAGCATAGGTTATTTGTAGCTTGTTAATTAAGTCTATATTCCTGGTATGTGGTGAATGATTCCACTGTGTACAAACATGTTAAGTAGGAGTTTAGTCAATCAATCTCTAAAAAAATTATGTGATTAAATATTTATCTCAAGTGAATAAGAAAGGAATGTGAATTACATGAACCTCTGAGAATTTAAGTGACCTAATGCCATTTAATCATGTTTTATTAATTAACTCCAACATTGGTGTGAGCCATGTATACAGTAAATTACTGTGTAAAGTTTTACATCTAACCAGATAAATATGCAGCCAAAGCATGAGGAATAACTTTAAACTGTGCAAGTAAATTTTTTAATATTGGATAAGAAAGTACATTTTACTGAACCTTTACATGCAGTGAGTGTTGTACTGTTGGAATTGTTTTTTATAGTGTTTCTTAAAATGTTTATTACTTAAATAAGTAGTAAATTATACACTTTTAAATCCAATAAGTACAAAAAGTTCTCAGCTCAATAAAAGTAGAGAAACTTGTTTACAATTGTAGGATGCCATTCCATTTGTTATTTCAGAAAGGAAAATTGCATTGCATTTGTTTTTAAGGAAAGGAGATTGATTTCAATGTATTATTTTCAAAAGTGTTACAGTTTTGTTGCAGTGGGTGCCTCCAGCATAATAGAACTTAGACTTACTAAGTAGCCATGGGGATTTTTTCAGTTGGATACCACCATTACTTACCATTATACTGAGTGCAAGAAAAGATTAATACTGAAGTGAAAATATTTTGACAATTGTCATTTTTATAAGAAGTGTCAAAGGGGAGAGATATTCATTCCAAGTGGTATGCTAAAATCATGCATGTACATAATATCTATGTGAAAAATAAATATTCATTAACCAAACAACAATAAATATGTACTCCAACATATTCCTCTCTTTGTGTGTGTTTTCCATTAATGCTTCTATCATCAAATTATTTATTTCACTCAGATTATAAAGGAAGTTTTTCTTCTTCTTTTTTTTTTTAACTCCCTCTTAGAAAGAAACATTTGTTCTAAAGTTTGTTTTCTCAGGTGGACTGTTCACCACATACTATGACAGATCAATGTTGATATTATACACATACCTTTATTAGTGAACTACATTGTAACATAAGTTTAATATCTCAATAGTTTTCTATACTGCTATAATTTTTTTTTAAGTATAGTTTGATCTAAAATGTTGTCTGGCTTGTCAGTATACTGAGCACTAATCAACCTCAACACAGATTCATGTTCTAGTTCATTTTTTAGATATATTGCAAACGGTTTTTAATTTATCTAAGTAATTTGCTTTATTATTGCTTAACTTGGAACTCCTTAATCTACTCTCCTTATTTCAGAACATATTTGCAAGAGTAAAAACAGAGCAACCAGATGACTTAACACAAGATGACATTATTTCCAAGTTCAGTGAGAATGATGATCTAGATTGTTCAAAACATGATGCTATGAATTTGGAAAAAGACAATGAAGAATTTGAAAAAGAATTGGTGCATTTTAACAATGGGTTAGAAGTCACATCAGGTGTGTACAAGTATCTTAGTAATTCATTATAAATATTGTTTCAGACTCGCTTGAAGGAAAATTTCATAAAACCACTTGTAACAGTTCTCCTTTGAGTTGCTTGTTAGTAATGATGTACAGTTTTTAAAATTTAAACTCAGTAATGTTAACTTTTAATTTGTATTTGACTTCAGTTTGATTACTTACCATTGCTGGTAATACTTTGACAGCATACTCCAGAGCAATTAAAGGAAAAAAAGAGGCTTATTGGTCAAACTGTTTGGGTTAGAATAAATATTTGAGGACAAAAACTGGATAGAAATTATGACATAATATATATATATATATAATTTGCAACGTGTACTAAGAAACCATAGGCTGTGAAAATTATTCATTAGATAAAACTGAATGTTCAACAAGATAGAAGCTATGAAGCTTGTCTTGGCTTCAAAAGAAATTAGCTCAACATAGTGAAAATTATCCAGCTGTTATGATAGAAAAAAAAGTTTATAAAAGGTAACAGTAGCAATATTGATAAATGTCATATATATTTAAAAAAAATACTTTCCCTCTTAAGAGCTAAATCAGCCATAGCTTTGGGCTTTAAATACATACTGTAAATTTGTGTGCTGAAAACTAGTGACTCAGTTCAACTTCCAAACTAATTTTCCAGCAGTTGCACATTAAAGATTATAAGCACATTATTTGCAACAATCATTAAGTCTTCCAATAGCCATCTCTTTGATGTGCCAAGAACAAAGTTGTGTTACTTATATTGTTTATTTTCTTAGATTTTCTAACAGTGAGAATTGTTTTGTCAGAGAGAGTAATGAAATTAAGTTAAAAGATAAACATCTTGTGAAGTTCATTCCTCACTACATCTTATTACATTTTGAAATGTCATTATGACATTTGATTTCCAGCTTATTTACTTACATGAAAGCTGGATATACAGAATTTGTCTGTAAATGTAGTAGTGTGGTGCATTCATAACTATTAATACGATACATGTGATGCACCTGTATGTCAACTGAAATAATGTAATACATAAATACGAAAGTAACACAACACATAAGTACACATCACGAGGGCCAGATTAAGGGCAACTGATGCCCTAAGCACAAACCAACAGTGGTGCCCCTCTAGGCCCCCCCTCCATTGCTTAACTGACAAGACTTTAAGACTCAGTAAGTTCTGAAAGTGAAATAAAAGTTTGAAAATTTATAACCCTTCTTCAGTTTTTTTCCAGGTTAGACCCCACAACTATATTAAATAAAAACTTTTTGATTTTATTTATTTAACAAATTGGACATGGATCAAAATCAAGCAATGACTGAGGCCTTTTATTTAGAAATGAGGGAAATTGCTTCTTTGATGAATGATAATTAAAAAGAATTATTTTTACTGTATATTTGTTTTCACTCTGAGTTAACAATTCTCACTTCTATGTTAACCAAAACAAAAAATTACTCAAAATCTTTTTATTCAAAAAAATTCTCACTTTAATGTTAACAATTTCTCACTTAAAACTCTGTAAGCAAATTATTTACTTATGCCTTGATATTTACTTAAATTTTAAAGTTTTCTTCTAGATTTTTTAATTGCAAAGTCTTTGATCAAGTCCTCACAACTAATTTGACTTAACAAGTCTGTTTAAGTGTCTAGCAGAGACAAGGGATCCAGCCTGTCACTTAGTTGTTCTGTTGGGAGTTTTAATATGCTTGTGTTGAAAAAATGAATGCTCGGCTGCACAATTTTTGACCATTAATGTTACAAGTATACACAATGCAATGTCTGCATTTGGAAACGCATACCCAATTTTGTCTTCTGAATTTATTTTATGAAGTTCAGCATGACAATATGGTTTTCACAGTTTCTGTTTCACTGAACTTGTGATGCACATATGAGTGAAACTGTTGAAGCTCTTCAAAGAGATTAGTGTCCAAGTTCTCAGGGTAAACATTAATTTGCTTTTAGGAACGCTGATAGTACTTTTCAGTTTCAGCAGATGAAGTGACATCATTTGGTGCATCACTTAAGAAAGAAAATCTGTTTGCTATTTCTTTCTACACCTCCTCTCATCTGGGTTTCCAGTTTGTCGATGATTGTGTAGAAGGTGGTGATACAAAATTTATTTTTGGCATTCAGATCTACTTTTTGTGCATCTCCATCACTGAGCACCTTCTTTATGACACATTTGCAAGTTTGGGCTGCATTGTAATCAACATCTGGTAGTATTTCCTATGCAACTGCTCCAAATCTTTCAGAGTCATCTCTTAAAATTGTGTAGTTCATCAGCTTATGACCCATACAGATCTGCAAATGTTTTTAAGTTCACATCCTAATTTTGCAGAATTTGCATTACGAAACATTTGCAAATTCTCATCCCATATGATCAACATAAAAACAGATTGTAGCTCTTACATCTTATTTGTAATATTGTCTGCTTCAATTCTAGTGTCTCCCTTTTGTGACTGTTCTTCAACTAGACATTTTAAAGCTTCCAAAATCTTAAAGAAAGACTTCCAAATTGCTGTTGTTGCCATAGCATGTGTCTCCCATCTGGTATCAGTGAGGGATTTTAACACACTTTCATTTCCAAGACGAACTTTAAGAATTTTCCACCGGCTGGTTGAGGCTGAAAAAAATGTATAGAGCAAATGCATTGCAGAGAAAAAATTAACTGCCACTTGACAGCAGTCAACAGCACTTTAGCTTATCAGATTTAGTGAGTGAGCTGCACAGGGCACATATATGGCAAACTTATTTTCTTTTTAAATCTTTTGCTGCATCCCCTTATAATGCTCAGACATGTTAGCAGCACTGTCGTTAGACTGATCCCTACATTTTGAAAAATGAAGTTTCAAAACTTTACATAAGTACTGCAGTATCTGGTTTACTATTTCCTCACCTGTGTAGCTTTTCAGTTCCAGAAAAGTTAAAAAGCATTCAGTAGGCTGCCCATCTTTGAAGTATCAAAGTACAACACTAAACTAATCTATATGTGATAGATCTGGCATCAACTCATTTGATAAGCTAAAATAACCAGAAGAATTTACTTCAACAATGAACAAGTGGACCTTCTGAGCTATTGGTTTGATGACTTCTTCACAGATGGTCTTGAACAAGTAAGAAGGATTTCCTTTTCCAGAATTTCCATATTTCAAAATGGATCAAACTGACTTATGAGCTCAAGCAGCCCTAAAAAATTCCCATTCTGCAGTGAACCAAATTTTTCATCTATTACTTGAAAAGCTAGGCCTTTAGACAACTCCAATCAGTCTTTTGTTTTCCCAGCTTTTCAAAAATGTAATAGAACACGTACTGATCTGAATTTATATTCGCAAAATAGTTGAATTACAACTAAAAGTTTGTTGTCGTTGTCTTTGTGTTTGTCTCATATTGTTCATTCCTCTCATAAAAAATATCACCAGAGGGTCAGGTCATGGTATTATGACGTCAGGATAAGATCAAGGGAGAATTAAGGAAAATATAATTGTTATCTCCATTTTTAAATCACATTTAAGACTGAGCACCCTTGTTTTTATCCCCCAAGTAAATCTCAGTTTCAGATCTGTTTATATTATTGCGTAATCATAAAGGGATACAAAATGCCCAAATACTCTTATGTTATGTTACATGTATTTTTTGAACGGAGGCATTGCTACAATGGAATTCCTTTCTAAATTTTATTTTGGTGTGATAAATTTTAAAATGTGTATTCACACACAAAGGATGTTTTTTTACAGCAAGTTGTTTGAAGCCAAAAAAATTATGGCTCAGAAAAGCTTCAGTAAGGAACACTTATAAAAAATATTACAAGCACACATGAATATGCTATACTAATCCAAATATAATGTACAGAAACCGAAGAAAATATAAAACTAGCCGCGTCTGTACACATCTCTCACCATTTAATTTGACTTGTGTTTCTGTGGCATTATAATCTTATTTTTCTGTAGATATGACTGAATAAAGCAGTAAAAGGTAAAACAAAACAGTTCCACTGCTTATAATGTCTGATAAATAGCCACAACAGAAGGAATGATTGAGAAAACTATTTTATCTTCAAGGCCAGACATCATAACATATGATGATCTTTTCCCTGCAGTTTTATCAACACTTTGTACTGCTCTTTACAGTAATCATTGAGATACATAGTTTAGTAGTTTCTTGAAACTTCAGTCACTCATTGAGCAAAAGAAAACTTTTTTTAACAATGCAGAGTAAAGACGAATACAGTATACAAGGACAATTACTAAAATAATCGATTAAAGTTTAGTATGGCAGTGAAAAAATTAAGGGCATAATAGTTAGGGGAAAAACTCTGTGGTGCCCCATTCCCTTTGTGCCCAAAGTATGTGCTTATTTTGCTTAATGGTTAATCCAGGGCTGATCCTGATAATAAAGATAAAGATATTGGTTGTTTTTTTTTAATGCTGAAAGAAAAATATAAAATCAACCAAATATAATGTCATTTAGCACCTGTTCAGGTTGATAATGAAGGAGAGTTTATAGCATCATATAATATTTCTCTCAAAGAAAGGAGAACCGTGTACTATTGTAGAGGAGATCATAATACCATCAATTAGAGAAATGATTGAAACTGTTATGAAAACAAGACTTTGGTCCTGTTTTAAAATACTTGCTTTTAAGTGCAAATACAGTTAAAAGACGTGTTGATAAGATGGCTGAAAATGTGTAAAAAGACTTTGGCATCTGAGCTTATGCATTGTAAGTTTCCCTGCCAACTTGAGGAATCAACGTTTGGCAGTTCAAACATTCTCATGGCTTATGTGAGGTATTTTAACCAAATTCAAAAACAAATTATTGACAAGTTTTTGTTTACAAGGTGTTGTAAAGGTGATGCAAAAGTGGTGACAATTTTTTAGTGCTTGGAAGAATATTTAAACAAGCACAATATTCCACTCAGCAACATAATTGAGATTACAACAGATGATGCACCTTCAATGTTTGGCTGCTGCAGAGGATTTGCTATCTTTCTTAAGAAAAAGGTTTCTGTCGTGTGTACTTTTTACTGTGTATTACACAGACACCACCTTGTGGCAAAAAATATTAGTGATGAATTGAATGATACTATGAATGTGTTTATCAGATTGATAAATAAAATTAAAGCACATCCACTTAATTTTTGACTGTGTGCTAAGCTATGTGAAATAAATGATGAATTGGTGAATCAGTTACTGTTGCATGCTGACGTCAAGACGTGTTTGCTTGCAAAAGCATATCAGTGCTCTCACTTAACTCTTTTTAAAGGAGCTAGCCAAGCCCTCAAAACATGCAGTTTTAGGAGCCAATCCTTTAGCTCATTATAAAATATACCCTACAGTGGAGGTTATCAGAAAAATTACTGAATTACATGCAGATCTTACATAGATTAAAAGAAAACTAATGATATACTACTTTAATTTGTTATTAACTTGTTTTTTGTGGAAATAATTACACTAGTTTATTTCAGACCACTTAAATGATTTATATATGAGGTTTATGTTTGTCTTCAAACAAAGTTCAAGTCCAGTTTTGATGAAACTTGGTGAGTTTTCAGCATCAGAAGGTGAAGTTCCTAACAAAGTTTCATTGCAGTTGGATCTTTTATAAAAGTTTAGTGTATATTTCCATTTTTTAAGAAAAAAGTCAAAATCAGCATTACAGTGCACTGAAATAAAAATATTTATAAAATAGACACTCTCTATATTAAAGTAATAGGATCTTACTTTATAATGGTTTTTCTTAAATTGCTTCTGTAATGGAGGAATGGTGCTTCTTTCCTTTTTAATAATCTACATTAATCTTGTAAATTTATTATTGTCAATGAAACTTTATTTAATACAACTTTTTAAAATTTGGTAAAGCGAGTCTGCCTGTTGGAGAATTACTGTGATATATCAAAAGAAAAATAACTTTTTCTGCTGGAGAACCCAAGTATATGCTATGAACTGAATTATTTTGTGACCAAAAGAATAGCAAGTCCTTTATACAATACAAGGTTAAACTGTCAACACTGTAACATTGCTAAAGGCAATCTAGCTAATTATACTCTACAACTATTGGCAAACAGTGATTTCCAGTTGTGAAATGATAAAGTTTTTAGCTTTTGCAGTCTGACTCAACATACATACATTTACAAACAATCTGCATGCAGTAAAGTAGATTCTCCAGACAATTACATGCTTACAATTGTTATTTGTCTGTTTTTGGAAACTGTCAACAGAAAAAAGAACTTTTATTTCCATCTTTAAAATATATGAGCTATGAACAAGGCTTTGCATTATATACAAAATGTTTACATAGCGTGGTAATTGAAAATAGTAGTTATCTTTATGAAAGTTTAAATAATCACTTTATATTTTAACTTTTATTAATTAAATTTTCTATACCAATTCCATTATGTAAATACAAAATATTTAAATATTGGATAAAATAATGGCATTCTTATTAATGAAAGTGTATATACTCTAAGTACGGAGTCTTTCATTTGTCAAATATTTGTCCAGTTTACCAAATAATTTAAGTCATTTTGTAACATTTAAAAATCCTCAGTATAGCAAATTTTATTAATTTGATATTTATATCCTTTTCAATGTTATTAATGTAAGTACCAAATATTAGAGTTTCTAACAGTGATCCTTGGAGCTTGCCTTTAGTAAGAAATGCCTCCATTAATATCTATTATGTAGTAATATCAACAAAGTTTTGTAGACAATGAAAATGTCAAAATCCAGATATTTTGCATCACGAAGTGTTGTGATAATGTAAATAAGGTATCTGTTAATATTTCTTCAATGCAACTTGAATATTACAGCCACTTTCTTTTTGTAGTTCATCACCTTACTCTGTTGATTAATGTGTGGTACTGAAAACTCCTCTTGTTCAAAACTTCTTTTCTAGTTATGTTCTGACACAAATTAAGTATCCATCCAAATAAATATATTCAGAGACAAATAGGTTGAAGGAGTAACTTTCATGTCTTTATAATGTATAGGTTATAAAAAATTTTGAAAGTAAATGTATTAAAATAATATGTACTACTTGTCCTGTTGATCTCCATTTTGTTTTAGAAGACATTCTGTATGAATATATTCTGTACTGACAAAAAGTTGTATGAAAGAGGATCTTTCCCTTACCATACCCCATTTTTTATAATAGTTTAAAATGAGTATTTTTATTTT
Source organism: Carcinoscorpius rotundicauda (assembly GCA_011833715.1). Classification (NCBI taxonomy): domain Eukaryota; kingdom Metazoa; phylum Arthropoda; class Merostomata; order Xiphosura; family Limulidae; genus Carcinoscorpius; species Carcinoscorpius rotundicauda. The sequence goes on from CM022398.1 coordinate 61,314,716, forward strand.
ATTGGTATTATGATCTCAAGACTTGTGTTTGAAGAATATTTTAAAGTTACTTGTAAGGGTACCATATTAATAAATGATGTGTTTATTAACTACTGTAATTGTTTGCATTCTTTTGGTTATAGGTCCAAAGACTTTGAACTACCATTATGGCAAACAGCTTCCTGCTTATGATTTCTTGACACAAGAAGCTTCCAATGCTCGTATAAAAAAGATGAAATCTCAGCAAATAAATAGTTGTGACACAGTTTTCAAAACTTTAATGAAACAAAAACATTTTCCTGATAAAAATAAGCTCCATGGTTATCTTGGAAATGATAAGGACCTAAATAGACATCAGAAAGAACATTCTGGTATAGAATGTTACAGCTGTGATGTTTGTGGCAAGACATTTGGAAAGCGTAGTGTCCTAAAAATTCATCAAAGGATACACACTGGGGAGAAACCTTACAGCTGTGATGTTTGTAGCAAGAAATTTTCACAGAATTCACAATTAAAAAGTCATCAGTTTATCCACACTGAAGACAAACCCTATAGTTGTGAGGTGTGTGGCAAAAACTTTAGAAGCAATAATATCCTTAAAAGGCATCATAGAATACACACTGGTGAGAAACCTTACAGTTGTGATGTCTGCTCAAAAACATTTTTGAGGAATGAACAGTTAAAAAGGCATCAGTTTATCCATACTGATGACAAACCATATATGTGTGATGTGTGTGGCAAAAAATTTGGAAGCAATAATGCACTTAAAAGGCACAAGAAAACACACACATCTGAGAAATCTTCGATTTGTTATCCCTGTGGCAATAAATTTGTACAATATTCACAATTAAAAAGTCACAAGCTTATCCACTCTGAAGAAAAATTCTATATATGTGAGTTGTGTGGAAAAACATTTGGAAGCAAAAATGACCTAAAGGTACATCAGAGAATACATACTGGTGAGAAACCTTACAGTTGTGATGCCTGTTGCAAGACCTTTGCAAGGAATTCACAATTAAAAAGTCATAAATTGTTCCACACTGAAAACAAACCCTACAGTTGTGAGGTGTGTGGTAAAAAATTTGGAAGCAATAACGTTCTGAAAATACATCAGAGAATACACACAGGTGAGAAACCTTACAGTTGTGACATCTGTTCCAAGAAATTCTCACGGAATTCACACTTAAAAAGACATCAGTTTATCCACACCGAAGAAAGACCATTTATGTGTGATGTGTGTGGCAAAAAATTTGTTAGAAATTATGTTCTAGAAAAGCATAAGAGAATACATACTCTTGAGAAACCATACACCTGCAATATTTGTGACAAAAAATTTGCATGGAATTCACAATTAAGCAGTCATAAATTTATCCACACTGAACAGAAGCCTTATATTTGTGAGATCTGTGGCAAAAAATTTGGAAATAATGATGTCCTAAAAAGACATCAGAGAATACACACTGATGAGAAACCTTACAGTTGTGAAATTTGTGGCAAGACATTTTTACGGAATTCACAATTAAAGAGTCATATGTTTATCCACACTGAAGATAGACCATACATGTGTGATGTGTGTGGCAAAAAATTTGTTAGGAATTACGTCCTAGAAATACATAAAAGAATACACACTCATGAGAAACCATACACCTGTGATATCTGTTCTAAGAAATTTGCATTGAATTCACATTTAAAAAGTCATAAGTTCATCCACACTGAAGATAAACCTTACATTTGTGATGTGTGTGGCAAAAAATTTGGAAGTAATAATGTCCTAAAGACACATCAGAGAATACATACTGGTGAAAAGCCTTACAGTTGTGATGTTTGTTGCAAGAAATTTTTATGGAGTTCACAATTAAAAAATCATATGTTTATCCACATTGAAGACAAATCCTAGATTTGTGTAGCAAAAATTTGGAAGAAGTAATATACTAATATGTATTGGATAATACACATTGAGAGACCTTACAGTTGTAATATAAAATTAGGCATTAGTATTGGACGAACAAGTAATGCATTGTTTGTTTCTATAGCTGACAAGCTTAAACTAATTTCATATGTAAGCATAACAATTGTAGTGTATGATAGAAAGTGCTCATATAGTCATTGAAAAAGAAATATATTAAATTACCTAGAATGAAAATAAATTGTAATTGTGTAAATATTTGAGTGTACAGCAATGAATTTTTGAGAGAAAAACAAAAGACCTTGACCTTGAAACAATACTAGAGTACATAGTATTTGACAAGCAATTTTCACGTTAATATTCTGGAAAACAAAATTAAATTAGTTACAACAGAAATAATATGTTATGTGTATGAAGTATTATGAGTTAGTGATTTAAAGTGGCAGAGAAAAATCAATATACACACTCTGAAGACTGTTGACAAAATTTACATCAAGAAAAAAGTCACCAGGAAAGGAATCACGTACATATGGCAAAAAAGTACTGAAAAAAAATATTGAAATATCAGGAGATTCAGACTTGAAATTACATCTTCAGAAAAACATGAAGTCATTCAGTGGAAAGGGGAACCATACAGTGATGATGTCTGTAGTAGTAGACTACTACAGAAAGTTTATATAAATATATTTGTTTGTGATGAAAAAATTGGAATGGAGGTGATAGTTTTGTTTCAGGAAATTTACTTTGAATCTTTGAGTGTAAATACAAGTTCACTTAGACTACAGCTAACAACATATTACACAGTGCAAGTCAAGAAACAGTTCCTAGACAAAATTATTCAATAACAGCAAAAAAAATTCCCAGTATTTACTACAAACGTACCTGATCACTGATTGTTATATTGTGACAAACATTACAGATGTAAAAGTGAAGAGAGAATGTTAAGAGAATATGCCATGCATAACCTTACAGTTGCTCCTATTAGGTGGAAGCTTAAGAAAATGCATATATATTCTTCCACAGTGAAGAGTGTCAGTGAAGAAAACGTGGTACAAGATACTGCATTAGTAAGATATCAGAATTCCCATGTCATCCAAAACCCAACTAGATATAAGTATCTATTTCTGGGGCACAAAGTCATGATAACAAAATATTTTATATTCAGCTCATTACTTACAATTTTGGACTTGTACACATTATGCAATAATTAAACATGCTTTATGGTAAGAACAAATGTGCTTTCATCATGACTCATAAACATGTGACACATCTATTCTTTTAGGTAGTTTTCATGTTTAAAACAACATTGTTGGGTATGTTACATTCTTTTTTTCAATACTTCTGACATTTATAAATAGCATTATCAAAGTACTTTACAGTGGTGCTCTTCCTCACCTAGATCTTTAAAGAGTCCCTCAACACCATAACAAAATTATATTTAAATTCTATATAATAGCCACTTTGTCTATAGCATTTATTTAGTCATAGGGAAGGTTAAGAATCACATTTACACCTTAGCCTGACAAAAGTCAATGGATCTTATATTTATGTAGATATTACAAATAATCTTGAAGCTTTTTTTGTTCTTTTTCCTGAACCAGCCCCTATTTGCAGCTTTCATTTGACCCCAGTTAATTAATTTATGCTAGTCATGTATAATGCACATATAATTTATAATTGAACATGACTGACTGCAAATGGGCATACAAATTAACAATTTTGATATTAATACATTGTCACAGAGTTGAGTTAGAGTAAAGAGAGTTGAGCACTTGTTTTGAAATAATGAAAAAAATTTTTTTAATCAAAAAGATACAAAACATGTATCATAACACTAAAATGAAAAAAAATGCAAATAAAACATTAAAAACTTGTACAAGAATTTGTGGATATACAAAAGTTGTTTTTAAAAAAAAAGAATATCAAGTATTTCACTGAAGACTTGATGAGATTTCATTATACCAGAAACTGGTTGTCACTCTCATGGAATTTCTTCAGCTTGTGATACCATTATAATCAACATAATGAAAAATCTTTGATTCTCATGCTTTTATTTCACTGAAAAATTAAAATTCATCCTTGATATCAACACCAAGGGAATACCTTACTCTTTTAGTTGCAGGACCAGTGCTACTCAGAACTTTCTGTTTATGGACAGTTTCTGATAAGTTCCGTATGAAAGTGTGTCTGTTAAGTAGAAGTTAAATTATTCCTGAATTGAGTTACTAGATCATTACTTTGAAAGTGTAGCATATTTGTATCTGAGTGTTTAACTTTTTCAAAACTTGGTGAAGATAGTCCCATATTGTGAGGATAAAATGCATTGCAAAATAATATTTCACCATCAACAGGGTTTACAACATCGTTGTGCAAATTTGCTTTTGTAGTGATACTCCAAAATTTAAAGCTTAAAATTCTTTTTGATACTCAAAAGACCACTTCTCTGCAAAATTGATGGGAAATGTCAAAGTTTTTTATATTTAAGTCATTAAAATATGTGATAAGACTGCTGAAGATACCTGTATGCTTTTCCTTCACTGTTTTAATACAGTTTAATGTTTATAACCATGACCCACATATATATGTATAACCTCCCTTTTTTGAATCCACTCCAACCACTACTTCTATATTATATTTTTAATATTTCCTTCTAAATGTTTACATTTGCAATTATCATGCTCGTGATTGTAACATTTTTATATCCTTCTTGTCAACAAAACTTGTAGACAGACAATGTCTTTAAATCTATCACATGCAAAAATTACTTTTGCCGACTCGATTTCTGAGCTTTCAGATTTCCATCTTCACAAAGTGTACACAGATAGGTTTTCAGATCAACTATAGAAGGTATCATCACTGAGAACAGTTTTATTTTCTATAAATTGTGAATATTATACATGAATATTTAACTCACTTATGAAGTTTTTCATATTGTCATTAATTACTTATGTTTACCTCATGTGGTTGTGACTTCTCTATAATCATATGACTGTTTGTATCAACTTCAAAAAAGTCATAAATCTTCCAGAGTATTCTACTTAACATATTTAACTTACCCACTTTACTGTTATAGATCATCAGTTGGCTGTGCTTTTCATTGGATTTCCGTTGTTTCCTACAATGTCCACATAAGCAGTTTGCCTGAGTCATCTGTATTTTTTAGGATCTTCTACTAATAATTTTAAACAATATGTTTCTATTTCATTCATGGTACAACATCTGATGATTGATATATAATTATGAGCTTCACTTTTTTTAGTTTTACACTGAAATAAATTACAATAACTACTAAGTTCCTATTGTCACGAAGTAATGAAATTTTAAAGGATAAAAAAATAATACAACGACTATGTTAGGTCAAATATTAAAAGTGTCTGGAATCATAAATATTTTGAGGGTTTGCATTTTGAATCCCTACCAGATCTTTGCCCTTTGATTTCACAAGGGCCCTACCATAGGTTGCTGAACCACCCTCTGTTAATACCTCATCCATTCTTCAGCAGGATCTTCACATTTTCTTGCACTGTGTCCTATAAAACCATATGACAGCCCTTACTTTTTTTTATGCACTTCTCCAAATTCTTCTCTTGGATTGTTTCCTGTCAGATACAATTTTTGATAACCAAAATTCATCACTTTTTATCTTATCCTTTTTTTTAATTTGGCAGGATAAGATTCTCATCATTCTGAGTCTGTTTTTATTTTCTGGCAAAAACAACCCTGTCTCTCTGCAGCCAAGAGTGTCGTAATGATAGTACTGAAATGAAAGAAATCACTGATTAGAAAAAGGCATTGTTATAAACATTCATTGGAAATATTTTTTTCAGGTAAACTGTAGAATAAATTAATACCTCCATAATTTTTATCAACCTCAGCCATGAGCTATCCACCATCTTTTCTCAAAATGCCCACCTGTGTCACAACAGTCTGTCTGCAGACTTATAATGTGAGAAACCAAACACCTTGTGCTTAATAACAACGTTTTTAAAACACAATTAGTAGGCCACCTTAGTTCTAAATAAGAATTAGTATACTGTAACAGAACTGAAGGTGATGTAGAGGAACAAAAATGAACTGCAAATTATAATTAATTTTTGCATAACTGTAAAATTTTCTTAGACACTAATGCAAAATGCATAGTACGTGCTGCCATGTACAATGCATAAATAATCAAATTCATTATTAATATAAAATATATAGGTTACAAAACCTCTAAAACCAACCACCAGGACAAGAAAATTTCAATGTCATCATCAGTGCTTACTGATGGCAGGCATGGATAAGGAAAGAAACAGTATTCATATTTGGCATATGTTTATTATTAATCTAAGAAAACAGAACACTAGTAGTTACAGGGGCAGCATTTTTACCCATTATTAAATTTCCACTCAGATGAAACATATTCAGTGAAGCACTGGGGACATGAAAAGTGAAAAAACAAAAGAAATTATTAAACTTCTTTGTCAAATAAATCATGTTATTAAAATGAAAAATATACCATCATACACAATGAAACTCCTGGAAAATTTCCTCTATATTCTTGGCCATTATTGTGCTTTATATTCAGACCAAAGAAGTATATGTTTAGTGTTGATTTTTTTTTAAAGTTTTACCTTTTACATAAGAAGTTTAAAATATTGATGTATTTGTATTAAGAATATGACTGCATTCCTGCTCTCTCAGTTCTTTTTAAAATGGTGAAATCCAGCATATTTGTTTGTGATAACATTATCTGTTTGGATAGTTATTGTAGTGTATACAGAAGTGTTGGCATGTTTAAAAGTTTGCGACTTTTACTTCTGTGATGTTTCAATTTAGCACATTACTCAAGGGAATAGTTCATGACCCCTTCAGCTCAACTATTTATGTACCATATTGCTTGTGGGTTCATATCTTTGTTACAATTAACTGACGAGCCACAAATGTAAAAAACAATATAAACTTAAGGCATGATATAGATCTAATCAGTAATAAACAGCATAAAGACAGGTCAGAAAACACTAGAATGTTTATACAATGAAAAAAATATTGTAAGCAAATTAAAAAACGATTTTTATTGTGTGCTAACCTAACATTTAAAAATTATACACAGAATTCAAATGGGAGATAATGTTCTGATTCAGGGGTGAAATCTTGCGTAGAGTATTAGAACTTACTTCTTAAGGTAGTATTAGTCATTTTTTATGTTTTCACAAAGATTTTTTTCTTTTCAAAAACAGGCCCACTTCACCCAGGTGACTATCTCTATTTTTTATTTTTAGAATTTAACCCTTGATCAGATTTATTACTACAAATGTATAGTATAGGTATATAAATTACTTCTTTGTCATTAAAGCCATGGTTTAAAAAGCTCAAATAAACTACATCTGTTTTGAACAGTTTACTTTACAGCATTAAACAAGAGTTTAAATTTTGTTGGTCATTAATATAATGATAAAATTACTTCATATACAAACTTCTCTATACAGCAAAACATGTAAACATCTGTTTTCAATGTGTAGTTTCCTGTCACCCAAACTACATGAATGGGAATAATAATCCGAGAATTGGAAATAACAGCCATAACAATTAATACATCCATATTAGTTTCAAGTTACATGAATCATAAAACGTTAGTTAGGTTCTCTTTATAACAAAAGGATCAGCAAGATAAATAGGGAGTAAATCTGAAGTTCAATAAATAGACCAAGAATTAAGATAAAAAATATAAATACTGGACATTAAAGGTATTGCAAAGTGAAAAATATTTGTAAACACTAAACACAGTATGTATATTAAATACTGAATGGTTTCCTTCTACTAGACTTGAACTGTTCAGCAGTTTTCTCGAGATTTCTCTCCATCATCAACTTGCTTAAGATGTTGAGGTGTTTTAATCCATTTCTTCTTAGTTAAAGAAGTATCGGATTTACCTATGCAACTAGTAATTTACACTGAACATAGTGGAGACCCTAACCTTTATATATACTCGAGTTACCAACAAATGACAAAAAAAGTCTTTTTTTTTACACAATATGCAACATTACAGCAATGTTCCCATGGGCAGAGCAACTATTGTTTATAGAGTACAACAAAGGAATAAGGTAGCTAGAATAAATTAAATTTGACAGTTTTTCTCAGCCATGTGCTTACGTAAAAACTGTGCAGAATTTTATATTGAAATAAGAATGTATAAAACATGGTATACTTGCTTACCACATACCAGAAAATTGTAGCACTATTTGAAGACTATATTCAAACAGAATGAGTACTCAGAATAATCAACTTTAATTTATGTTTCGAGAGACATAGATAGAAAAGAAGCTCTAACCAATAATAGTCTAATATATATATATATATATATATATATATGTAACAAGTCTGACTAAAAATCAACAAAAGGATCACTGCAAAACTGAGAAGAATCATTCTTTACTTACCATTCACCTTATTTAGACAAAAGATAGATCCCTTAAATGACTGGCAAATTATCCTCTTTTGTTTCAAATAAGACTGATAATAACTCCTGCTTTGCTGGAGATAATGATAGTTGTCAACATCTCGAGTGAAAAATATAGACAGTGAACTATGATACAAAAATTTTTCAGCTGGAGAAAATTAGTAAATTGATTGTTGTATTAAACATTTTGGATGTAAAAAAGCACTCCAGCTAAAAGTATGGCTGTGCTAATACTCAGAAGTTTCAATACCAACCTCAAGCTAGAAATGTGATTCAAACTTTTGAGTACTTATTTAAAAGGTATAGGTTCAAAAAAAGAAGAGAAAATGTTCTGAATAATGAACTTGAAATAATAAAAAACACAAAAGAAATAATATTTTTACCTTGGTAGTTTCTCTTTACGACCTCTATCATCCTTTATGCTATTGATTTCTATGTTTAATGCATCAAACTCTAACATGTGCCCCCCCCAATAACACAGCAGTATGTCTGTGGACTCACACCAGTAGAAACCAGGTTTCAATACCCATGTTGGGCAGAACACAGATAGCCCCTTGTGTAGCTTTGTGCTTAATTCTAAACAATCAATCAATCAGTTCTTCATTATCATGGTTAATAGCCTATAGAATCACCTAAGTCTAGCTGTTAATTACATTAATAAGTATATAATAATTACTAACCAAATCTAACATGCAAACCCACATTTTTCTCAGTTTTACATATACTTGTATTATTTTACGCTTTTTTCTAGTATGTGTTTAACTCTTGCTTTTTTGAACATGAAAAACTGAGGCTGATATGTGTAAACACACACAGATTCATGATGAGCAAATCAATTCTGAATTGATATTGTTACACTTGGTTAAGCAAGCTAACTGTGCTGGCATCACACCTCTTACATGCTGACTTTTAACTGACAAAGATAATGTTTCTGTAGAAATAATAACATTGGAAGTTAATTCCCTAAAGTTGAACAGTTTGTAATGTTTGAAATCTATAAACATTCATGGTCAAAGTCTGTGCCTTTCCAGTTAATAAGCATTAACCACAATTATAGCTTCCAAGGCTTATTGTACACTGGCTGTAATGGCCAAACAATATTCTATTACTGTGTCTTGGCAAGCTTTTATACCAATTAGGTGAGATTCTCAAACATTCAACAATATTTGAAGATATGCTAATGTTTTTGGAAAATATATATTGTTGATTCTTATTACTGAAAATCTAAAAATTCAGAGAACGGACTGGACTTGCCCAATACACATCCGACAGTGTACATCACATGTGTTAAACTAAAAAAATGTAGATGTCAAAATAAATGTGTAACAGTAAATCTGTTATGATCACCATATCATGTGACCACTTTCCACAGCATTGTGCCACCTATATTGGCTCATCTAGCTCCATCTATTATGTCTCTCCAATACTCACTTTCTAGATTCATACATTGCACAGTTCAGTAGTTATGAATTGATTAAATTTTTCTTGTTTTAATTGAATATTATTGAATCATAATATCTAGTAATGTGTGAACTGTTCTAGACTTCTGTCAGGATATGAATACACATTGAAAATGTAATTTAAAATAGATAGACCAAGACTGTGTGATTGTAAGTTTAGCCATAAAAAGCACATATTGGTAATCTATAAAGTGAAATGATCATAGATTGTATTGTAATAATGGACTAGAGAAGAGTAATTTGTCATCAGTTGTGTTCTAAAGTAAATGTGTGGACTTTGACAAAAAAGAAAGTTATTTAAAGCTATAGATACAAGTGTGGTAATCAACAGTTGTAAAGATTATTTAAAGTAAAATTACCACAAACTGTTTTGTAATTACAAAGCAGAAAGAATAATTCCTCTTGTTAAATTGTTTTCTAATGTAACTTAATCCACCTGAGTGGACATTGACAAAAAAGAAACAATTATGTAAAGCTCAAGATAAAACTATGGTAACCAACAGTGCAAGAGTCATTTGTACATTTGCCTCATTTCTTTTCATACTTAATTTTTTAAAAAAGTGAATGGTGTGATGTTTGTTTATTGTTGAATATATGATCAACAAGGCAGACACCTACTGCAAAGGATCCAACCTCGAGTTTCGATACCCGTGGTGGGCAGAGCACAGATAGCCCATTGTGTAGCTTTGTGCTTAATTCAAAACAACAACAACAACAACAACGTATTGATTAAGCATACGAAGGCATTAGCACTTCAATTGAAATATAGTATAGAACAACGTTTTGACCTTCCTAGATCATCTTCAAGTTAACGAAAAAAGAGAGTTTGTAACCGACCGTTACCGGACACGTGTCTTATGGACGAGAATGTAAACTGGTACGGAATTGGAGAGGGCATTGCAGTTGGATTGTTTGTTTTTTGGAATTTCGCTCAAAGCTACTCAAGGGCTATCTGTGCTAGCCGTCCCTAATTTACCAATGTAAGACTAGAGGGAAGGCAGCTAGTCATCACTAACCATATATACAGTAATTGGGCTACTCTTTTACCAACGAATAGTGGGATTGGCCGTCACATTATACGCCCCTACGGCTGGGAGGGCGAGCATGTTTAGCGCGACGCGGGCGCGAACCTGCGATCCTCGGATTACGAGTCGCAAGCCTTACGCGCTTGGCCATGCCAGGCCTTGCAGTTGAATGTCAGGTTATTAATTAGTATTGGTATAAAAGTGTAACCTTATAATGATGTAATTTTGGTTTTAGTTGTTGTATAAATAGGGCTTATTTAATTTTGCGTTTGTTTACATTTGTTCCCTAATTAGCATTTCGGTGTTTTCTGTGGTTATGTTGTGTTTATTTGATTTGCAGTGTTCAAAAACAAGTAAAGGTGTTTTGTGTGTGTGTTTTTTCAGTCTAGTTTTATTTTTCTGCTTGTTTCTTCACTATGGAAGTCGTGACAGTAATTGCATTATATATTACAAATAATGCTGGTGTTGTGTTTGTGAGCGTAGTTTTTACATAGTATGGACTTTAGATTTATACCTGGTTTTACTGCATGCTACTTACCGAGAAAACAGTCTGCTTGACTTCTACAAAACGTTGCCTGATACATTTGCTAATCTGAAAGAGAACACACTTGTCAAAACCAACATGTTTGGCAGCACGTACTGCTGCGAGCAGGCTTTCTCGAATATGAAACTGAACAAAAACAACACTCGCAATCAGCTGACTTATGATCATCTGGAAGCAGTCTTGCGTCTTTCAACGTCAAACATCAAGCCGGACATTTCTAAGTTCGTAGACGACATGCAGCACCATCCATCGCACTTACTTTGTGATAGTTGACGTATCGTAACATTTCTTAGAATAATGTGCAAGCTCTTTGATGTAATCTTTATTTGTATGTTCTTAAATGTGATGTCCATCTTGTGTGAAACAACTGTGGGGCGATTTTAATCTTCACTTTTTTGTAGCCCCAACGGTTACGAGAAGTCTGTTTGTGGCCCCTGACTCAAAAAGTTTGTGCACCACTCCTATAGGCGAAAAATATGTGGAACTCATCTGACACAGTCAGATCCAATCAAAAGTAAAGTTGTATATATTAGATATTACACTATTATTCTTATACTTTAACCATAATAGGGAAATAAAACGAAATTGATGAGAAAAAGTTGGTTGTTCGTTTGTTGACTTGACAAAGTACTTAAATGTTTATAGACGTCGGATAGTTATAAGGCAAAAATAGGGAGTGAGGTAAATCTTTGAATAACGAATGAGCTGAAGCCTGTTGAAACTAAAACACAGAAAATGGTAATGAAGGTATTGAGTTTTTATGGGTTACAGTAAGCGATTTCAAGAGTAGATAGTTTCAAATCACATTTGGGACCACAACATGGTTTTTGATAAATGTACAACCTGACAAAAAAGTGACTTTTCTACCTCAGAAGGTTTCAAAAGAGACAAATGATATTACTGTATTTTTAACGATCTGTGACTTTTAAAGTTTTCAATAAAAGTGATATGAGGACATTTCAGTCAGCAGTGTTAGATATTTTACCCACCCCATTCTCCTCTACTTTTGATTATTAACTAATGCAGTTTTGTCAAATAATTTTTTCTTAGTGCACACATCAAATTTTTGCAACATGCAAGTATATTTTATCTCAATTAAAAACATGACTGATTTTACAGTTTTCATATAAATGATTATTGATTTATCTGTTGTTTATAATTAAATGGATGTTTTTTCAAAAATATATTTTATAAGTTCATTGATTTTGTAAATTCATATTTATATGCACAAAAATATTTTACATTTTTAGTTTTATCATTTTATTTAGTAACGAACAGTATAAAACAGAAAAGTAAATTAATATATAATAATTTATCATTTTGGAGAGGTAAAGATATTTACTTTTAGAATGTTTCAGTTTCTCCATTTAAACACATTTTGCTTAAATCAAATGGAAGTGAATATGCCTGTTGAATAGAATTGGTGGGAGAATGACACACTTTTACGACCTCTGATTATGTAGTTTACAAACAAGTCATGTATATATTTGAAGGATATAATTATAATTATTGTGTGGTTTTCAAATTATTACAAAATATAAAATTGATGCATTAAATATCCCTTTTAGAGATAAAATGGTAGCCCAAAGATGCTTTATCTATTGGGTACCAACCTTAATTTAACTTGAGTGTTAAAAAATTAAAAATCATAATACCACCTTAAAAAGTAATTGAAACAGTTTCATGGGTTTAGGGATAGAAATAGACATGTGCCACTTTTGAAAGTACTCCTAAGGCCTAGACCTCTAGTAAATGTAGAAGTGAATTACTTAGTATGAGAGATAAATATCAGATTTAAAGATAAACTCATTCAATATTATTATAAAGTTAGGAGTATTAGTAACATAATTATTCAGATCAAAGCTCAAACGGAATAATTATGCTATTTTTATAGGTCAGTGAGTAGTGGAAAAGTATTACAAGATTATTGGAAGTTGACTAATGTTAATCCAATATTCAAAATAGGTGAAAAATCATTGTTCAGGTAATTATAGACCAATTAGTCTCACATCACTAATAGAAAGGTTTTGGAGAATGTGATTAAAGATGCACTGTAGAGTCACTAAAAGTGATTTAACGTGGTGTCAAAGAGCCAGCATGATTTCAATAAGGGAAAGTCTTATTTAACAAATCTTCTGAAATTCCTCGAGAATGTTACTGCAAGAGTTGATGAAGGAAATACTGTGAATTTCGTTTACTGTGATTTTCAGAAACCTTTTGATAAGGTACCTCACAAAAGACTAGTTAGAAAAAAATATATCTATGGGTAGGGGGAAGATTATTAAATTGGATTGAAGTTGGCTATGGAGTAGTAATAAATGTAGTTAGATCTTACTGGATCACAGTTACAAGCTGTATGCCTCATGGTTCTGTGTTTGGTCCTCTGCTTTTTATTACTTATATTAACGATATTGACTTTGGAATTATTAATAAAATTTTGAAGTTTGTAGATGAGGGTTTTGGGATGGCTAGCTGTATCAGAGATGCTGCAGATTTACAGGGAAATTTAGATCAATTGAAGCATTGGGCCAATATATGGCAGATGATGTTTAACTATCAAAATGCAAGGTGATACATGTAGATTTTTCACAATTTAAATAGGAATATATTAAATAAAGTGGTTGAAGAAAAATAATTTGGTGATTGAAAAATTGCTTAAGTCATCGAAATAGTATATTACACCTAGCAATAGAGCCAATAGGACTTTGGGTAGCATCTATAGAAATATTGACAAGGGATACTATGCAGAACACTTGTATTGCTAAATTTAGAGGGTTGCTCCCTCCTTCAAGAACATTGAATTATTGGATAAAGTTCAGAGACTAAGACAATATCTTGGATGGTGTGATTGTCTTTTGAGGAAAGATTAAAATCTCTAAACTTCTTTCTTTGGAGAACAGCAGGGTCAGAGTGGATTTGAATGAGGAGTTTAAGATTATTAAAAGTATTGATAAGAAACATCCATAAAGCTTTTTTGTGTTGAGCAGTGAAAACAATAGGTTGAGGGGAGATAAGTTAAAATTTTGGCAGCATAGAAGTCATGTGCAGTTTAGACAATATTACTTTATAAACAGAATGGTTGGTTTTTGGAATGAGCTGCTTTCAAGGGTAGTGAAGGTAAAAAATTTAAGAAGATTGGATGAATAGAAGAGTAATAAGAAGTTGTTATTGTTTGGAGTTGGAGGGGACATCATTTATGGGCTAATAAACTCCTTTTTATCCCTTCAGAATTTTATGAGTTATGAAACTTGATTAGATTTGGAGAAAACTGATACCAGGAATTATTCTGAAAATATATGTTATGTGACAATCACAAATGTTGAAGAGCAAGGATAAAGTGAATCTTTATATAAGCCCCCTCGTTGTGGATTGCTGCATGTTGTGAGGGGACCTCCCAGAGAAGGTTCTGTTTTTCAGTTTACCGCTTCTGGGATCTAAACATCTACCCATATGTTTGCCGTGTGTGGCGGCCAGTGAAGGGGAGAAAAGAGTCCTGGTTGTTGAGAGGTCCAATCCAAACATGCCACTTTGGCATTGAATTCCTGTAGATGGGCAGCCTTAGGGTGGCTCCCCTTGGGTCATTTGGCTGGTCCACTTGGACTACAGTGGGAGTGCAGACAGACCTATCTGTGCCTCCAAAAGAATCATTATCTAAAGAAATAAAAAGTCTTTTGACCTCCATGGTTAAAAAGTTAATAAATCAACTTCAACACCCATCTCTGTCCCTTACCTACATTTCAACAAATCCCAAGATCCACTTCCTTTGGTGCCAGGTACAGGCATTTTCTTGGATACATCTTTTTCTTCTACCCCAAGATGCAAAACGATCATTCGTTCACGTCCTCAGTCACTGGAATCCCCTTCCAACAGCAAATACCTGCCCAATCGATCCAGGGCAGGATCCATGGAGGTCAATAAACTTCCCTCAAATACGGAAATTAAGGAAAAAAGACGTGGTCGTAAACAGAATGGTTTTCTACCCAGTTCGCCTACACATAAATAAAAATGGCCACCTTGATACAATGGAACTGTCGAGGTTTACGTTCTAATCTGGATGATATCAAAACACTGATTGCTTCCTACCATCCTCTATGTCTTTCCTTACAGGAAAAATTCTGAAACCTGCCGATACAGTCACCATTAGGCGGTTTTCTTTGCACATAAACGACGGGCTGTGTGATGGACGAGTGCATGGTGGGGTGGCACTGTTGGTTGATCAGCATGTGCCCACCCTGTCTTTGTCACTCGGCACACCTTTGGAGGCCGTAACCATCTGTGTTTCCTTGGTTCATATCATCACTGTTTGTTCTCTCTACCTGTCGCCTTGAGAGACATATGATCAACCAGACTTTCATGCTCTTACTGAACAGTTTTGTCTCCATTTTTAATCCTGGGGGACTTTAATGGGCATTGTTTCCTCTGGGGAAGTGCTAATATTGATGGGAGAGGTCGCACTGTAGAGCATATGTCCTCTAATCACAACTTTTCTCTTTTCAATACTGGTTTTTCTACTTATTTTCATGCACCTAGTTAGTCCTTTACTGCTATTGATCTCTCAGTTTGCTACCCTTCATTATTCTTCTATTTTTCATGCAGGGTCAACAATAATCCATGAGGCAGTAATCATTTTCCTATAATTTTGAGAGAAACTGGCCGTGATCTATACCACCAGACCACAGTGCCTCGGTGGAAGTTGGATCACGCAAACTGGTCCATTTTTCACTACTCTTACAGAACTTTATCCTGCCATCGTCTGTAAGCTATCAATAGACGACTGTGTAGCAGCAGTAACTGACTGTATCATATAAACAGCTGCTCAATGTATTCCTGAAACCTCGACACGTTTTTCACTATATCCTCGCTTCGGTGAAATCCTGCCTGTCACATGGCATGGAAGGCTCAAAAACGAGCCTAGGATACTTTCCGTAGATATCCCACGCTCTTGAACTGCATTGCTCTTCAGCAGGTCCGTGCACATGCTCTGTGAGTAAGATATCAAAGCCAGAAAGAATCTTGGATTAAGTCCACAACCAGCATATTTTCTATTACCAGTTCCAAAGTCATATGGGACAAGATTCAAAAGTTCAGTGGGCAATATAATTCTGTCCTTCTTTTGATCTTGCTTTCTGATGGCTAGGAAGTAGTTGATACCTGGAGCATCACCGATACTCTAGGTGAAAGCTTTTGCCGAGTATCTAGCACTTCTGATTATTCCTCCACCTTCTTAGCCATCAAGACTCGGACAGAGCGATCACCTTTTTCCTTTTGAGCTGATTGTCTCTTTGACTATAATCGTTCCTTTACACTGATGGAATTCAAACTGGCCCTTCATTGGTCTGGCAGTACATCAGTTGGACCTGATGATGTACATTATGAAATACTGCGCCATCTATCTCCTGCTTCTCTTGGAATTCTTCTGATTGGTTTTAAGAGTATCTGACAGAAGAATGTTTTTCTTGACATCTGGCACCAGGCTACTGTCCTACCTTTCTCTAAGCCTGGGAAGGATCCCAAGTTTCCTTCAAACTACCACCTAATTGCTTTGACGAGCTGTCTCTGTAAGACCTTAGAGAGGATAGTTAATGCTCGTCTTGTTTGGTTCCTCGAATCAAACAACATTTTCTCGCCCACCCAGTGTGGGTTTTGACGACAGCACTCCACCTTGGACCACCTGATTCGATTTGAAGTGTCAGTCAGAGAAGCCTTTCTCAAACGACAACATCTTGTATCAATATTCTTTGACATTGAGAAGGCTTATGATACAACATGAAGGTATGACATTTTGCGAGACCTCCATATATAAGGATTACGTGGCCATTTGCCCATTTTTATTGAAAAAATTTAATGGGCAGAAGATTCCAAGTTTGTATGGGTTCGACACTTTGCAATCCTTTTCTACGGGAATTTGAAATCTCTTAGAGCTGTTTTGAGTGTCACACTTTTCAGTATAAAAATCATACCAATAAACTACATTTAATACTTCACTACTTTATGCCAGAAAATCTGAAAAAAATATATAAATTATAGTATTTTTGTTGCTTTTCTAAATTTTAATGAAATATTTAAACTTCCATTCTGGACCCCACAATGATGATAAGTCATATACTTAGTAACGTGTTCAGAGTTCAAATGTTAAACTATGTTAAATAAAGTAGTGTAGAGATAAATCAGTTGTATTTTGTGGCATGTAGTTCATAAAGAAGGCTTCGTACAAAAAATATAGGTGGATTCACACAAGAATAAAGTCATGCCTTTTAAACGTAAGAGGTAAGGAATATATCCTCACTTTACCTTTAAAAGTAAATACTTTACTGACCGTCTATGATGATGAATTAAAATACATTTCCACCATAAAAATACATCATTTTACCCAAAACGACAATAAGACAGTATGTGTCAAAGAATTTGGAAGAATTAATCAGAACAACAAAGCCAAATATGTGTAAATCCCTATACAGATGTAGTTTTATAAGTTTTTATTTTTAATTTCGCACAAAGTTACTTGAGAGCTATCTGCGCTAGCTGTCCCTCATTTAGCAGGGTAGAACGAGAGGGAAGACAACTAGTCATCATCACGTACCGCCAACTCTTGGGTTATTCTTTTACCAACTCTTTTAAAATATATACATAAAACCTAATTTGGAGGAACCATATAATAACATATATCTAACAAAAGTAATTGTTATCTTGTTTGCAATTAAAGAATTGCTTATATTTTACAAAAAATATAAATTTTATTTCATGATGAAAAATAAGGTATTTATTATAATTAAATTCACATTAAAGTAATATAGTGTTAGGTTGTTATATGTTTGACATTTGATACTGTATTCTTTATTTAGTCTTTCACAGTCTAATGATAAGAAAATTAATTATAATCATGCTTTACCATCCTGAAAAAGACATTGACACAAATAAGATTGCTGTTATGACAATAGTGTTTCAAACACTTCTTTGTTTGTTGTGCCACCTCCAGCCTGATGAGCTCTGGCTTGAGTAAAATGCAGTGAATATGACAAACATAATGTGGTTCAAATAGAGTTATTATATACAAGTCTAATTCTTGGAAATCACAAATGGACTACGTATAGAATGCAATGTTTAAAATATAATAGATCTAATACTAATGCCTAATAACAAGTGAATTAATATATACAACCTACTTTGTCATAAGTTAATTGTTTGACAATAATACCAAATGCAAAAGACCATAGAAGCAGAGTTATGATGCTTAACAGACAAAACGTTTAAAACATGTGGTCAGCTTCTGGTCAGTTACCTCTTTCTTTGTGAACCTGACGATGACCGAAGAAGGTCGAAACGTTGTTCGCTCTTCTAAGTAAAATATTTTCTCAACCGAAACGAGCCGTTTCTGCATATATGTTTTTAAATATTTTTCTCCGAAAGTGTTGTAATACTTACAACTAACTTTTCTTCATTGTTTCATGTATAATCCAATCATGCTTTTTATGTATTTGAAATAAAATTACTAAAACAGCCCACAGTTTAGTGTTGTGCTGCCGTTACAGCCATGAGCGACAGCAGCATTTTAAACATTTTCACCATATTTTAACGTTGGATAATGTCATCGGTAACGGTGACACTGTCCACTTCAGTTATATTTTAAATTTTTAAGGGCCATTGGCCTTTTCAACTCAATTAAAATTTTTAATTCAAAACTTTGATTTTGTTTTGTTTTAACATGCCTCCTTTTTACATATTTTAATATTTTTTAAATTTTTTTTACCTGTCGTATGGCGTAAATAGCCTAGTTACTCTGTGCCAATAAACTTCGACCAACCAGCCTCAATGCAATTTTAGGAAAACAAGAGGCAAATCTGTTTTTGTCCAGGCGATTATTGAGATTACGTAATAACTAGATAACACTGAAAGTTCAGGATACAACTGCAGAAACTCATCGACAACGTAAGTGAACTATGCACAAACACTATACCAATCAGAAACAGAAAATTAGTTTGGCTTGACAACTGAATTCTACAACAGTTAATTTAACCAAAGTGGACTTTTGACAAGACGATAATTGTATAGTGTTTAAGACACAAGTACTTTATTTATTATCCAATTTATCGCCAACAAAAAATTACAGACGCTTGCTGTGAAAGAATTCTTAGTCAAACACACCCAAATACTCTAAAATATACTGCTAAAATAATTTTCTGGTAACTGGAATTGATTTAAAAAGGTCCTTCAGCCTGTAGAACTGGTAGTATATGTTAACTAAATACATTTAACTCCGTATTTTGTTGTAAATTATGCCTTAGGTTGATATTTTTGGGCAAATGCAGAAAGGTGTATGGCTGATTTAATCTGTGCATTAATCAATTTGTTTTCTAAATGTTTTAACACATTTATTACCTATGTCTTTCTACTTCATTAATATTGCTACTACAATCTTTTCAATCTTCGTCATGATTTTTGGCACTTGTCATGTTGTCAAACCTCTATATATCCAACAACTTTCTAATCATATTTACTTTTGCTTGTAATTTTTCTTTAAATATTATGTAACTTAATTTTAATTTTTCTCTTTTCTTTTGATCTTTCTTTATTTTTAGTTGATATTTTCACTGTCTTACATCCAGCAACCTTACTATCTTTTTTCACTTTTGATACTAATGTTTAAGTATTGTGCAGGTTTTTGGATTATTTGTTGTTGTTGTTTTGAATTAAGCACAAAGCTACACAATGGACTATCTGTGCTCTGCCCACCACGGGTATCGAAACCCGGATTTTAGTGTGTAAGTCCGCAGACATACCGCTGAGCCACTGGGGGCGATTATTTGGTAAAAGTAATGCGAAGTTTAGCCCATTTAACAATACTAAATTGTTTTTTAATACAGACTAACGCCCATTTTGATGAAAGTTGTAATTAATTACTTCTACACAAATAAACTTCTCAACAGAAGTCTACTTGATTGATAGCACAGATAGCCCTCGAGTAGCTTTGTGCGAAATTCCAACAAAACAAAACAAACAAACAAATACTTGATTGATAACATCTATCTTATTGATTAGCTTACTTTTCTCGACAGTTCTATCTGGATCAATTACTACTGGATTATTCACGCTTTGATTGCTTCACTTACTAAACTTACACTCACTTGTTACATTTACAAGCAATAAACTATTGTTCTAAATAGTACTTTGAATAATATTTTTTTGCGTTATCATGAATCTTCTAGGCTTTGCTAGAACTACTTTTATGGATCTAATTGGTTTTAATATTGTGTGTTTTCTAGTTAACACCTAAACTGAAATATAGCTTTCAACTGTATTATAATTTATGTAAATATTCCTTGTACAATCTGTCAAGTATTATAATTAATCTCGGACGAGTCCTCGGTTTATTATATTAGGTACGTTACATATCACGATTTCAAACAGTCGAAAAGTTTAATTTATATTTACAAGCTATTTAAATTTCGAAATGTATCAAATTTATGTTATTTGTCAACAAGATTGATACATAATTTTCTTTCTTAACACAAATATATTTCAATATACAAAGAACGTTACAATTTATAATAATGGTTATTACAAATATTGGTTTATATACTCTACTGAGTCTTTTCTTCGGTCTAGAACTAAATATTTTATCGACAATCCAGGTCCACGTGGAGAAATTGAATTGATATTATTATACTTCGCTTAAACTAGTTAGTTTGGTTGACCTCACGCTGCTTGGAAACTTGCTTTTTACCGATGAATATAATGTCCTCGTCAGAAATAAAATCACTAGAGTTAAACGGTTTGTAATGTTCAAAATGTATAACATTCCCAGTCAAATTCTGTAGTTTTCCAATAAATCAGCGTTAATTACAATTATAGCTTTCAATGCTTATAGTATACCAACTGTAGCTAACCAATAATAATAATAATCTGTCTCTCGGCGTTTCGGTTTATATAGTTCAAAGCGATATTTTCGAACGTTCAACAATATTGGAAATTACACAACCAACATATACATCACGTGTATTAAAAACTACACTAGGAAACACTTTTTCAGTAACTTTGAGTTGCATTGGATATTTTAACTGATTCTGAAGGAGGTTTAGGCGCTGATTTCAAATCTGAAATTAGTTTTTCTCTACAAGCTCTAGTTTGTATGCAATTTGAGGTTAATGAAATTGTACAAATGTGAACTTGCGTAAACCATGTATAAGCATTTTCACGTCCATATATATAGATAGCTTCTAATATTTTGATCATTCTTCTTTTGTTTCAGATCAAACATGGCTTCCAAAAATAGATATCATTGCAGAAACAAGCCTGATGCCTTCTGCTACATATGTGGATGCCACACACTCAATCGTCAGAGACGTAACATATCCTCGTTCGTCAAGCGTGCCTACAAGGCATATTTTGAAGTTCATCTTGGTGATCAAGACACGCAATGGTCTGCCTTTTGGTGTTCCAATGATTTTGCGCGAACCCACCAACCGTGTAACTGACTGTTATTTCTGCATGGTAAACACAACGAGTGTTGGGAAGAAAAACCGACATAAGATTACGTATCCGAACATTCCCTCAGCTATTCGGCCTGCTCCGCACTCTGAAGAAGTTCCTGTTCCAGTTTTCAAAGGCTTGCCTTCATTGGACGATAAAGACATTGGACATGATACAAGCGAACAAGACAGTTGTGACAGTGAATTATCAGAAAAGTGTACACAATCGGAGAACTGTTCTTCAGACACTGAACCTTTCCCCGTCCCCAAGCCTCTTCCCCAGGCTGAACTGAATGATTTAGTGCGAGATTTACGTCTTTCAAAGAAAGCTGCAGAGCTTTTGGCATCAAGATTACAAGGCAGAAATTTTGTTGATCACTCTGTTAAAGTAGCATATTTCAGAAAGCGTGACCAGCTTTTTGTGACCTTCGTTTCAGAAGACAGACAGTTTGTTTACTGCCATGACATCCAAGGGCTTCTCAAAGAACTGGGTGTACCTTATTGTAGTCCTACTGAATGGAGACTCTTTTTAGACAGTTCAAAACGCAGTCTAAAGTGTGTTCTTTTACATAATGGGAATGTTTATGGAGCAGTACCTGTCGGTCACTCAGTGCATTTGCGGGAAGACTATGATGATATGAGAATGGTCATGGACTTATTAAAATATCATGAGCACAATTGGATCATTTGTGTAGACTTAAAGATGGTCAACTTTCTTCTTGAACAACAGAAAGGTTTCACCAAGTTTCCATGTTTCCTCTGTATGTGGGACAGCCGAGCACGAGACAGACATTGGCTCCAGAAGGACTGGCCTATTCGTGACACCCTTGAAGCAGGCATGCCAAATATCATACAAGACCCAATTATAAGCAGAGATAAGATCATCTTTCCTCCTCTTCACATCAAATTAGGTTTGATGAAGCAATTTGTCAAGGCACTGGAAACCGAAGGTGAATGTTTCCAACACATCATCACAGCTTTACCAGGGTTATCATTTGAGAAGATCAAAGCAGGTGTGTTTGATGGCCCTTAATTCGTGATGATCAGTTTGTTCCTAAGATGACCGCTTTAGAAAAGGCAGCATGGTTATCCTTTGTGGCAGTCGTTCAGAACTTCCTTGGAAACAATAAGGCGGAGAACTACAGTGAACTTGTGAACAGAATGCTCCTCGCTTTTCGTGATCTCGGGTGCAACATGAGCATCAAGCTTCATTTTCTGAACAGCCACCTTGATAAGTTCCCTGACAACCTGGGGGCTGTGAGTGACGAACAAGGAGAACGATTCCACCAAGACCTAAAGGTCATGGAAGAACGCTACCAAGGGCGCTGGGACCAAAGTATGATGGCTGACTACTGTTGGAGCATTAAACGAGATTGTCCAGATGAAGTGTACAAACGCAAATTCCTACCTGAATAAAATACACAAACAAATTGATAAGCTACTCCTACAATAACGAAAAATTAAAAAATAAATACAAATGTTAAATTGCATAAAATCTGTAGCTTGCAGACAAAAACCGACTTCAGATTTGAAATCAACACACTCAAATTGACTATAGAAAGGTCTTTTTTTAAATGCAACAAAATGAATGTTCCCCAGTGCTATTGAAACAAAAGTACGCACTAAAATAAATGTACAACAGTAAATCTGTTACAAATCACACGTACTTTAATTTAATAATAAAATAATAAAGTACCTTGCATGTAGTATAAATAGTTCAATACTGATGAAATGTTTCTAACATATTCATCATTACGAATGTGCTCCATGAGATATATACTAACAAAATACAAGAGGTACGTTATGTTGATTAACATAACTGTCGTTCTTAATGTTCAGTTTATTAAATTTTTACCAAGATGTAGCTATACAAAAGCGATTTAACTGTATTTCTTCAACCAAAATATTTAGAATACAGTGGAAGTTTCGAGTTTTTCAGGCAAGCTGCGTTTTTAACTCAGTGAGGTGATCAGCTGTAGGAAAGCATTGAAGAGTGGTATTTCACTATACTTTTATAGCACGCCCACAGTAACGATACTGAATAAAATAATAGTGGACAAGGAACCTTTTATAAGTTAAAACAAAAATAAAAAAATACTTTAAGAAAAAAATATTCCCAAATTCATTTCAAATGGTAAAATAAACCCTTCACAAAACTTTGTGAAATTCAAGATTCTATTTGAATTTCTAACTACAGTTACTTTATTTCGATAGTACTGTTGAACTACTAAATCCTCACTATCATCTGTGTTTAATGTTCTAGGTCAACTATATTTATTGGTTTAAACAAAGGCGAAGTATGGTTGAAAGACGAATCACTCGCACCTATCTAAACAGTAAGGGAAACAGGTTGAAAGGTCTCTGCTGAATACTTACGAGGCGAAATCACAAGAAAAACTAAGCTACAAAAATCTAACGCAAGAACGTTAATAAGAGCTCTCATCACTGTAAACAAAGGAAATATCATAAAAATACCTTTACGACCTTTAATGAATAAAATCTGCTTTCTAGCGGAATTATAAACCTAAATATGCCATTTAGCCTCCACCTTGTAGCGTATTCAAGCTAATATTGTACAGTGTAATAATTGCCTCACTTGATTATCATAAGGGGTGTAAAACTACAGGTACGACTGTTCACAGCTGTTATTTGATTAGCCAATGAGAATAGCTTGCCTCGCTCATTAAATGATGTTTTAAGTAAACTTGTAAGAAAGCTACATAAGTTAACTTTGACTAAGACATTTTACCCGCACCTGTCGCTCAGTTCACACTCTAAATTCGGCTCTGAACGTTGTCGTTTTTCTTTTTGTTTTCTAAATGTTCTGATTAAATAAGCCACCATGGGATCAAAGAAAGCAGCAAACCAAAAAGAAAAGTTGTCAAAGCCACAATAGAGGTGAGAAAAGATCTCATAGCGAAGTATGAGAGTGGTGTTCACATGTCTGACCCTGCTACACAGTTTGGTATGGCGAAATCAACAGTCTGCACCATACTGAAAAATAAAGATGTCATCAAAGGAGCTGATACTGCAAAAGGAGTGACAGCGCTTAAAAAACGAAGATCACAAACAATGGAAGAGGTAGAAAAACTTGTTGATTTGGGTAAACTAAAAACAGCTGGTGATAGCATTTCTGAGACCATCATTTGTGAGAAAGCAAAGCAGTTGGATGCTGACCTCCTGAAAAACGCCCCTAGAATGAGTGCTGATACAAGTGATCCCTTTAAGATTAGTAAGGGGTAGTTTGAAAAATTTAGGAAGAGAAGTGGCATACATAGTGTGGTGAGACATGAAGAGGGTGCCAGTTACAACAAAGATGCTGCTGATACATTTGTAAGGGAATTTAAGGACTATGTAGAAGCTGAGGGTTTTATTCCTCAACAAGTGTTCAACTGTGATGAGACAGGCCTCTTTTGGAAGAAAATGCCAAAGAGGACCTACATCACCAATGAGAAGTTACTGCTAGAACACAAGCCAAAGAATGACAGGCTAATTCTATTATTATGTAGTAATGCAAGTGGGGACTTAAAACATAAGCCTTTGCTTGTGTACCATTCTGAGAATCTGAGGGTTTTTAAGAAAAATAATGTCCTGAAAAGTAAACTAAATGTCCAACAGAGCATCTTAATCCAACAAATCCCTACAATATGCCATCCAAGAGACTGAGGAAAGTGTAGAAGCTGATAATTTAACCAAGTTGGATGCTAACAATGGTCACAACTCATCAGCAAATAGATGTTAAAATTGCTAATAGGCTTCTAAAAATATAGGAATGGTAAATATCTCGGCACAATAGTTAGGATCAGGCAAGTCCTAGAAAAGTGTAATATATTCACGTTGACTACAGACCCTGTTCTGGAACACTATATTTCCAAGAGTGGTTCTGGTCCCTAATAATCTAGATTTGCTTCCATCTAGCAATGGCAGGCTACAGCATGTTGTTCTGACAAATGTGGTGAATAAGGCATAGCTGTTTCTTTGTGTAACTGAGAAGTAAACCTTCTTGCATAAGCCACAATATCAAGAGATGAAAGTAGAACTAAGTACTCTCTCTCAAGCATTTCCACCATCAAGGATGGTGACAACTGAAAAATCAACTGGAAAAAGGTCCAAAGCATCACACATTCAACTTACTAGCCAAAGAAAAGCAGCCAGATCTGGTTGATCCGAAATGTCCTCATGAAGAGCTACAGAAAAAAAGTGAAGGCACTGAAAAAGTGAATCTAAGTTCTCTTCTCATAAGAACATCCGAGAATGCCCACAAGTGCAGCCTTCCCCCCAGAAGAAATATAAGTCTCCAACCCACTATGAATTTGTCATGTCAAATACATTAATTTGGGAATTATGCTGTATATCAGTTTACCTAAGAAAAAAAAATCATAACAAAAATCAAAATATGCAACACAAAAAATATGTTATGTAAAACATTTCATCTTGAAGTTAATCCTACTACAAGATGGGGGACTTGTTGAAGACTCTATTAACATTTAAGTTTGTAAATGTGGATGTCCCTCCAGGTGAAACAGATGAATGTGGACTGCCCCCTCCCAGATTATCTTGCACTTGGAATATGAGAATGATTAGTTGTTGAAAGAGATGAGCAGCAACTCAACTTTCATAAATCATCTGAAGTTGCATCCAAGGAGTACACGCTTTTAACCCTGTTCTTTAGTAGTTCAGATGCTTGATTTTCACCCATAAAACACCCTACCCTGTCATACTCAGATGTTTCAATCAAACAACCTTTAAGAAACATCCAAAGACCATCTTCAAGCCAATGGTAACTAAAAATTCAGAAGCTACTAGTAAGTACTCTGAAACTCTTGCTAGATTTGAAAGAATCTTATATGATAAGAGAAACTGATGTTAACACTTAAACTTGTAAAAACATCAGTCAAGAGCAAGCAAACAACTGTGGTCCTGTACAGTGTACAGACCAGCCTTTGATGAATTCATGAATGTTGCTATATGTTCAGTATGTGTGTTCATAAAGTAAGTCTGAAATTTAAAATATATTTGTGATGAATTGTTTGAATTATACTTGCTGTACATCTATACATGTATATACTTTGTTACTTGTAAATATTTTTGTGGTAAATCTAGATTTTGTAATTATGCATACATACAGTAATGTCCCTTTTTCTGCTTGGTATTAACCACTCTATATTGCTTTGTAATGGAGAACTTGAATTGTTTTATTTTTACTAATTCATTTTCTACTCCACAATGTACATGATCAGCAGTTATTCTTTTATACATTAATCAAACCTGTGTTACATGTTTAATCCCATTTTTATCATTAGTCCAGTTTATGTTGTTTTTGTGTTTCAGTGTATCTAATTTTATACTCACAATGTTTAATTTCATAAATTATTTTAAAGGCTTATTCTGTACTGCATTACACATTTACTGATAGGTTTTATGAGAGATTAAAGATTTATGTGAACCACTTACAACTATTATATTCAAATCCTTGAACAGTAGTTCTCAGAAGACTGTTACTCCCCTTTTCATGGATTGCATTAAAAATCATCCCAGAAACTATAGGCCTATTAGTTTTAAATCAATTGTAAGGAAAGTTTTTGAGCCTGATACAAGATTTACAAATATTTAAATTTTATCAAATAGTTAGCATGTTATCACTAGGTGCAAATCTTGCCTTACTAATCTTTTGCCATTCTTGATAGAGGTTACTGTGCATGTGGATTTGGTGTATCTGGATTTTCAGAAAGCATTTGACAAAATGTCACATAAAAATAATCTCTATGGGTCTGTGGGATACAATGACTTACTGGATAGAAAACTGGCTATAGGGAGAAGTAGTTTGTTATAATTGTTCAGTTTAAATTGGTTTAAAATCATCAGTGAGGTATCTTATAGCAAAGGGGCTTTGCTCTTTTTGATATACAATGGCATAGATAAGAAGTTAGCAACCTTTCAAAGAAGAAGAGTCACTTTTTGAGTTTGTCTCCAACACAAAATACCCAATAGTCTAACCTGAAAACAACAAAAAAAAGTCCCCTTTCAGAACAACAGCAAGTCTTTGGATTTATAATGCTAAAATCAAGGGTTTGATTCCCCTCTGTGGACACAGCAAACAGCCAAATAGCTGCATAGATCTCTTTAAAAAGCCATATATGACTTGTGAGTTGCAGGTTGCCAACTCCTAATATAGATAAAGAAATGTTTAATAGATTATTTAAATTTACTCTTGACATTAGAGGTTTGGATGCTGCTGGCTGTAATGAAGACATAACTACTAAATTGCAAATAACTTTTAATTACAATAAATGCAAGGTAATTCAACTTCCATTATAAGTTTGATTTTGATGGGAATAACCTTAAAATAGTTGTGGAAGAAAAATATCCTTGTGATCTGGTTGAGATTTAGTTTATGATCATTTTTCACAAAATTTTGTAACATTCAACAAATTCTATTAATTCTGATAAGCTGTGAATACTAAACATCATGATCTAAGGTACTTGGAATATCTGTATTCAGAATTGTAAACTTTACAACTTAAAAGCGTGTCTTATTATAAATTTTGTGAACATTGGACTATTACAATTGATATCTCAATCCACATCATATGCTTTGTTTGTAGTGAAAGAAGTTTTTCTGTAGTAAATCCTAGTGGATGAAACATTTTGTGGCACCCAGAAAACAGTAATAATTAAATGACAGTTATAAAACCTTGTTCAAAAATTCTACATTTGTTACTGTTAAATTTCTAACAATGTTTTCTTCATTGTCCATTCAAGCCATTTTCAAACTTTATTTGATAAAAACTTAACTTTCTTTATCAGGATTAACATGTTCATACATTGTTCCTTAAGGTTTAATGTTTTCAAACTGAACCATAGTTAATTATATGAAATTATACTATTGAAATTTTATAACATAGAAACAAAGTTGTTAGCAGCTGTATTGGAGGGATTGATAATGAACCTACTGCATAAAGAATCTAAACACTTAGTAACCTTTCATACATGTCAATTATTGTTGATTGTGAATGTCCTTTGAAATTGTATTATTGTATTTTATGTGTGTATTTTATGAACTGTCTTGAACTCTGTTTAGCCTTTGTTTAAATATTATTACTTTACACCATTTATGTAAACTTTTATAAACTAATTAGCTATTATTTGTTTTGTACAATTTCAGTTAATTTTACAATACAGCTTACAAGGATGCTATTGGTGAGTATCTAGGCAAGAATAAATGTAACAAGATGAGTTAAATTTGCAGAGAGAGGATAAGATATTGTGCAAACCCCCAGTGATTGTCTACAACACTATCAAAATTCAAGATTCTACTACCAATGGCCCTCTTCCAAGAATAGCTAATAATTAGGTATGTAATGTTATACAGAGGTGTCTTTGAATAGATTCCAAATTAATTAGCTCTGTAATTCTGTCAGTAAATTGAACTTTATCTCTACATTGGTAGCTAGTATATATAGCTAAAAGTCTTAAAAACATTTTTTTCTAAATCGATACTCCTACATTAAACTTTTATTCCAGTGAGAAATATTTACCTTGTAAACCTCAAATATAATGTACTTACTGATAAGAGACATTTCTTTCACTTTTAATCCAGTCGTTCATCTTAAAAAGGTGAATCATAACTAGTTTCATTTACCAGTTTAGCACACAAACTACATAAATCTTCATAACGTTCTTACAAATTCCTCATCTCACACAACAGTAGAATTTTTCACCAACATATATCCTCCAATGTTTTGTCATAAGAATGTTCGTTCTATATTCATCATGAATATTAATTATATACTTTTTATTCTTTTTATGTTGCAGGCAATTTGATTATAGATAACCTATAAGAATGTTTCTTACCTCAGATATCACAGTGGTATGTTTTCTTCCCTGTGTGTATCCTTTAAAGTGTTTTCAGATGAGTATTTATTCCACTGTTTTGTCACACACATCACAACTATACCAGTAACCTCAGCTGTGAGTTGATTGATTATTAATCAGGAATGCTACAAAAATTTCCATTACTACACACTACATTACAGCAGGGTGTTTCATTGAAATTTATCCTGTAATAGTTTTAGCTATGTATTTCTTCCAACTTATTTGTTGCAGCCCAACTTTCCATAAGCTGATGATTCTTTAAATATCAACTCAAAGAAAATTTACTCTCACCAATACATAACAGTATGCTTCCTCCTCAGTGTACAACCTGCTATGCATTTTTAAAATAAGAAGTGTGTGGCCTAGCTCTAATGAAGATAAGTCAATATTCTTTTAAAACATAAATAAATAGAAAATTCCTTAATACACAGTACACAATACATACTTTCTCTATATATATAGTGTAGTGGCAAGCTTAAGTTTAATCTGGCACAACTGAGATTCATCATTTTTGGCAAATTTAATGGAAGCAACCTATGACAAAACACCATAGAAGTTAACATTTTCTTGAACTGAAGAACAATAATAGTTACCTCTGCTGACAGTATAGCTATTTTGCAATCTCCAGGGTTTCCACTCTTTGCCAATATTAGCATAGAGAATGCTTGCTACAGTCTTGAATGTCCAGGGCAAATTCTAATTTACAAATTTCTCCACCACCTTCAATGTGCCCTCTATCAATATTGCATACAAGTAACTCATCCCAATAATATAATCACTTTTGAGACATGGATTACATGGGCAAGAGAGTGTCAGTGGAAGTATATATTATTGAAAATACATTTTCAGTTCAGGAAAATGTTAACTTCTATGGTGTTTTGTCATGGGTTGCTTTTATTAAATTTGCCAAAAATGATGAATCTCAATTATGTTATGTTTAGTAGAGAACTTTAGTATCATCTGCTGACCTTATAGCTAGAATCCCACACTCAGAAAGTGGAGGGCCTGGTGCAGGACAAGACCTCCTGTTCTTGTCCCAGGTGCAATAGAAGAAGGAGACAGAAGTAAAAGCCTGATGGCTCTTTCCGTGGCTTGGAACTAGATCAAGGCCAGGGTTGAGATGAACTTAAATTGCTATTGAAAAACATAACCAAATGGATGAGATATTGTGTCTGTGACAAAACTGATTTCTCCAGTCTGATAAGGAAATCCACTTTTGTAGCTTCTGATAGGAGAATATGAGAGTGTTGTCTGCTAATTGATGGGATAGAGCCATCCATCCATATAATAATGTGTGCACAGAGCTAAGAATGCAGGTGATGAAAAAAGGCTCAAATATTTCTGCAGAAGACATAAGGTGCTGATGCAAAACCAAAAGGAAGAGACCAGAACTGCACCACCTGACCTTCATGCACAAACCTGAAAAACCTCCACGAAGATTTTGCTATGGGAATATAGAGATAAGCATCAGTGACATTGTACTTGGTCATCCAAAGCCCTGGTGCAAAGTACCATCATAGGTTGAGAAAAATTCCACTGTGAAGTGAGAAGGATTTAAAAAGGAGTTGCCCATAACTTCCTAAAGGCAAAAGGTGGTAAACAAACCCTTTATAACAAGGCATCTCTACCCAGTAAATCCCAACAGGAAATCAGAGAAAGAATGTAGGAAGAGAATCTGACTAAGATGGACATCAATAAAATCCCCAACTTATCCTCAAACTGCTGAGAGGAAGTTAATAAGTTTCAGACAAAACTTGGATTGAAGATAAATACCTCAGGAGAGTCATCAGAATATGATGAATCCAAGAAAACTGTGATCTATTTAAAGTCATCACAGGTTCCAATCTCGAACCCTTCCAGATCCAAAATGGTGGTCCATCTATTTAGAATCTGAAGATATTTTCTCCTGGCAGTGATAAGCTAAAGCATGCTGTTCCAATAAATGAGGGTGGAAATGCATAGCTATCCTGCCACTTAATCTTCATCAGTACACATTAAAATATCCACCTTTCAGTGCACTTAGGGTCCATATGAACCCTGTATACATTTAATGATCATAATGTTGAAGCTATGATTCAGATTTTGAAAAGTTAGGATATTGGCTTCTCATAGCATTGTGTAGACAAACTGTAAGAAGAACAGCATACCGTAAGTATACAATATGTAACATATTATTAAAAATATGAAATTAACTTATATCCATTTTCTCATGTTTAAACATAAAATTGTCATCACTAACATATATTTTGATAATATAGGGCCACTTCTTCTCTAATTGATATCTCACAATTAAAACTAATAAAATACTGAATGAAGAAACAGATTTCTCAAATATGCGACAAAAACACCAAACTGTATGAAAATGTGCTTGGGGTTTGAACAGACCCAAGGGGGTCAAACCACATCAAACTTTGTTTCAGAGCTAAACTAAAGCCAAATTTTGGACAATACATAAGCAAAACTTATTCTTAGTGAACATAAAGCATTTCACATATCTTTTACCAGTCATTTTACAAACACTCATCACACTGTACACTAGGTGTGAAGTGATCAGCATAGACATGGCTTCCACATGCTGTACTGGTTTAATGCACTTTACTGCCTGCAATTCTTGGGCAAAGATAACATTGTCTTTTGTTTCTGAAATGCCTAGACTAGAATGCTGTCTTGTGTTAAGCAATACTAGATATATAAAGACAGATTTGATACATTTATGCATTGCATGGGAGATTCTGGAGACATCTCTGAAATAGATTGTGTACATCACAAGACAGAATGCTGTCTTGTGTTAAGCAATACTAGATTTACAAAGATAGATTTGACACCTTTCTGCATTGCACGGGAGATTCTGGAGACATCTCTGAAATAGATTGTGCACATTACTTCACTTTAGGAGAGATCTAAATACATAATTACTGTTTATCACAATGGATAATCTCTGTGAGTCCATACACATAATGTCTGATGAAGACACAGACCTCCAAATCTATATATTTCCAAGGGTCCATGCAGACCCCATTCAATTTTTATTCACAAAAATGATTCAACTGAAAACCTAGAAGGTTTTACTATTTTTGTGTCAGTGGTTGATAATGTGACAATTACATAAAAATTAATAAAAATATAGCTGTTCAATGTAAAAATATTAAAAAATATTTATCGTTGGAGTCCATATGGACCCCAAGTGTACTGATGAATGTTAATTAAGTGGCACATCTCTCAGCATGAACAGCAATATCAGGAGGAGGAGGAAAAACCAAGTAAGCATTTGCTGTCGTTTTTACTAACAAAGGAGGAGTAGAATCAAATGCAATAGGAGAGACCCCCACCCTCCCAAAAAAAATGAAAATGATCATCTGTGGAGACTGACCTAGTAAAAAAAAAGGCCAGAAAAAAACTAGTCTAAATTCTCACCAGTCCTTCCTGGGTCATTTGCAAATGCCATCTCAGAACCCTCCAGGAAAACACCCATCTCACAACAGATCGTGTCACAGACAGCTTCAACTGAGAGCAACTCCTCCATCTGGTTGTTGATAAACACCAGATAGCAGAAGTGGTAAAGAAGATGTCCAATTGACCTCTGTAATAGAAACATTAACTCGGGAATTCATACCCATCAATAAGTTTTTTTTGGTTAGGTAATGCAGAAACATAAATGAAAAGATAAGCAGAGAAATGAGAACGATATTTAAATTCAAAACACAAATTGTAAGTAATCACAACACTGCTGTTAATAGAAACCTGTGCTTAATTCTTTGCCAAGAAAAAACTATTACATTATCAATGAGAACTGCTCAGGCACAGTACATAGATAGAGGGTGCATTGACACTGGTGGAGAAATTTACAAATTAGAATTTGCTTAAAACATTTGAATGGAATAAAAAAACTGGAGCAAGTGTTCTCAGAGTGTAGGTGAGCAAAGAGTAGAAACAATGTTTCAGAAAAGAGACTGCTTTCCACAAGGGTTCTTGTTATAAATCTTTAGATCTACAATCAGAAAAAGGACATAAGTGTAGTAATATATAGTATGTATTAAATGAATAACTTATTGAATATATACTGAAATATAGTGCATTGTTCAAACTTTTTTTTTCAGAATGGAGATTTTACTTCAAGTATATATAGTACATGAACTAATAAGGAAAGACATAAAAATTTAAGAAACAACTTCAGAATTTTGTTTTTTTTCTGCTAGTTCAATGAACAGATTCTTTAAAAAAGCCGTTGGTCTTACAGCATATTCAGAAAGGACGGTTTCTTATGATACAGCAAGTACATTTTATAGTTGAAAAAAATGGTGTGAAAACACATCCTAGCTAGATTAAAAGTATAATTTGTCTATACAACATACATTTTTAAAGTTGTATTTTATTATGAAAACTAATTGTACCAATAAGACTAAAAGAGAAATTAAAACTCACCATCATGTTTAACTACCAATAATCTGACTTGCTTACTTATACACAAGGGTTAGTGTTAATTAAATACATGTTGTAAAACATAGATAAACTATGTAAACTATAAAATGCAACACAAGTATTTCGGTCATAGTGTCATTAACACTTTTTTTGAAAATTAAAAAAACCTTTTACATTTATAAAGAAAATTAATTTTTGAAATAAATTATTTATCCTAAACTATGCACTTCACTCAATTATTCATTGAATATACCATATAAAATTGACTAAAAGGATAATCATATAATACTACCTTTTTACTTTTTACCAATTCCATTCATTTATGTCTCTGTGAGCTGGAATTGATAAAGCCAGACCATTAACTAAAAAATAAGGTGCATAATGTATTTACTGAAGTTGCCTAAGCAGAAGTATGAAATTAAAACCTTTTCATAGGTTTATATATACAAATAAAAAATACTGAACTACAACAAACATCATATTATTTTAACAACAGTTCTGAAGAAATTAATTAATATGTTAATAAAATTTTCTTTAGAACTTATTACAGTCCATATGTCTGTCCCTTGCAACTGGTAAAACATACTATATATTTCAACATAATCTTCACTACATGTAAATACAGCTTAAAAAGTGTACTGAAGTAGCTAATAATAGTGATGAAATTCTAAACTTTACTTCCTATTTAAAATTAATACACTGTTTTGATAGGCAGAACTACAAGCATGAAGTGTTCATGCAGTGAAGATATACATCACATTTAACAATATCATTATTACAAACCAATAATTAAAATACATATTACCTCATTATTAGTCACAAAGAACTGGCACATTTGAAATAATCTCTACAGTTTCTACACATTTTGACAGACGTACATTATTATATGGCTTCTACAAAGTTTACTTCATTGTGAAGTGGCTAATCCTTCCATGTTCATAATTAAAACATTACAGCTGTTCCATTTTTTTATATTCAAAGTAACAAGAAGTTTACTGAAAAATAAACTATACACTAAATAAAATATACACTTTTGCATATTCTATATGTTTCAACCCTGTGAAAATCAGTAATATTCTTCTGGATGTCCTATCATTAAAAATTATTTATCACAAGCTTCACAGTTGATGCTTATTAAACTCTATAACCTGGGGAAATTCCATACCATAGTTACCACAACTGTCCCACTTCTCCAAAGTGTGTATTGTATATTGCTCTTTTCAGAAACGATTAGTTGTTTATGTAATCATAACTGTACAGTGTTTGAGAATGTTTGTCTTCTGAAGTTCCTTTATATATATGTTTCTGTTTAAAAAACAACTTGCATACGGATAAAAAATTGATTATTTTATCCTAATATACCAAATCTATGTTTATTTTAAAAAGTGTAAGGAAAATTACTTGGCACAGGTACTACATCTCAATCATTTCTCACTGTGTATGCATTTTCTGAAGCTTCTAAGTAATTTTATCAAAAATGTAAGGTTTCTTCCCTGAGCATTTTATATGTATTATAGGTTATCTTATTTTTTCTGAATTGATTAACATGCATATAAAAACATTATGGTTTATCCTAAGTGTGCATTTCCCAATTTTGTTTTAAGCTATTACTTCTTCCAGATTCTTTGCTACAGGCACTGCAATGATATGATTTGTCCTTTCAGTATGTATCCTCTGATGTCTTTTCAGACTACTATTATTTCTAAAAGTTTTATTACAGATAATACAACTATGTGGTTTAGCCATGGTATGAATCTTTTTATGTCTTTTAAGAATAGTATTACTTCCAAATTCTTTGCCACAAACATCACAATTGTATAATGTCTCCCCGGTGTGAACCCTTTGATGCCTTTTCAGATTTGCATATCTTCCAAATTCCTTTCCACAGACATCACATGTATGTGGTTTTTTCCCAGTATGAATCCTCTGATGTCTTTTTAGATTAGCATTTAATCCAAATTCTTTGCCACAGATATCACAGCTATATGGTTTCTCCCCTGTGTGAATCATCCAATGTCTTCTTAATTTAGCATTTGTTGCAAATTTCTTGCCACAGTCATCACAACTATATGGTTTTTCACCTCTGTGTACTCTTCGATGTCTACTGACATAACTTTTCATTGCAAATTCTTTGCCACAGATATCACAGTTGTATAGTTTTTTCACAGTGTGAATTTTTTGGTGTTGATTAACATAACTTTGCATTACAAATTTTTTGCCACACACACCACAACTATAAGGCTTATCTCCAGTGTGAATAAACAAGTGTATTTTTAGATATGAACTGGTTGCAAATTCCCTGTCACAGATGCTACAACTGTACAGTTTCTTCCCTGTGTGAATCCACTGATGTTGTATCAAACCTCTTTTACTTCCAAAGTCTTTGCCACACACTGTACAAATGTATGGTTTATTTTCACTGTGATTGATTTGGTGATTTCTTAAATTTGACCTTCGGAAAAATGTTTTGCCACATACATCACAACAGTATGGTCTCTCTCCAGTGTGTATTTTAAAATGCTGTTTTAAGCTATTATTTCTTGCAAATTCTTTACCACAGACATCACAACAATACGGTTTCTCTCCAGTATGTATTCTCTGATGTCTTTTTAGAGAAGCATTTGTTCCAAATTCTTTACCACATACATCACAACTGTATGGTTTATTCCCACTGTGAGTAATCTGATGTTCCTTTAAATAAGCTTTTCTTGAAAATTTCTTGCCACACAAAACACAACTGTAGAGTTTCTTCCCACTGTGGGTAATCTCATGCCTTTTTAGACATGAACTCTGTGAAAACTTTCTGT
Source organism: Carcinoscorpius rotundicauda (assembly GCA_011833715.1). NCBI lineage: Eukaryota > Metazoa > Arthropoda > Merostomata > Xiphosura > Limulidae > Carcinoscorpius > Carcinoscorpius rotundicauda. The sequence continues at coordinate 61,351,636 of CM022398.1, forward strand.
CACAAATTTCACAACTGAATGGTTTTTCTCCAGTGTGTCCCCTCTGGTGTATTTCTAGCTTAGCTTTAGTTTTAATTTTTTTTCCACATATGTCACAACTGAATGGTTTTTCCCCAGAGTGTTCACTCTGATGTATGTTTAGTTCAATATTATTTCTAAATTCTTTACCACACACAATACAGTAGTATGGTTTAACTCCATTGTGGTAATTTTTTTCTTTTGAGCAAGCTTTTCCAAACAAAGAACTGTTTGATTTCTGAGATTCACAGATTACTGTGTTTTTGAAGAAAAGGTCTTTGGAGAAAGTAAGACATGCAGGAAACTGGTTTCCACATTGGTTGGTCATGTAGTTCTTTAAATCTACAAGCAAGAGATGAATATAACAGATTATAGTGTTTAATAAATGCATTACACTAACTTATAACTCCAAGTATAAATTCTGGAATGGTACAATTCAATAAATAACTAAGTAACAATAATTGCCATTATTTACAACACACATACCAACCCTGTAGCAAAACTAAAAAGAAAAACGTTTTCAAACTGTGAAAGCTTTGTCTTAGAAGTATACCTTAAGACAAAAAATGAGTTTTCTATGTGAATAAATAACATTATATTTCAAGTTTGTTTTATCAGTATTACTATATAAACACTTGAAAAAACACAGCTAACTATACATCATTATTCATTACTAACATATGTCATTAAATTACAATTATTCTTAAAATGAACTTACTACAGTATATCACATGAAATTATAGATACAGTACACAATATTAAAGGTAAAATATAAGTACATTTACAATCAAAATCTTTAAAATCAAAGATTAAGTGTAAAATGACATTATAACATACTGCATAGAAATGTCTAGGAATGGTTTGAATTAATAAATAGTTGAGTTTTAAACACATTAACACAAATGCCACTCTGCAAGTCACTGTCTGTGCTGGTAATTACTAATCATAGTTTTAACAACTCATTAAAAAAACATAAAGCACACATTTTCTAAAAAAGATTTTTTTCTGGGAAGTACTGCATAAGAAAATAACCCAAATTGTGGTTTTCAGTCATATGCAACTCACTACATCAATATGATTCAATGTTCACAGCTCAAAAGTTTCATCATTTTGCTGACATAAACTGTAATATTTTTATATATTTAAAGTTGTACTATTTATTTAAAAAAATAAGTTTTTTTAAGGACTCCAGTATTTTTAGTACTGTATTTTAAAATTTTATCAATAAAGATATAATCATTCCCTCATGTACAGTCCTAGCGAAAGTTTTGTGCTTGTTGTTTGCAAAATATTTTTATTTAAAACTGTATCATATTATAAAGAAATTGTTGTAACTCATACAGTTATTTTTCTAACTTTCTGAATCTTGAATACCCAAAATGTGAAATTTTTATGGATTTTTATTTGTGGTGTCATTCAATAGACGGTGCAGTTTTGGTTACATACATAGATAATGAATACAAGATACATCCATTGCAGTAAGATTTGCCATTTTGAATGTAACTGCAAACAAACCACTTCAAGAAACACTCAATGTACTATTTCTAAAAATTTAGTTTCACAAAAGAATGAAAATAACAAAAGTCACATGTACTACAATATCATTATTTTGCCTTTTGATCCATATTCTATTGAATGATAATAGTACTGGTATTCTACACATACTATACCACATATGCAAGTTTCTTGCTCTATTTTGTTTAAAAACTAAAACTGTCATGCAATTGTCTTATGATGACAAAAGTTTTACCTATTTAATATTTAGAATTTCTGCCATGTGTGAAACAAGTGGAGTCATCTGGGTTCCATGAGTAAGGTTCTAAACTGGCTTAGTTTAATCATAAAATAGTGTATCACTGAAAGACCTATGCAATACTGTTTTTTATAAAAAGAAAAGTTATGATTATCCTAAGATGAAAATGTATTTGAGATAGATATTCATCTCTCTACAGAATAAATAAATATTTCAGGGTCTTGCACATTTACTAAGAAAAATTTTCCACATGCCACATGCCTCAAATAAAACTACCCTTCCTACACATATGAACATGGATTGAATCAGCCTACAGTCCTCAAACAATAGGGATGTGGCACATCCTTCACATTCAATAAACCCACAACTGTTTTGTGTTGAACACTAGGACTGCAATAAAGGCTTATCTGTGGCAAAGCAAAAGAAACATACCTGAAGTGGGAGAGGAAAGATGGGATGGTCTTCAAAAGGTGAATATCTATAAGAAATATATTTCTATGTAAAGAAAACGTTCACTTCAGAAATACTTCCAACCTCTTAACAGAATAAGCATCTAGGATCTTATACTAATAAGATGGAGGAACTGGTGGAGATAAAAACAAAATTACAAAGACAAGTTATATAAAACACAAGAAAGTAAAAAAAAACTGATGAAGTACATCACTCACTAGTTAGAGAGGAGGGGTAGCCTAATGAGGTAACACTTGGCAGAAGACTGCACTTCGGCAGTTATTTTCTAGAGATAGTCTCTTCTATCAAAGTGAATCAACCAAAGCTCAGTTTGATTATCACCACTCTTGTAAGCACAATGAACAACGTGTAAACCACTTTAGCCAATATGACATAATGATGCAGTTTTGTTTGAAAGAAAATAATTCAAATATCTTCCACATTACTGAAGGTATATCCATCAAGAATTAGAGAACTTTCCCTAAACTGAATCATTTTACAGACTTCACAAAAACAGGTAATATATCATTATCCCATACATGATCAATAAACACTGAATTACTTTAATGATAATTCACTACGATGATCTCAAAATGAAATATTTATACTTACCTGCTACTATTATAAGGTAGGATTGTTAAATTCAATAAACATTAGTATAAATTATCAATGTTCTTGAGCTTATCATTTAATAATGACTGGTAGTATGACTTCAGTTGCTAAGTGCTCATTTTAAAAGTTGGTTGTTAACTCTACTTTGGGAGGTTAGTATTTGGTATTGTTTTGTTTTTTTAAACATTTGTAGACTTCAGCTCATTTACAAAATTGATCAAGATTTTTGTTTCTAACACAGCATTTCAATGTTTTTGTACTCCTAAGTTTTCATGTCTGACTGTAATGTAGTTCCTTCCACATATGAAATATGAATACTTTTGGACACAACATGCACTGAGCAAAGTATGTATATAAACCCACAAAGCACAGGCAGGACTGTTTTCCAAATTCTGCTGAAAGTTGCATATTCCAAAAATGATCAATAATAATAAAATAAAGTTGAGGTTCTCAATGAAAACATACTTCTATCCTGTTGAAGCAACTGACCTTCTGCTGATAAATCAAACAAACACACTATGATTGATAATAATGTATCAGAGGGCCATAACTTCAACTTTTGAAATGGAGTTATTGTTACTTCTGAGAGGCACTGTAGCATGAAAGATTGCCAAAAATATTTTTGATCAAAACCAGTTTGTACATTATAAAGTTGAATCTTAGTAAATAAGGAACTTTTGCATTTATGTGTTTTGTTTGATTTAATAGACAAGAATTTTTAACATGTTGATGATTTACTGCTTACTATACTCACTAAGCATAAATCATCCTATCTGATGTCTTTTGACAGAAGAATATCAACACTGCTGTAGATAGAATTGAATCTACTCTATCCAATCATTTGTAGCATTGCACTCTATTTCCAAAGCTGAATTACATTACAAATGAATAACCCCCCCTTTATATAATAAGGTACATGTAGTAACAAAATCATGGACAGAGAAAGAAATTGTGCACAATAAAAAGTAACTGATTATTTTGCACCAGATGGATAATTGTTTCTTAATAGAATAACACTCAAACTTTATTCAAGCAGAAAGTTGTTTTTAAAAATCCACTTTCCATGGAGTTGTGCAGAAATTAAACTTGGTTGTTTAGAGGTAAGACTTTTCAGAGCTACAAAAAAAATTTTCATTTTAATTTGTGAAATAGATCAATTTTTTATAATATTAAATAAACCTGAAAATATTGACATATATTCTAATCAGCAGGGGTACTAGGAAACAACAAATTCAACTCTATATATACTTAAAGTTTGTGTTATTAAATTTATATTTATAGTTTCACACAGTTACTAAAATATGATGTAAATGAGAGCTATCACTCCTGGATTTACTTAAAGTCTACACATAAATTATGCATCTGAGAAATACTATTTTTTTTCAAAATTTTTTCACAAATAATTATGAATTGTAATAAGTTGTGCTTACCAGTACCTAAATAAAGCACTTGTACATCATTCACAGGTAAGAAACAATGCCTTCAGTCACATATCTCCACATGTGTAAAGTTAAAATGATCCTGATTAGAGCTGATTCATTTAAAGCTCTATTGTTAGTATCCATTCCTGAGTGCAAAACAGGGTATTACTTTATTTATAATGACTTCATATATATATGAACTTACATGATGCATCTTCAAACCCAAACACAGTTTGTGGTAGTTCTTTATCTTCCTTATTTTCTTCTTTAACTTTCATATAATCATAACCTGAACATTCTACAATGTCATTATCACTCTCACTAAACTTGGAAATAATACCATCTCTTGGTAAATCACCATGTTGCTCTGTTTTTATTTTTACAAGTGTTTTCTGAAATAATAAGGACAGATTAATGAAATCATTATCAAACATCAACAGAACAGTTTTCTTTTCATAAATTACACATTTTTAACACATGTATATGAAGATATTTGAATAAAAATAAGCAAAAAATAACTGACAAAACATTTATTGCAAAAATATTTCATCACACATGAAAATATAATATCAAAATAGCACTTTGAAAATATTTTTAATCAACTAACTATTATAATTATTAGTTTGTAAGATGACTAAAATTTAGTACTTTAGATTGCAGAGAATAAAGTTTTCACTTTTCAATAACTCCTAAACAGGTGAAACAAAGTATAACTTTGGGGGAAAAAAGTAACATAAATAAGCATAGAGACAAGCTATTACAGTAATTTCCTGACATTATACATGATTCTATAAAACAAATTTTTCTTACTGATATGCTTCAAACAATTTGTTATAACAGTGCTTACAAAATGAAAATTACTGCCAGACAATTAAAATATTCTAATCAATTAATCATTAGGTTCATTAATTATTCTTATACAAGACATGGATAGTTGGAATAAATGAAAATATTTTGTTAATTATTTTAAAAAGTTATTATATTAATCAATTACATTGAATAGCCTTGAATTGATAAAAAATAATGAAAAAGAATTATAATAGCAATATTTTTATTAGTTGGACAGCTGGAAGAATGGAATTATCTAAAACAATAACAACTCAAAGTTACAATTTTCTTACAATGCAAATGTATTTCTCATACGTAATTACCCCCCTCCCACTCACACATACAGCCATTCTCAGTGCTGCCCTCTATATACACTTTTTTTTTTGCATGCAGCATACAGTGAAACTCCCATTTATCCCATGATCCATGTAGTCCACAGAATCATCATATGTAAATCATTATATGCCAACACTCAACTAATAAGAGCACCAAACAGCTTCCTAACACATATAAATTCTTCTATTGGATTATACCTAACCATCATTCTTAAATTAGGAACAAAACACGCATTGGTTTCAAATGGGGAAGAAAGGTTGGAAGTGTCTGGGGAGGGGATGTAAGTACCCACTGGAAATAAATTCTCAGTGTAGAAAAACTATAACTTCTGATACAGTAAGTACATTACCTCCATTTAGCTGGAATCCAACACTGATCAGTAGAGAGTAGTGCAAGGAATATATGTTGGGTATAGAAGACTGTTTAGTCTAAGTTATTATTTCACTTATTTAATGATTTAAAATTTTATGATTATTTAGTTTTCATAATAATAGTGCTAAAAGTAATTATTTTAAAGGTTACAGTTACAACAACTTTTGTCACATAACTAGGTAAGAACTTTATGTTGTGTGTATAGTTCAATTGCAGTAGTATTGTTGATGTCATCTTTCTCAAAACCTTTACATTTTTCTTGTTATGTATGTACAGTATAGCATCTCCTAGTTTTCAGAAAGTTCTTGACCTTAGTTGGAAACCTTTTCAATATATATATAAGCAATGAAGCAAGTGCAAGTGAATTAAATGTAAAGTTCAGTCAGAAAAGTTAGATGGAGAAAAGAAACATCAAGTTGGTGTGTGAGTGAGTAGGGTTAACAGGTGATTTCTGTAGTAAGTTTCACAGCTGTATTGTAACAACAGAGATAGAAAAAAATAATTTATTTTATCATTTGGATTCTACAGTAACTGAATCAACCTTTCTGGACTTTTGACAAAAAGGAAAAAGTGACAATTATTCAAAGCTATGGATACAACTCTGGTAATCAATAAGTTAAGTGAAATAAGTAAAAGTTAGTGAAAGTGAAGTTAAACTGTGTTATCAATAGTGTAACCATAAAAGGCATGAAGACACCTTCATGATTTAAGAAAGACAAGGAGAAATAATTTATCTTGTCAAAGAATGTTCTAAAGTAACTTAAGCTGCCTATGTGGACACTGATGAAAAGGAGACAACTATTTAAGGTTCCGGATACAAATGTAGTTGTAAAAAGAGAGAAAAATAATTTATCTTGTTAACTAGATTCTGAAGTAAATGAATCAGCCTGTATGGACTTTTACAAAAAAATATTTAGAAATTTAGATAAAACTGTGATTTCCTATAGTATAAAGAAATTTTGTACATTTGATTTGTTTTAAATATATATATTGTTCACATTTATCATCAAAAACTCACAGATATCTACTGTAGAAAAACCCCAGCTCACATATATATAAAATCCTGGATATATACATAAATAATGAATATTCTTTGAAAGCATACAATGAACACCCATAAATGTGAACTTCCACCAGGAGATTGCACCACTTCTGTAATAATTATACTATTTGCTCTGTGTGGTAATAGATGCTGCATGCATAGGCAAAAAATAGGAGGAGTACATCCAAAAAAGGAGAGAAAACTGAATGGGTTTGAAAATCACACAAAGGAATGAAGGATTTTTCACCCACAAAAGGAAAGGTTGGAAAAGCTAAATTGAATATGCTCCATGGTGTAGAGTGGCTAGGGCATGTCATACTATATGCAACAGATCAAGTCCAATCCAAAAGGAGATAGCATTTAGTTATATTTTTAAAAATGGCTGTTTTGGGTAGAAAAAGCACTAGTAGAGGAGCGAACAACCTTTCAACCTTCTTCAGTCATCAGCAGGTTCACAAAAGAATAAGATTGAAATGCTGTTCACTCCTCTACTAGTACTTTCTCTACCCATACCAGCCATTTTTAAATATATAATTTTCTCTACAAGTGAATTTTGTCATCATCATGAAGATAGCATTAGGCATACATCATCTGACATGTGATAATAGGAAGGTCCATGCCTTCTTCACCTCAAGTTGAGTAGAATGGAAGAAGACTGGTTCCACAGTGATGTTCAAAACAAGTCGCATGAGCATAAATCCACAACCAAACACCTGGAAAACCAAAGTATGAATTATGATAAGATGCCAATGGATGAAACTCCAAAACCAATTAGTTGTTGTTTTGAATTAAGCACAAAGCTACACAATGGGCTATCTGTGCTCTGCCCACCACGGGTATCGAAACCCGGATTTTAGCGTGTAAGTCCGCAGACATACTGCTGAGCCACTGGGGGGCAAAACCAATTAGACTTGTTCTAAATGGCTCAACATGAGCCTTAGGTAATGAACTTCTCTGAGGAGAAGTACCACAAAAACAACAGTTGCAACATCATCCTCTGGAACTCACTGGAAGTGTAAGCACATGTTGGAAAGATATGCATGCACCAAAAACCACAGATGGAGGTAAGATAAAGAATCACAACCAATACATGTATGAGGATTTATTGTTAATTGGTCTACCTCTAATCTAAAACCAATGATTGGAAACCAATATCCAGGTCATGGCCCAATCGAAGGGATAAACTGCAATGTAATAGATCTATTTGAAAGCAGCAGCATCAACCTCCAGGACCCAAACAACAAAGGTTAAGCATATTTGTGAACTATGTGCAACACCGTCCCCCAAATAGAACTATACAACAGTTGAAGTTCAACAACAACCTCCAGATCCCACTGTATGGAAGTGGATTACCTCTAAAACAGATATGCAACCTCACCCTCTAGATAGAACTACACAGAAGCTGAGAGAGACATCAACTACACGAAGGTGGAGTGCATTATTAGAGAATCAATGCCATATACACAAGCAGAAAACCACTGCCCTACTCTGTACTGAATGGAAGTGACCATATTCATGAGGTATACCTTTAAGTAGCTTTGAAATGGAAGTGGCAAAGACTCTCATACTCTACAGGAAGAACATTGGGGAGTACAATAAAGAGTTCAAAGGAATATCATCACTAGAAACAGCGCAAGAAGTAAACATGTAATCATTATTTTATAAAGCAGACCAACCCTGCTTTATCCATGAAGTCCATGGGTGAGTAAAGTCTGGAACAGGTATGTTTATGAGGTAAATATATTACAAGGAAACCTATGACAGATCTTGTATAGCACCCATTTCAACAGTATGCATTAAAGGTTGTGGATATACATTGAGATTGTTGAGATCAGCCACCCCTTGAAGAAACTTTGGTGAGCCATCCTATATAATGCTTGCCATGCTAACCTGCACAACATACAAGAGCCCAAACTGTAGAATGTCAACACAAGGCAGGTACTGTAAACAGGTTAGAGCACATGCATCACCAGCAGCACATCCCATATACCTCAGTTAGAATTACAATTAGTTTTGATACTGAGCAACCTCAATCTCAGGACCCACCACAAAAGCATTGGATACATCTTACAGTTTGCTGTAAATTGCAGAGTTTGGTTAGATATGCAGCATACCTGGACAAGTAATGCTGCTGAATGGAAATACAGACTTAAAAGAGACATGCCCATGAAAGTAAATTAATAAATAGAAAAAAAAACTGATTAATTGACAGGAAACTTGATAGAATAAACATATTTTGAAAAGACAAAAATGTGACCCACAAAACATTAGTAATTGTATGTGAAAGTCTGAACACAAATTTAAGATACCTGAAATGAAATTCAACAAACATGGTAAAAAAAAAACACTGCATTGGACATACTGTAAAAATTGAACAAAAAAATGTTAAACGACTATTTCCCATAGTTAAAGAAAATACGACATGAAAAATAACATGTTAAACATGTGTGCACTCAGTAACTGCCTAAGAAGAAATGATAGGTAGAACTGAACAGATGAAGTCACTTGCATCAAGATGTCTAACTCCTATTGATGGAGGGTTGTCACATGATGGTTTATATGCAAAGATGCTGTGAACCATGAAATCATAGGGTAGACTGGAGTTTCAAGAAACTTTTAATATAGAGAGCAGCATGGGACAAGAATAGCTGTAGGTTGAGGAGAAGCAACATATAATATTAGAAACACAATTTCAAGTCAGCTAATTATACTTCTGATATTAACCAATTTTACCATACTTTTTTAATAATGAATTATGTCACTGGGTAGTGCTCCATGTAATCAATACTCATAGATAATCAGTTATATCAGGCTAACAGCCAGTTCTACAGAAAATAGAAAATACATAAATGTTTAAGTCACAGTTTTTTTATTACTACATCACATACATGCACACACACACACATAAGAAAAAAGTAATGCAACACTTCAGGTTTATTTGTTACAATGGTTTCATATATATATTAATACTTAGTTTTATTTGATAGAATAAAGTAATTAAGTTCTATCATATCTACTTACTTCTTTGCAGCACTTATAAAAATTATTCTAGTTACAATTTTTACATACTGAAAATATATTTGGGACTGTACCAAGGAAGAACATGATAGTCAACTATCTCCTCTCACATACAAAATAGATATTTTCATTCAGTGCTGCTCTCTAAATGCAAAAACGTTTTTCATAAGCCTTCAGTTCTCATGTATCTTACAAACAACTGGTTTAAATCATCATGCAACAACCCTCAACCAATAAGAGTGCTACACACTCTCCAGATGCATATGATACCCTCTATCTGATTCTACTGAAACATTCTTTGAGTTTTGGAAGAAAATTGAAGCAATAGTTTTCAATGGTAAAAAGGGTGGGAAATGTGTGGAGAAGTAAGTACCTATAAAAAATATTTTCTCAGTATAGGAAAAGTATAACTTCTGATATGCAACATTACCTCTTCTCACACAAATAGCTAGAATCCAATGTTGAAGAGGCAGAGAGACTGGTTTGAGGGTAAACAAAGAAGCATAACTTAAAAACATCTGAGGAAATCCCAAAAAGTGGAAAATCTTACACATGGAGACTGCACCACATCTGTACCAGAGATACTCATTGCTTAGTGTTGAATGAAGTGTCACAGACCTGGGTGAAAAAAAAAGGGGGGCTACATTCCTATTTGAGAGAACAATGGTGAGAAACAGCGCTAAATCCCCATATAACAAATTTCAATTCTATACAGTATTTGAATTTGGGTAAAAGTAAATGGATTTTTCAGTACGTGTAGAATGGCTAGAATGTAATGGACCATAAATGACAAGTCAACTGCATCCAAAACCCAGGTCGCTGGGAACCAATATCCATGTTGGAGTAAGAAAGAGAGCTATGCTGCTGGAAGTCATCTTCAATCCAAAACCCAGCAACTAGGAATCAACATCCATGTGAAAGTAGAAAAGAGGATCATACTTATGACAAGTCAACTACAAACCAAAATCAGGCCATGGTGAGAGTATTAAAGATCATACCTGCTGCACTTCAATTTCAGCAGACTAGAGAGAATCTCATACGCCCCCCTCCTCAATCTATGAACAAGAATATGACAGCAATGTCATAAATTATTTGACTGATCTGGGAACCTGGCATCCAGATGATTAGTAGTTAAAGATGTCTCTACTGTAAACTGTTTCTCTCAAAACCAATCCAACAGGGACCATAACCAGTGCAATAACATCCTTGAAATAGGAAAACTGAAGGATAGCATAAAAGGAAGAAGAATATTAATTTTCAAGTTCCACCACCATGACCCACAACATAGGTAAAGAGAACAAGAGTAAAACTGTGGAAGGAAGCAAAGACACTTATAATAAATTGGACTTATATATTGACTGATTCAGCTCTGAGTCCAAAACCTAGTCATTGAAAACTGACTTCCATATGGAGATAGAATGACAGTTCCTGATAGAAAGGTAAACTGAAATTTTGATTGCTCCCTTTAAAGCTACAACATTCCCTAAGATAAATCCATACAGTAATGAAGCATCAGATTGGAGGACATATCATCTACACCAGCAGAACACCATCACCTCACTCTCAAATAAATGTGTTTTTTTTATAATTATTTGTATTCTATCATTATCATATTCAGGAGGATGCCTTCTTGGTCAACCAACCAAGCAGCTTGGAACCAGAAAGTGGTAACAATTCCCATACTTTACTGGAAGGAAGAAGAGAAGAGAAGAGAAGAGAAAGAAAATGTGTTGAGAGACTGGAAGGACATCAACACTGGAGATAGTGCAAAAGGTAACCATGAAAAACCGATTTTGGAAAGCATACCATATTTGATTTATTTTCTCAAAGACATTGCAGGGATGGGCAGCCATCACATTCTGTTGTATCTATAAAAGTCTGTAGGTGAGTATGGTCCAGAACAGGCATATTAATGAAACAAATATGAGGAAATCCTACAAGAGAACTTGTGGAGTGCACCGTATCAACAGTAAGTGTTTTATAAATTTCATAAGTGAAGGACAGGAAAAGAAATGTCAAGAATTTTTTTATAAGCAAAACATAATGTGGAACTCAGTCCAATATTTTCTATGTCACAAAAAGATCAAATTAATACTGAACAGTTATAATTTTCATCTTTTTGTCTCTATATTATGACTGTTTTCTAATCTATCCTACAACATTCTGTCACATTTGCTATGACCTTATAGTTATAACTAAGAATACAATCAGAAATGATTAGAAACTGTGAAGAAGGTCATCACAAAAATGACTGAATTAAAAAAGTACCAGCTGTTCTCTCAGCTACAGTTATTTTTCTCCAACACAAAAATTATGAAATTTTTTATATATACACCACCTCAATCTCCTCTGTTACTTTACATTTTTCTTCTATTTCTTCTTTCTCTTTTCCAAAAGCAAAAATGGAATGGCAAAATTCTTCTGAAAAATCAGCTTCTCCTATTAATTAAAACCAGGTATTATTTTTTTTAATAACCTAACAAACTCAAGGATATGGTTTATGCATTATGTTATCTTAATGGCATTATCACTAAGTTTCATGCACATGAAAATGGAATTCTTGAAAATTAAATTAGTCTGATTATTCTTTGCCAAATAATGAACCAGCACCACATTTTAATTTTTTGGCTTTGATGATATACTTTATAAAACATGTTAAAAAGTACAAGTTTTGAATTTTAAAAATGGCACTTACTAGTTTCTTTTTCACTTTCCAGCAATTTTACTTCAGATAAAGTATTCTGTTTCTCATCTGGCAAAGATTCTTCATTCATCCTCAATATTTCCATGGTTACATTTTTATGTCATCCTTTAAACTGTCCAAAGCCTATAACTGGGTTACCAAGAAAAACATATTAACTTTAAAGGTGTCTTAAAAGGTATTACTACAGTTATAAACATTATCAAAGGTATACAAACTAACTTTTTTTTTAGAATTTCTGAACAAATCTACTGTACTGTAAAAAATAATGTAATTGAAATAACACTCTATTTACAGAATACAGAGTTTGAATTTTATGGTGATCATTAGATGTAACACAATCAATTTGTTAGCTTTGGAAGCGACTAGAATGGTACATTTTGGTTAAAATCATTAAAATTCTCAAGAATTTCAACACATATGCATAATTTCTTTTATGACAAAAAGCATATTACAACCATAATCCCATCTCATAGCATATGCTTTGTACATTGTCACAGTATTGATAACTGAAAACCACTTACATGTTTTAACTCTTTTAAATATTTCAATAAACACACAGTATTGAATACTTAAATTTTAATAATTATAAGGAATTTCAGTTTTTACCATCTTCTATATCAAAATTTATGTTTTCAAGAAATAAATATAGAGAATAAAACAGTAAACCATAAAGAAAAGATATGGTGTCAAAAAAATGTGCAGACAAAAGATAAATCTTTCAACTGTGGTAAGAATGATGATACAACTACTTCTTAACTATAGCACTGACTTCCCCACACCTGTTCAACAAATATCACTGTCAAAGAATTTTAACTATATACACAGTACAAACAAACAGTTCCTGGAGTTCATAACTGAAAAGAAATGATATAAACTCTAAATTCACAGCATAAAGTCAGGAGTAGACATCTCATTCTGCCATCCATTCTGGTTTAATAACTTCAATCATCTTCCTAACTAGAACACTTCTTTTACTATCCCATAAACACTCATTTAAAAAACACAAATACATTTATATATATATTATGCACATACTTAACTGATACATTTATATGTATGTCTTTGTCTTAGGCCAGTGGATAATGGTATTTTCAGAGGAAGTAACTTAACATTTCTTCTTTACTCTAAAGTGATATCTGCAGTTTACTGGCACGCAGCATTCTTGTATCATGGATTCAACCATTATATGATTTCAGAAATCAACCAACCATACAGCTTGACTACATCATTTTAACTGTTCAACCTGAACTCTTTGTCTATAGTACTGATAAATTGTTTCAACTGTAAATGCTGAATTTCATATTTCTCTCATCTCCAAAAATTAATACCAAACTGAGAAACACACAGTAAAAGAAGGTGAAATAAGATAGCTACTCAACTCCAAAAGAATTTTGCTAATTAAGATGAATATCAAGAAAAATGAAAAGGTTTTTAACTGTAAATATAACTTTCAGTTCAAATAAATACTGAACAAAGACTATTATTACATAATGAAAATTTCAGTTTTTGTGCTTGGGAACTACTTTACCTATAAAGTTGGATATAATCGATATCCAGGATGAGATAAAATGGCCTTTATCTAACTCAAAATAATGATGCATAATGATTCTCTATATATTCCAAATAGTCACGAGTCAACCAGAATGGATACCATTTTAGATTGTGTTAACTACTATTGAGAATATGGTTACAAAAACAGAAATAAGGGAATATTTTGGTTTGATAGTTTGGTATATACTGAGATAAAAACATAAAAATAAATGGGAGTTGACTTCAAGGGCCAATTTTGGCTCCATTTGTGATTGAAATTACATTCTGCAAGAAATCAATTGTACTTTATATACTAATAACTTTAATATTTATTCATTCCATAGAAATAACCATCATTAGTTAGTTTCTACTAGAACAAACAGTAAATATTCATTAAAAAATATGACTCTGGAGGTGGGGAGATTTGGGGATTTCAAATACTGAAATGAATTTTCTTTTACAATACGAGTGATAGTTTGCATATAAGATGTCTCAGTGTCAGTTATTCCAAAATATTTCTCAGGCAACAGTAGTCAAATTTTCCTGAAATCTGAGGGTCAATACAACAATTTTTATGTTTATAAAGCTTCTAACATCTTTTGTAAATGGTGAAATCACCAGCCAAACCAAAACTATTTTACCACCTGTATTGAATATTGTACTCATAAAAGAAGCCTTTATGAAAATAAATGAAAGTCAAAGATATTGAGGCACAAACTTCTACTTAAAAGCACTCTAGGCAAAAGGAATATCTTTAGTGTTAGCTCACTTCTCCATTCCAATAACTGAAAGCATAAAAAAAAGAACCAACAAATCAGTTCAAAATTTGAACAATGATATTGCCAGTGATGGTCATGCACCTGTCTGATTCAAGTATTCCTTGGCATCTCAAATTACTCTTTGTGTATTCCAATGAAATAGTCACCATCATGTAAACTCAATGCATTATCAAAAAGCTAAACTTGAGCTGCTTATCATTTTGATCCACACAAAAACCTATTATGTCTGGGTCACTAAAATTCAAGTTTGTGTCTGATTATAGAAGTGTTCACAACTTTCTGCATAAAATGATTATTAGATGATTTGTACAACTTTTAAATCCAAAAGCATTAGTGCACCTATATACAAGAATTATAATCAGCCTGTCTGAAGCACTTCAAAGAACACATTTGTATTTTTTTTTAAATAAAGACAGCTTTATGAACTTTGAACTGTGGACAAATGTTGCATATTGTGTTTGTGACTCTTGAGTTGTCTTCATCAATAAGGGTTTATCGTAACATTTAGAGATACCTAATCTGTTATAGAAGTTCATTTGATATTCACTATATCAATTGGCCACAGCAGTTACAAAGAGTCAGTCACAAACTGTACGAGTGTACAAATAAAACTTAAGACTGTGAAAATAAGCCAAAAAAATCTAATTCTCTGCAACAAATAGTGAAATCATACATAAAAATTGGGTTTGAATCTGTAATGGACTCATTGTAAAACTTTAGCTAAAATAAGCAACATCTTAACTTTTTTTTTTAAGTGGCTAAATTTGGCCCCTTGTAAGCTGAAGAATTTCATCAGAAACAAACACTAAGCACTATGTGATTAAAATAGCAAAAACATACTATTATTTGAAAACAGCTTTGGGGTCACATTCCAGTCTTACAGATACCTAAATATTTGTTTAACTTTCAGAAAAACAATTTTGAAGCCATACAGCAAAAGTTATCATTGGTGATATGGAATAATGAAAGAAAATATGCTTTACAATAGATTTGGGAAATTTTTAAATGTAATTTTTTAATTTTAAAGTGGATATTACTAAAAAAAAAGAGAAAAAGATTTAACATCAGAATTCTAATCTAGCCAGCTTACCAAAGATATGAAGGAGAAATTAGAGATATCATATCAAAATTTAAGAAGTTTAACTTGACAAATACAATGAATGATATACAAGACATCAAGATATATATATCTGAAAATATTCTGAAATAAAAAATAACTTAGGAGGAAATGGTGAATGATAATGTGAAAACTTAAACTAAGACTTCTTAAGTATGTAAAGGTAAGAAAAGCAATCAGACAAATACCTTAAAAGATACTAATGGCAAATATTTTAATGACGGCTATAAGACCACTGAAATTTTAAATGTTTTATTCTCTTTTATTTTTATAAAAGAGTATGTTAGGATTATTTCTGACACTTAGAAAGCTATTAGGAATATTGAAACTGAACTGAATCATGTAAACGCTAATACCTTGAAAAAAAGTAAAAAAACTGAAGAATTAAAAACAGGTACAAACACACCACCAGAACCCAAAATTCTTCCTCCCAGAATTTTAAAGATCAAATTTTAAAGCCAGAGCTGGATGATTAACTTCATTAATTGATTACCTGTAAGTTGTACATGTATTAATTCATGTCATATTAAATGACCAAGCGAATTTACAATTAAATTGATTTATGTTATGAAACTAACCAACTTATCAAAATACTGCCATTATAACTTCTTAATTCTATGATTATTTTTTATTAATTCAAGGTTATTCAGCTTAATATTTCTGATTATTCTAACTGAGCTAATCCCATGACAATAACAGATAAGTTAAATGTAATCAATTAATAAACTCAATTATTAGAAAGCTGCTAATGTTATTCTGTTTTTTCAAGGAGAGAAATAATAAAGGTTGCCATGGAAATTATTAGCCAATTGGTTTTATATCTTTAGTGGGAAACACTCTAGCCAGATAGAAAAACATCTTTTTTAAAAAAGCAATGTACAAAAAATAAACACATGGACCCACCAAGGAGAAATCTTGACAAACTAGTCTGTTAACTTTAAATGCATTACTTGTTACCTCGATGATAGAAAATGTGTAGCTTCTTGAAGTTAGATTTTGAAAGAGTATTTTATAAGACCTCACACAAGTTAGCTAAGAAAGTTGAATTTGCAAAATCTAACAAATAACAGAGCCATTCAACTAAAATGTGGTGTATTTCATTTTAAATTTTTCATGATTCTTTTCAAAACATAAACATTCAAGTGTCTTTGATAGCCAACACAAACTTGGAAATGTGAACAGCTTTAGAAACATCTAATTAAACATCCAATTTATAATTGAAAACAGTGTAGTAAACAGACATTTGAACCACATTATCTAATTTCAATTCTGATATACCTTGCAAAAAACAATTCAAATCAAAGTAAGCCTAATTTAGTTCAGCTATGGCATTGCACATCTCATAGTAAGACAGTTTGATACAAATTAACCATAAACATGACAACTTTGTGCAACTTTAACTATTTTATACAAGCACTGCAACTGTGCATTTACTGTATAAATTCTACATACACTGCAGCTGTACAAACTTTAGAAATTTTATACACGAGTCATTCCATTTCAATTCACCTAAGGCATCCCAAATCATGTCATAGATTTAAGCAAATACTTCATTTTTGATTTATTCAGCCATGCAGTATAGCACTAGGATTTTGCATTGCTAAACAAATTAAAATGAAGTTTTTGTTTAAATTTTTTTCAAGGAAATCTATGACATGAACTGGGATGCCTTAAGTGAGTTGGAGTGGAATGACTCATATATAAATGTATTGTTAAACAGAAAAAGTAAATGAATATAAGTGGAACAGAGGAATATGGTTACTATTATTGTTTTAATTTCATCTGCAGTGCCTTTAATTAATGTCTTGCAAGATAACATTATACTCATAATGGCAGCAAAGATTACAAACACATATAAACAATAATATAATACACAGCCTGAAACAATAAAAGAAATACATTTTGAATCACATACCCATTTTAATTCATTTCTTTTGTTATTTGTGGCACATCAATTTCCATACTCTATGTTGTAATTACAATGGGGAATGTTGGAATAGTCAAATATCTAACTTTGCTCTACATTAAAACAATTATTAAAAAAATACAGAATATCAAAACTATGATGTTACACAGGTTAAGACTAAATTCATCCCCTTACCAACTGTTCTCACCACCACTGAATTGCATTACCAATGAAAAACAGAGAACAAATTAGTTCTTGAAACTATTACTCCTAGGTGAAACTCCATAATTAAAGAATTGAGGAAAACAAAAAAATGTAATTTTTATGATTATTTCATTTGATAATGTCAAATGACTTATAAAATCTGTCATAATAAATTAAATATTTGGGAATTATATAATTGTCTTAATGTCAGTTCTATAAAGAAAATTAAATATGAAATTGTCATTTATTCACTTTATCTTAAAAATTTAAATATTTTTAAAAATATGATAAAGATATAAAATTAGCAGTTCAAAGAATAAAATAAAAGTAACAAATTCATCCAAACTCTTATCATCTTTTTTTTTAATAAAAAGGTATGCGTACAAAAATCATGTAATTTTAACTTTAAAGAATCCTGGCAAACTCAATTTGTTTAAAAACCCCAAAGCTTTATCAATCTGCTTGCAATAACTACATAGCAGCACAAACTTATAAATAAACATGTGCAAGTTACCAGGTGCACTGAATTCAACAATGGTATGCACACTGCAGCGTATACAGTATGAATTTCATAGTTGCATAAACTTCTGCTAAGTGTATATACTGAACTAGCTTGACAGTACTAACAGTAATAATATCAGTAGTCAAGCTGCTAACCTGTTTAATGTATGAGAATGTAATTATAGCTTAGTTACTAGTGATACAATAATTCATCTAATGAACTTCTAATGCATTGCTAGCAATCTAATTGCAAACACATTTGATCACCCATGATTAATTTAACTTATGACTACGAGTTAATAGTTTGAGCGTGAAATCAAAAATTCGTAACCACACTGAAATAAAACTACTAATTAAAAAAACAAGCATAAATAGTGCTGAGAGTGTAAGTCTCAACCATGAGTATAGACCAAAAGTTCAGCAATCGTGGCAGTGTCCCTATTCCTATCATACTACTGCAACTGGTAATCGTATTATTATTATTGAGTACTAATAAGAATATTATTAGTCAAAACAGACTGCACAAATTAAACTTTTAAGACACATGTAACTTAGTTTAACCTTTAATTGATCTCTTAACACTATTTACTCAAACGCGAACTGTGTAAAGTGAAAAATAACGGAAATGAACACTTATACCTACCGCGGAAAAATAAACCAGTTTCTGTTGAATGTATACTAACCTAGAAACGAAGATTAAGTATACCTGCTATGTTCACCAACGCTTAACGGCGCTAATAAAGCTTTATACTGTAATTTTGACGTTCGTTTCTTGTATCCCGTGGCAACAGTGTTTCTGGGATCTTCTTTTTGTTGTTGTTTCTGGCCTGGCATGGCCAAGCGCGTAAGGCGTGCGACTCGTAATCCGAGGGTCGCGCTAAACATGCTTGCCCTCCCAGCCGTGAGGGTGTATAATGTTACGATCAATCCCACTATTCGTTGGTAAAAGAGTAGCCCAAGAGTTGGCGGTGGGTGGTGATGACTAGCTGCCTTCCCTCTAGTCTTACACTGCTAAATTAGGGACGGCTAGCACAGATAGCCCTCGAGTAGCTTTGTGCGAAATTCCAAAACAAACAAATATTTTTTCTGTTTTGTTTTTTGATCCAAGTTTGTTTGTTTTGGATTTTCACTCAAAGTTAGCTGTCCCTAATTGAGCAGTGTAAGGCTAGAGAGAAGGTAGTTAATCTACACCTACTGAAAAGAAGAATATTTCCGTCAACAGAGAGAGGGAAACACCCAGTTTGTCTCATTTTTGTTGTGAGCGATATGAGAGGGTTAGATTCCCTTCAGACCTTATTCTCTTATTTGTATGATGTATACCAAACTGTCAAAAGTGCTAAAAACTTATCAACGAAATAAGGGCTTGAACATTAAATTTATTTACCAGAGTGTTTAGTTTGTTTTGGATTTCATGCAAAGCTACCCCGTGAGATCCTGTACCAGTCGTCCTTAATTTAGTAGTGAGAGACTATAAGGAAGACAATGATAAAGAAAAGTTTCTCAACCCAAACGAGCTGTTTTTACATATATAGAAGGAAGAGAGCTAGTCAACACAACCCACCGCCAACTCTTGAGTTAATATTTTAACAATAAAAAGTAGGGGTAGTTAAACAGTATAACACCCCTAGGTTGGAGAGGCGAGCATGTTCGATTCTTCTCGACCCACAAATTAGGAGACGAAAGTCCTAATCATTAGGTTTTGTTAGCCCGAAAGAAAATGGAAAACGTATGTTATTTTCATTTTATATGATCGTGCTACTGGTTGTTTGGGCTGCATTTTTATTATGTTGTAAAACCACTTAGTTCTTGCTTTTCAGTGTATTTACTTTAGTTCAGAATGTTGTACAAGCATGAATGGATTGAATATTCCGGTGGTAAGAACAAAAAAAATTTAGACACTTTTCTACAGTACAAGCAAATGAAGGAAGTGCCTCTGTATCAGACGGCTTTAAAAGCAAGAAAAAGTGTGCAGGATAAGAATAACCGACTATTTAAGCACAAGAAATCAGAGTAATACGTTGATTATACAACCAAATATGCTACATACAAAGAAGAAAAACAGCAAAAAAATATGGTAGCACATCTAATTAATGAACAGCGTTAAGAGACTGTGAGAAAAATCGTGAATATATCAAAACTATTGCAAAAAAGGAGACATAGATAGTTAAACGATGAAGATAACGGCATATATCTAGAAATGTTGAATATGTTGCACAAATATTGAGAAACATTACGATCTAAGCTGGCAGAAGGACTAGCTAATGAGAAATATTCTCATCACCCATTACAAAATACGCTAGCTGAAATTATGTCAGAAATAATTTAAGATGCAAAGTTATTCTTCATTTTGATTTATGAATCCAAAGATTTGTCAAAAAGAGAAAATTATCATTTTTGAAAGATGTAGATCTCAAAGTTGTTAACCGAGAAAAACCTCTAATTGCTCGTGTTATCCTGTCACGGTTTAATCAGAAGTTCGTCTAATGCATGCTAACGCTCTTAACTTCATATTAATCAACTCTTAAAATCAATATCACATTTTTCATCTCCATGCCCTAGTTGTCTTTTCCTTGTTTATTACTGTACTTTTTGTGTAATTGGTTCATTTGTATTAATTTGTTTTAAACACATTCATGAATAACTCCATGTAATATTCCTATTCTGCCTGGCATGGCAGAATAAGGCGTTAAGGCGTGCGCTTCGTAATCTGAGGGTCGCGGGTTCGCTTCCGAGTCGCGCCAAACATGTTCACCCTCCCAGCCGTGGGGGGGCGTTATAATGTAACGGTCAATCTCACTATTCGCTGGTAAAAGAGTAGCCCAAGAGTTGGCGGTGGGTGGTGATGACTAGCTGCCTTACCTCTAGTCTTACACTGCTAAATTAGGGACGGCTAGCACAGATAGCCCTCGAGTAGCTTTGTGCGAAATTCCAAAACAAACAAACAAAATATTCCTATTCCATGTATGTTTATTTACGTAGGCTGCTACTACACTTCCTCAAGTACTCTATTATTATCTGTTTGGTTTTGTTCAGAGGGACGTATTTGCAGTTAACCAAAGCCTATTTTCTTAGGGGATTCCGACATATTCAAGGAGAAGGTGCCTCTGCTATCCTCAGTTTTAAATGAAAGTCTGTAACAGGGACTCCAATATCTTGATGGGCAGAATATTTCATTGTGGAGTCCTACATGACTCCAAGTATTACAAACTGCTGTTGAATTCACATGGTACCTTTCAGTCCTGAAAGGTGTCACACTCTATGTTTTATAGTTTACACTTATGAGTATCACTTGCTGGTGAAATAACTCTAATAAGTATGGAATATTCATTAACACAATGTTCAACTTTCTCCATTTGGTGCCTATGGTTTGAAGCAAAGTTGGGGTCATGACAACAGTCAAGAAGTCCTATCCACGGATATCGCTACAAGACTTCTTGTCAGTTGCCATGGTTCTTATTGTGACGGGTGTATGCTGTCCATCAACAGCCTTTCGCCACTAGTTACCAATAGTCTAGAGCAGAGTTGGGATCATGGCAACAGCCAAGAAGCTCTACAAAGACATTCATTAGGAGCCTCAGACTCACTAGACACCATTCCATTTTAATGACCCTCAGTCATCCATCCTCCCTTCTACCAGGGTTGCTTTTCAGTGGCATAGTTTGTTCTAGAGGTCTAAGTATTCTAGACAGGTTAACTGATATCATACATATTGGCATATTTAGTAAGAGTCCTATGCTCAAAAAGGATTTTTTCGAGGCTTTACATTTTCTCCATATAACAACATCTATCCATTACCTCTCCCTATTGATCATTACAAGCATTCATTTAAACCTAATAAGCACAACATAATTTTTATTATAATATTGAAACAAAAAGTAAAATATGCACTTTTAAGAAAATAAGACAGTTGCTTTTGGTTCGGAGTATTAGTTGATTGCTTTTTTTTTATCTTGGGTTTATTTGTTTGTAATTAAGCGCAAAACTACGCAATGGGCTATATGAGCTTTGTCCACCATGAGTATAGAAACCTGGATTTTACTGCTGTAAGTCCGCAGACATAGCACTGTGCTAGTAGAGGTCTCCTTTATCTTAGGGCAGTTTGTTTGTTGTTGTTGTTTACTCTGCGCAAAGCTACATAAGGGTTACCTGCGCTAGCTGTCCCTAATTTTGCAGTGTAAGACTACAGGGAAGGCAGTTAGTCATCACCACCCATCGCCAACTCTTGGGCCACTCTTTTATCAACGAATGGTAAAATTGACTGTCACATTATAATGCTCACACGGTTGAAAAGACGAGCATGTTTAGTGTGACGGGGATTCGAACCCGCGACCCTCAAATTACGAGTCGAGTGCCTTAACTACCAGAACATGCCGGGCCCAATCTTGGGACAGAATTCTGTTGCGCTGTTTCAATATTCAAATTGCTTGTTAAACTGTTCAGTATTCTTTGTATCATAGTTTCTTGTGTGATACATGCGTTTCAAAAATAATATAAATAACATTTCATGATACTTTCAAATTAATATTAATGTACCTTCAATTACATAATTATATAGCAAATATATTTATGTTTATTTTCGTAATTACTCGGTTTAGCAATAATTAAGAACCGTTTTATTGGCGATATCCCTCTTTTGTTATTGTTTTATAATATTGTTAGTAGGTGCGTGTGAATGCGAAAACGTGTATTTATAAGTTGCGAACGATGAGGACGATTGTGAGAAAAGCATTATGGGATATACCTCTGATGATGGATGTTTTCGCAGTTTAAATTCAATTTGTTTATGCTCTTGTTTTTTTTAACATAACTTATACAAAATTATTGTAAAATGAAAAAGTTGTTCTTTAAAAATGTAGCTCAGTACACCTCTAAGAGTAGCTATTTTTCATATGAATGATCTTATGAAATTGGCAGCGTCCGTTAGGCAATACCTTTATGATCGGACTAGGAATTTTGATTCAGTTTGAATTGGTTGGATATATTAAAATTTAAAGAATGAAGTTCATTGTATAATTAGTTATTTTGAATACATCACGTTCGCCCACCTGCTTTTAGTCTAAAAGTTACGAATCGATATTTTACGAGTTTTGTTGTTAAAATTAGTTGTACAGCCTTTAAAATTAAGTTAAATGATTAAAATCCAACTGGCAATGACAATGTTACGAAATAAAAGTTTGGAGACGACTTGAAAACTTGATTATAATATAAATATACGATGTTTTGGTAAGTTTGTCATCCTCGGGTACTGACACTGTTATTACTATATGGTTGTCATAGTAACTGTACAGTTAGACTCCTCATAAGTTTGGAAGGGGTGTTAAAACTTCGCAATATAAAGGAAAATTTGCTGTTTCCCAACATACTATTTTAGTTGTATGGTGTCTTTTCGGCCAGTTATCATGAAGGTCATATAATGGAGTAAGTTTAACTGGTAACATAATAAACGTCGTATCAGTTTAATTTACTCTGTTATACGAACTGCATAGATCTAGGTCTGTTTTATTAAAATTTTAGATTACTGTTATTATTTGACCTACATAGATTTAGATTTATTAGTGGTTAGTGTAGTAGGTCTAGATAGGGGTTTGCAACCCTTCAAGGAAGAACAGACTTTTTTTTTTTTTTGTCTGAGACCAAAACATTTTGAGAACTACAGCATGTTTACAATGCTAAAATCAAGGTTTTGATATCCCCTCATGGACAGAGTAAATTACTTGAAAGCTGCACAAATCTCCTTAAAGAGCTACAGGTTTTCGAACTCTGGTTTAGATATGTAATGATTATATAATAGAGAAATTGTTGTTTTTTAAGAAATTTTCTCTAAATGTCCTGCTTCATTGTTTTTTTTAGGTGTATAACTGTCAGGATTTGATTGTCATACCTCAGCTGGCCTGGAAAGCTATGGCATTGCAAAAATTGTCTTATTAGTACTATACTGTATAGATATATAGTACAATAGAACCTCGATTAATGGACACGTTGCCATTAAAAGCAAACCTTTACAGTCACTTTTTTTTAATATTTGTAACCAAAATAAATCTTGCAATAACAGGCATCTCATTATTCTGTGTTAAGGACAAAGTCACTAGTATTTTAGGCATTTAATAATGTCAGCATTTATATTTGTATGTATGTATGATTTATCACTAAACTCATCTCGGAAGAATGATCAGTATTTAAACACATGCAATGTTTATTGGATCTGTTTCATACTATACAATGTAATAAATGTTTTTACAGGTTCAATGTGCAATCTTATTATTCAAGGAAATTCTTGTTGTAAACACTGTGGGTTACACAAGTTGACACATTTCAAATTGTATTTGTGAAGAAAGTCAAGTTGGATTATTTCTGTGTGTGTGTGCTTTGTTGCTTGCAAAGATTGTCATATTGCGGTGTCACGTAAACAGTCTAATGAAACAATTGGTGATTCATTGCTTTGTTTTAAGTGGAATTCCTCTTCAGTCATTAACATTGAAATAAAAACAAAATAAATGTGAAATATTTAACAGTTCAAACTCTGAAGAGAAGTAATTTGAAACTTTGTGACTAATAATAAAGAAAAAGAGTGTAATCAATCCAATCCAGAAACATCTTGTTGATAACACTCCATGTCATGGCAATGTACAACTTATGAACACCCATGTTTTGCATACAACATACACAATGGAGGCATTAAAATTCAGAGATTTGGTATGGTCAATATGGAATATATATTTGTGTGACTCATTTTTGACATTTAGAGCACCTTGCTATATAGGGCATTTGGAGGTAGTCAAAATGGTACCCTTGATATTGAGGTTTTGCTGTAGTTGATAGTATTATACAAATTCATATTTTACTTTCACCTGTAACCCAAGTCCTTATTATCACTCTGTTATTAAGAATACAACAATGGTGTCTGGATTTTTACTTGTGTAACATATAGAGAGCAAGGGACCATTTGACGTCTATAAAGGTTGTACTTGTATGCTCAATCTGTGGAAAAGTAAATTTAAATATTTCAACCAACCTTCCATTTTTTATTAATTTACCAGTCTTCTTCTTAAATTAATTCTTACAATGTGACAGCTTTGAATACCACCAATAGCAATTCATTTCATAAGTAAATCATTCTGCTGTGAAATCTAAACTGCTGTTCTTTTATATTAAGAAATGGTGCACGTAAATTAGTTACCTTTGACCTATCACTCCTTTGGAATCTTGTATACTTAAATAAGAATACCTCTTAACACCCTTATCTCAAGGTAAAATATTTTTAGCTACTCTTAAGATAATATATCTTTGGATCAACCAGGAAAATCACATCAGTAGTTTGGATAAAGATAATTGGATTTTAACATAACTGCGTGAGACAATGCAAAAGATCCATTTAAACTCAGCACGTGTAACAAGTAGATTACCTCAAGGGTCAAATCATGGATCTTTAAAATTTTTTATTCACTTTAATAATATTCATAATGGTGTAATTAGTAAAGTTTACTGATAACATTAAATTCTGACGTAATTCTAGTTAAGGATTATGAGATACTACAGAATAGCATGGATAAGTTAAGAAGTTAGATATCTAACAAACAATCTTGCGTTATGGCAAATGTAAAGTATTTGAATAATCATAATTTGGACCATATATTTAATATTTAATAGTAACCCACTTAATATCATAACATTAAAACAAATTTGACATAGCCTTGAATAAATTAGTTCTCAAGATAGAGCTTTGTTGCTAATTATAAAGCTAATGATGTTAATTAGGTTGTATTTATACACATACTGATTATTAGTCAAAAGGGGTAATTACGTGTATACACATCACTAGTTGTTGGAATACTGTATATTGTTCTGATTCCTTTATTTAAGCAAGGATAATTATTTGGTGAAAAGAGTCCTAAGAAGGGGTTCTAAGATTTTTCTGCAAATAGTTTAATATTTGTTTTTTTTTCTCTTGATCTTATTGAAGCCCAATGTATTATTTAAGGGGATCAGTAGGATAAAGGCATCTGATTTGTAATATATTCTAAGAATGATAGAGTAAGAGAACATAACTTTAAAAGTTGATTTAGAAAAAACAAGAACTGCACAATTTAAGGTGGTTTTAATTTTTAGCAAGGTGATTATTGCTGTGAGCAATTACTTAATATAGGATGGCACAAGTGTTTAAGAGGGGGATTGATGAGTTCCTGAAAAATAAAGGGTGGGTTTGAATTTTTCTGTTTTTTCTATAATGTGGGTAGGAGAGGCTTGAAGGACTAAATGACCCTTTGTTGTTCAAGTATTATTAATAAGACTTTTGAGTGAAAGTGAATATATAAAGAAAAAGAATATATAAATCTGTAATAATATATTAACTGTTCTATAACTGCTATATCTAGTGCTGATCTGGAAGAAAACAGTTTTGTTTTTATTATAGTTAATCAGTCTCCTAAGCCATTCATGTAATGTGCTGTTGCTTGTGACAGAGCATTTACTATTTTAAGTTGGATGTATAAAAATACTGAGTACAAGTCTATAGAGGTTATAACTGTTTTATACGTAACTTGTTAAACCACTTTTTGGTATTGTATTCGGTTTTGGGTTCTTCTCTTTGAAGAGGATTAAAGGTCATTGAATTATTATTTTTAACACAAGGTATTTATCTCTATATATATATATATATATAAAATTTTTAATAAACAAAAACAAACCCAAATACAAATAAAAAATGCTGCACAAATCAATAAATTCCCAGGGTACAGGGTATAATGTTGGATGTAAAAGGCGCATTATGTTTTCAAGATGGCTGCATAAATAGGATCCACATTGCATTAGAGATATACCATCTATCAGCCTTAACTTCCATTCACTAGTCCACATGAAGAAATTCACAGATAATTATAATAAAATAATCAAATGAAATAGAAATGAGAAGAGCAAGATGTGGGTGCTCAAGCTCAATGTTCCACTGTAGACTGTTGTGGAAAGGTGACTGCTCTCCAAAGTAAAGAAGTAATAAGCTACTTCAGTCACCTCAAAAGCCTAGGGTATGTTTTATATCCTGTATTATAACTTGTAGGCTGGGGATCTTTTTAATTTGTGCAGCATTTTTTACTTTTGTTTGGCCTTGTGTTTGTTTATTAAAATTATCATTAATCAGAGGTTTGGATTTGCTTTTTTTAATACAGTCCTTTTGTTTTTGTTTTATTTTGCTTGAGTGTTGAGTATTAATATTCTATACATACATACATATATATATATATATATTCTTTTTTATTTCATTATTCAGAAAACTAATAAGATAATATTTTTGTTTCTGAAGCAGGTCAAGTAGCAGGAACATCATGTAAAAGACTACATTAGTAATTCTTAGAGGTAAAGAAGAATGTATAACAGTACATCAACCACACCTTATCTGCCATGTCTGATGCCAAGAAGTCTTTCTGTCTCCATGGATCATCAGGCTGTTTTGGATACAACATACACTTTAATAGGGTACATTGCTATTTGTATTATCAAATAAATTAACAACAATTATTGTGGCACAAACTAGATAAAGCTGGTGAGGTTTAATGTTTATCAATTTATACACAAGTCAGAATAAGAGAAGGATTAATGAAGCAATATAATTTGTTTATTTTAACAACAGCCACATTATTATTTATTTTTATTTCAGTTTACATAACATTCAAAATAATTATGAACTAGTAAGATAATTTTACTATTCATGGAATATATCAAGTAACTACAAAGTCAATGGAAGAAGACTTCATAAGTGTTTTAGAATAAAGCATTCTTAATTTTCTGGTTGATCAGTCTCTTAAGCCATCCAAGCAATATGTTCTTGCTAGTGAAGAGGTAAATAGGATGTTAGGTTGTATCTACATAAAAACTGAATATAAGTTTAAAGAAGGTATAATTTCATGTTATAGATCATTGATTAATCCACATTTGTAGTAATGTTTTCAGTCATGGCCTTCTTACCTTAGGAAGGGCATTGAATTGTTGGAACTGGTTCAGAGGAGGACTACTAGAATAATACCTGACTTGGAAAGACTATCATTTGAGGACAAGTTAACATCTCTGAAATTTTCTTTAGAAAAAGAAGGGTTGGAGAGCAACTGATTGAGGTGTTTAAAATTGTAAAGTGTTGATGCATCATCTTTTTTAATTTTCAGGAATGAGAATAGTAGGACTAAGAGACACAAATATTAATTTTGGCATAGTAGGAGTCATATTTGGTTGAATTAGCCTTATTTTTTCTAACAATGTGGTTGGCCTCTAGAATGAGCTGTTTTCAGGTGTGGTTGATGAATGATGAAATTAATTTGAAATAGTTAAGAGACAAAGTTTAATATCATAATTATTGTTACCATTCTGCAGAAAGAGTGTTGATGCATTCATAAGTGCTTGTTCTTGCTTACACAATACTTTTTCCTCTGCTGTATCTTTCATAATCCTGTGTAAAAATAGACTATAATAAAACTGAACATACGTTGTACTCTTAGATATATTGGTATACTTTTACCAAAGCCCTCCAGTGCCACAGTGGTATGCCAACTTACACCTCTAGAAACTTGGTTTTGATACCCATGGTTGGCAGAACACAGATAGCCCTTTGTGTAGCTTTGTGCTTTATAACAACAAAGAAACAAACCTTTTACTAAAGCATCATGGTTTTAGTGATACTGCCAAACAAATTTAATGGGCAGAGCTTACCAGAAAAAAGAACAACAAAGAGCATAAGCATTGTAAATCAAACCTTCAAGTTACAAATTTTCAATTTCCAAATACAAATATTCCAGACATGTTATGTCACAATGTTTACTATTCACAGTTTGTAAGAAATAATAGAATTTAAAATCATATTATTTTAGGAACAGAGACATTGTAGTTTTTCCTAAACAAAATTTTTACTCATGCATTTTTAGTATGCAAAAATTATTCACTTCTGGCAAATTCAACAATGTACTAATTACAGGTTTCAAATTTTTGCAGTGATGTAATGTCATTGAACTTCCACATTTAATTTTAATTTTTTAGAAATGGTTTATGGCAATAGTGAACCAGTGTGTTATTGTGACCACCTGTAGGATGTACTTTATTACTTCTGATGCATACTCCATGTGGGTTGGAGAATAATGTAAGGTAGCTAAAGTTGGATTAATTTGTAAGACACACTTTATTATATGTTTAATCTTTTTTATTACATTTAGCATGGCGATATTTTAATTAAAGTATCAGTATTCATTCTGTTTATTGTATGACTGTTTTATCAATTTAACATTTAATTATCTTTATAGTTCTGGCTATATTGTTTTGTGATCTACTCAAAGTTAAATGGCATTGTGTTGATGTAACTTATCTCAGATGTCAGGCTACTCTAAAGCTGCCATACGAAAGGTTTTGTTAATCACAAGACTTTACTAGTGGAGGATTGTGCAAAGTTTTGCATGCTCTTTCTTCAAATTCTTTAAGGAAAATGAAATTGTTGACAGTGTATGAAGCACACCACTAGTGATTATATGTTCCATAAGTAAGGTACAATTTATTCTTTCTATAAAGCTACATTCACCAACAGTATTGGTTAGAATGTTCAATGAATCTATTTTTGTTATGTTTAATTTTATCATTTTTACATTTTATTAAAAATAGTTTTTCACAGTTAGTTTACTATGTAGATTAAGCTGGCCAAATCTTGTCAAATATTATTTGGTAATTGTCAGAAAAATATTTCTAATAGTAAGGATACCCAACTTATTTGTGTTAGTTTTTGGTGTTTTTTTATGTTATGAAGACATGTGAGACTTAGAGCATTATGCTATTATTTTTTTTGGTAATCCTTAATACAAGAAACATTTAAATGTTAGTGTAAGTACAGATGGGTTAATAGAATGAAATCAAGTGTAAAAATCAGAAATAAGTGGAGGAAATAGCCTGGTCATGTTTCTTAAATGTTTCCAAAAAACTGGAAATTAGATTTCTAAGGAAGCCATTTGATCCACCTACTTGTCCCGTTTACTACAACTATTTTATTCCAACCTTGATTTCTAACATATTCTTCCAGCCATCATCAATGGTCCTGCTCCTATAACACCTGAAGGCAAGATGTTCTTCAGTGTGACTACTTTATTAGAAAAGTGGCATGTCCCTGAATCCCTTTAAAGAATTGTGCTGAAAGACATATGTTGGGCCTCTGGTCTGAGCTCTGCATCATACAAACAGGATTACTCACTTACTTTAGTATTGGTTCAAAATAGTTATTATATCTTTTGTGACCTTATATAAATTATAAATTGTGATTTCTTTTTGATAGGTTAACTGTAGGGTTGAGATGAGCATGAAGAGGTTGATATTGATGTAACTATGGAGGTACTAGAAATAAAAGTTGAGCCATTGCTTGATGAAGAACAGGGTGCTTTGTTGAATATCAAAAAGCTGAAAAATGAAGAAGAAACTTTTACATCAACCACCAGTAAGTACAATTCTTTAGAACTTAAAATTGCCTCTACTAACATTTTTATTTTTCTCTCATTTTGTTTTGTCACACTAGGCATAAAATGACATTTTTGTCAGTTACTTGGATATTCCTTATTTCATGTGGAATAAAACCATTTACTTTTTAACCCACAGATACAAACAATAATACCAGGAGGCAATGTCTAGATGTTTAATGTAGAATTATAGCAAACCAAAATATACTGATACATCTCAGAACACTAATCATAAATTTAATTTGGTTACAATCATAACTGTATATGACAACAAAGAATATTGTGTATATTTGCATTCCATACATTAATAATGCTTTAATTTTGGTTTCTTGACAGTGTAAAAATGTTGCCTATGAATAAATATTTTATTGTAAGAAGAGTACATTTCAGGTAAAGTGTATTGTTTTAATTTTCAAATTTAGTTACCCTTGGGTAGTTGAAGCCTGCATTAGTTATTGTGAAAGATATTAACATAAAAAAGGGAAACATTGTGTGTGACAATACTCTGTCATATAGAGAGATTATTGCCTTCATCTAACCATAATACTCTATATATAATACTGTGTATTAAACTATTATTACTAACAGTTAACTGTAACACTCAATATGTTGTGTCAGTCAGTAAATCTCAGAGTACTATTTTTAATACTTACTTAAATACTCCTGTATGTGAAAGAATGAAGCTTATATGTAATTTATTTTGCATGTAAAATTTATAGTGAAAACAGAATAACATTATCCTTCTATTGGTCTTTTTCACCAATTGAAATGTCAGAAAATATTTACTTTTACATTTAGAAAATTACTATTTTTTGCTGGTAAACTGTTATTAAATAAATTGTTATTAAAAGTTATTTAAAAAAGGGAATTCATTTCCTGTTTTCAAGACAAGGTTTTTTTTTCTTTTTATTCAATTTTCAGCAATAAACTCACAGAATACTTCCCAAGCTCATCATAATTCTCTATTGGGAGATTTATTACAATATTAAGTTGTAATAATACATCAAAAGAAATACAATCATCTACCATTGATGCTTTTGTTACATTGAAATTGAGAAACAAAATGTTAAAATCTATCAAAAGTGTAAAAGAAACATAAAAAACATAGCGACCACCAGCCGATTGGGAATGGTGTAAGCTAATAAAGTGAGTTAAAAAACAAACAAACAGTATTTAAACGAGATACAATATTCATTTAATTAAATTATTTAACCAAAGATTGCTTCAAAATCGTTCAGTTTAAAAACAACAACAACTAAGAGTTGATTAGAATAGTTTTGAGATATTTTTGTTTAGAATTTCTGGGGACAATATAAATATAATAATCTTCTTCTTAATCAAATAAATTTTTAAATGTTACAAATAACAGTATTGAAGAAGATTAAGACCTTGCCTTTCACATAACTTTTGTTATTTCCTGATTGTTGATCACATTTTGTTAAGTCTGTAATGTGTCAGATGATAGCTCTATATATTGGTAAATGCTAATATCCTATCTTGAATGATGCTTGTTGACATTAATTTTGAACACGAAAAGTTAAAAAATCAAGTTTTTTCAAGAACTAAGTGAGGTTTAATGAAAGTACTGTTATGCTATTTAAACTTTAAATCCCTTTAAAGTTGTAGATATTTCTTTTATTAAGAGCACTGCTGTAGAGGAATCTATGATTATTGGCAGCCAATCTTTTGAACCTTTCTTGAATAGGTAGACCTGGAAATTAAAGAAATTTTTTTATTTGACTAACAGTAGTTTAAGAAAAGTTTCTTGTGCATTCTAGTATGTTTTTACATGTTGACAAACCTCTGAACAAATATAGCACAAAAAACTGACAAGATACATTGTATAATTTTGAATGGAGTTACTGAACTTAATGTTAAAACAAGTTAGAGAATAAGCAGTGCCTTGATTTGTAGAATGACCTCACCAAAATAAAAATACTTTCACATATATATGTCAAAGAATTAACACATGCTGTCACATTATGCTAATATTGCTTTTTTGTGGATGTATACATATAGTTCTTGTCTCAATATGGTTACTAGTTAGAGACACTGAAGTGATAGCTTTGATTTTTATTGGTTTATTGCTGACTTCATAATTGCAATCTGAATTATTCTTTTTTTCAGTTCAAAAAATAAGTAAAATAAATCATAACCACTAGAAAGGTATTCAGTTTCTTCCAATAAAATTAAAATAAACCATTTGAAAAGAAAAACTGTGAAAACAAAGTAATAAGAAATGATATATATGATCCTTATATGTTGTTTCTTAGGTTAAGTATGAATTAAGTTGCTGTAATGGGATCTGTTTTGGGGAAAGTCACTGATTCAGTGCCTTTCCCAAAATAAAATGGTATATCAAACTTTAACCTGTTGTGTTGTTTTAGATGTAAAATTAAATCTGAGAAGAGGCTTTCTTTGCTGTTATTAACCCATACTTTTGCCAGTTTAGGTATTCATGAGGGCAAAAGTTATAATGAAGAGAGCAGAATATTCTAGGTGCAGTAGAAGTTACTACCATATAGTAGAACTGCTAACTGTTGTGAGAACAACACACACTTAAATAATGAATGGGTGGAATAGAGAAAATAGTATTTCAATTCCAATAGAAAATACCAACAAATGTCAGTAGTACAGATAATCTTCTGAATTCTGTTAGTTTGTAAAACATTGATAGTGTCAGCTGATTATACCTGTGATACTGATATGACTTGGACTTTTATTATGCATTGTATACGTCATATTCAATTATGTTCTTATTTTTAAAAAGATATTAATATTTAATAGCAACTGGAGAAGCTGTTTCTTTAGAAGAAGGATCTTCACATTTCATTCTCAGGAAGGCTCAAGAGAATAATCTGGATCAAGTGTTGGGAGAGAATGAGGTATTAATTTATTAAAAAACTTTATTGTTTTTTGTTTTGTTATTAGAATGAAGTAACTATACTAATTCCAACACAGATATTTTCTTTGGTTTACATCGTTTTTATGAATGAAGTTCTTTGTATCACATCTATAATTTTTGTAAAAAAATTAAAAATAACTATACACTTTTTAAAGAAACTTAGTTCTTACTGGATGGGATGGGATGCTACATGTAACCATTTATTTTTTTTTCCATTCTCATAGTGGCAGTACTTAACCAAATTGCTTGAATCTTGTTAAAATGTTACTAAGTGGTATCTAGTTTCAGCTCAACAATAACACAATTTGATTTACTTTATACCATCACTTTTAATTTATTATTGATGAGAAAATGTTTTTATGATTAGTGTTTAGTAACTTTTTTGTGTGTGAAGTTTTATTTTGCCAGTGAAGTTAACAACTACTTCTAGCTAAAACACTGACAACTTGAACTTTCACAGTGGTATTGGGTGGGTTAGATAAAAATGGTTTTGCTAACAATATTCTTATTGAAAAAATGTATTTTGAATAAATTTAATGTATTTTCAATAAGTTATAGTTTTTTTTACTTATCTTCATTGTTTGAATAAGATAAACTTAACAAAAGCATTCAGTGAATAAGGATTTGAGTTCTATTGTTGCCTTTCTGAACTTAACTAGGCTTTCTTGTCACTAGAGAAACATTCTATAACAGTCAGACATATATTATTTAGAACAAAAGAAGATTCAAAATTATAAAGAAAATTGAAGGAAGCTAAGAAACATTCTCAGATAGGTGAAATTCTTAAGTCTGTTGTATTCTGTTGTTGTTCTCTATACAAGCAAGGTTTATAAATTACTTCTCATCATATTTTATTTACTCAATATTGATGGGAATATTTTATAAGCTACCATATACAGTAGTATATATACTTCTAAGTATTTTTATGCCCAAGCTTCATAAGGAGGAGTTCGCATGTCATGCTGTGAAGTTACAAAATAGGATGAATGAGAGACTGTGCTATTAAAATCAGATAAAATGAAAAAATCACATAAGAAACAAAACCTTGAGAATTGTATTTTGAAAGGATGATAGTTTCCTATTAGATATAACTGTCCTTTAGTGGGACAGCAGTAAGTCTACTGAATTACAATGCTACAATCATGAGTTTGGTTCCCCTTGGTGGGCACAGCAAACAGCCCGATATGGCTTTGATGTAAGAAAAACAAAATAAACAAATATAAACTTATGCTTTGGAATGATCAGAAAAATTATTAAAAAATTGCTAAATGTGTTCTATATATAAGTAAATGACCCCTCAAAGTTGTGTAGCAATACAAGTTTGAACATATTTTCAGGTTTCTTTGCAAATTACACAATGAAAAATGACAATTCTAAAGTATTTTTGGGTAAACAATTGTTGAAATACACCAAGTCTGGAAAGGCTCAGTCTATTGACTTTCATAAATTTTTATCAGATTTGTTTTCTAAGAATAATTATTACTAATGATCTTTGGAGTAGAACCTTAGGAAGAATGCTGAAGTTTATTGATCTATTGTCCACTGATAGATCTCTACAGTCCTTTTGTTATTTTTTGGTTATAAGCAACAAAAAGTTTGAAACTATCACAAACTTTTATACAGATGAAATATAATGTTATTTTTATTTACTTTGAAATAATGTATTGATGTAGTTGAAAGTAAATTAACTATAATTGTTGTCCGAGAAACACAGAAATTTGGTAAAAGACATAATACTAAAGTCAAATTTAGAAATTACGAGAATGGTGCAGGAAGTAACAAAGGTACAAATAAGAACCTGATCATTGGGGTTCATAGAACCTCAAGCTTTTGAAATTAAGGGATGTTCAGAATAATTTAAGGGTTAAGTTAAAGTTTGATATACCAGAGTGTTGAAGTAACCAGTATATGTTGGTAAATATTTCATGAATTCGAAACTTATTCCATGGAAAACAAAAATAAAATGAGTACATACAAAAGCTCTAGTTTCATGGTTGATTGAAAATGCTTTTAGTCTTTAAGGAAAAAAAAAAATCACTCGGTCACAGTAGATGAGTAAAAACTACCTGGGGACGAGTGGACTTGAAAAGTTAGTTATGAGGAGAAGGAGCAAAGGTTCAAAACACTATGAACAACTTATCAGTCACTCACAGATTTTTAAGTAGTGGTTTGGTAAAGCCATTTGCTGCTTGTTGAATATGGTAATTTTAAAATACCTCTCAGAGAATTAGAGACATGGGAATTTTTTGTTTCTTGAAAAATCTTTGTTATTGCTGGTAATTAATTTTTGTTATATTATTTCCTTTTTAATGTGATGGTCTAAAATTATCACACAGCTACAGTCAAGCATCATCAACAAGAAACCAATCTATTCATACTAACAACACTTGGAAATAAATTCAGCATTTAGTAAACAAATGCTTTGTCATAAATTTACATCAGTATTAATAAATAGTTTGTCATAAATATTACTAAATCAACAATAATTGAATCAGAAAAAGAACCAGAAAGAAAAAATCTAATTTTAAAAACAAATACAGCAAATGCAATATTCAACCAATACCTTTCAATATCAAGTGACATACAGCAATAACTATATCTTTCTATAACTGTCTCATGATTCTCTGTCATAATGAAGCATCTGACAGGATATTTGTTCACAGAGTAGGTCATGAGACTGCACCTCATGTGATCATTAATTTACGTACTCTTCTGCTATATTAATAGTGTCAATACCTCATCAGCATGATTGCTGTTGTCAGTTTCATCATACACACATTTATTTACTCAAAATACAAGTGATTATGTAGAAGGTGAGTTATCATTTTTTAATGCAACTAGAAATTCGTAGATAAACTAAACCAAAAATACAGAAATAATGAATAAGCAATAAACAGCACCATAATTTATAAAAAAATATATATAACTTGCTGTTTCACAGGAAGGCTACAGAAATATTTCTTTACTCTGGTAAATTAACCACATACACACATGAAAACAGTGACTTTTGACAATAAGTCATTATTGATTATGCAAAATTTGTATGTTTTTGATTGGATTTTATAATACTTCTGGTGAAAGGGTTACATGATTTTTCAGAAAATTGTAAATATATTAATGAATATAAAACTGGTTAGGTATCTAAAACAGGTATTAAAAGTAAGGTTTGGCTCTTTAATTTTTTTTCACAAATAACAATACTGTAAGTATACAAATCTTTCAGTTTACAAGAAAATTCTATGCTAAAAATAGCTTTGTTATTTTAATATCAATGAAATAAGAAAATTTTTTAAATGGACAAGTACTTTTTAAGTTTCTCCTTTTCCACAGGATTAGTAGATACAAAGTTCCTTTGGTATTCTGTACTTTCATATGCTTATTACAAGTTTCCATTATTGTATCGTATTTTTATGTACTAACACTGTCAAGTTAATGGAAAGAAGTCAGAGAGGTGAGGTAGGATTACTCTGTAATAGATTCCTTAATAATTTACTGGAGGCCTTGGGTCCGTTACTTTGTCAGCCACTGCAGCAAGTAAGTGATGAAATGAAAACTTGGAGTTCAGAAAGTTAAATATTTTTGTGATATATGTGGATATTTTGTTTCATAATCATCATTAGAATAGTCTTTTGTTGGTTTACTAGTTGGAGTACCCATCCCCTGGACAAAAGTTATGTAAATTCATGATTAAGGAAAGGTTATTTTAGGAAATGAAAATGTGCTTTTTGTATATTTAATTGTAAAAACATTTCCATAAAAAGTGCAAACTGCAAAACTAAAAATTTGTATTTATCTCCCCATGGATCCAACAAACCTCCATGCTAAATTTGGTAATAATCTTGCAGCAGAGGCAAAGTAGTGGTAAAACATGCAAAAATGCTCACAAAAACTGCAAAATTCAAAACTTACAATTTGTATGTACCTCTGTATGGACCTATTGAACCTTCTTACCAATTTTGATGAAGATCCTTTTACATCCTGCAAAGTAATTACCTGAACAGATAGTGCTGTTATATTTATATAGATTTTATATATCGAATATGTATATTTTGCTTTTTTTAATATTATTCTTACTTAGTAGAATGCTGGTCCTCTGCAAAGATATTCCTAGACTTTAATTATTTATTTTCTCTGTACAATTCCAAGGTAATTCAAAATATTATTCATGTTCAGTCTAGTTTTAAAATCTGTGCCATAATGTGTATTGTTATTTTCTGTATTGTGATATTCTCTTCTACCTAAGTTGATATTAGTAGTGCTTCTAATACAATTACTATGACTACCAAAAATACTGTTGTTGAATACAATTGATAAAACACCAACTATTGTTTCTTACCATTTTAAATAATTATCTAGCCATGATGTCATGAGGTTTACTGTAGAAATTTATCAGTTGCTATTTCACAATAAAATGCTAAGTGTAGGTCTTGGTTTACAGCAAGTGAGCTTGGGAAACTAACTCTTTATCTGCTTTAGTATTGGCAGTATTGTTAGTTAATGGTCTCTTTTGACTTGTATGATTTAGAACATGTTTGTCAGAGTGAAAACTGAACAGTGCGATGATTTACTTCAAGATGACATTACTTCCCAATTCAGCGAGAGTGATGGTGAAAACATTTTAGAATTTGCAAAGCATGATATTACAAGTGCGACAAAAGAAAATGAATTTGAAGAAGAGTTGCAAGATACTGATTTTGTGTTGGAAGGTACATCAGGTAAATGTGATTACATGATATGTTTCAGAAATTGTTAATAATATTTTAAAAGGAATATTGGTAGATAAATTACATTTATATTTCCATAAGGTTTAAGTTACCTTAAAGAGAGCAAAATTCCTAAAGCTATATTCTGTTTATTTGTGTGTGTTTGTATCTTGTAGGATAAGGAGGGGACAAGTAGATCTGCTGGAACTTTGTCCTTTGGATACAGAAATGTTTTTAGAAATTTCACACTCCTAACAAAGTTTTAAAGTATAAATAATAAAATTAACCAAAATAATGCAACACAATAAAGCCTCAGAATTTACAATGTGAGTGTGTATCAACAGAACATGAAATATCAAAGTTGCTGCTTTCATTCAGGTAGTAAAGTTAAAGATTGGGCAATTGAAAGTAATAAATAAACCATACTCTGAATATTGAACTTATGGGGTATTTAAATATATAAATCGCTAAACTAGCATAGGAGAATTGAAGTACTCATGTTACAACTTTTTTTTTAATAGCTACATTCAAATTTTAACTTCTTTTATAATATGCCAGTGATAACTCAGGCACCTTCCATGTTTCAAATATATGCTTACGTTAATCCTTGCAAACCATTTTTTGATGTATGTTTAATTCATTAGAAGAATTTATTTGCATGTTATCATGTATTACAATTAGTGCTTGTTAGATGACATTCATAATGTTGTTTTTGCTGATGTCTGTTAGATTAACAAAAATACTAAGCTTTGCTCAGACTATTAGGTTAATAGTTTGTGTATTCTGAACCCATTCGAGGATAAAAGTATAATCTGTATATTTTCTGTTAAGTAACATGACATAAAAGTTGTTGTTAGAATGCACTGTTATGAAATGTACTGGCTTTTTTTTATATATTAGAAGTTGTTACTTCAGGAATTGCTTTTTCTCTAGTTTTCCTCATTAAACAAATGTGTGTATATATAAGTTAAGTAATAACCAGATGCATATCTTCAGAGTACACTTAGTATGGGTCCAAAATTTTGAGTTTATAGGTTCTTTCTTTTTGAAACTGTGGCAGTCACTCTTCTTTTCTGTGTGGTTTTTTCATTAGCTGATCTCATTAAAAAGATGTGCATGCATGCATGAACATAGATAAGATAAATTATACCCAGGTGCACATCCTAAAGGTCTACTTAGTATGGGTACAAGGTTTCATGTTTCTAGGTTGTTTCCTCTTGGAACTGTGGTTATCACATATACAGAGACATGCATGTCTGGCTGTCTGTGATTTTTATTCATAATGTAAAGAACCACTTTTATTTTATATGGTTTTTCAGTAACTTGCATCATTAAAAAAGATGTGCATGCATGTATTTGTGCATATGTGTATACGTGCATAAGATAAGTAATATCCCAGTGCACATCTTCAGGGCTTGCTTAGAGTGGGTGAAAAATTTTAGGTTTCTAGGTTTTTTGCTCTTGGAGCTATGATGGTCATATATTCTTTTCCATATGCTTTTTGTTTGCTTACTTTGCAAAAACATGAGCATATGTGTATAAGTAATAATACCTAGTTGCAAACCCTCAGGGTCTCCTTAGAAATTCAAAATTTCATACATATTTCTAGGTTGTTTTCTTTTTGAGTTATGGTGGTCATACACACACACACACACTTTTTTATCATGATAGATTTTGTATCCAATATGCTGTTCAGTAGGATGCATTGTTTACTGGTAGGAGAGTCACACTTTCTGTTTATAACCTGTAAATCAGTTTTTGCTTTATTTGTGTTCCATTTTTAGTTGCTGAAATGGATGTTGAAAGTGACATTGATTGGGATGAAATTGAAAGTAACTTTTCTGAAAGTAAAGCTACTGTCTCAGAACATAGTTGTTTAGACAGTGACAATAATGGCATTGCCTTATTACAATCTCAGGTATGGTGTAAAGTAGACACTACTAAAGAACTTCCTTCTTCATTGTCTAGATTCAGTTTTCAGGGTGTTTCATCAATGAATATCAATATTGACCCTAGTGGTGATGTTTTGCAGTTTTTCAATAATTATTTTGATGATGTATCAATAAATATGATAATAACAGTAACAAACCATTATGCAGCTCATTGTCTCCAAACAGACCAAAGTAAGTTTTGTCAATCTCGCTACAGTTAGTGGCATCACACAAGCAGTGAGATGCACTTATTTTTAACCATCATAATTTTATGATGTTATGTGTAAACCTGAACAGCATATTCTTTTGTCCAAGAATCTTCTCATTACCACACTCTTTTTCCCAAAAATTATGTTTACTAAAAATTTGTAGTGTTGAAACAATACCTTCATTTTTCTGACAGTGGTACTTGCGATCCAAAAAATCACCCACGACAAAAGCTAAATAAGGTATAGCCTGTTTTTGAGCATCTAAATGAAAAATTTAAGAAAGTTTATACACCAGACAGAGACATTACTATTGGTGAAAGTCTCGTTGTTCAAAGAACAACTTGATTGGATGCAGTACATTCCTCTAGAAACAGTCTGGTTTGGTTTCAAGACATTCATGCTTTGTGAATTAAAGTCAAGATACATCTGTTCAAGTATGATTTATACAGGAAAAGGGACAGTTGTTGATGACGATTATAAAGAACTTCCTGTATCTTCACAGATTGTGATGTCATTATTGAAACCTTTACTGAACAAAGGCTTCTGCCTAACAATGGGCAGTTTTTCACACTTGTCCACAACTAGCAGACATATTTATTCCTCACACCACTGACACACATGGAACAGTAAAACTTATGAGAAAAGAAATGCCTTTGAACTTGAAGATGAAAAAATTGAAGCATTTTTGTAGAATTACATTTACACAAGATCTTGAAGTCTTTTCTTCAGTTTTAATTGTTTAGTTATATTCCTATAATCTCTCAGTATTGTTAAAATTGAGATAAAATATCTATATATCCAAAAATATTACAAAAGTAATATTATGGTACTTGATCTAAGTACAATTTTACATAAGTTTTGTTTGTGTGTGGTCAGTGTGTTGTCGTTAGGTAGCAAAGCTATTCTAAGTACCATAACACTTACTGAAAATGAAAAACAAAAAATAGTAAAAATATAAATATTACTACTTTCCATGCATTCTGTTTCATCAGTCTTACTGAATATAACTTCTCATAGTTGTGTCTCTGAAACCTCCTGATGTCCAAACTTTCCTCCACAGATTTTGTCTTATTTTCTTTAAATAGAAACAAAAATAATGTTTACAATGAACAATCTGCTTCCTGTAATTGGTTTAATTGGTTCTGTCATACATTCCTTCATTTTGGATATAGGATTCATGACCTTCCCTTTTTGTAAACTCTGCTGATCCTGCTTTGTTTTTGGATGACTTTGATCAAATTTTTCAATAACTTGCCCTTATTTCTGGGTCTTCTATACTTGAGGAAGATTAAGTAACATCCGTTTTTGTCCATGGCATTTCTTATATATTATGTTTGTATTGATTCTTGGGTGAATTTTTAGCAATCTCTTCAACTCTTAGATTTCCCTTCTCAACCACTTTCCTACTTTTATTTTTACATTACTGCAAATTTGTTGGTATTTTTTTTGGGAGTTCCTTGTTCTTTGGTTGCTTACTGGTGTCCCTCCTCCTGAGAGGCCACCTGCCATGGGGCTTGTGATAAGTTGTTTCTAGAACCCCCTCAGCTTTGATTCTGTTGGAGCATGGCTTTTATATTTTGCATAAAATCCTTGGGCTGTACACATTTTATATCAGTGGCTTTCTTCACTTTTCAGGACTCACACCAGTCTATTTTCAGCTAAGTCGTGAAGGTTTTCACGTGGAGAATGTATTAGTTGGGTCTGCATCCACCACTATATAAATGACATTTGGTATTTCCTAATCTTTTCTAAGGCATTATCTACTATAACCTACCTTCTCTTTTGGATGCCTGCTTGTTTAAGTTTGCTGGTCAGGCTTTTTAATCTTTATTGACTCCCATTCAGTATTTGATTCTTTTGGGAGTCTTTGCCTCATTGTTTTTTTGGTGAGATCAACCTTCTTCTTTACATTTTTAAGGTATGTAGCTTCTGGTTCCCAAAGCTATTATGTATGTTTTCCTTCTTGTGCATGAAGTTTTCTCTTTTTTTTGTTTTTGTTTTTTTATATATGTTCTTCTTTATCTTTAGTTGAATCTCGCAGATAAGTGGAGTGTGCCCTGTACTTCACTGTATTCTTGTTTCTTTATTTCCATTTATTTACCACTCAATTTCATGGTGGCTCAAATATTTCCACACATTTGAGCATTCATAATTCTCCACCCTGTTTGAGCTACCACCAATTGAAGGATGTATCTCATATTGTCTTTTCTGTGTTAAGTCTTTGGTGGGCTGACCTTTCCATATTAGTGTTCTTGAAATATGAGTATTTCAGTGAGCTTGTGACTATCTTTTGTTACAACCATCTGAACATTTTAACCTAATTCAATAAATTTGGTGTCTACTTAGTATGGGTACAAGGTTTCATGTTTCTAGGTTGTTTCCTCTTGGAACTGTGGTCATCACATATACAGAGACATGCACGTCTGGCTGTCTGTGATTTTTATTCATAATGTAAAGAACCACTTTTATTTTATATGGTTTTTCAGTAACTTGCCTCATTAAAAAAGACTGCACTGATAGCTGACTTCCAGCACCATGAGAGGTAACCAGAAAATAAAGGAAAGTTGGCAATGTCTCTCAAGTAATACATTACTCTATCAAATGCATATTTAAGTATGTTTAGGATGTGATCTTTCCTGGGAATACTGGTTTAAGCTTTTTAAAATTGTATTTAATTTAACTCTGGGTTATCAGAATGGAGATATCATTGCTGTTTTGAAGTTTAGAGAAGTCTAACAAAAATTATGTGAAAGGTAGTGGCATATAAGTGTTTTTGGCAATAAAGTTTTGGATGTTTATGAAATTGTCTCAAAATTTCTGTGGTTTGATGTAAAAAATGTTTACAAGGTACTGGATGAAAAGGTCAACTTTCTAGTTATGTGTGGTGGCATTGAAGTTTTCATAATATATCAGAAGTCATTGTTTTCTTTACAAATGTTTTTAAAGATTTTCAAGAATAAGTAAATGTTGTGTTTTTGTTTGTCAAGATTTTGGTAAAGTTGGGTTCAATTTCTGTCAGTTGTTGTTTGAGTTATTGTGTTTTACTTCTACATGGATTGATGTGGGATTCCAAAGAATGGTATTTAGTTTTGATGAATTTTTTTTCATAACTGCTGTATTTGATAATTAGTTGATGAATTTCAGGGTTTGATATGTAAGAGTTTAGGGAATTTTTAGGGATCTCTTGGGGTACTACTTTGTATGGTATGATTTCAGTGATTGCCAGAATTAAGTTTTCTGAATAAGCAACAATGCTGTTTTTGTTGTCTGTGAAGCATTTGTTCCATAATGAATTAAAAGAAGAGAATATGTTAACAGTGAGGTTGTTGGGTGGGTGGTGTGTGTGTAGACACTTAAATTAGAGGAAATGGGATTATGATCCTACCTATAAAATTACAGGATCCATGGAAAATGAATGATTTTTCTGCCAGAGTTGTAAATGATGTTATTGAAAACAGTAGGATGTATAGTGTTTAAGTCACCTAGGATAATTACATTTTGATATGTATTGAATATAGGTACAATATTAGGGAGAATATAAATAGCTAGAAGTATATTTCAAGGTAGGCTAGGTTGTGCAATTTTACATCAGTTTTGTTTGTGTGTGGTCAGTGTGTTGTCGTTAGGTAGCAAAGCTATTCCTTTAGTTCCTTGAGATAGAGGTTTGGAAATAAACTTTTAGTTAGGTAGTTTAAATGCTATTTTGAGATTAAGTAGGTTGATGATTTTAGCAT
This sequence comes from Carcinoscorpius rotundicauda, assembly GCA_011833715.1. Classification (NCBI taxonomy): domain Eukaryota; kingdom Metazoa; phylum Arthropoda; class Merostomata; order Xiphosura; family Limulidae; genus Carcinoscorpius; species Carcinoscorpius rotundicauda. The sequence goes on from CM022398.1 coordinate 61,396,176, forward strand.
TAATTTGCTGGATCAGTTCAAAAAATCAATTTTTTTAAAATAAAGACATTGTGGATGTTGACAAGTAATAAAAATAAAAACGAACTATACATACCTTTGAATGTGGTCTTGGCATATTCTTGTTATAAGTTCTTCAAAGGTGTCTGGGATCAGTTCATGAAATTTTAGGTAATGGACAGCTGTGCTGCACATTCTAGTGAGGGAGATCATCAGATAACACTGCACTACAATTTTTTTGAAAAGTCTTGCTTTCTGAAAAATTTTTATTGATTGTGACAGGTACCTAGTGGGTATGCAGAAATATAGTTTTGGGTTTGCTTCATCACATAGGAACTCTGAGAAATAGACAGTTAACTGTTTACTGGCAAAAACGTATTTAATTGCGTTTATGTTTCTAATATACTTTTAAATTTGACTTAATTAAAAGTATTTTGCTCCTAATTTTCATTTGTATTCAATGTCTGGTGCATCACATTGCAGTGTCCAACAGTAGTCAGCAAGCATTGACGGGTTTCAGTTGCCCTGATATCGTTTTTCCATTGTAGCAATGTCCTGGTAAAACTGAAGATTTCAGTGAAACAGAACATGATGGGCAAATTTGTATGTGATTTTCGTGATCAGCAGCCAAAAATCTATAAGGAACACCCAACAGTGTTCAAGAAGCAAAAACTTTGTTGTTCAGTGTAATTGATCTAATCAGAGCTAAATAACATTGATAATGAATACAGAGAGGCTTGATAGTCAAACTACTGACAGAAATGGGCAGTGTAGGTTGCTTTGCAATGTCAGTTCAGGTTCATTGAGATGCAGGTAAGGGATTTATGAAGGCTAGTGATGGAATGGATCTGTCAAAGGTTCTTCTTAGAGAAAGGTCTGTCTCTGAGGAACTGGTGGCATGTTCTCATAGGGTGTAAGTTTGGAACTTCTGTAAGAGGTAGCATGAGGTTATCTAGAGATAATACAGATTGTATCTACTTGCTGATTAGGCCAGTCAGTGACAAGATGAACATCTAACACATCAAGGTTTGACTGTGCATGCAGTTTGGCTCTGACCAATTTATTGGCAGTTAAAGCATTGTAGAATGGGAAGTCTTGTATTAACAGGTTCTTCCATCTGAAGTTACTCTCTCTAAGAAATTGGTTGATGTCACATAACGTGAGGCAGAACAGTGGTGTTCATTCATTGATCTTGGTGGGTTGTCAACTGGAATGTAGGGTTTGATGGGTGTACTGTTGAAAGCATCAGAAAGTCAAAGCTCAAGTTGAGTGGTATAGCCTTGAGGGTTGCAACATTTGATCATGATGCATCACCTGAGGATCCTATGGACACTGATGAAGTTTTTCGTTGGAAAAAGACAACAGAGTTCTGATGCAGCAGTCTGGGACTGATAAAGGCTTATTTGCTCTTGGTTGAATATTGACTAAACAGCTTATCCGTCTTATCTATTGTAACAGGCATTCTTTACTGTGCATTTCACAAGGCTTTAGTGACATTCAAAATTCTATTAAACTGTTTTTGTTTATGTTATATCAGTTAGTACAATGCAAACTTTTTAACTAATAATCCATATTTTAATATTGTATAGGTTTTAAGTTCTTAATTTAATAAGGCAGTATTTTTAAAAATCTTGCATATTCCCTGGTGTGACACAAATGACACATTTTCTCATGGCATCTTCTCTGTTTTATCCACAACCTCTCCAGTAATTATGAAATTAAACTTAACTTACTCACTGTAAAATTTTCATTGCTCAGATAAACCATAAGTTTTATATCATTCAATTCTGTTTGGTCACAGAGCTATCAAACAGAAAATCCAGTCCCTCTTGATGCACCCACCTCTTGCATCTTTTCTTTCATGATTTGTTAATAATTTTCTCTTGAACTTAATTCTATATTACCTAGATCCAATAGAAAACCAATGGTTTCATTTATCAAATGATGTATTTATGTTGTTTTTTTAAACATAAAATTGTCAATTTTACTGTTAGTACAAGCTTCCCTCCCATGGGGAAAATGAAGACTTGCTTGGATGAATTTGTAACAGCTTTTGTTGCATAGTTAGAAAGTTGGAAAGACTGAGAGAGTTAGGAAAATTTGTGTACTTTTTGCATGTTATTAGTTTGCCAATGCATTATTTAGCTAAATAGAAAATATTTAGTGCACTAATACTATTACCATAAAAAAGTAGAGTTAAGTGTCATCTGCAGTCAACAGCAAGAAAAAGAAGATTTGGTTAAGTACTCTATTTCTTGTTTATTTTTGATTTATTATTATAAAAGTAACTAAAACATAAAAATAAGGATCTCTTTAGTTAAGGTTAAATTAGCTAAAATAAATAATACCAGTGATATAATAATGTTTCATGAGACACACACATGAGCACTTCATGTGCATCATAACTCAATAACATAGCATGATATACATGTTTCTCAAGTGATTTACAACTTATAATGGCATGAGTAGTAGTTAGACATGATTCAAAAAGCAATAAGCAATAAAATTTAATTGTATATAGATATACACTGTTATAAATTTAAAGCTACTTAGGATAAACAAATGTTTTTTCATGTTACACTATATATAAAGACATTCTAGAAAGAAAAAGAGTAAGTTAGACTTATTTTGATTTTTGGAGGAGGTTATGAGGTCATTCAAACTGACCAATGTTTACATAGTAGTGAAGATAACACAAGTTTTACTTAAACATTGGAAATATATTTAGCAAGTGTTATAGATTACAGAAATCAAATTGAAATTTTTTTAGATGAAGAAAACTATTTTTAATCTTAACATGAAACTCATTTAGCACATAGACTATTCAGAATAAATACTTACTATGTTTTTGGATAAATCTTTTTAGTTTATTTAAAATATTTTACATAAAAATAAAAAAGAGAGTGCCAAATTTTGTAAAGATATGATTATCATATTGAATATCAGAAGTATCACATCTATGAAGACTTTATACCAGTACAAAAAGGTTATGTGATTGGCCAAATCAATCAAACCCATGTTGAGAGAATTAACTCACCATTAACTCAATCACCATTTTCCAATAATCCCAGAAGCTCTAAAGACATTACCTTTTTATTTTATTTTTTCAGATTTCACAAAAAAAGGTAAATATATAGGTATTTTGGAGAAAATGGGAACCACCACTTGGCCAGTATTATATTATAAGGAATACATCACCTTTCAAAAATATGCGTAAAGAAGGAGGTAAAAGAAAGGGTTAAGTTCATCTGCCCATTCTCGGTGTCGAGGGTTAAGATGAAGTTTTCTGCAAGACCTGTTTCAGCAGTTTATATGTTTTACCTTTCTAGTCATATTGCTCTTTGAAACAAACAGAACTGTGTGTTGTTTCCTGCCCTTACACCTGATCAGCTCCACCTTGTTCTTATTCTTCTAATCCATTGGTCCACCTACCTCCTTAATGTTTTTTTCGGTACAGTTTCTTTCCTTCAGTGTATTTCTGATGGAAAACTATTGCTTCTCCATTACTGTGGTGATGGGAGATTGATGTAGAGAATACTGCTTTGGGTCACTATGATCTTAGTGGTATAAGACTTAGGTGAATGCATTATTTGATTGAAAGTACAGTGCAAGGATGTCTACCTAGAATCATATTGCAAGACATTCTTACATTAAGAATTGGATTATTCTTAATGGTTATAACCAGCCAGATCGGTCTCATATTCTTCTTGGATCACAGTTCTGAGATTATTCATTCTTGCACCTGCTTATTCTTGTTAGTATATCATGCGGTATATATACAAATATATTGCATGGCTTGATTTATTATCCTACAATACTACATATTGTACAAGATTTGTTAATTCCATGAGATATATGAGCTAGGTGACCAGTCATTACATTTACTCTATTTGTGACATTATAAACTACACAGGAAATTAATTTGACAATACCTTTCTGCATCACCAAATAGTATCCCTTGGAAACAGAAGTAGTCTCTTATCACACTACCCCCCCCCACCTGCCTCCAGTGACTGACACACAAGATGACTTTTCCATGTCTATTGCTACATTATTAGAAAAGAGCTTATCATTTTAGTTTGTTTTTAAACCTTATTCACTCTACCATTTTTTTCAATATAGTATTATAACTATATATTTTGTGGAGAGATCATTTGCATTTATGAAGTTTCTTACCTCAAAATGTGTTTCAGTAAGCTAGTCACCTTCCCATAGAACCAGTCACCCATCTTTATTACTTCCACTGTTCATGAAATACGACACCCTAACTTTTGGTGTAGGAGAATAACCTAATATTGATTTTATCATGGGCTATTGCAATACACATTATTACATGTAGGAGTTGGAATTTCTTCCAAAGGTGTGGTGCAAGTGCATATTTTCTTTTCAGTGTCATGAGGTGTTAGCTATTTCCTCTGAAGAGAGATTAGTATCTAACTGTGGTACATTTTCAGGTGAAGAAAATATTAACTTTTAACTGCAGACTTTTGAAAATGCACAGACCCTTACTGTATTCTCAAGACAGCTGGTATGGGTATTAGCACTTTAATTAAAATAAAGTACAGAACAACGTTTCGACCTTTTTAAGTCACCTTCAGTTTTTATTTTAAGTGGGTTTCTCGTCATCACAAAACCCTTGCTGTGATGCTTTAGTGGTGTATTGTAACTGAAAATAAATTTTGTTAATTACCCAGCTGCTGCTTCTTTCATCATCTTTTGTTTTTTAAACTATGTAGATATTCTTCCAGAATAGTAAAAGAAAATTATGCCAGTCCTATTCCATCTTTCAGAAACCAATATTGTCTAATAAGGTTTGTTGTAATATATTTTGGTGATTTACTGTATGAGATTACTGCAAGAACATCACTTAGAATGGTTCACATTTCTGTAAAACACTTATTAACTATTAAAACTGTTTCTATCTTTTGTTTATAGATCCAACTTGTGTGGCTAACTGTTGTGACAAGCCATTTCCAGGTTATTGTTGCATTTCAACACAAGAAGTTTCCTATATAAAAATGAAAAATAGAGAATTTGAGAAGCAAAGCTTTAGTGATATGTTTAGTGAAACATTATCAAACAACATGTCCCACATTGTAAATAAGACATATAGTTGTATTATGTGTGGTAAAGAATTCTATAGAAATAGTGATTTAAGAAAACATTTGAGAACACACACTGGGGTGAAACCATTCAAATGTGTTGTTTGTGACAAACAATTTGGAAGTAGCAGTGACCAAAAGAAACATGAAAAAATACATAGTGGGAAAAAGCAACACAATTGTGTAGTGTGTGGCAAAGCCTTTGGAAGAAACAGTGATCTAAAAATACACAAAAGGATACACACTGGGGAGAAACCATACAATTGTGCAATGTGTGGCAAACAATTTGGAAGTAATAGTGACCTGAAGAAACATGAAAAGGTACACACTGGTAAGAAACCATACAGTTGTATAATGTGTGGTAAAAGATTTGGAAGAAATGGTGACTTAAAAATGCATAAGAGGATACACACTAAAGAGAAACCATACAATTGTGATATGTGTAGCAAAGAATTTAGTAGAAATAGTGACCTAAAAATACATTTGAGAATACACACTGGGGAGAAACCTTACAGTTGTGTTATGTGTGACAAAGAATTTGGAAGTAATAGTGATCTGAAGAAACATGAAAAGACACACTCAAGAGAAAATCAATTCAGATGTTTAGTGTGTGGGAAAGATTTTGGAAGAAATAGTGACTTAAAAATACATCAGAGGATACACACTGGGGAGAAACCCTATAGTTGTGTAATATGTGGAAAAGAATTTGGAAGAAATAGTGACCTAAAAATACATGAAAGGATACATACTGGGGAGAAACCATATAGTTGCATAGTGTGCAGCAAAGAATTTGGAAGTAATAGCAGCCTGAAAAAACATGAGATGATACACACCGAGGGCAAACAATACATCTGTGTAGTGTGTAGTAAAGAATTTAGAAGGATTAGTGACTTAAGAAAACATGAGTGGATGCACACTATAAAGAAACCATTCAGTTGTGTTGTATGTGGCAAAGAATTTGGAATCAAAAGTTATCTAAAAAGACATCAGAGTACACACACTGTAGAGAAACCTTATTCTTGTGAAGAATGTGGTAAGGAATTTGGGGTTATAAGCTACCTAAAAAAGCATAAAAAAATTCATACCAAAGAGAAATCATAAAATTGAATCATACAATCAAAAACATAGAAGAAATCCGAACATAAAACATAGGTGATAATGCTTAAAAAACTGAGCAGTCTGGTGATATCAGTGATAACAAATATTTTTAAAAGATTCACAATTGAAATATAGGTAAGAAAAAAATATTTTTGTTTAGTGAGTTTGGCAAAGAATCCTGTTTAACTATATGTATGTAATAAGAATAACAGGTAAAAGGCAGTGAAAATAATAATACATTTATGGTTTCTGTACCACAGAATATACTCATCATTTAAACATCATAAAAATATAATACGGCCCATAGTAAATGTATAATTTTTAACACGTAGTAGTGACCTTAAAATTACCTGAATATTTTTTGATAGTGAATAATATGTAAAAAATGAAGTGTAGTATATAGTAACAATATTGAAAAGAAATGTAATTGTGATCTAAACTACAAGATTTGATTTATTACAAACGGGAGATATTATAGTAATGTGCATGTGATGTAAAATTCACATGTAGAGAAACATTACAGTTAAAATGGCTGGGTTGAGGAATTTTGAAATATTAGTCTATATAAACCATCAATTTGTAAAGCAGAGGGCATGCAACATCAGCAACAAAATTATGTATGATGATTTATGAAAATACCAAAAGTGTATAAAAACCTAACTTGTAAATGTTTGTTGTTGTTTTTTAAGTTGGGATAGGTAAAATTTTTTAGATCACCAGAATGTTTTTCTTTAACACTCAGTTGTTTGTATATTTTGTAAACAAAATTCACTAAAATTTTCATTACTTTTAAAGATAGTTATTTGTGGTAAATTAAGTTTATATGACCCATCAGTTTCTAAGAATTTTTTTTTTTTATTCCTTCCAACAGTTTTATTGAAACATCTCCACACAGGATCTTCAAAGTTGAAGTATGTTCATATCTTAGTTAATAGCCTAAACCTCTTTTTTTTTCAAATAGGTATGTTATTGATATGGGGAATATACAACCATCTGATAAACTTAATACTTTATCTAAAAATATTCCAATTTAATTCATTCAGGAAAAAAAACGTTTTCCAAACAATTTCATAATTAAGCTTGAGGTTTGTAGTTTTGTACTGTGTTTTAAACTGAGATAAGAATAAGCTTGCTAGCATCAGAATTGATTTGATTTTGCTGTAAAAAGTTACAGAATTACAAAAACAACTTAGTAGGATGTGCAAATCTTAATTTAACTTCTGCTTATCAAGGTATCTGGAGCCCAGTATGAAAAATTGCTTTGGAAATTCATTTTGAGAAGAATTTTAATGGAAAATAGCATAGTTTCAGAATTATTGTCGATTGTCAGTTTTCTTATATTTCGTTATTTTGTTAGTGTAGCAATAAATCCATGAACTCTTGCATTTTAGGACGGTTACCTCCTCCAGAGTGTAAATACTCTTTTAAATTTACTCTTGAATAGTTATGCTGACTGTGCATGTATTTTGGGAAAATTATGTGAACAATAATAATTGTAGTATATTTTTCATTTGAGACACTTAAATGAAATTAAACATAAAATGACTGTAGCATAATAAATGTTATTTATTGTTGTAATACTTCAGTACATGTGATCATGTTGAAGATAAGATAAATTAAATATGGATATAGTTCAAAAAAATTATCTGTTTGTATGTGTGTGTTGTATTGACCAGTGGATTTCATTAAATATTTACAGAAGATTGTAGTTTGTTTAATTGTAAAAAAAAATCATGGTTAAATTTATGTGTTGAAAGAGAAAAATAAAAGAAAGTGGATAAAAAACAATTTTTTAATTTCATGACAAAAAATAATCAACTAATAAAGTTTTCTGTATTGGCTAATGATAAAAAGCAGGGACAGCTATTAAATTTTAAAGCACTCTTAGTGGAACCATATTTTGCATAAACATGGTTTACAAATGATCTTTCTTTCTATGGCAAAAAATAGTACACTCAAAGCTATTGGTTCAGTAACTCGAAGTATGTCACTGAACAAGGCTGTGTAGAACTGCATTATTGCTCTGGTTGAATGGTTACATGACCAGAAGACTATCATGACAGATGCACTGGGTGAATATAGTAGTTGTGGGAATAATGCATGAAGTTCATTGCATTTCTTTTTTCTTCAACGACAGGCCCTGCAAGCTCAAGTGTGTTAAGGCGTGCGACTCGTAATCTGAGGGTTATGGGTTCGCATTCCTGTCATGCCAAACATGCTCGTCCTTTTAGCCATGGGGGTGTTATAATGTGATGGTCAATCCCACTATTCATTGGTAAAAAAGTAGCCCAAGAGTTGTTGGCAGTGGATGGTGATGACTAGCTGCCTTCCCTCTAGTCTTACACTGCTAAACTAGGGACGGCTAGCACAAATAACCCTTGAGTAGCTTTGTGTGAAATTCAGAAAACAAACAAACAAACAATCTTCTTCAACTGACATCTCTTGCAGCAAGAATTGTATTACTGCTTTTCCATTATTAAGGACAGCTAGACTGAAATTACTAGTTGATCCAACTCAACTCCTAGCACATTTGGGACATCAATTGAGATTGTGAACAAACAGTATGTGAAAGCTAACATGAAGCATTCAGAAAACTGTTAACTGAACTTGCTTTTATATTTGTTTGCTTGTATTGTTGACATAAAAAATAGAAATGACTGTCTCATTAAGCAACAACCATGATGGCTTTCCTGGTGTTCTAGGAATGGAGTAACCTAATTATTGAAGCATACATATAACTTATATTAACTATAGCTCTGTGAAGGAAAAGTGTTGAGTTTGAGTATGTATATGTGCTAATATGCAATGAAGCATTGCTAATTATTCTAAGATAATTATGTGGATTATTTAAAGGAGTCATGCTGGATCAAATGTGTAGTTACTGATAGGTATAACTTGACAAAAATATTCCAACAATCATTTTCTGCACTAACAATGAGCTCTATGTTTTATGTAATATATAGTGCTCCTACTGTCTTCAAGTGGTTAATAGAACTAGTATTCTCTGTTTTACAGTTTTGTTCTTTTGCTGTTTATTCACTTTTCCTCAACTCCAGCAATCAGTCAGTAGCCTTACAAAATAGTAAAATTTCAGTTATATATTTTCCTTTGCTGTCTGTGTTCAATTTATTCTTCTTTTAAAAATTGTTAACCTTTGGTGTGAAGAAGCATTTGATTTTTCTGTTCACCATCAGCTTACCTAGTCATACACCTACTATAAACTTAGTCTTACCATCATAAATAAACTAGCCAGAGATAGAAACTACTTTTTTTGCAGTTGGGAAATGTTTTCCAGTTAGTTAAAATTTACACACATGTTTCAGATGTGCTGACCAGTAAGATTTCTTGAATTTCATGCCCTTTATAATTACAACTAGTCTGCCAATGTGAAATCTATCTACCAGCTTCTTAGGATCACAATTCAAAGAGAGACTGTTTCAATATGGAAAAGGTTGAGTAACCACAACATGTTTGAAATCTGGTTGTTGTTTTTTTCTTAAATTGTCATCCATTGAAATTCATAATAACACATGCAAATATGAGTACTTTATTGTTAATTTTATCATAGAATCTTGTATTCACGTAACTGTACTAGTTTTGTTAAACATTAAAATAATTAAGTCCTGCTTCTGGTGATACAGAAAATCAAGTTTCTGTTTGATTATTATTGTTAGATTTTGATTTGATGTTTTTAAAACTGAGCTAATCTTTTTTTTTTCATTGTCACAATGAGTTTTTCCTATTAACAGTCTTGAAAGGGATTTTTGTATTTTATGAAGTTGCATGGTGAGTTGTGGCACTTGAGTTTGAAATTAGCATGCATGCCCACACAATGAGAATTGTCACTTGCCTTGATTGCTGTGGACTTAATATAAGTAGAAAAATTTCTTAAAAGGTACTTTGTCAATAAAGTTGTATCTTTCAGATTCACCATCATATTTGGTACCAGTGAGATTATATGAAATGAAAATTGTTTTTCCAAGCACATACATTTTCAACATTGGAAAATCAAAACAGATGTGTTGAATGTAGGGTACATACAATAATAGAACATTTCATAAATAAAAGGTTTATTCTGCAGAAAAAATATACACTGCTTTGTCTACTGTCCCTGATGACTTAAATCTCATTATCAACTTGTAAGTTCAGCGAATACAGCTCTTTTATCCATATATTTACTGCAGTCAATACATTTAATCATCCAACTGCAGCAATGATCCAAATATAACAAAAAACATTCAACAGAGGTGCAAAATCAGAAAATTGTGCTTTTGAATTATCCAGCAGACTCATATTTTAACATAGAGTTGGAGTACAAACCACTTTATCTCCTGCTTGTTAGATGAGATATTTTGAGGTTTTAATTCACTAAACACTTGTTCACAGGCTTCAAAGCAAACAGCAACTCAAGTATGTAAATAAAAGCAAATTCACCATTGCCAAATATAGTCCATCCAACAAAGTAATATTACTAGTGAAACATAATCAGAAGACATATCCTGTTTTCAAAGTGAAACATAACATAACAGAGAAGAACCAAATCTACCAAAAACATTTAAACTGCAGAAGATGCTATGTTGGTGGCAGTGATATGTCTGGAGAAAAATTGACATTATAAAGCAAATCAATGACATAGAAAAAAATATTTGTATATATATACACACTATAGTGGACATACCCTGAATGTAGCTGTTGCAGATTGCATCAAACAATCTGTAGCCTTACAAGATGTAGTGGATGCTACTTTTTTAAATTTCAGAACTGTTGAGCTTGTCCTCTAAAAGAAATGGCACCAGATTCCTAGAGATTGAGAACGTTTAGATTTTACCTTTGAACAGTCCATGTTAACAATCTGCACTGTTGTAAACAATTGTACCATGTTGAAAGAGATTATACCTGATTTTATGTCATGCTAATAATTGAAGTAGAATCCTACAACAGAATGATATGTCTGGTGCGGAAGGTCAAAGGATAACAAATGGCACTGAACACTTTTTAAAAGAATGTAGTAGAGGATCCCTTCTATAGTTTTTCGCAGGTAACTAATTACATCTCATTTTGATGTCAATAAACCTAATATTTCAAGAAAATGTAAAAAGCCACAATAGTTTGAGACCACTTGTAACAAAAAGTATTGACATAATTACTTTAAAGCATTGAAAGTTATTACTGGTTGTATATGTGGTAGATTTGACTAGCTTGGTTACAGCAGATATCAAAAGTTGTAAGGTCTACTTCTGAAATCAATGCTGTGTACTCAAAATAATTCTAGTTCTTCATGAACTTCTACGAAGAAGATACTTAACAAAGAGTTTTTAGAAGTTCAACTTAAAACATTTATCAAAACAGAAGGAACGGGTGTTTTTCTTCAACATTTCTTCAAAATCTGAAAAGATAAATGAAAATCAAGTTTTTTAATGGAAGTCATCGTGATCATGCCTATTAACCAATAGTAGGAATGAACTATGCTTTACAGTACTTTGTATTGTCAAATCTTATATAAAAGAACAACCATGATATAGATCAAGCTTGACTACCTCATTGTACTTCATGTACACAAAATAAAACAGATATTAAAATGATCACACGCAATTTATATACATTTGTGATAACAATGTTGTTGCTTCTGGAAAGCTTTTAAATATAAGTACCCCCAAAGAATAAACAAATAAGTTATAAACTCATTTTCATGCTTTTATTAGTTCAGTACCTAGCTATTTGAAATTTCATGTGTAAAACTTTTTACGAAAGCATAAAAATGGAATCTAAAGAAACAATACTGTCCAAATTTCATTATTTTAAGTGGCATATGTATCATAGATGGTGGTTTACTCAAGTTCAAGAAGAAGAATTATCCCCTGCTGCTATAGAAAGAATTAAATTAGAAGCCTGCCCCCTTAGAATAGCATAGAAATAATTCAAAACAATGGAATGTATTGTCTTAGTTTAAAAAGTTGTGTTGTTCCCTGACTGACATTGTTTCATTTGCAGTTTATTTTAAACAGTAAAATTTCCTTTTCACGCATTAACGTTTTGTGGTTCAAATAGGTCACTTTAATTGTGCATTTGCCTCCTGCCCCCAGTGGCTCAGTCTGCGGACTTACACGCTAAAATCCGGGTTTCGATACCCGTGGTGAGCAGAGCACAAGATAGCCCATTGTGTTGCTTTGTGCTTAATTCAAAACAACAACAGCATTTGCCTCCTATAATCAGCATTCCTAACTCCATAATAATGGCCCCTTGTTGCCCTTAAACATCATGTTTTGTTGATACACCTCCAAAAACAAATTTGCGAAGATCTGTGAAAAATAAATATATTTATGCTGCTTAAAAAGAAATAAAACTGATTTTTTTTTCTTGTTGAAAAATGAGTAAGATTGCATCTATTTTCAATTTTTATTCTTTTAGGCATGCCCCCAGATTCCCTTAAGCTGCCCGGGATGGACAACAATATTTCTTCCATGTATTTGAACTGCACTACTTCTGCTTTGGTGATGACTAATTATCTTCCTTCTAGTCTATGTCTTGAAGACAAGGAAGGGTTAACGCAAATATCTCTCGTGTAACTTGGCATGAAATTCAAAAACAAACAACAAATGGCTTTTTTTTCCCCCACTTAGCCGCCATATATTTCGAATCTTGCTACTTGTAGAAGTGGTAGGTGAAGACATAAAAGTTATTCTTGTGTTACGTAGGTATGCGAATTTAAGCTTAATAAAAAATAATTTTAATGACGAATTTTCCACAATCAAGTTACTGGGATGTCTAAAATAATATTTTTCTATCGCGTGACTATTTTGTACAACTTGGGGGAAAAACTTGCTAAGATTAAGTCATTATTTCGTTTACGCTATTACATGTTGTTTGTACAAACAAACAAACGTTTACGCTATCACAATAAACATGTTTTATTATTGTGTTTCCAAAGGCTTGGCATGGCCTAGCGCGTTAAGGCGTGCGCTTTGTGATCTGAGGGTCGCGGGTTCGCGCCCGAGTCGCGCCAAACATGCTCGCCCTCCCAGCCGTGGGGGTGTATAATGTGACGGTCAATCCCACTTTTCGTTGGTAAAAGAGTAGCCCAAGAGTTGGCGGTGGGTGGTGATGACTAGCTGCCTTCCCTCTAGTCTTACACTGCTAAATTAGGGATGGTTAGCACAGATAGCCCTCGAGTAGCTTTGTGCGAAATTCCAAAATAAACAAACAAACAAAAAGTGTTTCTAAAATACGAACAAACTAAAGAAAAGGAAAGAACATTGTTGTCAATCGAATATTCACCCTGTTTGTGTGTTTGAAATCTACCTCTTTTTTTTTTTTTTTTTGTCTGCTTCTCATGAAGGCCTGGCGCGTTAGGGCGTGCGCTTCGTAATCTGAGAGTCGCGGGTTTGCGCCAAACATGCTCGCCTTCCCAGCCGTCGGGGCGTTATAAGGTGACGGTCAATCCCACTTTTCGTTGGTAAAAAGAGTAGTCCAAGAGTTGGCGGTGGGTGGTGATGACTAGCTGCCTTCCCTCTCCTCTTACACTGCTAACTTAGAGACGTTTAGAGTGTAGCCTTTTGTGAAATAGAGAAACAAATTTCTCTCTGAAACGAATTTGTCAACATTTATATGCAAAAACGGCTCTTCTGGGCCCAGAAAACACTTCAAATAGAAGAGCGAACAACGTTTCGACCTTCTTCGGTCATCGTCAGAAGGTCGAAACGTTGTTCGCTCTTCTATTTGAAGTGTTTTCTGGGGCCAGAAGAGCCGTTTTTGCATATAAAAGTTCTCAACAAGTGGGTTTCTCGACATCACTGAATTTGTCAACAGGTGGGTTTAAGAAATTTTCATTTTAAAGCCGTTCTTTTTCTCCTTTTTTTTCAAACGCAAAGTAATTGTTTACCGGTAGTGTGTGTATCACTGGTATCGGATTTGTTTGTTTGTTTGTTTTGGAATTTCGCACAAAGCTACCCGAGGGCTATCTGTGCTAGCCTTCTTTAATTTAGCAGCGTAAGACCAGAGGGAAGGCAGCTAGTCATCGCCACCCACCGCCAACTCTTGGGCTACTTTTTTACCAACGAATAGTGGGATTGATCATAACATTATACACCCCCAGGGCTGGGAGGGCGAGCATGTTTGGCGCGAACCCGCTATCCTCGGATTACGAGTTGCACGCCTTACGCGCTTGGTCATGCCAGGCCGATTACAATTTATAGTCAGAGATTTCTTTTTAGAACAGGCACAACGTTTCCGAAGTTCACAAGAATGATTACATCAATAATCGAAATGTCGTACCTGTTATAAAAATTTTTACTGTAAAAGCTGTAAATTGCAATAAAATAGAAATGAATAATATTTTACACTAAATGACTAGCAACTAATCATTTTTCAAAATGTAACAAAAAAATGACATTTTATATTTTACCAACGAATAATGAGATTGACCGTAACTTTATAACGTCACCACGGCTAAAAAGGTAAGTATGTTTGTTGTGACGGAGATTTGAACCCACGATCCTCAGATTACGAGTCGAACGCCTTAATCCACCTGGCAATACCAGGCCGTTTTTCTTCATTTTTGTTGTTGTTATTGTTTAGCAAGTAACTCAAGGCTTTAGCTTTGAATGAAATCGAAAGAACAACACAATAAACCATTTTAAAGTCCACAAAATAATGTAAATTGATAGATAAACTTTTTCCATCATTGGAGGTAGTTTTTTTGTCTTTCTTACGTGGATTTTTGTTGTTGTTCGCTATTAAATTTATACAGATTTTTCTTAGTGACATATTTGACGCCTTCAGAATGCTAAACAGCGACATCTAGCGACATTTTATTGTGTATCTAGCGTTATCTGTTTTGGGAAGTTTCAACTCTGGGACGTCTTGGCAGTGTGAAGTGTTTATGTAACCATTGATGCGGTAGGTGTTTGATCTTTCGATTTGCGTTTGAATGTAGAAATGCATTTTCATTCTTTTTTTTTTCGTGTATTAATTTTTATTGACGAATAACTATTAAAGGCGTTATTTGTGAGTTGCAGGAACATTGAAACATCAAAATATATTTCAATGAATGAGAAGACTTGAAAAAATTGACAGTGCTACATAAAGCATGTATTTTATTATACACGCAGATCGAACGACAGGTCCCAACACACGTGCTGATAGTAATGATATGGAATAATAATAATAATAGAGGCTTAAAGGTAGCATCGTGAAATACTCAAAAACAAAATATTTCCTTAGAAAATAGTTGTAACATTCATAAAAATGAAAGATTACAGACTTTTCGATCGTTTTCTGTTTCGATAAAAGTTTTTCATTTAATGTATTCAGTAATTTATTGCTAATGTCATCATTGACAATGTAAGTAAATGAAACCTTATTTCGAGTATTACTATCACAAGTAACAGTGACAGTGTTTTTTATTTAGTTATAGTTCCACAAAGTACCTGAATTTTATATTACTTATTAGTTACTCTATGTAAATGCATGTATTTTAAATACAAGACTTAGCACAATAGATTGATTTCCTCTACACAGAATAATTTATGTTCCTGAAGTATTAAAATTGTAAAATGATGTCACAAAGTACCATTGAGATAGATATATGCTTTACTTGTTGCAAATACCTCATTCTTCAACTCTCAGAAACAAGATCTATCCTTTGTCTTTATTTCAGGACTGTGGAACATTATACTATCAACAGTAATAGCTGGGTACAAATTTTTTGTTATACAACTTTTGCATATCCTTTGAATAGGACTCAGTCCAAGATGTTAGACTAATATGATTACAACTACTGTTACTCTAATGTATAAGTAATAAAGGGCAGTTATATTCTTCATTGTTGTCCTTGCAAGCCCACCTGTGAGAAAAATAAAAATTTAAACCCATTATTTATTTTTAACAAAGTAATCAATTTTCCAATTTAAATTACTTCCTCTACTGTTGAGGGTAATTCGATCCCAAAATCATCCAACTACATGGTAAAAGAAATAAAAGTTTCAAAACTGGTGCTCAGACTGTATTTCAAAAATTTTAATTTGTGTCCTCTTTTAGTGGTTATCTTGATATTACAGTATAAATAAATCAAAGGTCTTCATTTTATTGATTTTCTTGGTAATCTTATAAATTTCAGTGAGATCACTTGTCCTTCTTTGCTGAAGAGAAAATAAGAGGTATTAATTTATCTCATTAAGACCACATCCCAGCCCTGAACATATTTCAGAATTCATTCACCTTGGATTTATGGCCAGACATGTCATTGAGGACACTGAACTGATAAAACAATGCATCATAATCTTTTTAAGTATGAATGTCATAAAAATATACTTAATTAACTATACTTGTTATTAGTTTGATATTTTGTGTGAAGTAGTTAGGTAGCTTGATTTGATGAAAATTAATAGTAATTAGATAAGAAGACCAACAGTTGTACATGGTATTCAAAGTGAAGCCTAACTAACGTTTTGTGTAGAGAAGTAATTATCTAATTTTACTTATCATTATATCTATAAATACATCTGAAAATTCTGTAACTTCACTACTAGCAACAGAACACTGCTTTGATGGTTTGAGTGACTTAACTGTCACTATGCAAATATCTTTTTCTTCAGCTACATTACTGGGTTTTTGCCTTTATTAAAGCTAGAATAATCTTACACTTGTTCTAATTAAATGTAATTAGCCAAAATGTTTCTAACTTATCAGATTACACAAGTCATTCTGCTTCACCTCTACATTTTTTTACAGTTAGAAATATTCCAGTTTCATTTCATCAGCGAATTCATCTTCCAAATATTATATAAATAAAAATAACAAGGGTGCAGTTTGGACAAAATACAGCCTAGGTGAGAAGTCTTATAAGTGACACTGACATTTTATGTTAATGATACAATAACTTGTACATTTTATTTCAAAATGCACGTATATGACACCTATAGAAAATACTTTTTATATCCACCATATGTAAAATTTGATGAGGCTTGGGAAGTATAGCATTGGAGTACAAACATTTCATAAAATTACATGTAGTAGGGATCATTATTTTCAATGTATTTATTTACTGTTATATGTTTAAATAAAAATAACTGAAATTTAAGAATGAATGGCAGTAAAATGTATATATATATGCATATGTATGACAACTGAAATTGTACAAAATATTAATGTGTTAGTATTAAGGCTAAGAAGAGTAATACGTTTGTACTTTGTAACGACAAAATTTTTGCTGTTTAAGCTTTGCAGTTTGTGTGGTGTTGGTATGAGTCAGACATGATTAAGAAGGTAATAAAACAAAAAATTAATGAAGATAAATAGATGTATGCTGTTATGAGGTTTAAGCTATTTAGAATAAACATTTGTGACTTCCTGTTACAATTTAGTCATTATAGAATGAAAAAGTGCAATTTAAAGCTATTTCCTAGAGTTATTCTTTAATGTTGTTTAATCCTGTATACAGTTAAGGTTGAGAAATTAACACATGAAATATAGTTTTGCTGATAAAAAAAAAAAAAATGCCCTGAAGGTGAATTTCTGTATGTGGTGAAATGATCTCCCAGAGAAGATTCTGAACTTTCAGTTTACCTCCTCTGGAATGTGAACATCCACCCACGTGTTTGTCCTGCTTGGTGGCCCAGGAAGGGGAGGAGAGGATCCTGGTGGTTGAGGGGTCCAATTCCAACATACTGTTTTGGCCTTGAATTCCTGTATATGGGGCCTTGGGGTGGTTCCCCAGGGTCAATTGGCTGGTCCATTTGGGTTAGGGTTAACTGAATAAAAGTGTTGAACATTCTCAATGGGTGTTGTGGACATTGTGTGATACTGGTGTTTGGGTATAGTGGTGACAAAATCCTGGCATTACTGCAGTGGCTTTGTTTGGCATTGTAGTGTATCTCCTCATAGTGCTCCATAATGGGTAGAGTCAGTGGGCATTGAAATGTAGCATCTGTTATTGATACCTGCATTTATGAAAATATGAATAAAGAGAAAAAAAAATTATCAGAAAACAATCATGCATGGATGACTTTTACAGTTAACATCACAGTCAGTTTCAGTACCTCAATTTCTAAGGATACATTCCTTATCCAATAAATTTTTGGGGCACATATTCCCCTTTTTATTCAGAATGGATGAGAGGGGCTTGATGGCTCCCTTAAGTCAATACAAAAGTTGAATTTTGATGGAAACATCTTCACTACAACGTACTACACACCTCTTGAAATCAAAGGCCATTGAGGTTACTCTGCATGCAATTTTGAATTCTTTCGCTCAGGGGTTATAGTTGAGAAGGATTTAAAGAATAGTTCTGAGTCAGAGATCCTTGCTGATTTCTTCAGCCAAAGCATTTTTGTGGTTTTTCAAATCTCCACTTGCAAAGACAGAATATTGGTGCCAACTAATGTCACAATATTTATGTTTACATCACCACGCCCTTCTGCCACAATAAAAACAGGTTATCTGAACTGTAAGGTGTAGCCATACATTCCCAACCTTTTCAGATGTTCTCAATGATTCGGTCACCCAAAAACATTGTTGTGGTCCTTTAACGTGTTCCTCATGTTGGCAAACACCACGACATGAGTGCAAACTAGAACAACACTGTGTTAACTGTAATGGTCCACACCCTCTTTACTTTATTTCTTGCCCTAAATGAGAAGAGGAGAAACAGGTTGAATGAATGAAGACAATAAATAATATCTTTTATCCAGAGGCTCAGAAATCATTGCACCTGAGAGTTGCAGGTTGGAATCCCTGTCACACCAAACATGCTTACCTTTTCAGCCTTGTGGGCATTATAATATGATAGTCAATTCTCCTTTTTTTGATAAAAGAGTAGCTCAAGAATTGGTGGTGGGTGGCTTTTCGTCTAGTCTTACCTTGCTAAATTAGGGATGGCTAGCGCACACATAGACCTGGTGTAACTTTGCATAAAATTCAAAACAAACCAGTTATTGTCCCCAATTTCATCTTGGACATAAGCTGCTGCACTTTATTCTACTGCTACAGTGGGAGTGTAGACATGTTTTTGTGTTTGTAAAATATCTGAAGAATCTTTTTTCCTTATGATTAAAAGAGTTGACAAATCTATGTCTACTTCCATCTCTGTCCCCTGCTACTCCTTCCAGTTACTGCCCGGAGTCACTTTCTTAGGCTCAGTTTCAGAAGTTTCTTTGGGTCCATTTTCTTCTGCAGTTCTGAGAGGTAAAATGATAATTTGTTCATGCCCTCATTTGCTGGAATCTTTATCCACAGACAGAGATTTGCCTACTCATCCAATAAATTAAAACAATAGGGTCAAAAACAGAAGGTTCCCTGCCAAATTCTACTCCACATAAATTAAAATAACCACTCTGATCTAGTGAAACTTTGGGGTTTTCATTCAAATATAGATGGCATTAAGAATTTGATTGGTTCTTACCATCCCATGTGTTTCTCCATACAGGAAACATTTCTGAAACCTGCCAGTACAGTCACCCTTTGACAGTTTTATTTGTACAGAAGTGACAGGTTGTGTGATAGATAAGTGCCTGGTGGGGTGGCACTGCTGGTGCCTACCCTGTCTTTGCCACTTGATACACCATTGTAGGCTGTAGCCATTCATTCTTCTTTGGGTGGTACCATCACTATTTGTTCTCTCTATCTGGCTCCTGAGGGGATTTATGATCAATCAGAACTTAATGCCATCATTGAATAGTTACCTTCTCCCTTTTTGATTATGGGGGATTTTAATGGACGTAGTCCCCTCTGGAGTGGTGCTAATGTTGATGAGAGTGGTTGTTTTATAGAATATGTGGTTTTGTATCACAACCTATCTCTCTTCAGTAGTGATTCTTATACTTATTTTCATGCATTTAGTCAGTCTTTTGCTACTGTTGATCTTTCTATCTGCTCCCCCTTCACAGGTTCAACAGTAATTCATGGGGCATTTGTCATCTTCCTGTCATTTTGAGTGAGACTGGCCAATGGTCAGTGCTACCCAACTCATGTGCCTGGATGGAAGTTGGATCAGGCCTAGTGGCCCTCTTTCACTGCTCTCTCAGAACTTGGGACTGCCATTATCTGCAAGTCATCAATACATGACTGCATTACAGCAGGAACCGACTATTTTCCAGGCAACTGCTCAGTGTATTCCTAAAACCTCAGTATGTTTCCCACAGCATCCTCATTTTTGGTGGAATCCTGCCAATCACATGGCAAGGAAAGCTCAAAAATGTACTTGAGACACCGTTCATATGCTCAGCAAGTCAGTCATCAAAGTCTGAAGGAATCTTGGATTAAATACATCTCTAATATATCTTCTACCACCAGTTCCAAAGCCATGTGGAACAAAATTCAAAAAGTTAGTGGACAGTATATTTCTGTCTTCTTTTGATCTTGCTCTATGATGAAAAGGAAGTTGCTGATGCTCAGAGCATCACCTGTTCTCTTGGTAAAAGAGCTCTTCTTATGCATCTTACATTTATGCTTCATCCCCATTGCTTAGCCATCAAGACAACAGGCAGACTGATCATCTCTATGACTGTAATCACCCCTTTATGCCAGTGGAACTCAAACTTGCTTTTCATCAGTGTAGCAGGACATCAGTCAGACCCAATGACATTCATTACAAGATGCTGCTCTATTTCTCTCCTACCTCTCTTGCTATTTTGGTTGTTTTAACTGGATCTGGCAAGAGAATGTTTTTCTTGATGCTTGGAACTGTGATATTGTAATCCCTTTGCAATGTCTGGGAATGATCCTAAGATTTCTTCAAATTACTGTCCATTTTCTTTGATAAGCTGTCTATGTAAGATCTTGGAAAAGATGGTTAATGCTCATCTTGTTTGGTTCCTTGAATCAAACAACTTCCTTTCACCCACTCTGTGTGGGTTTTGACAACAGAGCTCCACCATGGACTACCTGATTTGACTTGAAACATCAGTCAAGGAAGTCTTTTTGAAGTGAAAATATCTTGTTTTTGTATTTTTTTTACCTTAAAAAACTTATGATACAACGTGGAGATATGGCACCCTCCAAGACCTCCACTCATTCAGGTTGCATGGCCATTTACCCATTTTTATTAAACATTTTTTAATGAACTGGCAATTCCAAGTCCATGTGGGATTGATACTTTCTTGTTCTTTCCCACAGGAACTTGGATTCCCACAGGGCTGTCTTGAGTGTTACACTTTTCATTATAAAGATTAATGCCATCAGTGGATAACTTCCCCTACAGTTGCAAATGGTCTCTGTGGTCTTTCAGGGAAGGTTCTATTCTTTCAGTTCACCTTCTCTGGGACCTAAACTTCTGCCCACGTATTTGCCATGTGTGGTGACCTGTGAAGATAAGGAGAGGATCCTGGTGATTGAGGGTCCAACCCTAACATACCACTTTGGCCTTGAATTCCTGTAGATGGGCAACCTTGGTTTGGGCCTTCTAGGGTTAGTTGGCTGGTTCACTTGGCCTAGAGTCAACCAAGTACCAGTGTTGGATGTTCTCAACAGCTGTTATGGACATTGTCTCTGGTGCTGGTGTTTGGGTATAGTGCTCACAAAAACCTGGCATTGCTGCAGTGTTCTTGTTTGGTATTGTCGTGCACCCCTCATTCGGTTCCATGGTAGGTGGGGTCAATGGGCACCAAAATATTTTTTTTTTATTATTATTATAGATCCTCCAAATAAAAACTTAAATAAAATAGTGAAAAAACAGTACATGGGTAAATGATCATGTTTTAAAGATTTTGAGCATAATCTTCAACGTCTGTAATACCTATACATCATTTTTTTTATATTGCATACTCTTTCAGACAAACCTTTATGGCAGTTGTCTCTCTTTTTCATTCAGAAGAGACTGTAGGACTTGCTGGCTCTCCAAAGTCAGTAAAGAAGCTTTGCTCTTTTGGAATGTTGGTGGAAATATCCACATCTCAACACAGTGAACTCCTCTTGCATTCAAAGGTGATTGGGGATATACCTATTGAGGTTACACCACATGCTACTTTGAACTTATCACAAGGAGTTATTGTTGAGAGGGATTTTAAGAACACTCCCAAGGTATAAATTTTTGCTGGTTTCTCCTCACAAGGAGTTTCTGCAGTGAGGCATATCTCTGCTTGCAGAAATAAAATTATGAAGCTGACCAATATCGTCATTCTCACATTTACATCACCAAGTCCACTTGCCACTATCAATGCAGTTTATTTCAATTGCAAGCCTGGCTATACATTCTAAACCCTCTCAGATGTTTCCAGTGTCAGCATTTTGGTCATTTTAAGACATTATGTCATGATTCCTTAATGTGTGCTCATTATGGTGGTGAAACAGACCCTCATCACATCAATTGCAATGGCTCTCACCTGTCCTTCTTTTGTTCTTGCCCTAAATGGTTGGAAGAAAAAGAGGTGCAGCATTTGAAAACAATTCAAAATGTTACTTACTCTGAGGCTCGAAAGTTGCTGTCCACCACTTCATATCTGATGTATACTGCTGCACTTTGTTCCACTACTACAGTGGGAGTGCAGATGAATTTCTCGGTGTCTCGAACCAAATTAAAAGTCTTTTGACCTCCATGGTTAAAAAAGTTGATGAATCAACTTCAACACTCATCTTTGTCCCTACCATACATTTCAGCAAACCCCGAGATCCACTTTTTTGGTTACTGGTATGGGCATTTTCTTGGTTACATCTTTTTCTACCACCCCAAGATGCAAAATGATCATTTGTTTATGTCCTCAGTTGCTTGAATCCTCTTCCAACAACAAAGACCTGCCCAATTGGTCCAGGGCAGGATCGATGGAGGTGTACAGACCTCCCTCAAATTAAAACAATAAAAAAAAAGATGTGGTCATAAACAGAAGGGATCTCCATCCAATTTACCGACACATAAATAAAAATGGCTATCCTGATACATTAGAACTGTTGAGGTTTTTGTACAAATATAGAAGACACTAAGGATTTGATTGATTCTAACCATCTAGTTTGTTCCTCCATTCAGGAAACATTTCTGAAACCTGCCAGTCTAGTCACCTTTTGGGTGTTTTTGTACAGAAATGACAGGCTGTGTGATGGAGGGGTGGCACGGTTGATTGATCAGCATGTGCCCACCATGTCTTTGTCACTCAACACACCCTTCGTGGCTGTAGCAGTCAGTGTTTCCTTGGGTCATACCATTACTGTTTTTTCTCTTTACCTGTCTCCTGAAGAGATTTATGATCAATTACACTTTGATGCTCTTATTGAACAGTTACTGTCTCCCTTTTTAATCCTGGAGGACTCTAATGGACCTCATCCCCTTTGGGGAAGTGTTGATATTGATGTGAGAGGTAAATCTGTAGAGCCTGTGCTCTCAGATCACAAGATTTCTCTTTTTGGTACTAGTTCCTGTACCTATTTTCATGCACCTAGTCTGTCATTACTGCTATTGATCTTTCAATTTGCTCCCCTTCACTATTCTTCCATTTTTCATGGAAGATTGACAGTAACCCACAAAACAGTGATAATTTTCCTATAATTTTGAGAGAGGCTGTGGTCAGTGCCACTCATCCTGTGTATCCTGATGGAAGGTGGATCAAGCTAACTGGCTCTCTTTCACTGATCTCTCAGAACTTGATTCTGCCATCATCTATAAGCCATCAGTAGACAACTGTGTGGTAGTTGTGACTGACTATATTATACAGGCAGCTGCTCAATATATTCCTATAACCTTGACAACTTTTCCATGGCAGGCTCAAAAATGGGCTTGGGACACTTTCTGTAGGTATACCACACACTCAAACCACATCGCATATCTTTTACAATCAGTCCAAAGTCATATGGAATTTGATTCAAAAGGTCAGTGGGCAGTATAATTCTGTCCCCCTATGAATCTTGCTCTCTGATGACCTGGAAGTAGCTGATACCTGGTGCAATACCTATACTCTCGGTGACAGCATTTGCCTGGTATCGAGTGGATCTGAGAGGAGAATGTCTTTCCTGATGCCTGGCTATTGTCCTACATTTCTCTAAGCCTGGGAAGGATCCCAAGATTCTTTTAAACTACCATTCAGTTGTTTTGATGAGCTATCTGTGTAAGACCTTGGAGAGGATTTTTAATGCTCATCTTGTTTGGTTTTTCAAATCAGACAACCTCCTCTTGCTCACCTAGTGTGGGTTCCAATGACTGTCCACCATCATGGACCACCTGATTTGATTTGAAACATGAATGAGAGGAGTCATTTCCAAACATCTTGTATTAACATTCATTGACCTTGAGAAATACATGAAGGTATGGCATTTTACAAGACCTCCACTTATAGGGGTTACATGCTTATTTTCCCATTTTTATTAATTTTTTTAATGGACAGGTGATTCCAAGTTCGTGTAGATTCGACACTTTTCAGTATGAAGTCTAATGCCATCACTGAACAACTTCTTCTTACTGTTGTAAACGGGCTCTATGTCAACGACTTTCAACATATCAGTTGTCGAATACGAGGTATATTGAGTGGTAGCTACAGACTGACCTCAGTCATTTACTGAAGTGCACCACAACAAACAGTGTCAACTCCTCTTTCTCCAAAACCATTTGCATGCACTCTTGTCATCAATGGGGTATTCACCTCATTCCTGAACACTGTGTTGGTGAAATGTTCCACCTGTGGTCCCTGAGATAAAGTTCTTAGGACTCACCTTTAATTGTAAGTTGACCTTTATGCCACGCATCAAGAAGCTACGAGTCCAATGTATAAGGGCACTGAACATCCTCTTGGGGAGTGGAGTGATGTTCCATGCTAAAGATATATCATGGTACTATTTGATCAAAATTAGAATTTGAGTCACTGGTCTATGGCTCTGCCAGGACCTCTGTCTAGAGATGTTGGACCCTGTTCATCATCAGGGGCTTTGGCTCTGCACAAAGGCATTCTACACTTTTCCAGTTCAGAGTTGGTACACTGAGTCTCTTGAACCTCCCCTATTCCTTTGCTATTTGCAACTGTCTTTACTTTATGCTTCAAAACTTCTATCAGTACCACAGCATCCCACCTATGGTCATGTTTTCTTTCCTTAGTGGGCCATGCTTTTTCAGAATAGATGGTCTGCCATTGTTTCTTTTGGCCTTCATATCCAGGCACAGTTGGATGAATTGGGTCTGCCCTTGGATAACATAGCTATATCCACTGATTAGCCTATTCCACCATGGTTAATTACCATCCCCAAGTTTGACCTTTCTTTGAGTCATCTGAAAAAGGTGGTTACTCCTAGTTGGAAGTATTGCCTTCTATTTGCCAAACGTCTTTTGAACCATCTTTCCATTTCCATTTATATGGATGGATTAAAATCATGTAACTATGTGGGCTCTGCTATGATATGTTGTGACTCAGTTGCTGCACACAGAATATCCTCTCTGTAGTTTCTGTGTTCACTGCTGAATTGTACACCATTTCTTTTATCCTGGATCACAGAGAAGCTATGCAGTTCAAATAATTGTATTGTTTATACTGACTCACCTAGCTCTCTGTTGGCCCTAGAATCACTTCACGTTAGTTCTCACCCTGTTCTCATTGGTATTCAAAACTGACTGACCCATTTCTTTCTATCATTTAATTCTATTTAGTTTTTCTGAATACCAGGCTATGTTGGTATTTTTGGGAACAAGTTTGCTAGCATTGCAGCTTAGTCTGTCTGCTTTGGTACTCTCACTGCTATGTCTGTCCCATACATGGACTACGGTCCTGTATTCAAGTCTAGGCTTCATGCCAGTTGGCATTTGACTTAAAGAGAGCAATGTGATAACAAGTTTTTCCGGATCAAGGCTTCTTGTTCTTCGGCCGTCTTGCTTCTATAAAGATTGAAAGGAGGAAGTTGTTCTGGCTAGGCTCAGCATTGGTCATAGTTTTCAACTGATCACTTTCTTTTATCTGGTACTAATGCACCAATGTGTGGTTTGTGAGACATTCAAATCACAGTAGCTCACATTTTACTGTCATGCCATCATTACAATTAAGAACAAAGTTATGTTTTAAATTTTTAATGGTCATTGGTCATTTTAATTCTATTTAAGATATTAATTTGAAAATTGGACAATGTTTTGTTGTAGTATGATTACTTTTTACATATTTTAATGTTTTTACTTTTTTTACACTAAACCAGCCAATCAACTTCAACTTTTCTTGGAGGGTAGACAGTGACTCACAGGGCAATCGTCATTTTAAGGAAGACTGACTGTGGTCAGTGCTACCCGACCTGCATTCATCACTGGAAGCTGGACAAGGCC
Organism: Carcinoscorpius rotundicauda; assembly: GCA_011833715.1. Taxonomy (NCBI): domain Eukaryota; kingdom Metazoa; phylum Arthropoda; class Merostomata; order Xiphosura; family Limulidae; genus Carcinoscorpius; species Carcinoscorpius rotundicauda. The sequence continues at coordinate 61,422,582 of CM022398.1, forward strand.
AGTTGGCTCTCTTTTATTGTTCTGTCGGAATTTGATCCTGCTATCTTCTGTATGGCATCAAGAGATGACTGAGTGGCAGCAGTGATTGACTGTAGTGTTTAGTGTATTCCTAAAACCTCAACACGTTTTCCACAGTATCCTCGTCCATGGTGGAGTTCTCCCTGTCAATGGCATGAAACACTCAAAATTGGACCTGGGATACCTTTCATAGTTATTGCACTTTTTCAAACCTCATAGTTATTCAGTGGGCTTGTGCCCTTGCTCAGTCGGTAAGATGTCAAAGCCAGAAAAAAATCTTGAATGAAGTTTACAGTTAGCATCTTCTACCACTAGTTCCAAAATCATATGGGACAAGATTCGGAATGTGAGTGAGCAGTATATTTCCTCCCCTCTTTTAATCTTCTTATTTGATAGCCAGGAAGTTGCTAATGCCCAGAGAATTGTCAAATGCTTTTCTTGTGCATCTGGCCACCTGATTCAGCTTGAAACATTCATCAGAAAAGCTTTTATCAAATGACATCTTGTTTCCATATTATTAGACTTTGAGAAGATTTAGGACACTGCATGGAGGTATGACATTTTACAAGACCATCACTTCTAGGGGTTGCATAGCCATTCACCCACTTTTATTCAAAACCTTTTAATGGACTGGTGATTACAAGTCCACGTGGGCTCAATGCTTTCCCATTCTTTATCACAGGAACTTGTTATCTCTTAGGGCTATGTCTTGAATGTTACACTTTTCAGTGTGAAGATTAATGCTGTCACTTTCCAGTTTCCTCCTACTGATGCAAACAGGGTTTATGTCAACTTCCACATCTCATTTCATTCATCAAGCATGAGGTTTATTGAGTTGTAGTTTTAGGCTGCTTTCAGTCATTTTTTGAAATAGACCACAGCAAACAGTTTTACCTTTTCTTTTTGTACAACCATTTTCATGCACTTTTGCCACCAGTGGTTTATTAACCTTGATCCTGAGCTCCATCTTGTATGTTTATCATGTGCTCCCTGAAGCAAAGTCCTTTGGGCTTGTCTATTGCCATAAACTGACCTTCATTACACACATCAAGTAGCTAAGCATCAAGTATACAAGGGCACTGAACATCCTCCATGTTCTCTTTTCCACCTCTTGGAGAGCTGAATGATGTTCTGTGCTAAAGATTTATCATGCCCTAATTCGATCCAAACTGGAATATAAGTCTGTGGTATATAATTCTGCCAGTACTTCAGCCTTGAAGATGTTGGACTCCCTTCACCATCTGGGGCTTTGGCTCTGTGGAGGGCTTTCCACACTTCTCCAATCCAGAGTTTATACACCGAGTCTCATGAATTTCCTCTTCAACTTGGCCCCCTTGCATTTCTCTTTACTGTATGCTTCAAAACTCTGACCCCCACTTCAACATCCCACCTGGTGTTTGTTTTCTCTTCTCAGCGAGTTATACTTTTTCAGAATAGACCGTCTGAACTGGCTGAATTGGCTCTGGCCTGGGATAATGTTGCTGTCTCCAATGGTCAGCTTATCCCACCATTGCTTATTATTATCTCTATGTGTGACCTTACTTTGAGTTATTTGAGGAAGGTGGATACTCCTGATTGGAAGTACTGTATTCTGTTCACCAAACATATTTTGAACTATCCTTCCATTCCCATTTATATAGATGTTTTGAAATTATGCGACTCTGTAGGCTCTGCCATGGTTTGTTGTGGTTAGATAGTTGCACACAGAATCCCCTTTACAGTTTGTGTGTTTACTGCCAAGTTGTATGCTATTTCTCATGCCCTGGATCTCATGGAATCTATATAGTATACCAGTTGTATTATTTATACCAACTCTCTTAGCTCTCTACTGACTCTGGGTCTTATTTTTCATTCTTACCCTCTTTTTGTTGATATTCAAAACCAACTGGCCCATTTTCCTTTATCTTCTGTTTCTATGGTATTTGCAGAAATGAGCTCACTGAAACAGTAGCTAAATCTGCCTGCTCTGATGCTATTATTGTCATGCCTGCCCCATTTATGGTCCTGACAAGGCTATGCATTGGTCACAGTTTAACCTATTTTTTATTTTATGTAGAACTGATCTGCTAGTATGTGGGGCCTTTGTGATATTCAGATCACAATTGCTCACCTTTAACTTTCATGCAACCTTTACAAACTCGGTAGCAGCACCATTTTAGAAATGTGTTTTCTGCAGGTTTACCCTTGATATTGTATGTTGTCTTTGATGATGGTGACACTGTCCATCTTGATTACATTTTTAGCTTTTTATGGGCCATTGGCCTTTTTATGTATCTTTTACTTACATTTTTATCAGCTACTTGGACATTGTTTAGCTTTTAACTTGCTTTTCTTTTACATTTTATCATATTTTAGTTGCAACTTTTTTTTACCAGATGTTTGGCACAGATAGCCAAGCTGGTTTGCACTAATACACACCAAGCAACTAATTGATCCTTTAATGTTGTTCTTGCCAACCCATAGAGTGGAATTTAATAAATGATTAATCATCAGACATTTTAATTAGTTACATTCAGATAATCAGTTACTCTCACATGAGACTTAAATGCTTGGAATAAGTTGAGAGAGTAATAATTAGAAACAGTAATTTTGATCATATTAGTTTTATGAATGAACAATTTAATTGTCATTTAGATTAATCAATTACTTGACATGACACTAATTGATGCTCATAAGTAATACATTGATGTTGATTAATTGGTTTAGTCTCCTACCTCTACCATCAAGTCAAGTCAAATTTAAACTTTAACTCCTCTCTTTGTCTTTCAGGAGATTATTAATAGGAACTGTTATAATGTGTCATGCAACAAAGAAAGTTATATCTATTGTATATAATCCAAAGAATTAATTGTAGAGCATCTTAATTGGTACTCAAATTATTTTCAGCTCATCTAAAACTAAAATAGTTCATTAAAAAGACAGGAAGATGGAAGTCTTGCTAACTTATCTCAAAGTTGGTTTCATACCACTGTTATCTTTGAAAGTATTATGCATATTTATCTTGTAATATTATTGTATCTATTCCAATCTCATTTTTGTTCTGCATATGTGCAAATTTCACATAAAACTTGTTTGAAAAATTTATTAAGTTGATATCATTTTAAAGCAGTTTTTGCTCCCTTGTTTCCAAATATCTTTTACTGCCAGAATAGGACATTGTTCAATGCAAAAGGTGAAGTGTATTAATGTTAGGACTATATCAGACAGGTCTGTTAGATAAAAGGAGGTTCATCAAAATATTGACTAGAGTAATATTAAATAATCTGTCTAACTAAGTTGATACAAAAGGAAGTAATGAGACATGATGCTGATTGTCAGGTGAAATGAAAAATCTTTATTGGAAAAGTTAAACTCTGTTTGTGCTTTCTGTTGCTTACATGGAGCATTCACCTTTACTGAATTCTTTGTGTTCAGCTGTTCTGAGAAATATCCTCTCCAGGAAGTAATAGTTTTTACCTATTTCTGAGAACAAAGGTAGCTTTAGAATGAAATCAACAGCTTATTCAATCCATTTTATGTAAAACCTGCTCAGATACTAAAAGGTGAATAAATGCAGAATAAATACTGTAATTTGAGTTAAAACAAAAAGATAAACACATGGTGTGTTCAAATACCACATCACATTCCTGATTGTGAATCTTCTACTAGTGATTTTTAAAGGGCATACATTTTGTTTGGGAAAACAAAATGATAACCATAATAGAGCTCCTCAACAGCTGCAATCAAATCTTGTTCTGTTGGTAAATCTCTACATTTTTCACCTATGGTTAAATTCATAATTCATCAGTATAATTAACAAAGTTACTCTGTACAAGTAGAGATTTTATTAAGTGTGAGATGGTATTCAGGAAAATAAACAAAAAACTAGTTTATGTCAAAATTACATGTAATTGTTCACCCCTATGGAGATTTTATTTGAGTACAACCCCTAAAAATTGATATGATGAGAAAAATTATGGGTAATGATATTAATAGAAAGCAATATTTCTTTGGATCCCTATGCTGGTATTTTTAGAACCGACATGTTTTCACTGGAGGAGAAAATGGTCTTGGAAGTGGGGGGCATGATAGAGGTTTTTTGAAGTTATTGACATTGCAAATCCATAAATCAAAAGATAAAAAAATTGCAAGCAGTACGAGTAGAGAACCCAAACTGCAGATTTTGGAAAAGTCCATATACAGCAAAATATTTCTTCAGATGTGGTAGAAGCCTGACAATTAATGGGTTTAAAAAGGAGAATGGGTGAGTATAGATCATGGTTGGATGTGAAAAAATAATATTCCTGCATGCAGTTTGATGTAGGATGGTAGGAGAAAATGGGTTAGCCTAGATGAGTGGTTGGGGTGGCACTTCATTATTTATTTACCATCTCTGAATCACTTCAAAGACATTCTCAAGTTCACTATAGAGTCATACTTAGCTCTTCATTGGGTTTTTACTCCAGGCTTATGGATGATGAAGGTCAGTATGTTGGATGCATGTCTCCACATTTGATGCATTCATACAGTATCTTTATTGGTTCATCACAGGTGTGTGTTTCAGTTTTGGACACTTTTGTTCACGCTAATTTCAGCTTTCTATGTGTTTTGTCAAGTGGTTCACCTGTTTCATTCCAGGAACCTTCATTTCCATCCATATATGGATGACTGGCAGTTTGGGTTTGCTTGACAGAGTAGAAAAGAAGTCTTTTCTCACACTCACATTTTGGGATGTTTTTTCAACTTGCTCCTCAGTTGGGCTTAACCTTTTCCAGCTTGGTCAAAGTTTGTGGAATGTCTTTTTTGTAGCATTTTATCCTCTCCTGCATGAGAGGTTCTCTCTTTATTTGGGCATGTGAGTGTCTCTAGAAGCTTTTATCAACTTGTTTGCACTAATTTGTCATTTTCAGTGGTTTTCAATTGACTAGTGGATCCTTTTCTGGGATTCTGCAGAATTTCCTTTCCCCTCCCTTACACATCAAGTTTAGCTGGTGATTGAATTGGGACAGTACTGTTAGTGGTGTTATTCTTCCCCCTCTTCATCCAGAATGTCATATTTTTACATTTTGTTTTTTATATTTGGCTGTTCAGGCTCCTTTAAGGAGATACTTTTCCTGAGTCATCATTCCATACTAACCCCTTGGAAATTCTTGCTGTTTGTTGAGCTTTACTTTACTTTCTGCAGGCTTTTCAGGGCCAGTTGCTGATGGTAAAATCCATCAGTTTTACAGTAGTCTTGCACATCACAAGGCAAGGGGGCACTTGGTTGACAGACTTCTGTCTTTATACATTGGATATTCTGTATTGGGACCCATAGTAAAACATCACTATTGGTGTGTCATGCTCATTACAATTTTAACAATCTAAGAAGGATAAAAAAATTGTATTCTTGGTATTAATTCTAAGGTTTTCGTTGTTTAGAAAAAATGTGCACTAGTTAAAGTTTAAGAGGTTGGAAATTCTAATATTTTGTATTTTCTCTTTTTTTAGATTGCAATCTTCAGATAAACATGTGACTTGCTGTTGTGATCATGGAAGTATTAAACACCAAAGTTGAACCCTTGCCAGAGGAGGTACAGAGTGACTTGTTAGATCTCAAACTGGTGAAAAGTGAAGAAACTGTTAAAACATCACCAGAACGTAAGCTCTGACTTATAAAAATTTAACTTTATCATTTTCTTGCTAAAATGCTTTTCATTTTTGTTATTGACCAAATTATTCACTTAATCTAGCAATATTCCAAAATTTTCATTTCATTAGAAATAAGTATTACAAAATAAAACCAGTTCTCTTTTTTTTGGACATACAACAATAATATTGGAACCTTACAAGTTCCAAGTCTGTTTTTAAATGCCTGCAGCACTACATTATTTGCCTTAAGCCTGGAAAATGCTAAATTATATAATCTAGAGTTGAATATCTAGGGCATGAATGATGCTGAAAATCTAAATCTAACCAGTGGTAAAGTGAAAGTCATTATCTGAGCTCAACAACTGACATAAGTAACATAAATTCGAACTTTTCTTTAAATGGTCCAATATTATTCTAGATTTTTGCCAAATATGTAGGAATTTCAAAAGTAATCAGCAGAAAAGGTGTGAATATTTTAGTAATCAGTGAAGAAGTTCTAATACACCAAAATTTTAAACAGAATTTAAAATTTCTTTAAGTAAATGTTTATGACATCACAACATAATGGTAATCATGCTATATACTAATATAGACACAACTGATTCAGGCATATTATTTTTAAATGCAACTTCAGCAATAATTTAAAAGAAAAATAATACTAATGAGATGTTTGGATGTTTTGAGAAGCTTTGGTACAACCAACTTAAAACTAAATTGTACAGGGCCTGCACTTTTACAAAAAGCAATAATGTGGACAATTTTTGCAAGTTATTCAATAATATTCTTCTAGAAGGCCCTCAGTTGAAAAATGTTCCATTTTCAAAGCAGCATAGGGTTTGAGACCTGTTACTTAACAAAAAGTACTTTTTTTTTAACAATATGCGAGTTTCTGGAACAGCAGAATGTGCTTTGATATGTTATTGAGACTGACCAGTTTCTTTAGTTTGAAAGTTCTGAACACTTTTAGAAAGTTCTCTCCATTAACTTTTTCTAACCTTGTATCCACAATGTAATCATAAGAGTTTCCATGCTATAACTTTTAATCTTATGTAAATTTTCATGAAATTTGGCAAGCTTTTTCTAAGCATTATCTTAGTGAAAAGGCCAGTTACATTGCAATAATTGTAGGACATTTTTTGTTCTTATTATTGTTCTATGTTATGAGTTAAATTCTTTAGAAAAGTAAGTGGTTACTTAACTGTTTTTACTAAAGGTTTATTTGTAAATATAGAGTAGAGTATTGACTGCTCTAAGTGCAAATGTATTTTCATTTCAAAATTAAAAATACTTTTTTTTCTTAAAAGTTTGCAAGTTCCCTTGCATAGCTTCTAAAATATAAAACTTTTCTTTTCATTTAAATTTTATCTGATATTGCCTCTAAATCTGTGTGGACTCATCAGTTTGACCATTGTACAAAAATAGAAAGTAAGTCTAAATTATCCCTTTTTTTTTTCTAGAATGACTACAAATTATAATGGGAAAATACATTTATTTATCATAAGTAGCTCAAGGCTTGCAACAGTTCACATTATGTTTTTACTTAATTTGATTGTCCTTTCAAATGGGGCCCAGTATGGCCAAGCGTGTTAAGGCGTGTGACTTGTAATCTGAGGATTGAGAGTTCGCATCCCCATCTCAGCAAACATGCTCCCCCTTTCAGCCATAGGGGCATTATAATGTGACATTCAATCCCACTATTCGTTGGTAAAAGAGTAGCCTAAGAGTTGGCAGTGGATGGTGATGATTGGCTGCCTTCCCTCTAGTCTTACACTACTAAATTAGGGACGGCTAGCACAGATAGCCCTCGAGTATCTTTGTGCAAAATTCAAAAACAAACAAACAAAACTTTCAAATGTGTAATTAATAATCCTGCCCAAAAAAAAGGCTGTAAATTTCTTGAGGAATGCATAACTCAGTATACCATATTGAATGATGCAATGCACAAGCATTCATAGGGAAGAATTATTACTATCTTTGCATTATCTTGCATAAAAAATCTAACCTTATAAAACCTAATAAGCTTCTAATTTTTACATTTTAGTTACTGTTATGATGATAAATGTAAAATAGGCACATTAAACAAGAAATATATTAAATTTACTTTTTTGTAATGATGGTACTAGTACACTAAATTTTATATCTGAGAATACAGATAATAGCATGCATAAAGTGAACAATGTCCTATAACTATTATAATTAACTGGCTTTCTAACCAAAGTATAAGAGCCTTAAAATAATCTTATGAGGTACTCAGTCTGAACACCACTAAAAAAAAACTTTGAAAATGAAAAAAAACAAATGCTATTCTTTGTGACCAGCATTGACATTTAGTCTCTTCTCACTAATATCTGGCTTGAAAAACAGTTGAAGTTGTTATTAAATAGTTTTTCCAACTCAAAAGTTCTTTGCATTTAAACTTTAATTAATAAAATTTATTTGAATGGCTTCTTAAATTGTTCCTCTAGGACAGTCACTTCATTTTTAATTGTAACTTTTATAATCAGACAGACAGAGTGGCAATGTAAACACCTCTAGGTCCAACTCTTGCAAATACTTTTTTTTTCTGTTATTACAAACATTAATGGCTGTATAATTGTTCTCTTTATTAGAAGCCAGGATCATATAGAAGGTACTCAAGATGATACTTTTCAACTCTTTCAGAACATCCATGTACAAATTTTACTCCTTCAGGCATACCTTTGTTCTGAATCTTCTAAACAGAGCATGTAGTACCTGTTCTGAGTTGTTTTGCCTTTATTTAAAAATTAATAACATGTTACAAAGTAAGTTATTCCCTTTATTCCTCACACTCCATCACATGAACATTTTTAACAAATAAAATAGATGCCCCCCCATCTCGCTAGTACAGTGGTAAGTCTAGAGATTTATAATGCTAAAATCAGGAGTTCAGTTATTCTTGGTGGGCTCAGAAGATAGCCCAATGTGGCTTTGCTATAAAAGAAAACACAAAAACAGATAAAATAGAAATTACCTAAAAGCTACACACACACACTTTCAACTTTTGAAATATCCAGTAGTTCTTATCACTGCTTTCATGGACAAACATTTTAAATTCAAATAATGATGGAGATATATTATCCACATATTAAGCTATGTGTAGTATCTAAGTCAACATTTAGAACCAAAAACTTCTTTAAAGTAAAAGACTATCCATACCTGTGCATCATGGGTCATGACATAAATACATTTGTGTCAGTTGTAAAACTACTTTCATTGGTAAAGCTACATGTCACAAGTTTGTGTACATTAGAACATGGTCATGTCAGCTACAGCAGCTATGAGAATAACAACAACTTCACACTTTTGGAAAACCTTAAAATTCTCAACTCCAGAACCACAGGTTACAACCTCTACTAAAGAAAGCCTCACCAGAATTAAATTACAACAACTTCTCCATTAATTTAATAATTTCCACATTCTCAGGGTTGTTTTTTCTGCTTTTTGTTTGATTGTTATTACATTTATTAGTATATTAAAGAAAGTGTTTATACTTTTATTTAACCCTATTTTAACAGTGTTTAATAACACTCTCAACATGGACAAGTCATAGGGTATCACAAGTATTTAGAGAATTACATTCAAAATTTAATTAAACTAATTTATTATCATACTACATAAATAAACTTGGCATAAAAGCACAGTTAATAAATCAGTTTTTAAAATTGTAGAAGTTCTTAATAGTGTTAGGAAGTATCTTTTTAAAATCCTCATTCTTAATTTAATGTAAGAATTGTGGTATTTGAACTTTAGATATTCCCTCTCCTCTAATTTATTTACCACTTCCTCTCAAAAGTATGGAATTTAATTTGAATTATTCATTATAATTTTGTTATCACTCAGGCAAAGCACAAGTATATGGTTGCAAAGCCATAAAATAGAAAGTCAGACACCTGTTACAACCTCTCTTTCACAAATTGCCAATAGTTCTGATGTTTTATACTATATTATTTATGACCAATAGGGATAAAAGGTTTTAATATATTAAATGATGTATTAAATTATGTTGATTTCTGTACAACATATTGTATATTTCTTCTCCCACTTTCAAATGTATTCTCACAAGAATCACATTGCTGAGCTTGGTTAAATTTTTAAAGGCTACAATCACAAAGCCAAAAAATGTGTGACAGTTATAGAAGATTGTTTTACATGTTTTGTTAATCTATATTCTTAGGTGCATTATTTGATTAAATAAAAAAAAATTTAGTGTAATAGTATCAGTAGTATAAAAAAGTAGGCTAAAGATTCATCAATAGTCAACATAAAGAAGGAAAGACTCAGGTGTTATATTTCTTGTTTTTGATTTCTATATTTATTATAATAAAAGTAACTAAAATATAAAAATTAGAATGTTATTAGTTTAGGTATCGTAAATTCCGACATATAAGTCGACGTGGCGTATAAGTCGAGGTTTATAAGTTTGGCCTAAAAAGCCTGATTTTGACATGTACCTGCCGTATAAGTCGACCCCCTTCTCTGGCTCAAATCGCTTGGTCGGAATATTTCAGTCGGCATCAGAGGTGAGGCGTAGCTAAGGAAATGGTATTCAGTAATCAACTGTGTCATTTTCGCTGACTCATTCTTGTGCTTCGCCGCACTTTCATTCACGTGAAAAAGAATGGATGGACGATAGTGGATGTGTCAAATGGATTAATGAAGGGTGGGCCCGTTGGCCAGGTGCCATGCTTAAACCCAAATCGTTGTTAGTGTGGGACATGTTCAAGTCATATTTAACAGATACTACGAAAAAAACATTAAAATCGAAAAAACAGATATGAGGAATGGGACTTTGTGTTTGATCGATCTCATGTTGAGTAGGTTTACTAGTATTTTACTATTTTATAAATAAATACCTATATGTCATGTCATATATATTTGATTTGCAATGGTTTTCTCGAATCTGAATTTACTAGAATTCATGTCATGAAAAACGTCACTGCTGTATAAGTTGAGGGTGGATTTTTAAACTTGAAATTTGGTGTCAAATTTTTGACTTATATGCCGGAATTTACAGTCAGAAATTCTTCACAAGGTATGTTCAGGAGTAGTTCATGTGTTACACAATTCAATAGGGTGACATGAACCTACATGTTTGCGAAGTGATTTGCAACTTATATAGTGGGATTATTAGTTAGACAAGGCTCAAAGGGCAAGAGAACTTAAGTAGATAAAGATGTTTACTATTTCTAGTTTTGAAATAGTCCCTACCCATCCATATGTTAAGGATATTGTGTCTAAACAATGTTATAATACTAATGATGAGTTGAAGGCACCTGTTACTGTAGTATTCGGAACAATAACCCCTGCTGTGTTGAAGAAAATGTCTCGCAGAACATGGCATTGCATAATATTATGCAGCAAGAATGAAGGACAGAATACAGATACACTGGATGCATAAGATATATGGATGGGTAGGGACTTATGGGCCACCCTGTAGTAAGAAGAAAAGGTGATTTAGATTTCTTTTTTTCTTTCAATTAGTAGTTATCAGGTAAATTAAATTGACTAAATCTTACAAAGTTGTCTTAGAGAAAATAACAGATAATGTACAAGTTTTAATTGAAAAAAAATACAGATATTTATGTAAGGGGTTTTATTGTGTGTATGAAAGTGAAATTTCAGAGTTTTCAGATGAAGAAAAGTACTTTTGATTTTAACATTGAAATCACTTTGGACTCAGAGCAGTCAACACTGACTACATACACTGCTGGCCAAAATCTTAAGGCCAATGAACTTAAAGAAAAAATATGTATTTTGCATTGTCAGACTCAACTGCTTATTTGGGTAGAGCTTTGAAAGATGAAAATAAGAAGAAAAGGGAAAATAAAAAAAACATTTTTATCATTTAAAAGGGAAAATGTGAACAATATGAAATTAGCCTAAATACTAGCTGGTCAAAAGTTTAAGACCATACCAAAAAGAAGTCCTGAACAGGGTGGGAAATGCCCAACAAAAAGCCTTAGTAGTGATTTGCAAGGTCATCATTGCAAATAACTGCAAACATTTGCTTTGACAGGGTCGATATAAATGTTTGCAGAAGGGTGGCTGGAATGTTATTCCAAAGTTCATGCACTGTTTGGAATTGATGTCCATTTTTATAGACTTCCCTTGCCATCCACTTCCAAACATATTCAGTGGGGTTCAGTTCAGACAAACAAGCTGGATTGTCCAAAAGAATCACATTTTTTGCCATGGAAAAGTCCTTTGTCCTGCAGGCATTGTGGACTGCAGGGTTGTCCTACTGAAGGATCCAGTAATTTCCACACAAGCGAGGGCTTTCAGTCAAGAATGATGCTCTCTCCAACATATCAATGTAGCCAGCTTCTGTTTGACACCCCTATATAACCTGAAGTTCCATTGTTCCATGAAAGGAGAAAGCATCCCAGATCATGATGGAACCTCCTTCACTGTGCCATGTAGAAAATATCTCCAGTGGGATATCTTTATCATGCCAAGTAACATTGAAAGCCATCTGGACCATCCAGATTAAATTTTTTCTCATCAGAGAACAAAACCTTCATCCAATTTCCTACATCCCATGTTTGGTGCTTCTCAGCAAAGTTTAACCGAGCTGTTTCATGGTGTGGAAGGAGGTGTGGCATTTGGAACATTTACTTTTTTAAAGCCTTTTTCTCATATGCTGTCTTATTGTTTTTGAGCTGAATTTTGCATCCATAAGGGCCTTAATCTGGTCCAACAATTGGCTGGTGTTTTGCCAGACAACCCATCGATTCATCCTGCTTAATGACGGCAAAATTTTCTTGGGCCGACTATTTGAAATTCTCATTTCATATCCCTCAGGGTCTTTTAAGAAATTTAAAACAGAAGTTTTACTATGCCCAGTCTCACCAGTAATGGCACATTGAGAAAGACCTTGCTTTTGCAGCTCGAGAATTCTGCCACGTTGAAACTCTGTCAATTTTTAGACTTTGCCATGTTTTTACTTAATGTAACACAGGAGATGTCAGTGGGAGATGTTGACAATGCTAATGCTTGAACACAAATGACTAAATTTTGTTACGCATTTACTGATTAATACTTTGTTCTGTGTGATCTTAAACTTTTGACCAGCTAGTATTTAGGCTAATTTCATAGTGTTCACATTTTCCCTATTAAATGAAAAAAAAAAATTTCACCCTTTTCTTATTTTCATATTTCGAAGCTCTACTCAAATAAGTGGTTCTAACAATGCAAGATGCATATTTTTTCTTCATGTTCATTGACCAGCTGTGTATATTGATGAAGATAGATTAGTAAAAATACTTAATGAGAAAATCTGATTTTTGAATGTAAAAGCCTCATAATGTTTAAAGAAATCTTTGAAAAAATTTTTGGAGACACACAAAACGTATTAAAATTTATGATATGGAAATTTTAAAGGTCAGTTTGAGGCCAAGAATCAGCTGAGTCTGTAGTGAGAGTTAAATGTGTATGCCACACATTTTATTGTACATTCCATTACCTTGTTGCCATTTAAGTCATTTTTTTCTACATGTGCGATTCAGTACAAAAATTATTTGCTCAATAGTTTTCTTTTGTTGTTAGAATATTGTGAACTAACTTTTTGAGGTTTTAATGTTGATGATGATTGAATTTGAAAAAAAATTCAAGTGTAATCAAAAATGCTTTTTGGTATTACTGTGTTTTTAGTATGTATTATGAAGTTTTTTCACCTGATGAACCAGATAGTACTCTAGGAACAATGTAACATGAAACATAATTTGAAAAGTTAAGAATAATTAGATTTATAGTTTATAAAGAATAATTAGTTTTATAGTTTATAAAGAATAATTGTATTTCTGTTGGATGTGTAAATGTTATAATAAAGAACCTCAGATGGAGATATTTGACAGTCTGTGAAAGAGTGAATGTGGCAGATGGATGTTACAAATTGTTCTGACCCTCTAGTTTATGTATCTGTAAACAAAGAAGGTTGTAGGTGATAAAACTAATGCTATAGTAATATCTTCTCAGCCATTTTTCATGTATTACTATGTCATCTGATTTTGTTGTTTTTAAATTATTTTAAAGAGGTGGGTTGTGTCTTTAGTCTGCTCAATATTTCATATTTTAAGACTGAAATACAGTTTAGTTTCTATACTTGGTAAGTTATAATGGAATTCTGTGGTTTTAATACAGTAATTTGTTTTTGTTATTCAAATGTGTATATATATAACCTAACAAGAATTTTTACACTCTCCATTTGTGAAATTTGAGGCATGGCAAGCTTTGAGAAACACCAATCAAATACAAAGATCATAACAAGAAAAGATAAGTGTTTGCTTTTTGATAAAAAGTATGAAAAAATGAACTTTAAACTCCAAATAAATATAAAAGAATAAATTATTTTCAAACCTATATTTCACCTTTTTGGTTTTTTGGGGGTTAGCATACATAACAAGCTGAAGAAACTGCAAAGGAAAAACATTGATTTAAATAAAAAATATATTTTTTCATATTTATCTGTAGCGAAAGGTCATTTTTTCTAAACTTTTATCAAAGTGTGTAGATCCCTCCCATGTGCACTACAAATTTTGAAAGTCAACAAAATATTGTTTGCTTTACTTTTTCATTTAATAACTTGCTTGTAAATACTAGTAATCTGGACATATATAATGCTTATTAATTGAAATGTGATTATTCTTTACAAACCACAGCAAAGACAGGCTTCTTTGTAAAAACTAAAAGTCAGTTACATATTATTGGATACAGTAACACACACACACACACACACACATGTATGTATGATGTTATGAGATCTAAACATTTGTGTTTTTTCATGTTATAATCTGTAGTTATCCGAGAACAAAAACAGCATAGGTTATATTTATATCTCAATTTTTTAAGGTGGTTACAAGGTTTTGTTGAATTGACAGATCCCCTTCAGTTAGTGTAGAGAAAGTAACAGATAAAATATAAAGGTTTACTGAAAACAAACATTTGAAATATGTTTAGGAGGTTTTCGAGGTTACACAAATATACATATAAGATTTTTGGAACAAAGTATAAATTTTTCAAGCATGACATGAAAATCACTTCACTTGGACTTGTAATAAAACATACTTGATATTTTTACAAACAAATTAATTAATCTGAAATTTTGTATACAGAAGATATGAAATAATTACTAAAAGTCTACCAAATTTTGTGAAGATGCACCTACTTCATTAAAATTTATAGTATAAATACTTACTGTGTGCAAATGTTTATACAAACCTGTGTATTTTATACTGAACCCATTGCAATATGGGTCAATGGCTCTTACCACATAGTTAGAAATCCAGAAAAATTGTGATAGTTATAAGATAATGTCTGCCCTTTATATGTTAATATTCCATAATCCCAGTGCATTATATAATTAAATACAAAATTATTTAATGTAGTAGTGCCATTAGTTAAAAAACAAATAGGATTAAGTTTCATCAATGATCAACAACAATAACAAAAAAAACTTGGGAAAATGTTATATTTCTTGTTTTTTATGTATTTTCTTTATTATTATAATTAAAATTTAGATATTAGAAACTTTTTGGGAAAGATGAAGAAAAATTTTTTTCCAAGGGTTATTCTTGTGAACAGCTTGCTTGTAGCTCATGCATTGTATAATTCGATAGGGTAACATGAGTTGCATTTTTATGAGCGAATTAGAAGTTGTGTGGAAGGAATATTAAATAGGCAGCATGCAAAGGACGATAAAACAGTAAAATTTTGTAAAAACAGACATATACTGTTACTTGTTTTTAAACTAGTTAAAATAAAGAATATTACTTTCTTGTTATAAAGTGACATTTTTCTGTAAAGAAGAAAAGGGTAATTTATATCTATCTCTTAATCTTTTTATGGTGGTTACAAACTCAGTCAGTTTAACCAATGCTGTATATGGTTAGGGTAAAGGAAATAAAAGATTAATTTTCTGTAAAACTTTATATTTTTAATTTATTCAGGAAGATTTAGAGGTGATGCAAATGAAATTTGATAAAGAAAAGTATTTTTGATCTCAGTATAAAAAATCATTTTGCACTTGGAGTAATATTGAACTATAATAATAAAAATTCTGATATTTTTTGTCTAAAAAGACTTGTAGTGCTTGCAATGATTTTTGAAGATTTACAAAAATGATAAAAGTTATAGTATGGAAATGTTAAAGATCAATTTGGGGTCAGGAATTAGGTGAAATTATTTGAGCCTGTACTCGATAGTTAAATTTTGAATGTAACTGTGAAAAGTTGTGATGTGCATTTTAACCTAGCTGTAACAAGAGGGTTTAAGAGTGGTACTGCTCAATCATCTTATGTGAAGAAAAAATGGTTTTCAGGATTTTTATTGATAACTGAACTTTCAGTTACTATGAGACTGTTACATTCATTTGAAAAAAAAAGTCAAGACAACTACAGATGGAGATTACCAGAATTTCTCATATTGAATACCTTTGCTAGTTGTAGTTGATAATGTAGTTAATATGAGTGTCTGTGTTATGATGCCGTGGTGCTTGGATCTTTTTGTTATTTAGAATAACTGTCCTTAATAAGTAAAGCTTTTATTTTGGTTATATTCAAATAAAAAATACATTTTATGTAGGAATACAGAAGTGTTTTTTCTAGGTATATATTTAGCCAGATTTTTGTTTCATTGAATATGTCCACAGCATTCATGATACATAATCTCAACATTAAAACTTGATTCAAAGAAAGTGTAATCCAGTTTTTCCAATCAAAGTAAGAACAACCAACTTTTATTCAAATAATATAGAAAATTTATTAACACTTTCAGATGTGTTAATTTTCAAGAAGTTTACTCATTCTGGTATTTGTAAACCTTGAGACTCATTTCAAGATCAATCTCAGAAATTAGATATAAAAATCCTGCTTTATAATGGAATTAAATTGTTATTCACCAGTATTTGTGGATTGAACTGTCCTAGAGATAATATGATTTTGTTTGACTGTTTATTGTATTATAAAAGTGTATTTATTGTATTATAAAATATTTGAACTTCCGTATTGATGATAAGTTATTATCCATGATGACAAGAAAACCCACTTATAGAGAAAATTATATTTGCAAAAATGGCTAGTATGAGTAGAGAAAGCACTATGTAAAGGAGCAAACAACATTTCGACTTTCTTTGGTCACTGTCAAGTTCACAAAGAAAGAAAGAGGTAACTGACCAATAGTTGACCACATGTTTGAAGGCAGTTGTGTAATTGAGTGTAGGAATGTAGAGGGTGTGCTTAGATGTTGGATAAATTTATTAATATAGGTATAAAAGGTGTTCCTTTGTATTGGTTTATTTTGGGCTTGAGTTATTGTATAAGTAAGGCTTCTTTAATTTTGCATTTGTTTATGTTTGTTTCTTTATTTAGTATTTACATGTTTTTTGTGGTTATGTTGTCTTTTATTTAATTTGCAGTGTTCGTAAATGTGTGAAGGTGACAATTGTGTTCTTTGAATCTGGTTTCTATTTTTCTACTTGTTTCTCCAATATAAAAATTGTGGCAGTTATCATATTGTATTTTATAAATAATGTTGGTGTTGTGTTTGTGAGTGTTGTTTTTACATAGTATAGACCTCAGTTTTATGCCTGGTTTTTGAATAAATTGGGTATTAACTGGAATGTCATATTTTGTCACTAGTTTTTCCCAAATGTTGGTTATTTTCTTGCTGATGTCGGGAATATGTGGTATGCAGCAGGATTTAGTTTAGTGATATTTTAAATTGAGAGATATATTTACTTTTGTTAGTTGATTTTGCTTTTTATCTAGGTGTGTACATATGACGTTTTCCATGGTTTGTGGAGGAAACTTGTTGATGTTGGTGAAGTATTGTTTTATTTTGTCTAATTCATCAATTTTAGATGATAATTGAAAATGTTGACAAAGGAGAAACAGAAAAAGATAATTTATTATCAGAACAAAGGAACAGTGTGATTACTCTCTCATGTTTTGAACATCCAAGTGAAGTATCTCCTTTTATTTAGTCAGTATATTATTATTCCAGACTCAAATGTAGATTAAAAGAAGTATTGTTTAAAATTATAGAACTCACTCAATTACATACAAGAAATCCATTTATGTTTGTTTATAAGTATTGCACATTAGGATTTGTTTTAAATGGTAGTATTATCTGACTTAAGATGTGTTGGTTTTGTGAATTGTATCAAATAAACCAGCTCAGTACTAGCACCTGTATGGAGTTTTAACAAGTCCAGTTTTAGTAGACTAAAAGTTTTTATTTTAAGATATTTTTATTTTATCTAACTTTATAAATTTATAAACCTGATTAAACACACTGTTAATGTGTTGTGAGCACATTCTATAAAATAATCTCATTAAGGAGAGTAAAGTTGACAGAAAGATTGTCACAGAAAATCCAGAGAGCAATAGGTTGATTGAAGCAGATTGCCAAGCGACACTGAATTGTGTTGTGTTTAGCACTGAAGTCTAGCAGCCAGTGTGCTAGAGAAAACTGTACAGAGGGATGAAAGAAAATGTATACATTTTGGTTAAACAAAATAATAATAGAAAGAGAAGGAATTTCTAAACTTTTATTTTTAAGTGCTTGTTTTGAGTAACTATACTTGGTTTAAAAATGACTGATAATAGCCCAAATATTCTATTATAATATACTAGTACATTAAATCACAGTAACATTTATTTAAAAAATACATTTTCTGTACATGTAACAAACAGAAGCTGCTGCTCTAGGAAAAGGATCCTCACATTCTACCTTTGATTTTAAAGTACCAAAAAAGGAACAAGAAGAGAACTATATTGAAGTAATAGAGAATTCTCAGGTAACTTTTATAAGATTTATTAATTCATTGCTAAAAAACCTTGAAATATTGTAATTATATTTTAATGAACTTAATGTGCTTCATTTCTAATCAATTGTAACAACTCTATTGTTACAAAATTAAAATGATTAGTACATCTAGTAGAAATAAAACGTAAATCATAAGATACATTTTTTGGTTGCCTTTATGTTGAATGTTATGTTAATGATAGCTCAGGGGTAACCTTGAAAACTTGTAATGCTCATATTTTAGAGTTCAATCCTTGCATTTAGTGCAGTGCAAATAGTGCATTTTGAAACTTTACACTTAAACTAAATGAACAATATGTGAATAAGGTAATTTGGGAACCACAAATAAACAATAATTCTATTAATTTACATATATATTTGCAAGATAATTGTGAAATTAATATCCTTGATACAACTAACCATAATGTGTGGAAATGTGCTGAAGAACTTGTGGCTTGTTTCTTGCTACAGCACAAATAGGAAGTTCCATGATGTTATATACTGGAAAAATGCCATATTGTAAGTTCACATTTTGGCCAGGACAAATCCAGCTTTTTTTTCCCTTTTAAACTAAGGTTTCTAAATATACTTTAGAAAGGTTTGCCTCTTTGTTTACACCTACATATATACCTAGGCAGTTTGATATAGTACAGTATGGTACTTAAACTGAAGGATACTGAGTAATGGTATGTTTACATTATTTTATATAGTGAGGTGCAAAAATAGTTAACTAATGTTTACTTGTACATTTCAATTAAGCAACAAGTATATTAATCCAGTTTATTTATAAAAGTTTCTTAAATATTTATTTTAGCATTTTAACTTTTTTATTATTGGTTTGTATTGCTTGCAGTTTTGTGTTTGTGTACGAACCAGGAACTGAAATTTAAGAGAATCCTTGCAATACCAATGATGATTAATTTCAGTTTTTTCTGTAAAATATTTAATTTTAATTATAATTTTTTGACTGTTGGTTTCATAAAGACACATTATAATAAATAGTGAAAGGGAAAAAGATTGTTTGTCTATTTTGCCTTGTATTAGAATCAAGAAATGATGTTTTAACTTCACCATATCTGTTTTGTTTTATTTTATGAAGTATTGAAAATAAACATGAAAGCCATAAAAATGGATAAGTATTTAAATAGCAATGTTATTATTCTTTTATTATCTAGAGTATACCAGATATTTCCTTGATGAAAATATATTCCCTTTAGCTGCTTTACTGTTTTTGTTATTGGCAGCAAGTAAACTCTTAAATTACTGAAGTCTTACTATGCATTTCATTCCAATTACCTAAGGCTATGTTGTACAGTGTTCCCTTGCCACTTGGCGGATCCTCTTTCGCGGCTTCACCACTTCGCAGGCTCGCCCCCCCCCCACATATATATATACACATACATACATACATACATACATACATACATACATAAAATAATAAACATTAAATCTAAAATATAGCATTAAATACCATTAAAATATTAAAAATAAATATAATTAATAGTGTAAAGAAAAAAAACAGGTATATTTTGAGATATAAACATATATTTGAGTTTATAACAGCATAAAAATGGAAACAGAACCAACTGGAAAGGCTATAGATGTATGCATTGTGCGTCTGCGAAGGCTACGCGTAATCAGCTTCATGGCGTAGCGATGTGCAAGACAGGCTATGATTGGTGCAGAAATGAAAGACGGCCAATGACAGCTACCCATTTTGATTGTCTTTCACCATTGCTACATGTCTTCAAAATGTTCATAAGGCATTGCAAGAGATGAAGCCCTGCACCGTTAATGCAAGCTGGAAGAAGTTGTGGCCTGAGGTTGTGCACGACGACAAGGGATTCACGCCTGAAGAAATCCAACACTCGGCTGTTCAAAAAGCTGTGCAATTAGCTTTGTTAATCAAAGGTGAAGGATTTGCCGATATGACGAAGGAAGACGTAGATGAACTGATTGACTTAGAATCCGAACCACTCGCCGACCAAGACTTAGAAGCACTGACGAAGTCTGCTGCCGAGGAAGACGACGAAGAAGAAACACCAAAAGAAGCCGAGGAAACAATCGAGCAAAGTGGATGGTCATTAGAGTGGTTAGGTAAACTAATTAACGAAGTGAAGGAGTGCTCACAAGAATGGGACAACGATATGGTTCGATCAGTACAATTTTGCAATAAAATAGAAGAACTGATGACTCCTTATCAAATGATTTTCGATAGGCTAAAGAGGCAGAGAAAACAACTGCCAATAACAATGTTTTTCCAACCGAGCAAGAAAGAAAGGGTACCGGTGGGAAGTACTGTTTTTGAAGTTGTAATGACCGACGAAGAAATTGCCGATTCACCTTCCGAAGAAGAGGAAGTGGTGTCCTCCGAAAAGATACCACCTGCTGAAGATATGTAATTTTAAATTTTAAGGCTTAATATCTTAATAATTGTTCTCATTATTTCAGCAATAATGAACAGTATTGTAATGGGAGGGTTAAATAGTTGTACAGGGAGGGTTTTAAAAGTCTAAATGCACAAAAATATATACGTAAAAATCGGCGATCCCACTTCGCCGAAAATCTCCTTTCGCGGGGGGTTTTGGAACGCATCTACCATTATACACGAGGGAACACTGTATTGTTTTTGAATCATTTCTGCAAACAAATGAAATGTTACTGTTAGAGAGATTTGTCTGGGGATTTTAACAGGTTGCCGTGAGTACCAACAGTAGAAGAATAACTTTTTTAAAGTTTCCTATGTTTTTTCTCGGTAAAGTTGGTGCAGAAAATCATTAGAGAATTAAAGGGAAACATTTGCTTTTCCTTAAAGTTTGATACAAGTTTACTAAAAGTCTGTTTTCTTAAATGGATAAAACATCAATTTCTTGTTAATATTTTTCTTTATCCAAAGTATGATGTCAGTATCATATATTCCTTTTTTGGTAGGTGAATGATGATTTTCAGGGTAAACAAAAATGTATTTCTGACTGGTTTTATCTCAGAATATGTTTACTAATTGTAGAAATTGCAGTATTATCATTTAAATAATTTTGTCAGATGTTATTGTAATTGGCCCGGCATGGCCAAGCTCGTTAAAGAGTTCAAGTCGTAATCTGAGGGTCGGGGGTTTGCATGCCCGTCGTGCCAAACATGCTCACCCTTTCAGCCGTGGGAGCATTATAATGTGATGGTCAATCCCACTATTCATTGGTAAAAGAGTAGCCCAAGAGTTAGCAGTGGGTGGTGATGACTAGCTGCCTTCCCTCTAGTTTTACACTATGAAATTAGGGGCAGCTAGCAGATTGCCCTCGAGTAGCTTTGTGCGAAATTCAAAAACAAACAAAAAACATTATTGTAATTTATACAGGGTGGTCGCTAGAAAAGCGGAAAATTTGAGGGTCAGATGAGATCATGAATAAAATGCGTGCTTACTCATTTCTATTTTGATTTCTTTACATCATGAGTAAAATGCATGATTTTAATATCACGGACAACATTTTGAGCATCTATGAGTGTAATATAACATATGCCTTTAAAAAACTTTGTAAAATTAAATAGCTGTTTGACAAATTTTCCGCTTTTCTAGCGACCACCCTGTATTAACTTAAATACTTTAATCACTAGTACAGTTGTGAAGTATATTATACAATATGCAATCCTATGGACACAACCTCTGTTTTTCATATTATGTACTTTTGCTGCCAAGATAAAACCTATTAGATATGAATTCACAACAGCAATGTCAGTTGTAGTTCATCATATTTTACATTTAATAATCTAACAAGACTTGTGTATATGCATATTTTAGTGTCTGCACAAGTTGTTTCTTACTGATTATTTAAATATGTTTTCATTTAGAACACATTTTGTAGAGTAACAACTGAGCAACCAGGTGATTTACAACAAGAAATTATTTCTGAGTTCTGTGAGAGTGGTGATAATGATTTAACTAGTTCAAAAGATAATCTTGGGAATGTGAAAAAAGAAAATAAATTTCAAGAAGAGTATCTACAACTGGACTGTGGATTAGAAAATACATCTGGTAAGTAAAGTTATCTCCTAAGGAATTGTATATTCATTGAAAACTGTTTGAAAACCCATAGTTTCCATTGTGTTTTAAATAGCAGTTTGTTTTCTGAGAATATGTTTAAAATTATTACTTCATATTTTCAAATTGGAAGATCCACTGCAGTTACAACTTTTTTGTTGAAGGATAGACCCTGCAAGAGACATAGGAAGATCTGATTAAGTTAGAACTAGACTTTTGAAGTGAAATAAAAACCTCACTGAATTTTAAAATTTCAAAAATAAAACTGTGAAAACCATAGAGTTGAATAGTGCTAATTTGTTCAAAACACAAATGAAATGTAAACTTGTTCTGAAAAATACACATTATCTTCAGGGTTGCACTTTTTTTGGTATTAAAACTGATATAAATAGTATATATCTCCTTTATAACATTACAAAGAAAATATGTTTGATCTCTGCACAGTTCCAACACACATTGCCTGTAAAGAGAACATATAGCTTCAGTTTTTCTGTCCATCATAAAATATACAAATCCTAATATCATTTAAAAATACTTATCAAAGGTGTTTTTTTTCTCATGTGTTTATCATTTTTTCTTGATGAATATTTTATGAATCCTGCATCAACAAGATTTTGTGATGCTACAGTAAATGGATTTAGTTTAATTTAAAAAAAAGTCTTTTCCTCTAAAGTCATTGGAAAGAAAAGTTTCTTGTATGCCTTTGTCAGTGTAAAGTAAACAACTAAGTAGTATACCTGGATCAAATGTGGTGTAGTTTCTCCTTTTCTTATCTTTGGATCTCTTTCTCTCATGGTCAAGGGTATCCTTTGGATGATTGGAGGGGTGCTTCTATTATCCCCTTTCACTCTTTTCCCTTCTTTCTCGTTGTGTGATTCTAGCTAATTTTTTTAGTAGAGGTAAGTGCTCTATAAGAAGTTATAATTTTCCTCTACTGAAAATATATTTCCAACAGATACTTACCTCCTCTCACACTTCTCACCCTTTCTCCCCATTTTTCCAGTTCTCACATATTTCATCAAACTTTGAAGAGAAAGTTCAGTAGAAGCATGTAGAGGGAATGATGTGAGCATGCTATGTTCTGTTTGCTCTATTGGTGGTGCAGTGATACATGGTAATTTGCATGAGATACATTGGAATCATTTGATTTTGATGAGAGGATGCAGATTGCTTGTGACATGACTAATAAAAAAAAATATTAAGTACAAAGGGTAGAAATGTGTAGGAATAGCTAATCTGGTAAGCAAAGAAAGTGCCTATTAGAAATACGTTTTCAATGTAGGAAAAGTATAACTTCTTAAATGAGAAAACATAAATTTAGGATTTGTGAGTATAATTAGCTAAGAGTTCTGAGAAAGCAAACTATCCAGAAAAACTAATTTGTGTATTAGTAAATTTATTATTACTCAAACAATGCATATAAAAATGCTAGTTATTCAAAACAAGCTGTAATTATTGAAGAGAAGCTGAGCTTGACCAAATATAATGGAAAAAAATATGCCCGATGTCAATGTAGAAGTAGGATATGAGAGGAAATCGTGCTTTTATCAGTCAACACTTTTCCTGTTAAGTGATGTTTAATGGTATTTTCTTGGCTATGTAACTGCTTTATCACATAAAGATGACTAACAAGTATAAATAATTCATAAAAATAAAATCAGACTTGAAGTGATATATGAAAGGGAACTTTGTAATTGACACTTTTACTATGGGCATCTTTTTCTTGTATGTTACAAGGTTTTAGTGAGTTAAATTTAAAATTTAAATGATCTTCTTTCTTATTGTGGTATACAAATAAATTTAGCATAAGAACATATTTAATAAATCAAGTTTTAATATTATATAAAAGTTGTAAGTTCTTAATTATCTTTCAGTCTTATTTGTTTACAAAGTCACAAAACAGAAGATTAGACCTTTCTTGACATACCCACCTGTCACATCTCCTCTCTCAGAAATTGCCAGTAGCTCTTTCTAGCATTTAATACTGTATTATTTATAACCAGTAGAAATCCAAGATTTTATTCTGTGAAAAGAATTATTTATTTTGCTTCCAATTTAAACTTTATTCTTCTTGGTGTGGATTTCCTATACATGGTGAGGGACCTCCCAGTGAATGTTTTGTTTTTTCAGTTTACCTCCTCTGGGATCTAAACATCCACCTACATGTTTGCTGTGTGTGGAAACCCATGAAAGGGAGGAGAGGATCCTGGTGGTTGATGGGTCCAACCATGATGCACCACTTTGGCCTTGAATTCCTGTAGACGAGCAGCCTTGAGGTGGTCCCTCAAGTTAAATCAGCTTGGGCTAGGGTCAACCCAGGTACCAGTGTTGGATGTTCTCAATGGGTGTTGTGGACATTGTACCTGTTGCTGATATTTGGGTATGGTGCTCACGAAACCCTGGCATTACTGCATTGTCCTTGTTTGGCACTTTAGTGTGTTCACTCGTAGGGCTGTGTGGTGGGTGGAGCAAGTGGGCACTGAAGTGTAACTTTTTCACTATGGATACCTCTCTTTCTGACAAAACAAATAAAAATCAAAGTTTGAAGAAAAAATAGATTATTGGAAAATGACCACACATGGATGACTGTTGTACAGTCAATATTGCAGCAAGATTTTGTACCTCGATTTCTGATTATCCATTTCTTGTCTGAGAAATTCTCAGGGAAGATGTCTCCATTTTTTATTCAAAAGGGATTAGAGGGACTTGGTAGCTTCCCAAAGTCAGTAAATAAGTTGCATTTTGGAGATATTTTGATGAAAACATTTTCACCACAACATACCAAACTCCTTTTGAAATCAAAGGTCATTGGGGATATACCCATTGAAGTTACTCCCCATGCAACTTTGAATTCTTTCAGAGGAGTTATAGTTGAAAGGGATTTAAAGAACATTCCTGAGTTGGAGATCCTTGGTGGTTTCTCCAACCAAGGCATTACTGAGGTGTGCTGAATTTTTACTTGTAACGACGGAATTATGAACCCTCCCAATGTTCAGATTTTGACGTTTACGTCACCATGCCCTCCTGCCACAGTCAAAGCAGGTTATCTGAACTGCAAGGTGTGGCCTTACATTCCTAACCATCTCAGATGTTTTCAGTGTCAGCAGTTTGGTCACTTAAAAACATCCAGTCATGGTTCTTTGATGTGTGTTCATTATGATAATAAAGACCACAATGCTTCCATGTGCAACCTGGAATCACACTGTATTAATTGTAGTGGCTCACACTCTTCTTACTCTATTTCTTGCCCTAAATGGATAGAAGAGCAAGAGGTGCAATGCTTGAAAACTGTTAATAATATCACCTAATCAGAGGCTTGGAAATTATTCTCTTGAACTCCACCTCAGACATGTGCTGCTACACTCCATTCTGCTGCCACAGTGGGAGTGCAAACAGATCTTTCTATGTATCCAGCAGAGTTGTTTGCAAAATATCTTAAGAATCATGTGCCCTCTATAATTAAACAAGTTGATGCATACATGTCTACTTTCATCTTTGTTCCTACCACTCCTTTTAGTGACTGTTCAGTTCCACTTCTTTCAGGTTCAACTATTTTCTTAGGTTCATGTTTTTCTGCAACCTCAAGAAGTAAATCAACCATTTGTTCATGCCCTCAGTCATGGGAATCTTTGTCCACAGAGACCTGCCTCCTTGACCCAGGGCAGGATCATTGGAGGTTGATAGATCTTCATCCAATACAGAAAAAAATGTTGTCACAAACAGAAGGTCTCCCTGCCACATTATCCTTCACACAAATAAAAATGGCCACTGTAATCCAGTGGTTGAGGTTTTTGATCAGATATAGATTACATTAAGGATTTGATTCTTACCATCCCTTGTGTCTCTCCTTACAGGAAACGTTTCTGAAACTTGCAGATACAGTCACATTTCGGCAGTTTTCTTTCTACAGAAACAATAGGTTGTGTAATGGACAATTGTATGGTGGGGTGGCATTGCTAGTTGATCAGCATGTGCCTACCATGTCTTTTTCACTTGATACACACTTGGGAGCTCTAGCCATCTGTGTTTCCTTGAATGGTACCATCACTATTTGTTCTTTCTACTTGACTCATAAAAAGATTTATAACATTCAGACCTTGAAGCCCTCATTGAGCAGTTACCATCCCCGTTTTTACTATTGGGAAATTTTAATGAACATAATCCTCACTGGGGTGGTGCTAGTGTTGATGGGAGGGGTCATGCTATAGAGTATATGCTCTTGGTACACAACCTGTATCTCTTCGGTACTGGTTCTTATGCTTATTTTCATTCACCTAGCCAGTCATTTACTGGAATAAATTTTTCTATTTGCTCCCCTTCACTCATCATTTACTTTTCTTGGAGGGTCGACAGTAATCCATGAGGCAGTAATCATCTTCCTGTCATTTTAAGAGAGACTGGCTGTGCTTGATGACGTCCAACCCGTGATTTTCAATGGAAGTTGGAATAGTTCAACTGGTCTTCTTACAGAACTTGATCCTGCCATTGTGTGTAATCTGTCAATAATTGACTATATTGTCCAGGAGCTGTTCAATGTATTCCTAGAACCTTGACATGTTTCCCACAATATTCTCATCCTTGATGGAATTCTGCTTACCACATGACATGAAGAGCTCAAAAACAGGTGTGGGATACCTTTTATAGGTATTCCATATTTTAAAACTGTTTTGTATTTCAGTGGGCCCATGCACCTGTTTGGCAGGTCAGATGTCAAAATCAGAAGGAATCTTGGATTAAATTCACCTCTAGCATCTCTTCTACCACCAGTATCAAAGTCATATGGGACATAATTCAAAAGGTTGGTAACCAGTATACTTCTGCCTTCCTTTCAATCTTGTTCTCTGATGGCCAGGAAGTTGCTGATGCCCAGAGTATTACCAATACTCTCAGCAAAAGCTTTTCTCATGCATCTAGTACCTTCTGCTTCATCCCCCATCTTCTTAGCCATCAAAACATGGGCAGAATTATCTCCTCTTCCTTTTTTGACTGATTCTCTCTATTACTACAATTGCCCCCTTACATTAGTGGAACTTCAACTTCTCTTCATCTGTCTAGCTAGGCATCAGTCAGACCTAGTGATATTCATTAGGAGATGTTTTGCTATCTCTTTCCTCTTCTCTTGCTGTTTTTCTGGTTGTTTTTAACTGGATCTGACTAGAGAAAGTTTTTCCTTATACTTCGTACCATTCTATTGTACTCACTTTTTTTTAAACCTGGGAAGGATTTCAAGATTCCTTTGAACTACCATACAATTGCTTTGGTGAGCTGTCTATGTAAGATCTTATGGAGGATGGTTAATGCTCATTTTGTTTGGTTCCTTGAATCAAACAACCTCTTCTTACCCACTTAATGTGGGTTCCAAAGACAGTACTCCACCATGGATCACCTGATTTGACTTGAAACATCAATCAGGGAAGCCTTTCTCTTTTTGTTTCTGTATTTTTTATCTTGAGAAAGTTTATGATACAGTGTGGAAGTAAGACATCTTGCAAGTCCTCCACTCATGTGAGTTTTGTGGCAATTTACCAATTTTTATTGAACTGGTGGTTCCAGGTCTGTGTGAGTTTAACACTTTCCCATTATTTTCCATGGGAACTTGGAATCCCTCACGGCTGTATCTTGAGTGTCACACTTTTAAGTATAAACATAAATGCCCTCACTGGACAACTATTCCCTATAGTTGCAAATGGTCTCTTTGTTGAAAACTTCCACATCTTGAGTTGGTCATCAAACATGAGGTATATGGAGTTGCAGATACAGACTGCCCTCAATCATTTACTGAAGTGGACCACAGCAAACAGTTTTAACCTTTTTCTCTCCAAAACTGTTTTCATGCACTTTTGCCATCAACATATTCACCCTGATCCTGAACTTTATTGGTGAAGTTGTGCTTCCTGAGGTCCTTGAGACAAAGTTCTTGGGGCTTATCTTTGACTGTAAGCTGACCTTTATTCCACACATCAAGCAGCTATGTGTTAAGTGATACTAGGGCATTGAACATCTTCTGTATCTTCTCTTCCACCTCTTGGGGGGCAGATCAATGTTCCACTCTAAAAATCTATTGTGCACTTATTTAATCAAAACTGGTCTCTGATTTTGGCTTTGCCAGGTCTTCAAGTCTTGAAAATGTTGGACCCTGTTCACTTCAGTGGCTTTGGTTCGGCACAGGGGTATTCAGCACTTCTCTAGTCCAGAATTTGTACACTAAATCCCATGAACCCCCTCTATACCTTTGTTGTTTGCAACTATCTTTAATATTTGCTTCAAAACTTAGATCTTTACCACAGCATCTCATATGGGGTTGTATTTTCCTTCCTCAGTGGGCTACACTTTTTTCGTAATAGATGGTCTGCCATTGCTGCTTTTAGCCTTTACATCTAGGTGCAGCTGGATGAATTGGGTTTGTTCTTAGATAACTCTGCTGTATCCACTGGTCAGCCCATCCCACCATGGCTAATTATTTTCCCCAAATGTGACATTTCTTTCAATCATCTGAAAAAGGCAGATACTCCTGATTGGAAGTATTTGCCATGTAATTGAAAATGGAAGGATGGTTCAAAATCAGGTGACTCTGTGAGCTCTACCATGGTTTGCCATGATTTAGTTATTGCACACAGAATCCCCTCTACAGTTTCCGTGTTCACTTCTGAATTGTACACTATTTCTCTTGCCCTGGATCACATAGATGCTATACCAGGCCACGTCTATGGTACTGTATTCAAGGCTCAGCTTTATGCCAGTTGGCAGTCAACTTGAAGTGAGCAACATGATGATAACCTTTTCCAAATCAAACCTTCTATTGCTCTTTGGCTATATTTTTTACTCACTGCATTCTGTTATTTGGTACTGATGCACCAATGTGTTGTCTGTGTGGCACTCAAGTCACAATAGCACACATCTTACTTTCATGCCATCATTACGACTGAGAGCAACAGCACCATTTTAAACATTTTTTACAGTGGGTTCACCCTTGACATTGATGAGGGTGATAATGTCCACCTCAGTTGTGTTTTCAAATTTTGAAGGGCCAATGGTCTTTTTAACTTTGAGATTTTAATCTTAAAATAGGACTGTGTTCTGTTTTAGTATGATTCCTTTTTACATGTTTTACTGATTTTACTTTTTACATTTTTATTGGCTCTTTCGTGCTGATAACCTGATTACTTTGTGCCAACAAACACTAAACAATCAACCAAACTTCATTCCATCAGTAGACACATCAGAAAGTTTTTATAAATTCTTAACAGCTCTTTTGCATAGTGAGAAAGCCAAAAAAGTTACAATAGATATGGGGTTATCTGCTTTTTGCAATTTATTCTTCCAGTTCTCTCAAACTACATGTGTATTGTAAGCTGCGAGTTCTAGAAACAAATCCTTACATGGGAAAGATTTACCAAACAGTGCTGTAAGATTTGTACTTCTTTTAGTTGTCTAGAACATGTTTGTTGTATGTAATTGATTACAATGTTATTCACAAGTACACATGCAGGGAACTGTGTATAAATTTGGTACAACAGTAATGCCAACAGTGAATACTGTACAAATTTTATTGTTTTAGAACAAACTACAAAATGAATTTAAAAAAAACTGTATGGATTCAACCAGCTATGCTGTGTAAAAAAATTTCTTAATCAGTAATGTTGGATTGGACATCCTGCACACATGAGCTACCCCAGGAAAAGAGTGATGGTTAGGACTTGACCAGCCACCAGGGAGATTGCAAGTCCTGTGATGTAAATAATGCATGAGATGGTTGCTATTTACATTCCCATGCATGCTCTGTGTTTTTACTGCTTCCACAAATTTGAGTTTTGAAAATAGTAATGAAATGTATAAAGTGAAAGGTAGTAGAATAAAAATACAATTAATACTCCTAAAAAGTACTTAAGTTGGAGTGACAGTATTTGAAAATAGAAATATTTTTAAAAGGTGAATAAAGAAAAAAGGAACTCAAATACTGTACTCAATTCAAGTTATTTCATTACCTTTACACCTGTGGCTTAAGTGTAATCAACAGTTGACAGCAAAATAAAAAGAACAGAGTATTCATGATGAAACTTTGTAGAATGGACGGCACCTGTATATTGTGGAGACACAAGTGTAGAGGACGACATTTTGAATGTCTTCCACCTTTCATCTTCAAGTCAGGTGTGTGTAGGTGATGTCAGTCTTTTATAGTGTCCTGGTGGATTGTGGAGAGTGTGATGATTGGTTGGTTTATCACTGTTTCTGATTGGAGGAGAGATTTCCTGTAAATTCAACCAATGGCAGCCACAGGTCGCTCACCTCTAATCCTAGATCTCTGTTTAGTGAAGGTTTAATTGTTTAATGATTCTTTGATTTTCTTGCCTTCCAGAATTTGTCTGTCAATAATTCTAGTTTTCTCCCAGTTTATTCTGTGTCCAGTTGACATAACATGCTCTGCAATGGCTGAATTTTGTGTTTTCGTGAGTCTTGTACTATCTTTGTTCTTTTATTCTTGTCATGAGTTTTCTTCCCATTTCTCCAATGTATGTGTCATTGCAGGAACATGGAATTTCATAGATGATGTTTTTGAGATTCTCTTTGGTAGTTTGCTATTTGATTTTTACAAGAATGGACCTTAAGGTATTGTAGGATTTCCACTGGACTTCTATGTTAAAGTAAGTACTTTATTTTTTTGTTTTTCATGTGTATTCTTTACTTAATATTATAAAAGTAACTACATTGTAAAACTGTTTAGGTTAGATTTGATAAAATAAATAATAATAAATCTTAAAACGTTATGCTTGCAAATAGGCTGTGTATTATGTAATTTTATAGGATAACATGAGCTACATGTTTGTTAAGTAAATTACAATTTGTATCAGTTAGACACACTTCAAAGGGCAATAAAACTTGGGTATAAACAAATTTATAATGTTACCAGATTAAAGCTATTTAAGATAAACAGATGTAGTTTCATCTCATAATATGAAGTCATTCTAAAAAGAAGAAAAGGGTAATTTAGATTTATTTAAATTTTTTATGGTTACAAGGACAGTAAACTGAAAAGCCTCACATAAGGGTAGGAAAGAGAATATAACAGGTAAAATATAATGTTTTGCTGAAAAAAAATGTTTGAAATATTTTAAGGAAGTTTTAAAAATTAAGCAAAAGAAATTTAAGATTTCTCAGACCAAGAAAATTATTTTTAATCTTAACATGAAAATCAATTTGTACTCAGAGCAAGCAACACTGATACCATCCATTCATGAAGAAATTTTTATTGAAAATACTTCATTAAGAATTCTGATATTTTGAAAACAAATTAATTAAGCATTTTTGAAAGCTCTCAAAATTTCTTAGATGTTCAAAACATGTTAAGAATT
Source organism: Carcinoscorpius rotundicauda (assembly GCA_011833715.1). Lineage (NCBI taxonomy): Eukaryota > Metazoa > Arthropoda > Merostomata > Xiphosura > Limulidae > Carcinoscorpius > Carcinoscorpius rotundicauda. The sequence continues at coordinate 61,454,415 of CM022398.1, forward strand.
ATAGTATGTAAACTATAAAGACCAATTTGGGATCACAAACTCAGCTGATTTGACCAAGCCCTTTGTAAGAAAGTTGATACCATTTAAAAGATTAAGTTTTCTTTCTTTCATACTTTTAATAGTTGTGTTTTTTGTACTTAAGGGCTTGTATGAGCAGATGAAAAATAAGAGTGCTGAACAACAAAGACACAAGTGTTTTTTTTTGACAGATTGTTTAGGCAGAGTATTCATGATGAAACTTTGTTGAACTGCCTATTGTGGAGTGTGGAGGATGGCATTTCAGAAGTCTTCTGCCTTTCATCTTCAGGTCAGTGTGTGTGTATAAGGTGTTGTCTGTCTTTTATAGGGTTTTAACGGATTGTGGAGAGTATGATATGATTGGTTGAATTGTCACTGTTTCTGATTGGAGGAGAGATTTCCTGTAAATTCAATCAATGGCAGCCACAGGTCACTCACCTCTAATCCTGGATCTCTGTTTAGTGAAGGTTTAATTGTTTAATGATTCTTTGATTTTCTTGTCTTGCAGAATTTGTTTGTGTCAATGATTCTAGTTTTCTCCCAGTTTATTCTGTGTCCAGTTGACATATCATGCTCTGAAGTGGCTGAATTTTCTGTTGTCTCGAGTCTTCTACTATCTTTGTTATTTTTATTCTTGTCATGAGTTTTTTTCCCATTTCTCCAATGTATGTATCATTAGAGGAACATGGAATTTCATAGATGACGTTTTTGAGATTCTCTTTAGAAGGTCACTGTTTGTTTGATTTTACTAGAATGGACTTTAAGATATTGTAGAATTTCCACTGGTCTTTGAATTTCTTGTCTATGCATTTGAGTTTTTCACTGAAATATTGCAGGTATAGTAAGGTAAATGGTAGCAGTGACTTTCTGATCTTTTTTTTCTGTCATGTTGGAACATTTACCAACCTCGGAAATCCTTCACATCACCAGACAACGACTGCTGAATGACAACTCCTTGCCACACAGAACAGATATGAAAATATATGCCATAATAGAACTAACAACTATTAGCCTACAATCAACCTATTTCCAATACAATGAGGAATTATATGAACAAACAGATGGTGTAGCTATGGGATCACAACTCTCTCCAATCCCAGCAGACATTTTCATAGAAGACTTTGAAAAAAGGAGTCCTTTCTTCCAATCTATAAAACCAAGTTTCTACAGACGTTATATCAATGAAACCTTTGTTATTTGACCCCATGGTCACGAAAACTTACCAGCCTTCTTAGAACATTTCAAATTCCATAGACAAAAGAATACACTTCACTATAGAAAGAGAAAGGAACAAAATAGTACCATTTTTGGCATACTCATCAGCAAATAAACAAGCAAGACAAATCACCACAACTGTATACAGAAAACCCACCTACATGAACAGATACCTGCACTTCCAGTCCTGTCATCCAACCTTGATAAAACATGGTATAATACAATGCCTAAACAAGAGAGCAGAAAGCATTTGCAATAAGACATCCATCAAAGCAGAACACCAAAAGATTGTACAGAGTTTTAAACAGAATGGTTACACTTCTTCCTCCTTCATCAAAATCTTCTTGAAGACAAAGACTGAAAGAAAAGATCAAAAAGTCACTACAACCATTTACCTACCACACCTGCAACATTTCCGTGAAAAACTCAAATTCACAGCCAAGAAATTCAACATAGAAGTCTGGTGGAAATTGTACAATACCTTAAGGTCCATTCTGTTAAAAAAAAACAAAAAAAAACAGCAACCTACCAAAGAAAACCTCAGAAACATCATTTATGAAATTCCATGTTCCTGCAACGATACATTCATTGGAGAAATGGAAGAAAACTTGTGACAAGAATAAAATAACATAAAGATAGTACCAGACTTATGAAAACATAAAATTCAGCCATTGAAGAGCACACCATGTCAACTGGACATAGAATAAACTGAGAGAAAACTAGAATCATTGACACACACAAATTCTGGAAGACAAGAAAATTCAAAGAATCATTTTATATTAACCCTTTTAAACCATCAATAAACAAAGATTCCAGATTAGAACTGAGTAACCTTTGGCTACCATTGGTTGAATCTACAGGAAATCTCTCCTCAAATCAGAAACAGTGATAATCCAACCAATCATAACATGCTCTCCACATTCCACCAGGATATAATAAAAGGCCAACAACACTTTACTCTCTCTCTCTCTCTCACACACACACACACACACACACACACACACACACACACACACACACACACACTGACCTGAAAATGAAAAGTGAAAGACTTTTGAAATGTTGTCCTCTACATTTGTGTCTCCACAATGGGCAACTGCCATCCATTCTACAAGGTTTCATCAAAAATATTTTCATTGTAAGAACAACTGTGGGATATATCTAGGTTATTAAAGTAGCATTCTCTGCCATTCTTTATGTGTACTAAGGAAAAACCGTACTTGACATTAGACTTAATTAACTTCATGTTGCTGATACATAGATCTTACAAAGATGATGAAAGTATATAAAACTTTTCTAACATGTTAAAACTAATATAAATTATCTTGTATGTAAGTGTATTGATGATGTGCATATTAGTATATCTAGCATATGTGGAAAAGTATAATGGAGATGGCAAAGTTATTTCTATATGAGTATAAAGGTACAGTGCTTAGCATATATTAAAATGCAATACAAAATATACTGTATATAAAACATTATCTTTAAAATAAATAAAAAATTGCATAAAGGTAATTCATTACGTTTTTATTTTTTGTAATAAGAATACAATTATATGATTAACCAATGAAAACTAAAAGATAAACTTAGCCTTAGTAGTCTCTACTGGTGTCACAACTTCACAAATTTCCCAATTTTCTGTACTTAAGGTAGGAAAGAACTGTACATTATACAAAAAAAATAGTTTCAGTTTTCAAATGATACGTGCACAATTTAAGACACCTTTAGAAACAAGAAACAAAAGAGAGAGAGAGAGAGAGAGACGGTTGCTTTTGTATTCTTTTTGCTATCATGATTTTAACAATTCATTGCATTGGTGAGGAATTGTCTTATTTCCACTATTTTAAAAGAAATTCCAAGAGGTGGCTAAAAATTTACAATTATGAATAAAATATCCTTTGTTTGTTTGTTTTGTTGCTGTTTAGAACAAATGTTAAAATAAACTTGTATCCAAAGAAAATTTAAGATCTCAACATTTCAGTTAATATTTTTCCAAAATTTGATTTTGCATTTTCTTTGTGGGTAATACATCATATGGAATGTCTGGAAATGGTTAAACTAAACAAATATTGATACATCTCAACTCTAAATTTAGGAACAACTATATACGTAAGTTTGTGAAGATGCTAGTAAAATGAAATCTTGAAAATTGTGTATGTATAGAAAAAATGTTGTATACAAATATACTTTTCTAGTAAGTAAATGTTTCCTAATGTTAGAGAAACACACAGGTTCAAAAGTCTCGATAGAAATAAATAAAAACCCAATAACCCAAGGTCTTTGAAAAGGTGGACCTTTCAAAAGTACTCAGGTTGTAGGTTTTTATTAATTTCTATTAGATATATCCTATATAATTTTATATTTAATGACTTTTATGCAAAGAACTATTTTTGCCATTTCATACTTGTGTCTATTCAAATGGTAAATATGCTCTGCACTTAAAGTACGAGAATTCCCTGTAGTTCACAGTTTAATGCATACAAATATACACAAAGTGAAAGCAAGATAAAATATTGATAATTGTTTTTGTTTTTTTTACATTATATTTTACAATAACATTTCTCAAAATTTATAACTTAGTATTATAGAAACAGTAAATTGAGTTATATAAATTACTTCAGCCTTGAAGTATATAAAGTGTAAAAACTGTGTACCAAATTATGCAGTTAGGTTCTTAAGTGTGAGAGCAAAACAAATGGGTAATATGCTGTCACTCTGCCATCTTGGACAGGGTTAATAATGTTAGCTTATTGATGACAGAGGTAAAATCTTGAAAATTTATGTAAAATATTGGGGATGTGTTGGGTTGATCTGCTTCATATGTTTTGGTTGTGGGCTAAACTGTTCTTTGCATTCAAAGAAAAATAGGAATAACAGTGGTATCATAAGAGATCTTTAAATGACTTCAATTGAATACAGATTAATTGATTTAAAAAAAAATTAAGAAATGTGCCCTGATTTTCACTTCTGAGGTAATAATATTTTTTGCTAAGTAATTCAGGATAAATAAAACATGAATCATATATCTATTATATTTATAGACCTTTTCCAAGATGCTAAGTTCTTTTACTGAGTGGTCACTATGTAACAATTTTAACAACAAGTTGGTGTATTAACTGTGGTAATAGTAGATGGATATAGCTGTTTTGGTGAACAATGATCAAGTGTTATCAGTCATTTGTTTTTCCAGTTACGTTCCAACTTCATTAGAGAATTTTGTCTGAGATGGTTGAGACCCTCCATTTAACTAGTTAGTTTAACATACATGTATTGCATTGAATAATAATTCATTAGACAGATAGTTTTTAAGTTGCTCTATCTGTGCTTTCATCATTTTAAATTAAACTAAATATTAATAATGAATTATTGAACATCATTATTTATTGATATAACTATTGGAAAATTGAATAATTATATAGTAATTCTGAATTGGCATATTACCCTACTAACAAAATGTTCTTTCAGATTTCAAATTCACCTGTTATTGTTACACATATACAGTAAGGAGTACGAAAATCTCATAAGTTAGCTATGTTAAAATTATGATACAATGAGTATAAAGAGAGATTCTTGGAAAAAATAAAAGGTTTGTTTAATGCTTTATTGCCCAGCATGGCCAGGTTGGTTTAGGTGTTCGACTCACTATCTGAGGGTCGCAGGTTCAAATCCCAATTGCACCAAACATACTTGCCCTTTCTGCCTTGGGGGCATTATAATGTAACAGTCAATCCCACTATTCATTAGTAAAAGAGTAACCCAAGAGTTGGCAGTAAGCGGTGATGACTAGCTGCCTTCCTTCTAGTCTTAAACTGTTACACTGCTAAATTAGGGACGGTTAGTGTAGATACCCCTCATGTAGCTTTGAGCAAATTTCAAAAATAAAACAAATTAATTCTTTGTTTTTTGTTTGTTTCTTTTAACTGGACCAAACTGTTGTTGAATATTGAGTTTAAACATTATTATGATGTTATGAAAAACCTGCAGGGCAATCTAAATCTTACCTTGTATCATGTTGGTCAGAAGTGTTTTTTTCTTTAAATGTATTGTTACATTGTTATTATTGGATTACCATTCTTTAAATTTTATTGTTTGGCTGACAAGATATTCGTGGTAGTTGGTTGATTGAGTCTTAAGTTTGGTATTAGTTGTTCCCAAACTGTACTCAATGAATGAATCTCATGTAGAAATCTTAAAAGTTCAGTAAGATTTAACAAAGCAGTATTTTTGGTGAGAAATGTATTTCAATAAATTTAACTGCACTAAACTGTTTTGTCTGATATTTTACTTCAAAGAACAGTTGTGATGAAAATAAGGTAATTAAGAGCAGTTATTATTTAACATTTTTGTTAAACCATTAGGTGGGCTGTTTTTTTTTCCATGATATATAAGGTCTGGGAGGGGTGTTCTAGTTAAAGTATTTAAGAACCCATGTGTTCTATTGATGTGTGGTCTTTTCCAAGTTTCATGTTGCAGGAATGATATAAAACCTTGATGCCTAGTGTCAATCTTGTATATTTGAACTATTAGGTTTGAAAAACTTGTTTATTAAAGCAAAAAAATATATTAAGAAAAATGAAATAAATTATGTATAATGCTGTTTTGATACTTGTAACTGTTTACCTACGTCTTCTAATTGTAGATCCAAAGACAAGCATCAGCTACCAATATGGAACTGCTTATGAAGATTTGATACAACAAGCTCCTAATAAAAAAAACATCAGATCTCAGAAGCCAGAGAGTGATGATGTGCATGAGAAAATACCTTTAAAAGAAAGTAATCTAAAAAAATGTCAGGTTCCTTACATTGGAGATAAGCCATACAGATGTGATTTTTGTGGTAAAGAATATCAAAGTAAAGGTCAGATTGAGATACATAAAAGAATACACACTGGAGAGAAACCCTACAGTTGTGATGTGTGTGGTAAAGCATTTGGAAGGAATAGTCAACTTAAAATACATAAAAGGATACACACAGGAGAGAAGCCATATAAGTGTGTTGTGTGTGGTAAGCGATTTGGAAGTAACAGTAGCTTAAAATTACATGAGAAGATACACACTGGAGTGAAACCATACAGTTGTATTGTATGTGGCAAAGAGTTTAGAAGAAATAATGATCTAAAGAAACATAAAAGGTGTCACACACTGGAGAAACCATACAGCTGTATAATGTGTGGAAAAGAATTTGGAACAAATGGCCATTTAAAAATACATGTGAGGATACACACTGGGGAGAAACCTTACAAATGTGTTGTGTGTGGAAAAAAATTTAGATGTAGTAGTAACCTAAAATCACATGAGAAGATACACACCGGAGATAAACCGTACAGTTGTATTGTATGTGGCAAAGAATTTGCAACAAATAGTCAGCTAGAAAAACATATGAGAATACACACTGGAGAAAAGCCCTACAGATGTGTATTATGTGATAAAGAGTTTAGAAGTACAAGCAACTTAAAATCACATGAGAAAATACATACTGGAGAGAAGCCATTCACTTGTGTAGTGTGTAGCAAAGAATTTGGAACAAGTAGTCAGCTGGATAAACATTTGAGGACGCACACTGGAGAGAAACCATACACTTGTGTAGTGTGTGGCAAAGAATTTGGAGGAAACACTCATCTAAAAATGCATCAGAGGATACACACTGGAGAAAAACCGTATAGTTGTGTTTTTTGTGATAAAGAATTTAGTAGTAGTAGCTATCTAAAAATACATCAACGTATACACACTGGAGAGAAACCATACAGTTGTATAGTATGTGGTAAAGGTTTCGGAACAAATAGTAGCTTAAAAGAACATTTAAGAATACATACTGGCGAGAAACCTTACAAGTGTGTAGTGTGTAGCAAAGAGTTTGTAAGTAATAGTAACTTAAAAAAACATGAAAGGACACATACTGGTGAGAAACCATACACCTGTGTTGTGTGTGGCAAAGAATTTGGAGGAAACAGTCATCTAAAAACTCATCAGCGTATACACACTGGAGAGAAACCATACATTTGCCTAGTTTGTGGTAAAGATTTTAGAACTAGTACTTTACTGAAAAAACATAAAAAGATGCATACAGGAGAGACACAATCCAGTTGTATGTTGTTTGAAAAAGAGTTTGATAGAAATAGTGACCTTAAAGATATATAAGACAAAAACTGGATGAATCTCCTCTTTTAGTAACATCAACCACATGTGACTGTGATTTTTGTAGTAAAAAGCTTGGAAGAAGCAGTCACCTAAAAATGCAGAGGGCACCGACTGAGCATAAAAATTAGTTCATAATTTGTGAGAAACAATTTATGGACACTTACATTTCAGCTATTTATAAAAATTAATTTATACTAGTAAGAAAATGTGTAGTGAAATTATACAGACAGCCTTACAGGTAATTTATTGATCAGATTCAGTTAATGCTTTATTTGTTAAATTATGATTACTTTTCTTTTAACAAAGTTAATATATTTAGTTTTTATTATTGGCCTATAATGTCTTATAATAGTATTAAGAGAATGGGGAAAACTATATCTTTATACAGAAAAGTGTGTATTTATTTCAATATCATTCCACTTGTTACATACAGTTAAATTCAGTTAGTCAGTTAAACTGACGGATGCTGTTATTTTTTATAATGTAACCCATTAAAAGGTAAAACAAAGATCTAGTGGACATTTGGTTTTATAGTTCATGTAATGTGCCTATTCCTTTAATGTTTATTTTCTTTTTGTCTGTACTTAAATTTTTCTCAGACTTCTTGCTTTTTGAGTATCTTTTAAAGTAAAATTAAACTCCTATGAATTCTGGTATAGTGTAACAATGTTTTACGACAACATAGGATCTGTTGCTTAATCTCAGCTGCTGTCTTATCCTCTAAATTAAAACTATCAATAAATATTTTTTTAAATCTTAAAACCATCATTAATATAATTATTAAGCTTTCTCTTAGACTCTTAAATTTATTGTCTTCACAACATCCAAAGACTAGCCACCCTGTGTCTTAGTTAAAAGTGACTCTCAACCTGCCAAAATTTATAATTGTTATTCTCTTGTCCTACTGTTCTCACTGTTAAGTATGAAAAAAAGAAATGATGCATCAACACTGTCAGTTTCCTATACATTTTTAAACACCTCAATCAGATCCCCTTTTACTTTCTTTTTTTTTTTTCAAGAGGAAACGATTTGGGAGATTTAAACCTCTCCACTGATGACAATCCCTTCATCCGAAGCACCATTCTAGTGACCCTTTTCTGAGCTCTTTTCAACAGCTAACTTTCAGCCCTCTGGTATTTGCCCACCACTCAGTGACTGAGAAAAAAATAATAGTAAGTAGCTCACATATCCAAATCCTTAAACTCCTTCAAAACCTTTGTTTAAATCCAACTGTCTAGGAGCCTTATCATCCATTAAAATTCCCAATTTTTTCTTAACAAGCTCAAAATTAATGCAGCCACCTAGTTCAGTCTTGCTTCCATGTCTTAACCATTCAAGATGTGGGGTACTACTTCAATCCAGTAGCCTGTAATTAATCTATGTGCTTCTTTTCATTGTATGATATGTAATAACATTGAATAAATAAAAAGTAATTATAAGTAAAGCTTCCTGTAGATTTAAGAATTGAACGTTAAGAATAAATAAAGACAATAGTATCTCTTAAGTAGGAACATACGTAAATAGGTAACATTTCAAGTGCATATTTTTTTCGTGAAGTCATGGTTAAGTCTACTGGTGATCATTTACCTAGTATTAATGTGATATATTACCTAATAAAAGCTAACTCCATGGAAAACACCACCACTAGTGCCAAAAGGAGAAAGACATTTGCTGGTGATGATTTATTTATATCTAAATTAGTATCAGTTAAGTAAATTAAAAAAAATAGTGTAAATAATATGTACTTAATGTAAGATGTTCATTTGAAAATACTAACACACAACTGTATGGACTTTTATGGGTATAAGATAGTGTAGGAACAGAATATGTTAGGGTAAATTGCCAAAACATCACGTTTTTATTGTTGTATTTTTAGTTTAGGATATTTGAGCGTATACTGGCAATGTCATTGTGAAAGTAAAGGAATTTTTTAATAACACTTTTATTTAAAAGTTCTGAAGTAGTTTAACTGCATAATGTATAAACTTTATTATAACTATACAACTTTTTCAACAAGATTTTGCCATCTTCAGATATTTCTGTTTAGCTGATTATAAAATTTATTTTATACCAGCATGAAAATATACAAAATGCAATCATACAGTTGACTTTTGATGCAATTTAATGCCAGAAAATCACAAGTGAATATCCCTAGTCTTACAATGTATGGTGTGAAATAAATTAGAATGAAGTTTGGGTTGTTTGATTTTATCTTTTTATTGTTTTGTAGATGTACTTCTAATTCTATAAGTGAAATGTCAGGAGTATGGCTATTGACACATGACATTATGCAATACATTTATGTTTACAGTGCATTCTAACATTGTTTATTTTACCTGGAAAACTTTAGTGACAGTTGGGAAATAATACGCTTACAAGTATGCTCTTTAATTGTATTCTGTTATCATTACTTTACCATTTGTAAGTTTATTGTTGTCAGTGGTTTTAATTTTTTTTATAATGTTGAACAATCCAAATTTAAATTTGTATTAAGTGTTTAAATTTATATACATGTAGTTCTACTTTTAATTTGTTCTTCATTTGATACACCTCTATGTTGCATTGTTATAATTTTAATTTATTTTGAATGTATATTTATTATGCCTCCACTGCAAAGCAGAGTGTTATATATTTATTTGCTCCTGTCTATTTATCCATTGACACATCCTGATGTTGACTGGATATGTCAAGATTAGAAAGGTGATTTGTGACCAAACTTATAAAACTGGTATTGCATACAAAGTTTTGTTTCTGACCAACTTTAAGGTCAAAATTAATGACATAAGTGTATCATAAACACAATTTGCACTATTTTATATTTAGAGTATAATGGCTGTTAGAGGAATATTTGTGTTACACTCTATATGTATTTTTATAATCTGTGAAGACTTATTGCAAGTTATGACTCGTTAGTTTCATGACACAGTTTTGAATGTTTAGCTTTAGTCTTGAAGATTCTTAATTGACAAAGTTGGGTTATTGTGTTGTTAGTATAATCTTATTAATGTATGGCTAGTATGTAGTGTATTTAATTTGTATAGTCAGATTTTTTTCACAGTTTCATTGGAGATTTCTGCTCTTCTCTTCCCCAATTAATCCTCATCAAAGATATAAAATTTATTCTTTTAAGATTATGTTCTGTACATTGTGAATCCCAGTACCATGAAAGTATTTGTTTTCTGTCCCAAATTAACAACTTTTTTGTTATGCTCTCTCCATCAGACAAAACCTAAAACACCACTGATACTTGTCCGTGTTTTACATCTCACCCCTTGGGCTGGGGTGTGATTATCTCCCAGTGGACAGATTGGAGATTTCCCCACTGTGTTGTTTTGCATGAAAACAAGCAAGCTGAAACTTCCTTTGTAGATGGTGTTAGGCTCATTTTAAAGTGTGATCAAGAGACTGGAAGAACTTGGTATAAGGTGAGGGATCTAGCAGTATGTCATGGATGACATGATCATTAGAAGAAAACCTGAAAATCACCTTTGAAATTTTGAAAACTGTTAGATAGGCTTAGTATGTACAACGTAAGAGTTATTAATGATCCACCAAGACTGTCCAACATGTCAGAATTGAGATCATTTGTTGGGGTAATTAACCGTTACATAAAGTTAATGGAAATCTTTTCTACAGTATTGGACCCCTTCAAATGTCTTCAAAAAGAAAAGCATGGAAATGGGATGAAAGATATGAAAAGGCTTTTCATAAATTTAAGAAAATTATTACTTTAAACAAAGTGCTGACACATGATAATTCAGACTTCCTCTTAAAGTTAGCATGTGATGCCTCACCTGTTAGATTATGAACAGTTATTTCCCATGCATTTCCAGATGGTCGAGAGCAATCTACTGCTTGTATTAGCAGTTATTTTTGGTGTCAAACATTTCAAAACGAATATCTGTAGTAGTAATTTGATCATTGTTATTGATTATAAACCTTTGATGTCAATATGTAACCCTAAGAAAAGCATTCCAGCCACACATAACATATGTACTTCATTTTCTTATACTGCATTCTCTTTCAGACAAACCTTTAGGGCAAATGTTTCCCACTTTCATTCAGAAGAGATTAGAAGGACTTGCTGGCTTTCCAAAGTCAGTTAAAAAGCTTTGCTCTGGTGGCATAATGGTGGAAATATCCACATCTCAACACATCTTATGTTCAAAGGCTCATGCTACTTTGAATTTGTCATGAAGAGTTAGTGTTGAGAGAGAGTTAAAGAACACCCCTTAGTCAAAAATTCTTGCTGGTATTTTCACACAAGGAGTTTCTGCAGTAAGGCATGTCTCCACTTGCAAAGATGGAATCTTGATGCTGGCCAATGTCTTCATTTTAACATTTGCATCACAGTATCCACCTGCCACCACCAAGGCAGGTTATTTTAATTGCAAGGTACAGCCATATATTCCAAACCCTCTCAAATGTTTCCAATGTCATCAGTTTGGTCACTCGAAGACACCATGTCGTGGTTCCTTCACATGTGCTTGTTGTGATGGCAAGGACCACGATGGCTATGAGTATGAAACACACCTTCATTGCATCAATTGCAATGGCTCTCACCTATCCAACTTTCATTCATTGCCCTAAATGATTGGAAGAAAAAGAGGTGTAGCATTTGAAAATTATTCAAAACATTACTTACCCTGAGGCTTGATAGTTACTGTCCACCACTTCATCTTGGACGTATGCTGCTGCACTTTGTTCCACTTCTAAAATGGGAGTGCAGACGGATCTCTCTGTGCCTCTAAAAGAATCGTTCTCAAATCAAGTGAAAAATCTTTTGACCTCCATGGTTAATGATGAATCAACGTCAACACCTATCTCTGCCCCTAACATACATTCCAGCAAATGCCAAGATCCACTTTTTTTGGTTCCGGGTACGGGCATTTCCTCAGATACATCTACTTCTCCAACCCCAAAATGCAAAACAATCATTCATTCACATTCTCAGTCACTGGAATCCTCTTCCAACAATAAAGACCTGTCCAACTGACTCAGGGCAAAATCCATGGAGGTCAACAGAACTCCCTAGAATAAAGACAATAAACAAAAAAGGGATAGTTGTAAACAAAACCTACACATAAATAAAAATGGCCATCTTGATACAATGGAACTGTCAAGGTTTACATTCTAATCTTGATGACATCAAAACACTGATTGCTTCCTACCATCCTCTATGTCATTCCTTACAGAAAACATTTCTGAAACCTGCTGATGCAGTCACCTTTCAGCAGTTTTCTTTGTACAGAAATGATGACAGGCTATGTAATGGACAAGTGCATGGAGAGGTGACATTGTTGGCTGATCAGCATGTGTCCACCCTGTTTTTTTCACTTGACACACCCTTGGAGGACATAGCTATCCGTGCTTCCTTGGGTCATACCATCACTGTTTGTTCTCTCTACCTCTCGCCTGGAGAGACCTATGATCAATCAGACCGTGATGCTGTTATTGAACAGTTTGTCTCCCTTTTTAATCCTGGGGGACTTTAATGGACATAATCCTCTTTCAGAAAGTGCTGATATTGGTGTGAGAGGTTGCACCATAGAGCATATGCTCTCTGATCACAACCTTTCTCTTTTCAATACTGGTTCTTCTAATTATTTTGATGCACCTAGTCAGTCTTTTACTCTTATTGATCTCTCAGTTTGCTTCCTTTCACTGTTCTGCTTTTCATGAAGGGTTGACAATAACCTACAAAGCAGGGGTCATTTTCCTATAATTTTTAAAGAGACTGGCCATAGGCAAAGTCAAAAATTAGATTTCAGGCTACTTTCAAAGAACAATGTAAAGTAAATGGCAGGTGTAACATCAAAATGTTATTAATCTTCATATTTAGTACCAAAGAAACTCAGCAGAAATGCACGAGTTTAACAAATAATTTATATTTTATGTGTCTCTCTTTTGCTTTAATGACTGCAGTCTTTTAGTTCTTGATGCAACATACTGAATCAAAAAGTATTTTTGGATTTTACTCCAAATGTTTGTAATACACTTGCATTCAGTTTCTTTGTAAGTAACATTTGAGTTGTTAAGATTATGATCTATCAAATCCCAGATCTGTTCAAGTGGGTTGAGACTGGAGTTCTGTGGGGGCCATTGCATTATTTGAGTGAAACTAAACTAAACTATCGTGGCAGGGGTTCAGTTTAGAGAGAGAGAAATCAGAAGAGTTCTCTCTCCAACTGGGGTGTTCAGGAACTTTGTAGTTCCTCTTCGTCCCCTTTCGTGGATTGTTAATTTAAGATTAAGTGGTGTTTATTATAATTTAATAAGTTAATTGTCGTTATAATTCTTTTACTTTTTCCGGTGAGAAGAGTTTCACCAAATGTTCTTTTGGGTGGAGGCAAAGGCAGCAGTTCAAATCAAATCAAACGGCCCAGTTCTGGGTCTGGCAAAAAGGTTGCCTAGGCTGGGATCTAGAAATCCAATGCCTGAAGATTTTGAGGTGGGGGAAACGGGAGTGCCCCGAGAAAACCCACTTTCACACGACAGGCGCCGAAAGTTTTGCCTGTCGTGTGCCCTTTACCTGAAAAAAAAAAAAAAAAAAAAAAGGAATTAATGTTAATGACATAGGTTTTATTTGTTTAGATTTTTTCCTGAGTAGATTGTGATTCTTGAAATATGTTGTAAGGTGATATGAATTTCGTTGGTGCACTTGATAATTTGTGTAGTGATGCCGTTAGTTTATTTCTATTTTCTGCTTTTAAATAATATTTCAGAGAAAGTTCTGTTATTCTATCTTTTATAGTTGGTAAATTACTAATTTGGTGTAGATAATTTGTTGGCGTAAAAGATGGTAAACTGAATGCAGATTTTAATATTTTGTTTTGTTGCACTTGGATTTTTTGGAGTGTATTGTTTGACATGTTGTATGTTACTTGACATCCGTACTCTATTAGTGGACGGATGTAAGCCTTGTATATTTGTATGATGGTGTTCGGTGCGCATTTCGATTGTTTACCAGTGATAGTCTTGAGATATGAAATCCTTTTTCTGATTGATGAGTGTATATTGTTTATGTGTTTTTTCCATGTTAACTTTGTGTCGAAAGTGACGCCAAGGAATGTGATGTTTTTGCTCGTGTTAATGGTTGTGTTTCCAAGTGATAGTTTTATTTTCTCTAGATTTTTTCTTTGCTTCTTTAGTTTTCTATAAAAGGTGATTGCTTGTGTTTTTGTCGGATTTAACACGACTCTCCACTTGTTGCTCCATGTTGCGACTTTGTTTAGTGATTCTTGTACGCGAGACATGGCCATTACTGGGTTTCTGGATGTGCTCCAGATTGCGATGTCATCTGCGTACTGCGAGTTGTGTGTGTATGTTAGATTTGGAAAGGGTATGTCACTGACGAAGATTATGTATAGAAGTGGAGAGAGGACTGATCCTTGGGGCACTCCTGCCGTTATATTGAATAATTTAGATATGGTTTTATTGACTTTTACTTGTGCTGTTCTGTTGGTTAAAAAATTTGAAACCCATTTGACTATCATGGGATTTATTTGAAGATGATTTAGTTTGTATATGATGGCATTGTGCCACACGCTGTCGAATGCTTTTTTGACGTCTAGGAATACCCCTATAGTTACTTGATTGTTGTTGTAAGCTTTGTAGATTGATTCTGTGAGTCGTGTGAGGTGATCTGTTGTTTGTCTGTTTTTTCTGGAGGCGTTTTGAGATTCTGGAAGTATGTTGTTTGATTCACAAAAATGTAGGAGACGGTTGGAAATAATTCTTTCCATCAGTTTGCCAATATTTGAGTGATACCAACAGCTTCTTTCTTAAAGTAATTTCTGTAAAGGTTGGGTGGGTATTTGAGATCATTTTCTTCTTGGTTGTAGTATCCTTTACTAATAATATGCAGATAACTGGGTATACCTTGACAGATAAGTATCTGATGGTTCATGTGCTGATCCATTATTCTACTCTGTTTTACAAATATTTTTTGTGAACTCAGTAAAAAAACTCTCCCGAACCATCCCACATGCCTCCCCCATATTTTGTGTCAGATGCTATGTGGTGAAATATAATCTTTCTTCCATTAAATATACAATCTAGGCTCGACATAGCCAGGTGGTTAAGGCGCTCGACTCGTAATCTGAAGGTTTCAGGTTCAAATCTGCATCACACCAAATATGCCCTTTCAACTGGGGGGGGGGGCATTATAATGTGACGGTCAATCAATTGTTGGTAAAAGAGAGTAGCCCAAGAGTTAGAGGTGGGTGGTTATGAATAGTTGCCTTCCCTCTAGTCTTCACTTTTAAATTAATGATGGTTAGCAGCAGGTGGAAAAGATATGTTTTTAAATTTCTGAGTATTATGGTCTTCAAACCTAAATAACTATTATAAGAAACTTTAACTGAAATTAAACTGACTTTCTGACAAAGATATTTCAGACTAAGAAAGTAGCATTTATCCACAGTGGCCCATGCGATGATCACTTTGATTCTAGCATAGATGGGATTGTAACCTCTGAACACTGCCTGAACAATCATCGAAAAACACTAATGTGGAAATTCTTACTCATGTTGTATTAAGAAATGTTCTTGTTAGGTAGTAACATCTATTTTCTATTTTTAAGAACTAAAAGAAATAAAAGTTACTCAAAACAAGATAAATTTAATGTTTTTTCACCAGGTGTTATGTAAAAATAGAACAAAGCTTATATCATTAAAACTAAGCTTTGTATTGGAACATCTGAATAGTAAATATTGTTTTCTTGTGCATAGATATTTGTGAATGTAAGGACAAAATACAATGTACATGAATATGCATGAGATGTGAAATGAATCATTTTTCCCACATTCATAAGAGGTGATTTGCACTAGTAGATAATTCTGATATCAAGCCAATGTCTTTATGGTAGCAGTATAGTAAGTGCTTTTTAATGTAAACTTTATTATAACGACGAATCATACAACTGTTTGATAATGTAAAATAAAAGTAAATTTGTTAATTAATCTGAACAAGATTGTTGTATGCTTATAGTATTACCTTATAATTATCAGTTTAGCATGTAGCCAACCAAAGAAGGAAGGCATTGCATACAGTTTCAACCCTTAAACTAGGGGCATCATTACACATTGACACCCGAGATCTTTGCTCTGATTGTATTTGATAGTGTCAAATTCTCCGTTTGTCATGTAAAATCAGAATATATTATTTGTTTGTTTTCGAATTTCTCGCAAAGCTACACGAGTACTTTCTGCACTAGCAATCCCTAATCTAGCAGTGTAAGACTAGAGGGAAGGCAGCTAGTCATTACCACTTTCTACAAACTCTTGGGCTACTCTTTTATCAATAATGGGATTGGCCGAAACTTTATAACGCGTTCACGGCTGAAAGGATGGGTATGTTTGGTGTGGCGGAGATTCGAACCAGCGATTTCCAAATTACAACTTGATTGCCCTAACCACCTGATCTATCAGAATAGAAAATCATGCTCGATATTATAATAAAAAAGCTGTAAATTTCCGTTTCTATAGGCCCGAATCCAGAATATTTTAAGTACCTAGCAATTAAACACAACAAAATGCCGATTTTTCAGAAATAATTCAGAATAAATAAATTCTAAAATGTTTAATTAGAATATTCTGAAAATAAACAAACTCAGTCACTATCATGTGAGCAAGAAGCCATCTCAAAATAGTTCTCCGAAAATGTGCATCAGATATTCTTATGAAATCATTTTTAAGTTTTTTAAAAAGTGCAAAGCAACTACAAATTGACGATAACACGATTTATGTTTGTTTGTTTCGGATATTCACAGAACGTTACCCACATTATTTACACTGGCCATCCATAACTTTGAAATAATACACTAGGAAAGGCGGCTCTTTGGTACAGTTTATCTGAGGAATGGTATTTGTTATTGTTATAATGCACCTGCAGCCAGTGACAAATAATGGGTTGCTTGGGCACTGGCTTGTTGAAAAGAAAAGCCCACTTCCGACCATCGATATGTTTATATATATATAGCGAACGAGTCGCTTCATTTTCAAAATCATAATGTTAAGCATACATATGGGAGAATATTTTAATAATTTACATAACCTTATAACACTGGAAGCACTATAGACGAACAACAAAGGTGTGTTAACACGTTTTATTCACTCATGAACATGAAAACAACTATTAGAGCCTGTATGTAGTTATAATTATCTTTTTTCTGGATTTATTACAACAGCACTCGTCAGTGAGTTTCGAAAAACTTACCTTTCGAGGAATGTCATATCCTATATTTATCATAGACAGACTAATCAGTCGGCTTTATTGTGTTCTGTTTCTGAGCTCATTTTTTATTTATTTTAATTTTTAAAATTACTACTGCATCGTGGGCAAGTTGATTTTGAGCACTATCTCAACATTAGAAAATGTTTGGATCCGCATATCCCTGGGGAGAAAGACTGTTGTTTTTGAAAATTCGCACAAAGCTACTCGAGGGCTATCTGTGCTAGCCGTCCCTAATTTAGCAGTGTAAGACTAGAGGGAAGGCAGCTAGTCATCACCACCTACCGCCAACTCTTGGGTTACTCTTTTACCAACGAAAAATGGGGTTGACCGTCGCATTATAACGCTCCCACTGCTGGGAAGGTGAGAATGCTTGGCGCGAACCCGCGACCCTCAGATTACGAAGAGCACGCCTATACGCGCTAGGCCATGCCGGGCCGAGAAAGACACATTATTATTAATTCCTTATTCCGCTGGTTTATATTGTGTGAATGAACACCGAAGTTCTAGAGCTGGTGATATGAAAAACTGGATCAAGTCACTTTCTGACTCAATTTAAACATTGGAAAAAAAACCAAATTTGATGGCTTCATCCTTATATGCATCGAGATAGTATTTCAAACAGTTACAAATTGGTCGACCACCACCACCACAACAACAAAAATACTTCATTTCTAAATTTATCCTAGGGTGATAGTATTCTATCCTCTACATCTTCATCATCATGGCGACGAATTGCATTCCTGAACTGAACTATATTCACTATGACCACACAGTTTAGCAATTATATTTTCAAAATTGCCAAATCTTGTTCTTTGATCGTTAACTATTAAATGTTAGATTAGGTAAAATAAATAACAGTAATAATATAACAGAAAATTTTCATGAGATATTCTCATATGTAGTTCCAGCATAGGATAATTCGAGAGCACTGCATATACTTTGCGTTTGCTAGTGATTTATTATTTTAACGGCCTCAGAACTGGTCAGACACTATTCGAAGGGCAATAAAATCTGTGTGTAAATAAACGTATAGTATTACGAGTTTATAAACAAGTCATTATTGAATGAAAAAGAGAACTTAGATTTGTTTTTTGTGGTTACGATGTCAGTTAAATTGACCGGCCGTATAGAGAGTTAGAGTAGAGAGAATAACAAATTTATTTAAAAGGTTTTAAAAGATTTTATAATTGAAACGTGATATTATGAACAGTGATTATTAAAAACTATACACATATACACTGCTGGTCAATAAACATGAAGAAAAAAATATGCATTTTGCATTGTTAGATTCAACAACTTGTTTGAGTAGAGCATTGAAAGTTGAAAATAAGAAAAGGGGAAAAAATAAAAACTTATTAATCTTGAGCTGTATTCTGCGTCCGTAAGGACCTTAATCTGGTTAGACGATGGGCTAATATTTTTCCGGAGAACCCGTCGAAACATTCTGACGAAAATTTCTCGGGCCGACCACTTGAAATTCTCGTTTCAAGGTCTTTTAAGAAATTTGTAACAGCAGTTTTACTATGCCCAATCTCACCAACGATGGCACATTGAGAAAGACTGTTTTTGCAGCTCGACAATTCTGCCACGTTCAAACTCTGTTACCTTTTTAGCCCTTGCCATGTTTATACCCAATGTAACACAGATGTTAGGGGAAGATGTTGACAATGCTTGAAGACAAATGACTAAATTTCATTATGTGTTTACTGATTAATGCTTCGTTTCAGTATGGTCTAAAACTTTTGACCAACTAGAATTTAGGCTAATTTCATAGTGTTCACATTTTCCTTATTAAATGCTGAAAACGTTTTTTATTTTTGTTTCGTTTCCTTATTTTCATATTTCGAAGCTCTTCTCAAATAAGTGGTCGAGTCTTAAAAACGCAAAATGCATATTTTATGTTCATTGGCCTTAAGATTTTAGCCAGCAGTGTATATTCGTGGAAAGATACTTCAATAAAAACTGATGCTTCTGTGTACAAATGACTTGTAATGTTTACTAAATGCCGACACATCTTGTGAAGATACACATAACTCTGTTAAGTTGTTTTATTAAAGTTATGTACTAGTACAAAATGATCATGTAGTCGGTTACTGGGACTGAAAGAGCTAATATATTTATAAATTTCATCTGCTTTGTAATTTTTTTCGTTTCTGTATGGTCCTGGCAGTTGCTGATGCCTGTCATATCTATAGCCCTAAAGTGCAGAATGATAATTGAATATGAACCAGATCCTGATTTATAGTTTGGCACGCTAACAGTACACTGATAACTGAACTCTTGGGTAGAATGAAAAAACAAAACGAAAGCATGGATTATAGAAAACACTTTCCTTTTTTTTTCTGTTGTACTATGGCCTAGCGCGTTAAAACGTGCGCTTCGTAATCTGAGGGTCGCGGGTTCGCGCCAAACATGCTCGCCCTCCCAGCCGTGGGGGTGTTATAATGTGACGGTCAATCCCACTTTCCGTTGGTAAAAGAGTAGCCCAAGAATTGGCGGTGGGTTGTGATGACTAGCTGCCTTCCTTCTAGTCTTACATTGCTAAATTAGGGACGGCTAGCACAAATAGCCCTCGAGTTGCTTTGTGCGAAAATTCCAAAAACAAACACCCCCACGGCTGGGAGGGCGAGCATGTTTAGCTCGACTCGGGCGCGAAACCGCGACCCTCGGATTACGAGTGCACGCCTTAACGCGCTCGGCCATGCCAGGCCTAGATTATTTGGAGACATTCAACAGAAGAAACAGTTACAACTCTGATTGAAAGTTTATTAAACTGACAGTACAGAAAATGTGTGCATAATTAAATAAGACAGAGCATTTTTCATATCTTACAAGAATTATTACATTGATAAGAGTTCATAGGACTCAAAATATTAGTCTTTATGGAATCATGAGATGTTATTTGCACATACAAATCGAAATTTCATAAAAATATCTTTGAATATTTGTCGTGTTTATCCTCTCATTAAAGAACACGTTACAAAATTACCTTAGAAAAGTCCATAAGTATTATTCGTAAGTAGACGCTCAGGATGTACCAATTTATTTGCTGTTCAACAAGAACCACACTCGCACTGGCTGCTGCTAGAAATGCAAAGTATCCATTTATTGTGCTTGAACATACTCTAAATATAAACTACACAGAACTGATGATAACAAGGTGTCTGGAATTAAAACTTGTGGTCAGTAACAGTGACAATTTCTTTATGTTTTCCGTGTGAAAGACAAGTAATGATGGTATAAATGGATTTGCTTTAAAAATCTTTAAGAAATGATGTTGATCGTAGAAAACATAATGAGACCAAGGGTAGGAAAAGTGTAACTAACATGTCTTCAAAAAAGGAAAAGAATTACATTTAAACTCGCAAGTTTATTTTTGACAATGAGATATATAACCTTTATACCCCGTGTTGTGTTAATTAAAATAAAGACATCCTTTGAGTTAATATAAAGCACGCCTGTAAACAGAATAGCTCAATTTATCATTTGCAAATAATGGAACCCTACATTTCTTAATTAACTGTAAAGCATCATGTGATATGCAATGCAAAGGTATATATGCGCACTCCATTACCAGCTTGGAGAGGTCAAATTTGCTCTAGTGGTTATTGCAAATGATAACATGTTGACAAAGCAAAGATTAATGAAATTAAAGATTTTTCTGTCAAGACAATAATGTTTCTAATTTGTAGTATGGTACACTATGCTACACGAGATCAGTTTCATTAGTAAGCAGTTGACGTGTCTTGAGTTATTATCTACGTAATTTTGAATTCGAAAGTGTCTCCAGCTATTCTGCAACCATAAAAATAGGGCTGATAAAAGCTTTTCGGAAAATCATAGTGAAAGCAAGAGTTTTTGGAAGAAAAAACAACAGAATTCAATGGAATAACTTTTGAAACAACAGCAAATTCGTTCACGTAGAGAAGAAAATAGTTTTCACATAAAATCTATGCTAAACTTATCTTAAATATACAGAACTTCAATATTAGTTTTTTTTAAAGTTAATAATGCCATTGAATACAATGAAGAAAAATTTCAGCCACTATAGGAACACAGTTAACAGTTCAGTTTTCCATACTGTACAACTAATATCTCGAGAATTGAGTCAATGAGACTTGCTGAAACACCACCTAGACCTCAACAAATGAATGACCCTTTGACTGTGTACGCTTACTTTATGTGGTTCAACTTGCAAATCAACTACCTGATTAAACATTTAACCCAAAAGATTATGGAGTACTATACAAATGGGCATCTAAAATTTTTTGGATCTTCATGCCCCTATCTTATTAACATGGTTAGACCTCTTAGCTCTAGAAACCAGTTTCAGTACAATCAATAACATTTCCATAATCTATGCTTTATGGGTGTTTTAAAATTCCTTTTTAGATATTAGTAGATCTGAATACCATAGACTAATTAAACAATAACATTTTGTTAATATACCAAAAAGATGTGTTGCTACAAAGTTCATTTGAATGTGCTTCTCTCTTCATGGACACTGTAGTACTACAAGATTTGTGAACGTAAACCTTGATTATGGGATGAAACTATTTAATATAGCATAAGATTAAAGACTCGTTTTGAGAATGCAGCAAAGATTAGGAGAAACAATGATGACAGCAAAGTTGCAATATCAAAAGACCATTCAGTTGATGGGCGTCTCACTATGTAATCCTAGAAACTCCTGTTGAAATTTCTATTGGTGTAAAGTGCAAATGATTATGGCAATGTCAACAGCCTGAAAGTCCTTATACATTGGTCTCTATGGAAAGCCACAGTTTTATTAGAAAATTCAACTTTCAAAAGATGATAGTTTGATTCATCCATGATCAAGGAGAGGGACAAGATATGCACAAGCAGAGCAGGTAACATCTCATTACAATCTAGCAGGGTTAAGAGCTTTCTGCCCCAACAGTATATATTAACACTGTTCCAAAACTACATCTGGCAGCTGAATCCACTCTGTGACATAATTACAGCAATAATGCTAGCATGCACTATGTGTCAAGATATTACACGACAAACTTATTTCAAGAATGTCATATTCACTGAAATGTACAAGTCTTGCTTTTTCAAGATGTTGGCCTCTCCCAGATATACACAGCTTCTCATGAGATAAGCTGGTAGCATTTTCTGATGCAAAACAAGTAAACCATGCATTATTATGTAAAGTCAAAATAAATTTATTATCAGTCAAATACATTTAAAGACAATTTGGCTTCTGAAACCACAATTTATATTTTTAGTAAAAAGAACTTTTGAAGTGGTAGATGTATCTTTTGTATCCATGAATCACAACACAAGAAACCAATAATTAATTATCATTTTGATCAGATGATGAATGTCTTAAATCAGAAATTCTGATACCTAATAATCATCTTTAATCTCAATGTTATAAAGGGGTTTACTTCAGGATATTTGCAGATCACAAACTATACATGAAATTGAATCATAATGCTGAATTTGAAATGAACTTTAAATGAAAACTTCTTAAACAACAGGCTTTTAATAAACAAATGCTGAAAAGTTTTTAACAGTGTATTAAGAGAGATAGATGAAAGAAGTATTTTACAGGGTTAAAGAATGTCTGATGACAGTGACATGCCTTATTTTAATACAAATGTAAGTGAAGATAAAAAATTCACACTAGTTAGACCATATGGCTTTGGAGAATGGAATGAGAAAATATAGTAGTACAGTGTAGGAATTAGTAAGTGTGCAAAAGCAGACAGAATAAATACTCTGTTTAAAAAAAAATCAAACTATTATTATAATGAGAGGTTATCTAGAATCAGACTGGCTGTGATCACAATCCAGTGATTTGGCAAATAAGACTTAAACTGAAGAAGTTGTGTTATACATAGAATTCTGGTCTAGGATATCTGTCAACTCTGCCTTTAGTATTACTATCTGTTGTGATGCTCATGGAAGTTGAATTCTAGACACTGTTCTTTGTATGAAGTTTTGATGTCTGTCACGTGAGACAAAGTGCCACAAATGTTAACTGTGTGAGTAGTTACAGCTTTTTCAAGGGATTTCATGCCTTCCACAGAGAAGCCTCCAGTAGCCATGTTTTGTGATAGGAACTTTGTCACTATCAAAGGACAAAATGGATGTTACCATCACTTAAGATGTTACAATGAAAGGTAATCACATTTTTAGTGAAATTAAAGAAATCACTGATTACATGAAACAAAAACTAAACCAGGTAAATTTGAAAAACATTAAAACAGTCATAAACTATAAAAATCTCATTAAATGATACTTAAAAAATTGTTACACACCAATTCTACACAATGCTGGGGAAAAGAATGAAGTTAATTGACACACAAATGCTCAGAGAAAGCTACTGCAAAAGGAGATTGTTTCATTTTTTTTTATTGGCAGAGGGCTATCATTCCATGATGATGAGATCATGCACAAGTGCAGTTCACATTAAAGATGTGTGTTTTAGGCAGGTAAAAAGGTGTCATCTTGGAAATAAATACTTTTCAAAGCACTTTATGTGTGGCATTTAACTGAATCACATTCAGTTAGTTCACACAGATGTGGCAGTTTAAACTTATAACTATGTTGTAGTATTTTCTACATTATAATAGTGGCTGTGTAACTATATTTCTGAGACATGGCTCTGTACATGTACAAAACAGAACATTATTTTGACTTTAACAGTTCTGGTCTTAATTACACAACGCAGAATGAGTATTACTGACAATGAACTCCACTTACTTTCAAATATTGAGTGTTCTAATTTATGTTTTAATGGTTGCAGTCTGATGCTTGTCAATACTGATTGTCTTAAATTATCAGACTTCAAACAGAATTTTATACTCTGAAGTTTATTTTCAGTTCTCAACAATGAGAGATATTTCACAAGGTTAAAAACAAACCATAGTACTATTTAAAGTGAAGCAACCTTTCTTTGTAACTTGCCAAGGATGGTACATCTTTCAATGTTATTTTTTCCTTCATATACAATACAAACTGGCAGTAATTATATTAAAATAAAGCCTTAAAGACTCTAATCAATGCCTCTGTGACCTATAGTGATTATCTAGCTACATTTGGATTACCTTGAAATTAGTGAAAAAATGTTTTGTAAAATTAAATTCTAAGAAAAACTTCACAAAACAAACTGTAGGCAAACTGTCATACTAAAATAACAGTTATTTAACGAGGCCTGAACTTGCATTGGATTAATTTATATTTTTACACAATATTCCTCAATAAACCAAGTTCAAGAACCAACAACTTAACAGGTAAATAAGAGCCACACAAAAATCAAGAATGAAACAAATATTAAGGGATTAAGCATGTTACATGAAATATGTAACAAAATGTAAAAAAGATGTTTGGTCTTGCAATGGATTATAATTCTTAGAGTAAAACTTTCCTACAATCACCACATAACAACACGAATCTGATGTCTTGCAAAACATTTAAAACCACTGAATGCTATGATAAACATATAAACTTACCTTTACATACTAACTTTGTTTATTACAATAATATACAATTTAATAAAGCCAGTTAAAGATTGTAAAAACGTTACAGATGCATTGAATATTACAACTACACCTAACTTAGTGAGTGATACAGTTCATAATTATGGTTACTTTGTGTTAATGTGAGAAGTATGTGGAATTCCTTTGATAACAAGGAACAAACAGCATGAAAAAAATACTAATTATATGAAAAACATTTCTAATAACAATTGAGAACTGTTAAAACATAGTGTCTTATTCATATTCTGTGATGTTCATCTTTATTACAAATTAAAAACAATATGGATTCTTCCAAATATCAATTTTTCTCAAGGATTTGAAGTTCACTATTTCTCTCATACTGCTTATTACACAAAACTGTGTTGTTTCTCTCCTGCATCATAGAGTAATTTAACAAACTATTTCATCTTAAAATCATTACAACACATTACACAACTGTGTAGTTGCTCCTGTGTATCCTGAAAATTTGTACCAAAGTTTCTAACATTAACTATTTAATCATATAGCTTCCCAAATGTGTATCACTTGTTATTTTTGAACTACAACTTACATGTAAGATCTTTACCAAGCACAACACAACTGTATGGTTTCTTCCAGTGTGCATCTTCTGTTCTACTTTCAGTTCAACTTTTACTAAACTTTTTACACACTCAGTACACTTGCACAGCTTCTGTCTCTAGTACATAACCTCTTATTTAGGCCAGTTTTTCTCTAAATTCTTTACCACACACAACTACATGGTTTCTCCTCAGAATAAGACATCTGATATTCTTTCAGTTAACACCTTTAACAAAGTTTTTGCTACAAACTTCATACCTATATGATTTCTCTCCTGAATAATATATTTATTTTGCAGAAAAGCGTTTATAACTATTTAACAGAAATAAAAAATTTCTACAATTTTTCTCTAGTGTGACTCTTCTCGTGTCGTTTGAGGTAACAACTTCTTCCAAATTCTTTGCCACACACTATGCAACTGTATGGTTTCTCACCAGAATGTATCCTCAGATGTTCTTTTAGGTAACTACTAACTCCAAATTCTTTACCACACACCACACAACCATATGGCTTCTCACCAGTGTGTGTCCGCTGATGCACTTTTAAGTCACCATTTCTTCTAAAACCTTTGCCACACACTACACAAGTGTATGGTTTCTCTCCAGTGTGTATCATTACATGCAATTTCAGGCTACTATTTGTTTCAAATTCCTTGTCACAAACCACACAGCTAAATGGTTTCTCCCCAGTGTGTATCATCAAATGCACTTTTAAGTGACTATTTCTTGTAAATCCTTTGCCACACACTACACAGATGTATGGCTTTTCACCAGAATGTATTTTCTGGTGTCTTTTGAGATCACTATTTCGTTTAAATTCTTTGCCACACACTACACAACTGTATGGTCTCTCCCCACTGTGTATCTTCTCATGTATTTTTAGATCTGTACTTCTTCTATACCTGTTACCACACACATCACAACTGTATTGTTTTTCTCCAGTATGTATCCTCTCATGTTTTTTTAGCAAACTACTACATCTAAAATCTTTGCCACACACTACACAAATGTATGGTTTCTCTCCAGTGTGAATCAGCTGGTGTACTTTTAAGTGACCATTTCTACTAAATTCTTTTCCACACATTACACAGCTGTAAGGTTTCTCCCCAGTGTGTATCCTCTGATGTACTTGTAGCTGACTATTTGTAACAAATTCTTTGCCACACTCTACACATCTGTAAGGTTTCAATCCAGTATGTATCTTCTCATGTTTTTTTAATGTACTATTACTTCTAAAACCTTTGCTACAAATTATACAAATGTATGGTTTCTCCCCAGTGTGAATCATTTGATGTATTTTTAGTTGATCATTTGTTCCAAATCCTTTTCCACAAACTACACAATTATATGGTTTCTCCCCAGTATGTAATCTCTCATGTTTCTTCATATCAGTTTTTCTTCTAAATTTTTTGCCACACACTACACAACAGTATGGTTTTATTCCAGTGTGTATCTTCTCATGTATTTTTAGGTTACTATTACTTCCAAATCCTTTAGCACACACAGTACATCTGTATGGTTTTTCTCCAGTGTGTACCCTGAGATGTAATTCAAGTTGATCTTTACTGCCAAATCCTTTACTACACACAAAACAGTTGTATGGTTTCTTATCTGAATGAATCCTAAAATGCCTTTTAAAAACAGTTTTGGTACCAAAACCTTCACCACATAAAACACAACTGTATAATGTTCTACCTCCAATGTGGGAAATTTGATATTTTTGAAAGTTATTTTCTCTTGAATACTTTTTCACAAAAACATCATCACTGCCTGGTTTCCGAGATATGCTGTTTTTTGTATCCAGAGCTTCTTGTATCAATACAGTACAACCAGGAAACTGCCTTCCACAATGGTTGTTTATGCAAGTCTTTGGATCTACAACAAAAAGATGGAGGCAAACAATTATAGTAATTAAAAAATAGCCTACATGAATTTCTCAATTTATTAAATAAATTCTTGACTTGTTAATAAAACAAGCTACTAAAAATAAGACTGTTTCCACACGTAAACACACACACAAAAGACTGCTAATGCTTGAACCCA
Organism: Carcinoscorpius rotundicauda; assembly: GCA_011833715.1. Classification (NCBI taxonomy): domain Eukaryota; kingdom Metazoa; phylum Arthropoda; class Merostomata; order Xiphosura; family Limulidae; genus Carcinoscorpius; species Carcinoscorpius rotundicauda. The sequence continues at coordinate 61,482,133 of CM022398.1, forward strand.
AAGGACACCAACAGCTTTCTAAATTTTACATCCAGATATTTAGAAATTTAAAAAATAATTCAGTGATACATGAAGGAATGACATAGTCTGGAAAAAATCTTAAAAGCCCAATACATTTCATAAGATAAATGAAATAAGAAATAAACCAAAGAACAGCAACCTAGCATTTTAACCAAATATATTTGTTTGTTTGTTTTGGAATTTCGCACAAAGCTACTCGAGGGCTATCTGTGCTAGCCATCCCTAATTTAGCAGTGTAAGACTAGAGGGAAGGCAGCTAGTCATCACCACCCACCGCCAACTCTTGGGCTACTCTTTTACCAACGAATAGTGGGAATGACCATCACATTATACACCCCCACGGCTGGGAGGGCAAGCATATTTAGTGCAACGTTTGCACGCACCCTCGACCCTCGGATTACGAGTCGCATGCCTTACACGCTTGGCCATACCAGGCCTTAACCAAATATAAAGATTTTCATCATTCATCACAGAAATAGAATAAAATATTGCAGAAATCTTCAGCAAGCTTAACTATAAGCTACAATTTGAAATACTGCTGAAGAAATTTATTATATGTACAATATAGAAAATGGTGATTTGCAGCTTCACACATGGAGGAGAAGCAATTGTAATATTGAAATTGGATGCCCAGAAGAACAATATATAAAGCTATGTGAAATAACACTAACTCTTAAACCACTGAAAAGTTAGTTGGTGTTTATTATACTTGGGAATTACAAGAATTACCAACACCAGAGGTTATAAAATGAATACTCAAGACAAGAAAGGAGAGAACAAGATACAAAAAAATTAAACAAATACGACACATTCTGAAGACACAGAAAAGTTTCAGTTACTTCCATTTAGATACAACATTACTTGAAGTCAAATCCAAAACAGCCATTGTAGGAAGTTATTATTAAGCTGACAAAAAAAAAAAGATTTTTCCCTATGACAACTTCACATTCCACAATTTTTGGAATATATGTTTAGCTTACATAGCTTTTACTCTTATCTAAGTTAACATTAATTAATGAAACAGAACTGATTTAAGTACTGTTGTATTGTCATACCAGCTTCAAGCAAAGTTTTTTCCCAATTTTTCAAGTCTCTTGTCAATGAAGTACATGTATCATTTTAATTTCAAACTATTATAATAATACAATTCTGGTTACAATTACTATTAAGTAGCTAACATATTTTTTTACATTATAATGTTTTTACAATCCTAAATGATATATGCAGCAGGTTAAGAAATACTGGCTTGATATCTTACACACAAGTTTTTACAAGTTTCATCTAGCACATAAAATAAAGTGAATGATTTGAGTTTTAGAACATATTAAGAAAACATTTTACATAACAAATTTGATGTTACCAAAATGTTTATGGTACAGTACACACACACACCACAAAATATAAAAGCAGGCTTTCTTGTGTAAAACCACTTGTCCCACAACAAAACAGAAATTTACTATGTAATCAAAACTGTAAAACAAAACTTGTAAATATTATTTCATTTGGCATTTTCCTCATCTTCATATAACTTTTAATTACCAAGTTATTGATTTTTAATTAAAAGTTCATGACAACAGCCTTCTGATTTCACATATAACTACGTTCAGCACCATAACCATACAACACCTAACCATACGCCTAACAAAGTCAATAAAATCAAGTTTGGTTTCACACATTTTTTTAGTAATCATCTTATTTTTACCTAGTTCTTTATAAATTTATATTTAAAAATGTGTAAAAAAATTATTCCTTGGAGGTATTAAAAAGAATCTTTAATGATTCATAGTATTTTCAGTACTCAACAATGTACTTTCTTGTCTGAAAGATCCAGGAGGTAATTGAAATATGGAAAATTTCACTCATTCTAACAAAATAAATAACTCTTGTTAAATTTTAGTATAGAACAAATCTAGGTTTGCCACTGTAAGTGGTATAACATATTAAAGATTTAATAGCTTTATACAGTATTTAACACCAAAAAATGTATTGCTTCTACACAATGCATGTTTTCTGATTTTGATTTAAGTAATAAAGTTTTCCCATTTCTTTGCTATGATCTTTTCAACTACTGTTTCTCACCATAATGGTCTTTTAGATTATTATATTTTCTAAATTCATCACCACACACCAATGTATGTGTAGTCCTTTTACAAAACAAACATAAAAAGCAAAACATGATTGGGAGAAAGTACATTCATGCACTTCAACATTTCCACAAACAGTAAATTTAGATTTCCTTTGGGAAAGCACTGGTCTTGATATGACAGAAAATACAACAAACACACAAATGAAACTTTATGAAAATAAGCAGTTTAATAATAATCTTACATAACCTTTAGTTTTTTAACATTAATTCAACTATAAACTTAATTTTAGAATCTTTATCCGTGTAAAATGAATAACTTATTGTTTTTGGCCAAAAACTCAAATTGGAGAAATTCTAAACCTATCAATCAAAATGTATGAAGGAGAGCTTTTGGTGCACCTCCCTCACATTAAAGACCCTGTGCGATTACTTATGCTACATACAGTTACAAGCTTATGATGTGTGTGTAGATTACTCTTTTTAGCTACAAATCACATCAGTAAAACTTAAAGTAGGATCATTTTGAATTTAGATTAGCCTAATTATAACAGATAATGTACCTTAGTGGATGTAGTTTAATGTTTATTAATACTGAAATAACTAAATAATTACACTTTAAACAGGAATGCATGTTCAAGTTTATTTTCTTAGTTCAAAATCAGAGGTAATACAGAATACATGCAGTCACTCTCAGTACTATGGAAGTGTTTAAATCTAAGCAAACTTCTTTCAGAATTTCAGTTCAAAAGATTACTTGTATTTTTTATTACTGCACAATATATAATGGAACAAGCAGTAAGGTTAACTACATGTCTGCCAAAAATCAAAAATATTCTTGATCTAGAAATTCATTCAGATGAATCAATTATTAAATGCACATGGAAAAAACAACAAAACACACACACACAGTTTATAAAACAAAATTTTTATAACAATTCTTTGTAGAAATTAAGTATTTCTAAATTTTTGCATAGAAAATAAAAATGAAGAAGATTCAAATAACATATACCAATAACAGACTGTAAATTTCAAAATTTGTTTTAATAAGTAAACTGAAATTTCAAATCAGATAATCTGACAAAAGTCCAGTTACCGACAGGTTAAAAGTAAGAGAGAATTCTGTTAAAAGGAAAATATTACTGAATCAAGGTCACTGTTTGAAGTAAACAACCAACTGCAAACAGTGTTTGATCATTAACTTCGTGGATTTTACTTGTCAACAAGAACACTTTCCTATGATTAACCTGCATGCATTACAACAGTGATTTTTATAAATATCTATATTCAAAACCATGCTATCTTATGAAAAAAAGTGGAATGCTGTGAGAAAAAAAATGCACAAATACTTGTATATTATGCATGTAGCCTCCCAATTGTATAAATATATTTTATAAAACTAATTAGAAAAAAATGTGAAAAATACATGATTGTGAACATTTTGTGAACTTAATGGCAATTGATGTAAGTTAACCTTCACTATAAAACTGAAATAAAAATTAAAAATTTGAAGAATCCAGATAAAGAACTAAGGAGAAACAATTGCAATTATGTTGAACTTTTTTCATGAAATAACATATAACTGTTACAAGTTAAGATTTTATGTTACTTAACTATAACATTATACTACAATTTTGTATTTCACACCTTTTGTCACAAACTGAAAAAGATGTGATTTTTTTCCCTATCAGATAAGTTTGTATCTTTATGAAGATATGTGAAGATGAACCCTATCTTCATTTCTTGTAACAGATGTTTTCTAAAAACATCTGCTAAGCATGGATCATATAATGATTTATGTTACCAATACTTTCAATTTCTCTGCCAATCCATACAACTATATCACTTTTCAGTAGTGTGTGATCTCTCATGCTTTCTCAGTGAACTGCTGGTTCTAAAATCCTTGCCACATTCTACACAGTTGTATGGTTTTTCTCCAGTGTGCATTCTCTCATGAATTTTTAAGTAACTTTTTACACCAAATTCTTTGCCACACACCACACAACTAAATGGTTTTTCTCCAGAGTGTATCCTGTTATGCACTTTTAAGTCACCATTTCTTCTAAATCCTTTGCCACACATTACACAAGTGTATGGTTTCTCTCCAGTGTGTATCATCATGTGTAACTTCAGGCTACTATTTGTTTCAAATTCTTTATCACAAACTGAACAACTAAATGGTTTCTCCCCAGTGTGTATCATCAAATGCACCTTTAAGTGACTATTTCTTGTAAACCCTTTGCCACACACTGCACAACTGTATGGCTTCTCCCCAGAATGTATTTTCTGGTGTCTTTTCAGATCACTACCTCGTTTAAATTCTTTATTACATACACCACAACTATATGGCCTTTCACCAGTATGCATCTTCTCATGTATCTTAAGGTCACTGTTAGTTGTGTACTGATTACCACACACATCACAATTATATCGTTCTTCTCCAGTATGCAACTTCTCATGTTTTTTTAGCAAACTGCCACACCTAAAGTTTTTGCCACAAACTACACATATGTATGGTTTCTCCCCAGTATGAACCAACTGATGTACCTTTAGGTGGCTATTTCTTCTAAATTCTTTACCACAAATTGAACAGTTGTATGGTTTTTCCCCAGTGTGTATTCTTAGATGTACTTGCAACTGACCATTTGTGATATACTTCTTACCACATACTTCACAACTGTACGGCATTAATCCCGTGTGTATCTTTTCGTGTTTTTTCAGTGTACTACTACTTCTAAAACCTTTGTTGCAAAATACACAAATGTAAGGTTTTTCACCAGTGTGAATCATTTCATGTATCTTTAATTGATCATTAATTCTAAATTCTTTGCCACACACTACACAACTGTATGGCTTCTCTCCAGTATGTAATCTTTCATGTTTTTTTAGATCAGTTTTCCTTCTAAATCCTTTGTCACACACTGCACAACAGTATGGTTTCACTCCAATGTGTATCTTCTCATGTATTTTTAGGTTACTATTACTTCCAAATCCTTTATCACACACAAGACATCTATAAGGTCCCCCACCAGTGTGAATCTTCTGGTGTGAATCAAGTTGGTCTTTACTGCCAAATCCTTTATCACACAGAACACACATGTAGTATTCCTGTCCAGTGTGCATTTGCTGATGCAGTTCAAACTGATCTTTGCTGTTGAATCTTTTATCACATTCAACACACCAGTAAGATTCCTCTCCAGTGTGTATCCTCTTCTGATGCAATTCAAGTTGATCTTTACTGTCAAATCCTTTATTACACTCAACACACCAGTAAGATTCTTCCCCAGTGTGTATCCTCTGATGCAATTGAAGTTGATCTTTATTAGCAAATGCTTTATCACACACAACACACATGTAATATTCTTCCCCAGTGTGCATTCTCTGATGTAAATGAAGTTGATCTTTGCTGTCAAATCCATTATCACACTCAACACACCAGTACGACTCCTCCCCAGTATGTATTCGCTGATGCAATTCAAGTTGATCTTTACTAGCAAATCCATTATCACACTCAACACACCAGTAGGATTCCTCCCCAGTGTGTATCCTCTGATGCACTTCAAGTTGATCTTTACTAGCAAATCCTTTATCACAATCAACACACCAGCAGGGTTCCTCCCCAGTGTGTATCCTTTGATGTAATTCAAGTTGATCTTTACTGCCAAATCCTTTACTACATGTTACACAGTTGTATGGTTTCTTTTCAGTGTGAATCCTAAAATGTCTTTTGAAAACACTTTTTTTACCAAACCCTTTGCCACATAAAACACAACTGTATAATGTATTCATAATGTGAGAAATCTGACACCTCTTTTGATTATTTTCCCTACAAAATTTTGTAACAAATGCATCATCACTGCTTGGTTTCTGAGATTTGCTGATTTTTGTATCAGGAGCTTCTTGTATCAATACAGTACAACCAGGAAACTGCCTTCCACAATGGTTGTTTATGCAAGTCTTTGGATCTACAAGGAAAAGATGGAGGCAAACAAACAGTTATAGTAATTAACAAAAATAACCATTATGAATTTCTCAACTTTCTAAATACATTTTGAGGTTCTCTAAAATAAACCTCTTAAAAATACTGATAACAACCTTAATAAGGTATAACAATTTAAGATATTTAAATCCATGGACAAATTCAGTTCCAGAACATTCTAACAACAAAAAAATAAGAGGCTGGTAATGACTATATATGGATTCTAACAACTCTATATGATTTGCATAAAATCATTCTTGTGCCACTAACCCCAGAACAATCACACATTTAGAAATAAAAAAAAAAGAAGTAAGGATTCACAAATAAGATTGGAAAAAACCCTTCACTACTAATATACCTCAACACACAAGTAATAAAATCTAATGGACACAGCCAAACACTTTCAATCCTGTGGATAAGGATGGCTGAAAGTGTACACTTAATATTTTTAGAGTTGCATTCAAACTTTAAACTATTTTATTATCAAAGTGTGTCAATAACCTTGGCATCAAAACACAGTTAATAAATCAAAATTTAATACTGTACAAGTTTTAATTTCATGTTAACTTTAAATGTAAATATTTAAATAAATCCTTAATCTTCAGTTTTTTGTATCACGTGGTCCTTGTTTGCTCCAAATTGTCCATTTAAGATAATATTTCAACTACAATTTATACTTTTGAGTTTTGATGCTAATTATAAACTTATAATATATACATTTCTAAATTATAACCTAAACTTACAGCCTCCAATCACACTGTCCAACCACATGTCCTCTTACCACATACCAACTTTCTAAATTTTTCTCTTATTGCTATTACATCATTTACCTAATAGAAAATAAGAAAATAACAGAAAAAATACAAAGTTTTACTGGAAAACTTTTCATATTCATTTAGGATGTTCAAGAGATTAAGTACACAAAACTCAAAAGCTGTGAGATGCAAAAAGTAATTTCAATCTTAAGATGAAAATAACCTTACATTCAACCTAATCAGGGTCTGACTTCATAAATTCAAAGACAAATTTTCAGTAATACTAATTAATTAAAAGTACAATATTTCTGTGTACAAAAGGCTTTTAATGTTTACTAATTATACCATATGTTAAGATATACCTGTTGGATTAAAAGTTACAATATGTACAATTTTATAGTTCTATGTTGATTTTAAGGTTAGTAAAAGTAACCAAGCCATATAAATGTTTGTTTGTTTAGAATTAAGCAAAAGCGACCACAATTTTAGCAGTGGGAGTCCAAAGATATTCCACTTGGGGGTATAAATAAGTTTAAAAGAGTATAAAAGAGGAAAACAATATAAAGCAGTGACTGTTATGAGAGATGTACATTTATATTATCTATAATGAAAACTCGTTTGATAAAATTAAAGCCTTATTTATGTCCATAATACAAAAAAAGAGCAATTTGCAATATATGTATATATATGAGAAACTGTGCTAAGAAATGTAATACACATTACAGCAATGGAAAAAAGCACAAAAACCAACAAACTTTTATCTTTTGAAAACAGAAATGTTTGTTGTATTGAACTGAGAATTCAGTTAAAAAAAGTAATTATAAAGAAGGATTCAGTAAGACTAAAGTGATAAATATTTTAGATTTAACAGAATAAGAGGGTGTACAGTATTAAAAAAAAACTTCTGGAAAAATGGAAATGTCACTTATTTCTTGTGAATTTCATTAAGATATAACATAGGATGATGTCACTTGAAACCAAAACTGAAATCTGACATTAAAACAGAAACTGAAAAGAAAAAAAACAAAAGAACATCCACACACTAAAATTAACAAAGCCTGGAGAAAGAGCGACATTAATTCACTTGTAATTTAAGCAAAAGATATCCTGATTATTTTCTGTAGGCCTTCCATTTGTGATGAGTCTTTTATTATAATGTATTTATCTTCAGTTCATACAAGTTGTACTGTTAACATAAATTATTCAAACACTCAAAACAAAGTTTGACTCAAAGAAATTTTCAAGTCTTTCCATCTAGTTGTGCTACACCCTACATATTTTAAAATGTAATCAAATTAAAGCTCTTATTTGATCAAAAACAGATTTAATGATACACTGCAGATTATAAAACAAAAAATTGCTTGTTAGTACACAAAGAATTATTTGTACACTAAAGCATAGCCTCTTATATCATAGCTGAAAATAACTTAAATAAATTTTGCAAAATCAAGCTTGACCAAGAAAGAGGCAGAAAAGTGCAACTGACAGTCAAATTTCAGTAAATTCCTTTGTGAGCCAATCAAAATTAACATCATTCATAATACAAATTCATAACATATTCACAGAATAATTACACTATGTAACAAAAATTTTGTTGCTGGATAGTATGTGTTGTTTCTTAACTGCTTATGTTGTAAAAGTACAGAAAATGGCCATTACTCTCTTCAAACTTTGCTTTTGTGACCCGGATAATGAAATTTAGAAATTAAGCTATTTTCAATGTAAAAATGGGCAAATTTGTACATTTTCATTGAATAAAACAGCACATGAATCAAGATTTTCATGTATTTATACTAGTTATACAAAAAAATGAACAAAAATGTTTAGAAGCGAGTAGTATTGATTTGCGACTGTAATGTAAATCACTTTCATGTATCAGCCCCTAAATGTAGTCTCCCATCATGTTTTTGTTATATGCTCCTTGGTAGCAGCATTCAAAGCCCAATATATCTTGGTGGAAGCTCTCACCTTGCTCCTCTGAGTATGCTCCCATGTTCTCCTTGAATTTATCAAGATGAGTGTCAAGGATATGGACTTTCAGGGACATCCTGCAGCCCATTTTGCCATAATTCTTCACCAGAGCCTCAACCAGTTCCACATAATTTTTGGCCTTGTGATTGCTCAAGAAGCCCCAAACCACTGTGACAAAGCTACCCCAAGCTTTTGTTTCCTTCCTACTGTGCACTCCAGGATCTTCTTTAGTTGTGGTCCAATGAAGGCACCAGCTTTGACCTTTGCTTCAGACAGCTTTGGGAAAGAAGTCTTGAAGGTACATGAAGGCTGCAGACTTCTTATCAGTAGCTGTGATAAACTGTTTCATAAGACCCAATTTTATATGCAATGGTGGGAACACCACCTTCTAGAGATCCACTAGTAGCTCACACTTGACATTGTGCCTTTCCACAGAGAACTTGGTCTCTTGTGACCACTGCTTCCTGTTGTACTGCACTGTGGTGTCCCTGATGTCCCAAAGGCAAAGATAAGAGGGAAACTTGGTAAAGCCTCTACAAAATTCTAGAAATTTCTTGAAGATTCTTGTAAGTTCGAGAAAATTCTCTATCAGCTACTCAGCACTGAATCTACCTTGAATGTCCTGGAAAATGGGTAAATTTGAAAATTTCATTACCCAGGTCACAAAAAGTTTGAAGAGAAAATTAGATCTTTTCCATTTACTTTAGGCATAAGCAATAGGGAAATAACACGTTCTGTCCAGGAACAAGTAAAAATTTTGTTATACTGTTAAAAATGAGTTAAAAAACCAGTGCTTTTGGTAACACTGAGCTCCAATAATGATTTTTTGTCACGTTGCTTAACAACAAAAGTATAACCTAATATTATTGCTATTCTATGTACTGAAAGTATAAAATGAAAAGTACAGACAAAAAACTGGAAAAGTATTTGCCAACTTATAGTCTCCATTGATTAGAGGTTTGTACTTTATCGAGAATGTTGGTGATATAACAGAAAATAGCTTAATTAGGTAACAACTTTAGTTTAAGACTGACTTGATAGATTTACTTTCGTGATAAATCTTTTTCACTTGGTTCTTGGCTAGGTAATTCCAACATTCTCTACACTTACAAGGTTTCATGGCACCCTTTTACCCCTGTCATTCAAATCATAATGGGCAGAGTAATTGAACTATTCTATATCAATAAATGCATTTAGGCTGTTATGATTCCTATTTCAGAAATATTTTTAATGTAATATTTAATAACCTCAATATTCAACAAGTTAACATTTTAAGCCAAGAGACTCATTCTTACTGACCAACCTTGAATGCTATTTCACTACAGAACAATTCTTATTTATGTTCACTACTGCATGTAATCTAATGTCATCCTGAACATGAAGAGGGTCTATAACCCTTTACACAACAATAAAAAAATTCTCTATTAACTGTCCGGTTTCTCATCATAATGAATCCTTAGATGTTCTTTCAGGTGACAGAATTCATCACAACATCACTCAACTGCACTCTTATTCTACATCTCCTATGTTGTGTTTTATATCAGAAACAAAGCAAAGAGTGTGATGACAGTTGTAAATATATGTGAATCAAGCTTGTCACAAAAAGTATTTGTGGGGACATGCTACACTGAAGCATATAAAAATGTTTACAAGTTCTGTTTATTTTCATACAGCTGGCGTCAGGGTATGACACAAAGAAGCTGAATCACCAACTTACATGACCCCCCCCCACGTTTTTTTTACTGTTTTTACTGCTATGCTATCTACCAAATCTGGCTAGGATCTTTATGTATAAACCTTCAGACCATGTATCACACCAGCAAAGCAGAGAGGAGTGGGATAAAACATTTTCCCAAGATATATCAGAACTAAATATTAAGAATTGACATTAAATTTGTGACATTTAGGTAATTCTAACTCAAACTAACAATTATTACAAACCATTTATAAAATATCTCATAGTGGGGATACTTTGACACCTGACAATAACTTTAAATAAAAATTTATGACCAAGATTATTTTTATAGTTCATGATCCAAGTTAATAGAGAAACTAATTCTCAATGTTATAAGGCTGTGCAAATTTTCTTCAGAATACAATGTTTAATACTTTTTTTTTTGTACTGTATAATAGAGATGAGCAATCAGCTCATTTAATTTGTTATCTATGCATATAAATTCATCTTGTGTAAAAGTCAAAATGTCTATTAATTTCATGAAAATAATCACTAGTGTTTTTAATCCAACTGTCATAATACCAAATAACTGAAATCAGTGTTCCTGATTTTTCCAACTATACAGTAATTACAATAGTTCCATTAATTTTTTCATTATTTTCTATTAATCTAGTTTAAGCTGTCAATTAGTGTGAAAACTCAGAAAAATGAGTAATAAAATTTTGCATTTCCAGGTGGTATTTGTGATTAATTCTATCTATCCAAGCTACTGAAATATTGCAGTTATTTCTTGTCAAATATAAAGCTAGGCAAAGAACTATCTGTGATTTGTATACCACAGGTATCATATTAACCTAATTTTCAATATTATAGGTTCTTTTCTTTTTAGCCATCTCACAGGAATAATTTGTTAATTTAATTTAATAAATCAGTAAGCCAAGCAAATGAATAATTAACAAAATTCCACTAACAGCCCAGCTATACACTTTACTATATATACTGAAAACAAAGCAGAAAGACTATTCACTGCCACGATTCCAAAAATTTTTTAATCTAAAAAAATTAATTAAATGCACGTGATAATTAACATATGTGCAGAATTTATACAAGTCACTTTGAAATTAAATCTCAAGAATTTAGATAATTGTAAATCTTTGAATATATATAAATTGAGCTGTTAACTTTCATGTATTTATAGTTGACTGAGAAACCAGAAGATATTAATCAATATAATTTCTAATCAGATACTTTAGAAAACCATTTTTATGCACCAACAAGTTCATAACTGAGTAAAAATTAAGCAGACAAAAAAAACAGGTTTTAAAGGATTATGGACACTGCAAGAAATGCTATTACAAAAAATATGTTTACTCACTTAATGAATTCTTTAACATGTTCTATGATAACTTACATGTATAACAATTATGTGTGTGTGTGTGTGTGTACATATATATATATACATACATACATACATAATTTTAGGACTTTGCTTCATTGTGCAGGCATATAGCCTCCCAATCATTTGAACACACTGTTTGATAAAAACTATGCATCTGTAGTAATAAAAAAAAATGCACAACTGTAACTGCATTGTAAACTGAACTGTTACTAAAATATGTTAATTTGAATATTAACAATTAACCCCTGTGGAAATCTTATGATTATATGGGCATTTTTGTTTAATGAAACAATTGAAACTGTTACAAATTAGTTTTATGTTGCATCTATAAAGGATTAGCATCAAATCCTTCTTGTGCTACTAATTCCTGAAGAGAAGGTAAGAAAAGTCTGTTTTACTTAATTCTATAATTAAGAATCAAGTACTGCAGTTTCAAGTTAGTTACATAATTGCAATTTTGCCTTTCATATATTAATGTTACAAATTATTTAAAAAAATGCATCATTTTCTCTTAGATAGGTAATCTAGTCTTTTAAGAGAGATGCTTTCTTTTCTAAATTTCCTATCACAGGTATAACTACATTTTCACAACATAGATCATGTAATTATGTTTTAAGTTACCACTACTTGTAATTTCTTTGACATACTCTAACAATTGTATTATGTTCCTCCACAATGTGTCCTCTCATGTTTTTTCAATGAACTACTAGTTCTGAAACATTTACCACAAGCTACACAAACATATGGCTTCTCTCCAGTGTGTATTCTCTCATGAATTTTGAGATGACTATTTCCTCTAAATTCTTTGCCACATACTATACAAGTGTAAGGTTTCTCACCAGTGTGTATCTTCTCATGTTTTTTTAGATAACTGTTTGTTCTAAATTCTTTACCACACACTACACAACTGTATGGTTTCTCCCCTGTGTGTATCCTCTGATGTATTTTTAGACAACTATTTGTTCCAAAATCCTTTCCACATATGACACAACTGAATGGTTTCTCCTGTGTGTGTATACGTTGATGTATTTTTAGATAACTATTACTTCTAAACTCTTTGTTACACACAACACAACTGTATGGTTTTTCTCCAGTATGTATTCTCTGGTGTATTTTTAGATGACCATTTTCACCAAATTCTTTGCCACACACTGCACAGGTGTATGGCTTCTCTCCAGTGTGTATCTTTTCATGTGCTTTCAAATTACTAGTACTTCTGAATTCTTTGTTACACACAACACAACTATAAGGTTTCTCCCCAGTGTGTATTCTCAGATGTTTTTTAAGTTTACTATTTGTTCCAAATTCCTTACCACACACAAAGCAATTGTATGGTTTGTCTCCAGTGTGTACTTTTTCATGTGATTTTAGATTACTAGTGCTCCCAAATTCTTTGCCACACACTACACATTTGTATGGTTTCTCCCCAGTGTGTAACCTCTTATGTTTTTTTAAGTCACCCTTTGTTCCAAATTCTTTGCCACATACAATACAACTGAATAATTTTTCCCTGGTATGTATAATAAGATGCACCTTTAGATGATTATTCCTTCCAAATTCTTTTCCACACACTGCACAAACATATGGTTTCTCTCCAATGTGTATCTTCTCATGCAGTTTTAAGTGACTATTTGTTCCAAAGTCTTTGTCACATACAACACATCTGTATGGTTTCTCACCAGTGTGCATATGTTGATGTATTTTTAAGTAACTATTACTACTAAATTCTTTGCCACACACCACACAAATGTGTGGTTTTTCTGCATTGTGCATTCTCTGATGAATTTTTAGGTAACCATTTTTAACAAACTCTTTACCACACACTACACAACTGTATTGTTTTCTTTCAGTATGTGTTCTGTGATGTATTTCAAGTTGACTTTTATTAATAAATTTTTTGCTGCACAAAAAACAATTATATGCTTTCTCCCCTGTGTGAATTTTATCACATTTTTCAGTAATGCTTCTCCTATCATGATCTCTGTTACATAAAACATTATCATAATGTTCATCTTCAAAGAAGGAAGTCCGATACATTTTTACATAATTTTCCCTAGAAAATGTTTTATCAAACCCATCATCACAGCTTGGTTTCTGAGAAATGACATTTTTTGTATGGGGAACTTTCGGTTTCAAAACATTATAACCAGGGAACTGCCTTCCACAATGGTTGTTCATGTGGGTCTTTGAATCTACAATCAAAAGATGGAGGCAAAGGATTATTGGACCTAATAAAAATATCATAAATCAATTATTTTATCTTCCTTAGTATATTTTGTAGCTGTCTAAATAAATTTTGAAAAATTCTGATCACAGTATAAAACTTATAGCAGAAACTGTCCATTCTTGGATATTCTAAAGATAAAACTAAAATCTGATAAGTATGTAAGATCAATACTGTGAATCTAAATTTTACTTCATGTCACAGGAGTGACATGAAACTTGGACCAGCCACAAGTTTAGCAATAACTGTAATGTTTCAAGAATAAGTAATTATGTGATACAGATTTTAAGATGTCAAGAAATACATGATGTACCCTAAAGATCTCATCAGCCAAGTAACAAAGGCTAGGAATGCAAATCTAATACTTTAACAGGGTAAAACAAATTCTCACCATCCACTGTGACTAAAGATACACCTTTACTATGCATTACATAAGCTAGACAAAAACTAGTGATTAATAAAACAATTTTTTGGGAAAGTAAATTGTATCTATAAATCTATGGAAAGATCAGTTAACTAACAGTACAAGAACTGGAAACTAAAATACATCATTTATCCAACTATTATCAATAGGTGTGTAGTTTACCTATTCATTAAACATCAGCCATGGTGCAATTTAAATTCAGCTATCAATACTTTTATTTTTTTCAACATTTTATAGTTTAATGAACTTGTGGTGTTAATTATGTTGAGATTACTTGCTAAAATGTTATTTTATCATCCTGCATGTCTCCTTAAATGAATTAATTATCCCAAAGTTCATCATTCAACAGTTTTGTATCAACCAAAACACTGTCTTATGCCTTTTGTAAAACTCCAATAGATGGCATTTTGATTTAGAACTATAATAATCACCACAAAGATTGATGACCATTGCTGACACAGCAGAAACAGATTTTAAGACATAGAGAGCATCATTTCTTTTCAAAATAGGTAGATTTTAAACAATACATAAATGCAATAATATATTGTAATCTTCCACAGTTGAATATTGCCTTTGAAAGGTATGTTTCTGTGGACTAGGAAATAGCTTGTAAAATGCATTAAAGAAAATTCAGAGCCAATTTTTCTCCCAGATTTTACACAACCCTAATAATGTTGAGGTTGGTGACTGATCAAGTGGAAGATATTACAATAGCTCCTAAAGAAGTGTTGTCAGACAAATACTAATATTAAACTATATCTATGTGGGAGTGGTAAAAACAACAGAGCTGCAGATACAATATCCAACTGAACAGGGCTGTGATCCTCCAGATAGGATTGACTGGGTGTATTTTGTTTTCTGATAGCAGTATTCATTTCCATTAAATGCTGTTCTCAAATTACAGTTTAAGAAAATAGCATCCAATCTCAAAAAATAAGTCTCTTATTACAATATCTCCTACAGTCTTAAACAATGCACTTCTTCAATAACAGTTTATTATTCTATGCTAATTGTTCCTTCACTTCTTTTTGAATGCCCATATATAAATGGAAAAAGCAGTGTTATATTTTCAAGAGAAGCCAGCTGATGCTTTGAGCTTTGCTTGAAGCTTGTTCTCACAACTAATCTACACTAATTGGTAAATTGGTTGCAGAAAACAAAATATGCTAAAAATAATAATAAAAAATGGTGGGGAACATCCTTGTTTCTTACAGTAATGCCTTTTGTGGTGATTTGTATCTAGATATGATCCTTTAAATAACTTTTGACACAACCAACTCCTCTCATAATTCTTCCAACTAAAAGCAAGCTAAATTTCACCTTTTGAAATAAGTCCTAATTAGTCAAATTACCTATCACAAAATGTTAGTGACAGTTTTTACATCACTTATACTATATTATCTTCAGAGTCTTTTCATATTTATTAAAGTATCAAAAATGACAAGCAGCTGACCCTACATCCACTTTTAAACGTAATTACAGAGAAAATGTTATCAACAAACATTCAAATATTAAGACCACTGCTTATATAAGGGACATATTAGCATACTTTACCATCAAACATTAGCAATCTATAGCCTTAAAAAATACTGAGTTGTTATACTGCTATGGGAAACAACTCTTCCCACTGTAACAACAGTTAATGAAAACACCCCTTGAACCTTTTCAGCACCAGAATTGTGCAGTTTACCCAGCAGAGCTGCAAAAATAAGCATTTCTGTAAATGTACTCATGAATGATTCAATTTGTTGGAATGTCATTATTTATGTTTATTGTGAATAAATCTGGTGGTTTAATTTCTTAAATTAGTCCTGAGCTAAATTTCACCTTTTGAAATAAGTCCTAATTAGTCAAATTACCTATCACAAAATGTTAGTGACAGTTTTTACATCACTTATACTCTTATATTGCCATGTGCATTGATAAAGGCTCATGTCAAATTACCACTAGTTTTTTTCCTTTACTGAAATTTAAAATAATTTCTTTTTATGCAATGTTTAATATTTTTCAATTAACAATTTACAAATTAGTGATATGGAGAAGCTACTTATAGATAGATAAGTTAGATTAATTAACATAAAAGCATCAACTGTCCTTAACAATCAATACATTAGTCAAAAAGAAAATATTTTTGTAAATAAAAACTACCTGAGAATAATGAGTATAAAAAAAACTGATAATTAATGAGACGGTGATTTTTCTTAGCTCACTAACTGACAGTTTATGATATTATGCAAAGTTGCATAATTTTTGTAGTAAGCTCTTTGTCACAGACTAGACATATATTGTTTATCTCCACTTGTTATTTTGATGGATTTGCAAATCAAAATTTAATAATTCCTTTCTGCAGGCATCATATAACATCCTTTTCCAACAGTAGCAATTATCCTCGCTGCTTTCACATTCCTTGTCAACTCTATACAATTGTATGGTTACTTCCATTGTGGTATACTCCCTTTAAGTGGCAGTTATACTCCTGGTAGTCATATGTGTACATCATAGCACAATGGCCAACTACCAGTCTATGGTATGTTATACGTGTAATGACATCTAAATGTATGCAGTATTTAACAAAGATTTAAAATTAAATAAAATCAAAATTTGGTAGGATAATATTATTTGTTATTACACAGAATTACATTTAGTGCTTGTAGTATTATTAACATGCATGGTTACTAAGTATAAATTGCCTCCATTGAACAAGCCTGTTCATAACTTAAGCCTATATAAAAACATTCTTGTTTATTGAATTTGAAAATTGTGCTGCTGTTGTAGTTGGATAATTGCATTTTGTCAAATTAAAGGTATAAATGTATTTAGTATTTTAATACTTCACACTTCAATGTTAAGATCATTTTCTTCACAGGTTTTATTTTATATACTGAAGTTACTGTAGTTAAGTAATAAATATCTTTTCTATTCAAGTTTTAACAATTATTGTTGGTTTATGCTGTTTCTTTAGAAATACAAATATAACTAGATAAAGAAGGTTGTAATATATGTTTCTGATACTGTTACAGGTCTGTGTATGATTACTGAGAATGGTGTGTGAAAATCACTTGAACAAGACAGAATTGTCTCATCACTACCAGATTTTAAGTACACTCTGACAGTTCCAAGAATTCTGTTCTACTTTTTTATGAATGAAAGTTAGAGAAGACAGAAAACTAATTTAAGGCTTGAATCATTGTCTTTTATAGTGGCATCACAGGATTTTTCTATCCTTACTCTGATCTCATGAAAAAATCTTTGATTAATTTATGGGATAAGAGTATAAAGGTTATGAAGCCAAACAGTCACATTGAGTGTTAAGACAGGGCTATTTAAGCAACATTAAGAGATTCATTGGGTTAAGTTTGTTTCTTGTTTTGTCTGATAAATAAGGACTGAATATGTTTTACTGGTGCTTGTAATTATTTTGCGTACACTTTTTACAGACTTCTTCTACACTACTGAACAAAAATTGCATAAAGCTGTAAAGACCATTAACTTTCAGCTAATTAACAACAAATAAGGCACATTCATTGACCTTTGAATTTAATGAATATGGTTTATAAAGCTTGTTCATTACTTCTTATTTTTTTGCCAATTTGTTTGTCACAGATGAAAACTTTTGTTGCTGCATAACCATTCTTCAAAACAGTTTTAATTCAATGTAAATTTCTGTTGCCTACCTTGGAATTTAATAGTCAGATTTTTTATCAATTACTGGAGCCTTGTCTGGTTTGTGTACCAGGGTTGTTTTTCTGGGATTATTATAATTATCTTGTGAAAATTTTATTTTACATTTTTTTTATATAATTGACAAATTTTGCATCAACAAGTGTGCATCCCAAAATATTTCGATACAGACTGAAAAAACATTACTACAAGTTTTTATCCTTATATTCACAACTATCTTTTACAAATGTATAAATGAAATATGTACTCTTTGGATACATACCAGGAATATTACTTTCAAAATTTGTAAATAATAAACACATGCCTTTGTTTGCATCTCACTATATTTTACAAACTACTATCCGACAGTAATGAGGGTGACAAAAGTGTAATATAAATGTTTTTAAAAAAAAAGCTGTACTTTAACACTTCCATCAGTGATTAATATTCATATATGCGAGTCAAGTTCATTGCAATTGACCTCAAGCAAGAAGCCTACTAATGGGGAGAAATAAATCATAATGACTCCATAAAATATAAATTATTTTACGTGATATCCAATTTTTAAAATCTCTACGATACATGTTTATAGAGCACATGATTCTTACATATCAGGTTTGCTTAAATAGGGAGTTTAAACCTATTCAAATTGCAGAAATCATTACACTTTCCATTTTACATGCATTTTATATACTTTGTATTTCTAAAAGAGATCAATAAGTTGCACCACATCATCAGACAGATAAATTTTATATTCATATTCTATTTAACACATCTACTTTATGACCTGTACTGGTTACTTATACAACTGGTAAATGAGAAATTCAAGACAGCCATTAAACTTCTATATCCATGTTCCATGGTTTGATGTACTAACATTATCACACTACCTTTGATAAGCTTACTATATTCTTAATGTGCTACAATAAAAACTAACTATACTGTACAGAAGATAATAAAAAAATGGGTTATTTTCTGGTAAACATACCGATGTGCATTAAAAAGTTCAAAACAGAATCACTCATCATAAATCTTTTTTTTTCCAGAACTGATATAGCTAAATAAAAATGCCAATTTCTGGCAAAATTGACAAAATGAGAAATTTTGAGAAATTGAAAAATAATTCTGAAGGTGGATTCAAAGTGTTTTGAAAGAACTTAATATTCTTACAAACATAATAACTATTTAGGATTGATAATAACTGAACATTATATTTTTGCAAGACTAAAATATGGAAAGGAATTGAAAAGAGTGGAAATATCAGATATAATTAATTAATGCCAAATAATGGCTATCTTATCATATTGAAGTCCTCTTTTCTTTTTTTTCAGGAAGGCAATTGTAACAAGTTCTTGTAAATACAGAAATGAATCAAGTTTTATAGGATTAAAATTATTCATTACAAATGGTTAGACCCCCCAAAAAGATCTGCATTTCCACTGTAATTCAAAAGCATAGGATAAAAACAAGCCCACTAATCACAGTAGACTGTGGCATAAAAAAAACAGCATGTATGCCAGACACCTGGTGATGTGTATTCTGCTCAAGTCTTTTGAAGTACAAAATTATTCTATCCTGCTATTCAAATACTTCATTCAGTAAATGGTTTGGTTTGAATTTTGCAAAAAGCTACACCAGGGCTATCTGGGCTAGTCATCCCTAATTTAGCAGTGTAAGACTAGAGGGAATGCAGCCAGTCATCACTACTCACCATCAACTCTTAAGACTACTCTTTTACCAGGAAAATTAACACAAAATAAAGATAAGAAACAAATTAGCTTTTGTTAATAGATGAGTTATCAATTATTAAAATACTCTAACAATTATTTAAGGGAAGAGTGATTGTGTGCATATAGTTGTAAAAAAAAAAGGAAAATTTCCTACCTGTCTACTAAGAATTTTACTTCAATGTAAGGGAAAACAACTTGTTTGAGGTTGATCTTATTATTTCTGCACATGGGTTCCCTCATTTTAAGATACCAATATTAACACACTAAAAATGTAACAAATTATCTGTAAATTTGATAAAATGCACAAAACTGTAACTGGTAATATTCATGACAAAGTAATATTAAAGGATTGTTAACATTTTATTGAATCAAAAACATATTTCCAATACTGCTTACTTCTTCTCACACTACAGCTATTACATGATTGCTAGGCAAGTGTAGTGTAGGTAAGGTAAATTCCACTTGCTCCAAGAACTATGAGGGAAACAAAGAACATACAGTGCTCACCCAAGTAGTCGAGATGGGAAGGCTGCATTCAGAATTACAAGGAGCCAAGGAACTCTCATCCATGAACAATGAACTGAACCAACACTGATTAAAATGAAACTGCATGCTCAACTCCACCATATAGCAAAGCATCACACCTGAACCATTATTATAAGTTGAGTTCTGCATCGGCTAGTGCTGCTCCCATCTTCACTCTCATACCCAAGAATGAAGAAAAATCACTCAAACACTCTGGAGGAACAACTTCTGTTCAATGCCCCAGTGATTGGACACAGGAAGTTGTAAAAATTTCCAAGCTCTGCTAGTTAAATACAGGCACTTGTTGAGAAGTCCTGAAAAACAATGCTCTGGAAATCATACAATATGTGAACCAAGTTCCCTAAATTTTTAAAAGCAAATTAACCCTGCGATGAGCAGAATCTGATGACTGGACACAGGAAGTTATAAAAACTTCCAAGCTCTGTTAGTTAAATAGAAGCACGTGTTAATGCATGTTGGGAAGTCATCAAAAACAATGCTCTGGAAATGGTACAATATGTGAACCAAGTTCACTAAATTTTTAAAAGCAAATTAGACCTGTGATGAGCAGGATCCCCTTATGCTGTACTAATAATAATCTGTAACTAGAAGTCCAGCACAGTACAGTAATACCACCTAGTCTATACTATTTGATCTTACAGAACACTTATTTTAGGTCTGTTGCAACCTAGATGAAGTACACTGCACTGGTGGTTGCTAGTGTGAATTTGACTTGATAAAAGCACACCTGACTGGACAACACTTGTCACAGAGCAGGATCTTGTGAAAAAAACAGAACTTTGGAAAAGATAGTTAATAATGAAAATATTTCCCTCTCCCTATAATCTAATGAATAGCTACAAGGGCCTGTCAAAAACCCTCAGAAGAAGATACTGCTAGGTCGTGCAAATAATGTTTTATAAATGTACTGGGAGAGAACCATATGCCAGTCTACACAATGTCTTTCAACTAGGCTGCTAAGACCATACAAATAAGAAAATCTAATGAGATGTGACTTGCAGAAGTCTCTTCACCTCCAAAGAGAGCCCACAATAAGCAATACAGATCAATTTTTGTACCCACCCTGTCAAAGCATCTGGAAATAAATCCTGGAAAACAAAGAGTACAATAAATAAATAACCATCGTCAAGTGCTTCTAAAAGCTTTAGTGTAGGCTGCATAAGACTTCAAGGCCCTCATTGGACATAATAAACAAACAGGATCTGATTAGTCATACAGGTTAAAAATAGAAGCCTGATAACTTGGTGAAAAAGATTTATTCCCTACCCTGGTTGCCAGTGTCTAAGGTAAGAAGAACTTAGAATGATAAAGCATCCTGTGCACACGTAGTGAAAATAATTTTTTACGGGTGACATCAGCAAAAAAAATTCACCTAAATGATAGTGAAAGGTGATACAAGGCTCAGGTCTCAAAAGGATGTCAAGAAGAGAATGTAACACCACCTTTATATCTCAGTTAGGGAACTGAAAGATAATTTGGGACAAAGGACGCAAAAGTACTTAACAAGGTCAGAAACAAAGAATTACAATCTCTTTAACTATACAAAGGAAACTGGTAAGATCACCCAACATAGGGTAATTGTAAGAAGATACTAAACCCTTATCATAAAGCTCAGTTAAAAACCAAATTATGGTTGATATGTCTGCACTAAGTGGGTTCAACTTACTCAAGATACACCTCTGTTGTGTTTCATTTCTATTTGTAAATGTCCATCGTAGGATTATGTAGAGACTGTGACATGTTCATGGTAACCTTAAAAATGCTGTCAAAGGTTTGCATTTGAAGCTTTAGCTTTAAGACAGATGGGTATAAAATGACAGATTGTGGCTAACTTGACAGAGGTGGCCAAAGATGAAGTGGAAGAAATGGGCACACCTTAAGGTATCATTAGAAGCAGAAACCAGGAGTTAAATCACTGCTAGGACTCTCAGTAAACAGATTAATAGGTAGGCAGACATACAAGTACAATCCAAACCAATCAAGTCCTTATAAGATGCATCTACTGTCATACCAGAAAATAAGGTATTGTAGGTCAAAATGTCAATAGTTGAGTGTTCCAATGAATAAAAACACACTGATTATTAGTGTCCCAAACTGAGGGTAAATCCATCAGAAAAACATTTGATGAAGCACCCATTTTATTGGAAGGATTCAATGGGGATTATACAAGTGATTTGCAACTAAACTCGTCACCCCAAAAACACAGGTATAGTGATAGTGGGCCCAATACAGATAATTTAAAGTTCAAAAACAGAGACCAGGAGCAAATGCCCACTTGATAGGAAATGCAAGAGCTGTTGGAGTTAAAAGCATGATGACCTTGTCTCTCAATAATTTCAGACCTCTAGACACTACATTTGAACAGCAAGAGGTTCTAAAACACTGATATGGAGGAAGGCTTCATTGTCTGTTCACAGGCTCTGGAATTCCTGACTGTTAAGACATCCATCCCATCTCTGAAGCAAAGCATACACAAAACAATAGTGCTGAACAAGTTAGCAGTACTGTATTGTTTCAATTTAACAAATACTCAAGATTGAAGGCATCAATTCTGAATTGGAAAACTGGGGCATTCAGTGGATTGTTGTTCATGACCCACTGGTTGCATCAAGACCACTGAAGGGATCTTATGCACACTCATCTGAAAGAAATGAGAGATTTGAGTGATACCTACACCACAAGAAGATAAAGAACCATAGGAGAAGGAGACATAAAAATCAAACAGCCTGTACCATAGTGTGGAGCTTAATAGAAATCAGTTAAGTCTGACAGAGATACATGTTGAAAAACAACCCAAATGGATATTGTGTTGGAATGAGATAAAACGTCTTGGCTCTGATAAGAAATCCTGCCTTTGGAAAGCAGTATATGGCTGTGACATACTGCCAACTGGTATCAGAAGCAGTCAGATATCCAAGAAATGGTGTAAGCCCAGGCCCAGAGATTGGATGCAACAAGAAAATGTTCATATGATTCTGTGATGCTGGTTGGAAGGTCAGAGCGCAGAAATACAGCACAAGATGCTCAAGCATAAAACTCAGAGTAGTGTGACAAATCTGCAATGGAATGTGCAGACAGGCATTTGATATCAAACTTCATCACCCACAGTCCTGGCAAAAGAAATAACAACACAGTGTGAGGTTCCAACTCATCACAAAGGGAATGCCTCACACTCCCAGGAGCAGTGGTAGGTGAAAGCACATTGTTTTGAGAAACATAACAGAAAAGGCATAGCTCTCTCTTCATCTGAGCAGTAAGTCTTCCTGCATGAACCATAATATCAAGGGATGGAGGGAGAACTATGCACTTGACCTCAAACTTTTCCACCATTAAAAAAAAAAAAAAAAGACAGACTCGAAACAAACTAGCGAAAGATTCAAAACACCATGCACTCAATATAAGAAAAGGAGCCAGAGGTGGCTAATACAGAATAGCCTCACAAGAAGCCAACAGAGTAAAGAAAGGCACTAGAAAATACAAATATAAATTATTTACAAAATGTTCAGGATTGCCTGCCAGTGCAGCTTTAGAGCTCCCTGGAGAAACTCCACTGGACCAAATATGTATCTCCATCTCTTTTTAGATAAGGTCACAAGAGCCTCAACCAACAACTGTCTCCCAATTCATAAAAGCATTACAAGTCATATGCAAGACCTGATTTGTCTCAGTGCTGGTTACATTATTCCAGTGATGTATGCCAAATACTGGCTTGCCAAACAAAATTTATTTTTTATTTCTACAAGGATCAAAGAGGTAACACAAAGAACTCCCAAATTATCTCCAATGGTCATACTACAGAGACACCCATTAGTGAGCACTTTGTTAAGAATAAGTGACAATTTTAACTTAAAGAGGTGCTTATATATACAATACTAAGATAGAGGGTGCATTGAAACAGGTGGAGGGTGTCATAAGACAAATATTACCAAGGGCAGTTAAGCCAAGAACAAAAGACTGAAGCAAGGCAGAAAAAATCAGACCAATGCTCAGATGGGCTAAGATAAAAGAAACCCTAGCAGTCGAGTAATAGCTATAGTGTGATAGGAAGTATGTTTTAGAAAACAGCAACATCATAGCTTGAGCAAAATTTTATTGATACATCAATTGTTTATCAAGCATGTACCAATGTTAATAGATTACATATGTAAGACAAACTATACTGCACAAAACAATTAAAGAATGAAGATTAAGTTATGATGCATGAAAAAAATTATATAAAAGTATCACACACCTCCTCAGTTAATTTTTTAAGTAACTCAGACATGATTTAAAATAGAAACAATTGAACATTCATTCTATGTTCATAAATGACAATTTAACATATGTGCTTTTACATCTTTACAGTTTGTGTATGAGATTTCAAAACAAATTTTGGTTACCATGTATAGTTAAAACTGACTTGCAAGATGTTGCATACTAAGAATCAGTATTAATAATGTCCTGAGCTATCTTTTGCCACTCTTTTGAAATAGCCATATTCACTGCCTGAAATTACATAACAGAATGTTTATACAATTCCCAGAAAAACCCATACATGCTATATGAAAATGAAGTTCAATGAACATGAAGGTCACTGAATTCACTCAATCTTTTATTCTTCAAGGAATAGCATATATACCATTAGCAGAAAACTTTGCTTCTACTAAATATTTTCCAAGTATGTTTAAGTCATGAATCATTGTGTGCACAGCTTAAAAAATGCAAAAACTACCACAACATAATTCAAGAATATCAATTAAAAAGCAAACAAAATACACCTTATGCTGTTTGTTTTGTTTTTTGAATTTTGCGCAAAGCTACTTGAAGGCTATCTGCACTAGCCGTCACTAATTTAGCAACATAAAACTAGAGGGAAAACAGCTAAACATCACCACCCACTGCCAACTTTTGGACTACTCTTTTTACCAATGAATAGTGGGATTTACTGTCACATTATAACAGCCCCCACGGCTAAAAGAGCGAGCATGTTTGGTGCAACTGGGAATCTAACAGGTGACCCTCAGATTACGAGTCAAACACCTTAACCTACATGCGCTCCTAATGGTGCTATAACCACAGGCCTGTGTGCGTTCCTAATGGAGCTAACCACTGGCCTGTGTGCGTTCCTAATGGAGCTAACCACTGGCCTGTGTGTGTTCCTGAATTACTTCTACAATTAAACTACATCTAACTGATGTCATTAGGAATTCCTCACAGTGCTTAATCCATTGATTTTTCCCTAAACATATGTAGTTTCAACCAACTTCACTAAATATATGGTAAAAGTTTAAGCTTAAACAGCATGTACACAGTAAATGAAATAAATGAAAACACTGTCTGCAGATTTGTTTCATACAAGCACAAAAAGTTAATTAGGTTTATAACAGACTGAACCATTATTACATAACACAAATATGCAAGTGAATACATTAGTATTTAGCAAGACTTTCGCTCCTTTAAGAGCAGAACATCTGGTCAACAAACTATTACAGAACCTGTTCAAGGAAATACATATTTCCTTCAAATGCACTGTAGCATGTCACATAATTCTAAAGATTGCTTAGCTGCCTGTTCATCTAGTATACCTGCTTAACTCCAAATTTCTTCAATGATGTTTAGGTCTGAACTGCAGTCAGGCCAAAGCAGGAGTTCAAAATTTGAAACAACTATATAAAATCATAACTAGTATGATTCATAGCAAAGTAAGGTTAAATAAAAAACATCAACATTGTTTTCTCCTGGTATATCCGTAACATATGGATTGCATCTTTTTTAAGATTATTTTTAAAAAATATACTGCTGAAACACATACCACTGGTTAATTAGGTGTGTTCCTAATAGAATGTCATAGTGTATTAGAATATTGCTTTGTTTTTCTTGTCAAACTTTTACTGTGTCTCCAACACTGTTGCTGCAGATTTCTTTCTATGTTTCTTTGAAACTATTTTGATAGTAGTACAGTTCCAACTTCCTCTTCTGAATACATTGTTTTTGATTATTGATAAATAACTCCAATTTAAGTTTGTTGGTAAACATTTAGAGACCTGCCTGCCTATTATAATATTTAATTTTCATTATCAATTTTTTATTAGCTGTTTCTCCACAACAAAGATGTTCATATAGATAAATATTCAAAGAGACTGACTTTAGTCACCTTGTTTCTAACTGTTCTTTGGCATCTTTACTTGAATCTAGATTGCTGATCAGTTCGCTACTACAAATTTTCCTACTGTTTGAGCATTCTTACATGACAGGGTTGTTATTAATAATGCCAAGTTCTCAAATATGCAAAACATTTTGCATATGACATTCAATGAAACATGTACTCTGGCTTCAATGTATCATGTGGAATAACTCTCACTCATAAGAGTGGTTGACACTTGCTTTATACTGATTTTTGTGGATAGTTTTCATTTCATTTTCATTACTGCATTTTTCAATTCTTCAGTTTTTGAAAGTTTTATGTCTATTGTGAACCAATGTTAACATGAAACTGTCCTGTTAATCTTCAACTACTACCATGGCTGTTCCTCACTCTTATCTATGATCTTTAACTTTAGAATTTTCACTGTAATGGCCCTTCCCATTCTCTCTTCTCTAATTTTTTTCCTTCAAATGTACAATTTTCAGTAATATGGATCTTCCAAAGTACCTTTTGAATCTTTATTCAAATGTAGTCCTAATTCTTCTAACCCTTCCATTCTCTATTCTATGGTTTATACTCCAATCACATAATTTTCACTGCTGCAATGTTTCAAAATTGTTGTACAAGACTGAAGGATACGCAGCACCCACAGACAACTGTTGAAGTAATCTTATCATAACAAACAATGGGACCTGACAATCACTCTTACAGTGCATCCTTGGCCCTAAACAACAAAGTATGCTTCTGAAGCAACAGAACACAAACTCTGAATTCTTGGATATACAGTGTGAGCCATTCAGCATCAGAATACTCACTTCTGAATATCTTTTATTCTTATCTTAATTGTTGTTACATCAACAGTTTAATTTAAGGAGTGTGGCTCTTTAAAAATTGTTTTGTAGTGTCTTTTATTCATCTGCATAATTTAAATTGTTATACACTTTCCACCTTCTCCTCAGTGTTTACCTCAACAATAAAATTTTCACTGCCATGGAAATTTCCTAACTGTTCAAATTTCACTGATGTGATTTTTTCAAATAAGTCTTGTATGTTTTTTATAATTCTAATAACTGCTAACTAAAAACACAGTTTGATGGAAAATCTACACTGATGGTAATCACTACTGTACAGGTTATTTCCATTATACCGAACTTAAAATAACAAGGATACCTTCCACCAGTATTATCTCAATGATAATCCTATATTAAAAAGAACAGTTCAATAAGGTACATTTTCTTCAATATGTAGTTTGAAAATGTGGCTGTTGTGGTCAATAATGCATCATGTAGTTGAATTGCTGAAAACAGTAAGGTAACACTAAAATGAAAAACTACATAACTGTTAATGTAAAACATTTCATGAGAAGCTAACTGTACTCACCAGATGTACCTTCTAACCCAGAATCAAGTTGAAACTCTTCTTGAAATTCAGTTTCTTTTTTCACACTCACAATATCATCATTTACACTAGCCACGTCATCGTCGCTTTCAGTAAACTTTGAAATAACATCAACTGGTTGTAAGTCATCAGGCTGCTCATTTCTCACATGGACAAACATATTCTGAAATAAAATCACATTGAGAAAAAGAGTAAAAAAAATTGTGTCAGCTCAAAAGTTAACAAAACATATTATCGTACTATTAAACATAAAACCATAGCTAGAATTTCTCCTTTGAATTAACGTCTGTAAAGTTTTCTCAGATAAATTTTATCTAAGCATAAGACTACCTAACAAGAAAAATGTAGTTCTGGAGGGATTTTGTGTTTACATAATGCATCTGGAAATACTGTCAATGGGCTACTAATACTGATAACACTTCTGCCTCAAAATATGAACATTTAAAACTCAAATAACTCTGTAAATTTGCATTCAGATACACAGTAATGAACATAAAATATTGTAAACAGTTATAAACTTGAAGTAATTTTCAATGGAAAAAAATTGAAATATTTCTTACAAAAGATACATTATTTGAAATTTTCATATAGACAAGACTTGAACAGTATAAAATAAGAAATTAAAATACATTTTTAATAGAAAACATTCTTAAAAAAAGGAATAATTCAGTATTGAAATAGCATTTGAATTTTGTAAATAATTACAAGATAAGTAACTATGTGCATGTCATCAAAAATCTTATGTTTCATTTTTTTCTTTAGACTATACATGTCCCAGTTTTGAATTTTTATCCAAATTAACTTGAAACTTTAGCTATTTTTCTAAAGGTTTCTGTCACATAACATGAAACCTTGAGCAGGTTCTTGTTTATCTCAAGTTTATGGACTTTCTAAATTTCTGAAAAACAAAACTGACATAAATCAGATTTACAGGTTTATTTTTAAAGAAAAGCGACTTTCTCCTAATTTCTATAATTAGCTCTCTCAATAATATTTTTAGTTAAAAGAGGCAAAAGAAGAAAGAATGAGAATGTTTTCCCTAGACTGAAAAGTAATAACCTTAGTAGTTCCAACTAATGAGTTTGACATGTGCATTTTAAGACAAAATTATGAAACTGCTTAATACTGATAAAAATTAATACACTATCTAAAATTTCAAATACTATTTTCAAGAAACATGGAAGAAATATAATAACACAAAGTAACTCTTTTCATTACTTTTATTAGCATGGCTTTACAAAAACAAGAGTATATTAGGTAAATAATGCTACCTAGAAACCCTACAAAATCAATATTTTGCATAACAAAATTATATTCATTTTAACAATGAAGTTGAAATTCTATTATCAGGTTTAATGCTGAGATCTCACATTGTATATATTACACCTATTTTCAAGTTGTGATAACAAGCATTTTCAGCTCTCAATAAACACTGTGCAATGAAGTCCACAAAGTACAGTAACTCAATTAAACACAGAGAAAACTGACCTTACAGAGTTGTTATACATGAAAGTTTACGATAAAATACTGTCTGTGCCATTACTATATCTGTCGCATCCCAGCTGACCTGTCAGAACTAGATACAGCAGATGTAGTTGTGGATATACAATATTCATCTCTACTTTCACTCAAAAGCTCACAGAAATAACAGAATTAGAAAACATTATTTCCTATAAATTACCTCAGTCATTTCTGTTACTCCATCACGGTTTTCATGTTGCTCCTCTTTTGCTATTTTAAAATCAGATATTGAATGTGATGATCCTTCTCCAAGGGAAGCAGCCTCTCCTGATGCTAGGATAAAATATATGTATTTGTCTGTAACAAGCTTGAATATAACCTTAAAATAATAATGTGAGATCTGTGAATATGACTGACCTACTAACCACCATAAAAAAAGTAGAAAATAAATATAAATTATGCTTTTTTCATTCTAAAATAACTACAGATTATAAAATGAAAATACAGATGTATAGTCAAAATAGTTTAAGTCTCATAATACTATATTGATCTTCTAGTTATGCCTAGCTAACATTACATAACTTCTCATTTACGTGGACTTGCATGTACTCATGTTATGACATCCAATAATATAAAACTTTTCTTCATTCTTCACAAAGTGGCCTTTCTTGGTTATGTTTTAGAGGACTAGTAATATTTTGTAATATACAATCACATTTCAATTATTATACATTATGTATGCATAAAGATTATTACTATTTAGAAATAAGTAGTTAAAAATTTTCTTAAAGTATGGAACTAAATAAAGAAGTAAAGCAAACAATTATCTCTTCTAGTTATGACCTTTCACTCAGCTACTTCTGGACATAAATATTTTGCACATAGAAGATATGAAATTTTTTCTTATGTTTTATGTATGCAGTTTAATAATCAAAAAAATCATAAATAAGTATATCACCACCACAGAATTCCGCTATACTTTATCTAGCTTAGTAACTAAGATGTATTTAGGTAAAAGAGAAACATGAAATTTGAGCTGACTAAAAACACAGATCTTTTGAAACCTTGGTTTGAAAGAACAAAGAGACCTTCTGACAGATTACAATGGCTGAGAAAACCACAAGGAGGACATTCTAAGCTGTTGAATGGTTATTCATGTCATATATTAAAGTAAATGTACATAAAAGGACATTTCCAAAACTGGGATCAAATAAATGTGGACACTGTGTTTGATTCAGTATATGAGCCATATCTCAGCAAATAAAATGATGAGGTGTTTTTTTTTAATTCTAGCTTGTCAACATTAGTAATATGAGTTCCTAATTCATATGAAACTACAGACTTAGTATTTTGATATCACAAACATCTAATCTGAACCACAGCTGCATTCAACATACCATATTACTCACAAAAATTGATATTTTGGTGTGTTTGTATAATATTTGCTTTTAAGTTAAGAAATTAACTGATGTATAATATAAAAATTTGAATTATAATCTGTAAATTTATATAAATGTACAAAATAGTTTTGAATACATGTCAACAAAAATGAAGAAATGGCCTTTGACTTGTCACCCATCAAGATAAGGTCAATAAAGGATGATGAACTAACAATAACAAAATAGACATTAACTTTTACTTTACCTCTCTTGCTAACTACCATTTAATTAATCAAACCTAAGAATTTAAAAAAGCACTGTAAAGTACTTAAATAAGACAATGTTAGTAATACAGATAATAAATCACAAAAAAACTGTCAAACTTCTGTATCCAGCTACATTTTGTATTGCAGCATCAATATTTAGAAACACCTACATTGAATAATATGATGAAATATACACACCCTACTAGGCATTCCCTCTTCTCTAATTTATTAACCCCTTTGAGAGGCATGGAATTTAATGTAAATTACTAAATATAATATTGTTATTACTCATAAAAATCAATTTTTATAGCTTTCAATCTTATTTGATTATAGAGCCACATAATAGAAAATCAGATCCTTCTTTCCACATCCACCTGTCACATCCTCTTTCACAAATTCCAACAGTTCTCTCTGATGTATTTATAACTAAGCTTCAACATATTAAAATGATATATTATATGATACTGTTTTCTAAACAGAAAATTATCTATTTTGCTTCCAGTTCAAACTTTATTCCCACAGGAAACAAGAGGAGCTTAGCCATATTTTTCACTGCTCTTATCATGCAGTTAGGAAGACAGAGAAATGATAATTACATAATATTGTCTGCTTCGTATATATTATTTGTCTGTGTTTTTAATCTCATTACTTAAATAAATAAACAATTATTTAGTCTTGTAGTACCATTTTATTAAAAAATAGGGTTAGGTTTCACCTGCTCAGAGTAAAAAAAAACGTTGTTCAAGATAAGTTTTATAGTTACTGTTTTTCATGCATTCCTTATTTTCACTACCCTATTTAAAAACAGAATCAGCCAATTTAACTGACCTCATAGCCACAAAAAATATTGAAATAAATCTAAATTACCTATTTTCTTTCTAGAATCATTTCAAATTGTAACACGAAACTACATTCACTTATCCTAAGTAGCTCTAAGCTCATAACAGTACACATCTATTTATAGTTACATTTTATTGTTTTATTTCCTTTGAACCATTTCTAACTACTATCTGTGCAATTATAAATTATATATCATTCTGAACATGTACAGTTCACATTGTACTATCAAACTACATTACCCATGAGCTACTTACAAGCTACTCTCACATGTGCCTCATGAAACATTTTTATTACTTACTTTACCTAATCAAGTTTCAACTAATCCAAATATATTCCTATTTTACACTGTAGTTACTTTTAGTCATACATAAAAAATAAACAAAAAACAAAAAAATACTTAACCAGTTTTCTTTTTTATTGCTCTCAATTGTTGAAGAAAGTAAACCTTAATTTTTTCTCTTATCCCTTAAAACTGTTCTGGTTTTCTAGTTATGTGACAAGAGTCATTAAAAATTTATTCACACCAGTCATTAACTTTCTCACAGGAATGATGCTAGTACTCTGAGTGAAACTGACATTTAACTGTTCAGAACATAACGTCATACAAGTTATAGATAATACATAATAAAACATGGAAGATAGAGCTATTTACAAATTATAAAAGAGGGTGTGTGACAGGTAGGTGTAGCAGGAAAAGTCTGATTTTCTATTTGACAGCTAAGTTAAAAAACAAAATTGAAAACTGTAATAAATGTGGTTTCTTTGAACAATAACAATTTCATAGAAAGTAATTTACATTTAAATTCCTAACTTTTCAAGGGGTGATGAATAAAATAGGGAAGTTGACAAGTTAAGAGAAAACGTCTCATGTTACAATAGGAGAAATTCGGGAAATTTTTGTATTGCTTTGTAGACAGAGGACTTGAAACTTACATTCAATTAAATAAGATCAAATTTTTTTTAAACCAAATACTTGTAATCTTTACTAAAAGACTCAAATTTTGTGAAGATACACATGCTGTATCAAAAGTTATAGTGCATTCTAATGAGCTCATCATGAAAGGGTTAATATCAAAATCACTTTCACTCAGAGCAATTAACATTCTGCCTCCATATATTCATGGATAAAGCTTTTGTAAAAATGCTTAATTAAATAACATTTTTTGCATATGAAAAACTTGTGACTTTTACTTAAAATCTGCCAAATTTTCAGAAGATACACAAAACATCAAAAGCTATAATATGGAAACTATGTTACTCTATAGTTACAAGCTCAATCACACCAACTGTGCCAGTAAGAAATAAATTTTGGTTATATATAAATAATATAATGAATATTATGTATAGACATCTCACTGGATTCTGGTTTAAAACATCACTAGATTAAATGACAAAACCATTCTTCAATTATTGCTATCTGTGGACCAGAGCAGTAACTTTATTCTGTATGAAATATAATTCCAATTAATAGTAAAAATATTTTTGCATGTTAGTGCAAAATCAAAATCTATAAAAATAATAAGAAAGTTAGACTTACAGTTACATGTTTCTATTGTGCTATTTCTCGGTATCTTGACATTTGACAACACATTTTGTTCTTCAGCAGGAAATCGTTCAGTATTTACGTCCAATTCCTCATCAGAATAGGGTTCAACATTGGTCTCTAATACTTCCATGATTAAATCAGCAAGCCAGTCATTACAAACAGCTTAAGACTGAAGCTAAGACTACAAAAAAAGCAAAAATATTAAAAACTAAAAATTTAATCTTTTAATATTTTACCATCAAATCTTTAAAATGGCAAATACTCAATTTTCTATTTGCATAAAATAATTTTTATGATAGTGATGTTTTAATTTTTCCAATATATCTGCATTTGTGTTATTCAAGTTTTCCTGTACTAACATTTCAACAAGTAATCTCTAATAAAATCGCAGAAGGTAAGGCACCTTGTAGTAACCATATTCAGCAATTTGTTTTTCTTCTGAAAATCTACAGGAAAATGCATTATGTTATGAAAAATTAAGAGTACTACGTTAATTTATAACTGCGTACAACTTCTAAGGAAGTTATAACTGTATTTTTTCTGTAGAGTTGGGTTGATTTTAAACTAATTAAGACAATGGTCATGGCACTTTTATGGTACATTATCTAAAGAACATTCACCATTCCCAACTTTTTGTGAAATCTAAAATGAACTACCCTTGTTGAAATAAAAACATAGTTGTACTAAAAGATGACAAAAATGGCAGAAGTGCTACCAAACACCCAAAGAGAAGTATTTCTGCATAAAAAGGCAAACCACAGATGTATCCAATAACATACTCTCAAATGGAAGATAGCAAACAAGATTCAGCATCATGCCAGTGCAGAAGAGACCACAGCAATCCACTTGAGCAGGATAGAAATATCTTAGCAATTACTCAGATCAAAGACAACAGAACAGTAAAAGATCCTGGATTATGTCTTACACACCCACAAACCTCACCTTTAGTCTATCAGATCTGACAGGATATCCCACTACCTACCAAAATAGTCATATTTCCCATTATTGCATCAGAGATTCTTTGTTAAAAATGTTTAATAACATAAGCAGATAATATTCTTACTTAAAATTCAACTACCTCAAAAATGCAATAATGAGGAAATACAGTTTCTGCTGAGTTAGGCAATTTCTTTGATTA
The DNA here is from genome assembly GCA_011833715.1 of Carcinoscorpius rotundicauda. Lineage (NCBI taxonomy): Eukaryota > Metazoa > Arthropoda > Merostomata > Xiphosura > Limulidae > Carcinoscorpius > Carcinoscorpius rotundicauda. The sequence continues at coordinate 61,516,752 of CM022398.1, forward strand.
GTACCACAAAACTAATTATATAGTATTTCCAATTATTCTCATCATCCAGGAATCAAAATTAGTGTTTCCAATTATTAGTGTTTTGATTAATCCAACTATCCAGTAACTGAAACACAGCCATTTTGATTTTTCATTGTTTTTAATTAATTCAAGTTTATTCAGCTTAATTGAAGAATGTTATGACTAACAGAAAAAATAAACCAATTAAAATTAGGGTTTCTAATCATTCCACCTGTCAAAGTAATTTAAATATTACTATTACTTTTATTGTTAATCTTAAGCCTACACAACTAAGCTGTTTGTGTTCTTGTCCACTGCAGTACTGAAACACAATTTTTAGTTATTTTTTATACTATGCTATTAGAAAATAATGCATTTTGTTAGCTATCTTATGAGAATATTTACTCAGTTGGATTAACTGATGGTCTCAACAATTACTCTGTTAGCAAATTCCACTATTTGCAAAGTTCTAGTTTTAATCCTCCTATAGTGCTTTACTCCAAATATGAAAAATGTAATAAAAGATACTACAAATGAGCTACACTAGATCTCTCAACTGTTACCGATTTTAATTATCATTATTTTCAAGTTTTGCTTTTTAACATAAATTGCACTCTGATTCATGACTGCTTGTTGCTAAGTAGAAAGCTGCAAAATGTACTATCTGTGTTGTGCACAACACAGAAACTGAGACCCCATTTTATTTGTTACAAGCCTTTAGACTTACTGCTGAGTCACTGGAGTATATTCCTAACTACAATAAGTACAACTACTGCAGTGTAATCTAAAAAAAAACACAAAAACCTTAACAATGACTAATAATAATGGTTATAGAAGATATTTCTATCCATAATGTTACTCATTATTCCTTCCTCATTCAGATTACATCTAGTAAATTTATTGAGTATAAAACCTTAAAAATCTCATGTTCTAAAAAAAATGAAAAGGCCAATGAGCAATTAGTGAACAAAACACCAAAACAATTTCATGAAGTTCTGAATAAGAGTGACTTCAGTTGGGGTCAACAAGATGCTAAGTTATTTTGGTACAGCTATATTTGTACAGACATACAAAAAGACACTACACATGTGCATAGCTACAAAAATCCTGCTACGACAACAAATTATGAACTGCATTTAAAACTTAAAAAAGAAAAAGGTAGTGAATGTAAGAAATTGATTTATATTATTTTGAATGAAGAGTATTTTACTGATGCAATTTGCAAAAATTAAAAATGAAATAGATTTACATTCTCAAAAAAAATCTCTAATCTAAAAAAAAAAAAGAATTTAATGCTTCAAACTTGTGCGTTTCTATGTACGTATGTATTGAATATAATTAACCTCAAAATAAACATTTCTCTTCTTCAAACAGTGTGCAAAATTAAAAAAAAAACCCTTCAAACATTGCTTTTATATTGTGAATGTATTTGATACAAGTATAAGAAGCTTCCTTAACTGTTAGAAACCTCTTTTAAGAAGCTAGCTTCACTCTTGAACAACTCTTTGTTTTTTTGCAAAATACTAGCTCTGCCATAAAATAAACCTTCCATCATCAGATCATCCTAGAAACCCTCTTCTGAACCATTACCTGCAAGTCAATATCCTTTCTTATATAAAAAAAAACAACAAAATTATACAAGTAGTTTATTCAAAGTAAGAACTCGCTAGTATCTGACTTACCAAACATGAAAGACAGGCACACATTTGAATTTTAATATCTTTTAAAACCCTAAGAAAAACCATGTCTGGCCCTTGTACTCTATCTGTTTTTAATCACACAATCTTTCTACTTACTATCAGATAAGACACAACTATACAGTTGAAAAACAGGTTAAATATTTCAGGACTTAAACTCTCAGCTAAAATAGGCTTTTATTGAAAAATGAAAACAGCAAAAGTCGATTCAAATTGCACATATCGTGAACACTTTACACAGTTACAACAAAAATTTAATTATCAATACACACTAATAAACTTGACAACAAAACATAGTTAGATTCAAATTTCTAAATTATATAAATTTTGGTTTCTTAATTTGAAAAGAAAATACTAAAGAAGCTTTCAATCTTCACTTCTCTGTATTGTGACATTTCTTTGCTCCAAATTGCCAACTTTATACATTCTTCCAACCCTATTTAAGCTTTGAGTTTTAATACCGATTATAACATAGATAGTGTTAACACAATTTAAATCGAGAACCTCAAATTCCCTTGTTTTACCAAGATTTAAACAACAAAGTCAAACCCACATGTCAGTCTCTTCCTATAAATATCCGGTCTTTCAAAAACTGTTAATAATCCTATGTGCTACCAAATTTGTAAATAAAAAAAATCTAATTTATAAAGCTATCTTGTTCTAACATTTTTTGAATTATTCAACCTACAGTTTTATTCTTTGTTACTGCCACACTTATAGCTTATTAGAAAGCCACAGTTTCTAGACATTGGATCATTTGTTTTATTTTGCATTCTAATTTGCATATTTAAAATAAAAATCCCTCAGTAACAGCTCTACTTAAAAATAGGATGAACTTTTATAAACTTCGATAACAAAAATTAAACACAACCCAGAGGTAAAAATCTTTATTGATATGAAAGTCATTTGTAAATATTAGAAATGTATCAGTTTCTATAGGACATAAAATTAAAAACTTAATAACACAAGCACATCATGAGAGCAGATGTTATTGTAATTTGACCATACCAACTGATACTTCAGAACTTATTTACATAAAGCTACCTCCATTGTAGTAACATGTTTATGTCATACCATAAAGAGCAGCTTTAGAGCAATAAATCTAAATTACTGAGAAATTTGAAAAGTTTGGGCTGTAAGAATAAATAGTGTGCAATAATCTGTTTCAACATGTAATCATAAGAGGAAGAGAGAAGTGTAATTTATATTTATTTTGCAATTTTTTGTTACATGGTTGTTCTAAGGTCAGGAGACTTGACACAACCTAAACATAATTAGGATAGAGAAAATAAATAAAATAAAGTTTTACTGAAAATAAAATATTCATTTAGGAAGTTCCAGTGCTTATGCATATGAATCAGAGTTGTAGCAATAAAAATAAGTATTTCTTAATCTTAACATAAAATTCAGCTTGCACTCAAAATAGTCAAAAGTCTGAGTCAAACTTAGTTAGTAAATTCACAAACAAGTTTTCAGTAAAAATACTTCATTGTTCAAAATTTTTGCCATTACAGAAGTAATACTGAGTTACAATTATCTGGTAAATGCTTGTGACGTCTCTTAAAATTAGATGTAATGTAAACCAATTTTCAGTCTTTCAACACCTGCTTACTATTCAAACTCAAAAACTTTTTTGTAAGAGGCTTACCTATGCATCCATCTCTTTTAATACCCTTACAAAAACAATATTTAGCTTTTAAAAAAGCCACGTGATTAAAACAATACCTATAACCATCAATTATATCTACTGGAGTCAAGTGAAATAACTGACTGATCCAAATTATCATTAAATTGATTAATGTCACCAAAATTAAGTATTTATGGTTTTACTGGTTCCACTTACACAACTACCTTAAAATTTGAAACACAATTTCCCACATTTTTGATAAATTGTTATTCTACTTGAATGTCATGACTCATAAAAAATAACTCAAAGTTGGTGTTTCCAATTACCATTTTGGATTAATACAACAATTCAAATCTTGTGAGGATAATCAATCAGTGTCATGACTTACAAAAATAATCAACTGAAAGTTAGTTTCCAATTACTATGTTTGATTAACCCTCTATCCAAGTTTCATGTCAGGATATTCAATTAGTGTAATGCAACGAATGATTTACTGATTATAAAATTCCACTATCAATAAGCTATATACTTTTTTGAATGTCACGTTTCTTATAATAAAAGCAAAACTTAGCAAATCGGCCATTCCATAACCTTATGTAGTAACTTTTCCTTCAACATTGCTCAAGACTGAACTCCAATTTTAACTTTAGGATTTACTGCAACATTTTCTGCTTTCTTTTCTACCATTTTTTTCATATTCTAACATCTTTTTAACCAATTCACTCAATTTTCTTAATTCTCCAAGTCTTCTGTCTAAGCAGTTGCCGTAAATTTTTCAAATTCGTAATGTTTACCTTTAATATCCTTCCATAAACATCACAATCCACCCTGCTCTGTTTCTTACAACCACCATGTTTCATATGTAAAAATTTAATATTCAAAATCTTATATTTATGTACATTTCACATGTAACAAGTGCATTCAGTCAATCAGAATCAACTCCTGTCTCATCCTCTTTAGGTTAGCATTCTCAAAATTAATAATTGCATGCACTTTACAAAATCATTTAGTGTATTTATATCATGAAGTCAGAGAGGATTCACCAAAGAGAAACTCTGCCTTGCTAATCCTGCCTTTATGATGTTGTCACATAAATGATAAAACTGTACTTGCTACTTAATATACTTAGACTTTCAGAATGCAAGAAAGTTATACCAATAGAAGCAGAAGGAAATTAGGTTGCAGTACAGTAAAGTCAAAAGGGACTCTATAATAAGAGTCATACTACTCCACTAAGGAGTGCCTCAGGAGTCAGTGTATGGCCTTTATTGTTTACTATTTACATTCATGACATTGTTAAAAAAAATGATCAGTGAGATACATGAACGTCATTAAACTCTTAAACGTCTTGTTATACTGAGGATCATGAACTATTGAACAACGATGTGAATTATTTGACAAGTTGGATAAACATCTGGCAGGTGATCTTTCAGTACAATAAGTGAAAGTTAATTCATTTATCATGTGGGTCACATATTTAATAAAGATGATGACTCAACAGTACAACTAAACAAAATATTGGCATTGTGCAAGATGAGCCACTCAAAGTATTTTGCTAATACTAACACTATTGTAATTTGTAAACCAATATTGTAATACTACTATCAGTATAATATGCATTTATACATGTACTGATTAGAAATCAGTGATAAAAGGGTGATCTAACTGAAGTTCAGAATATTATCCAAAAGATAAACAAGATAAAAATTTCTGATTAATTTTTAATGTACTTTGAAGATGGTAGCATAAGATTTCAAAAATGATGAATAGGCTACAACCAAAGCTTTTTAAATAAAGCACATTGTCTTATGGAATATGTTATCAACAACATAGGAGACGGGCACTTCACAAGAGTTTAAAAATACAGTGATTTTTAAAAACTAAGAGGCGGGTATAAATTTTCATTTTTCTCATGCGTGTTCAAGGACAGTCTGGAACTTGGCTGAAGCCTAAAGGGCCAAATGGCTTTCTTCAAATTCTTGTCTGTATATTGCTTTTAGTTTAATACGGTCATACTACGTGAAATGTTTTTAATTCCACCTAATTAAAGAAGAATTATTCACTAGTGCACACGTTAATTAAGTCTTAAAACTTGAAATAAATTACTAACTAAATCACATGCAGATAAATAAAAATAATGCTACTTCTGTAAATTGTAACAATAACATTGTCAAGGCTTATCGTCAAACACTGGTCTTTATATTCATTTCGTTCAAAATGTATTGATCTGTTATATACAGATTAGTAGTATAAACATTCACAAGTATAATGTAAGCATAAGTATGAAATACTAACAACAACAAAAATTACTGCCGTATAGCGCATACATCATACACAGATTCTTCACTCCCTCATCAGTCACACACATTCGCACAAAGTTTAGAACAAAGACCGAGTTTAATGACACTCGATAAACGGTGCTGCCATCCACAAACAAAAAAAATTAGCTAATAAATGAAAGTTTACAGTCAAAGAAAATTACAAAAGTAGTAAAAAGCGTTCATTAAGAGAGTGAAATAAAATGTATATAATAAAACAGAATTAATGAAAACATCGTGAGGTATGACTTATATTCCATTGATTATTAAATACATCTCTATCACACAACAAAATTACTACACCACACAAATATTTCAACGACCAGTTTATTAAATGCAAATTTGAAGGTCAGTATATAATTTTTCTACAAATATATATGGTAATTAATGTAAAAATACCCAAGTAATATCCAGTTTATTTATTATTAATATAATTTTGTATGCTTCGTTTTAGCTTTTAGATTATTATTAATACAATCCAAGAATTAACGCGGAACATGCAAAATAATGACCTTTAAAAGAACGACTTAAATTACGGAAACTCAACTGATTAGTCTCGAAAAAAAAAAAAAACTAGTTAATTTTTGCGCCCTCGTCATGGTATTACTTTGCATAGACAAATATTTTGTTAAGCGCAAAGCTACACAATTGGCTATCTGAGTTTTGTTCGTCACAAAAATAGAATCCCGATTATAGCGTTATTATCATTCGATCTTTCTGCTGTCTCAATGGGAATAAGAAAGTGGTGGTAAACAAATACATTGAAAACATTTAAGTCTTATATTTTCTTAGATATCGACTTTAAAGTACAGTGGAGCGCCATTAAGCCGCGGACCAGTGAACCGCGAAATCGTTTAAGCCGCTGTAGCAAGTCTTGTGCGCAATGTGAGCGAGGATTATCGCGGCTCACCGCTAATTTAAGAACGTGTAAAAACGTGGCTTATGAATTTGATCCTTATCTTCAAGGGAATATTTAAAAAGAATTTGCTTTAATTTGGGAAATAAATAAAATATAGTACAATACAAATCGACCGTTAATCTACCTTATCCGCTCTCTATGTCAGCTTTACGGAGGCCGCCATTGTTACTGAATCACACCTCTCCATACTTTAAAGTTAATTCGAGGTAAATCCGTGATAAAAGTGATCAATAATTTAAGAATTATTTTAAATTCGATAATCCAATGACCCGGATGAGGCTCCTCGGCGGAGCTATTGGCGACTTCGGCTTTTCAGTCACAAAGGTTTAAGCCGCGGTTAAGCAGGCTGACACCCCCTTTCGCTACATACCGCGGCTTAACGGCGCTCCAGTGCATTTTAGGAAGAATTTTATTTTTCTCAGACATGTATAAAATTTATTTTATCTTTTCCATAAGAAAACATACATACATAATCAAGAACATTTGCACTTTTAGATTATCCTTGATTTATCATTTCCTACAAAAATAAAAGAATAAGTAATTTAAACTACTTTTTATTTTCCAAGAATTTATTATTCCTTTCTCAAATTCATGTAAAGTCCCGACCGATACTCATACATTTAATAAACTAATTATCTGCAAAATAATAATAATAAAATAAAGCTCTTAATCTTGGCCCGGCATGGCCAAGCGCGTTAAGTCGTGCGACTCGTAATCCGAGGGTCGCGGGTTTCTGCCCGCTTCGCGTCAAACATGCTCGCCTTCCTAGCTGTGGGGAAGTTATAATGTTACGATCAATCCCACTATTCATTGGTAAAAGAGTAGCCCAAGAGTTGGCGGTGGGTGGTGAAGACTAGCTGCTTTCCCTCTAGTCTTACACTACTAAATTAGGGACGGCTCGGTGCAGTGAGCTAACAACCTACTCACTTAAATACCTGTTGAAGAATCCGATTGCGGCCCTGTGTTTCTTGATGGAATCGAGTAGTAAATGAATGAATGAAAGCTCTTGACGGAAAAAAAAATTATCTCATCCTATTGTATTCTTGCTAAATTACAAATAAATAAATAAATAAAAGTTGAAATTCTTTGATAAAATAAGTCCTTGAAAAAAATGAAATTACCCTTTGTATTTTAAAGCAAGATAGGTACTTAATGAAGAGATTCCATTTCGGAATGTTTCCATGAAAATGTAGCACACAAACAGACTGATGATGACTATGAACATACAACTTCAACATTTTCTTTCTTGAATTTACATTAAATCACTATCACTAAACCCAAAATAATCATACATTCAAATATTAAAAGAAACACAATGGCCAAGAATATGTAAATGAATAACATGACACAAAAAATATCCTTAAAGTTGACAGCTTTCCAATACATTAGTTTAGTCTATAGTTTCTATTCAGAAGAATGATAACAAGTAAACCTATACATATATAGTAACTTCATACATATAGATATATATTACACATAAGTAATATTTTCTGCACAGCATCATGTGGGTCTTTTCCCCAAATTTATAAACCCTAAACTCAGGGTACAGAAACAACTTTGTTCAAGAAGTAACAAAGGATATATTACTTCATTCTTAAGAGGTCGTTTGAGACCTGAAATCAAGGCCAAAGCTCCCAGTTCAGCAATTTTTTGGCAAACAGACAACTAGTTGGTCTCAGATTAAATAGACCACACTTTTTCAGTAATGTGTGACCAAGAGGTTTATTATTTATGTTTTTTCTCTAAGTGAGGACTTTTAATAGTTCTATCCATGAATAATTATACATTAAAACAATTTTAAAACTTTGTGGAGCCTTGTTTAGCTTTTCTGCTCATAATCTCTTCTTCTTTTCTCCTGACAACAAAACAAAAAATATTGTGTGCAAAGAAGATTTACAGTAGATCAATAAATTAGCATGTAAATAATGAACTAAATCAATTAAAAGCATTTCCAACTGAGTAATGTCAGGCAAATGAATAAATCTTTGGAGTCAATGGTAAACACCCAAGTGGCACAATCTGAAGAACTGCAAACTGTTCTTAAACAAAATAAAACTAAAAAAGCCCACCCATCAGCAGTGATCATAAATACACATGCTTACCATACATGAAAGTAACAGTGTAAAAACTCACACAACTATTAAATAAATATGACTGCATGGTATGACTTAGTTATAAACATATACTGAATACAGTCTTGATAAATATTACGGTCTTACTGTCTTCATAAAATAAATAAAAGAGATTTACAGCATGTCATGTAAATGACATAAGAAACTAACTAAGGAAAAGGGAGCTCATAAAAAAGGTGTGCTAATGCAAATACATATATTCATCCTGAAAACACTGGTAAGTTAGCTTTACCTCCTACGAGAAATGAGACAAACCAATAACAAAGTTCATGAAGTAATTTTATGATAACAGAAACTGAAAAAGATAAACACTAAAATCACACATACACACACTCTGAAATTACAAGAAAAAATTAAATGAGGTGGAACATTTATCTTATTCTATCAATTCAAATTCTACACCAGGTTTCATAAAAAGTCAATGATAACAACAGATACAAATTATCATCTATACACACACACCAAAATTTACAATGCCCAGAGATGCTGTGACATTACACCATTTGTAATATAAATAACACATACATTGGTTATTCCTTATCTACCATTCACCCACTGTATGATGAACTTTAGATTCCAGTGCATTTAATGTACTGATCTTTCTAACTCTCATTGTTTCCGAACATTTATTTTTAATTAATAGTTCTTGTACTGTTATTTATACTGACATTAAATTTTCAAACTGAAGTTATTCTGAAAGTTTTATTATACTGTCCTGCCAATTAGTATTGTACAAGGTTTAAAATGAACAAAATTTTGTCTCAAATAAGTTTTCATGTTTCGTTTTCACCTATTTAGGCTATATCCAACACCTTATCAGTTGAAATTGAAACCAACATCAGAGCTTTGATGAAAATTACTGGAAAGTAGCTAAAAGCCTTTCAGACATAAAAATGTGTTACATTTCATTTCTCAGCTGTTAGATATATTGGATGATATTTTTTAATGTCATTATCTTTAGATTATAGTACACTGAAAAAGAATTGCTGGGTGTACTGGAAAAACAGCACATTATGAATGAAGTGTAGCTTGATATCTTGCAAACTACACAAAGTACTGAAGAGGTCAAACTGACTGAGAGGATAAGGTCTTAGAACACTCTGGGAGAAACTAGTGCATTTACATGTAATAACATCAAAATGGAATTTCTAATATAAATTCAAATATTAAAACAAAACAGAGGATAGTTCTTTGACAGGTTTAGGTTTAGGCAGAGTATATATGATGAGTACACTACACTGGCATCAACTGCCTTTTAGGAAAAAACACAAGTTTTGAGGTAAACATTCTGAAAGTCTTATGTCTTTTCCTGAAAATAAAAGAGAGAAGACTTTTGAAAAGTCATCCTATAACCTTATGTTTTTTTCTACAACAGACATTTGATGCCAATCTAATGTACTCGTGAGAAATAAGTTTTCTCATAAGTTTTTTCATTAACATTCCTCTTAATTAGTCATTTACAGATTTCTAATTAGAAATGCGTGAAAGTAGTATTTGGTACCACTAATTTGTTTTCAAAAACTGCTTTCCGGCTTGTAACATCTTTCATTCAACAACAGAGCTCATCATTTAGGACTAAGCAATAAGGGGACATTTCGTAATAATTTAATGAATGTGATCAGTGATCAGTAACATTCAATTAACTAATTTTTATGTGACCTTTAAACCTACAAATCTGATAAGCATAAAAAATGAGTCTATATGCTAAATTAATAATTTTTTACTTCTGCATTATTTGAATATGGTATTAGTATTTCCATTTTCATTCATGCTGCTATCTTAGTCAATCTTGATTTCACATGATAGACTGTTTCTGAAAGTCATTTGCTCATTTTGCAGAAAACATAATTTTTGTCTAAAAGCAATATTTTGCTACAAATATTTTTCAATGATATTTTTTAAAACTACTAAGTATTAAATCAACTATATTGGTAATTAAATACAGAATAGATATTTTGTTATCACTAATGATGGTTATAATGTTTTTATTTAGAACATGTCATTTTTGCAAACAATAAAAAAAACATGGTATAGCTATTAAAAAGTAAAATCACCAACAAGGTATACCTTCATTAAGCCTTAATCAGTCTTCAGTCCTATGACTTCTTTGTTAAAAACTAGATATATGCATATATTCCCGTCTAAGTAAACTGCTTGTACCTGACGATGTACTTATGTTATTCTTTTAACGTTGTAATCATTCTTTCCATCATCCATTTAACTGTTTCTAAACTGTATAAGCTTGTCTTATCTCAAGTTATGTTTAATCACTGAAGAAAATTTCCATAGCTTCCAAAAATAGATATAATTTAACACACAAATACTTTTGCAATTTACAGATGAAAAGAACTGAGCCAACCGTTTATAAAAGGTTTAAAAAACCATTTCTTAAACCTATAACTTTAATCTATTGTTACAAGAGAGTTTTCTAGCTTTACCCAATCATATTTAAACTTTCTTTATAGCTGTTTATAAAGCTGTGTTTTATTGGTAAATGATCAAACTACTTTATGTGACAAAGTAACAAGATATAAACCAAGGCTAGTGCAAATACTAAGGAAAAGCTTGAAAATTGAAGGAGGGTAGGTTATTAAGAAAAATAAAGTTATTCATTTGGAGAGGTAGAAATACTTAAAATCAACAAAAAAAGCTGCTTTGTTTAGAGGCAAAACATTTTCCAACAGTGCAGAAATGAAAATATGATTTTTTTTCCTTCATGAATTACACAAAATAAATGTGATAGGATGATAAATAAAATACCATTTCTGAGATATCTCTGACTTGAAATTGTTGAACCATAGTTAGAATTATTACATTTAACTTTAAAATTGTTCTTGAAATATTTTAAACAAGTGATGAAAAATAAAATGTCTGAAGAAACTGTCAAGGTTTCTGAGACAATAATTTATAACTAAATCATTTTTTTAATTCTCATCTTTCATGAAAATGTATCAAACATGCAACACAGCATCATAACTTAACAATAACAAAATTATTCAATTACAACCAGCTACTGCAACCATGTGTTCACTTATTCAAACTTGTTAATTTAAACAATTCTGTTGGTTTATGTCTCAACAGATGATTATGACAATGTTGGGTCCTTATCTATTGAATCTATAACTTCACAGTTACTCAAATACTTTGTAACCAACTAAGGAAAACGAATAATTATAATTGATTTTATTTATTAGAAAAATTCGTACTTAGCCAAAGTAAAAAATCTAATATATTTTAGTATTCTTCGAGTTGCTTAAATTTAAAGCCAAAATTAGAATTTTGTTTTTTTGTTTGTTTGTTTTTTTTGAAATTTCGCACAAAGCTACTCGAGGGCTATCTCTGCTAGCCGTCCCTAATTTAGCAGTGTAAGACTAGAGGGAAGGTAGCTAGTCATCACCACCTACCGCCAACTCTTGGGCTACTCTTTTACCAACGAATAGTGGGATTGACCGTCATATTATACACCCCCACGGCTGGGAGGGCGAGCATGTTTAGCGCGAGGCGGGCGCGAACCCGCGACCCTCGGATTACGAGTGCACGCCTTAACACACATCAGTTTATTTTGTAAAATAAAACTTTTGATGATCATAAATTATGTTCCAAATTTGAAAATAGTAATGGAATAAACAGTATAAAAACTATTCAGATAATATAGGACTACTGTGTTCACAAGTAACAACATTTAAATTCTCCAAACTAACTGCAGTAATATCTCATTTTTACAATGATGGTATGATACAAGTTAACTTCTTAAAAGTTAGCTGTGTAACACTGTTACAAAATTTTCAGTATTTTCCACATAAAAGAAGAAATTCGTACCATAATATGGCAATATGGATTAATTAGTGTTGGCCATATATCCCTAAATTAACCTAAATAAGTCAAACAAAGTTAAAATAATGTTAATGCATTTCGTAAAGGGCTAGACAAGTCCAATTATTTCAAAGCTTATATCTTTATTTTGAGTAATGTGATTGATATGAAAATAAAATGGTTAAAACACAAAAATTTCAGAATTATAATCAAAATTAAATAGTTATAATCATTTAGAATCATACTCAATGATTCTAAAAAAAACCAATAGTAACAGGATGCATGTTCTTAAAATATTTTAAAACAGTTTTTACTTAAACAGTCATACCACTTGCATTGTCAGTTATTCTAAAGATCAACAATACAAAAAAAAAGAACATACCCCCAAGAATTCTAATTTCAATAAAAATTGTTCTTGCAATAAGTCTATGTTATAAGAACTGGGGGTGTCCTTAAAATGTCTCTGATAAAAACAGATCTTTATAAAATTTAGACACTTTAAAAAGCTACAGCACTAAACTCAAAATGGCAATATTTAAATGATGTTAGTTTTGTTGTCATAGTTTAGAAGTAATAAGTTATTGGCTGAGTTTTAAACTAGTTTGCTGTTGACTTCAGAAAACCCCCAAAAAATGTCATGGTAATTAACAATACATTAAATAAAATCACTGGCATTTAATGTTTCTTTTTGATACTATAAGGTAGTGTAAAGAAATATGTTCATTAATTACTGAAATAAACAGAGGAGAGTTGGACTCTCTTAGATCTGCATCTACTCATTCAACATTATATAACTAACTTCAGAAAAAAAAAGAAAAAAGAAGGATCTGACCGATAGATCCCTTCCCTGGATCTATGTCTGCTTATATGGTAATGGATAATAATTATTAATTTCTGAAAAAAAATATTGAAGGGGAACTTGGCTCTCCTGGACCTCTCTAAATCTGTGCATGCACATACAACATGAAAAAACAGTTATTAATTTATCAAAAAATAATGTAGAAATCTGGACCCCTCTCCTACATTCACTCCTGTTTATATAACAACAAAGTATACACTTGTTTGAATTATGAAGTAAAAACATAACATAATGCAAAAATAACATTATTTAACTCTCTCAACACAGGTTTGGCCAATTTGATTAACTACATAACCTATTTGTACCTGTTTAAAGTCTTTATGGATTTAATACTAACTTTTCAGATGGTGTTTATATCTTTAACGTTGCCTTGTGGAATTAAGAACTTAAAACTCACAAACTATTAAAATATGGATTATTAGTAAACATTTTGTACTGTACTAATTGATGTAACGTAAAAGAAAGTAGTTTAATAAAATTTGGAATGCAAGACACTAAAACTTTCTGTCATGCACAGCAACGAACATTCATGACAAAATGAGTTAAGTAACCAGAGAGATGGTAGTGGGTGCTACCAGCCAGTTGTTTTACCTCTAGTCAGCAGATCAAAATTAGTTACGGTGACAGATAGCTTCAATAGTTTTACTGCAACAGATATAGGATAAGCAGGTTTAGTGGCAATTGAAATTGAGCCCCAAACCACGAGATACCCCCTCCCCCATTATATAGCTTTGTGCTTAACAACAAACAATGAAAATATTTTGATTATTTGGATAGTTAGAATTTTTGGAAACCCTAATTTACAAGAGTTATTTTCATAACATTTATAAATTAGTGTACAAAACATTAGTTGATGTTAGAGCTTCTCATAAGTAATTGGTTGTATCAATTAATCTCTTACATTGTCTAGTTGTTGCTTTTCAATTGTCTTTACTTCAACTTTATACTTTCATTATCTCTTCAACACTCTTTGACTGTACAGCCCTCAACACTGAAATTTTCTAATCTCACTATTTATTTATTACACAGCACAAATAATTGATGTGAAACTTTTAATGTTTCTAATTTATAACTGTCTCAGGTATCACTTTAACAAACATGTTTTGAAATAAAACACAAATTGAAAAAAAAAATGTTAAGAAGATCAGTGACAAAGAAAGACTAATATTTACAAACAATTTGACCAATACACAAATCTTATAATAATATTCACAGAAGAGACTGAGAGAAAAAGTGAATATCAATTTTTGAAGCTTTTATGAAAGCCCAAGAAAACCTAAAACAAAAAAGCATTCTTGATCACTTAAAACATTCCAAGATGATGATGAGATGTCAACATCGTAAATACATTCAACCAATTATAAATTTAAAACTGCTCTTACATTTCCAAATTTGTATGATTATTGACTTTTTAAAATACAAATTAGTCTCTATGTCAATATTTTTCTTATTTATCATTTTATATATTCTTTTATCTTATTCACAAACTGTTCTTTTCCCTATCACATTGTGGAGGTGCTCCCTTAGTTTAGATACAGGAATGAATTACTTAATAGGATTCAAGGATTAAAGAAAAGAACATGAAGAGCATGCTTAGAGCAACAAGAAATTGGTTGACTGATTAGTGTTTTATGGTGCAAAGCAATCAGGCTATCAATGCCAAACAAATCATAAAAATACAAAAGTAAAATATTATGTATGATAAAAATAAATCAAGTTAAAAAACAAAAGGCTCCAAAAGCAGGTGAAAACCTTAGCCAGAACTAAAAATTCCAATGGCCAGTAAAAAGTTAAAAGCATGACTAAGTTGGTCAAATGTCACCATTGTCAATGAACTGTCCAACATAAGGGGTAAACCTGTGTAAAAGACATGTCTGCTGCTACAATGGTGCTGCTACTGAAAGTCATAACAATGGCATGACAGTAAAATGTGGGCTTTTGTGATTTGTGTGTCACAAAGGCCACACACTGATGGATCAGACCCATATAGAAGAAAACGATGACTTATAAGATTATGATTATTGTGTAGTCTAGCCAGGACAACATCCTCCTTCTAATTCTGATAGAAACAAGGCAATCAAAATGCAACAGAGAGCTTGTTCTGGAAAAGCTTGTTATCACATTGCTCACACCAAGTTGACTGCTAACTGACATGAAGTCAACTCTTTGAGAGAGGATAATAGACCATTTGGGAAACAAATGTGACTGTGATGTCACCATAGCAGATAGACTTACCTGTGGCATCAGTAAAACTGTTTCTGTGAATATCAAAATGGCTAGGTATCCATAAAAATTGGATATTAATGAAAGATGAAAAAGTAGGCCAGTCATTGTTAAATATCAATGAGAACAGTGTGAGTATTAATACAAAGCAATTCCACAGCAGGTAGGGAGCCAAAACAGTCAGTGTAAATAGTACAGTTGGTGTGCTGCATGATCTAGAGCAAGAGAAATGGCATACAACTTGGCAGGGAACACAGAAACAGAGTGACAACAAACTGTGGCAGAGCCCACAGATTATGTGACTTCAAACCATGGGAATAGAAGGATAGTTCAAATAATGTTCAGTAAAAAGAAGACAGAAGGAATTGCAGACCATCTCTTCCAAAAGATTATGGCTCATCAATGCAACCCCAAGTGAGATGCTGTGGTAAGGATCAAAGCTTTGTAACATACTGTAGAGAAAGTTGCAAACAGAGAAAAAGATATTTATAGGACTCTGTGTACAAACTCTGGACTGGAGAAATGTGGAAAGCCTACATGCAGAGCCAAAGTCCCAAAAGGTGATTGAGGTCCAATATCTTCAAGGCCAAGGTCCTGACAGAACTATAGATCAGAGACTCATAGTCCAGTTTGGATTGAATGAGTACATAATAGATCTTGAGCACAGAACATCAAATTGCAATCCCAAATATGGAAGATATTCAGTGACCTTGTACACTCAACAAGTAGCTGTTTTATTTCAGGAATAAAAGTGAGCTTATGGTCAAAGATAAGCCTCAAGAACCACAGGAAGAACAAAATCACCAACACAGAGCTTGGGATTGAGATATAGGTTCTGCTGGTGGCAAAAAAATGTATGCAAATGGTTTTGGAAAAGGAAATGGTAAAACCACTCACTGTAATTCACTTCAATAAGTGATTAAGAGCAGTCTGATGTTGCTGCTCAAGATACATCATGTTCAACAACCAACATGAAATGTGGAAGTCATCAACATAGCACCCGTTTGCAGCAGCAGAAAGAAGTTATGTAGTGATAGCATTGATCTTGATACTGAAATATGTGACTCAAGACATGCCTGTAAGGGGCACCAAGTTCCTGTGGACAAGAACAAGAAATACTCAAACCCACATGTAGTTTTAATCAACTGTACAGCAAAAATTAAAAATGGGTAAATGGCCATGCAACCCATGTAAGCAGAGGTCTTATAAAATACCATTCCTCCACAGACTGTCATAAGGTCAAAGAACAGAAAAATAAAATTGTACCCTTTGAAGATAGCTTCCCTGATGAAGGTTTCAAGTCAAATCAGGTAGTCCATGGTGAAGTGCTGTTGTTGTTGTTGTTTTTGAATTAAGCACAAAGCTACACAATGGGCTATCTGTGCTCTGCCCACAACGGGTATCGAAACCCAAATCTTAGCGTGTAAGTCCGCAGGCATACCGCTGAGCCACTGGGGGGCTAAGTGCTGTTGACAGAACCCATAATACTTGGGCAAAAGAAAGTTTTTAGATTCGAGTAACCAAACAGGATGCAGATTTTAGGAATTTTTCCTATCATAAAAAAGATGCATAGGAAGACAGAAATCAACCAAAGTCTTAATGTAATCCACATTAGAATAGGAACCTTGACAGTTGCAATGTAACAAAGTGGCCATTTTTACATAGGTGGAGGAAAACTGAGGGTAGGTACTACAATGTCAAACAAGAACACTGCAGCAACACCAGGTTCATTCCTGAAAAGGTCAAAAATGGAAGCATAGGAAAGAAGGGATAATGACAGAACATAAAATACCTGAAAAGCAGTAGGAGGTCTGGGTAAATCCCCAAAAACAACATGTAATGGAGAGGCATATTGAAAAGGGAGAAAAAGGCTGTCCAAATTCATTTCTTCCCAATCACTGAAACACTAAGCAGGTATGATAGAAAAATCATAAGTCTGTTCTGATTGTTGCAGGAAACTGGTCAACTCCTGACAGACCAGAGCTGTCACCTCATAGGCCAAAAATCATGTTTCAGACACATTAGATATGGTCATCAATTTCACTGCAACAGTTGTAATTGTGACCATGTGAAACTGTGATTGCATAACTTCAAAACTGAAAATGGTAAATAAAATAACTCTCAACTTTTCATTAAAGAAAATGCAAATAGTAAATGATAATGTGATTGAAGTACAAAATTTAAGAAATTAAAAATATGTGGATAACTTAATCCAACTGTGAATGAAAACATATCTATTCAATACGACTGTGAATAGAAAAGTGAGTAACAGCTGTAAGACTTGAGAAAGCACTAGTTATGATGGAATTGTGTCACACTCATATTGGTGGAAGGTTGCTGCATAATCATTTACAAGTTAGTATGAAGATATCCTACGTTAATGTATATGGGAATATCAAAGCTAGTGGCATACAAAAATTTGCTTTGATAGACAGCAGCATAAGTTTAGAAAACGTTTTGTAAATAGAGACAACATATTGTACAGGAACTTCATTTTGGCATATCACTTGTTAATAAAAATTTTGAGAGTGTTATGTCAAATATTTGTTTCTTTTCCTGAAAGTAATGGCCTTTTATAAGCATGTGTCAAGAGTAGCACTTCACAAGATGTGCCAAATTTCCTTCCAAAACATGAGTGTACAAGAAGTTAGAAAATCACTAGTGTCAATATCAGATTTGTTTGGATCTGCTGACAGTATGTATTTTGTTATGATTCACACTTTTATCTCTCTCCAAACGTATATCACTTATAATATTGACATTTAAATTTTTAACCACAATGTTATAGCCATTGATCTCCAACTGTATACTAAATTTACTATAAGAACTGTGAATGAATTTTTCAAATTCAGAACAATATTTTCAAAAAATATAATAATTATTCTGGAATTATTTCCTGCTAAACGTATGAAAACCTTGAAAATTGTAAGTTGTAAAAATTACTGTAAAAAGATATACACCTTGGGATGCAAGCTACAACATACCAATAAAAACCATACACCTCCCTACTAAGTAACATAATGAAAGAAGGAAGCCACAAAGAAACTCATTAAAAATTGGGAATAAACTAATTGATGGGATAATTAGGGTAAGAATAAGAATGAAAAAATATTTAACATACAGTAAATTAAATATAATTTTATATTTATATAAGTATCAGATTTAAAGATAGGCACTTAGTCACTACTACTCCAAAGTTAGGAGTATCAGAAACAAAGTGGATGAGACTAGAGTCAAAATATAATGAGAATTAGAGAAACCTGGTTAAACTTGGAAAATACTGATAATTACAGTTTTGTAACTTGAGGTATTTAAACTTTTTATTTGCGACAGACTTTTTAAAAATATGGAATGTTTGTAGATGGGATAGACTGCAGCTTATAGCGAATGAAGTTGGAAGTCAAGAAACTGAATGTAGATGGGTTAAAAATTCTTGTTGAATTTTTTTTATTGTAAACAGTTAAAGGTTATCTCATCAGATAGCTAACATAAATAAAAAACTGAACAGTGAGATATTACTTATTCTAACTTGGCTACTAAAGTAAGAATTGTGAGACTTAAATTTTAGACCCAGTGAACTACGATTGTATGCAACCAAGTAATAAGAGAAAGAGATGTCTCTTGAAGTGATTCAGAATGATTTTTTGATACCAAATGGTCAGAGAGGAATTTTAGATTTATGTTAACCACTAATAAAGATATGGTTTCAAGAGCTAAAGTAGGAGAACATTTGGTGAAGAATGTTTATTTCATAATTACGTTTGATGATTGCTACATGGTGATATAAAAAAGAAATTGCATTTTGAGATCACAAAGTAAAATTTATCATTAGTGAATAAAGACAAAAAAGAAAAATGAAAACATTATGCTTTTTAATGTAAAAAAATAAGGTAAAACAATCATTATTGCTATATGACGTGATAGGCTAGGCTCCTGTAATGAAAAGTTTATTTTTGTAATAGAATGACTGATTTAAAAATTGAATTACCATTGACAGTAGTAATGGTCAGCACTTTAGAAGAGTTTAAAAGATGGAACTGATAATTTCCTGAAAATAACTTGTGGGTTTGTCTTTGTTACTTCTCAATGATGGATGAGCAGGGATATTCTTGAAGATGTATGCTATGAGCATAGAATAATGAAAACATTTAAAACTTGCTTTTTTAAATAGCAAAATCAAGTTATGGAATTTCTAATAAAACTATATTTTGTTTATAATCCCAAAATGTTAATATTTTCCTTAACTGAAAATGGATTTTTGATGTAAACATATACAGAAAAGCTATAATCCCACACAGAAATGATGGGTAAGGGGGGTGGACAGATGCAAACATTAAACATAGATAAGTTACCTTCAGAAAGTACCCAAAGTATGATACTTGATGGCAAAGGTTCCATAAGAGCACACCCATGGCAGACTGCATCTTGTCTCATAATCAGTAAGAAACTCTCCAAGATCCACAACCAAGTCCTCATCAGATGCCTACCAGAGATATATTTAACTGAGAAAGTGCAAAGGAGGAGAGCAAAACACTTTGTTTTAAAGCTTACAAACATGAACCATAGAACTGAGCAATTACTTTCTTTTAACCAGCCTCTTCCATGATAATCATTGGAAGGTACAGCATGGATCAAACAAATGAATAACTTTAATATCATTAAGGTACCTTTCCTGATCTTACATAACAGTTCTTCTCAATAGTGGACACTGATAGAAATAGAATGGATGAGTCAAATGTTTTCTGTTACCCTTGATTTGATAAAGATATTGATAAATAAGCATACCCTAAGAGGAAACATTAGCCAGCTGGTGGGATCTATTAAAGAGAAGAGAATGATACAAGGGTAACAAACAAGAGAATGTTGTGTAGATTGAAGAAAAGTAACAAAACAAAGTTGAGCTTCTACAGCTAGATGATAAAGATAACCGGATATGAGCATATGTAGAGTCACTTACAAGCTTACGTGAAAGATCTCATCCAAGGATTGAAAAGTCAGAAACAAAAAAATAATGGAGGCAACAAATCCAATAAGACAAAGTGTGAAAAAGAGCCCATAAGCATCAATATCCAAGAAAAAGAGAACACACCAACTAGAGGAGTAGAGAATCCATGCTGTAATGTTAGAAGTTTAGAGGTCTCTAAGCAAAGAGAGGTACTAATGTAGAAACAAAACAGCAATTCCAAAACGAAGAATGTGTCAAGTAACACAAAACAGCCCAAACCAGACATAAAAGATAATCTGGGTCTGAAAAAGCATAGAAGTAAAAAATTGAGGGAAGTGAATGGTTGGTTTTCATTTATTGGTAAAAAGCAACTAGGCTATTTGTAGCATACAACAGCAAAAAATTAATATTGAAAGTAAAATTATTAAAATACGTAGAAAGGAATCATGTTGAAACAAAAAGTCCAATTTTTCAATTAAAAATTAAATAGAGTTAAAAAATCCAATGGCTCTTAAAAATTTAAAAATACAACTGAGGTGGACGGTGTTACCATCGTCAATGACAGTATCTAACATTAAGGGTGAACTCATGGTAAAAATATATTTAAAATGTTGCTGTTGCTCGTGGTTGTAATAATAGCACAACAATAAAACATGGGCTATTGTAACTTGAGTGTCACACTAGGCACACATTAGTGTATCAGTCTCAGATAAAAGAATAACAATGAGAAAAAAACTGTAACCAATGCATAGCCCAGCCAAGATAATTTCCTGCTTCCAATTCTTACGGAAGCAAGATGGTCAAAGTCCATCAGGAGGTTTTATCTGGAAAAGCTTGTTATCACATTGCTCACTCTAAGTCGACTACCAAATGGTGTGGAGTCAAGCCTTGAACACAGGACCACAGTCCATGTATGAGTTGTACATGATCATGATTTCTCCAGAGCATACAGACATAGCTGTGGTGTCAGTGAGCTCATTCCCAAGAATACCAATGTGGCCCAGTATCCAGAAAAACTGGATAGAAATGGATGATAAAGAGAAATGAGCCAGTTTGTTTTGAATATCGATGAGAACAGGGAGAGAACTAACATGAAGTGATTTTAGGACCAGTTGAGAGCTAAGTGAGTCGGTATAAGTAGTACAGTTTGTGTACTACATAGCTGTTATGTGATCCAGGACAAGAGAAATGGCAAACAATTTGGCAGTGAATACAAAAATTGCAGAGGAGATTTTGTATGCAATAACTGAAACACAACAAATCATAGCATATCTGACAGAGTCACCTAATTTTGAACCATCCGTATAAATGGGAATGGAAGAATTGTTCAAAAGACATCTGGCAAACAGAAGGTGGTGCTTCCAATCAGAGGTATCCATCTTTTTCAGATGACTAAAAGAAAGGTCACATTTGGGGATGGTAATTTGCCATAATGGGATGAGCTGATCAGTGAATACAGTTATGTTATCCAAGGACATACACAATTTATTCAACTGTGCCTGGATAAAAAGGCCAAAAGGAATAATGGCAGACTGTTTATTGTGAAAAAGTATGGCTGACCGAAGAAGGAAAACATAAACTCAGAAGGAATGCTGTACTATGGATTGAAGTTTTGGTGCATACAGTGAAGACAGTTGCAAACAATGGAGGTGCAGAAGAGGTGCTCAATGAACAAACTCTGGACTGGAGAAATGCAAAAAGTCCCTGTGCAAAGCTGAAACCCATGATGGTGAACAGGGTCCAAGATCTTCAGGCTGAGGTTCTGGCACAGTCATAGACCAAAGACCAATAGTTCGATTTTGATCTAATAAGAGCATGATAGATTTTTAACATTGACCTACTCCCAAAGGGGTGGAAGAGAGTAGACCAAGGATGTTCAGTGCCCTTGCACACTTGACACATGGATGCTTGATGTGTGGAATAAAGGTGAGCTTATGGTCAAAGATAACCCCCAAGAACTTTGTATCAAGAACCACAGGAAGCACAACTTCTCTGAGATGGAGCTTGGGATTGGAGTGAATTGGTGGCAGAAGTGCATGCAAACAGTTTTAGAGTGAGAAAAGATAACACTGTTTGGTGTGGTCTACTTCAGTAAATGATTCAGGGCAGTCTGCAAGTGTCACCCAATAAACTTCATGCTCAACAGCTGATACAAGATATGGAAGTCATTGGCATATAGACTGCTTGCAACTGTAAGAGGGGGTTTCCACTGATGGATTTAATCTTTATAATAAAAAGTATGACTCTCAAGACACAGCCCTGAGGAGCTCCAAGCTCCTGTGGGAAAGAACAGGAAAGTGTCAAACCCACATGGACTTTGAATTACCAATTCATGAAAAAAATGTTTAATAAAAATGGGTAAATGGTCATGCAACCCTTACAAGTAGAGGTCTCGTAAGATGCCATATCTCCATGTTGTATCATAAGTTTTCTCAAAGTCAAAATATACAGAAACAAGATATTGTCTCTTGAAAAAGGGTTCCTTGATTGATGTTTCAAGCCAAACCACATAGTCCATGGCAGAGCTCTGTTGTCAGAACCTATACTGAGAGGGTGAGAGGAGGTTGTTTGATTTGAGGAACCGAAAAAGATGAGAATTAACCTTCCTCTCTAAGATCTTACAGAAACAGCTAATCAGAGCAAATGGATAGTAGTTAAGAGGAATCTTAGAATCATTTTCAGGCTTAGGAAAAGGGAGTACAATAGCATGGTGCCAAACCTAAGAAAAATATTCTCCTGCTAGATCTGGTTAAAAACAATCAGAAGAATACCAAGAGAAGCAGGAAAGAGATGGTGCAGCATCTTGTAATGAATATAATTGGGTCCAACTGATGTACTGCCACTCTGATAAAGAGCAAGCTTGAGTTACACAATCCACCAGCATAAAGGGGCAGTTATAGTCATAGAGACAATCAACCCAAACAGAAAGAGGCAATTGCTCTGCCCAAGTCCTGATGGTTAAGAAGGTGAGGGATAAAGAAAAGCTTCCACCAAGAGTATTGACAAAGCTCTAGATTTTAGCAACTTCCTGGCCATCACAGAGCAACATTGAAAGGAAGGCCAGAAATGTACTGTCCACTAACCTTTTAAATCTTGTCCCATATGGCTTTGGAACTGGTGGTAAAAGAGATGGTGGTTGTGTACCAAATCCAAAAGTCCTCCTGGCTTTGATGTCTGACTTGCTGAGCATGTGCATGAGCATGTTAAAATACAATGCAGTTTAAAAGTATTGGATACCTAGGAAAGGTATCTCAAGCCCATTTTTGAGCTTTCCTTTCCATTGGCAGGCAGGATTCCACCAATGAGAAGAAAAATGTGGGAATTGTACCAAGGTTTTAAGAATACACTGAGTAGGTGCCTGAAAAGTACAGTCAGTCACTGCTGCCATGCAGTCTTCTATTGATCATATACAGACGATGGAAGAATCAAGTTCTGAAAGAGCAGTGAAACAGGGCCAGTTGCCCTGGTCCAATTTCCATCGAGGCACGTGGGTTGGGTGGCATTTACCACAGCCAGTTTCTCTAAAAATGATAGGAAAATGATTACTGCTCCATAAATTACTGTCTACCATTCAAGAAAAGTTAAAGAAAAGTGATGGAGAGCAGATGGAAAGATCAATAACAGCAAAAGACTGACTAGGTGCATGAAAATAAGTATAAGAACCAGTATTGAAGAAAGATAGATCATGATCCAATAGCATATACTCCATGGAACATCACCTTCCATCGACATCAGCACCACCCCAGAGGAGATTATGTTCATTAAAATTCCTCAGCATCAAAAATGGAGATGGTAACTTCTCAATGAGGGCAACAAGATCTGATTAATCATAGATCTGTTCAGGAGCCAGATAGAGAGAACAAATAGTGATGGTATGACCCAAGGAAGAATGAATGGCTACAGCTTCCAAAGATGTATCAAATGTATCAAAGACAGGGTGGGCACATGCTGATCAACCAGCAGTGCCACCCCACCATGCAGTTTTCCATCCCACAACCTGTCATTTATATACAAAGAAAACTGCGGAAGAGTGACTGTGTCAGCAGGTTTCAGAAATGTTTCCTGCATGGAGAGACACATAGGATAGTAAGAATCAATAAAATTCTTAATGTCATTTACATTTGTATGAAAACCCAAACAGTTACATTGAATCAGAGTGGCCATTTTTATTTATATAGAGTCCTTCTGTTTATGACCATATTTTTTAAATTTATTGGACAAGTAGATAGGTCTCTATCTCTGGACAAAGATTCCAGTAATTGAGGGCATGAATGAATGATCATATTACTTCTCAGGTCTGCAAAAGAGAATAGACCCAAGGAAGCATTTGAAATTGAAGCCAAAGGAAGTGGAACCAGGCAGTCACTGGAAGGAGTAGCAGGGACAGTTAGGGAAGTATATATAGATTTATCAACTCTTTTAATCATGGAGGGCAAATATTATTCAGATGTTTTAAAAACAACTCTGTTGAAGGCATGGAGATATCTGTTTGTACTCCCACTGGTGGAGTTGAAGAAAATAATTTCTGAGCCTCAAAATAGGAGATATTACTTATTAATTAACAATAGTTTCAGAATTCATAAGCAGATCAAACAAAAGCATGAAATCACATCATGATTTACCAAGAAAATCTAATTTGTGGTGGAATATCTGCACTTATGCAGTTCCTCTGGCAACAATTTGCATGGAAGATGGAAGGGTGGAAAACCATGGGTAAGGTAACAAGTGTAATATTTGTGTCAACAATATTCAGAAGTAAATGTCATGGACTTGTTGAGATAGAGAATCAAAACTGAATTTAAGAAAGGCTTTCAATATTTCAGGAGCAAGCTTCAATTGAATAAGGTTTGACAACTTTAAAGTTTCTATAGCCATATTTTTCACTGCAAATAAACATAAAGTTAAACAAAAAAGTACATACTTCATGATGAGGAACCCACTTGAAATAAAAATATATCTCAGAATAGCTAATATGGGTATTAATACTTTTACTGACAAGCAGAGAACAATGTTTCAACCTTCCTAGGTTACATAAAGTTACATATGTATTTAATACATCAGTTGGTGTCCACCTTACTGCATCAATAAGTTGAATATAATTAAATGGGAAAAGACCACAATGTTGTGTCTTAAAACTATAATGTCAATTAAAATAAAATTGAAGATAATTTGAATGCAAATTCTAACTGATAAGTTGAAGATTCAAGAAGAAAGTGAAAAAGTTGAAATAAATCTTATGAATAAACAAACACTTGAAGGCAAGTAGCACCAAGGAAAAAATGAGTCTGTGTTCTAATGTTGGTGCTCATAAAGGATGTATCACTCACCTGTTGAAGGAGGGGGTAATGTCGGTGCTTATGAAAGATGTGTCAGTCACCTGTTGAAGGAAGAAATAATGTTGGTGCTCATAAAGGATGTATCACTCACCTGTTGAAGGAGGGGGTAATGTCGGTGCTTATGAAAGATGTGTCAGTCACCTGTTGAAGGAAGAAGTAATGTTAGTGCTCATGAAGGATGTGTCACTTACATGTTGGGAGAGGGTTACAGTCTAATGTTAATTACATCACGGGTAGATATAATACAAATTAACATCCATGGGGGAGAGAGCTTTGTTCAAGGTTTGTACATGACAAAGCAGCCCTTAACTGTGTAGAGAGGTATCATTTCTGAATTGAAATCTCCCAAAAATATTTTCAGATTCCCAAGAAGAGTTAGCTACCAGTCAATATCCTCACTGCCTTCTGTAATTGCCAGTGTAAAGGTTGAATTTAGTTTCAGTCTGTACAATCATATTTAAGTCACAGATGCCATACTTTGTTAGATAATCCAGAGACTATTGTATATCTTCATACTAAATTATTTGTACTGGTAGATAAAAACAAGGTACTAGAATCAGCTGTACATATCATCAATAATGATTATGATAGCACTGATTATTTAGTCTGCAATAGAGTTGTATTCTAATGATCAAAGAAATTATTTTCAACACAAGTTAATGACTCATGGATTTAAATATCTACACAATTCACAACATTATTCATAATTTTTGAGACATATTTCTCCAAGTTGTGGCTGCTACATAAAACAAAATCAGTTATAATTACTGTATATTTGCTACCTCCTGAAATTAAACATCAAGCAAGAATTTCTTGAATAAAGTATACCCTGAAACTACTGTGAATGTGTATCTGTCAGTCAGTAAAACACTTAACTTCAGTTTCTAGACATTATTTTTGTAAACAGTGAAAAATCTTAAATGTGGTTAGAATGAAAAAACAATTATATTTGCACAGTCATTATAAATAAAATCCACTAGCAATATCATAAATGTAATTAGAATACATTATGCTTACTGCTGCATGATGATGTTACAGATTCATTTTTCAGTAGCTTGATATATATATATCTGGTAAAATATTCTGTTCCTCACAAGAAAAATGTTCAACATTTATCCTTAATAGTTCCAGAGTGACAACAGCACACAAAGTCATCCTCTATATAGCAATTATCTAAACCAGTAGTAACAACAGTTGTCATAAATACATCAGTATTTGTAAAAGTTTATCTCAACAAAACTGGCAAGTAAAACGGGATCAAAACTCACTACAGTGGATTTAGGTAATCAAAACAGATTGTGTGGAATCAAAAAAACAAAAGCAATAAGTATTTATCTCCTTCTGGTTCCAGATATTAATTTTTTAATATCAAAATATGTATATAAAATGTAAAAATGTAACATCTTTGTCATAGATATACATGCCAATAATTACATTATCACATTGTTTCTTTGTTTTATTAATGTTGCGAAAAGCTACAAAACAGCTATCTGTGCTAGTCATCCCTAATTTAGCAGTGTAAGACTAGAGAGAAGGCAGCTAGTCATTACCACCCACTGTCAACTCTTTTACCAATGAATAGTGGGATTGACCATCACATTATATAAAAACTCCACGGCTGAAAGAACAAGTATGTTTGGTGTGACGGGGATTTGAACTCAAAACCCTCAGATTACAAGTCGAATGCCTGAACCACCTGGCCATGCTGGGCCAACATGACTACAGCAGCAAAATTGTAATAAAACAATGTAACATTATTTTTTAACAAAAAGCATAAATCATATTATTTTAAGGTGAAAAAGTATGCTGCCATTGCACCAAATAACATTGTGAATATTCGATCTATCAGATACACTCAAAACAACCTACAAAAGCTAGAAAACAAGCTACAGGTTCAATAACTTCTCATTTATTTAACACTGTCTAATGGTCCAAAATATTTCCTAGATACACTACAACCATGGAAAGTTATGATATCCATATATTTTTGAAACTTTTCATTAATAATGTCAGTTTTACTAACGTCATAGTTTTCCTACTAGTCTTACAAGCAACATAACTGGAAAACTAACAAATATCAATTTTACCTCTACTGTGAGGTGAAATACCTTAGCTCTCAATGCAACAAATACCAATCACACTAAATTAGTGGGAAACAATCCAGCATTTTAAAAAGAATAACTGAATTATAAAATTTCAAGCAAATTTATTTTTTATGAGTGTTTATTGCCCTTATATTGTCCTGGTCTGTTGTTTTATAGAAGTTAGAATACCAGTCAATTTACACGTGGTAAAACAAACAAATATGAACACATATTTTCTAGTACAATTCTGGTCAACTTGCATATCTAATGTTTATTTTAAAGCACACAAAATAAAACTGTGTTGTTATTTTGACTTTTTATTATTTCAATTAGAATTTCAAAATAATAGTTAGTTGCGGCTGGTATGAATAGAGAAAGCACTATGTTGAGGAGCGAACAATGTTTCGACCTTCTTCGGTCATCGTCAGGTTCTCAAAAAAAGCCGTTTTTCACACATAATTTTCTCTACAAGAGGGTTTTCTCGTCATCACGGAATAGTTAGTTGTATTATAAAACATTCTAAACCATGAAAAATTATTCAAATTGCTTCGTGTGTTAATATTATTACTATGAATATAATTATATTTGCACACAAGAATATGCAATTTCACATGTACAATTTAAAATGTGCAACAAATATTTACAAAAGTACTTCAATTGTATAAGTCTAATACATTTCTTTCAACTGAAATTAAAGCTGAACTGATTTCCATCACGTGCGTAATGATATTTCCAAATAGCTGGATAAATTAACATGTTTTATAAATAACAGACCTGTATCTCAGGGCAGTTGGTATAAAAAATTACAGATCTGTGGTGTCGAATTTATTTATTCGAGTGGAATGTGTTAATGTAATGAAAGTTAGCAAGAACCTATGGCACCCAACTGTTGACCTTAAGCAGAGTAGTTGTTCACTGAAACATTTGGTTTTATACTTATGACTCATAATTAAAAGATCCCCACTGCTACAGCAGTGAGTCTACGCATTTACAACGCTAAAATCAGGTTTCGATTCCACTCGATAAACTTAGCAGATAGCCTAATGTGGCTTTGCTATAAGTTAATACACACACATATATACATAATTAAGACAGACTATCCATTAATTATTGTTTAACATTTTAGAGCCTATTCATTTACCGCTAAGACAACGGTAAGTCTACGGGTTTACAACGCTAAACTCGGGGTTTCGATTAGACTGGTTTACAAAAAAATATTTTTTGTCTGAGGCAAGAATGTGAATAGGTGTTTTCTACTAATTTGGGTGTGCTGAATTCAAATTTATAAACAGTTTTGCTCTATCATCTCTAGTTTTCTGGCTTTTAAATAGTCTCATTTTAGTATATACAGAGTATATACGCGCTTATTTCAACAGTTGCAGCTGCTTATTACAGATAAAACAGGATAGATAAAGAACATTGACGGAATAAATATACTTAAATGACACAATGTACACAATTCATAGTACCGCAGACAGTTAGAAGTGTGTTTTCTTAGATGATCTGGTGTATTTTGCCTCCGGGATGTCACGCAAGAGCATCCAGCAGAAGTCTCCCATCATGCTGGGGTTCCACTTGCCTTGGTAGCTGCTCTCCATCTTCGTAATGTCTTGGTGGAATCTTTCTCCGTGCTCCTCACTCACTGCTCCAAGGTTTGGAGGAAAGAAGTTGAGGTGGGAATGGAGAAAATGAATTTTGAGTGACATTCGGCACCCATATCCTCATAAGTCTTTAGCAACTTCTCAATACAGGCTTGGTAATTTGGTACGCGTGGTTACCAAGGAAGCCACTACAGACTGACTTAAATGCTTCCCATGCTCTCAGTTCCTTTAAGGTAAGAAGCTCCTCAAAATCAGTATCCTTCAGTACTTCTCGGATTTGAGGTCCGACAAAGATGCCCTCTTTGAGCTTAGCAGCACTGAGACCTGGGAACACAGTAGACAAGTGTTGGAAGGCAGCACCATTTTTGTCCATGGTCTTCACGAAATTCTTCATCAAACCAAGCTTGATGTGAAGAGGAGGAAGAAGCACCTTCTTCATGTCAACCAGAGGATTCTCCTTGACGCTGTGTTCGCCAGGAATGAAAGTGCTTCTAGACCCCCAGTCTTTCTGCTTGTAATGCTGGGATACAGCTCGACTATCCCAGAGACAGAGAAAGCAACAGTACTTTGTGAAGCCCGCTTACATACCCATAAGAAGACCAATGACCTTGAGGTCCCCACACAGACTCCACTGGTACTGGCTGTACTTAACAGCTTCTAAAAGAAGCTCCATATTGTCATAGGACTCCTTTAGATGGACAGAGTGTGCAGTGTGAATGCTGGGATATTTATTCCCGTTGTGCAGAAACACAGCCTTGAGACTTCGCTTGGAAGAGTCTATGAAAAGACGCCAGTCTGAAGGATTATGTGGCAAACCAAGGAAAGTGAACAAGCTAGGTACATTTGTGCAGTAGCACAACTTGTTTTCCATGTCGAAAAATGAAGCAAGGTCTTTGTTCCGATTCCTGAAACTGGTGATCCGCCTTGATATATAGCTATATATATATCTAATGTAATGATATCACTTACATTTATTGCATAATAACTAAAAAAGAAGACATAAGTCACACAATATTAGAAATTAACACTGAATGCATATACGCCTTTATGTACAGTATGTGTACAAAATGTACAGTATGCATATCTAAAAAACTAGAGGTGATGAGTAAAAACAGATTTCAAATCTGAATTCAGCACCCCCAAATTAGGTTAAAACAGATATTTTTGTGCTTGCCTCAATTTTTTGTAAACCAGTGTTATCTTCGGTAATCGCAGAAAATAACCCGATGTGAATTTGCTCTAAGAAAACACACACACATTTAAAAAGAACATAACATGTTCTGATATCTAGTATTTAAAAAAACGTACTTAAATTTAATCTTAAAATTCAAATATGAGTTCAGAAAACAATAATGAAATAACACTTGCTTATATATTTTGATGAACGTACTTAATATCATTATACTAGGTATAATTAAGAGTAAAAAATACTATAATGAACAATAATAGACTAAGTATCAAAATTCTGTCGCGTTCGTAAGTCCAACAGTTAAGGTTTTTCTTTACCTTTTATACGGGTACTAAAACAATGTTATGTGTGTGTTTTCAAAGCTGGTAAATGTTTGTTTTTGGAATTTCGCACAAAGCTACTCGAGGGCTATTTGTGCCAGCCGTCCCTAGTTTAGCAGTGTAAGACAAGAGGGAAGGCAGCTAGTCATCACCATCCACCGCTAACTCTTGGGCTATTTTTTTATCTATGAAGAGTGGGATTGGCCGTAAATTATAACACCCCCACGGCTGAAAGGGCGAACATCTTTGGCGCGACGGAGATGCGAACCAGCGATCCTTCGATCACGAGTCACACTCCTTACCACGCTTAGCCATGACGATTGGTAAATGAGTTGTTTTAAACTTGGAAAAAATCAAGACATCAAACATTTAATTACAAGTCGAAATTAGGCCATTTATTGGACAATGTTTTGTAAAATGAATTTTAAAACGCTACTTTCTGAACATGAAATTCAATTACAGCATAAAAATAATGTGGTTAAAATGTTCAGTCTTTTGTACGCAGTTAAGTTACTCATCACCATATATGAATGGTTGTTTTGTGTGTGTTTTTTACACTGGTTTTGCAATTTAACATTTTTAAAAATGTTTTTTTTTATGTAGGTATGCAATTTAACGGAACCTTTAAGGTGTCACAAAACAAAAACAATCGTAAGTCGACTCAAATCTGCAAGGTTAACCATTTAAATTATGTTTATTATTTACTCTTAAAATGATAAATCTATTTAAGTAATACAATTTTTTAGAAAATGCCCTTAGAAAATGTATTGAGGCCTAGTTCACATAAAACCTGATAGATGACAGCCAGCTCAAAAATTTCAGTTTGTCTTCAGTTGCACCGATCATATCTAATCTTTTCACGTACAAAGAGCTCTGCACTTCTAGTTGGTATCATTACAGGAATAAATTATCTACTTCCTGAGAAAGAAAGTCCTACCTTTCAAAAGCGCTCCAGTTATATGGTTTTTATTATCTTATATCTTGTAAAATTTGCATAACTTGTTTAACACTTCATGAAAATTTTCAAGGAAGGATAGTTTGTTTCAAGTTTATTGCAAAACTACATGAGGGCTATCTGCGCCAGCCTTTCCTAATTTAGTTGTGTAAAACTAAAGAGATGCAGCTAGTGCCCCCACTAGCCATTCTGGAGATAATCTTTTACCTATGAATAATGGGACTATTCTTTATATTAAAGCGCCCTCATGGCTGAGCATGTTTGGTGTAACAGGGATTCAAACCCGCAACCCTCATGTTACGAGTCGAGCGCCCTAACTACCTGGTCATACCGAGAACGAAAGACAGTAAAATTTTAGTCTATGTGAAGTTGTTCAGAATATAACAGAGAGATAAAACTTTAATTATTCTGTTTTTGGTTGTTGTTTTTGTTTTGGCCAGGTTCCTTATTTTATATTATATTATTAATTTTTCTATAAACAGTTTCCCTGTTTCTTTGTTGAAACTAACTTGTAAATTGTACCTGTGCTATTCTAATACTATTTTCTTCCTGTTTCTTGACCATTTCTAGACGATTATTTAGATGAAAAGTAGGCCATCTACTCTTTCTATTCAAATATTCCACCATAATTTCGATTTTGTATCAATAAAATACAAAAACTGCCACTTACAGCTTTATTCTAAGAGATAGCTTGATACTATATCTCAATTGTATACTCTGTACTGCTTGCGAAGGTTATTCTTGTTACATATAGTGCTTGCAAGAGAGATGAACAATGCTTGGTGTTGGCTAATGAAAAAGTTACCCAAGCAATAGGGTGATTCTTATCCTCAATTGTGTACATTGCCTGCAGGTAAAAAGAAAAAAAAACATTTCACCGTAATAGTTTGTTCTTTACACGAGTGTTGGAAACATTAATAAAACAAAAAGTAATTTTCCCAATTAAAAAGAAAGTAATCTTAAATATAGTTTTAAAAAATACAAAACAAAGGCAAACGAGTTGCAAATCTTTATGAGAGTGTTATAGAAGAAAGCAATCTCTCAAATGCAGCAGAAGGACTTTCATTTACTGATAAACCTGATAACCAACAAACGTAGGACTTCACTTCAGAAAGGTACGTTTTTGAAATATATATATATATTTCAACACAATTTTTTACTGTTACTAAGATGTTTGGAAACCTCACTTTCTATAGTTCTTATTACTTTTTAGTTTGACTGATACCCAAAAATTATCATAAATGATAGAAAGACAATCAAGTGCTGGCATCAACGATCTTAACCTTGAGAGGTTCATGGCAAGATGGATTCTTGAAATTGTACATTTAGTCACCGAAGTGAAAACACTATCATATCATTCGTTCAGTTATCCCTAAAACATCATGAACTTTGTCGAGGATTGAAGAATAATTTAGTATTCAAGTGTGTATGTGGTGAAAATGTGGCAATTCAAATAGGCAATGCAACATAAGAAGAACATCACGTCGCCAATGTTTTGATGCTTGAAGATTCACTGCCACAGATGCTGGACATTCACAGTTGGAAGAAGTATATTATGTTTTGAACGTACCCTGTTTTAACTTCAACACTTTTCAGAAGTGTGAAGGAAAAGTCGACAAGATAAATATTGAACATTTGTCTCATTGAAATGTATTAAAGTTTTTATATATATATGTCGAATGACAGAAATTATATTCCAATATTTATAACTCTTTTATTTATCTATAAGTCAAATAGTGCTGATTTGATGAAGCTGGTTGCACGATATGAACTTTTAATTCTATCTTTGTGAAAAACATCGAATTTTTCAATATGTATTTTGGCTTTTAAACTGATATTTACTGATGTTGTACGTTCTTTTATAAACATACAAAAATAATCTAAGTTATTCTCTCTTTTGGTCTAAAATTCTCAAGACGAAAAGGATATTACCACATACTGATTTTGAGGTAATAATATATAAAGTATTTATTGAAGTACAGGAAATTACCGCTGCTGTTGTTGTTTTTCAGAGAAAATGGACTTCTGCTACGCATTTATTTCTTTCCTCCTGCTTTTAAAAATGAAAAATAACCCCGAAAAAATCCCAGATAGCTTAAAGAAAAGTAAAATCCTGAAACAAGAACTCTGTCAACAACGCTGGACAAAATCAAGGAAGTTTAGAATGCTCGACCCCTTGAACTGTGTTACTCTTTGTATAAAGCTATTACAAAATATATACATTTTATTGTAGATGTATGACGCATGAGATAATTCATAACAAATGTATAGGGTACTGGAGTTGTGTTTGACACGTCGACGTGTTATTGTGATGTGTTTAGAAATAACTTATTCTAAATATAGTGTCAAAGTGCTACCATTAAGTCATCAATGATGACAGGTGTAAACAGGTACGAAACTGTTAAGGGCATTGCAATTAACTGTTAGGTTTTCCTTTGGTGTTCCTTTGTATTAATTTAATTTTGGTTTTAATTATTGTGTAAATAGGGCTTATTTGATTTTGTGTTTGTTTATATTTGTTTCCCTTCTTAGTATCTGGGTGTTTTCTGGTTAAGTTGTGTTTATTTGATTTGCAGTGTTGAAAAACGTGTGAAGGTGTTTGTGTGTGTGTGTGTATTTGAATTTGGTTTCTATTTTTCTGATTGTTTCTTCAATATAGAAGTTGTGGCAGTTGTTGTATTATATTTAAAAAACTATGTTGATGTTGTGTTTGTCAGTATAGTTTTTACATAGTATGGACTTCAGTTTTATATCTGGATTTTGAATAAATTTGGTGTTTTATGGAATATTGTGTTTTGTTATAATTCTTTTCCAAGTATTATTTTTTTTTCGCTGATATCGGTAATATATCGTATGCAGCAGTGTACGAAACCTCACACGAGCCCACAGTTTACTATGTTATATATTACAATATATCTTGGACGAGCTTCCAATTTATTATGTTACGAATTACAATTTAAAATAGCCTGAAACTGAGTTAAATTATAATTTAAGTTTAGAAGGTCAATGAATGTCGACATGTATAAAATATATGGTGTTTGCCAGAAAGATTGACACACACAGTTTTCTTCCTTAATACAAATATATTTTAACATACAAACAATAATACAATTTAAAATAACGAATATTACAAATAGTTTTAACAAATAATGATTTACATACAAAAGTTGTACAAACAATACTGAGTATTCTATTTGATCCTATCGATGGTTCACAATTAGTGAATTAATTTCGAGTTCGTATAAAGGTATAATTCACTTAACGTGGAGCTCGCTGGTTCTTTGCTGATCACATGTGACTTTTTCACAGCTGAAGTTATGTAATATTTTCTTAAAAATAATTAGGTTAGATATTAATTCCATGAAGTTTTACGGTTTGTAATTTTCGAAATATAAAAATGTTAATATCTTAATTTCTCGATTAACAAGCGTTAATAACACTTATAGCTTCCGAGATTTATAGCGTACCAACTGTAGCAAACTAATAATTTATTCTGTCTCTTGGCGCGTTTTGTTAGTTAATTTTATAAATGTGAAGCGAATTTCTAGAACTTTTAGCTGGCCTAATGTGAAGTAAAACACAAATTATTGATTCTTATGCTTGAGAATCTTCTTCAAATTTAGAGAACAGTCGGGGTTTTTGCATTACACATTTCTAAATATACATTAAATAGCACGTGAAAATGCATCAGCCCAAAATCATCAATAATCGCACGACTGATGGATAGGATTCAAAGAAGCAATAGAAAATTTATGCTTAGGTTTTCACACCAATTGACAAGAATAAAAGTTTTAGAGAACTGAGAAACATTTTGCCTAATTTTTGGTCAAAAATATCTAATAATTTTTTCAGATGTCTTCTTGACACCTAAATGACCTCCCACGAGGAATTTATGGGCCACTTTCAATATATCAGAAGAATACACTTTTGGAACAACAATTTAATAAACTACAGCTCAATCTTCTGAAACTGGTACATTTGGTGGTCTCCATTTTTCCCATGAAAACACAATTTTTGAAAAAGTAACCATTTGGAACGTTCTTAACTTTATGCATATTTAAATAGTGATGAGATCTTTGAATTTTTTCCTGCTCATCAGATCCCACTCATTCATCATTGTCACTCACAGAGGAATCGTAAGTAATTATCCACAAGATCCCCTTCGGATCTACAATTATAACTCGAACAAATCTATAACATCGTCTCCTGAATGCGCGTCTACTATTTGTTTTTGTGTTAATGTAGGCCCCAGTGGCTCACCGATATGTCTGCGGACTTACAACGCTGAAAAACGGGTTTCGATACCCGTGATAGACAGAGCACAGATAGTCCATTGTGTAGCTTTGTGCTTAATTCAAAATAAGAACAAGTCTTAACTGATTAGCCTGAACTCGAGTCACAGCACA
This sequence comes from Carcinoscorpius rotundicauda, assembly GCA_011833715.1. Taxonomy (NCBI): domain Eukaryota; kingdom Metazoa; phylum Arthropoda; class Merostomata; order Xiphosura; family Limulidae; genus Carcinoscorpius; species Carcinoscorpius rotundicauda. The sequence continues at coordinate 61,553,176 of CM022398.1, forward strand.
CGAGAAAAACATGCATGTCTGGATTCTTTTCAACAACATCATCCCGAAATGAAATGATCAGCTCATTAACCATTGGTCTGGCATGGCCAAGTGTGTTAAGGCGTTCGACTCGTAATCCAAAGGTCGCGGGTTCGCATTCCCGTTGCGCTAAACATGCTTGGATATTTAGTCGTGAGGGCGTTATAATGTTACGGTCAATCCCACTATTCATTGGTAAAAGAGTAGCCCAAGAGTTGGTGGTGGGTGATGATGACTAGCTGCCTTCCCTCTAGTCTTACACTGCTAAATTAGGGACGGCTAGCACAGATAGTCCTCGAGTAGCTTTGTGCGAAATTCGAAAAACAAACAAACAAGCACTGTAATAGATTTTTAGCCGAGTTTTCGACATCCAAGCCGTCATGTTGTCATTGTCAAAATGGTTTTAATTATATAAGAGTAATATATTAACACAGAAATCTAATAAACGGACAAGTTCTAACTGTCTAAAAAAATATTCATCTCTATTTCCTTGTTGTAGGTTCAAGTGATAATGTATGATTAAATTATATTTTTACAACGCTGTTATAGTGTATGTGCTATCATCTTTCCATGATTTCTAGTGTTTATCAACCATTTCGACAATACATAGTTTGCTTAAGCAGTAAAGTTTCTTCCATACAAGTAATGCCAAAAGAATTTAATAAGACAATAACTTCATGCAGTTCTTTCTATGTTGTGCAATATCTTTATTCAGAAGCCATCAACATATAACTAGTATACACACTTACTTGTTCTATCTCAATAACGTTGCATTGCTTTCATCATGATTGCTTGAGTCAAGAAGAAAATCACAATCCGTGAATACAATTACACCAGGACTTCTACCAAAACATATTTCAAGGTATGAAATGCTTAAACATTCTTTACTTCATCTGAGGCCCGGCATGGCTAGGTGGTTAAGGTACTCAACTCATAATCCGAGGGTCGCGGGTTTGAATCCCCGTCACACCAAACGTGCTCGCCCTTTCAGCCGTGGGGTTGTTATAACGTGAAGATCAATCTCACATTTTATTGGTAAAAGAGTGGGTGATGATGACTACCTGCCTTCCCTCTAGTCTTAGACTGTTAAATTAGGGATGGCTAGAGCAGAGTCTTCGCGTAGCTTTGGGCGAAATTAAAACAAACAAACAAACACTTTATCTGAAACGCATTTCACCTTTGGTAAGTGTTAAAATATGAGATGATATTAAAGAGATTAGACATGAATAATCGAGTCAAAAATCAAGGAAAATATAGATTTCTTTAAGTTTGTTCAAACTTTGAAGCCAATCTAATCCTAATCGAAATGATGGTAATTTAGGTTTTAAATCTCACGGACTCCAAAGGGGTCGGCGAAAGAACTTGGAGTGCTCAGAAACTTTTGTTTCTTTTCAACCTCGCAAGTATTTAGTGGTTAGGTGTTACGATAGTGATAATGATTTAGCTTCAGGCGAACTTAAAGTAAGTCGTTTGGGGTCGGGAAGAGCTGTGAAAGAAAGTCAAGAAGTACCAGTACTTGAAGTATATACCTGTCCGGCAAGAGAAGTGAAGGTTGAGGTTGAACGGCTTGACGACAGCGGCGTCCGATGTTTGAGCAGAGAAATTCAGTTTGGAGTGAGTCTTGTAATGCTGTAATAAATATTTATATGAAGAATAAATGGGGTGATGGTAACTAGATAGGGTAAGAAAATAGGAGTAGGTGATAGACAGAATTATAGAGATGATAGTGGGAAGAGAAAAGAAGGAAGAAAAAGAGGTCCTTTTAGGGCCACGGTGCCATGGATCTATAAATCAAATGGATAGGAAATTTTGAGGCCAACCTTAGACTGCTGTTTTCTTATAAGGATTTTTGAGATTTCTACCCAAAATACGAATGAGAAATTCTACCTATGGATCATTTTATTTTTCGCTGAGTCAAACCTTTGGGATATTTCGATAATGACTATCTCAGTCAAAGAACTCCAGAATGAACACAAGATATTTCACCTTCTGCTCAGGTGTTCCGCCATTTCAGACAGGTGCCAGTTCTGATCCTCCTTTCTGATCCTTTAAACATCAGAAAAGTGATTCACTTAGCATTACTTATGGAAACACATGGATGTAATCAAACTGCTTACTACTAAATTCTTGATCTTCACCTGATCATGATTTTTTAAAACATTATCAACTCAATTTTATGGTACTCAGGTACCTCAACACTCCAACAAGTGTAGGCTCCTGAATTTGGTGGACAGAGCAATGAAATATATACAGCAGCTCACTTCTGGTTTCTATCAAACCATAAACTCTTCTGTGGACCACATTCACATTGAAAGTATATTTCCTAGTTATAAAAAGCTCACTCGTGGTCCACTTGGCATCTACCATCCTATCTGCTGACGCTAGGGCTTCAGTTGGCTTATGGTGTCCATCAACAGTACCTCAAGCCCTTTTCCATTACAGCATTTAAACCAGAACTGGGATTATAAACTAGCTGATGTAAGTCTATACTTTGTAAGTCTCAAACTTATCAGGTGTTACAATTTCACTATTACCCCATAAGCATTTTTGTCACATATTATTTTAGAGCTTTTATATACTGTGAACTTGTTTTGTACTATTTAATAAAAAATAAAACTTCTAAATACACTATTATATTTGATTTGTTTTAATGACCATTTTATTGAAAACGTAGATTAATTTCAGCATTTAATTTTATTGCCTCCTTTTAATTGTCCTACACCCCTCCGAGTGAAAACCTGGCGACGCCACCATATAATCCTCAAATTGTGTCACCATAGTATTAAGGTTGGCTCTCAGTAGGAGAACCCTAATGGCCAGAGATCTGAGTATATTAGATATGCCCTCCACTGGAACAGCAGTAAGTCTTCGGATATACAATGCTCAAATCAGAAATTCGATTCTCTTCAGTGGACATAGCAGATAGCTTGATGTAGCTTTGCTATAACAAACAAACACAAAGGCGTCAGATATTGGCAATTCATATTGAAACACGGATTACAGTGAGAAAACAGTCATGGTTCTTTGCAATAGTGATGAAAGCTCAACGTCCTGGAGAGGAATTCTGCTGGGTGTAACTATTTTATTGAACGATCATTACTCCCAGAAAACATTTTTTTTCTCTCTCTGTAGGTTTCATATTCTTTTTGCAATAGAAAATACTATTTCTAGAATGAAGTTTTTCAACATTTCAATCAAAGAGCTAGAGTTAAAGACAGTATATACTCCAGTAAATATCACCAAAGTCCGTGTAACCCAGGTCCGAATCACGACACAAAAATTTCTCGTTACATAAATACTCAATAGTATACTCAGGTGGATTGAGAATAGATTTTAGATTTAGCCTAAACATCTGCTTAACAAAAACTTTGACAAGATAAAATATTATGGAAATATGCTGAATGTATATCGGCTGAGAAATAATTGAAACCGGAGGATCACTCAGTAAAGCACATATTTGTCTCACACAACATTGATTACATTCAGTTCTCAGAAAGTATTAAAATATATCCATATTTGGCGGAACGATAAGTGTGTGTATGTTTTCTTATAGTAAAGCTACAATGGGCTATCTGCTGTGCCCACCAAAGGGAGCAGAGCCTCTGATTTTAGGGTTGAGAATCCGTATACTGCCGCTGTTCCAGCTGGGTACAGTAGTGCGATGAGGAATTCAACCACGTTTCATATAAATATTATGTTTGACTAAGTTATGAAACAAACATTATGTGAAAATCGGTCCCCATTCTAATAAATATTGGTTTTTTGAAATGTTCGTGATCTTGATATGACCCTGTCTTTTAACATTAACCATTCAAAAATTAAGCACCTCTTAAGTTTGATTATAGTTCAAATGTATAATGCATATATTAACTTCAATCCAAATTCAGCTGTTTACGAGATTTCTTGCTGACAAACAAACACACAGAGGTGAAACATGACACTCGTCCACTTTCAGTTGAGGAGGTAATGAATACAAATTGTTATACACTATAAACTCAATTATTATTTTTAAAAAGACAAAAACACACTTTCCCTGACTATGTGCTGTGTGAAACTTTTACATGGGCAGAATAAAGAATTAAATTATAAATGTATTTTAATTGTATTAAAAATAATAAGCGTATAATACATTCTCACACTCACAATTATAGTTACGACAGAAAGTGTTTTTAACCCTGCGTCGTGTGTAGTTTTTCCTCATAACTTAAAAAGTATCACGATTAGAATAATGAAAGTATAGTGTATTGTAAATATTATACTAACACACATCTATTTAGTTTTTATGTAAATTGAACGACAATAAAATATTTATGAACGAATAACCAAACATAGGAGAGTCAGAAAGTGTTTGTGCGTCTACTTTAATGGTCAGCTGTGTAGCCTCTCAAGTGAATTACTTGGCGCAATCTGTCCTCATAGCCCTCTTTGACCGTTTAACAGTACTCGACTGGTATTTTCTTCCATTCTTCTTTAGAGAAGGCCTCCAACTCTTGCAAGTTTTTCGGATGACGCTGATGAACCTTGGTCTTCAACTCATACAAACGTTTTCAATTGGGTTGAGAATGGGTAACTGCAATGACCATTCCAGAACGCTTATATGGTTCCTCTGCAACCAGTTTTGCACATATTTCGATGTGTGCTTAGGGTAATTGTCGTGCTGGAAGATCCAGTGACGCCCAAGCCGCAAGTTCCGAGCAGCATTCTTGATATAAGTGCCTAATGTATCAACGTACTCTTCTTTTTTCATGATTCCGTTGACGCGGTGAAGGCTGCCTACACCAGAAGAGCTGAAGGAGCCCCATAGCATGATCGAGCCACCTCCGTGTTTAACTGTAGGGACGATGTTCTTTGGAAGATTTCGTTCCGTCTTGTTACGGAAAATATAGCGAACATCATTGTGGCCGAAATGCTCAATTTTAGTCTCGTCTGACCAAAGAATACTCTTTCAATAGGTAAATGGTTTATCTACATGCTTTCTTGCACACCTCAATCGTGATTCTAAATGAAGAGGCTTCAAATATGGAGTTCTACGAGGACAGCATGCTTTGAACCCAGAAGAGCATAATATGTTCGTAACTGTAGAAGTTCTTACTTCAACCCTAGTTTCCCTTACCAGTTTCTGTATGTCATCATTACGTGTTAAACGAGGGTTCCTACTAACTTCTCTGAGCACCTTCCTCTTGGTTCTCTCTGGAATTTTGGTGGGGTGTCCGAAACGTGGAAGGTTAGCAGTTGATCCTGTAAACTTAAATTTGGAAATTATGCTTTGAACAGTAGATTTTGGCGCATTAAGTTGTGTAGCAATTCAGGAAAGAGACACACAAGACTTGTATTTTACAATAATTCGGTTTTTTAAATCACTGGATAGTTGTTTCCTGTTCGTCATTTTGACAAAGCAGATAATGACGGAAGTACATTTTTTGCTGGCTAAATTCCAATAATTATGAACCCAGTGTCTTGTTCTGGAATGGTATAATGTAGTTTATTCGTCAAACTAAACAAAAGTTTTACGGTAATATCAGTTTTTTTCACACGTTCTGAAATGTACGAACATTTCCTGCTCCTCCCATTTTTGGTTATTTGTTTATAAACAGTTTATTTGTCGTTCAATTTACATAAAAGTTTATGTAGATGTGTGTTAGTATAAGATTTATAATATACTACACTTTCATTATCCTAATCATGATACTTTTTATGTTATGAGGAAAAAACTACGCACGATGCAAGGATATGAACACTTTCTGTCGCAAATGTATATATCACAGTCTATTTGTTTTTGCAGGTGTAATTTAATGTTAAGGATACATAGGCTGTACCCTTTTGCTAATAACATTTTTCTTCATTAATATTCCTTTTAAAAGCATTTAAGTATAAAGATTTAATTTTAATTCTTGCTAATATTTTCTGCAACTAGCTAAAAAATATCAATGGTTCTTTGTAGTCTCCTGTGTCGTGGCCTGGCATGGCCGAGCGCGTTAAGGCGTGCACTCGTAATCCGAGGGTCGCGGGTTCGCGCCCGCGTCGCGCTAAACATGCTCGCCCTCCCAGCCGTGGGGGTGTATAATATGACGGTCAATCCCACTATTCGTTGGTAAAAGAGTAGCCCAAGAGTTGGCGGTAGGTGGTGATGACTAGCTGCCTTCCCTCTAGTCTTACACTGCTAAATTAGGGACGGCTAGCACAGATAGCCCTCGAGTAGCTTTGTGCGAATTTCCAAAAAACAAACAAAACAAAAACAAGTCTCCTGTGTCAAAATCCTAAATTCGGGAATTGATCCATGCCTCCCTGATGGAAGATTTTTCGTACTAATATATAAAGTTATGCTCAACAGGAAAGAATTTGGAGTTGATGCAATTTTAAATTAATAAAAATTAATTTACTGTAACAGTTAAACATTCACTAAAATACAGTGTATATTAATAGCACTAATAGTTTGTTTGATTTCAAAAATAGAGTACATTGCAACGTATACTTATTGTTATTAATGTTGGTTATATTAAGTTGACTGAAAGACCGACACTGAGTAATTTTTTCAACATGATATTAAACTATCACAGGCGAGAAGTATATTTTTATACCGAGGAAAAACTATTCGTAGTTTCTAATCATGCCACTTAAATGAAGGAGTGTACTAGTACCAATAATATTATTATGAAGCATTAGCAATGAATAATTAGGTTTCAGATAATAGGGTGCTTGGCAATGTATTTTGCTGAAGTGGTAACAGCCAAAATTTGTTAACCAGTGTAGGTTTTCTTAGCGTAACTTTTTAGTTGAGTTAATAAACTATGATAGTATTATTACACTGACTTACAAGTTATAAGTTACGATTGGAGGAATGAAGATGGTTTGTAATGTTTCTTTTTCTTTATTTTTTATTTATAATTATGAAGTATAGAGTATCAAATATGGAATAATTGTTTCGTGAAATTGTAATTGTAATACACATTTAGTACATACGTATTCACTTTAAAAAATTTTTAGTATCACTCTTTGTGTAACTTAGCACAAAGTCTCAATGCTTTAGTTTATATTAAACTTGTAAAATAGACTTGATGCAATCAGAACTCGCTGTTTTCCTGCTTCTTTTAACATAACGCACAGAAAACAAGGAATTATTTAGTACTTTAAGGCTGTTCTAGCAAACTCATACTAGAGAAAAGTAAGACGTAAATGCGCCCATTATTTTTTCAGGGATATTTCAGGGAGTACTTCAAGCATAAATACAAAAGACTCACCTTGTTTGTTTTTTAAAAGTAAAGAAAACATAATAATGGAAAAAGATAATAATATATTGCATTTTTTTGTATTTGGTAATTACAGCAAAGGTACAAAGTTTTCCCAAAGAGTAAAATTTAATGCTAGTCTTTTAAAGACAAGTCAAGATGTATAACCTTATTAGAATAATTATAACATGACTTTTGTAATGAAAAAAATACTGCAATAAAGATCTCAGTGTTGCTGTTCACAGTGTGATGATTAAACAGAATAATCAAAGACTTAATTTAAGTGACATAGTTTTCAATTATGATTTGCCATAGTGACTTATAACTGATTATACTATTTTTGGAGATATATTCTCTTTATATTTTAGTTATATCAATGTCTTTCAATCTTGTTGTAAGAAAACTGGATGATTGTGTAGTAAATGAAACATAGTTAAGATGGTATTTCTAACCAAGCTAAGCTTTTGTTAGATAACACTATGTAACACAAATTTATGTTATGTATGTGTTATCCAACAATTATGTGTTATTTCTTAATTGCTTGTGTTGTAAAAGTACAGAAAATTTCCATTATTCCCTTCAACCTTTGCTTTTGTGTCCTGAATAATGAAATTTAGAAATTAACATAATTTCTATGTAAAAACAGGCAAATTTGTACATTTTCATTGAATAAAACAGCATACGAATCAAGATTTACATGTATTTATACTAGTTATACAAAAAATGAATAAAAATGTTTAGAAGTGAGTAGTTTTTGAGATTTGCGACTGTAATGTAAATAACTTTCACGTATCAGCCCCCAAATATAGTCTCCCATCATTTTTTCGTTATATGATCCTTGGTAGCAGCATTCAAAGTCCAGTATTTCCTGGTGGAAGCTCTCACCTTGCTCCTCTGATTATGCTCCCATGTTTTCCTTGAATTTATCATGATGAGTGTCAAAAATATCGACTTTCAGGGACATCCTGCAGCCCATTTTGTCATAGTTCTTCACCAGATCCTCAACCAGTTCCACAATTTTTTACCTTGTGATTACCCAAAAATCCCTGAATCACTGCGACAAAGCTGCCCCAAGCTTCTTTTTCTCTTCTACTGAGCTTTCTGGAGAATTATGTGCACTCCAGGATCTTCTTTATTTGTGGTCCAATGAAGACACCAGCTTTGACCTTTGGGGAAGAAGTTTCAAAGGTTCTTGAAAGCTGCAGACTCCTTATCAAGAGCTTTGACAAATTGCTTTATAAGACTTGATTTTATGTTCAGTAGTGGGAACAACACCTTATGGAGGTCCAAAAGTGGCTCACACTTGACATTATGCCTCCCCACAGATAACTCGGTCCATTCTTGCCAGTGCTGCCTGTTGTAGTGTGTTGTTGTCTCCCTGCTATCCTAAATGGAAAGATAACTGGAAAATGTAGTAAAGCCTCCTTGGAGACCTATCAGGAATGTCACAATTTTGAAGGTCTTGATGTCATTGTATTCCTCTTTGAGGGGCCATGAATGAACCAGCAGAAGAGACAGATACTTATTCCTGTTATGGAGCAGTACAGCTTTGAGGCTTCTACAACATTCTGGAAAGTTCTTGAAAATTCTTGTAAGCTCAAGAAAATTCTCTATCAGCTACTCAGTACTGAATCTACCTGGAATGTTCTGGAAAGTAGGTGAATTTGAAAATTTTTTGATACACTTTACAAAAGCAAAGTTTGAAGAGAAAAATAGGTTTTTCCATTTAATTTAGGCATAAACAGTTCGGAAATAACATTTTTTCTGCCCAAGAACAAGAAAAAGTAAAACTTTTGTTACATAGTGTAATTAAAGGTCTGACAAGCATAAAAATCATTGCAAAACAAAAGGTGATGATTTCAGTACACTTTACTGTTAATTGTGATAAAAATGATACACTAACACTTCCCTAAGTAAACTTAAAACACCTCAGTCAGATCCCCCATAACTCTTTTTCTTAAAGAGAAAACAATATCAGAGATCTTAACATGTTCTTCTTCAACAGCGTTTTTGTCCCAGGTATCATGCTAGAAGGTTTCTTCAGAATCCTTTCAAACAGCTTAAATGAGATCTAAACACTGATGTATACAAAGTAACAGGAACGTCTTTGGTCATGAAGTTTTATATTAGATTTTGGTTATTGCATGAAATTTCATTAGAATTTATAATTGTTTGAAATGTGACTTTTATCACCAAATAGTTTTTTTTTAATAATTCATGTAGTTAGGTTTTTCTTTCTGGCTATTTTTCCTGATTTGTGTAAAGTTGGTATAATATTCCCATATTCTTGGTACATACAAACAGAAAACAAAAAAGTTATTAGTAGGTGCTGCTCAAGAAAGGAAAAAAAAAGATCTCTTTCTCTCTGTGAGAAAAGTAGTTTGGGGGTTGCCAAATAAATGTATTCTCTCTAATAAACAGTCTAAAAAGTAAAATGCCAAAGATGGTAGCAGCTACTGACAGCCAGTTGAATTTTATCTCATAAGCAGTGCAAGAAGGTGAAAAGACCCCCCACACACAGACACAAATTGTTGATGGATGCTGCCAGCTAGTGTCTTTCCTTTTGTTAAGCAGTTTAAAAAGATAAATAGACCATCTTTCCATAAATGAAAAAGTTTGAAGTGGGTGCTGCTAGACAATTGTGTTCCATCTAGTCAGCAATCCAAAAAGTACAAAAAGAAATAGGCAGAGGAGGATAGTAGCAAATAGCTGTAGTTGCTTTGCAATCTCCACCCTAATTTACCAAAGGTGAAGTAAAAAGAAAACATATATGAAGCTAAAATTTAGCAGAGCACACATAGTCCATTATGTAGTTTTGCACTTACCACCAAAAATAACACTTCTGTTATTTGGATAATTAGAATAACCAAAAGTGATAATAATAATAATTAGAATTCCTAATTTTGATTATTTGATTATTTTTGTGCCACTTGGTATAATCAAAATTTATGTTAATACTATGTTAGAACAATAAAAAAATGTTGACAATTAGAAAAACCTAATTTGGATAAGTTAATTACTTTTAGGATATTTTATTTAATCAGTTTAAATCTAAATTTTCATTGATTAGTTTAAACATCACAAATCAGTGTAATCACTTATAGATAACCAGTTATGTCAGTTGATTAAATCTTTTAGCTCTGTTTTTGTTATTTGTAAATATTGGGCATGGTGTTTTCAAATTGTATGTTATATTCAGGCTTATTAGGTATTTTCTAAACCTTTTATTTCACTTAAAAGCATGAAGTTGTTCAAGATGTTTATGCAGACAGGTCTGTGTAGTTTTAACAATAGAATGTCATTTAAGATAGGTTTGACTTCACTTACACACACACACACACACACACACACACACACACACACCTCTTTCTGAGAACTTCAAATCTTAAACGACTTAAATGAGTACACTAAGTTTTGTTATGTTTTGTGAAATAAATATTATTTTGCATTACGCCCTCCTATCTTTACTGTAAGCTAATTTGAAATCAAGAGAATTTTGTTTAGGTTTTTCTGCTTGAACTTTTCATAATCTTTTAGATCCTATCTCATAACTTGTAGGAAATCACTGAACTTGACAATACCAGTACTTACATTCTGTTTAACTTGTTAAAAGTTGTGTTGGATATTTAATTATTATTTTTGAAGAATCCTGAAACAATGTTTCAGCTGTTCTTAGTGCAGAAAATCCTTTGTTGTCTATATGTTACTCTGATCTTTAGTAACTTACGAATTGAATATTTCTTTACTTGGGTGATTTTTTTTTAATTTTATGCAGATGTTCTGTGTTTGTCCATATAAACAAAATATATAGTCACACCTACTGTAATTTCCATTCCACCAAATGTTTTAAATCACACTGATTATTCAAGAGCTCATTCTTGCTTGCACAGTTCTGTATATTTTGTTTTGTCTAGATTGTAGACCACACCTGTGTAATGGACAGCACATAGGTTGTTACATATTTTAATGAGGTAGAGTTTAATCTCCCTTGAATCAATAGCAAGAATAACCACTAAATATAAATATAAGATTGTGAGTTACTGCACTTAAACCTATGTCTGGCTTCAAGTGTGGTATTATTGGAATCATGTTTTTATATGTAAAAATGGCTCATTTGGGTTGAGAAAATTTTTTACGTAGAGGAGCGAATAACGTTTCGACCTTCTTTGGTCATCATCAGGTTCACAAAGAAAGGAGGAGGTAACTGACCGGAAGCTGACCACACGTTTGAAAGGGGTTGTGTAACTGAATGTCGGAAAGTGGAGGGCATGCTTAGATGTTTGAATATATAATTTTATATTATTTATTTTATTGTTATTATTATTTATTATATTATTTTTAATATAGGTATAAAGGCGTTCCTTTGTATTGGTTTATTTTGAGCTTGAGTTGTATAAGTAAGGCTTCTTTTATTTTGCATTTGTTTATGTTTGTTTCTTTATTTAGTATTTGAGTGTTTTCTATGATTATGTGGTTTTATTTGATTTGCAGTGTTCAAAAACAAGTGAAGGCGACTTTTTATGTTCTTTGAATCTGGTTTCCATTTTTCTACTTGTTTCTCCAATATAGAAATTGTGGCAGTTATCACATTGTATTTTATAAATAATGTTGGTGTGGTGTTTGTCAGTGTAGTTTTTACATAGTACAGACCTCAGTTTTGTGCCTAGTTTTTGAATAAATTTGGTGCTAACTGGAATGTCATATTTTGTCACTAGTTCTTGCCAAATGTGGATATTTGTTTGCTGATGTTGGGAATATATGGTATACAGCAGAAAATGGTTTTGTGATTTTTTTGATTCGCGAGATATATATTTACTTTTGTTGGTTGATTTTGCTTTCTGTCTAGGTGTGTGTGTATAATGTTTTCTATGGTATATGGAGGAAATTTATTGATGTTGATGAAGTATTATTTTGCTTTGTTTTATCCATCATTAATTTTATCTGGTGAGCAAAGATTTATGGCTGTGATTATTTGGTTTCTTAGTATGTTGAGTTTTTATTTTGTTTCGTGTGCTGAGTCCCAAGGAATGTATAGTCCAGTATGGGTGACTTTTCGGTGGATTTCTGTTTTAAATTGTGTATTGATTCTTGTAATTTTGAGGTTAAGAAATGATATCTGATTGCTTTCTTCTTCCTCATGTGAAGTTGATGTTGGGATTTATAGCGTTAATGTGATTTGAAAAAATTAAGTGTGTATTTGTAGATGTGAATCCTGCAACCGTGTCATCTACATATCTGTATCAATATAGTGGTGGATGTAATGCTGTATTAATTGTTTGTGTTTCAACTTGTGTCCTAAAAATATTGACTAGAACTGGTGATACTGGGTTGCCCATGCTTAGGCCATTTGTTTGTATATAGTTTTGGTTGTTGAACATGAAGTTTGTCTTTATTGTGGTGAATTCTATGAGGGTGGCTAGTTGGTTGCTGGGAATTTCTATAGATGGGTTAGGGTCTCGGATATAGAGTTCTAAGGCTATCTCGCAAGTTTCAGCAGTTGGAACTTCTGTAAAGAGGGATATAATATTGAAACTGGCCATTAAGGCTTTATGATTAAGTTGATTAAGGTTAGACTTGAAATTAAAAGAGTCTTTGATAATTGAGCTGGCTGATGTTACATATTTGGAGAATCCCCATGCTATGTATTTACCAAGATTGTAAATAAACAATTCATATGTGGACATTGGTCGTAATGGACAATCTGGTTTATGAGGTTTGGGGATGCCATATATATGTGGTGTGTGTGAGTTGGATTTGCTTAGGTAGGAATAAAGTGTTTTCGAAATTGTGTTGGCTTTTTTCATTTTTAGTAGTATTTTATTTAGTTGCATTTCGTGTGTCTTTGTTAGATTTGTGTATATTGGTTTAAATTTGTTAGTGTCTGATAGGATGTTCTTCGTTTTTTGGGTGTATTTATTTGTGTTCATTATGACTATAGCGTTTCCTTTATCCACTTTCAGAATTTTTAAAGTTTTTGTTTTAGTTTAGGTTTTTAATGAAATTAATGTCTCTTTTTGTAAGATTTTTGTTTAATTTTCTGTTTTATGAAATTATGTTGATTGTTTTGTGAGAAAATTCTTTGAAAAAATTGTTTAAGATGTTTTTAGGTGTTTCTTGAATATATAAATTTTTAATTTTTTCTGGGATGTTTGGATGTCAATAAAATTGTTTAAATTGTCTTCTTTCTGTTGGTTGTTTTTGGTGTCTGTGGAAAGTATTGCAGGTCTCCTGGCTAGATCTTCTGAACATGTTTTGATTTTTAAGGTTAGAATGTACCGAGGTGCAATTGTGAAGTTGAGTCCTTTGTTAAGTAGATGTATCTCATCTGTATTTAATTGTTGGTTGGATCTGTTAATTATGAGGTTAGTCAATGGTTTGTTGTGTCTTTTCTGTTGCTTGCATCTTAGTTTTTCCAGTTTTTTTGTTGTAGATCTTTTTGTATATGTCATTCCTGGTTTTGATTTGGTTTATGTTTCATTGTATGAGTCCATAAATCTCTGATTTGATGCAGCATGCTAGTTTATGGTCTAGGTTCATTTTTTGTTTTTGTAAGTCACGTAGTTCTTTGTATTTTGTGTTCAACATAGCTTTATGTAGTTTTTTCTGTAAATTTTTGGATAATGTTTAAGTATTTATTAAAATTTGTTGATAGTTTTACCTTTATAAAATTAGGGATTAGTTGTTCCTTTCTACATTGTTGAATGAAATAGATGTCATTTCTTCTGTTGATAATTCTTTGGTTTAAATTTCTTAGTTTTTTACTGATCATATGAGTGTGTACTGTTAATAGTGGGGTAAGGTATGCTACTTCAGACAATGGTAACAGATAAGTATAAATACACAAAGACTTGCACTTTTGTACAATCACCATGATGAAATAATAATCAGTAATTTCGAGAAAACCCACTTGTAGAGAAAAATATATATGTAAAAACGGCTGGAGTAAAACTGTTCTCTCAGTTAACTTCATTACTTTTAGGGAGATACTAATACTGGGAAAGGTCGATCAGAACTTCTGTTGTAATATCACCTGGCTTCAGCAATGTCTCTTGCTCCATTCACAATTGTCAGAACTTCTGGTACTTGGTACTTGTGCCCTGACAATGGCTGTTTCTTAAACCCCTGCATCAGTGCCTTAAACCACAGTACTGGTCATGGAAAACAGTAGGTAACAGCACCATCATTGTCCAGTAGAAGTGTGCACTAAATACTAGAACTGAAGAGAATGTTCTCAGGAATTTTGGGTACCAAGATGTATAAACCATTTTAGATGTCAGTTGCACCACCCAGGCTATGGTTATCAGCATTGTTGAGAATTATACAACTTGTAATTCCTGGTAGTGTAGTGAACAAACAACTCAACATTTATCTATGTAATCATAGACTAGTGTTAAGGACACACAAATCAGGATAACCACTGTATGGCAGATGAAGTCAACAGTTGAGTCAGAAAAAATGTCTGTTTGAAGAAAGGACTGTGCAAGCTCTCATGAAAACTGTCCATAAAGTGTCATGTAAAATGGTTTGTGTTTAGTAAAGCATTGATAATTTTCTTACTTGTATGTGTAGTTTAGTATGTTTCCTACTCTTGACATATATTATGCTTATTCTCTTTTGTTTCATTCATGGTTAAGCATACTGTGTTTGTTTTCACCATCTGCTTAATTGTCCGTGTAGGTTAACTATGGATTTTGCTTTGTAAGTTGTATTTTTAGTCTGCAGTAAATTAAATCTTTTCTCTTATTTTGGATTTTTTTTTAAATCTGCTTTTTTTCGTTTGACACTTGTACTTTTTTAATGTGCATTAGTTATGCCCAGCAAATAGAAAAATGAATGTAATTGTATGAAATTAACACTAAGTAAATTATATATTGAAAAAAATATATGCATATGATTAACTAGTAAGTTGAAAAGAAAATATAAAACAAAAAAATGTCAAATAGTACAAACTTAATGTGTGTAAATGATGTGTGAAGGTATATTAAGAAAATGGCAATATAAGCATCACTTTGAAAATGTACCAGTTTTAGTTTTATTTATTGTGATTATGATGTCAAGTTTATTTTGTAGTTTACTTATGTTTATTTAGAGTTTATTTTGTATTTAATTCCATTTTCTATTGTGTTTACATTTTATTTATTTATTTATCAAGTTTTGCTTTATGTTTGGTTTTTCATAATGTTCATTATTGTGTTTATTTTTATAGTTCTATCCATCTGTAGTTTAGAAATTCAGTATGTGTTTATTTGAGTAAATGTTTAAAATGTTTATACACATATTCTACATATAGTTAACTCTCTGAATTACCAAGTTTCTTAGACAAAAGTTGCATGTTATGCTGGCAATTCAAGAAAGTTTGTATTTACTTTGCTATATATCTGTCTTGGTTATCTTTTGATGTGTACTATACCAACTGAAGGATTTGAAGACTTTTATATCTTATTTTTGTGTTATCTGCTTTGTTGCATTGTGTGTCTCATAGAAGTTGTTAGGTCAAGAATCCATTGTGTTATTTTTACTGGCTACCAATAAGTCCAGTAGAGAAATGTTTATAAAAACTATGATTAGTTTTATTCTGAAGTAGTATCACATAAACAACTTGTTATGGATTTTCTGGTATAAAAGCATTATATACCATAATATCTATATATCAAGATTCAGTGTATACATGTGCGTGTGTCACATAACTCTTCCTAAACCACTGGTTGGACCAACTTCTAATTGGTACTAAATGAATCATCTCATTCCTTAGGTTTATACAATTGTAAAACTTTTCACCCAACCCCTTAAAAAAATCTGGATATTTTGTTAAAACACTTTTACAGGATTCCCAAAATGTGCACCCCAAATTTGGCATTGAAATATATTACAGCATGCATCTAAGTATGCCTGTTAATTACTGTTTTCAAGTTGGTTGAAAAGATTAAATTTGTATTTTATTGGCAATGATCATAAAGCTGAAGCATTAAATTTGTATTATATGAGCCATGTAAATGTGGGCCATAGGATAATGTGTTCATTGGTTGCTGTATATTTTATTGAAAATGAGGTTCGTAGCTTCTAACAATTTTAATTTTAAAGTAAGCTAAAGGAATTCAAGGAAAAAAGAGAGTTGCAATTTGAAAATTGTGTTTATAATTTTTTTATGTTCCTAAAAGATAAATTATTGAATTATTCTCTTCATTCATTCATTCTAAAATGCCTGAAAAATACTGTTTTATATATAAATATACTTTTCAAGTTAACAAACTGTTTGTAGAGTGTTCTTTGAATAAAAGGCATGGCATTGTGAATTGTAATGAAGAGATGCTAAGATTAAATGATGTGTTAGTCAATTCATTATATAATATATGAAATGTAAAATGAGCCAATTTGAATCATAATCCAAATTGATCTTGTGAGATCAGGTTTAACACCACCTTTCTAGGATTAGTTGTAAATCCCTTTTTTTTGTTCAATGTTACATTTAATGCTTCTATGTTATTGCAATAAATAATTAACCTAATTATTTCACATTATAGATTTTGTTGTTTGAATATTTGTTTCTAATAATTCTCAATTCAGAAACAAGTACTAATTTTTACTTGTATTTTGGTAGGTTAAATGTTATAATTAAAAGTACAAAGGAGGATATTCTGCTTCAACCATGGAAGTGTTAAACACTGACATTGAACTATTTTCTGATAAGAAGCAGGATACTTTATTGGATGTCAAATTTTTGAAATGTGAAGAAGAAACTATAGAACGATCATCTAACAGTAAGTTAATGTTTTTATAATTTAAACATGGGATAATATTCTTACTTAACATTTAAGTGATTGTCATTACATTTTTGTTTTAATATTGCCAAAGCACTAATGTTTTTACTATTGAGTGAACATTTCTTATCTATAACAAAATAAGAATAGTTTCAGTAATTAGACATACAGAAATGGCCAGTAATAATATCAATATATATATTTGGGATGTGCAATATTAAGTTCAATAACGAAGATCTCCACACTGTAGTCACATTTGAATATTTTTATTTTACATATAGCAGTAATAGCTTGAAGAATGTAGCATGCACACACAAAAATAGAATGACTAATGTGGTAATTAGTGTAAAAGTTCAAATACTTAAATGAAATATTTCTCCATAACATCAGTGAAACAGGGCTTTTGGCTTTTCAGCTTTTACTGTTTCCAAAGAAGTTTTTTCCATCTTTTAATAATGACTGGTTCTTTTTCACCAGAGTGTTAACAACTTAATCAGTTAAGATTTCCTGTGTTAAAAAAATAGAGTAGGGTAAATTTTTCATTAATATTTTTATTTTGTCTAACTTAATCTTTGTATTCACATTTTAAATATTATATAAACTCTAAATAAGGTAAAGTAAGACCTTCCAGTGATTGAATTCAGGGCTAGTACAAGATGAAAAAGTGTGAACACATTCCACCCACTCCCAAAAATCAAAAAGAACTGAACATAAAATAAATCATTCTTATAAACAACATTTTACTACTAAGTAACAATAACTGACATCATTAATGTTGAATAAAATGTATGTCTTACAATTTTATAGGTATGGATGATGAACTTGTAGTAAATTGTTCAATTATGTTGAAAAAGTTTGCCTTACAATTTTGTATTAAGTTGAAAGTACAGCCAATGCAGGCAGTTTCTCCTGTGACATTGTTGGGTGCAGGT
The DNA here is from genome assembly GCA_011833715.1 of Carcinoscorpius rotundicauda. Lineage (NCBI taxonomy): Eukaryota > Metazoa > Arthropoda > Merostomata > Xiphosura > Limulidae > Carcinoscorpius > Carcinoscorpius rotundicauda. Next base: position 61,571,110 of record CM022398.1, read on the forward strand.
AATTCTTTATGAAAGACAGTTTACTGAAGAATTGTTTTGCACTTGTAACTGTAATTGGAATTTTAAGCAACGTGTGCTTTCCAATTTAGGTGTTGGAGAATTTATGTTTAAGTCTTTCTGTAATAGGTACTGCAAATCTTGTAGCAGAGAGATTACATTATTAGGTAAAAGCTGAGCAAGTAAGGCTATTTTCCTGGCTTTATCTGAACCATTTGTGTCTCTAAGAAATTGGGCCAGCTCATCTCTTGCTTATTTGAGATATATGTCACTTTCAAATGTTTTTGGGTAGAACAAAAAACCAAAACACAATTCATATTTGTGCAAAGAAATGAAGAACTCTTCAATTTTCATCAGGACATTATATAACAAGCAATTAATAAAAACTGACTTCATATTTTTCCTGAGCACTTAAGGGCTTTTCATTGGAAAGCTCCCCTGGCAGGTGTTTTTAATGTCTTGTGGATTTTTCTGAAATGTTAGATCAATGTCTAGCTTTTGAACTAGCACTTTTGCTTCCTCAGATGCTGTGTTGAAGTTATTCTTTCAATTATCTGAAAGCTGTCCTTTGAATGCTGATACCACACCTATTGCCTTTGTCATATTTAAATTGGACAACTGTAATATCACTATCACCTAATTAATGGTGACAAAACATTCATTCCATACAATCAGAACTACGTACAATGAAGGAAAACAATTCCAATGTTATCACAACACTTGTAATATGAGATAGGGCTTTGCTGTCAGAGTTGCTGCTTTCTAATACTTTGAGCAGAGTGTTCTATAATTTGAGCATTTTTTCAGAAATTGCTTTTGTGGCTTCAGTAAGAGCACTCCAGTGGGTCTTGGAAAGTGACTTCAATGGTTAATGAGGATATCTCAACATTTGTTGACCCTGAAAAGATCTTGTTAATATGCTGCAATACTTGAGAAATTTTTTGCTTCTATGCATGATTTTTCTTCATGTTCCAATGCAAGATTCCAGTTATTGGGACAGCAGGACACAAACATTGAGCATTCATTGACTCATTGTTTTCTTGCTTGAATTCCTCAATTAATCTTCATTGTTGTAACACTAACTTTTGCTGTCTTCAGTTTTTATTTCATGTTCAGTAAGTGAGTTTGTCAACAAATCAACCAAAGACTTCCCTCATTTTGACATAAGGAAATTCCAGAAAACTCTCCTGCAATTCAGTATGGCTTTCAGTAATTATAACATAAGTAATTATTATTAACAGTTGCTTCTTTTGAGAAATTTCTGTATTTTGTCCAAAATTCTTCCAGTCAGAGCCTCAGCTAACAGCTTGAAAATTCATTTTGGCTATCTTTTCTCCAATAATGAATGTTAGTGCTTTCCTTTAGGTGATGCAAATGATCAGCTATGACATGATCATATTTAGGTAACAGTTCTATCAAGTTTAACATTGACTGCTCTGTACAGACAGTCTACTGAAACACAAAAGGCTAAACTTTGTGATGCTAAGTATAAAATAAAGTCCAGAATTCTACAAAGCACAGCATGTCGCCATTCTTTTACCTTGTATAGCAGCATCAATTTCCTTTACTAGGGGTGAAACCAGTCCTGAAGCAGGGAAAGTTGCTTCTTTTTCCAGGTGCTGACAGGGAAAGGTTTTTGAAAATAGGAAGACTTCACGTTTTATTAAACATTCAGAATGTGAAAATGTGGTTTAATAAAAGAAATGCCATTTATCTAGCAGCTGCTTATTTACATGTAATTTGAAACATTAAATAACAAAAAATGCATTTATTTTAAACTTAAATTTTTCTTCAGAATCAAAGATAACCATTTTATTTATTGTAGTTGCAATATGAATCAATGTCTTCATTCAAAAAAATATAAAACTAGTTTGTAAATTCACTCTATTTTCCACTTTTTATTTATTTATTAATGTATTTTAAGTTGCATTTTAAATGCTTATCATTTGTAATCTTAACATGATTTTCATGTCTGCATGCATACACATTGCCTCTTCTTGCATTTGTACAAATTGAGCAGTGCCAAAATCCCTGAGTATATACCAACTGCAAGCATTCTAATTCAAAACTTTGTGAATTTTTTTGCCTTTTCATTCTCTAATTTTCATCACCCTTTTATCTGTAATTAGAACTTGACTCAGACTTTTTCAGATGTTTTTTGAAGTTTTTATCAGTTTGTTAGAGACATTCAAAGTGAATGAGTTATAATGAATACCATTATGGAAACCATTATCTGAGTTTGATTTGATTACAAGTATTTCCTTCTCCTTTTAGCTTGAGGTCATTGCTGCTCCCGTTGGTTTTGGCTTATATTCCACCTGTACCATGGTCCACAAATCCTGATTCTTTTTTCTCTCTGTTTGTGTTTTCCTTCCCTATATTTGGGTGTCTTTGGTAGGAAACGGGACATTTTCTCCAGTTACTCTTGCATTGTTTTATACCTACAGTGATTTTTTTTCCAACCCTGGTCATCTTTTGTATCCCATCCAGGCAGTCTTGTATTTCTTGACATACATGACACTTTACTGATGCCTACAATCCCTCATTCTGGCTGTGACCTTCCTCATCTGGGAATATTTGGCTCATCATTCTTACTGGTGGTTCAGCATTCAATCTAGATCAGGGGTCACCAAACTTTTTTCACAGGGGCCAGATTACTTGGGGAACGAGAAGCGTGGGTCGCATGATCATTGTGTTCAATACTCATAAGCTGGAACAAAAGTTCTCTGTAAAAGACTTAACACTAAGTTTAGGATGCTACATTAGCCATGTGGGAGTAGCATGCAATACACACATATAATAAAAAACAAACAGAAATACAACAAATATTTTTATTTACCAAAAGGTTATCAAAGAAGGTGACATTAGTTAAAACAGTTGTCACATCGCATGTAGTGAGTACATATCTGAATTTCACTAAGCTGCAAGAAAGTTAGTGAGATTTATGAAATTGGTATTTGACTTTCAAAATATCTTCCATGTTCAGATTTGAATTGCTACATCCAATCATTAGAATTGCTTTCAAATGTTCATCAGTCAACCTTGATTGATATACCAACTTCACATACTTCATGTTTGAAAATGCTTATTCAGAGGCATAAGTTGTTCAGAACACTGATGCCATACCAGATGTGAAATGCTTCAGCTTTGGAAAATCATCTTCTGGTATGCAGCTGCAAAATTCAATAAGTTGCCCCTCTCTGTGTTTTACTTTTGACAAGTCATTTCCTTATAAATCGATTACCTCCAGCTGAAGTTCCACTGGCACGTCATCAATGACACAATCAAAAGGATTCTGAAAAAGGAGAATGTCACTTTTGATTCTGTTGAGTTCTGAAAATCTCTATAAAAATGCTTACTTAAATCACCAATAATCTTTTTTCTGAAACTCATTGAAACATTGAAAATGGGAAAAATTTGCTCCTTCCAAATGTGCTTCAAACAGTGACAGCTTTCTCTAAAATCCTTTAATGATTCTATGGAGATCATAGACAAGGTTATTCTTGCCTTGAAGTTTCAAGTTAAATTCATTCATGTGGGGTGTTATGTCAACCAAAAATGGCAACTTTGACAATTAGGTTGGATCCGACAGAAGTGGATTGGCTCTTTATTTCTCAATAAGAAATATATCTTTTTGGTATATCTTTAATGCAATGTTCTCTCTCCAGTCTTCTGCTCTCTGTACAGCTGAAGTTGCTGAAAGGCTAATACTTTCAAACAAATTGGCTTTTTCAAGGCACAGCTCATTTGCTGCTTCCATCATACACTCTTTGATGTTGCTGTCAGTAGAAGGTTTTCCTCACTCTGCCATCCTATGCACTATTTTGTTACTTATACGAGTGACAGATTCATTTTCAGCAAACTTTCTTGTGAAGAGATTCTTTTGAGATTCAGAAACATGTTTCATGGATTCAAATTTCTCTGAAGGAACTTCCATGAAAATTTCAAATATGCTGATAGATGTTTTGTTTCATAGTGACACTGAAGGTTATACTGTTTCAAAATGGCAACAATTTCCGTGCATATCACACAAGTAGCTTTCTGGTTTTTTGTTTCCATGAAGAAGTACTTTTCTCCCCATTCTTTATTGAAAGCATGACACTCAGAGTCAACTTTTCTTCTTTTAAAAGCAGCCATAATCATATGTGAAAAAAAACAGGATCTGAAAATGAAAAACACAGAATGCTGTGAGAAAATGTCTCTTCTGTCCCAGTTTCTGTTAGTGTTGCTCTTATGAGGATTCCACTTCTCATTGCCTAGCAAACACCTCTTTTGATTATCTGTTCTCTGTCCCTCAGACCTGGTCATTGCTGCTTTTCATTTGGTCTTGTCTTATACTTATCCTAATGCTCACTCACATTTCTAGCCTTTATGTTAGGTCCTGATCTTGATTAAAGACATTCTTTGTCATTTCCCCTTTGGCTGGCTTATTCTTTGCTTCCTCTTCTATGCCACCTGCTAATTATAAACTCTGTTGTTTCTACATTTTTTGTCTCCTTTTCTTCATGATATTTTGCCTGTTCACCTTTGTGTTTGGATTAGTCCAGTCCATCACCTATCAAACTGGCCTTTTCCATCTGGTAATCTTTTCTTTTCCTATTCTGGGCATCATTATGCCTGGTCCTTTTACCTTCATGAAGAATGTGGCTTTTGACTTTGGTCTATCTGCTATCAACTTCCTTCTAATTATTGTGTCATCATACATCTCTCTTACTTTTACCAGGCTATTCTCCAGGATTCAGCTGTCTCCACCTTTGCCATAGTTTTGTCTTCTTGACACTGCAAGGTGTTTTTCCTGTGTTCTCTCCACTTTATTCTGGTTCTTCCTTTTCTATAGATACATTCACCCTGTTCCCATGTTCATCCAGAACCTCAGTTTCATACCGCATGCTTTTACCTGTGTCCATTCAATCTGCTGGCAACCTGCAAATTTTTATCATTTTCTCTTTAGACATTCTTCATCTATCTTCCTATTGTCACCATAGTTCAGATCTTTGTGCTGACAACTTATTCTATGCCCTTTCAATGATCATCATATTCTAATTTCTCCAGACAGGTTTTTCCTCCCTCTGGCTTCAGCTATTGAGAAAGAAAACCTCTATCATTCTCCTTTTTTTTCCTAACCTTCTATTTCATTCCCCTTTGTTTATTTAGACCTAGACAGACTTTTCTACCCTGTTCATGCAGTTTGTTGCCACTTAACTCATACCTCTCACTTTTGGGGCTCACTTCTTCCACTGTACATTATTTGGGATTCATCTTCCTCTAGGGACAAATGTCCTTCTGCCTTTATTGGTATGGTCTTCTCATCATTGGAGGTTTTGTTTGCAAGTGGTCTGCATTTTGTTTCTTCAGATGTGTCACCTCTTTCATTCTCTCATGATTTGCTTCAGATGACTGTTGAAGAAGATCATAGAAACTGGCATATGGATTACTCTGCTTAATTTCATTACACTCTCTCTCTTTGCCATTTGGCTGCCTAATTTTCTGTGGGTCATTGTCTGCTTCTTTTGCCATCCTATAATCTGTACACTGTATTTAGGCAGGTAAGTACATTTTCCTTTGGTTTATAACATTTGCTTCCAGGATCTCATTAGGCTGGTGTACACTTATTTCTCAAGATTCTGCATTGAGCCAGGACAATAGAAAATGCTCGTATCATCTACCCTGGCTTCATGTATACCCACTGTTCAGATAGTGTTCCTCAAAACCACTTGAGGTATTATTGTGGTATATTTTGATATCTGTGTACTGTCTTATACATATTATACCTATTCCATATGTTATTATCATCAAAACATCTACCACCAGGGGTGCTCTACCAGCTTTCCTGGCTTGAGCGAGCTTGCTTATCAAAATAGATTTATAGGGTCAACAATTTTGCTGTTTCCAGTAAAAAAATCTATCCAGCTGAAACAGAACAGATAAGTTTCAGCCATTTTCTCTTGTTCTCCCCACTGCAGATTTCTCCCCTTTGAGTGAAGCTCAGGAGACCCTTACTGTTTCTTAGTTCCTAGCCACTGGTGGTGGAGGACCATGAAAAACCCTCACTTGCCCAACAGCTGGGGAGACAAGGGGATACCAGTCATTGAGATGTGAAGTAGTGATACTATCAGTGTAGCACAGGTCATCCCTTATATACATATACTAACAACATGGTAGAATTGCTTTGATCTGAATTTATTCAGTTTAGTTGAGATAACCACATACACTATACACGTGCCCTTCTGCAATCATTAGCTATTTGGTGTAGTTGAGGTAAACTCTTGCAAATTGTATTTTTGATCTGTCCAGTCACATTGATGCATTTACTTTTTATATTACATATTTTATGTCATGCCTTTCATACCCTTTTCCTACATTCAGTGTCAGTACAATAAGTTTGACAGTAGAATTGAGGGAAGCACAAGATACAGTCTAAATGTGCCACAACCACATCATACATAGTGGCTCTGTGACCTCTTATAAGTCCTTCTAGTTCAGCAGTAAGTCTATGGATTTACAAGCTAAAATCAGGGGTTCAATTCCCCTCGATAGACTCAGCAGATAGCCTGATGTAGCTTTGCTATAAGAAAACACACACACACACACCTCTTATGTGCAAATGCTTAAACAGCCATGTTCTTATTCCTCTTACATATCTCGTATATGGGGCTTGTTTGCTTCTTCCTCCCTTCCAATCTGGGTGAAGAGTGTACTCTGTACAAGATGAGAACCAGTCTTTCATGAAAGCATCCCTATCAAACCCCCAGCCATTAGGAGTTAAACCCCATGGGTTTTCTTTGGGTGCTTTATGAAAGTATCTTATCTAACAGATAAGTTTTGCACTTGTCTTTCCACCAAATAAACATGAGATTCTAGCTTTCTGTATATAGAAATGCATGTTACCTCAAAAGTTAATGTTTTCTTTACCTGAAAATGTATTTTTGAGAGATACATTTTCTGTACTTCTTTTTTGTTAGGGGTTGCATTAAATCTAGTGGCATCTGAATCACCAAGTCAGATGTACACGAAGGTAACTTTCTGTGTTAAGAGGTATCTATTAGAAATACATTTGCAGATAAGGAAGATTCTTAACATTCAAAATTTAATTTTTCTGAAAAGTATGAACAATTAATTTTATCTAAAACTTTGACATTGTTTTGATATTAAATGTTGCTCTCAGCAAATGGAAATTCCAAATTTAGATATTATAATAAATTCACTCATTTTACATACATTGCACATATGGTACTTCATTGTACCATATGAAGTATTTAATTTTATTTTTTTTACTGCAATATGTATGCTTATAGTTTGCAGCTACACAAATCCAACACCACATTTTCATGTATTGTCTAGTGCAGTAAACATCCTAAGGCTAACACTTATCTGGACTGCTAGTGATCTGTTTACTGATTTAGCCACATTGTAAAACTAAAATTCCTCAGGAATACCATAATTCAACAGTTGCTTCACAAATAAAACTATGCATTCTAAACATACAATAGTTGAATGACTAAGTTATTGTTAAAGAAATAAATGTTACAATTAATACAATGTGACACAAATATTATTAGCATGCAAATGATAGAGATTGTGCATTGCAAGAATAAGATATAATCTTGGACTGTGTGGTGAGGAAGTACAGAAAAAAATGATATATGCATTTATATTAAGGTAAAAAAACAAACATTTAATGTTAATAGCATTTTTAAAATTCATTATTGGAGTATATCTACATTTGACTAAATGTAATGATAGCTGTTATAATATATAAAAATATTTTATTTATACCTCTAGCAACTTGGAAAGCTGTTGCCATTGAAGGACGATCTTCAGTTGCCATTTTTGAATGTGGTGTGGTAAAAGAGGAGGGAGAAGAAACCAGCAGTGAAACAACAGAGACAAATAAAGTAAAGTTTTAAAAACCACTGTGTTTTTAAGATAATTTAGATTGGATTCAGAGTTGATCATGTAGTATTTTACTTTCTTGCAGGGAAAATAGCAAGTTACATCCGAAAATGGAAAGGTGTTTTTCCTGTCATTGAATCAGATAACTGTCATGGACACCTTTGTCCTAGTGCATAGTTACCACCATATATTGATTTTAAATGTAAGGTGTGTTTCGTGTGCAAACTTGGCTTTGTTCGTATATTTTGTTTTTGTATGTTAAAAAAGCCAGTTTTTGCCCCTGCTACACAGAATTAGAAGGATATATAGTTTTTAAAACTTTTTCTTTTAACTATTAAATCTGTAAACTTTTAGGCAAATTTTCCATTCTACATGGTTTCAGACCTTATATTTCAATGTATAGAAACTTTTAAGTGTAGTGTTTTGTAATTTTTAACTTTAATACTGGATTTATGGGCTCGGCATGGCCAAGCGTGTTCAGGCGTGCAATTCGTAATCTGAGGGTCGTGGGTTTGCATCCCCGTTGTGCCAAACATGCTCACTCTTTCAGTCGTGGGGGTGTTATAATGTTTACAGTCAATCCAACTATTTTTTGGTAAAAGAGTAGCCCAAGACTTGGTGGTAGGTGGTAATGACTAGCTGCCTTCCCTCTAGTCTTACACTGCTAAATTAGGGAAGGCTAGCACAGACAGCCCTCTAGTAGCTTTGTGCAAAATTCAAAAAACACAAAAAAAATACTGGATTTGATACCAGCAATTTATAGTTAAGTTTACTTTGCTTGAGTAACGATAACATAACTTTGTGTGACATGTTTTGGTTCAGTTTTGAGTCTTGGACCTTCTTCATTCAGATGTAGTTTTGTTTTAGCATTTATATCTGTAACTTTTGAGTTTTATCTTAATTTTTTTCTTTAGTTTTTAGGTTAATTTTTATAAGGGGAAAGCCCTAAACTGGTAGAAGAATTTATGTAAAGTATTTTCAAACATCCCTAACCAATTCTACACACATATACCACTAAACACTTGTTGTTTTTGTCATTGTATTTTTGTGATTAATTTGTTCCTTGTTCTTGTATAAGTGTTGAGTCAGGTTCTTTCTCAGTTGAAGTCCATATTTCCAATTTACTCCAAAGAGTTTGCACCCAGAAGAAGAAAAGTCCACTTTTTGAAAGCACTCATGTTATAGGGGTTTTATGATTTTGTATCAATGTTTTTTGAACCTACTTGTTTTTCTGACATTATGAATACTCCAGGGTCTGATGTTCATCAAACTCTCAGTTAGCAGATGTAAGTAATTACTCTGTTGGGAATGCCACAAAATGTAAGAATCGTTTTTTCTAATTTGTTTGTCTATAGTTTAATCAATGCTGAAAGTGTTTGTCATAACTGTATCCATTTCTCTATTTGATGCAAATTCATGATCTAGCCTGTGTCATTTCTTGACCTATTATATGAACTACATAATTTGGACTAAAGATTTTTTTTAGATTTATTAAATTGGATATGATCATCACTGTGATACTTACAAAACCTAAGTATCACAGATGATATTGAGGTGTATGAAAGTATTTATACTCCTGCTATGTTTTGAGTATCATAAGTGATTGTCATAATTGCTCAACATTCTGGAGTATGACATCAACACTGCCATTTGTGAGAGATTTGTGTATGATAGTTTGGTGGGAAAATTATACTCACATTTCTAATCACAAGAGAGTCTAAGTAGTACATTTGATGTCATAAAATCCATTTTTAATATATTGGCTTTGAGTATCACATATAATACTTAAATGTGTCAGTCAAAACACTTATCAATTTTGATTGTCAAAACAGTGAAAGGATTATGAAGGTCAGTGTGAGCAAAACCTCATCACAGATGTAAACAAGAAGATTTGATCTATTTCAGTTTTGATCTGAATTGTGATATCCAGTAATTTTGTTGCTTCTAGAGACCATTTTGTATATAATGCACTTTTAGGATTTCTTTTACAAGAAGATGCTTGCTATAAAAAGTATCAATGTAGAATATTGTTTGTTTATCTGGTTTGAAGTTATAATTAAGAAATGGTGCTAAAGTCAGTTTTATAAATGGTGTATTTTAAAGTTATAAAGAGTCTGGGAAGATTAAATCACGCTTTTACAACTATTTTCAGATCTAGTAGACACATGTGCTAAACCTAATTACAGCTTGTTCTAAGAAATTGGAGCTACACAAGTGTCTCAATCCATGCTTCTGTTACTTGAATTATTTTTCTATTCCTCAGCTTTTCTTCAAATAATTATACAATGTACAATAATTTACATGGTTTGAAGAAATTGTTGCTCAAAATTGATTTTAGTCAAACAGTCAAGGTGTTGAATTGTTTTGGTTTTTTTTACACCAATGATCTGATATGTGTTCGTATTGTAAGTTGGCTGGTTCAGTCTTAGCCTTGCCAGTTTTATTTTTAGCTGTTAAGACAAGAATACAAAATATTTGTAGCTTTGCTAAGTTTATTTAATTAGTGCTCAAAAATACACAAAATACATTTTAAAAGTTTGTAAATATTTCACGTAACTTCAGTTGTCACCAACTGTTCTATGCTACATGGTTGGCATCCTATACCCTAGATGCTTGTTCAGGTTATGTTTAGATATCATCCAATTACACATTGCCCTCTTCCCTAAGGATAATTGGTATCTTCAGTCTTATATACACTTACTTCAATATGTTGCATGTGAATAACCAATCAACAGCTTAGTTCCCCGAGTAGTTGTATTAGCCATTTTAATCTGTGTAGAGGCTTCCACATTCTTTCAAACCATGATTTCAAGAAGGTAGGTTGCATGTTTAATCAGTTTGAAATTTCATATTTTTTAAAGCCTAAATACAGTGGAACCCCTTTAAGTGGCCACTTCTCAGACTCAGTCACCCTTTGAAAGCAGTCATTCAATCACAGTCGCTTTTTTGTTTACATAATTCCTAATTATGTACAGTGGAACCCCTTTAGTCAGGTCAGTTTGTCTCAGTCCCAAAGGTGGCTGCTTTAGAGGGGTTCCACTCTACATCTCAGTTACTATGTTTAATAAATTGTTTTTGAGCCCCCCAGTGGCTCAGCGGTATGTCTGCGCACTTACATGCTGAAATCCAGGTTTCGGTACCCGTGGTGGGCAGAGCACAGATAGCCCATTGTGTAGCTTTGTGCTTAATTCAAAACAACAACAACAACATTGTTGTGGAATTCTGTAGCATTGGTATAGTTATTTATAATTTTTTGGTTATTCAACTGTACATATAAAACCTTAATAAAAAATTGTTTGATAACTTCCATGTGTGAAATTTAAAAATGCTTAACAACCTATGTCCAGCAGCAACTGAGTTCAAAGGTCATAACTAGAAGAGGTAATTGTTTACAGTTGTTTACTTCTCTATTTATTGTTCTATATTTTAAGAAAAATAACTTTAATAATTTATTTCTAAATAGTTTTAGATAATGTATAATCATTGAAATGTTAGTGTATATTACAAAATACTAATCCACTAAAACCCAGCCAAGACCGGGAAGACTAAAGGTTAGGTTTATATTATAGGATATATAATATTGGATATGTAATGCTAGTTAGGCATGACTGGAGGGTCAATATAATAAAAAAATAATTTATACCATTATGAAACTTAAGCTAATTTGACCAAAATTTGTATTTTTGTTTTATAATATGTAGTCATTCTATAATGGAAAAAGCATAATTTATATTTATTTTGTGTATTTTGTATGACGGTTATAAGGTTGGTTAAGTGACAGACCCCACACAATTGGAGTATAGAAAATAACATAAAATATAAAGTCTTACCAAAAATAAATGTTAGAAATGTATTTTAGAGGTTTTATAGATTACACAAATAATATTTAAGATTTTGTGGAGGAAGAGTAGTTTTGTATTTTTTGTCATAACATTATATCACTTTCCTTTCAGACTAGTAACAAAACAGATTTGATATTTTCACAACCAAATACTTAAAAATATTTCATTAAAAAGTCTGATTTTTTGGGTGCAAAATAATTTTAATCTTTACTCAAATTTTAATCTACTAAAATTTTGTGAAAATACACATGCAGTATCAAAAGTTATAGTGCGAACACTTAATATGTGCAAATGTGTAGTCAAACTTGTGTATTATACTGAGCCTGTTTTGAAATGATTAAACAGTAGGGGTAATTAAAGAGATATACTAGTGTCTTGATTGTATACAGTTTTTGTTATTTGTAATTTTTTGCCTTCTGCAGACCAGTGAAGATAATCAAGGCACCTTTATATAGTTTTTTACTTTCACAATCATGAGTGCATATTAATGATCACAAGATATCAACAACCACTTGATAGCATTGCCTGAGTGTCTCTGATTCCACCTGAGCCGTAACATGCGCACTAATTGGTTGAAATGAGAGAGAGAAAATAAACAAACTGGCAAAAAATTAGGAACTTGTTTGGCAACTGCAACACTGTTCCTGAAAAATATGAAGACAGCTGAATCCACCATTAAAGTTTTAAAAACAAAGCTTGATTTAGGGCTCAAAGAATGTAAAAATAGTTCTTGACTTCTGAAAGTTCAGAACTGCTCAAATTTTGAGCACTATGTAGTAGAGCTTTATGCACAAATAAAATGGGAGAAAATACTAAGCACCAATTTGAAATCTTTAGTTGCCAAGGTGGCCTGGCACCTGGTATTTGTTGAATTCTAAATTAAACACTGCAATCATTAGCCCTTTGTTAATAATTGCATTGAGTATGTGCTGGCAAAGACAAACATTCCATAACATTCTACTGCTCATTTCATTTCAAGCAGAATTTGAAAAACTGTCACTTCAGTTGCTCCACTACTCAGCCAGATATCAGGTCTAGAATATGTTTTATCATTAGTTTGTTTTTTTACGAAGTCTTAAATTCTAAAATGTGATTTTGAATATGGATTTCATTGATATGCTTCTTACAGTTTTTAATTGGTTAGTGTTAGTAGAGGTACACTAAAGATTTATCAACTGTAGTAGGTAAAGTTATGAAATACTTTATAAAAAGCATTTAGGTTAAGAAAGTACCAGTATTAATCTGTTTGTTATCATTAGTAATTCCATTAAATGTAAAGATAAAATTAAATAATTTAATGATAAAAAGAAAAAAGTTTTTCATCATCACTTTCAAGACCTTTTAACTAATTCTTTGTTATCCAAGTTGCCATCTAAATTAAAACTTCTAGAAATATCACTGTTGCACATTATTGTTTTCCAGTTATTTGTTAATATCTTATTATTGTAATTAAAGTATATATGAAAATAAGCTGGTTATTTTTAATAGGAAGTACAGACAAAATTTCACTGAGGCAACCAAAAACAAGTTTCCTCAGTGATACTACTAGTTATGTTATTTTTCATCACAATATGTTAATGCATTCTTTGTTTTTCAGAACACTTGTGTCAGAGGTGAAACTGAGCTCCCTGATGTGTCAGAAGAAGATGAGGTTATTTCTGAATTCAGTGAAAGTGGTGGTGATGATATGTATTGTTCAAAAGATAATGTTTTGAGTGTCAAAAAAGAAATTGAACTTCAAGAAGAAATGCAAGAAGTTGATTCTGGGTTAAAAGGTACATGTGGTTAATTAAAATACCTCCTTGAAAATTTGATATATTACACTAGTTGAATAATGAGAGTTCTTCACAAGGTAGGAGTAATGTAAAATTCAGAAAACATAACTACATGATACAGGATTAATTTCAAGGTACTTAGATCTTTATTTGCCTGATGGCTAATACTTCTGCTATAGAGTCTTCTAATAGAAGTTTAAAATACATGCTGGGAGAAAACTACTTTATTAGCTGGATTGCATTGGTTACAGAAATGTTAGAGGGCTCTTACTTTTTAAAATCAGTATATTTGTAGTGAAACACCACAATTCCTTACCCCATTAAAAGTAAATTAAATGGTATTTAATCATCATAAATTTTAAACAGTGGTGATATATTTAACCTATGTTTTTCACTAAACTGTAGAGAGAGAACAATGGAAAATCCACAGCATTGATATTGTAGAGCTCAAGTAGTCATCTGCAAAGCCAGATGATCATTTTAATTTTGTAAATACAAATAACTTGCATGTTTCAAAAATGTGGTTAAAGTCCTGATGAAATGACTCTTCCAATGTAACTTTCATAACTTTACCTTCCAAATTCACATACTAGATATACTTTTTCTTTACTAATTATACCCAGTAATTCACCATTCTAAATGTATCCTAACACTATAAATGCTATTATGTAACCTCCATTCTTGTTTCTAGACTCCATTCAAAACCATTCTGTATTTTATCTTGCACTATCTACACTTCTATGCAAATTTTCTTTCTGTACATTGATTTTACTTTAAACATATCTTTTGTTAGTCTATCATGATGCCACATTTAATACTACATAGTTTGTCTTTGCTGTTCTTGTCATTGTCCAATACTATTTGAAATATCATGTGAATGTGTTCAGACAATATCCAATTTCAGAGAATGTTTGTTTAACGTAACACAAACTTTATGTAAGCAAAACAGCAGTATATTCTGTCTTGAAGTTATTTTAGTTTAAGATGTGTAGTTGTTTTTTCAAGAAGCATCTCACATAAATACAACAGATATTAGAATTCACCCCCTCCAAACAAAAAGGAAAATAATATAAAATAGCTTATTATTTATAAGAACTTATGGTACCCCATGTTGGAGTTATTATATTACCTTGCACTTCACTGTTTTGCTCATTTAACTTCAGTAGAGGCTTGTTGATCAACAGGCATTCAAGAGTTTAGAATATTAATCCATTTTTATATAATTATTGTTTGCTAATAAAAGATTATGGAGCACAATTGCTTATAAAATTTAAACAAATGAATTACACTATTTTGATCTGTCAAACTCTTTTGGTCAGTAAATGTTTGGACTATTACTTAATCTACATTCATATTATAATTACTGAGTGTTTACTTAAATATTAAGAAGTGGAGTTTCTTACAAAGTTAATAATAAATGTACTTTACAACCTTGTTATAAATTAATAGATTTAACAGAAGTGGTATGTTTGTAGGATCAAAGAAATAAATATTTTTACTACTACATTTTAACTAGTTGTTAACATTATTCGTAACTAGTGAGGAAATGCTTTGTATATCTAATGGAAATACTTATTTTTGCTTGTAGCATTCTTTGTTTTCCTTTTTCAAACTAGTGCTAAAGCAAATTGTATAATTTTAACATTCCTTCATCCAGTTTTAGTTCATTTTTGTACATCTTAATTGAAAAGTATGTTTTGTATATATTTGCTATAAAAGTGTAATGACAGTAAATTCAGAATATCATTGTGAGAATTTGTATTTTAGTTAAGACAAAAGTATCAAATCACGAGCTTGTACATTATTAAACTGTTGAAATTTACAACATGACCTGTGTTACATATTATAATTTATTTTCAGGCAAGTCTGTGATTTATTATATTATGTATGTTACATATTATGATCTTAAACAGCCAGAAATTTTAATTTTAATTTAAAAGTTATTTAAATGTTAATATATATCAAATTTATGATAACTGCCAACAAGATTGATGCACACAATTTTCTTTCTTAACACAAATATATTTTAATACACAAACAACAATACATACAGGTAAAAAACAGCTGGTGTGGGTCGAGAAGGCACTATGTAGAAGAGCGAACAGTTTAACAAATTTACTGAAAATACCAAGTCTTGTATCTGGTCTGGAACTGAATATTATAATGACTGTCCAGGTCCATGATGACCAAATTAATTTTGAGTTGATATTGTTACACCTCTCTTAAACTAGCTAGCTTGGTTTACTTCACACTACTTATGAGTTAAACTTTTACTGATTAAGATATTTGATGGCCTTGTAGAAATACTAATGCTCGAAATTCATGCAATGAAGTTGAATTGTTTGTAATGTTTGAAACATTTTTGGTGAAATTCTGCAGTCTTCTAATTAATAAGTATTAATCACAATTACAGCTTCCAAGGCTTATAGTATACTGACTGTAGCTAACTTATAATAATAACTGTCTCTTGGAGCATTTGTTTTATACACCAATCATGCAAGATTTGCACACTTTCAACAATGTTTGAAGACATGCTAGCATTTTCTAAAATATTGTTGATTCTTACTCTTGAGAATCTTCTACAAATTTAGAGAACAGGCAAGACTTGCTCAGTACAATCCAACAGTATTGAAACTCGTGTAGGTTTTAAAATAAATGTATAGTGGTAAATCCACTACATTTTAAACCTACTTTGTACTTTTGCTGTTGAAGATTATTTCTGTTATTTCTTATGTTTTGTTTTAGTTATAACTGCTGTTGAGTTCATTTGTTTTTCTATGCTAAAGTATTAATGTTGCATTTTAACTTTCATTGTTTGTGTGACAAAATATTAGAGTAAAAACCCTATACTTTTTACTTGTTATTCTTCAGAAGTTTTATGTACATATTTATTAAACTTGTTCCTAGTTTTGTGGTGCAAGAATGATGTTTTATGAAACATACATGGCTATGAGTATGTTCTTCCTTGTGTGATACGTCTTTTGTTTTTTTATAATAAAATTGAATTGATGCTGTCCGTCAGTATAAATAGTATTTGTATATACGTTTTTAAGAGTTAGTTCATTAAATAATTACAAATTTTATTAGTGCAGTTATGAAATTCATGTGTGATGTTTTATTTGATTATTATTATCATTATTATTACTTCTTATCTTTTATAGATCCAATGAACTTTGTAAATAGCCAGTGTGAAAAGCAGTTACTTATGGATCAGACTCCATACACAGAAAAAAGCAACACTCTGAAACCCAGCAGTGATAGTGTGTCTTTGAAAACATTTATAAGACAAGATAACCTAAAAAAATGTCCTGTTCCCTATGTTAGAGATAAATCATACAGTTGTTTTGTGTGTGATAAAAAATATGGCAGTAAAGATCAACTTGAAATACATGTGAGGATACATGTGGAGGAAAAGCAGTACAGTTGTGTAGCTTGTGGAAAAAACTTTAAAAGTAATAGTAACCTAAAATTGCACAAGAGAACACACACTGGGGAAAAGCCATACAGTTGTATTGTGTGTGGGAAAGAATTTGGAACAAGCAGTAACCTAAAATCGCATGAGAAGACGCATACGGGAGAGAAGCCATATACTTGTGTAGTGTGTGGCAAAGAATTTTTAACAAATTGTCACCTAAAAAGGCACTTGAGGACACACACTGGAGAGAAACCTTATAGTTGTATTGTGTGTGGGAAAGAATTTGGTAGTATTAGTAACCTAAAATCACATGAAAAGGTACACACTGGAGAGAAACCATACAGTTGTGTAGTCTGTAGCAAAAAATTTAGAAGTAATAGTAACCTAAAATTGCATGAGAGAATACATACTGGTGAGAAACTGTACAGTTGTTTAGTGTGTGGAAAAGAAATTGGAACATATAGTAATTTAAAATCACATGAAAAGATACACACTGGAGAGAAACCATACAGCTGTGTAGTTTGTGGCCATCAGTTTAGAAGTAATAGTAACCTAAAATTACACGAGAAGGTACATACTGGTGAGAAACCATACAGTTGCATTGTATGTGACAAAGAATTTAGTAGCAGTAGTGACTTAAAAAAACATCAGCGTATACACACTGGAGAGAAACCGTACAACTGTGTTGTGTGTGGCAAAAAATTTGCAACAAATAGTAATTTAAAAGAACATCTGAAGATACACACTGGAGTAAAACCCTACAAATGTGTCGTGTGTGACAAAGTATTTGGAAGCAGTAGTAATCTGAAGAAACATGAAAAAGTACATACTGGAGTAAAACAGTAATTTGTTTAGTGTGTAGCAGAAATTATTCACAAGAACAGTGGTCTAAAAACATGATGGTTTACACTGGAGAAAAACTCTATTGGTGTCTGTGCTAAAGAACTTATGACTAGTCAACTAAACCTTGTGATGCATATTGAAAGTGCATTATATAATTGTATAAACTGCCACGAATAATTTATAGCTTATGTTAGAATATAAAGTGTGAGATGTCAAACACTAGAGAAAAATTATAAGATGGTGTGATGTAAGGGAAAGAACTGAGAAATAGCAATTATACATTAGAAGATCCATTGTGGAAAAATATAGGTCAGTTTTCTCTTGAATGGTGGAAGTAACCATAACCTAAAACTATATTATTTTTTCTGTGCTGATTGAGAATTCTGTTACATTCATCTCTACCTGGATATCAGATCAATAACAGCTAGAGAAACTCGTACATTTTTTTAATGTAAAGGAAAGGACTTTAAAGACACAATTATCAACATCACAAACCCTAAAATCCTATCTTATAACAGTTGTGTAAACAGTGAAGGATAATTTTACAAGTGCAACTATATTTTTCATCTCAGATTATTATTCATTTTATTATGTGAATTAAAATGCAATTTTTGTATGAATAATGACTGCGTTTTCATACTGCATCACTCATTGAATTACATTTACTTTTCTTTTCATTTGTTTGTAAAGTATTCAGTCTATTATTGGTCCAAACTTGTTTAATAGAATGGTGAAAGTTACATTGTTAGTTTTTTAAAAACTTTTCAAACATAATATTCTAACACTGAATATTGGTGTGTATCAGGTGTATATACCTGTTTAAAAAGTGTAGAGCAGTTAAAAAAGTATAATTCACCAAGTTACTAAATAAACCATGTTTACAGCTGTTTAATGGTTAATACTTCATGTTGTGTGCATAATCCTTTAACATTTATTTAATTTTCTCTCATTAACATGTTGGGTTCATTCAAGAATGTGTTTATTGATTCATATATTTTGATATTTACAGTCCAGTATAAATTAATGTTATTGTACCCAAAGAATGACCTTAAACCTACTAGAAAGTATTTAGAATAACTTCAGTGTAAACCTTGCATATTTGTCTTTATTTATTATTTTATGTACTTTGCAGATTACCTAGTATCACAATGGATTGATATATCAGTAACATGTTTACTCTAAGCAGCATATAATTAGTACTATTGCTGATTTTCATTAGTTACTAAAAGAATAAAATTAATTTCATGAATATTTGAAGACATCTTACTAACTTTGAACACGTGCTCCTATGGGCCTTTATTATATATCTTCTATAAATAACTAAGAAAACAAGGTTATATCTAAACTCCTGTTAAACATTTACCCATATAGCTAAGACTTCAAGTTGAAGGTCAAACATGTTGGCAAAGGTTTAAAATATTGCTTTTTTATTTTTTTCTTCTCGTACCTATAATCAATATTTAGTTGATTCAAATGAAGTCCAGACAAATCACTAAATATCAGATATAAAAACAATTCATCAGTTGGGTTCTTCATGGTTATGATCTATTGCTTGGTATCTTTCATTTATGTCCAAAGTCATGTTCTTTGCCTGAAAGATATAATTCTGTTGTGATTCTTCAGAAGAGAAGTGTTTTGCTACCAGAACATACAAAAGAAACATTGAAAGAAATCCTTGATGGATTCTTATAAAGGTGGATTCAGTAAACTATCTTTGATTTCATATAGTTTCAACACTTTCATTGATTCTGTTTCTTTTCAGATGAATAAATGCATGTTGTATCCAGCAAAACAAAATTAATCCAGTCCTCTAAAAAAATGTAAAATAGGATGCATTACAACTATCATATCTTGAAATGTCATAAAACCTTTAATATTTAAGAAAGACCATCTTGATTCCATGTGCATGGTAATCAGTCACAACTGCAGTTGGTAAAGCATCATTAAGAGATTTTTCTGAATAGAACTCAAATTCATTTTTATTGTGACAGTGAACATACATTTGTTGCTGTATTTAAGAGTTCATTTATCTTCATAAAGAAGAGGCATTTCTTTACATTCATTTCTTTTATGTTTGTTTTGGCACCACTAATAGCCATATACAAAAAACAACTAATTTATTAACACTTTTGTTATCCTTGACTCGTTCACTTTTTTGTTTATTTTATGTTACTACTTCTGAGGTTCGGTTATTAACATATTTTTCATATCGTGTATTTTTTTCAAACTATTAATCAGTCCCTTGCCTTTCACATTATGCATACAAAAATATTAGCAGTATCCTGTCATCTCAAGGAAAGTACCAAACAAATGTAATGGGTTGCTTATCTTCCTGTTTTGTTACATTTCACTGGATGTAACTTCAGCAGACATTTTATGAAAGTTTGTGAATACAAAGCTTTCCCCCTCATGTTTTCTTTATTGAAGATAACATGAAAGGTGTTGGATAGCTATACAAAATAGGCAGTGTCTCTTTATTGTCCAAACATCAGTTTTCAAAAGCTTCTTATTGCAGGTATGACATTACCTGATTAAGAATATGCAGGCCAAGAAGTGTGGTAGTAATCACACTTTTCTCCATATATTTTGTCAAGTGTCTTTAGATGCTTTTGTGAGTTTAACTAGAATGTCTTTGGACCCACTGTCCTTCATTATTTTTGTGATGGCTGTCATGAAATTGTGATACACACAGAAACCTCTATGATTAAAAGTTTCTCATGAAACTCAGATTGTTGTGTATAGGATGTTTCATAAATAACCTAATCACAAGTGACTCATTCCAACTGTATTTGCATGTTTCTGGATTTTTCATTTTCAGCTGTAACAACTGATGGATCTGTAGGAGAGGAGAGGTACCTGTAATGCCATAGTGACAATGTGGTACAAAATACACTGAAGTTAGGAAATATGCTCATCAATTTGAACAGCATTTTTTCAAGTTGTCTGAATTAGCTTAACTTAACAATGAAAATTAAAATCCATTTAGGTTGTATAATATATCAGTTTGTAGAAAAATTGAATTAATGGGAATTTAAAACAAAAATTGTTTAATAAATTAAAAGAACATTCATGATTTAATTTGGATTGTGGGCAAGTAAGAGGAATCTGGAGTAATGCTAATGAGGTATTGCTAATATACTAATAAGTAGGTTGGATTATGAGTAAATATCTTTTGAATAATAACAGACCACTAATTATTATAATTAAGACAGCTGCTATGTAGTTAAAATATTATGATATAGAAAATGAGAAGTGTTTCATATTTGACTTTACAATAAGGATCTAAATTGTCACAAAAATGAATGAGATGTTCAGTAGATTATTATACTATTCACTGAATGTGTAAATTTCTGTTTTGGTCTCATATGTTCATTTTATTTTATAAAACTTTCATTTTATTCTGTTCAGATACTGTGGTAATTCAAGGCTAACTGTAGCAAACAGTTATCTGATCTTTGCAGCTAGTACTTATTGTGTGGAAAAACAGGTGCAGTGATTTGTAGTGGTGGAATGAATGAATGAAGCAACAATGTTGAAATCAAAGACGGAAAAATGTCCAATCACATTATTGTATTGCAATAAAAAAAGTTTTAGATGAATGGTGTATTTAGCAACAGATGACTGAAAAGTAGAAACTACAGTGCATACTGTCAGGAAGTCAAGAAATGCAGAAAACAACTTTGAGACTTCACAAGCAAGTTTAACTATATTTGGACAGTAAGAAATTGGCTTTTTCTGATGACAGAAAAGAATTTGGCCTGTATTCACATTATTTTTCTTGTCACTCAATCAGGGACATTGTTTACAAAAATTCAAATTATTTCGATGTGATAGTTGTAAAGTAGGATACAGTAGAACTATCCCTTAACAGTAGATAGCTTCTGAGATCAGACCTTGTTACAGAAAGTAACACCTCATACTAAATTTGGTATGATTTGAACAGGTTTTAGTTTGTTAAAAATTAGAACTTAATAAAATTAAAATGTTTATGTTAGTATAGAATTTATAGGAGAATATGATAAGATTTGCTTTACAGCATGTTTTTAGGTTTTTACAGCACTCTAAAAAACTTTAATACTTTAACCACTTTATGTAATCTGAAACAAAAAAGTTAAATTATTTTCATAGCACTAATTGCTTGATAACCAGTGTATTATTCAAATAGAATCTAAGAAGACAACAAACAATGTAACTCCACCTTTCAGATATGGTTTTCTTTAGTGTTTAGAAAAAAATTGTTAGAAGTACTGTATTAAGAAATAAGCAATCAGTGCAGTTTGATAATTGATTACTTATAGAGATTATTAGTCAATTACATTCAGTTAATTGATTATTTTCACATGTAACTTAGATAGTTGGAATAATCAGAAACACTAATTTTGATTAATTAGTTGGTTTTGTTTAATGAATCATGACATAGATTTAGCTGAACAATTTTGAATGAATCAAAAATACTTTGAAATTGCAAAAGGCATGGCATGGTCAGGTTGTTAAGGCATTCGATTTGTAATCTGAGGGCCACAGGTTTGAATCCCCATCACATCAAATGTCCTCACCCTTAAAGCCCTGAGGGTGTTATAAAGTGATGGTCAATCCCACTATTCATTAGTGAAAGAGTAGTCCAAAAGTTGGTAGAAGGTGGTGCCTAGCTGCCTTCCCTCTAGTCTTACACTGTTAAATTAGGGATAGCTAGTGCAGATAGCCCTCGTGTAGCCTCTCGGTGTGGATTTCTGTATGCAGTGAGGGGGCCTCCCAGGGAAGGTTTTCTTTCAGTTTACCTCCTCTGGAATCTAAACATCCACCCATGTGTTTGCCGTGCATTGCAACCCATGAAGGGGAGGAAAGGATCTTGGTGATTGAGGGGTCCAACCCTAACGCACCACTGGCTTTGAATTCCTGTAGTTGGCAGCCTTGGGGTAGCCTCCCTTTGGTCATTTGGCTGATCTTCTCGAGCTAAGGTCAACCAAGTACCAGTGTTGGATGCTCTCAATGGGTGTTGTGGACATTGCATCTGATGCTGGTGTTTGGGCATAGTGCTCACAAAACTGGCATTGCTGCAATGTCCTTGTTTGATGTTGTAGTGAATTCTCTCTTAGGGCTCCATGGTGGGTGGGGTCCGTGGGTACTGAAATTTTTCTTTCTTTATTATGGAAACTCCAATTAAAAATCTTAATAAAACAGTGTGTTGAACCTCATTTTTTTATATTGCATTCACTTTCAGACAAACCTTTAGGGCATATGTCTTTTTTTTTATTCAGAAGGGACCAGAGGGACTTGTTGGCTCTTCAAAGTTAGTAAAGAAGTTTTGTTCTGGTGCCATATTGATGAAAACATCCACATCTCAACACAGTGAACTCTTGCATTCAAAGGCATTTGGGGATATACCAGTTGAGGTTACATCTCAAGCTATTTTGAATTCATCACGAGGGGTTATTGTTGAGAGAGATTTGAAGAATATCCCAGAGTCGGAGATTTTCTCTGGCTTCTACACAAGGAGTTTCTGTAGTGAGGTATATATCCACTCGCAAAGATGGGAATTATGGTGCCTCCTTTTCACATTTACATCACCACGTCTGCCTGCCACCATCATGGTAGGTTATCTTAATTGCAGAGTATGGCCATACTTTCCAAACCCTCTCTGATGTTGCCAGTGTCAGTTGTTCAGTTACTTGAAGGTGCCATATCATGGTTCTTTGACTGTGCTTATTGCAGTAGCAAGAACCATCAATTGCAATAGCTCTCACCTGTTCTACTTGCATTCTTGCCCTAAATGGTTGAAAGAAAAAGAGGTGCAGCATTTGAAAACGATTCATAACATTAATTATCATGAAGCTCGAAAATTGCTGTCCATCACCTTAATTTGGACGTATGCTGCTGCACTTTGTTTCACAACTACAGTGAGTGCAGCCAGGTCTCTCCATGCCTTCAATAGAATCGTTCACCAAACAAGTGAAAGTATTTTGCCCTCTATGGTTAAAAAGGCTGATGAATCAACTTCAACACCTATCTCTGCCCCTTACATACATTCCAACAAACCCCAAGAATCTTCATCCTGTGGTTCCAGGTATAGGCATTTCCTCCAATATATCTTCTACCACCCCAAGATGTAAAACAATCATTTCTTCACGTCCTCAGTCACTGGAATTCCCTTCCAACAGCAAAGACCTGCCCAATCGATAGGCTTCCTTGAATAAGGACAGTAAGGAAAAAAGACGTGGTCGTAAATAGAAGGGTTCTCCACCCAATTGGCTTCAAACAACTTATTTCAAATATATTTTACCGAGATAATTTGAACAAAACATTTCTCGTCATATTTTAATTATTTATCCGAATTTATTCGCATGTTGTCATGCATCAGAACTCACTAGTTGGTATTAGAAATAGTTTCTTCCTCAGTTTGATTCTGAATTGTATATCATAAGCATTGATGAACAGCATTCATATTCTTCAATGTAGTTTCGTTGAAATTAATTTATGACATAAATTCAGATATGCAACATTTACTTAATGTTTATTTTTTGTGAGAAAAGATAATACAAATATAGACTGTCATAAACAATAATACCTTAATTTTGTAACTCATTAAAAAAAACAAAAAACAGTAAAGCCTGAAACGGAAGAGGTAATGTGAGATGTAACGGATTTACCGTTTTAAGTTTTTTCAGTATAGTTTTTTAATGTATGTGACGTGTATTACTGGACGTGTATTGCACAAGTACCCCCTGTTCTGTAAAACAAGAGTGAAAATCAACAATATTTGTTTTACGAAAACGCTAGCCTGTTCGCACGTAATTGAATGTTCTAGAAACTCGCCTTAAATTATATAAACCAGCGCGCCAAGAGGCTGTAAAGGATATTATTATTGGTCATCTGCAGTGAATGTTCTATAGGATTCGGAAGTTATAACTGTCATTAATTTCTGTTGATAGGAAAACTACAGAACGGAACCAAGAATGTTTAGAGTTTGAACATTACAAACAGCTCAACTTTAGTGAATTACTTCGAACATCATTACTTCTACGAGGATAAATGTATACGCCGGAAAAGTCAGCTTATGAGGTTAAACAAGAAAAGACAGCGTTAGCTAAGGCCTGAACTTTCGATAAAATATTCAATTCTAAGCCAGACAGAAGACTCGTATCAGTTTGAGAGTTTGTAAAATTTTTGTATATAAATAATTTATTTGTATTAACTATTTGTAATGACCGTTATTATAAATTGTATTGTTTATGTATTAAAATAAATTTGTGTTAAAAAACAAATTTTTATATCAATCTTGGCAAATATAAATTTGATACATACGAACATATTAACTTCTGAATTAAAATTAAAATTCCCAGTTATTTGAAATAATAATACGTAACATACTTAACATAATAAATAGGAAACTCGCCTAAAATAAAGTATAAGTAATAAAGATCAATGCACTCCCCCTCGATGGCTTGTGCAGCTTTGTGCTTAGTAGTCATCTCCCGCTAGTATAACGGTAAGTCTATGGATTTACAAAGCTAAAATTAGGGATTCGACTCCTCTCCGTGGACTCAGCAGATGACCTGATGTGGCTTTGCTATAAGAAAATACACCCGCACGCTTAATAGTAAACAAAAGAAAAGCAAGGTCGGAGGCGACGGTAAATCCGCCAGCAGATTGGAAAGCTTTAAAGTTAATATCATTTCTGCAATCATCATGGTTTTTCAGCTGACATTTTTCACATCTGAGTTCAATATCATAGGAAGTGAAGACGAAAAAAGATGAGGTGTAATTGTGTACATACTTCATCGTTTAAGTAATTTAATCACAAAATCCGAAACTGATATTAGTATTAACATAATTTCAGGTATACAAATGGCTTTTCAGATAATCTTATGTATCATCATTGAATTCTGTTATTGATGAAAGGCTTTTGTGAGTAGCGACTTGCGAGACACAAGAGACAGATATGAAATGCTATATTAACACGCCTTTGATTTTTGTCTGGATTAGCCAAGCTGAGAAAAAAAATATATAAAAAAATTGCTGTGTACGTCATTTTTATCACAAATATCTGGTTTATTACATATATATATGCCTGACGCTGCCCGAAACGTTGCATAATATATATGTATATAATATTATTTAACGTTTCGGGCAGCATCAAGAAATATATACTGATTGCTTAGATATTATAAGAACCATTGAATGAAGCGAAAGCAAAAGAGAATATGTTTAGTATAATCCACTCAACAATCATCATATTCGTTACCAACAACTGTATCGCCCTCTGTGCGATACAGCTAACGCCATTTATTCTTTGATGACGTTATTGCGGTTCTAGAGTATTTCTTGAGAGTACTTCAATTAATCTAGTGTTGGTTTATGTTATCATGCGATAGTGTAAGTTGTATTGAAGTTAGATAAAATTATGACCTATTAAATGCTGGTTACTTGAAGAATAACTAACTGTCCAACACTTACGCAAATGGCTTCTGCAAAGCGATATTTTATCAATTCTATGTCTGACTATATTACTGGAGAGTCTGTGCGAATTCAGCATCAACAAATAAAACAGCGTTGTATGGATGTTGTAAAACATATTTTTGCTAAACAAGGCAATAGTTTCCGAGATTGTGATGGTGGTTTGTATGTTGGTGTTGCAGGTGTCTCATATATGTGCTATTACCTCTCACAGAAGCAAAGCTTTTGTGAGGAGAAGAAAATGTTTTTGAAGAATGCAGACGAATATTTAACTACTGCATTAGCTAATGCGGAGCAGTCTAAATTTCAAAGTGATAAGTCAATGCACTTTGGATTTCTTCTTGGAAACGGAGGCGTATATGCAATTGCAGCCTTACTCTTCGATGCTTTAGGCAAGAAAGATCATTGTGACAAGTTTATACAACAATACGTAACTCTTGCAGATGTAGGAATTCCAGTGCACTTTTTACGTTGTGGCTCGGATGAATTATTTGTTGGAAGAGCTGGCTATCTTTGTGGAGCTTTGCTGATGAACAAAAAATTTAAAACGCAGGTAAATCAGGAGTTGAATAACTTTCAAATTATAAGTTACTTAATCAGTAAGTATGGCGGGAAAGTTGCTACTAATATTGCCATTATTATATCAATAAACGACCATTTTGATCAAAAGCTATATATTTAAAGCAATTTTAACATCAGTTTCTATTTTCTTTGTGGTTAAGTTTTATCAGTGATAATGCAGGAATTGTAATATATATATATATATATATATTATAGAAAGATACAAACATAAACTAGAACTTTGCAAAATACATGTTTAATTAATCAAGGTAAACCACCTTACAAGAGAAAAACAACAATCTAAAGCATCAAAATTGAAGTAAATGTACTTCTTCACAATCTTTCCAAATTTAGAAAAACATAACTATGATTAATAACAATAACTTTTCCATGAGGGGAATTGTTAAAAATGTTTTAACTCTTTGAGAAATAGTCTTGCCAGATGACAGGTCTGCACCTGAATTTTCTAAGTTTTAACTTACTGACTCTAGAATCTAATGTTGTTTCTTACATTTTCCTACCATTACTTAAGCAAACTGTGCACCACTTTGAAGATTATCTGTGTTCCTAATGTTTAAAGGTAGTTTAAATGTTATTTTTCTCTACTTCAGAAATAACAAGTCCAAAACTAGCCTGATTTTAGAGCTCCTGTCTCTTTTGAAGTTAAACTAGCTATTATTCTAGGCCTGTTGGTTAATTGTATAGAAAAGTAAAACTGCTTTAATAATAATAACCATATCTGTATTTTTCTCTTAAAATTCTGTCCTTAAATCTTAATAATGTTAGTTGTTTTCAAAATTCCTTCTAGATTTGTGGATTTTAAACTTCTAATAATATTGAAAACTTTAATTTTGGCAATATTCAGCACCTATTGTTGTGTAGCTATTACCTCTGTTTTAAGAGATTGTCTGACTATATTACTTGCATTCTAGTCTATATTATCTATTTTGTATAAAACATGTTAATAACCACTCTAAACCTGAAGTTATCCTTGTAGGTCTTTTATGATCTGTCTCCAAGAACTGAACATCACTTTTAAATTAGGCAATATAAACAGAACATAATACTTCAAGTGAGGCCTAACCACTATCCTATAAAGTAAACTAATGATCTCCTGGAATCTAATATTTCAAGTACTCAATTTAAAAATCCTGTTTTTCTTACTACTAGTTAGTATGCATTGTTTAAAAGGCTTTAGAAACTGAAAAAGCTGTTTTTAGATCCTTTTTCATTTCAGTGCCTTGGTGAGCTTTACAGGAAAAGCTATTAGATTTGTAATTTGTCAGTTCTTTTTAAAAATATAACTTAGTACAACCTTCCAGCTTTCACAATTGCTTGGTAACAGAAACACAGTAAAATTTTAAGTTTTTCAAGGTTTTAAGGTAAATCTTGTTATAGTAAAGGCTAGAATACTTTTCAGATTATCCATGTAGTCTCTTATCTATACATAAGAATGATTAATCATACTTTTAAATGCAATACGTAATATATTTATACTTCTTTTTTTGCATCTTCTTTATAAAGTAGAGTTGATATCAGTATTGTTAAATAATAAACATTTAATGGCCTGAAATATTCTGAGTCTACATTAGTTAGACGTCATAATTCTTTGATCAGCATAATTTATTTCATATGTAGGTGTACCAGCAAATCAATTTTCATTTATTTGCTTTATATTTTCATATTTGTAGCTTAAACAGAAATGAAGTAATGAAACATTTTTACAAAACAAATCTTTTTGTAGTGTAAGTACATGCAAACATAGTGCTTTCAAATTTCCTTTCAGTTTTCACTGCCACTTACATATTTTCTTGATGAAAGTGAATCACTTTCACTGATGTTGTATGGTCTTGTATTATTGTACATGATGTAGTAAATTTCTTTGAAATACAGGAGTATGTATTGTTTAATAGAAATAGAGTGCTAAAAAGAGGGATTTTATAAATGTGAATTACAGTCTGTACAAGTTGAGGATGTTAAAAGTAGTAGTAATGAGGGTGAACCTGTTTGAGTTTTTAGATAGATATAAGAGAAGGTTTTTAGTTAGAATTTTTTGCAGACTACGAGATGAAACTGATGTAATTAATGAGAAATACTACAGTGAGATAGAGAAAATTCAACTGTTAATGGCATTAGAATTGTGTGATATTTTAATTTCATGCATATAAATTTAAAACTGTTAGTCAATTCATGAGGGAGATAAATTTTAGAAATATCTCGGGATGGCTTTCTTTGACAGTTGGTTTAAGAACCTTCTAGGGACAATACTGTTTTAGATTTATTGATCACTTTTATCAAAGAAATGGTTGATAAAGGTTGGAGAGCATTTGGATGTGAGGAGGTGAAACAAGAATTGTGTGCTATGAATTGAACAACTGAATTAATTAGATACTGACAAAATGTGGGAAAGTTTTTAAAAATAATTTCTTAAATATTCAACATTGGCATGTTTCATATAGACGAAAAAAAATGATGGCTGCAGGTAAGAAAATTAGGTTGGCTCATAAGGGATATGAAGGAAAAATTGAAGTTTTGTAAAGATAAGTTCACATTCAGTGCAGTGGTTGGAGGTTTGGTCAAATGGGAAATACAAAAATATGAAAATAAGTTGAAAATGTAAAAATAAATGCTAAGAATTTCTTCAGATACATCAAGGGTACGTAAAGTGTTAGAATGAAAGTAAGGGCTTTGAGGAATGGTACTCAAAACTAATATCTAATGTGTATTGGATAGCTGGGTTATTAAATTCTGTTTTTCCTTCAATTTTTATTAATGAAGATATAAGTAATATTCCTCAACCTGAAACAAGATGATCACTCTAGTTTTGAACTTAAGATAAAAAATGGGAAGTTTAAAGCATCTAAACTAGTATATTAGATATGCAAGTCACTTGCTATTTATATAAGTCCCTGAGTAGCAGATAGGTGCTAAAAGTTTGGAGGCTGGCTAATATTATTCATTTTTTCAAAGAAGGCAATAAAAACTATAACAGTAATTATAGATCTTTTAGATTCACATTGATGGTAGGAAATGTTTTTGAAAGTTTGATAAAATATGCTTTGTAAAATAATTTAACAAAGTACAAATTTTCTTTGACAGTCAACATGGTTTTACCAGAGGCAAAATCTTTTCTTACAAATCTTTTGATATTATTTGAGAAGGTTACTGCTTTTGCAGATAGGGTGCAGGTGTGGATGTGTTGAATCTGAATTTTCATAAAGCATTTGGCAAGTTGCTACAGAAAAGGTTTGCTAAAATTTATTTCTGTGGATGTGGCTTATTAGATAGAAAACTAATCAGATGAGAAAAGGCAAGATTGTTATGAATGGATTTCAGTCAAGCTGGATTAATGTCACAATTGGGGTACCTTAGGGTTTAGTATTAGGACATCTGTTCATTTTTATTTACATCATTGACATAGATGAAGGGGTGGTAAATACATTATTTAAATTTACTAATTATATTAAAAGTTTGATTGTTGCTAGTTGTAAGAAGGATGCTACTGCCTTAAAAAGGATTTGAATTATCTGGCGAGTTGAGTAAACAAATGGATTATAATGATTGAGTGTGGGATATTGCATTTTGAATTATTAGTATAATTTTGATGGGAATAGTTTTAACAGTATCATGGAAGAAAATAATCTGATCAATCAGTTTCTTAAGTCATTCAAGCAATGTACTGTTGCTAGAGGCAGGGCAAATAGGACTTTAGATTGCATCTACAGAAATGTTGAATAGAAGTCTAAAGAGGTTATAATGTAATTGTATAGGGAATTGTTTAATCTATAATTTAAATATTCTGTTCAGTCTTGGACTCCTTACCTCATAAAGGACATTGGATTGTGTGAAAAGGTTCAGTGACATGGGAAAAACAATGTAGGTGGAATCATTCACTGAAAATATAGTGCTACTACTTATATTATTTGAAAAAGAAATAATTATAATGTACTTTTTATTACAGTTTATATTTTTTACAATTTGATTAGTTTTTAGAACAGGTATGATGTTTTTATCACTGGTGTGATCATTACACTTTTTTATCAGTAAGTGAACTCAAAATGAAACTATCAAGTACTCTGTTTTTTATACCAGTAGTTATTAAAAATAACTAAATTTAGACATTATGTTGTAGAAAGGATGTTACATTTGTTGAAAAGGTAAAGAGGAGAGTTACATTAAACGGCTGTTTATTTAAAATATGTTCACTATGATGATACACTTAAGTTGAAAGATTTAGGGGATTTGAATCAGCTGTTCAAGAATGCTGTAAGTTTAGATACACTACTTATAATGTATGTTTTAGATTTCTGTTACTATATTCTGAATATATTTTGTAGCTTTTGAAAAATACAGAGTGGACTGAATATGCAATTATAATGATAAAATGCCCTGACATCTCTGCTGAATTTCTTTATTCTTCACTAAAATTTCATATTCTAGCTTTTATTGTTTTACATTTAGAACACCTTTGTAACAGTGTTAAACTGACACATTTGAAGAAAAATGGACATATATATATAAATGACCAGTGTGTTGTGACATGATCAAAGTCAAGTTTTGTTATATGGGTGCACAGCTAAATACTCTTGTATAATGTAAAAAAAAAGTTTATATATTATAAAAATAATATCAATTTAATATTCATTATATACAACAGGTAATATAAGACTAGAAGAAAAAGTTTATAATGCTTTTGTGTATATCTAAATAATGACATATGTCTGAACCAAATTACTACAGCGATATAAAATGTGCTGGGACCAATTGCATAGCTCTGTGATGTTTAGCCATTAAAATGGTCAGCCACTAAGGGGTAATTTGTGGTTACTTGTATCTGATGAATAATGCTTGTTTCGTATTTACTCTTCAGAAAATATTTTGCTTAGTAATGTAAAGATGTCGGAGGATTTTTCTGGAGTGTTTTCCTGGTAAATATTTGGTTTCAAATTACAGAATGAACAGTAGTTACATAGTTTGGGAATCTGTTATATACTCAATGCTTGTTTTACCTGTAACAGATTGACTGTTATACATTTAGTTTACTACTTATATTTATTTCAGTATTGTGTTTTTTTATGCATGTGATATACATATTTCAATGTGTATTATTTAAGTCCTGCCTATTCTCTAAATTTGTAGTAGATTCATGAGAGTAAGAACCAACGACATTTGTTTTATAAAACTGTTAGCATCTTTTCAAACATTGTTGAACATTTCAGAATTTCATATATATATAAACTGACAAGCATAGAGTTAGTTATTATTTTTTAGCCACATTCAGTATACTATAAACCTGAGAAGCCATAATTGGAATTAACACTTATTAATTGGAAAACCTGAGAATTGGACTGGAAACATTTATAGATTTTGAGCATTATAAACCATTATCTTTTGTGAATTAACTTTGGATATTAGTTTTTTATGAGGACATTAGATATTATTGTCAGCAAAAACTTATGGATGCTTCAAGCTTAACCAGCTGTTAAAAGAGATATACAAGTATATAAACAATGAATTAATTTGCTCTCTATGAATGTTGATTTAAAAAAAAAGATCCAGACTTCAGATATAACTCAGTATAGTTTGAAAAACTCTTGTACATAATCAATTGTAATAACTATTAGTAATGACCTTTATTATAATAGTTTTTTGTTTGTATATAAAAATAAATTTGTGTTTTAAAAAGAAAATTGTGTGTATCAATTTTGTTGGCAAATAACATAAATTTGATACACATTAATGTTTAATTAACTTATAAATTCAAAAATCTGGTTATTTAAATTAGTTATGTGTAATGTATGTAATATAATAAATTGGAGGCTTGTTTGAGATAAATTATAATACCTAGCATAATAAATTGCCCCTCTGTGTGGATTCCTGTACATGTTGAGGAGGCCTCTCAGAAAAGGTTCTGTTCTTTCAATTTCCCTCATCTGGGATCTAAGCATTCACCCACATTTTTACAATGCTTGGTGACCTGTGAATGGGAGAAGAGGATCCTGGTGGTTGAGGGGTTTAACCCAAATACACCATTTTGACCCTGAATTCCTGTAGATGGGCAACTTTGGGGTAGCCCCCCTCACAGTCAATCAGCTGGTCTACTTGGGATCAGGTCAACTAACTACCAGAGTTGGATGTTCTCGATATATGTTGTGAATGTTGAATCTGATGCCAGAGTATTGGTATGGTGCTCACAAAACCCTGGTGTTGCTATATTGTCATTGTTTGGCAATGCTAGGTCCACTTAATTTGTTTCTGGATTCGAGTGTTTCCTTGGGTCTGTCTTCTTCTCCAGCCCCAAGATGCAGAATGGTCATTTCTTCATGCCCTTAATCAGTGGAATCTTCTTCCAACAATGGAGACCTGCCAAACTGACCCGGGGTAGGATCCATGGAGGTCTATAAACCTTCATCAAATAAGGAAAAAAAAGACAAGATTGACAATAGAATGGCTCTCCACCCAGTTTGCCTATGCATAAATAAAAATAGCTACTTTGATACAATGAAACTGTTGAGGTTTACATTCAGGTCACAATCATACTATTTTATTATCATGCTGTCATTACAACCAAGAATGACGACACCATTTTAAACATATTTATAAGGTAGGTTTGCTCTTGATATTAGCCAATGTCATAGGTGATACTGGCCACCTTACTCATGTTTTAACATTGGTCTTTTTAGCTTTTAATTTAAGGTTTTTATTGGACTATACATTGTTTTAGCATGATTTCTTTTACACATTTTAATTTTATTTTGACCTGAACCCAGGACTGGAAAGGCCAACTTCTGGTGATTGACAGCAAGTTTGAACTTTATGCATCAGTCTTCCTGGTGTGTCTTAATTTTACATATTTTTACCTTAATTTCAATGTACCACTATTGTATACTACATTTTGTTTGGCATGGATGGCCTAGTAGCTTTGAGCTAATAAACATGAAATACCTACTTACCAGATCTTGTTTTGGGACCAATTGTGGTTGGAGTAAAGCCTACTTTGCCAATTTAGGGTGTATCATTATTGTTGGGAAATGATTTGGTTAGGGGTGAAATTTTTCCCAAATTCTGAATGGTCAGTGAACTGATCACTGTTTCATTTGAGGATGATGTTTGTGTGGAGAATCCACAAATATTTCTGTTTTGTGCTTAGGTGAAGAAATTAAATCAAAAAGAAATGATATACATGTTCAGAGGACAACAATATAGATTTGTCTCGAACATTTTTTGGACCCAGTGAGGATCATGTGAATAATTGTCTTACTGACAATTCATTGGTGAGCAACAATGATGAAAGTGAGGGATCTGGCTTATCTGCTGAAGTTCTGTTTGCTGAGCAAGTAAAAAATCCAAAGTTCTCATCACTGTTCAAATATTCATTCCTAAAGAATGAACTGGAGAAAGGTCCTAAAGTTACTTTTCCAAAAATGAGAAAATGGAGACCATCAAATGTACCAATTTTTAGAAGAACAGTCTGTAGTTTATCAGATTGTTGTTCCAAAAGCATATCATTCTGATATATTCAAAGTGGTCCATGAACTCTCCATGGATGGTCATTTAAGAGCCAACAAGATGTTTTACAAAGTTATGAGACATTTCCTTTGGTCTAAAATTAGGCAAGGCATTTCCCAGTTTTATAAAATATGTCATACCTGTCAGTTGGTAGTAAAACCTAACCAGAAAAATTTTTGTTAATGCTTTGAAACCTATCCCAACTTTTGAACAACCCTTCAGTTGTATAATTATTTACTGTGTTGG
Source organism: Carcinoscorpius rotundicauda (assembly GCA_011833715.1). Lineage (NCBI taxonomy): Eukaryota > Metazoa > Arthropoda > Merostomata > Xiphosura > Limulidae > Carcinoscorpius > Carcinoscorpius rotundicauda. The sequence goes on from CM022398.1 coordinate 61,605,645, forward strand.
ACCTTTACCAAAATTTGATTAGGTAACCAGTGTTTTTTTCTTGACTGTCATGTGTTTATCCACTCAATTCCCTGAAGTTATCTCCTTAAGAAACATTTCAGACAAAAAATATCTAAAACTTTGATTAATTTCTTCACTTGGCTTTTCCGAATAAATTCAGTCTTATCAGGGATAAATTTTCTGTCTGGTTTTTTTGAAATGCTGTGCTATCAGTTTGTGGCTCTTTGAAGTTCCTGAAGAAATAGTGGTTGGAAGATGACCCATAAGAAATGCTCTTACTGAACTGTGTTTCCAAATTTTTGCCTGGAATATTAGATGGTTATGAATTGGCTCAAGAAAATTTGAAGCTATCCCAAGCTAGAATGAAAAATGTTTATGACCAAAGGGCTGGAGTGCAAAGTTGTGTACTGGTGACATGGTCTTAGAATTGATACCTATTATGAGACATCCACTCAAAGCTAGGTACCATGGTCCCAATAAAGTTGTTGGGAAAGTCAATGTGACAGACTATGTTGCAAAAACACCTGATCGTCAAAAGGCTACCCAGCTGTGTTATGTCAGCATGACAAGATCTATTGTGCCAATATAAAGATAGACAAGACAAACCTCATATAATATAAAATCAAGATAACACAATGGATCTAGTTAAAATGAAGCCCTATAGATACTTTACGCAATAAAGAAATTTTGTAAATATTTCTCTTAAAGATAGGAATATTGTGGAACATACAGGAGTGTTCAGGTTAGGAATTACTATTTAGTGATTCATTACTTAATCATTGTTCAGTTTTCATAACAAGTGTTCAAAGTTAATTATTCTAAAAGTGATAATAAGGACAGATTTTGTTATGCAACTCTACAAGTCATACATTGTGTAGGTAGTTTAATTATCAGTGATGTCAAGCAAGCCCACTTGTAGAGAAAAATATATATGTAAAATAGCTTGAATAACATTGTTAATTCCTCTACGTAAAATATTTTCTCAACCAAAACAAACCATTTTTATATATATAGGTACTTTAATTGTTGTACTTAGCTTGTGTAGTTATGTTTTCTTTTTGTGTAATATTCTTGTTACTAGAGGGCTAAATTTTTCTATTGTGGGTTATAAATATGTGCAGATACAGAAATAAGATAAGGTAATCTTAGATAATGAAAGTGAAAGTAAAACAGTGAATTTAAACTGCATGATTGTTAGTTTAGCCATATCAGTTGATTTCTAAAATGCATTTCATGACATGTATTGTAACTATCTAATAGAGGAGGCTAATTTGTCTTGTCACAAGGTATTCTGAAGTAATTGAATCTTCCTATGTGAACTTTGACAAAAAGGAGGCATCAGTATTTTTCAGTGTACAAGACAAACTTTTTCCCCCCAAAAAAGGGGGCTTAAACCTTCCTGCATTCTGTAGGTCAAAAGTTTTTTTGCCTCTCTCGGCATACTGTACCTTATACAGCAAGGACTACAAACTAGCATGATAAACCTTTACAAAGAAAATGGGTTATTACACTATGTAACAAATTTTGTTTCTGGATAGTATGTGTTATATCTTAATTACTTATGTTGTAAAAATATAGAAAATGGCCATTATTTCCTTCAAACTTTGCTTTTGTGACCTTGATATTGAAATTTATAAATTAACTTATTTTCTGTGTAAAAACAGGCAAATTTACACATTTCCATTTACATAAAACAACACATGAACCAAGATTTACATGTATTTATACTAAAGCTATACAAAAATGTTTAGAAGTGAGTAGTTTTTCGAGATTTGAGACTGTAATATAAATCACTTTCATATATCAGCCTCCAAATATAGTCTCCCATTATGTTTTTGTTATATGCTCCCATGTAACAAAAGCAAAGTTTGAAGGTCTTTTCCATTTACTTTAGGCATACGCAATTGGGAAATAAGACTTTCTGCCCAAGAACAAGAAAAAGTAGAAATTTTGTTACATGGTATTATGGGAAATGACTGTAGAACAGCGTTCCATTAAGGGAACCTTTCTTTAACTGAAATTATACATAGTACTAACAATAATATCCATAAAGAACACAATAAAAACACACAAGTTTGGAAATTGATAGTAATTGTGAGCACAAAATTCTATTTGGGCAGCTAATGCAAGTTCAAAATATGAGGAGAGTATACACATCAAGATGTCTGCCAGGCGAGGCTCACTGCCATCACCCGTCAACACAGAGTGAGGTAGGGAGTATGCACTCTAGCATATATCTCTGTGGCTTCAGGTCTGAATGAAGGTAAGCAAGCTTATGCCACCTCCTCTCATACATCCTCTTTGGCTGATACTATCTTTTGACTAATTGTGGAGTATGAGGCATTTAGAATACAAAAGGCACACTATAACAGCCACATGGTGAGCATGCTGATTGGCATAAATGAGGGTGTGAGACACACCACAACCACTCATTGGCCTGTAGGGTTTATCCTATATTTTGTAAAAAAGCTGGGGACACACTGATCCTTATGTGACAAAAAAGTCATTTTTAGGGAATATAAAAATATATCAAGTGGAATACTGTGTCAAAGCAAAAAAAACATTACCACAATATAAAATTTAAGCTAGATGTCATAAAGTATGCAAAGGAACATGGTAATAGGGCAGCTGAACAGGTTTTGGGGCCATTATCAACTGAAAAAAGGATTTATATTTGGCGTAACAAGAAGATCACAGTCAGCTCAGAGCACTAAATGCAGCTTCAGAGGTAAGAAAGCAAAATGGCCAGAACTTGAAGCAGGATTGTTCTCTTGGGTAACAGAATAGAGAAGTCAAGGCATTGTACTTTATACAGCAGTGATAATTTTCAAAGGAAAACAGATAACTTGGGAAAAAACTTGTAATGATTTTGCTGATCATACAACTTGGTATTACAGATTTATGAAGCGTAAAAACCTAGTGATATGAAGAAGAACTAAAGTAGCACAGAGGATGCCAGAAAAGTATGAGAAGAAAATTTTAGAATTCTACACATGTATAATCAACACAAGAAAATCAACAAATTTTGAGCTGTCTCAAATTGCTAATGTGGATGAGGTGCCATTATCTTTTGATGTTCCCATTAATAAAACTGCTGATAAGAAGGACACTTAGAGTATAACTATAGAAACAATTTGGCAAGTGAAAACCCATTACACAGTGGTATTATCATGCTGGGCTAGTGGCTCAAAACTTCCACCAATGCTGATATTTAAAAAACAGACCTTGTCAAAAGAAAAGTTGCCAAATAGTGTTCTTGTTTATGTCTATTAAAAGGGATGAAGATGGGATGAAGTTGTGGCTTAACATCCAGGTGGATTATTGAAAGTCTTCCTTGTATGAGATTCTTTTAGAGTACATAAGACTGATGCAGTTAAGAAAAAATTGCCCAGATGAAGACCCAACTGGCTGTTATACCTGGTGGGCTAACAAGCTAATTACAACCACTGGATGTATCTATCAATAAGTCCTTCATGCATGAGGAGTGGAATAAATGGATGCAGATGGTTAACTACAAAGTGTTTCTTATTGGAAGAAGGAAGAGACAAAGCATTCCAATTGTGTGCAAGTGGGTGAAAAACTCATGAAACAGAGTTAAGGTGAAAATGGCAATAAAGGCATTTAAAAATGTGGCATAAGCAACTCCCTTAGTGGTAGTGAAGGTGATATCCTGTTTGAAGAAAGTGGTGACTCGGGTAAGAATGAACTTTCAGAACTTGATTTCAATGATAGTGATGCATAAGATTTTAAAGGTGTTAATTATGAATGAATAATATTTTTGCATTGAATACATGGAACAACCTTGTTTTATTTCCTTTTAATACCGCTTTTAAAGACTTTGAAAAGGTTTATGGTTAGTAAGTAGTTTTTTTTGTTTCCTAAATGTTTAAAAGTATCAAACCTTTTTTCTTCTGTAAAGTGTGGAAACTGTAATAAGGGTATTTAAAAAGTGTGATGTGAACAATTGCCTTAATGGCATCAAAGATGACATTGTTTGAGGGCAAGTGAGAGTGAACTTTCAGAACTTGTTTTCAGTGAATTCAGTGATGCAAAAGAAGATTTTGAAAGTTTTCATAATGAATAAACAATGTTTTGATGTAAATGTATGAAACAACCATATTTTATTTTATTGTGGACACTACTTTTGAAGCATTCTAAAGAATAATAAAAGATTATGCTGATGTTGAAAAAATAAATAAATGATCACTGAAAAATATTATTTTTATCCTGAAGATAACCTCAAAAATAGGAGTAAATCTAATGCCAAGGTACATCTTGTCCACTGAAAAATATGGTAGTCAGAGCTCTGGTTGCAACTGTTGTAACTAACAGTTACAGTGGTAATTTTAAAGTGAGTGGCACAGCCTTATATTGTAACAAGAGAATAGTGGAGAATAATTTGCCCTGTCAAAAGAGTGTTTTAAAATATATAAACTTACCTCTGTGGACTTTGGTGAAAACAGAGACACTTACTTAAATCTCTGGGCATAACTATGATAACCAACAGTGTAACAATTCTTTTATTAACATTTTACTTGAGTATATGCTATTTTGAAGTAAGTGTATTGTGTGCTGTTCATTGTTGAAATTTATTGCTGACAAGTCACAGACACCTACTGTAAAAAAGCTGGCTTTGTTAAACCTGACAAGCAGTAAGTTGCATTTGAATTAATTTAAGTTTTAAAAATAGAATCAAATCAGAGTTGATAGAATATTGGTTTGCATCTGCGATATTTATTATAGGTTTTGTTGTTCTCATACAACAAAAAGAACAAAAACATAAACCTAATGAGTATTTGTAGAACACTTGAGATATTGCTCCAGATTTATAAATAGTTAAGGAAAAGGTGGTTTCAGGAAAAGAAAAAAAATACTATGCACAATTATGAGTTGTCCAGTTCATTTAAAATGGCTGTTAATTTTTTTGCTTTTTACATAAATCTGTTTTTATGTATATAAAGAGCTTGTAAACATAAAATCATTTTGCTACCAACTTTTCAGACAGGTAAATTCTCACTAGTGCTGTTATAAAGTTACTTTCTATCTCTGATATTTATATGTGTAGCAATATTTTCATTTCCACATTTTTGTAATCAAGCTTATGTTGAGGTTTGAGTATGTTGGATAAACTCATTAGTCACATAGAAGTGTCCTTTCAAAAAAATATGTATTAGTTACACTGCTGTTTTTAATGTACAGCTGTATAATGCTGAGAAAGGCAAGAAACCAAAGTACTGAGTAGAAATATATTTTTTGAGATTACAGATCATTTCATCATCATAATTGTGAATTATGATTATTAACAGCATCTAAATATATTCTCTAGTGATCTTCCATTAAGGAACTGTCTACAATATTAAGATTTTAAAGAAAATTAAAAAACAAAACTCATAATAATAAAACATTATCAACTACAGTTTTAACATTTATAATTGGAGAAATGTTGAAAAGAAAACAATTGTCACCAAAGTTGACATGAGTTACACCTCTGTCAGATACACACTGTAACGTATCACTGGAAGAGTTGTTATTTTTGGAACTATTGATGTCAAATTGTAATAAAAATATATAAATCTTTTGTAATATAATAATTTTAATTGCTTTTTCAGGTAGTGCCATCTAGTAAAATTGAAGCAGTGTGTGCTTCCATTATTCAGTCAGGACGAGAATATGCCAAAAGACATCAATCTCCTGCACCATTAATGTATGCTTATTACAAAACAGAATATTTAGGTAATTGCTTATTTTAATGTACACTTGTATATAGTTTGTGAGAAAGTAAATGTAAAAATGTTTTTGTGGTTATATTGACATGCTTTATTTAAAGTTGGTTAATTCCAAGTAAAGATTGACAGAAATGGGTTTTAATTTTCTCTTTCTCTACTTTTTTATTTTCAAAATTACATGTACATTATGCAGTTTGTATAGAAATAGGACTGTTAGTTTTGAAAAAAATGATTATAAAGTGTAATTGTTTAAATACACTCAGAACTTTCAGTTACATTGCTACATTGCACAGTGAAGAAAGATAATATAGCTCTTAAAACTTTATACTGAAATTTTGAATTTAAATGTAAGAATATCATATGTATTTAGAAATCCCGTATAAAATTCTATTAATATTTGATATGGAATACTTTGTACATTGATACTGTAATAACCCGTGAATTCCATATATTTCTTGCCAGCTTTTAGTTATATTTTTCTAAACTATGGTAGGCAGCAAATTGCTTATTGTTCTTATGACTTTGTTGGTTAAAGGACTCATAACATATGATTCATATAAAGCAACTTAAATAAAAATTTCATTTGATCTGTTCCCTGCTGGTACTGTGGTTAGTCTACAGATTTACAATGCCAAAATCAGGGATTTGATTCTCCCTGGTGGATTCAGCAGATATCCCAATGTAGTTTTGCTTTAAGAATGTACATACCAATTGATCTTAGTAATTATTGCCATGTTACCCAATGTATTTTACATGGAAAATTAGTTATTTCAATTAATTTTGTCACTTCTTTACACTGTGTATCATTACAGGCAAATACTTACTACAGGATTAATACAAAAAAAGATATCAACAGATGACTAGAATTATATCTGGTTTAAGTTCTTTTAAATTATTTTGTACACTAACTAATACAGCAGTGTTAATAGTACATCAACATTGCTGTAGTGTATTAAAATCTGAAAATACAAAGAATTCGTGCCAACATTATTGAAAAAGTGAGAAATGTATGGATTCAAGCTCAGTACATATGTGCATGTTTATCTTAATGTCTAGTATGTTATCCTTGGTATTACCAAGGTAAATTTTATGAAACTGCTCTTTCTTCAAACTTGAATCTTCAAAACTTTGAATAGAAAGGTATTTTGTCAGTCAGAGATTGGTTACAGTTTTTATATCTAAAAAAAGTTGTATAACACCATAAGCAAAGGAACACATTTAATAATTTGTATACAATGTCTGCTTTCTTTTCAAAATTTGGAACAATACTTTAGGGGCAGCTCATGGGCTATCAGCCATCCTCCAGATGCTTCTTAGTTTCCCAGAATATTTGGCAGCTAATCCCGATGCTGAGAAAGATGTACGACAGACTGTAGACTTTATGTTAAGCTTACAGACTTCAAGTGGAAACTTTCCTTGTGCCATGGATGAGGTTGCTATTCCCCGTCCTGAACCAGAGGAATTAATTCATTGGTGTCATGGTGCTCCAGGTAGGCCGTGGGAGTAAATTAGTTGTATCACTTTGTGGTTAATATCAATAGCATATTTTAAGAAATAATTTACATGTAATATACACAAGTTTAATGAAAAAAATATAAAAAAATTAAGTACAGAATAGCTTGTTTTTGTTAAGTCTACTTATATATCATTCATTAACCTTAAACGTTTGCTTTTTTTAAAAAAATTATTCAAAAGCATTATTAGAATTTTATCTACTGAAAACAGATGTTTCAAAGAATTTTCCAAACAGAAAATTCAATAAAAATAACACATTCTTACAGTTTCAGATTTATTTTATAATATACTGATGTAGAATTAGAAGTACGAAATATTAAATACTTATGATAATCTGTAGTTCTGTGAACTAGTCCAGTCTATTCAAATTAGGGTCAGGATGAGGTAGAAACTCTTTACAGAAAGAAATACTTTATGTTCTAAACAAAAGTATTTTATTTTAAAAAAAAAGGATAAGTAAATGTAGGATGATGTAGTTATAAATTTACACTATAAATAAAAAAATTATCACTTTGGTAACTTATGGTAGGATAACAATCTTTCAAAGAATATGATAACATTTCCTTGTTTAAAGGCTAAGATTTGTACATATTCAAGTATTGTAAAAATACAAAGAAAGACTTAAAATTATAATCTGCTTATTTGGCATTAGAAATAACTAGTAGAAACAATGTCTATTAACAATAAAATCTGTGGTTTGTCTCATTACTCAATATAGCTTGCTAATAGCAGATTTTTTAAACACAATTTGTGGCCTGTTGTATATGCAGAAAATTTTAAACAAACTTGAGATAATAGAAATGTTATTTAGTGGAAAGGAGGAATAAAAAATATAGTTACCAAAGTAACCTTCAGACTGTGAGATGTGTGATGTATTATTATTATTTAATCAACATTTAGTGTTATTTAGTCAAGAAGATACATCTGTAATTAAAAGTATTTTTAGATGATAGCACATTATTTATCCGCTAAAAATTAACTAAAGAAATTTTTAACTTATACTAATTGAGGAGGAGTACATGAACCGAAAATAAGTTATGTGGATATATATTTATAATGTCAGAAAAACGTGTGGGTTCCATAACTCTTGATACACAATTCTATAATATGTGTACTTTCAAAAGATGAATCTTTTTTCTCAGGAGGAAAAAAGTCCATTTTTTGAAAGTGGTTGGGTTATAGGGTTTTATCATTTTGTAGGAACATATAATTTTAATTAAAATTTCAGTGTTTAAAGTTATTCAAATTCAATTTTGTTGGTAATATAGATGCATACATGAATATTCATTTTAATGTTAGTTTTAGACATGAAACTAGGTTTTCTAGTATTAAAGTTTAAGGCAGTTTATAAAGACCCTCAATGATACATTGTTTCATTGTTTGGCCTATATTAGTGTTTCTGTTGTAGTATCCCAAATTTTTTTTCTTAACAGCATATGCAGACAGATGCAATATAGTGTGCTGTATTTATGTCATTAATTTTTTATTGATACCATATAAAAGAGTTAGATGGGCATACAATCACATTAGAGATATTTTATTTATAAATTTTTAGGTGTAGTTTACCTAATGGCCAGAGCATATCATATCTGGCATGATGAAAAATATCTGAATGCTTGTCTTCGCTGTGGTGAGTGTGTATGGAAGAAGGGCCTTCTGCGTAAAGGTCCTGGAATTTGTCATGGAGTAGCAGGAAGTGGTTATGTATTCCTACTATTGTATCGACTAACTGCTGATCAGAAACATCTTCATCGTGCTCAGCAGTTTGCTGACTTCATCTTTACAGAAGAGTTCTCAAAGGCCAGAACCCCTGATTGTCCATACAGCCTTTATGAAGGTCTTGCAGGTACTGCCTGCTTCCTTGCAGATCTTCTACAACCAGATTCTTCTGAATTTCCCTTTTTCGACATTTTTTGAATTGTTTAAGTTTTCTTTCTTCAGTTACTCTTACAATACATGTACTTTACAAACGTTTGTATGTCTGCCTTATTTGCAACTCTCAAGTAGAAAGTGAATACAGTGGATTCTTGAACTTCTGACAGTTCTTGTGCATCGATAGTTTTTATTTTATTAATGTGTACATCATTTCTGTACTGTATTAGTTGTTAATGTTACTTACACATACTAAGTTAATTTTTTACATTCAATAAAATATTAACACCATGATCTTGCATTAGATCTTCAGATAATAAATAAAAATGTTCAACTTAACAAGCCTATAATTATTTACACGTTATGAGAGTTGTATTGTATAAATGTAATGCTGTCCAATACTTCTTGGAAGTTCATCAGGTTATTACCACTGTCAAAATAAACAAGAGTTAAAACATTATGTTTGCCTTTAAGATGTTTTCTCTTAAATTGTAAAGAAACATTACACAGTTGTATGAATTAACTGTATCAGACAGATTTTCTTTTCACAATTATTAAGAAGTTCAGTATTTTATATGATGTTTTTCTTTAAGATGTTGTTGTAATGTTTTTTTCTTCAGTGTTCTTGGAAAGTCATACAAGTAGTTGTACACTTGAAAAAAAGGTCCTGAATCTTCACAGTAGGTTTTCAAACATGAATACCATGCTGTTGTTTATCTATCTATATATGTCTGACACATTGGTTAAATCCTACATAAAAATATCAGGGTTCGTACTTATTTGGTTACTAAAAAAATAAAGTATTTCTAAGCAGCAAAGGCTTTTCTAGAACCTTTCCATTTTTTTTAAAATTCATCCTGTACAAATTTGAGCTAACATTTTTCACCTTAATTCATACAACAATATTTAGGATAAATAAAAAAACTGTGCATAATTTAATTACCAACTTCAGTGAGTAACAATCATTTTTCAGGTAACCTTTTCAATGTCAGTGAATATTTGTCCAAGTGATGAAACTAATAAACTTAATCATTTATACTTTTCAAATGAATAAACAAACTGGATATTGGAACTTTCTTTGACTAGAAACTGATGCAATTAGCAAAAGTTATTTTCAATCCCTTCCATTTTTTTAAACAATTTCTGCTTTTCCATAGCTGATTTTTTCAAATTTTTAGATTCCATAATTCAAGCTGTTAGGTTGTTGGCAGGCTTAATCAGATGTGGATCCAAGAAATAATTGTGTATACATTTGTGACAGTCTTTTGTGATGAGCCATCAGTGTAACCCTCATCAAACATATAAAGGTTTTGCTAGGTTCTTTCAACTTATTATACCACAAAATACATCTGGCAGCAAACAATTTATTATGTTGAATAAAACACATTTGCTATGAATTTTTAATATATCAAATGAAATACATGTGTTCAAATCTAGGTTCATCATATCAAAAATACGTGTTCAAATCTTGGTACATCATATTACAAATACAAATGTATTATGATAATGCAAACAGATATATTCAAGACTACTTTTATTAAGCATAAAAACACAACAGATACTTAAGAGAAGTAAAAAACATACATTCTGAAAAGTATACAAGTAATATAACTCAACTCGGACTTCTGTCTTCTACTACAGTTTTTACCCATCACTTCATTTACTGCAAGATGTATGTTAAGGTTAATATTGATTAGTTGGAATCCTTCCAGTCTTTCTAGACCAATCATATTTCACAACTTAACCAGTTTTTCACATATTGATGCTTGAAAAAGATATTTCAAGACTGCAGAAGAGTGGCTGGAAGAAAAACAATATTTTTCTTTTCCATTCTTCCACAAGTCCACTTTAACTCATATTTTAGCTCAACTTTACTGATAAATGTATAATACAACGTTATTATAGGCTTGAGATCCTTAAAGAGAGATTCAGTAGATTTACGAGTTGCATTCTTCAAGACTTGAATGATCTAGGAATTTCTTCAGGTAACAAACATATCACTGAAGGAACCAGATATTTTACATACAGGATGTGAGGATTGAATAATTTCAGCTCTGCCAAAAATGATCCATAGAAATAAAGTTACTTTACATGTTACTACTATTGTCACTCTCATCAGGACATTACTTCCATTCCTTTGGTTTGAAACTAGTCTGGTAATACTGTAAGTTTTCTTCAACTTTTGTAGCTCAAAGATACTCTGAGCCCACTTTTTCTTTACAGTTTATTAAAAGTTTAAAATTTGTGTATTTCAGTTACAGCATCTATACTATCAAGTGTATAAAATGTAGTTGGTTGCATTCTGACAGTTTGTGAATGTATATATACAAATTTACAATAAATTCAAAATTGAAACTTCTCATTGCGACTAAATAACTTTCATCTTGTACCTTTTTGTAGTTATTTCTTTACTCCACTGACATCTAACCACTCTGAAAATATTCAAACATCAGCCTGTTTCATGTTTCCAGTTATGCAATTCAAATTGACTATATCCAATAATTCATCTACAAGTTGATAGTACATTCAGTTTCAAGTTTCTACACATTTACATTGTTTTTAACCTGTTATCTATATTAAGGAGTCATTGAACTGTACTATACAACTAAAATTCTGATACTTTCAGAAGTAATTTTTTTTTTGATCTCTTACAACTATAGAGCTGAATAAATAATGATTTTATACAGATGTAAATAGATGTATTACTTGCTTATGGTGTATTTTGAATAGTTTATGATGTTCAGATTATGAATTTTGTGTTTGTGGAAAAGTTAGAATTCTAAAGTCTGTATAATTTTAATGATATTGTATTACTTTGAAATGTTTGTTGGTTGTTGAGATATCTTGTTCACTGAAATAAAGTGATCAAAATCATTTCAGAGCATTTGTGTTTATTACTGTCAGTGACAAACTTGCAAAGTTGTTATTTTTAATCCCACTCAGTAAAAAAAAAACTAGTCTGTAAACTTCATTATTAACAAAAGTGTATATTAAGTAACATTTGTTAGGTAATCTTCAGACAAAATTCAAGAGAAAAAAGTACCGATAGTCCTCTAAAGAAAGAATAAAATATCAGTTTAGTAATTCACTACTGTTCAGTGTTTATTGATAGCATTAGTTCTTTAAAGACTATTAATACTTAGTGTTTTTGCAGAGCAGTAATTCTATTTGTAATTTCCAAGACCTTGGAAGTTCATAACTTCAATTTTTGTTCACTTATTTTGTAATGGATAAGCTTATAAAGTTTAGAGTTGTTTTGACATAACTGGTTATTACAATCAATCTGCAGGTGTAATGTTGGAAGGTTCCAAAATATGTGGCTGGTGTTTGCTGAAACAGTGGAAGTCTGTTTATGTTTGTAGGGTTAAAGTTTATAATTTCACTAGAAAAGAAACTTCCAAATAACTGAAATACTTGAAAATCTTTATTTGTAACACTACCAACATCTACATTTACAGTAATTATAAGCTAAAAATTAGATATACATCTTGTACATTTTAATTTAAATAAGAACTAACAATATGGGTAAAATACTACAAGTGCTTTAATTATGTATCAGTTTCCCTTGAAAATAGGAACACCATTTTACATTACTTCTTTAATCAACAAAATATTAGTGGTTTAATATCAATCTGAAACTTGCAAGTAAAAAGTCAAAATTTTCTTTTTTTATGAACATTATATATAGTTATTTTGTTAGAATGTAAATCATGGCTATGCATGGGGTGTAGCAGCTATGGCAAATTTCTATAGGCACAGAACTATTATAGACTCAAATTCTACTTATTTTAATATATAATCTTCAAAAAAATAAAGATATTAGTAATCTTCAAATTCTCCCAGCTATACTTAGACAACCAAATTAAAACTAGTGCACATTTGGTGTGTTCTCTCTCTCGTCATTGATTCCATGCATCATATTTTTTTACTTATCTTTTTATTTATTGTCCTTTAAACTGCTCCAGCCACACGCAATTGCAGTACCAAGTTTACACTTTTACAAATTTAGTGCCTAGATGATTTCAGGAAGCACTTAAGTTATCCCAATTTGAAACAATTTGCAAAATAATTAACCTAAAATTTGTGCCCCTCTAAACTTTCTTCATTTCAGTTTTCTTTATGAAGAGTTCAATTGAAAATGCATAATTAAAAGCACAAGTGATTGGGAAAAGATAAGAACAGTACAAATGGGTCATTAAAAGTATTTTTAAGTGTTCACATTTGTAATTTCTTGTTTACAATACAGATTTTTTAAATACATGTACTTTCTTCACATTCTTATACAAAATATATTTTTATTAGAATTAAGATATACACATAGCCTATGTTTAAGCTAAATTTATGTAATTAATAGTAGGCATAGGTCCAATCTGAATTGCTTGCTACAAGGCTTGAAGAGCTTTTACATGGCTAATATATATTCATGATTCTAGTAAAACTAAGTGGAATAAGTGTCAACATTTAATATCTTGGAGGTTGTTGTTTTCACATCCATGTATTTTGATATATTTCAGCTAAAATATAAGCACAAATATAGATTTTTCAACAGGTCTGATATGGAAGCACTTAAGATGTGCAAAAAATGTTCAAAATTTTCAATATCACTAGAAATTACTTTGCAAGTCAATACTAACAGGCATGCCAATGGAGGAAGGTTTAGGTGGAATGATGAAAGTTTTTTTCTTCAAACTTAATACACTTCAAACATACAGCACAGAAGTCTCTTAAAAATAGTTAGCACAGAGTTACTTTTAGGTACAAGAAATGTACAAAGATAAACTGAAGAAACATGAAAACTGTATGGTTGATAGGGTTCAGAAGTAAAACCAAGTTTTAGAAACTTACAGACCTTGCAATAGTAGTCCTAGTTCATGTACAATGGAGGAAATATTTTATAGTTATAGTAAGATGCTAAAATTTTAATCCATTTTTTACCATATGGTTCACAATACTGAAAATATTAATGGATTTGTTACAACTCTTATAGAAAGAAGCATTTTTAAAAGAAAGCTTATTTTTGTTTGTCATGTTGTGAAAGACATTCCTGTATCTTCAAAGATATGAAACAGAAACAGCTACAAAATATCTTATTAAAATCTATGAGGAATGAAAGTTTATTCTTTTATTTCAAAACATTTATTAAGTGTCAGAAATTTAGAAACGTAAATTGTACATATGTAAGTAAAATTTTTATACAAGTAGAGATTCAATTATTGATGTGTTTTTTTACACATGCTGTTTTTTCATTCTGTTATATTTCCTTGAATGTTTCATTTTGCTTAAAGCTGTAGCTGTGTATGCAGTTTTATCAAAAGTGGTTATATATAATGTATTAAAATTAAATCCACCAAGAAAGCCAAAGGACAGAGACAGTTGTTTAAAAATTTATACAAAATATATGGAGTAAAATTGGTATGAAATTAATAAAGAGAAAAGTTGATTGAAATGAATCTGGTTAAACCATTTTAACTATAAAATTTATTCCTTCATGTAAAAAAACATGAGCTGTTTGTAAGAAGTTCACACAAACCTACTCATGTTATCTATGCAGTCACTGCAGTGACAGAGTAGGTAAGAAGCAGTTAGTAAACAGCACATCCATTTCCAATCCAAGTCTTAGGCCCAAAAATTTGGAGGGGAATTTTTTTGGTAAAAAGTCATGAACTGTTTGAGCACAATAACCACTAGAGCCATACTGAATAAAAACATATAAAGAACTTTAAAAATATTAATCAAACACTTTGTTATTCAACAAACCAATGTTGCTTTAACACTAATGCAGAAAATGCTGGGTGTAAGCTAAATATATATAATGAAGTAGCTACTCAGAATGTTTGTTATAGTAACAACATATAGACATGTATAAAAACATTGTAAAGTTCTAAAAAACACAACAATGATAAATATGTACTAACAGATTATTGCATTTGTACTTTTCCAAATTATACTGGAGGAAATTAATTTTTATAAAGAAATGGTTTATTGTCTTCTCTGTCATCATCATCAATGTACAATAATGTTTTCTTGTTTGTTATCAAATATAATAATAAAATATCAATATGTAAATAGTGAAAGTATTTTTTTTAATTGCAAGACATACTGTATGAAATAAATAAAAGGTGACACAAGATAAACTTACATATTTTACAACTTATTTATATTATATAAATATTAATATTTTATATTAGCAAACAGAATGATACACGACTAGCTACAACATGATTGATAAAATCTGTTTTGATATTAATCCACACAAGGATTAATACTCTCAGGAAAGCGAACATCATTGCAGCCGTGTCCATAGTTTCTAACTGGTACACGGAAGACCTTTCCACTTGGCATACACACACATACCTTGTACCATCTTCTAGCACCAGAAAGTGGTTCAGCAACTAGAGGAAGCTTATCAGTGGACAACCGAACACCTTTCTTTCCATCCAGCCTCACACTCTGGTTCTGAAATGAGTAATAAATAATAAATATGACTGCTAAACATAGTACATAATTAAAACCTTTATTTAAACCTATCATTACAAGTAGCTAGGAGTCAGAGGGCATGCCATCATTTTTGTAACCTTACATCCAAAATTTTATTGAACTACTATTTTATGAATGTATGTCTATAAACCCGGTATTAAATTGTAGATTTTAATTAATATTTTAGTATTATATCTTAGTTAACTTCTTAATTTGAATGTAAATATAAAAAACAACTAAATATCAACTTTTGTGTCACCTGGGTTTGGTCAGGTTACATTTTTTGATGCCCATGATACAATGTCTGTAGTTTTATATTTATTATACATTCAAATTTCCAATACTGGCAAGCTAGGATATCAAACGAGAATTCCTACTTTTCTGTTTGATTAGATATAATTATACTTATTAAAAACCATCATATTGGCTCTGCCCACTACTTCATTTCAGAATACTTGTTTATCTATGCCTGTAAATGTATAACCAATCTAAAGTTCTACATTTCTTCTATGTAATTCTGTTAATTCTTCTTAGTTATAGGAGAGAAAAGCTTGTATTATTGGAAAGTTGAAGTATTATGATCAAATAACCAAAATCAGATTTTTTATGTTCAAATGCAGCACACTCGGGAATCCTGGTAAATTATGATAGAATTTTGGGGTATGAATACATTCAGTTGTAATTTTCTGATATTCAAAAATGCTAATATAAAATTTACAATAACCACATTTTTCTACATCAACATGTGAATTTCTTCAAGGTTTATGATGGGATTTACAAGTGCAAAAAAACAAACTTCAAAACATTGTCAGTGAGGAAGATCATTGTTTTTTAATTTTTTTTTAATTTACTGTTCTAGGTTTTAAGAAAGATAATTTAAATATGTATTTGTAAATAGTAATAATACACAAACACACAATGTACGATATCCCACATCTCACTACACCTTACAAAATATTGAAAACCACACAGTTACTGGTTAAACTGTAACCATGATAAACTAGGAAACAGGATGTTCATGAGCACCAAATCCCAACCAATCAAATTCATTGGATGGGATGCAACTTTTTACAGAGCAACAACATAAATACTTTCCTTCACTTTTATATGGTACTTGACAAAATTCTTGTAAATAGCATACTATCAAGAAGTTGATAAAACCTACCCCACTGCATTTTCAAAAGTTTTTGGAATTGTGCTACAAACGCTTATTTGATACTGACTGTGTCAAAGTACAGTAATACCCAAGTAGGAATGGCAATTCATTGCCTTATATCCAGCAGGTTTCTACTTCAGCCACTAATAGTAGATTAAACTTAGGAAATGCGTGTAAACACATCAGAAGGAATTTTCAGGAGATTTACTTTAGAATTTCATTGTTCATATTCAAACAAGGCAGACTTTTATTTCTTCTAATTTCTAAGTCATCTGCTAACAATAAAATAACTACAGAAAATAACTATGAGAAAGTACCCAAAGTACATTGAATTTTGATTAATAGAAACATTACTATATATTTTGCAAACTGTAAAAAATATATATAAATGTTACACTAAAGAAAATATCAGATAATATAAATCTTTATTGGAAAAAAAAGTTTGATATTTGATTAGGAGTTTTACATTTAATTTGTTTTCACTATTTATTATTATAAAAGCAACTAGAAAAATAACAAACTTAATAGGTATGGTAATGAAAGAAATAAAAATATTCATGGGATATGTGTACCAGCAGTTTGTGTGTTATGCTATTCCACATGGTAACGCAAGCTGAAAGTGCATCACTCCTGTTTTCCAACTCTTCTTCCTTATAAAAATATAATAATTTCATCTTAAATAAGGATGAAGAGTTAGAAAATCAGAGAGTATGTAGATGACATGATCTCTTCCTAAAAATGTAAACTTTAAACACAGATTTTATTTGTGTAGTAAACAATATTGATAAACTTAATTAAAAAATAAAAGTCATTACAATATTTCCCATATAAATTTGCTTTAATATTTTAGCTAATTTCTGAAAACTACTTTTAAAAGGAAACACACACACATATACATATACACAATTTTCTAATAGTGGTGTTTAAGAAAATAAAGATGGAATTAGTCATTGTATGTTATATTCTTAGCATTATAAAGATAAGTTTTAAATATACATGAAATTATCTATAATATGATCCTCATATTACTGTGCAAAAATAAATGTATGAAAATAAAAAAAGTAAATAAAAATACTTTCCCTATCCATATTAAAAGAACAAAATGTAAGATTCCTAATTCCAGGTGTTAAAGAAAAAAACAACCAAAAAACAGCAGTTTAGTATTACTGAAGGATACGGCCCATGTGGAGTGGTTGGACTATTATTGTATGCTTTTCATTTTTTAATTCTTCCTGAAAAATCCCAAATGACTAGATAAACAATGTGGTAAGTAATACAATTGGTTGTTAAGTATTATTGTAATCATTCTTTGCCAGCTTGTATAAGGTGTTCACATCACAACAGCAGAGCAGCATAGTTATTTTTCCAAATAAACACCTGCATGATAAGCATCCCAAAAACCACCTATATATTCACATTAAAAACATTTCATGTCAAGCCATTTTTCAATATCAAAAAAGTCATTATATAAAAGTGGAACATTAAAGATAAATGAATGTATGATACCTTGAAATATTATATCAAGTAGTACCTATAAAATCTCATGTTCAAAAGTAAAAGTTGCAACTCACCACACTCTTTAGATAAACATCTAAGCCAGCAACCCATACAATTTCTTGACCATCAATACTCAATCCTTCATTACCTTTTAAAACCGTTTGATACTGAGAAAAAATAGTAAGAGGCTCAGAAGTTGCACTTGTTATCTAGAAAAACAAAACAAAAACACATCACTTGTGCATTATTGAACTTTGCTTAGCTATTGGACTTCATTATTTTGAAGAGTACCATATGCTTAAAACTAAACCACAACAATGACTTGCATTACATGTTTTATGACAAAATCTAGTATGATCTTGCAAGCTTCCATCCAGACTGTCTAAGCTATGTTGTTGATAAAATCCAAACAACATCTAATACAAAATCTTCAGTGTATTTTGTACATAAATAAACAAGACATTTTCAAATCAACTTGAATTATAATTTTTTCATTAAACTAATTAATTGCCAATTCTGCATATTGTGTTTTTAATCATGGTAAAAATTGTATGGACTTCAACATAAATCTTTGGTTAAACACTAATTAAAAGTGTTCTTGCTAAATGCAATTGGTTGTTCCAATTAATACAAGTTGGGGGTTTCAAATTTATATTTTAGCTTTTCAGTATCTAAAATTCAATGTTCCTAATTCATTAATCAACTGTAGACATAAAAACATATATAAACAGAGAAACAAGACACAAGGAGGTGTTGTGATACACACAAATTGATGTTTATCTTTTATATATGTTCCCTTTTATATTAAGTTAAAACATACACAATATTAAACTTTGAAATATAAAATGTCTTGATACCAATGTTAATGATGTTATATAGTAATAAAAAAGTTACTTATTAAACTTTTAAAAATACACTGCTGAAAGACTGACATGCAGAGTTAGACCCCACTAATTATGAAAAGATTAAAGATAGTGTTGAAAATAATAGTGAAATTGGTTTTGAGTGCAAGTGCTTATGGGGATCTACTGCACAAGGAAAGTGTGTTATCCTTCTATTGGTGAAGTGCTTTTGTCACATTATGTTTACATTATGCACTAATGCAATTCTTTTTATAACATATCTTAGGTAAGAGATGACTCAAGGCTAATGGCATGTGCATAATTTTTAAAGGTAGAAGTGCAAGGAATAGCTACTGTAAGCAAATAAAGAACAGTTCATGTAGAAGATTCAAATAACTTTTTATGTAAACCCTTGAAAGTAAATGGACAAGGAATTTTGAAAGTAAGCTATTAATACAAGCACCAGTTAATCTGTACTATATATACTATACCAATATATCAGCAGAATGTTCACTGTAACTTACTCTTGATACGTGAGCTTCTTTCACAGCTAAATTTGAAATTCCAGGTGGAAGTTTGAAGTTCTTGTAATTGGTAGAGAACAGAGTACGGCCAGTTGAGGGACTTCTAACTCGGAATTCATCTGCATTCTGAATCAAAATTTGGTCAACTCCAACCTCCATACTTGGACCATTACCAATAAGAGAAGTTGCATCCATTTCATTTTTAGCCTGAATTATCACCTGAGTGAAAATGCAATGATAATTATTTCATATTCTAGTAAAATATATCCCACAAATCATGTATATTCGTAAAGGTAAATTTTCAAATTTGTATGAGAGAATATTTTTCTACTAACCTTAGAGGAAAAATAATACTTATCTAAAATTAAGATCAACAAAATATGAGTTTATATTGACATATGATGACCGAATAAACCTCGAGGAGAGAATAATGGAAAAGTACTTTGACACTGAAGTGAAGGATGTGTTGCAAAATATTAAAATAGTTTTAAATCATTATTTCAAAAGTTTCTAATATAATTCTCTTTTCAATACTTTACTGTCTTTGTATAATATATATTTTCACTCTTTTCTATCAAAATGTGTTAATGTTGATACTTTGGAATGTGAAGACTGTTTTTAAAGTGATAAACAATTTAAAACTGATGAGTCTACACAAAAAAACAAAAGAAAATTTACAATCAGTTAGGATCAATAACATTTATTTAGCAAAATAATTAAAGAAAATTCATTTTTAAACTATTTTTATTATAAGTATCACAAATATTCTACTGTTTCCTATTAAAATCATCTAGCTTAAAATCGAGTGGCTAAATAATTTGAACCTGCAGCCTTTTACTGTAAAATGTGCATTATGTTAATTAATGTACATATAAAAACCTTAATCATAATATTTTTAGTATGAATTTCAAAAGAACTGTGTCAAGACTTGTTTTTTGCAAAAATATGATACAAATATAGCTTAGAATTAAAATATTTTAAGATATTTAAGAAAAATAGTTACTTTTTTAGTGATATCAAAATGATGTAACAATAAGATTGACAAGATAAAGAAATGAAAAACATACACAAGTATTTAATATCATAACACACATTATAATAACTCAGAAAAAAAAAATCTCAAATTGCTAAACAATAAGACACATGCATCCCGATATAAATTTGAAGTAACAATACTTAGTGAAAAATATTAGAAAGTTATGAAAATAATCACAAAACACATTCATGGAAATGGTCACAATCCAAAATCTAACTGTTACATAACAAATGTGAAACATTACTAATTTAAAACAAATTGGATCTAAACCTAACATCACACAAGAACTGTTACAATTAACAGAATCTTGAACCAACAGTATTGAAAAAATAATTATCATCAAAACAATATTCATGTTGACAAAACTGAACATTTACACCAGAATAGAAGCAATTTAAGGTTAAAGTAACTTGTAAGGAACTTAAACATCACATAAGTTGAAAAAAGCAATATGCTGTGAAAGAAGAAAATCCAAAAGCCATAAGTGACAGGTGTCAAAAGTTGTTGAATATTCACAATTTATAAAACAGGAAAAGAATATAGCCATAACCACTAGGACAGGTTTAACATATAAACATGAACTCCAATCACATACAGCATTCACTAATTCATATTAAACTAGGTTAATTTGAAAACCTGAGAAAAAATTGTTACACATCATGCTTTTTGTTTTGCTACATAGAATCCAAATACTCAGCAAGTAGATTATCATAAAACAGAACAATTTTTTTATATTGCACATTATAATAAACTTAGAAAACACCCAAAACAATATACATTAACTTAATTTGATACTCATTTTATTCAGATTCATAATATATAACAAAAAAATGGCACAAACAGTGTAAAGATTATAAACAAACAGTAATTAGTGTAAGTGTTTTATACAAATTTTAACAGGCTTCTGAAACTTTAATAACCTTTAAAACAAAAAATCAAAACTTATAAATCATTTTAAAAAGAGTGACTTTATTTTCATTTAATTATAACAAATTGTTTAAAAATTTGAAACTATCAAACATACTGTTGGTATGAATGCACTGTGTAGTCAATATAAGAAAGCTATACAATGGATAGACGAAGTAAAGAAATTGTCAGTGACTACTATTCAGTTCTTCACATTATATAGATGTACAACAGCAGTATCAAGAAAATTGTTTAAACTTGCAGTCTTAAGTTTACTATTTTATGTGCAGGAGTTTTCTTGTTCTCCTACACTGAATTAAGTGCAACTGAGTTAACTGATATTTTTTTCACATAAGCAACAATCTTAATTAAACACACTCCTGATTTGATATAAAACAGATGTAATTTCATTACCTTCTGGTTATTTCCAGTAAGAGTTAAATCTTCATTACCAAATCCTGCAACCACTCCATAGGCTGGAATAACCTTTCCTAGGTCTGCATGGTTTAAGAATCTAAGCAGAAGACCATGACTGATAAATTCCAAGCTTTCCATTCCATAACCAATCCTAAGTACACTGAGTAACAAGAGGGTGACCTGAGAAAATGATAAAATTCAAATCTATGAAAAATCATCTATTGTTAAAGTAGAATGAAAATCTCAAGCATTTCAGATTTCAATTCTAAGATATTATTATATTTTTGTTTGAAAATAGAATGTAAGCTGTAGTTTTTTCAAAAGTTGTAAATATATGTACTTCAGCTTAATTATAACACAAAATCTTGTACAATTTACTGCATTAATAACAAAACTTTGATTTTGTTCATTACTTTTCTCTCAACCCCCACCAATATGATTTTATTACCTAATCTTCTGAAGGAAATACAAATCAAACATTATTTGGCAAGAAATCTTTTGTAACACATGCGAATTTATCAAAGCCATTATTAAACATTAAATACATCTTAATGACTGAAATGTATTTCTTCTAAATATTGTCACCACACCACCACAGAAATGCATAATTTATATCAAGACTTATATCCCAACAGATTTTTACTACTCCATTCAATATATAATAAAAAGTTACATGCTGTATTTCTCAATATAAATTTAACAGCTGCTATTTTGTATGATTAGTGTAGCTTCATTTGTGTGTGTGTGTGTGTGTGTGTGAGTGAAAATAGTGTTACTAATTAATTAAGAAAAATACATTTTAGTGGTAGAGAGATCTACCTAGAAGGTACTGTTTTAACTATTATGTGATAGGCTCAGTAAAATACACCCAAGTTAAGGATTTATACTAAAACTCTGAAGCAGCATGTGTACCTTCATAAAATTAGGTAGACTTTTTAGTGAAGATTTCAAGTCTTTTGTACAAAAAAAAGCAGACTTTTTAAATGAAGTACTTTTACTAAAGATTTGTTTGTGAAAATTGTCGGTTTCATTAAAAGTTTGAGTGCAAAGTAATTTTCACCTTGTCATTAAAAACTATTCTTTTGTTCCAAAAATCTCATTGGTTGTGTAATATCTAAAACCTTCTAAATACATGTGAAATGGTGGTTTTTAGTAAAATTTTATATTTTGTCTGTCATTTTCTCTACCATATCTATAGATATTCTATAAATTTATTTGACTTTGTTGCCACCATGAAAATTTAGGAAATAAATATAAATTATGTTTTTTTTTAAATTCCAGAATGACCACAACACAAACACAAGTGTTTAGTCAAAAATATTAAATCTTATAACATTATATATATTATTTATTTTTATTATAATCAACCTTCCAGTTGTGTCTGGCTAACATTACAGAACTTGCACTGACGTGGCACACGTGCATTCAAGTTACCATGTTCAAAAATATAAAACTGACCTTTAGTCTTTACAAATTGACCTGTCTTGGCTGTGCTTTAGCAGATTTAGTAGACTAGTATTTCATAACCTACAGTCATATTTCTGTTATAGTACATACATGTAATTTGAAGCAATGCTTCCTTCATCATACCACAAGACACACAAAAATCGATATTTAGATATATTCTTTTAATATTTACTTTTAAATTAAGAAATTAACTAATATATAATATTAAAGTTTGAATTATAATTTACAATTTGACTCCAAAATTAGCATGACAAATTCATATAATAACAGTTCAATAAAATTTTGAATGAAAGTCAGCACACTCGATGATGTGACCTTTGACTTATAACCTGTCTTGTTAGGGTTTGTGATTCTTCAAGACTGCCTCTGTATATCTATCCTAAAGAAAAAGTTATACTCTTTTTCTTCACAAAATTACTTAATGGATATGCTTCCAATATTGGCAATACCAAATATAGACCAATCACCTGTTAAATGGAATTTAGCTCATCTTTTACAACCCCTTAACTTAAGTCATATCTCTGTTATAATACATACGTGTATAGATTATTATCAGTTATATAGATTCCCATGTACATTAAATGTCTAGTCCAAATTATAACCTGGATGCACTCATTATGATGTACTAATTACAATTAACTTCATTTTCAAAGTATTTGTTTAATTTACTGACTGATCCAAGTTATTCTTTTGTTATGCTACATCCTAATTATCATTAGAAATACCCAATAGTTTAATATCATCATTAATATTTCTATCCCTAAACTTCTTCAAATTTACAACTTAAAACTTACTTTTCTTTTACTATACATACATACATTTAAAACGAAAAAAAAAAGTATTCCTTGTTATCAACAACTACAATATAAACTTTCAACATAAAATAGTATAATTATTTTATCTGCTAAACAATTTATAATATTAGATTTTCTATACTCTCAAAAAACAAATAATTTTATCAATATACCGATTAGTTATTGTGTGAAAAAGATAAATAGTTTAATGATTTGTACAATAGAAATATCTACTCCTCAATGTCTACTTGAATAATGTTCAACCTTTTTAGTATTTCCTTTCTTAAGTTCTGTGTTTCTTATGAAGATCTATGAACACATTTAAAATGCATAAAAAATTTACATGGAATTAAAAAACTTTTTTTAGTGTTATCTTAGTTTTAACAACTAGCAACTGTTTGATGCATTAGCCCATTAATATAGTTTAAAGAAATAAAAAAGATTGAATTTAAAAATATGGTGACAAACAGGACTTTTATATTTTAATTTTATGTATTGTTTGTAACTTACAACAACAAAAGGTCAAAGTATAAGCAAATGACTTAATCAAACATGGATAACAGTCATGTAATAATTTATATTATTAGAAACCAAATTACTCACTGCTAGGTTAGCTAGAGCAATGATGAAAAGAATCACAACTAAACAGTAAAAAAGCATGCCCTTTCTTCCTCTTAAACCAGTCTTGTGAAGATAAGGCTCATAAATAGGGACATATCCTGCCTGGAAATTGCTGTTGTGTTGTTTGTTGACATGATTTTTCAACAAAGCCTTCTCCCTCATAGACAGTGTGTTGTTGCCCTGGTAAAAGAAAAACATACTAAAACTTCAAAAACTGCAAAATAAAAAGCCATTTGTGTTTGCACAACAAATTATTTATATGCTACTTTAATACCTCAGATGAAAAAATACAAAATTTCAAGCAATTTCAGTCTTTATTTCATTCGGTCATAGTATTACAAACTGAATATTTTAACAAGTTGCTAAAAATATATGTTTTTCATTATAATTGGAAATTTCTGTAAATTGTATTATGCCGCACTTTTAATTTTTTAGAATGATATTGTTTTTTGTTACCATATAATATTCAAACAAAAAGGTACAAATTCAACTGTAATATATGCCATCATTTTGTGAAAAATTTAAGTTTAACATACGAGAAGAAAAACATTCTAACAATGTTAAAATATTACAAACAAAACTCATGAATTTGTAATTATATATTTGAATGTCATAAACAAATTCACCTTTATATGTATATACTGTTGGTTGAGTCATATAATTAAAATCACATTCTCACATTAAAACAAAAGCAGCAGGACAAGAAAATGGTAGATACAAAAATCAAAGCAATTTAAACTGTTCTGTTGACCAATTAACTATTAATGATTTACAAAATTTTGTAATGGAGGTGTCTCAACTGCAAACTGAAAAAAATGTTATACAAAGAATGCTATCCTTCAAGTTTTCAGCTGCAAAGCATAAAAAACAGGGTTTCTTATACATTGAAAAAAGATATTTTACTAACTCAGTAAAAATCAGCAGTTAAGAATGAAAAACATCTTATTTACGAGTCAAATACATTGGAATACACTTATTCCACAACCAGCAAAGTTTGAAGCAAGTTATACTTCAAAATCCAATTTATACTTGATAACACAAGTCTTCAAAAACAGAGAAACCTGCAGTAAAAGAAGTACACATATATAAGGCACAAATTAAATTAATAGAATACAATCAGAACATTATTATTGTTATGAAATGAGCTACACAGTAAAGAAATTTATACACAAAAATAATACAAACCAGAAAAAAATGTTACCATGTTAGTCATTATTCAGGATACATGAAATAACAATTAATGGCTGTTTATCATTCTGTTAAGCCAGTTTCAACTGAAATGATGTTAGGAAGTTATTTAAACCAAGGTGATTCCTTACAGTTACGAAGATTTTTTTGATAAGGAGTTTATGATAAGTTAAGTTACAACAATATTAAAAGACAGTTCTGTTGGATATTCTGAATTCTCACATACACGCTAGTTTTCAAATAGCATTTAGTTTTATTAATATATATGTGATTTTACAATCATTATACATACATACATCATATATTTTCTATTTTCTTAATTTACTTCTGATTTGAAACCTTTAATTTGCAAAGATGAACAGATACTTCTAATTCATTTCATGCTTAATCCAAAATATTTGACTCAGAGAAGTGTTTTTATAAAAACAGTTTGGCAAGACTGTTTACATTCACATTTTAAGCTTTGTAATCACAATTCTGAGATAGTGCCTCACACAAGAGGAATTAATAAGTATTATATATGAAAAGATACTAAAATCTCAGAAGTGAATTCACTTGTTTTCCACAAGCAGGCTGTAGTCTGTATATACTTTTGGTTCATGTGAGGATAGCCAGCGAATCCTGGAAGTCTTTGTCATTATTCAAATATTAGGAAATGTTTCATGCAGTGTGACATTTTTCAAATGATTTAATTTAAAACTGATAACTACTCTGGTTCATAAACTATAAAAACTAACCCTTTTTGTACTCATGCAGCTATACAATTAAAAACAACAACATGAAAACAACCAAGTTAATAGCACATGCCACATCGGTAAGCTTTAGATTTCAAATACAAGCAGTTCTAAAATAATTTATTCTGTCAAAACCAAGTTTAGGTCTGAGTTTGAAACATTTTACTTATAACTAAATTTGTGTCAAAATTACTCACTCTTTACTAGAAATAAACTTGCAAAAAGGCCTTACAAAATCATTAATTCCTGAATATAACATTTATTTTATTTAACAGAAATTAATAACTGAGCTCTTTATATCTAGATCAGGTGCACTGAAGATGTTCTTCATTTCAGAACAGACCTGATAAACTATCCTGGTATCATGATAGCAAAAGTTGAATATTGCTATGAAATGATGATAATAGTAAAGTTTTTTTAAACATCAAGAATGTAACATCTTATAACATCTGTCTCAGGAACTCTTGCACAGTAAAATAAAATCTCCTGTTTCCACAGCATTATAACTGTACTTATCCCACATAAAAGTTGTGCCTTTTTATTTTTGGTTATACCAATTAAAAAATTGCAATATCTTCCTTAACCCTCACTCTGCAATTAAACTAACCAACACACAGCCTACAGGTCGATATTTAATTTACGAGTTACAGTTTATGTTTTAGTGAAACACTCCTGAAGAAGCTGTTAAACGAAACGTTGAGTGTCTAATTTCAAGAGAAACAGTAATCTTTTGTTTAAAGATCGTTTTGTTTTTTTTCCCAACAGACACTGAAACAAGTCAATAGCAGTAACTTAGTAAATAATGTAAATTCAGCTTATGCTACAAATACAATGATCTAAAGTAAAGGATAAATATTATTACTAAATACTACTACTACTATTAATACACATCCACGGTAAAAAGTTCAACTTTTTCAAAAATGTTTTAAATTACTGAATCAGATATTCCAAAAATATCCAAATTAATAAACGAATGACAACACAACTAAGTAATAAAATTAATAAGTAATATATGAAAAAATACCTCTCCAGCTGCCATGTTTTGCACTCCTACATCAGAAGGTTTAAATGCCACTTTCACGTTAGTCTATCGTTTATACCACAGATCGTCTTACGTTTTTGTTGACACTCCAGTTACTTCAAAAGGTATACACGTATCTTATTAACCTCATAAATAAGTGTATAAATGATCGTAGGTAAAGACAACAATCCACGGAGCTAAAGAATACGCTTAATATTCAGTCACCTACTTCAGTAGGTATATCATTTATTAAATAACAGCTTTGTATCACTTTCACTGAAAAAAATAAATAATAACATCGGGTTGATAAACCATTTCTACACATGTTTATAATATTCCCCTCCTGATTTTTATCACATAATAATATCGTTAAGATTTGTTTTTCACACAAAGCTACTCGAGGGCTATCTGTGCTAGTCGTCCCTAATTTAGCAGTGTAAGACTAGAAGGAAGGCAGTTAGTCATCACCACCCACCACCAACTCTGGGGCTACTCTTTTACCAACGAATAGTGGGATTGACCGTTACATTACAACGTCCCTACGGCTGAAAAGGCGAGTATGTTTGGTGTGAAGGGGATGCAAACACACGACCCTCAGATTACGAGTCGCAAGCCTTATCACGCTTGGCTATGCCGGGCCATTTCGTTAAGAAACTAAGTATATGGATTGTGTTGTCGAATACTTTTTAATATATGAAAATGTTCCACAAGACCTAAAAAAAAATTAATTGAACCCAACTATATAGGTGCTTTTATTGCACTAAATATTTGGACATAGTTCTTTATTTATTTTTCGTTACGCAAAAGTTACACAATAGGCAACCAGTGTTAAGCTCATGCAAGGAATGAATCCCGAATTTTATCCATATGAACCTACAACTTGTTGCTGATTGAGTGTGGCGGATGAAGGGGCAATATTCGTTGATTTAAACATTATTTTCTTTCTAACGTGAAATATATGGTTAACATGTTAAAAAGACTTTGAAATTAAATACGAATATAACTTTGCTGATACTCTTCCACCAACATTTTGATTTAGTGTTAACTGTTTTAAACCATGCTGTCGAACACGATCAGTCTTGAAATTCTCGACCCTACTTGTATAATAATCACACATATTTGGAATGCATAGACAATGACATGTTACCACATTTCTTTTATTTGCTTGATAAGTTTTGAGCAGTTCATAATGGATTTTGGCATAGTATCTGTGGCATTCTCAGATTAAACTGATCTTCGTGCAGATATCAAGTTGATCTACTTTATAATGGAAGATTCATGCAAGATTATCCCAGAGTAAATCTAATACTTATTAAACGACTGCATGAAATTGAAACTAAAAAAACAAACAAGCTGGACAAGTAATGTAAGTGACATCAATGAGCGTAACAAACAACACAGTGAATACATGCATAAAACACTGAACAAATAGATTCCTACTGGACGTAAGAATGTATCTCTGATCAATTGTGGGCCCGGCATGGCCAAGCGTGTTAAGGCGTTCGATTCATATTCTTAGGGTCGCGGGTTCGAATCCTCGTCACACTAAACATGCTCGCCTTTTCAGCCGTGGCGGAGTTCTAATGTGACGGTCAATCCCACTATTCGTTGGTAAAAGAGTATCCCAAGAGTTGGAGGTGGGTGATGATGACTAGCTGCCATCTCTCTAGTCTTACACTAATAAATTAGGGATGGCTAGCGCAGATAGCCCTCGAGTAGCTTTGCTTGAAATTCAAAAAACAAAAACAAAACAAACTGTTCAATTGTTTAAATAGATAATCAAGCAAGACTTATCTACTTTAACGTTACCTAATACCAGGTAACCTAGTTTTGCTCAAAGTGATGTGTTATCGCATGACTAGTTGTTCTCAAACAACAAAAGCTGTGACCTCTAAAATAATTCACTCACTCAGTGAAAGAAATTGCTGTCACTCTCGGTTCCTACACCCTTGTGTGAAACAAGATGGAAAATTATGATTTTTTTTTCAATTTTTTACGTTTTATTTCTGAGCATCTAAAAATCACTTACAAATGAATACTTGGCATGACCGCCTTTATTTTTCAGAAGATCATTAATACGTTTTGGCATCGAGTCCACGAGTTGATTGCAATTGTTACTAATTTTTGGATCGCGGTACCACACCTCAATTATGGCCTTAATTAGTTTATCTTTCGTAGTACAGTCTTTTCCCTGAGGTCTTTCTATACAAATAGCCCAAAGATTTTCAATAGGATTTAAGTCCGGAGAGTTTCCAGGCCAGTTCAACAACTTTATTCACGCTGTAGTCATAAAATTCTTAAGAAGTTTCGATGTGTGGCACGAAGCCAGATCTTGCTGAAAAATACCAGATACATCTGGAAATCTTTTTCAATTCTGGAACGACTCTTCTCTGCAAAACTTCTATGTACTGTGGTCTTCGCTTCATACCTTCTATGATATGTAAGCCTCCGATGCCATAGCAGCAAAAAAAGCCCCAAAACATCTTCAAGCGATGTTTTAGGAACTGATTGATGTGAGATTCTCGAAGTTTCTCACCTGGGGATCTGCGAACATGCAGAATTCTTTGACCCTGTACAAAGAAATGAGTCTCGTCACTGAATAACACCTTATTCCATTGTTCTTGGTCCAGTTCTTGTATTTCAGACCCCATTGATACCGTTTTTTCTTCATTGAGTTGGTAAGAAGTTGTTTTCTGACTGGTCTCCTTGCCTTTCTAACGCAATTTAGAATGACGTAACATTCATCAAAATTTCGTCATATATTCCAAAAATAGATCGACCGAACTGCGAAACACAATTAATGACGCCATTTGTGTGAAAAAAATGACTATTAAAGGAAATCAGCGGGTCCAGCGAGCCTGCACTGGCCGCCATGCTGAAAATATTGCAAAATGATCATTTGTTTCAATTAATTTGCACAAGAGTGTACACAGTATGTGAATTTGCGAAACTGTCTCGATGGATAAAGTTTTATTCCAGCTATTATAGTGTAATAAAAACACAAAGGCAACTGAAACAAAACAACTTTAATGATTTTCTGGAGCATTTGTTTATACCAAAACTGCTTAGAAACAGTCAATTTAAAGAAAAAAATACATTCCTTATATAAATAAACTTTTGTGAAAAATGTATGATATGCCTTCATATTACATGTGAACATAAAGATGTTGAATGCTATGGCTTCCTCTTTTCATTAATGATCCTTATTAAATAGTGTATGTAGCTTGGCATTCTAGGAGACACATAAGAATTTATTTAAGGTTCATAATATAACTTCAAATAAAATTAGAATTAGTATTTGTAGTATAAAGCTTACAGAATGGCTTGTGTTTTGTCTTATGAAAGTGTATAAAATCTTCAATACCCCAACATCAAGTTATAGAATATCCCTTATGAAAGCAAAATCAGTGAACAATTAGTGATGTCGAGAAACCCACTTGTTGAGAATTTTATATGCAAAACGGCTCGTTTGGGTTCAGAAAATATTTTAAATAGAAGAGCGAACAACATTTCGACCTTCTTCGGTCATCGTCAGGTTCAGTGAACGTTTAGAAGTAGCAACTATAGCATTCTAGTTGACCTGAGTTGACATAAAGTCATATTCTTTGTCTAACGATATGTGTTACCACGTAATATGGTCTAGCAAATGTGTTGACTCTAAACATAAATGATCTTACCAAATGATTTTGCTATTGTGGTTTGTTAAGTTACAACTTACTTGCAATATGATACATGAATATATCATGCATCTTTATCTTCTTGTAATATTATAATATTTATTTTGTATATGTAGAAATTTCACATAGCATGTACCCAGTAGCACAACGGTATGTCTTTGGACTACCACCACTAGAAACCAGGTTTCGATAAACGTGGTGGGAGAGCTGAAATAGCCCATTGTGTAGCTTTGTGTTTAATTCCAAACACCATCATATAACATATGGTCGGCAAAATCATTAAGTTAATTTCATTATCGATACTTTCATTATTCCCAGGGAGTTAATATTTTTTTCTTATTGTAGTGTTATTGTTGCAATATTGCACATTATCTAAGGATGTCAAAACCAATCCATTCAGTGATCATTCGAGTTATATGTGGAAGTTTCAGTTTTAACTATATTTAAATGATAATGAGAAGTAGCATTATAAATTTCAGTCAGTCTTTACAAATGTGATATTTCTTGTGATCTACGAAATGATAGATCTATTAGTCTAGAACACCGATTTAGCTAGAAGTTTTGTCAGATTTAATATACTGTTCACTGTAAGCAGTATTATAAGTTAATGTATTTTGTGTTTTGTGTGTTGAGGCTACACATATTTTTAAAAAGTCTAAGTGGTAGACGTATAAATAACGATGAACAGTCGAGCAAAAACAAAGAAGTAAAGTCACGTGAAAGAGATGACCGGTTATAGAAAGTTAAACGTAGAGTCAACCATCGTGGAAGTGAAAGACCTAATAGTTAATATATTAGGGTGA
Source organism: Carcinoscorpius rotundicauda (assembly GCA_011833715.1). Taxonomy (NCBI): domain Eukaryota; kingdom Metazoa; phylum Arthropoda; class Merostomata; order Xiphosura; family Limulidae; genus Carcinoscorpius; species Carcinoscorpius rotundicauda. Next base: position 61,637,918 of record CM022398.1, read on the forward strand.
GATTAATAATTTTCAAAGAGATAAAGATGTTGTCTTCTCGAAAGGTATTATAAAGTAATTGAACCCACCTAAGTGAATTTTGAAAAAAAAAAGGCAGACGACCATTGGAAGTACAAAAGCAGAAGGATACAAACAGTGTAATTCAGCGACTACATAAGTGAACAATACACTAATGCTATTGTAATAGAAAAAGAAAAAAATAGGATTATCAACTGAATTGGTCTCAGTGGATTTTTTACAAGAAGATGAGAACTGTATAGTGTTTAGGATACAACTATGATCTCCACAGTATAAAGAATTTTGTATATATATTTAACTTGTTTTGAACATATATATATATTTGTAAAAACAAGTGTTGTGCGTGCTCTTCATTTGTGGTCAAAGTTATCACCAAGAGCCCATAGACACCTACTGCAGAAGAATATTTAGTCCCACACACCTACAGTCATGTGAAAAGTTAGGACACCCTATGAAAACCTATGTATCTGTGTAGCATTTTTGGATATATAGATAGTTAATCTCAATTTCAACAATACTGAGAGATTATAGTAACATAACCAAACAATTAAAACTGAAGAAAAGACTTTTCAAGATCTTCGGTAAATGTAATTCCACAAAAAATGCGTATTCTAACCGAGGAAAAAGTTAGGACACCTTACCCTCTAATAGCCAGTGTTACCCCTTTGACTGAAATAACTGCAGTGAGACGCTTCTTATAGCCATCTACCACTCTCTGACATCGGTCTGAGGAAAGTTTGCCCCACCTCTCAGTGCAGAATTCTTTCAGCTGTGAGATGTTTGAGGGGTTTCTCGCATGTACAGCCCGTTTTAAGTCACCCTACAGCACCTCAATGGGATTAAAATTTGGGCTTTAACTCAGCCATAACAGGACTCTCCATTTCTTAGTTTTCAGCAAGTCCTTGGTGGATTTACTGGCATGTTTTGGGTCATTGTCATGTTGCAGGGTCCAGTTCCGCTTCAGCTTTAATTTTCGTACAGGTGGTTTCACATGATCCTCAAGTACTCTCTGATACACAATAGAATTCATGGTGGATTCTATGATTGTGAGCTGTCCAAGTCCTGTTGCAGCAAAGCAACCCCAAACCATGACACTTCCATCTCCATGATTCACAGTTGGTATGAGGTTCTTTTCCTAGAATGCTGTATTTGGTTTACGCCAAACATGTCCTCTGTTCCGGTGTCCAAATAATTCAATTTTGGACTCATCTGTCCCAAAACCATTATTCCAGAAGTCTTGGTATTTGTTTATATTCTCTCTGGCAAACTTCAGTCTGGCCTTGATGTTTCTCTTAGAGAGCAAAGGTTTCCTCCTTGCATCCCCTCTCATGCAAGTTAAACTTGTGCAGTCTTTTCTGATTGTAGAGGCATGCACTTTCGCATCAATAGTAGCCAGAGCCTGCTGTAGGTCCCGTGATGACATGTTAGGGTGTTTGGAGACCTCTTTTAGTATCTTGCTTGGACGAACTCCCCTTGTTGACTATTTTTCGGACAGTAGAATAGCTGATTTCAAAATATTTTGGGATCGTTTTAAATCCCTTACCAAACTCATAAGCTGCTACAATTTTTTTTCTAAAGGTCTCGGATAACTCTTTTGCTCTCATCATGGTGCTCACTCTCACTTCAACAGTCAGAAGCACACCAAACTAAAATCTGAGGTTTAAATAGGGCAAGTCTCATTTAAAATGCTGAGTAATTATTTTATAATCATGTGCACCTGCTGTGATACACCTGTGTGTGAGTTGAGCCCACTTAAAATAGTGGGAATAAATGTGGGGGTGTCCTGACTTTTCCTCAGTTAGAATATGCATTTTTGTAGAATTACATTTACAGAAGATCTTGAAAATACTTTTCTTCAGTTTTAATTGTTTAGTTATATTCCTATAATCTCTCAATATTGTTAAAATTGAAATTAAATATCTATATATCCAAAAATGTTCAAAAAATATGCAGGCTTTCATAGGGTGTCCTAACTTTTTCACATGACTGTATATATAACTTATATTACTGTATATATTTGTATTTTTTAAAAAGCAAGTCTCTGACAAATGTCAAATATAGAAGATCCAGTAACAATAATTGTCTTATGCATAAATCAAGTACATTTGCAAAACTCAGTTGTTCAGAGATTTAAAATTACTTCATATTTGGAATCTTGATTAAATAAATCTCCAGTTGTTAATTTTTAGTTGGCTACATCAAAAAATAGACAGAAAGAGGAGATTTGGGGTGTTATGACTATAGGAAATTTATTGGAGAATTTGCTATTTCTGATGGAGTATGCATTACTATTTAGTTGAACTTTTGTGCTTTTTTTTGAAAAGGCATTTTAGTTAAAGGAAATGACATTTTTTACAACCATAATATTAGATTTTGACAAAAGAAAGAGTCCATTTCTGTGTGGATACGTTGTCTAAGAGAGTTTTAGAAGAGAAGTCTTCTCTTAGATGTAAAACTTTCACGGATACTGTGAAGGTTTTTGACTTCTGTTTCACTATAACTGATGTATGGTGCACCCATAATATCTATCCATGCTTTTCCCCTGAAGATCAATCTCATTGTGAGGGAAGTATGGAGCACTGAGAATAATCATGATGGAGTAGCATGTTGTGAGCTGAGACCAAATGGAGTAGCTTACACATGATTCGGATACTTACATCTGCCAGAGTAACCTAGCATAGCTATAGTTGAACCCTTCCCAAACTAGCCAAAATTGATAATGCTGCTGTTGTACAACAGATGATATCTCACAAGTAGGTGAGACAATTGCCACTAAATAGCAAAGTGAATGGATCTTGGGGAATTTGAGAGTCTCTATGAGCTATGAGGTATAATGCTAATGTTATCAGCGATCACAGAAGAGCACAAGTTCATCCAAAACAAAGGGACATGACTATTAGTTTTACCAACAGTGAATACTACACCTGTAAATAAAAAGAGGAGAGTAAAATCTATTTGACCAACAACTTGGATGGAATGCAATGAAAATGTTTAGTTTAGTCCAGCGTTCTCAAGACCAGATGAATATTATCATATGCCTGTTAGAGTACAAGGAAGAAAGATAATGTTTTCTATTGATACAGGAGTGGCCAATACATTGTTATTTCTTATAGTATATCAAAAACTCAGAGCAACTCGCCACTCAAGCCAGTCGCATTGAACTTTATGCTGGTAAATGAAGATAAATTGGTCGTGGATGGAGAGGTGATGCTCCATCTATGTGTAGAAAATTTTACTTGCAGAATGGAGATAGCTGTCAGTGACGTTAGTTCCGGCATTAATACCATTAAAATGAATTTTTGCTTAGTTTAATGAGCAATTGTGTTTGTGTAATCAATGTATTGATGTTCCTTGGCAGAACTATCTGATGTTGCTCAGATTAACCCTAGCAACAGTAAACTGCATACGTGTGTGTGGAAGAGAAAGTTACAGTTCCTCCTTGTACATAAATGATGTTCTCTGGTTTGCTATAAAAGAACTGTAGTGTGTCAATGAGTTCCAACATGATTATTCAGCTATGCTTTTTCATTTTCATAAAACAAGTATCGTTAGTTTGGATAATTATCTGTCCAAGGAGGGATATAGTTTTTTGTTGTTCTGAATTATAAATGATTGGTTTTTCAGATGCATAGTAGCAATGAATACAATAAGTGAAGTTGAAATAACTGATGCTAGTGATAGTATAGTGCTTACATTTATTATGTTGCATCCAAAAGTAGATACACTGACACCAAAAACATTTGAGATCACGATCTGAAGACATCAGCAACTCAATGTATTACTGATTAACGATACTAATGCCTTTATGGCATTAGTTTGTCAATTAAACAAAACAGTAGTCGCATACCATTTACATAGATATAGATGATACATGGCAAATTGAGCAACTGCCATTCTGGTTTTCTGGAGCTCTAGGGATGAAATCAGCATTAAATTAGAGTGGACGTTGTAGACAGTGGTGTAGCTAGGGGAGGGGCAAAGGGGTACATTTGTCCCCGGGTGCAGCATCGAGAGGGCAAATTAATGTTACATAACTATAAATTATGGCTTACATTTTGTCACGAGGGGGTGCAAAAACTAACTTTGTCCCGGGCGCTGAAATCCCTGGCTACGCCACTGGTTGTAGAACAGAATCATACAGTCTTCAGAGTATTTGGTCATCTCCAGCAAGTTTGTCAGTAAGAAGGAAGATACGCCCAGATTCTACATTAATTTTAAATAAGTGAAGGAAGCAACTCCATTGACTCCTTTCCATTATCATAAACTATGACTATCTGTACAGATCGGAAATGGCCTGCTCATTTATTAACATAAATTTGGCATCGAGATTCGGGCAAGTTAAGCTGGTTAACAAAAATTGACTCAAGAATGTGAAACACGTCAGTTACTTTCAAGAAGCTAATGGAGCTGACACTGAAGTATCTGAACTATGTTGATGGTATCTTAGTGTTTGGTCACATTTACTGTTCTTCAGCTGATAACCTGAAGTTAGGATTTCAATGATACAAAATATAGCATGTTCGAAACATTTATGTACATAGATGTGGAATTTCTCAGCCTTAATGTGGTTGAAAAAGAAATCTCCATAGATCTTGCCGAATTATCAGTAATGTGAAATTAATCTCAACCTGTGAAGAAATGAGAAGTCTGCAGTTTTTTTATTTATATAACATTACTGATGATTTATAATTACTTTTCCAATATTACCTCCCCATTGTTGGCTCTTATTAAGGTAGTAGTACATTTAAGATTATGTGAGGAATGTTTGTAAGCTTTCCAATCTCTAAAGAGTAATTTAGGAGACGTTCCAGTACTAATGTAACTAGGATTTTGAGTTCCTGCTAAATAGTGACACCAATGATATTATAATCAGAGAAGTGTTACTGGAGTTGCAGGATGGAGTAAGGAATTTAATCGTGTGTATTAGTCATACATTCATGGCTTTTTTATTTTGATACTGTGTTTTACAAAAACTACTTTTGGCACAATTGTTATGGTAAAACTTTACTATTTAAGTAAGCAACGCATCATTGAGGTGGTTGATGAACATTAAAAACAATGAAGAGGTTATAGTGCACTAGATAATACCACTTAATCATAAATTTTGACATGGGTTCATAACAAGGAAACATGGATTATTAATATTATCTCATCAGCTAGAGAGATTTGCTTTCATTGAATCTTATGATTCTCTAGAAGCCTTAAAGTATGCGATTTCTCTATAAAAAGGATACTGCAGTTAATCCTTCAGGAGTTCTATGAGGAGCAACTGAAGGATCTGAATCTAACATTGGCACTCCTTGGGATGCATCAAGGTAAAGCTCAACTAAATCAGATTAAGGAATGTAGCACTTATGCACACTAGTTATGTAATTTCTATGAGCACTTATGGGTATAGGTAGGTGTGTTGTATCATTGTTATAAACCATTAAGAATGGTTCTCACCCATAACCTTGAGGCAGATTTTACATTATGCAAAAATTGGAGCCCCTCTCTCCCTAGTGGCACAATGGACTTAAAATGCTAGAAACTGGGTTTCGATATGTGTGGTGGGCAGATCACAGATAAAGCATTGTGTAATTTTATGCTTAATTACAAAGAAATTAAATTGCATAGCAGTAAGGTAATATAAACACTTTATGTAATATTAGATGATGGCGCTCATGTGGCTACATTTGAGTCAATATGTTAAGCAAATGTATGAACATTGTATAGTGTATGCCATCAAAAGAAAACTAACCTAAACAGGGTAAATCTGCAAGTAATAGTTATTTCTTCTTTATTGAAATTAACACTTTTTATCGCTGGTTTACTTCTAGAGATGAAACTAGGTCATCTGTATGTATTCATGATAATCAACTACTTTACATTCATTCGATATATCTCTGAAAATGTCATGGTTAATGCACTGGCATAGCATCAAAAGAGATTCATATAAATTGAAGGAGCTAGCTTCAACAACCAGTTGTTCTTTGAGTTGCATAACATGTTGGGTGTGATGAAGAGACACACTTCACGTTATAATGCTTCAGACGAATGGGTGATACATTGCGTCAAATACATGTTTGCTCGGTTTGTTAACCTGAATCAAACAGATGGGGGTGATTACTTTCTGCCGTAATGGTGGCATACTTTGCAACTGAAGAATTTGTTCACATAATACGTTCGTGTTTTGTTCCTTGTGGATGTATTGTTTGGTCCTCTAACCAGATCAATGTTACGTGGTGTCCACAAAAATATGTGGAGTGTATAAGGTCTGTTTTAGTTGCTACACATTAGTTTGTATACAAACAACTAGGAATGACAACCATAATGTAAAAGAGGTGCTAAGATGAGATGGTTAAGGAATAAATGTATCAACATGTAGACTTGAGTATGGCTTTGATATGGGCCAGTAGCACAAAAGCTTTTTGGACCTGCTTGGATTTATATCGTAGTGTTCTCTGACGTGTTGGTTCATTCATGTATAAGTTACCACCGTTAGCACGGTGCACAAAAGCATGTATTATACACTAACCAGTTGTGTCTGAAAATGACCTTCCAACCTGTAGTATATTATCAAAAGAAGAGGTAATCTACTTAATTAAGTGTGAAAAAGTTTTATTATCCAACTCTGATTCTGAAAATGAATAAAAAAGACCCAATGCTGTTATGGATGAATCAGATTGGAGAGGCACAGCTTCATCAGGATATGGAACTTGTGACAATGAATTTTCAATTAATATGGCTAAAATTAAACCTGATCATGAGATCTAAGATCACTAACTGAAAGAAAAGGTTGATCTTTGTTTTCTAAGCCATTAAGTGATGTTCACTATATTAAGAACTAAGGTGAAAATGCTTAATGTACTGTTATTTTGTACAAGAGGCTACCATAGCTAGGAGTTCAATACTCAGTTGAAAGGATGTCATGACCTTTGTTTTCTGAGCTCTTATTGATATTGTATGGTATACTGTATTGCATACTTACCTCTTTATAATGTATTGATTGTAAGATAAATGTGACAGACCTATCAAACAGAGTTTCATTATAAATTATATCTATAGGATGTTGGACGACAGTTGCTCGATTAATACAGTTCAGGATGAGCTGTCCCAGAAGAACATCAAATAAACGTAGCTATATCTTTTCCAGCACTCCTTAAAAGTGTATAACTTCTTCACATGCAACAAGGAAGCTATGTTTCATAAGATTTTATACTAATATATCCTTTTGTAACATAATTTGTATTAATCCAAACTTATGTGCATTTTACCCAAAATACGTTTAGCTACATTAAATTAAATGGGAAATTGTTTATTTCGTAATGACTAAAAAGACAAAATGAATGTAATTTGATAGCTTCTACATAATAGTTTTTATAAGACCACTGCTTAGTAGCTGCAAAAAATAATCCCAAATTTGTTGTAAGATATAAGCATATGTAAAATGTGGATAAATTTCTTTCACTCTGACTACCTATAATGTCGTGGATTATTGTAACTTGTTATTACATGCAATTTTTCATGAAAAATATTGCTGTAAAACACAATATGCTGTGTGAAGTTAAATAGCAACCTTTTCCTTTGATGAATCGTGTAAAACCTTGAAGACACATTCTTAAATTGTATTAAAATGAACAGCAATTACTATGAAAATTATTAATTAAATAAGAAATTAATAAAACATTTTTTCCGCCTTACTTTGGTTCTAATCTTACTTGTTGATAGATGAGCTTGTTGTTTTTTGAATTAAGCACAAAACTACACAATGAGCTAGATATGCTCTGCCCACCATGGATATTGAAAAGCGGTTTTTAGCGCTGTTAATCCACAGACATATCGCTAAGCCACTGGGAGGCGCTAGATGAGGCACATGAAAGATAGTTTTACGTCCGCGTTACGCAGGTTCCTCAATGCCTCAGGGCCTTTTATAAGAGAAATCTTAAGATAATGCTGCAAAATTCTGATATTTCCAGCTTGTACTGGTTTTACTGTATACTGCTGCTTACTTTGTTTTTGAATTGTGTTTGATCTCTTTATTTAACTCAATAATACACTTTCTGTTGAACCTCATTCTATTTGTGGTTATTGCTGAAAATGAATGGAAAATCAATAGATCTTGGAGTACTATGGAGTAAAGCAGTAAGAAAACTGTGATGCTATAAGTGATCACAGGATTTATTTTAGAGGACCTCCCAAACTGCTAGTCGGGTTCTGCCCTTAGGCATCAATCTTTGTTTTCAGAAGGCATAAATGACTGATGGTTTTTGTGGTGATTTGAGGTCTTATGAGTTTGAAAATGAACGGGTTGGATCCTATGTTATTTTTCAAATGGGGTAGCTTAACCTTTATTCTAAAAGGTTATCTTCATCTTAAACCACTTGGTAGGTGAAATAGCAAGAACTAAATTGTGAAGTGGTAACCCCTGGAGCAGTCGTACATCTCTTCAGAGTGGAAGGCATGTTGTCCATTGTTATGTATATGTGTAAATATTTTGTTAACGACAACATGTCGTGTTGTGTTTGAATTTTCATTTCTGTTATTCATTTTTCCATATTGATATTATTGTTTCGAAGTTTAAACTAATATTTTGTTATTCATTTAGGGTAACATTTAGAATTTTCTTGAATTGAGTAAACCAATCATATGTTTGTAAATGAGTGCTGGTGACTTCGTGTCTAGACGTGTAGTCTCGTACAAGAACGGACATGTGCGGATTGCTCTGGAGTTGTATGGAAATTGCAAGATTGTTCGAGAAGTAGGCCTACCGGTATAAAAAGACGGTGACAAGAGATAGATTCATTCATCAGTTTTTATTCGAAGAAAAGAGAGATACAGTCATTAGTTTTATTCGAAGAAAAAGAGTGAGATTCAGACATCAGTTTTATTTCAAAAGAAGAGAGTTAGTTATTTGAGAAAGATTAAGTGTTTGCTGTGAATATTCAACTTGGATTTGTGATTGAAGTTAGATCTACGGAAGCTGTGATTTTATTTCGTCAATCTCTACGATACATCTGAATTACTGCTTGTGCTGAGAGTCGGCAAATTTATTGAACTGTGAACTGTTTCGGAATTTCTTCGTGGGACCAAATTCACACCCTAGACTGGAATTTGAGACTTTCATTTTAGATCGTTATATTAGATACAGGCCAGTACCGTTTTGTATTGTGATTAATTTTGAAGTTTGAAACTAGTATTATTGTGTTTTGTAATTAATTTCGAATGTTATAACTTAATATCTGTCACTATTATTATATAATTCATGTTATATCTGTTATATTTGTTAATAGTTTAGTGTAATAAATTATACAAGCTGTTATCTGCGTTTAGTCTACGAAGAACATAAAACAAAAAAAATACGTAACACCATGTACTTATGGGTCATGCTAAAACGTGATGTTATGCAGAGACCATGGATGCACTTTATTCTGCAACTCATCATTCTATTGCCAATAAATAGGAATCTAAATTTCATACAAATGTAGAGATTTCTGAGCTTATCTAGTACACAGCATCCCTATGTCTTGGGTATCTCAGTCTAGTGTTGACTGAGACTCTGTGCTGCTACCAACTGTGAATGAAAAAAGTAGGTTTATTCTTGGATATTCATGGATACAGCTAAGCAAGGCTTCAACATCCTCCTTGAATATTTCAGATGGATTACAACGTAATAAGCAAATTCTTGGACAAGCAATGCATTGCCTCATGCTAAATCTAAATGGTTTAGCATTTGACGCCTGATAATGAATGTAGTTCAGTGCCTGATTCAATGATGCACATGGAAGAAAGATTAAGATAATGGCAGTATTTGTCTGTCTGCCAGGCAGTAATCAGATTAGGAAATTTAAGATTGGGAGCAGCAAAATAGCTCTGATAATTGGCCAAAATTATGGCTACCATATTCTGATATTGCCTAAATTACTACTAAAGTATATGCCAAATAATGTGGTCAGACTGCAACTTATCAATTTAATTCTAAGATGAACTGTTAATTATCAATTTGGAATATTAGATTTTGTATTTATATTTGGAAACTATAGCATATAATATAAATTCCTTGTATATATAGACTTAAATATAATAAGCAACGTGTGAATAATATTTTGTTTCTTTAAAGTTTAGTGTAAGTGATTTTTTAATTTTAGAAACTTCAATTATATCTATCATGCTAATTTGAAGTCGTCGTAACTAGTTATAACATGTATCTAAAATAAACCATGTTGAAATGAAGGGTCTCTGCTAAAGGATTTTCTTGGTCAGAAGCTTAAAGGTTATACTTGCACAGTAGCTAGTTTGTTACAGTTATTTCGGTAGAAACCCATGCTTACAGTTGTAGGTTATTTCCTTTCCCAGTTTATCTGAGCTTTGTTATTGTTACAATAAGCCAATGGTAAAAGGCTCACATGCATGAGACAGAAAATGTGTTAAATATTGTCATGGTAACATCAACATTAGGCACCAGAACAAAGTGGGACGTTAACCAAGACTGGTGGACTGGGACATTAACAAGTGCAAGGAATAAATTTACAACAGGCAATATACATATGAGTATATTCAAGCCTGTATAAAGGATATTTGACCAGTGCAATAGTTCTAAAACTCCATTCTTCAAATGAAAGTTTTAAGAAAAGTTGCTTGTTAACTCAACTAACATACAGACTCTTGCATGAGGATGTAAAGGCTAGTTCTATTGCCTTCAAAGATAAACTAGCTGTCAAGAACCTTATTTTAAAAAATTTGGAGAAATATAGTAATATTGACAAAGAAATCAATAATGTTGAATATGCTGGTGAAGCCAATTTTGTATGCTGCTCAGCTAACCAAATAATCAGGAATGAAGAAATCATTAGCAAAGTTAGACATGACAGAAGAGAAGCTAGGTTTCATGAAACACTTCATGTGACATCTGCTTTATATATAATTTCAGCAGGATACAACACAACACATTCAAAACTTATCTTCTCGGAGCTAATGCAACATGAATCACAATAAGATACAAAAAGACCTACGCAGCTATATGATCTTCAAAAGTTGTTTAATGATGAGGAAGTTATGGATGATTGAGTATGAAATCTTAATGTTTTTTAAAAAAAGAATCTAAGGAGGTTTAAGTAAAACTTTATAGTAATTAATATTTGACTTCTTAGCAAAATGTTGGAAACTTATCAGAAATAGTTTAAAAGACCATATGGAAGGTTAATATTTAACTATTGACTTTCATCATGTTCCAAATTGTGCCAGTAAAACTGTCTGATAAATTGAAATTCCCAACAACTATTCCAACTAACATCCTGCATCACTAAATACTTCGGCATACCTCTTGGTAGCTCAGTGGTAAGTCAGAAGGTTTATAACGCTAAAAAGTGAATTCCAATACCCAAAGTGGGCATAGCACATAAATTTTACTGTATATCTTTTGTGTTTTGCAACAAAATTAAACTTTTCACCAAACTTTGCTTAAGAGCATTACAACCAACAAAGGCATGTGGTCCATGGTAGCAAGGGTAACAGTGCTAATATATGTTGAAAACAATTAATTTTTAAGTATTAGTTAAACATGACTTTATGAACTTGCAATTGATTCATACGGAAATAATCTGCTATACCATATATAATCGGTAATCACCTTGTACGAGAGAATTGTTTGTTTGTTTGTTTGTTTTGGAATTTCGCACAAACCTACTTGAGGGCTATCTGTGCTAGCCGTCCCTAATTTAGCAGTGTAAGACTAGAGGGAAGGCAGCTAGTCATCACCACCCACCGCCAACTCTTGGGTTACTCTTTTACCAACGAATAGTGGGATTGACCGTTACATTATACACCCCCACGGCTGGGAGGGCGAGCATGTTTAGCGCGACGCGAGCGCGAACCCGCGACCCTCGGATTACGAGTCACACGCCCTACGCGCTCGGCCATGCCAGGCCCTGTACGAGAGAAAGCACTGTTGGGAAAAATCTGGACTACAACTCTCAAAATCTTTTCTTTTTGAGTCGATTTTAGTTTTTTTTCTACTAGAAAAGGTTTTACTTTTAAGTGAAAACAATTTTGTTACACAATGTATTCTTTAAATTATAAAATGTTTCTTATATGAATAATTTTCTGAAAAATAAAAACTCATATTTGTATCTAAAAGAACATATCTTGAATGTTATATTAGTCTCTTCTATAGCATAAAAGAAACAATTACCAGCTCATCTCACTTCAAAATATTTTCGCAAAATTTGATCTTATTGACAATTTATGGTTTATATCTCAATTTATTTAAATTACTAAAACAATTAAGCGAAATAATTCATAAGCAAGTTAGCGTTTCGTCATTACTATTTTATAAATTAAAATAAACAATAGGAAAATGAAATATAATAAGATAAAATAATAATTTATAGTTAATTTTCTTGCAATATTTGAAAACTTGTTTTTTATGATTTGCCTGTCACGCTGTTTGCTCTTCACCTCTGTGATGTCACGTGATGTGCAAGTGCTTCGGGCATTTTATTAAATGATAGTTATTTTTTGTGTGTACAAATTTCTTGTGAAGTGTTTGACACTCGTCAGATTTAAATATAGATTTAAAAGATAATTGAAAAAATTGTAACTGTGTTATTGAAAATTTATTAGTGAATAAGTTTGGTACAAAGAGTTTTAGTGATGAAGAAAGTATCATTAGAAATGGTAGACTGATGCCAGTTCTAAGCCTGACTGGAAGAACAAAGCTTGTTGTTGGTTGTTTTGGAATTTCGCACAAAGCTACTCCAGGGCTATCTGTGCTAGCCGTCCCTAATTTAGCTGTGTAAGACTAGAGGGAAGGCAGCTAGTCATCACCACCCACCGCCAACTCTTGGGCTACTCTTTTACCAACGAATAGTGGGATTGACCGTCACGTTATACACCCCCACGGCTGGAAGGGCGAGCATTGTTAGCGCGACGCGGGCGCGAACCCGCGACCCTCGGATTACGAGTCGCACGCCTTACGCGCTTGGCCATGCCAGGCCGCAGAACAAAGCAGTGCGTCCGTAAATTCATTGTAAACCAACATGACAGTACATCCTGGTTAATTGCTTGCCCTAACTTGCAGAAGGTTTTCTGCTGTCCGAGTGTGCTATTTGTTATGTAAATGTCGTGTAAATATTTTGTAAACGACAACATGTTGTGTTGTGTTTAAATTTTCATTTCTATTATCTATATTTCCATATTTATATTATTGTTTCGAAGTTTAAACTAATAAAACATGTTGTTATTCATTTAGGGTAACATTTAGAATTTTCTTGAATTAAGTAGACCAATCATATGTTTGTAAATGAAATGCTGGCGACTTCGTGTCTAGACGTTTAGTCTCGTAGAAGAACGGACATGCGCGGATTGCTTTGGAGATCTGTAGAAATTTCGCGGTGTTTCGAGGAGTCTAGGTTTACAATATATAAACAGACGAAGATGCGAGAGAGAAAAAGAGAGTCAGACATTAGTTTTATTTTAAAAGAAGAGAGTCAGCTATTTGAGAAAGATTAAGTGTTTGCTGTGATTATTCAACTTGGATTTGTGACTGAAGTTAAATCTACGGGAGCTGTGATTTTATTTCGTCAATCTTTACGATTCATCCGAATTACTGATTGTGCTGAGAGTCGGGAAACTGGAAAAATCCAAGGCGACAAATTTGTGACGTTCATCGGAGGCATCGTGAAAAGAACTTCGTCGAATTTATTGAACTGTGAACTGTTTCTGAACTTCTTCATTTAAACTTCGGAATTTCTTCGTGGGACCAAATTCACATCCTAGACTGGAATTTGAGACTTTCATTTTAGATCATTGTATTAGATACAGGCCAGTAACATTTTGTATTGTGATTAATTTTGAAGGTTGAAACTAATACCATTTTGTTTTATAATTAATTTTGAATGTTGTAGCTTAATAGCTGTCATTGTTATTATATAATTTATGTTATATCTGTTAATAGTTTAGTGTAATAAATTATACAAGCTGTTATATGTGTTGTTCTGTTGCGTTTAGTCTATGAAAAACATAAAACATAAACAAAAACGTAACATATTTAATAGCGAGTTCGGGACATGGAACTAAAGTGGATTTAATTTTTTCAATAACACGAATTAGACAATTAAAAAACATAAAAAATTCTTCCAGAAAACGTGGCTGAGAATTCTACAATAACTTAATATAGTGGAAGTCCAAGCAAATTTGTTAAACCTTGATAAGCTGAATCAAATATTACTAATATTTTACACGATGCTTATATATCTATAACAATTAAAACTTTGCTCGTTTGTTTACCTCAATGACATATTATGAACACAGTGAACTAAATGGCCAAGTAAGAGACTTTATGGTTCAGGCATAGCCATCCTTAATTTTAAATTGCAAACCAGAAGGAGGCAAATTCTAAATATCATCCATTACTTGAATCGACAGAATCGATAGAATGTCAGTCATTCTTTTTGGGCATATGGTTGAAAGTGCAATGCGCGTTTGGTCGTACCACGTGTATAAAGCAAAAATCTTGGATACTAAATTTGATACGTTAATTATTACGCTATGCTCGCGCTCTTTTAAACCGTACGTGTGTATGAGCACACGCTATTTTAAGCGTATTTTAGGTAATCAGAGTCCAAGTAGATTGACATAAAATTGCTTAATAGGGAATAAGACTGATCCTTTTCTCGATAGCAAATTTTACAAACCTATCATTTCGTCTTGCAACTTCTTTAGAAGGTTAATATTGTACAAGACGCAAAAGTCACAATAATACTATTAGATTCGGAACAGAGACAGTCATTTTGTAAAACTGGTAACAGATTTCTATATTTGAAAAATATGGCATTGTTATAAGAAACCTAATAAGACAAACAATAACTAAAGTTTACAAACAATTTCAACATTATTTATTTCTGCAAAAATGAGGAAAATAAAGGATATGGTAAAAAAAATAACAAAAGGCTTTATACTTAACAAAATCCTCTCTACACTTTGGTGAACTATCGGAGTAATGGTGAAATCTCACTATTTACTCTCACAAGAGTAACCGATTACCAACAGTTAGTAGTGCGTGATCCTGACTGACAGCCTTGCCTCTAACTTATTACTCAGAGTTACCATCCACCAGAATTCGCACTTTTGATTTTAGTATTGTTAACAGCTTTAGAGTATAATTGTTTTTAAATAATTAAAAGCAAGACGTTGCAACTATAGGAGAGTGCCATTTACAGGTAATGTTTAATTTCAAAGCGTATACGGGCTGCTTTCCGCAGAGCGCCTGCTAAATTACAAATCTTTATCATATGCGGCAGTAATTATTCACAAGAAATATAAAAGTACAAAACAATATTTTTGCTTGTTTGTTGTTAAGCGCAAAACAACATAATGGGTCATCTGTGCTCTTCCCATTGCAGGTATCGAAATCCGATTTTAAGCCTTGGGAATTAATTCTGAACCTCGAATAGTAATTCATATAAAGAAGGAATTAATATAAACTTACAAGAATTGTAATTAGTAGAGATAAAGTGGAGTTCCGGAATACATGTTCTTGTTTGAACAATTGCTTTAACCAGTATAGTTTCTGCGATCTGTCTTCTGTTTTTATCAGTTTTGTTTTGTACAATTTTAATGTTATTTTCGGATATAGAGAGCTTCATTTCTTTTAAAAGTTAAAAACATAAGACGGTGCTTTGGAATGGTTTTAGGTCTGGCATTGTCTGGTGGTTAGAAGGCTTTGCTCGCAGTTTAAGGGTCACCGATCCGAATCCTCATCACGTGAAACATGCTCGTCAGTTTTAGCAATGTGGGCGTTATATATGAGACATTCAATCCCACTATTTGTTGATGAAAGAGTAGGACATGACTAGCTGCTTTACCTCAAATCTCTCTAACTTAGCGACAGATGGAGCAAACAGCCCTCGTCTAGCTTTGCGCGAAATTAACAACAAACCAATCAAGTGTTCTATCTTTGTGTTCGCTTATCTTCCAGTTTGAACTACATATAATCTTTCATACGTGTTGCATTTGTTTTAAAATGCTATTCCAATTATATCTTTTTGTTTTGGTAATTTACCTCGTCCATATTCTTTATTACTAAGTTTTGTACGATTAACGAGTTAATGATAACATGAAAACAATGATGATGAGTTTCCGTGTTGTTTACATGTTCAATAAAACTTTTCCTTCTGGATAACCATTTTTACAAATGAAAATATCAGATATTGTCCTTAATTTATTGTTTAAATTACTGCGGGTACATATTTCAAGTACAATTTGAATTCCATATTTTAAGGTTTCAAGTGTTTGTCATGGATGATAAGCAAATTTCCAATTTACATACTAATCCGAGTTTATTCATTTCTCTAAACATCAATGTCAAGTCCATTTGGTTTCTTAATTATCTGAAAATTTTCTTCATATTTCATAGTGAAGTGGATGTTGCTCAACTGACGTAAAATCATTGTTTTTCAAAGTCAAAGTTTAAAAGATCATTATCAATATATCCCATCTAGAACTGTATTTAAGCCATACTTCTTATTAATTAAATTTGAAACAAAAATTGTTGGTGAACAAGTTCAGACAATAGAGAGGACATTAGTATGAGAGTAAGTTGGGTCATGATAATGAAAGTAAAATTGTTTGCTAGACCAAAGAATAGTATCAAATTTCAAGAGGCTGTAATAATTCTTCACTCAAAATTATTAGTGATACTTTTAACAACTTGCTTGAATGCTTCCTCTTAAAGAGTTTAGGTAAACTGATTTGTATATCAAAACCTGTTGTTTAAGTTTTATGTTTGAATTCCTCTCAGTTTGTGTTTTTCTTATAGAAAAGCCACATCGGGCTATCTGTGGAGCCAACCAAGGGGAATCGAAACTCTGATTTTAGCGTTGTAAATCCGTGGGCATATCTCTGTAGTAGTGGGGGGCTTTTTCATTTTGTTTGTTTGTTTGTTTTTGAATTTCGAACAAAGCTACTCGAGGGCTATCTGTGCTAGTCGTCCATAATTTAGCAGTGTAAGACCAGAAGGAAGGCAGCTAGTCATCACCACCCACCGCCAACTCTTGGGCTACTTTTTTACCAACGAATAGTGGGATTTACCGTCACATTATAACACCCTCACGGCTGAAAGGGCGAGTATGTTTGGCGCGACGGGAATGTGAACCCGCGACCTTCAGATTACGAATCGTACGCCTTAACACGCTCGTCCATGCCGGGCCTTTTCATTGTGTATTCTGAGTTATTATGTAGTGAAATAGCTCAGTAATTTGACTTTTCTACACTATAACTAATTACACATGTTTATTTGTTGATTAACACATTGCTTTTTGAAGTCTTTCGTTACCATCATGACAAAAATACAATATTTTTTCATTGAAAAGGTGAAGCTCATATTTTCTGGAATTGTTGAAACTGTATACAACTCAAACAGAAGTTAATCATATGTCATTTGCATAATATAAAGGTTTGAAAGAGATTGAACTGGTGGTGAAAGAAACTTTATTACAAATATTCAAGCCGTCTTCAAATTTCACTTAAAAAATGAATCCCTTGTTATCAGTTTTGCATAATATATTCTCTTATGCTAGAAATTATTATTTCTACAATATTTTCATAATTCAACAAAAATGTTATAGTTATTTAGACAATTTATTTGGCAAAAATTTTATCTAATACTGTGTGTTGTTATAGCAAAGCCAGATTTGGCTATCTCAAATGAAACCCTGTTTGAATAGTTGCAGAGTCAGAGAGTTACTGTTGTCCCAGTGATGGACCATTAAGGACTGAATAAAAGGTTATAAATAATGATATAATACTTAAGCACATTAAGCAGCTCTATAGATAAAGATTTATATAACAATAAACATTTAAATAAAATAAGCTTGAAACATTCTTTTGATATAAATGGAAATGATGTATGACATATCACTGTTTTTGTTTTTCAAATGACCTAACAGTGTAAGTATATTTCTTTATGGTTCTTTGACCCCACCCCAAACATATACAATTTTTAGAGTATTGATTTTTCCGATTCCGCCATTCGTTGGTAAAAGAGTAGCCCAAGAATTGGTGGTGGATTGTGATGACTAGCTGCCTTCCCTCTAATCTTACACTGCTAAATTAGGGATGGCTAGCACAGATAGCCCTTGAGTAGCTATGGGAAAAATTCCAAAGCAAACAAACAAACAAAACAAATCCTCCGATCTAGGCCACCTTGATTGACTTTATTTGTCCTAAGGGATTGTTTATTTGTTTGTTTCTGAAATTTTGCGCAAAGCTACTCGAGGGCTATATGCAATAGCCGTCCCTAATCTAGCAATGTAAGACTAGAGGCAAGGTACCTAGTCATCATCACCCACCGCCAACTCTTAGTCTATTCTTTTACCAATGAATAGTAGGATTGACCGTCACATTATAACGCTCTCATAGCTAAAAGGGCGAGTATGTTTGGCGCGATGGGGATGCGAACCCGCGACCCTCAGATTATGAGTCGCATGCCTTAACACGCTTGGACATGCTTGTCTTTGTCCTAAGGGAATTTCGTTTTAACTATTGAGGTGATATAGTGCTTCAAATTTTGGGCTTTTGCAGCTTTCTTACTTTTGCGGTGTCATCTTATATATAATTAAATGAAATATAATCTCCAAGCAAATATTTTTCTTTTCCAGTAGTATTTGTCAAACATAAAGGGAAGAATGAAGAAAAATGTATATATTGCTGAACATCTCTGGTTATTTTAAATTAAAATTTTAAATATACTATGAACAAGCATTCTCTTATAGCAAAGCCACATCGGGCTATCTGCTAAGCCCACCGAGTTGAATCGAACCGCTGATTTTAGCGTTGTAAATCCCTAGACTTACTTTGTTGCTGTTTTATTCCTTATTTGGAAAACTAATAACAGAGGGCTCTGCAAGAAGTATTTGATTGCCATCTATTAGAAACAAAGGTTATTAATATCAGAACGAATACTGACTTGGGATTATTGAGAGATTTATGTTAAACTTTTAGTAAAATAGTTATTGTGTTTGTGACATTTATAGTTTACTTTTCGCACTAATTCAGTTCCTAATGTTATGTGTAGGTCATGAGTCTGGAAGATCCATTCTTTGTTGTTAAAGAGTGAGTAGTAAGTTTATAATTTATTAGTGTCACTTTTGGCACAATGTAGCCTTAACGACCACGTCAAATGCACGTAACGCTAGAGTAGAATATAGAAAGTAAAGTTGCTGAGTTGACAAGAGTCTAAATAGTTAGCTGTTAATGTTAAGTATTTGTTTAATTTAAATGTATTGCATTACATTTAACTACTTTTAAGTCTTAGTTTAACTTGTTTGTATAAGCTGGCAATAAATGAAGTGAGAAATTATGGCTAAGTGTACAACAATTGTTTGTTTATAAATTAATGGCTCGGAATAAATAGCTTTTGAAATTGATATTAGTTTTTCAGGTAATATAAACTGATGAAGAATATATGTTTAATGGTATCTTCTAAGTATGAGAAAATTACAGAAAGCTACTAGTAGCAGTAGCTGTGATACTTGAATGGATTATTTAACATTTAAAGAGAAGAATTTATGATTTAAGAAGTAGTGTATTTGTGGACCAACCATTAAACTAATTTGATATGTGAACATATCTGATGAGGGGAATAAGTTACAGCTTTTTGTGGTGTATAGGATAGGAAATAATGTTTGGTAATTTCCAAATGACATTTATGAAAACTTCATGATCTTAAGATTTTATTTTATGTATTTTGGATCATCTGAATAAATTTATTAAGAATTTGACAGCATTTTTTCTAAAGTAAATTAATTTTTTAAACAAATTGCCAGAATTGCAATATTTTTATTATTTGTCATGCAAAATGTCATTGGACTTGTTGAGTTTAATCAAAATTGTTAAGCTGTTGTACTGTAAAATTAAGGTGTATTGTGGAAATGGTTGGAATTGAAGCAGAAGAGATATAGTTTTGTTTGTTAGAAATGACTTAGTAGCTTATGATAAACAGTGATACCACTGAGGTTATATAAAGACTAGTTTTTTTTTGTTAAAATTATTTAAATAAATGGAAAAAGAAAGATACTTATTGGAATTTTGTGTGTCCTAACTGTCAGGTTATTGACATTAATAGAAACATATAAGCAAATTTATTGTGTTATCATAAGAAATAAGCATATTATTTATAGTTGAGAAGCTAATTGTTGGGAAATTGATAGTGGTAGTTTGTAGTCAGGACATTAAGTTGAAGAATTTGTGTTTTGGGGGGAATTATTTAACGTTTAGCATGTGAAAAGGTCCTGCTGAGGAACGTGGCTAGAAATTAAATTATGCAAGAACATTTGAGTACTAATGATCATAATGTTAATACCTTTGATGACTTTTTTAACAAATTATAAAGTTAATGAAAGATGTGTCCCAAATTATAAAATAGCCTTTTTTCAAAAACTGAAAGGCATCATAAAAGAAAACAGTTTGATGCCTTATCTGAATAAAAAAAAAAGCTAAATAATCTTGAGATAATTTTGTTAGTTTGATCAGTTTGTTAGTACCAAATATTTAGGTTTTAATCAAAAAAGTCTTATGATAAATAAATAAAGGAATTAAATTTCTAGTTAATGAAAAGTGTATGAGGATGTGAAAAACTTAATAAAAAGAAGGGAAGCTAACATTGAGATTGTGAGAGGTTATTAATGATTCTTAGTAAAAAGGTAAAAATTTAACCTAAAATGATTTTTGTATACTTTAATTGCTGAAAGAGAGATCCAAAGATAGTATTAGTCATTTAATATATTTTGATGAAACTTGTTTCAAATACTTGTTTGTGTATTTAGTAATTGAATGAAGTAATGTGCTAAACAGTTTTTTAATAGTGTTTTAATTGATGATAAAATATTCTCAAATTGACTAAGTGTAGGTTAGAATTTATTTGAATCTATGTATGTAGAAGATGTAATTGTTTTAAGATAACTTGAGAAAGTTCTGGAAAATGATACTATGAGGCCTTATAAGATTCATCCTTAAATCTTGAAGTGAGGACTTTAAATATTACTTTTCAAAAGTTCTTTGATGATGAGGAAGTTATGGATGATTGAGTATGAAATCCCAATGTTTTTTAAAAAAGAATCTAAGGAGGTTTTAGTAAAACTTTATAGTAATTAATATTTGACTTCTTAGCAAAATGTTGGAAAATTATCAGAAATAGTTTAAAAGACCATTTGGAAGGTTAATATTTAACTATTGACTTTCATCATGTTTTAAGAACAGAGCTTTTATACCTATCCAGTTGGTTGAATTTTTTTTTACAAAACCTTTTAATTTTGATGAGATTATCCCAGTTGATGCTGTTTACTTTGAGTAATAGAAAGCCTTTATTCAAGTGCTTCGTAAATAATTATAGAATGAGATAGGGATAGAAAAATGTTAAGTAGCGTACAGAAAAAATAGGTTTTGTGATTGAAAAGGTTAATTTTATTTTAATGAGAGAATGTGAGGTTTCTCATGGATTTGTTTTAAAACATGAGAAAAGGAAAGTTGACAAAGACCAATTAGCCCACTGAAGTTACCTCCTAAGCAAGACTTGTTTTCAAATTCAACTTTATGACTTGTGTCAGTTATTATTTATGTCAGTGATTTAAAGTGTCTTGAATACTAATATTTTAAATTCCTAAACATACGTACCATCTGCTGACAGTATTGCTGTTTCTAGATTTCCAGGTTTTCCACTCTTTGCCCAAATAAGTATTGGAAACTTGTTCCAGTCTTTCATCTTCCACTTGAATACTTAGGCAGATTCTAATTTGCAGAAATTTCCAACTTGAATGTGCCCTCTATTTAGATGCTGTATATAAGCACTTCATTCAGATAATGTAATAACTTTCTTCCAACAAAGCATCAGGCACAGGTTTCTATTAAGAGGAGTGTTGTGATTGTTAACTATTTATGTTGTGATTTTGAATATGATTGGAATTTCTACAATTATTTTTTCATTTATATTTATAAATTAGGTAACAAAAAAATGAGAGTTGTTAGTTAAAAGTGCAGTAGAGAGGGTTGAACCTGTTTTTCTGGAATTTTATTTCCATTTATTTGTTGTACCCAAAAAGACAGAACATTGTCATCCAATCATCACTCTAAACTCAACCAATTTTTAGATCTTCATTGCTTTACAATGGAAGTTTTTCTCAACCTGGGTTGGCACTTTATGCTGTGGATGACAAGTTCAGTGTTACAAACACTTATCTCCATAATCCCATTGCAGAATCTTCTCAGAGATTTGTTTATAAGGGTCTGGTGCTGCAGTTCAGGGTTCTACCAGTTGGTCTTACAACAGCATCTTGTGTCTTCTGCAAAACTGTTTGAGCTTTTTCTTGTCACCTGCATTTCTTGTGCCTGTGCACACAAAACAAACAAACAGAAATCACAAAATTGGGTTTACTTATCACACTGGAGAAATCTATTTTGTCACTGATGCAATATAACATAATGATTAGGGACAACAAGGGTTCTGTTGGATTATCTTGGCTGTCTCATTCTCTAAGCTAAACTAAAACTATTAAAAAAATTAGTCAGCCCTTGTCATTCATATATCTATGAATCTTTCTTTTAAACTCATCATTCAAATTTACTGCCTCTGTAACATCTGAAAGCAATCAATTTTATAGGGCAACTGCCCTATGTGAAAAATAAAAATTATCTAGTTGAAGACAGCTATCTATCTTACACAAGTCTATGTTTGTGTTCCCTTGTTCTATAACTCTTGCTGTTAACTTTGAAAAATGATGATGGCAGCAAAATTATCAGTCACTTTCTCAATCTAAAGTAATTTAATTAGATTCCTTCTAACTTTTTTTTCCAAGAGAAAGTATTCATAAGTATCTTAATCTCTCCTAATATGACAACCTTTTCATCCCAGGTATTCTGTTTTGTAACCCTTCTCTGAACCTTTTCTAACAATTCAATCTTTTTCCTATGGTAAGGACCCCAAGACTAAACACAATACTCTATTTGGGCCAGGATCAACTGAGTGCCAGTGTAGGATGCACTCAACAGTTGTAGTGGACGTTTTCTGATGCTCACAAAACTCTGGCATCATTGTAGTGACCTTATATGTCACTGTAGTGCATCCCCTCATAAGGCTTCATGGTGGATGGGATTAGTGAGCAATGAAATATTCTTTTTTTTAATCATGGATATCCCTCAAATAAAAAAATAAACAAGCAGGCGGGTATAGAAAAAAATCCGAGTACTGGCCAACAACTTCACATTGGTGACTCTGTATGGTCGAACATGAATCTGTTTCACAGTTTTTAATTATACATTTTTAACAGAAATATCCTTAGGGTAGATCTCTCCATTTTTTCTATTCAGAAGGGTTTAGAAGGGCTTGCTGGCTCATTTAAACCAGTAAAAACATTATGATTTGGGACATTTTAGTGGAAACAGCTTCATCACAACATTCTAAACTCCTCTTTAAGTTGAAGGCCATTGGGAAATACCCATTGAGGTTACTCCTCATTCTATCTTGAATTCATCCAGAGGAGTTATAGTTGAGAGGCATTTAAAGACCATTCCAGAGTCAGAGATCCTTGCAGGTTTCACCAGTCAAGGTGTTACTCATAGAGATGGGATTATGGAGCTGACAAATGTGTTCTAATATTAAATTTACATCCCATCCTTTTACCACAATCAAGACAGGATGTCTGAATTGTAAGGTACTATCTTATATTCCTAACCCTGTTAGATGTTTTTAGTCATAGATTTGGTCACTCAAAAACATCTTGCATGGTTCCTTAACATGTGCTGGTAAAGACCGTGATGCTTTTGAATGCCAACTAGAACTGTATTGTGTTAATTGTAATGGTTCACATCCTTCCTGTTTTACTTCTTGCCCTAAATTGGTGGAAGAGAAAGAAGTACATCTAAAGACAGATCAAAATATTACTTATCCAGCTGCTCAGAAATTACTGTTCCCAATTCCTTCTCAGATTTGCATTGCTGTAATCCATTCCACTATTACAGTAAGAGTCCAGACAGATCTTTCCATGTCTCATACAGAATCCTTAACAGCATATCTTAATCTAGTACCCTCCAAAATCAACAAAGTTAATGAATCAGTATCTACTCTATCTCTGTTTCTACCACATATTCCAGTCATTGCCCAACTTCTTGTTCCAGCCCAGGTGTTTCCATGGGGCCTTTCTCTCCTGACACCTTAAAAATTAACCCACTTGTTCACATTCTGAGTCACTGGAATTTGTTTACAAACTCCAACCTGCCTACTTCATCCAGAGCAAGATCACTAGAGAGTGACTGACCCACATTTAGTAAAGAAAAAAATGTGGTCAAAAGCAGAAGATCTACATGCCATGAAATAAAGAAAAGTGGACCCTACTAATCCAGTAAAACTGTCAAGGTTTTCAATCAAATGTGCATAACATCAAGGATTTGATTGACTTTTATCATCCCAAATGTCTTTCTTTACAGGAAACATTTTTAAAACTTACTAATACAGTCACAGTTTAACAATACCATTTATGCCAAAATGACAGCTCATGTGTAGGACAAGGACATGGGGGAGTAGCACTGCTGGTTGATAAACATGTGCCCACCTGGTCCTTGTCATTTAATTCACTGCTGGAGGCTGAAGCCATCCTTATCTCCTTGGGTCGTACCATTACCATTTGCTCTCTGTACCTTATCCCTGGAAAAAATTATCATCCCTCAGACCTTGATGACCGCATTGAGCAACTGCCAACCCCTTTTTAATTTTAGGGGATCTTAATGGGCAAAATCCCCTCTGGGGTGGTTCTAGTGTTGATGTGAGGGATATCTGCTTCCTTTGCTTTTCAATTGCTTTTCTTGGGAGGTTGACATCAATCCATGGGGAAGTGATCATTTTCCTATTAAGAGAGATTGGCCATGGTCAGTGTCACCTGACCTATGTGTCTCACTGCTCTCTCTGAACTTAATCCTGCCATCTTATGTAAATCATTGATAGATGATTGTTTAGCAACAGTAACTAACTGTATTGTCCAACCAGCTGCTCAGTGCATCCCCAAAACCTCGGCATCTTTCCCACGGCTTCTCTGGCCTTGGTGGAATTCTGCTTGTTCTATAACACGAAAAGTTCCAAAATGTGGATGGGATAAATTTCACAGATATCCCACACTTTCAAACAACATTGCATTTCAGAAAGCCCATGCTCAGGCGAGGCGAGCTAGATGTCAAAGCTATAAGGAATCTTGGATTAAATACACCTTTAGTATTTCTTCAACCACCAGTTCAAAAGTAATATGAGACAAGATCTGGAAGGTGACTGGATGGTAAACTTCTGCCACCTCTCTATCTTAATACTCAATGGGCATGAAGTTACTGATGCTCAGAGCATTGCAAGTACTTTTCTCTTGTGTATCTAGCTCTTCAAACTCATTTCCTTCCTTCTTAGCTATTAAAGCACGAGTTGAATATCTGCCTCTTTTCTTTTCAAATCATCACTCCTTTGACTACAATTGTCCTCTTACACTGGTGGAACTTAAACTTGTGCTTCATCGGTCTGGTAATACATCAGGTGGACCTGATGAAATACATTATGAGATGCTACGCCACCTTTTTCCTGCCTCTCTCACTGTCCTCCTGGTTGTCATTAACTGTATATGACAGGAGAAAGTGTTTCCTGATGATTGACACAAAGTTATTGTACTCCCTATTCTTAAACCTGGAAAGGATCCAAAGATTCCTTCAAATTACCATCCCATTGCTTTGATGAGTTGTCTCAGTAAGATCTAAGAGAGAATGATTAATGCTCATCTTGTTTGGTTCCTTGAATCAAATAACCTTTCACCCATTTAATGTGGGTTTCGAAGATAACACTCCATGATAGACCACTTAATTTGCCTTGAAATATCAGTTACAGAAGTCTTTTTGAAGTGACAACATTTTGTTTCTTTTTTTTTTTTTTTAGTGAAAGCTTATGATACAACGTGGAGATATGGCATCTTGCGAGACTTTTACTCTTACAGATTGCGTGGCAGTTTGTTACTTTTTATTAAGCCTTTTTTCATGAACTGCCAATTCCAGGTCTCTGTGGGCTCAGAATTTTCCTGTTTTTTTCCCACAGGAACTTGGAGTCCCTCATGGCTGTGCTCTGAGACTCACAATTTTCATTATAAAGATTAATGCCATTAGTGAACATCTATCCCCTACAGTTGCAAATGGTCTTTTTGTTGATGGCTTTCACATCTCATGTCAGTCACCAAACATGAGGTTTATTGAGTGGCAGCTATAAACTGCAATCAGTCATATACTTAAGTGGATCACAGCAAATGGTTTTCAACTTTTTCTTCCTAAAACCTTTTTTTTACATTTCTGCTGCCAACGGGGTATTCATCCAGATGCAGAACTTCATTTTGATGATGTTGTACTTCTTGTGGTCCCTGAGACAAAGTTCTTAGGTCTTATATTTGGCTGTAAATTGAAGTTTATTTCCCATGTCAAGCAACTTTGTGGATCACACAAACTGGCCCTCTCTCACTGCTCTCATAGAACTTGATCCTGCCATCATCTGTAAGCCATCAATAGATGACTGTGTGGCAGCAGTAACTGACTGTATTATACAAGCAGCTGCTCAATGTATTCCTAAAACCTTGACATGTTTTTCACTATATCTTTGTCTGTGGTGGAATCCTGCTTGCTAAATGACACAGAAGGCTCAGAAATGGGCCTGGGATACTTTGTGTATATATCCCACACTCTTGAACTGTATCGTTTTTCAGCAGGCTCATGTACATGCTTGGTGGGTAAGACGTCAAAGCCATAAGGAATTTTGGATTAAATTCACAACCAGCATATCTTCTACCATCAGTTACAAAGTCATATGGGACAAAATTCGAAAGGTTAGGGGACAGTATAATTCCATTCCTTTCATAAATTTGCACTCTGCTGGCCAGGAAATAGCTCTTACCAGGTGAAAGCTTTAGTTGGGTATCCAGCCCTACTGTTTCTTCCTCCACCGTCTTAGCCATCAAGACTCGGGCAGACCAAACACCTCTGTCATTTCAAGCTGATTGTCTCTATGACTATAATTATCCCTTCACACTGGTGGAACTCAAACTGGCTGTACATCAGTTGGACCTGATAATGTGCACTATAAAATCTTTTCTCCTGCTTCTCTTGCTATTCTTCTGATTGTTTTTAACCAGATCTGGCAAAAGAATATTTTTCCTGATGCTTGACACCAGGCTGTTGTCCTGCCTTTCTCTAAGCCTGGGAAGGATCCCAAGATTCCTTCAAAGTTCCATTCAGTTGCTTTGATGAGCTATCTGTGTAAGACCTTAGAGAGCATTGTTAATGCTCATCTTGTTTGGTTCCTTAAATCAAACAACTTTCTCTTGCTCACCCAGTGTGGGTTCTGACAACAGCACTCCACCATGGACTACCTGATTTGACTTGAAATATCAATCAGAGAAGCCTTTCTCAAACAACATCTTGTATCAATATTCTTTGACCTTGAGAAAGCTTATGATACTATGTGGAGGTATGGCGTTTTGCAAGACCCACTTATATGGTTTACATGCTCATTTGCCCATTTTTACTAAAAATTGTTTAATTGACAGGTGATTCTAAGTTCATTTTATTTCAACACTTTTCAATTCTTTTCTACAGGAACTTGGAGGCCCTCAGGGCTGTGTTTTGAGCATCACACTTTTCAGTATAAAGACTAATGCCATCACTGAACAACTTCCTCTTACTGTTGCAAACAGGTTTTATGTCAATGACTTTCACGTCACATCAGTCATTGAGTGTGAGGTATATTGAGAAGCAGCTACTGACTGACCTCAGTTGTTTTCTGAAGTGGACCTCAGCAAACAGTTTTAACTTCTGTCTCTCTAAAACCATTTGCATGTACTTTTGTCAACAATGGGGTATTCACCTTGATCCTGAACTCTGTGTTGGTGAAGTTGTGCTACCTATAGTCCCTGAGACAAAGATCTTGGGGTTTATCTTTGATTGTAAGCTGACCTTTATACTACATATCAAGCAGCTACGAGTCCAGTGTACAAGGGCACTGAACATCCACTAAGTCCTCTCTTCCACCTCTTGGAGAGTAGATTGATGTTCTATGCTAAAGAAATTTCATGCTCTTATTTGATTGAAACTAGACTATGGGTCACAAGTTTATGGCCCTTCCAGGACCTCAGCCTTGAAGATGCTGGACCCCATTCATTAATTGGACTTTTTCTCTGCATGTAGGCTTTCCACACTTCCCCAGTCCAGAGCTTGAACACAGTCTCATGAACCTTCTCTACACCTCTGCTGTTTGTAACTTTTTACTATATGCTTTGAAACTATGATCCTTACCACAGCATTTGACCTGGGGTTGTGTTTTCCTTCCTCTGTGGGCCATGCTTTCTCAGAACAGAAAACCTGCCATTGTTCCTTTTGGCTTTCATTCATATCCAGGCCCAGTTGGATGGATTGGGTCTGTCTTTAGATAACATTGCTGTATTCACTGGTCAGCCCACCCCACCATGGCTTATTACAATCCCCAAATGTGGCCTTTCTTTAAGTCATCTGAGAAAAGGGGACACTCCTGATTGGAAGTGCCACCTTTTATTACCTGAACATCTTTTGAACTATCCTTCCATTCCCATTTATTTGGATGGTTTAAAATTAGGTGACTCTGTAGGCTCTGTCATGGTTTGTTGTGGTTTGATGGTTTTGCACAGAATTCCCTATGCAGTTTCTGTGTTCAGTGCTGAACTGTATGCCATTTCTCTGGCCCTGGATCATAACAAAGCTAAGCAGTACTTGAATTGCACTGTTAATACTGACTCGCTTTGTTTTCTACTATCCTTGGCCTGGCATGGCCAAGCATGTTAAGACGTTCAACTTATAATCTGAGGGTTATGGGTTTGAACCCCAGTCGCACCAAACATGCTCCCCCTTCCAGCCATGGGGGCATTATAATGTGATGGTCAATCTTACTATTTGTTGGTAAAAGAGTAGCCCAAGAGTTGGCAGTGGGTGGTGATGACTAGCTGCCTTCCATCTAGTCTTACACTGCTAAATTAGGGACAGCTAGTGCAGATAGCCCTCAAGTAGCTTTGTGCGAAATTAAAAAAACAAGGAAATTCTACTGTCCCCGGAATTGTGCTTAATGTTAGTTCTCACTGATATTCAGAACTGACTGGCCCATTTCTCTTTAACATCTATCACTATCCAGTTTCTCTGGATAATGGGCAATGTTGGTACTTGCAGGAACGAGCTCACTGAAACTGCAGCTAAATCTGTCTACTCTGGCACGTCACTGCTGTGTCTGTTCCATACATCGACTATGGTTCTGTATTCAAGACTTGTCTTCGTGCCAGTTGGCAGTTGACTTGAAGTGAGCAACATAAAAAAAAAGCTTTTCCAAATAAAACCCTCTATTGGACTTTGGCCCTCTTATTTCTGTAAGAATCAGAAAGATGTTGTCCTAACTAGGCTGTGCATTGGTCACAGTTTGTTTTAACTTATCGTTTTCTTTCATCTGGGACTAATGCACCTGTGTGTTGTTTGTGTGATGCTTAGGTCACAATAAGCCACATTTTACCGTCTTGCCGTCTTTATGACTCTCAGTGACAGCACTATTTTAGACACATTTTGCCCCTTAATGTTGGATAGTGTCATAAGCAGTAGTGCCACTGTCCACCTTTTAAATGTTTTTAGTTTTTGAGGGTCATTGATCTTCTTAACATTATTTAAGTTTTTAATCCATAAATTAGACCCTTTTTAAATATGATACTTTTTTACAAATTAAAGTACAACTAGTTTGATGTGAAATTAGAAAATGGCTGTAACATTGGATAACTTGAAACCAGGACTGGAAAGGTCAATTGGTGACTAATGTTGATGTTTGAACTTTACTGTTAGTCATCCTGGTGAGTTATGATAATTAAAATTCTGCTTCAGAAAGTTCTTTAATACTCGAAATACTGTATTTTCTTTCTTACTTCTGTAAACTGGATGTAAAAATTGGATTTAATGGTATTTAAGTTTTTAATTGAAAAACTAAATTTTGTTTTGCTTTACCTTGATTCCTTTTTACAAATTTTAATAATTTTCCTTTACTTTTAACTTTTTACCAGATGTTTGTTACAGATAGCCTAGTTGCTTTGCACCATAAAATGCCAAACCAAACAACTTTTATATTGTGATTCCAGTGGTGTGAAACACATCACTTTATGGCTACAGTATACATATATATCTATTATAACAATAAAACATTGAAGCCATAAACCAAAACACATTAACATAAATTAAAGAAAGAAATGCTACACTTATTTTTTTTTAAAAAGGGGATCCCAGGGTACAAGCTACAATGTGGCATTATAAAATGTATCCTTGGTTTTGAAGGTGACTGTGGAAGTAGGACCCACATTGTGGTTGGGATACACCATCTTTCAGTTTTAACCTCCAATTCACTAGTCTCACACAAGAAAATTAGAAATTAGGAAAGTAAGATGTGGGGGCTCAAGCCCACAACGTCCCACATCTACATCACCCTTCACTGCCTGCAGACAGCTGTGGGAAGGTGACCCCTCTCCCAAGTTAGAATAAGAAAATGATAAACATAAAAAGATTAAAAAAAAGAAAGAGAAAAATAAATAAAAATGAAAATAAGGTACTACGATCTGGGGGTAAGATAAAACTTACCTTTTGAAGTTAGCATTCCTGTCACTAATATGGTAGAGGCACTAATTAACATGACATCTGCATAAAGTAGTGCCAAGTTCTTAAATAACCTTATTTATAACCACAACTTTTTAGTAATTTTTAATAGAATTTCTCTAATTTTATTTTCTTTGTATTTATTATAGAATAATTTAATATCTTATGTAAAATTTCTTTATTATGTGAAATAATCTAAAAAGAAACTAAATAGGGTATATCAACAAAATGTAATAAAAATAATATTCTAAAATCTCTTAAAATATTGATGAATATATTTCAACACTTAATTATATTACATCTTATCCACCCAGATGGTTTTCAGATTGGAAATTAGATGTACTTAAAAGAATAAAAATAAAATTATCTTACATAAATTTAAAAAATACCATGCAGATTTATCATTTAATCAGCTAAAAAGTAAGATTAAAGAACTGCAAGAAAAATGCTGCAGTTCTTGTTGACAAAGCTGCCTGTAATATTGGTATAATTTACAAAAAATCCTTTGCATTAATTATGATAAAAGAAATTAATAATACCCAAACTTTTAAACTTGTCATCCAATCCAAAGATACAGTAATTAATAATTTTGTTAAAGCTTATAAACTTTCTTCTAAACATAATTTGTAGATTTGCCAGTTCTTTATGCTTTTCAAAATTACATAAATATCCATTTAAACTCAGATTTATTGCAAATTCAGTAAACAATTATCACCAGTTGGCCATATTATTAAATAAATTACTTTATTTTACTTGAGAAAACAGAAAATGTAAGTATTAACAATAAGAGATGCATTTTGGATAATAAAAAAATAACTAATCTATTTTAGAATGCATAAGAAAGTGTAAGCAGGTAAATAGTATTCAAACATTTGATCTTACAACATAAAATACCACAATACCAATAAAAGATTTGATCTTTGTTTTAAATTAATTAATATAAAAATATTGTTTTCCTTTTATACAACTGCAAAAAGAAAATATAGTTCCAAAAACATAAGGTATGTTAAGTTTCTGTATTTATAATAATTTTATATTTTCCAATAAACAAGTTTTTTCATCTTTTTATGTTTGTTTGTTTTACTTATTGTAACCTGGGAGACCAGTGACCTTCCCACAACTGTCTACAGGCAGTGAGAGTGATATAGATGTGGGAGGTCTTGGGCTTGAGCACCCATGTCTCGCTCTCCTAATTTCTAATTTTCTTATGTGAGACTAGCAAATTGGAGCTTAAGACTGATAGATGGTGTATCCTTACTGTAATGTGGGTTCTACTTATCCAGTTATCTCCAAAGCTTAAGATACATTTTATGATCCCACATTGTAGCTTGTACCCTAGAATACCCCTCTTTTTTTTTACATGTGCAGCATTTTTTTTTTTTTAATTTCATGTTTATATTTTAGTTTATGGCTTGAATATTTGATGGTTATAATTGATCAGCAGTTGGGAGTTGCTGTTTTTAATGCAGTCCTTCCTCATGATTTTGTTTATTTAACTTCATTTAGATATAAATTATTCAATTTCACTATATCTATTCATAGTTAAGGATATTACACTTCATAAAGATTGACCAGTGTAGTAGAAAAGTGTAACATAGCTGGGAACAAATTGCATACGTTAAATATACCATGGCATTTAAGAGAAAATTAATACTGATGAAGTTAAGTAAACAAAATCAAAAGGAAGGATTGTGTTTAAAACAGCAAATACAAACCTCTGAATAATTATATTAACTTGTTTTTGATTTTGTTTATTTTATCATTATTATTACACACACACACACACACACACACACACACACACACACACACACACACACACACTTAACATTCAAGTAAAATAAATCAAAAGGAAAAACTGCATTAAAAACAGTAAACCCAAATCTTTGACTAATAATATGCAAATGCTTTCTGTATGGATCATGTCCGCACCAAACCCTCCACCTTCCAAATGTGGGGTTCTAGCTATATTGTCAGTGAATGAAATGTTTAAGAAGTTGAAATCTTCCTAAACTGAAAATGTATTTCCAATGATACTTACCTTTCACATACTTTTCTGGCCTACCTCTCCACTAAAAGTTGGTTTATGTTGTAAAAAAGTGATATGTCCCCTGGTGGCTAAGTGGTATGTCTCTAGACTTACAAGGTTAGAAACTGGCTTTTGATACCCATGGTAGGCAGAGCACAGATAGCCCATTGTGTAGCTTTATGCTTAACTTCAAAGAAACAAATGGAAAAGTGAGTACATTATTTGAATGAGGTGCTTATATGCAATACATAGATAGAAAGTACATTTAAATTGGTATGGAATTTTGCACATTAGAATTTTCTTTAGGTGATCAAGTGCAGTATAAAAGATTGGACCAAGAATTTTCAATGTTCAGGTGAGCAAAAAGTGGAAATCTTGGAGATTGAGAAATAACAATATTGTTAGTAGAGGTAAATACAATTTGAAATGGATTTTAATTTTTATGAAGGTGCTAATATTTGTTCATGAACCTGAAATGTTGGGAAGAGCTGTTTCTGTAGATAATATTTCTATTATCTTAAAGGATCATGGTGTTCTTGGTAGTTAAGCTATAATGTGGAAGATGCAGTTAATATTGAGAAATGTAAAGTCATGCTTCTGGAGAATGAAATTTGGAAAGTATTTATTACACAAAAAGCTTTTGTTGGGAGTGAAATGTTTTTGTGATTATTAGTAAAACTTTGGTCTTTAGCTGAATGTTTAGTAATAGTAAAAAGAGATGAGGAATGAGGTTCAGAGATCTAAAAATATATATTTTTTAACTTAAAGACTGTATGGTTGTGTAGTACAAATTTGAATAAAGTATTAAAAACTTTAGAATTTTGCTTGTCTGAGAGGTTAGAAGTGAGAAATGTAATATTTAACAAATTTAAGGTAAGAAAGCTTCTATCCAGACTTTACTTAATTGTACAAGAATTTTCTATCTGTTAATGGTATTTGATGTGAAGCATTGGTGTTTTATTTTCTTATGTAAATGTTGTTGGACAGGAAAATGGATATGAAGTGTTGAATATAGTTGATGTATTTTTATTTGCATTATTATTTTGGTTGTTAGGTTTTAAATCATTTGACAGAGGGATTACAAGTCTGTAGGTAAACTCATAAGTAATTTAAAAGTTTTTTTGAAAATGTATTTTAAAATGTATATATGTGTGTTATTCATATGCATTTAAAGATGTATTAAATTTTAAGTTGTTATATAACTTTAACTGTATGTGTAATTTTTCTCATAATGTCTTTCCTTTAACTAATGTAATTATGAGAATTTTTGTTTCTGGTTGCTTGTGCAGAATAGTCCATTAATGTATAACATACTTGAAAAGCTGCTGCACAAAGTGCACTGCTAAAAGTAATTACAATGTAGAACATCCATCTTAGTTTACTGATGTGAAAATTAGGCATCTGATTATCAGGTGTGTAATCTGAAATGTCAGTGATTGATTATTCAGCCTATCTGTATATAGTTGTTTCATACAGTCTTGTCTCAGTCACTTCATTAAAACGAATCAGAGTTCAAAGTACTAAAATTGTTCATGAAGCATGATTTGACCTCTGAGAAGGCGATGGATACTTGATATGAGTGGGAAACCAACAGATTAATGTTAGTCAGCTATCCACAGCAAATTGGTTTAAAGTGTTTAACATTATTAATATCAGAAAGTACCAGTCTCTTCATTCTGTGAAATTATATCAATGACAGAGATTATTGGGATTATATTCTGACTTTCTTTTCTGCCATATTCTGGTGCAGTTTGCTTTGACTTCACCATAATGAGTGTTATCCATCTCCACTGTGTTAAAAATGACAATGGTTGTTACATTTCTTGAAAGGTAAAAAAGCCAATTGACTGATTGGGCCAGTAGGGATTTTTACACTCCCCAAACTTCAGTCTTGTTGAGCAAGTGGGGGATTGTCACAAAATATGTACTTTTCTATCAGGTTTTGTTCAGACATGAAAGATGCCTTTAACCAGCTTTTTCAGAGGGAGCAGTCAGAGATAATTTGGAACTTTATCAACATATTGATATTAAGCATGTAACATTAGTGTGAGACTGCATTTGCTGTTTGTGACTACCGTACTTTATCCCGAGGTGAAATGTCATAAAATATAGATGTGTAAAACTGCATGAACCAAATGTTAATTTATGACTATTCAGAAGATATCTGAATTGCATAAAAATTAATTTAGGAGATGTTAGTATTATTTCATGATAGTAGTGCTTTGTTTTATTTATAATATAGGGAATTATAATTATTTTGTCTTTTGAGTGATGTACATTATACTACATATTGCATTTATGTGAAAGTAATGTTCATGTAAGTCACTTGATAAAATTGTAGGTAACTTTTTATATTTTACATGGTTTAGTGAAGTAATCAAAGCAGTTTCAAAGACCAAGGGACTTTACCAGCGTTGGTGTGAATTGCAAGAAGATCCAAATATTGTCAGTAAAGAAGAAGTAGAATGGACAACCAATGAACTTCGTAATGGACTACGCAGCATAGAATGGGATTTAGAAGATTTAGAAGAAACTGTTGGTATCCTTTTAACTGATATTTTGTAAGATGATGTTGAACTGATGTTTTATTTTTTGTTTTAATTTGTACCTTTGGATAATATGCTTATAAATGTTCACTGTTGATTCATTTTAATATATGAACTGCCTATGGAGATACATATATAACAATAATACATTTTTAACAAAATACCTGATTTTTTCTTTCCTCTACCAAATTTCATTTTTTGCAGACTACATAACAAGGTACAGTACCTTGTTATTGGGGTATAATGTCTACATGTGTAATGGTGTAATGTATGCTTCTTTAACTCTTTGTAAATGGGCCTGGGCATTTTGACTGAGCTTGTAACTGCTATTTAATTACGAAAGTATATATATTGGAACTATGAATTTAGTAAGTGCATCTCCATGAAATTTGGAAAATGTTAAAAAATATTGCAAGTCTGTAATTAAGTTTTCTGATATGGCACTATACCTCCTCTCACAGATTTAGCAATTCTATTTCAGTGCTCCCTTTCTATGCAATTTTATTTTTGCATACCACAAACCTTGCACTTCCATTTCTTTAAAATCATCGTGGTTTAATCGTGTTGCATCCTGCACACAAATTGTGAGACAGCCCTCCACCAATAGGAATATGACACTCTTCTCATGCATATGACTCTGTACTTCTTGCCAGCAGTGCTATTGTTAAAACTCTTTTTTAAATTTCAAATGAAGTGGAATTTGTTTTTCTACTTCACTTTAATAGTTTTGAGTGATAACTTTTATTTTTATGATTTTCACCAAAGTTTTTGTCTTCACCTTGAAAGTGATGTTTACTTTCAGTACATTACACAGACTTCAGGTAGCAATGCTCAATTGAGGAACTGTCAATTTTAATTTGATGGGAAATTAATTATTTTATGATTTGATCTATATTGGACCTCAGTTTTGGGGGTCCATGCATTTAGAATATAATACACCAGTTCTGGAGAGTTAAGCTGTTAATGTTATTATATTATAGAGTTTTTAATATTTTTGATATTAATATTATCATTTGTAATTATTTGGGTTTACCAAGAGTTGTAAATACTCATTATAAGGTCAGAGTTATACATTAGGGCTTAGTGATATCCTTTGTACTACAACATTAGATCAGATATAACTAGTGTCTCTCATTGTAGGCTTACCTGTAATTCATCTCACTGGTAAATCGTAGTTTGGGTTGAATATGTTGAATTCTTCGGTATGTACCATCTAATTATTTTTTTGTTGTCAAAACTTATTTTACTACTATTTTTCATAATTATTTGTATTTTATACTTATAATTAGTTTGGAAAGATCTCTGAGGCCAGGATATTCCCAAAATTCCTCTCCCAGTATTGTTTGCTTTACTCTCTTAAACTGCCAAACCTGACTGGAATGACATAGATTTTAACAGTTTTTTTCCTCATGATTATGATTTGTCTTTCCAGGCATCTACAGCAGAGTATACTGGGCCTGTCTTGGCCCTTTTCACTTTGTTTCACAGTATTTGTTTCCATTTTTCTAAACATTAAGGTTCATGCTGAGCTTGTTTGTCTCAAGATAATGCTTGCATATCTTAACCTCCATGAGTTTTGATTTGTTTTGCCTTAGCTTGCCATCTGTTAGATTTTTTTTCGATTCTCTGCATTTAGAATCACTTTTGCTTGTTTATGTGGTGGACTCTTAAAAACCTGTCATATTATCCTTCACCATGTTTTCTAGCCTTCATTTTACATTATTGATTCTCCTAAAGGACTTGTCTACCGTACAATTCCTTTCTGAGGCATTACACCTGTATCTTGAGCATTTTCATGGAATACCTTCCCTCTGCTTACTTCCACATTAGGGTGATTGCCATCTTCTGCTTTTTTCTTGCACTTATGGCTTCTTTGCTTTTGAGATCTTCTGTCTTGTGCTAAGTTTGTTTATTATCTACTTCTTATCAGCTCTTTTTCTCCACTGGTAATTTTTTTTTGAGGAGTTACTCCTGTGACTTTAGCATTGTGACAGGTATCTCTGTTTAACATTTGATTTTTTTCTTTTTTGGTTACTTATTTGTCTGATTCTGAGCTATTGTGATTTTTATTTGGGTTCAATGTCTTGCACATTCTTGTCATGCCTCTTAAGAGTTTTTCCATCCCATCAGTTATGTATTCTTTACACAGATTGGAGTTCTGTGGTTGATCTGTCCCACATTACTTCATGGTTTTTACCCCATTTTACTGTGTTGTCTTTTATCACAATAGTAGACAATTCCTTCAAGACTAAGGATGCCCAAGGGGCATATTGTATTCTTATACTCATATTCCTATTTTTCATCCCTTGAGATGCTGTCTTAGGTGTGTTCATCACAGGGTTAGGTGCCAGTTTCTTGCCTCATCTTTTGAGCTTGTTTCATACTTGTATTTTTTTCTGAGTGGCCAGCATTTTACCCAACTTTAGCTTGGTGGGGGATTGCACTTACACTACATGTTGGTGTAAGTACAATTTATCTTTTGTTATCTTACTCCTAACTGGGGTTGTCACAACATACTCATCTGTATTTTACACATGCAACAAATTTTCAGTTGGAAAAGTTTTTCTCATCACTTTCCTAACAATATTTTTTTAGAGGTGTTTTTTTTTTTCCAACATCCAACTCTGTCAGATACACCATTTTCCTCTTTAAATGCATTTGATGGAGCTTTCAGTTATCCATGCCATTGCTTTTAATTATCTTACTACTAGAGAGGTTCTGTCTTATCGGGAAGGGTATGGCTTCTATAGAGGTACTTATTCTCTTGGGTCTTGCACATATTTGATTTCTTCAGGGGATGTTGTATGACCAAGAGAATTTTGACAGGGTTCTTGTGGATTCTCCATGTACCTTTTCTCACTCTCTCTTCAATGATATATGCTGATGGTTGGACAGAGTCTCACATTGTCAGGTTTACTGCTACATTCCCCTAATTTCTCTTCACTTGTGCTTATCTCCAAGGTTGAGGGATGAAGATTGCTCGACATGAAGCTTTATGACAATGATATATGTTTAAAGTTCTTACTATATTAACACTCTGGAACTTCCAGCAGTCTAATGAGTTTTGGTTTACTTCTTACTCTTGTCAAGTTTTGACTATTTATGATTCATTCCAACAATGTGATGTTGGATTATATGATTCTCCAAGGGGGCATTCTTTCCCTCTTTAGTCAACCTTTATGGGTTCACACACTTCTCATGTCTCCTGGCAAGTCAGTTTCTGAGTGTTTTCAACCTCGTTGCAGATCATCTTTCCAGTCCCAACACATTTTATCCCATTTATTTGCCTCTTTTCTTAATTTGAAGTTACTTCTTTTTTTTTTTTTGTCTTCAGTTCCTCATCTATTAACCTTGGCTGTCTATGCATTAAGACCGGATTGGTGCCAGTTTATACCTTTGTTTTTCTCATTTCATCTTTTATCTTTTTTTGGTAATTTCATTTATCCTTGTCATTCTGAGTCAGGTCTTTCTGATTGCTCCTTCCTGGCAGACAGAGATCTTGCTTTCTTGGCTGCTTCAAATCCATCTTTTATTTTTGTTCTGAGATCAGTTTTTCCACACAGATGCTTTGGGGGTGTGTGTATGAAATGTTCTTACTTTTCATTATTTGTTTCCTCTCATCTTTATTTCATCATTGAATCTTGATTACCTTCTATATCCTGTACATCCTCTTTGTTGCTTCATTGCCATCAAGGCTTCTTTCAGTTAGTTTCCTTTCCCGTATTATCATTCTCAGAAACCTCTCCTCTGTGTGTGATTTCTTTTCTTTCCTCCTTTATATTAGAGATACTTCTTCTGTCAAGTACAGGGACTATATC
Organism: Carcinoscorpius rotundicauda; assembly: GCA_011833715.1. Lineage (NCBI taxonomy): Eukaryota > Metazoa > Arthropoda > Merostomata > Xiphosura > Limulidae > Carcinoscorpius > Carcinoscorpius rotundicauda. The sequence goes on from CM022398.1 coordinate 61,677,007, forward strand.
TCATTTGTTTATCTCGTATTATGTGCTTTGGGTAGCTGTTTCTTTCTCTTTGAGGTATTGTCTTTCACTTGTTGCTATCATGTACTCTTTAATGGGACTATGACTGGTTAAATTCTTTTTTTTTATCTTATTTACATATCGTAAATTTTTCAGGTGCATATCCATTTTTGTCTTCAAGGATCCATCCAGGTCTGTGGTGAGTTTTGCCTGTCAAGGTATACTTAAACTTGTCCAGTCCACACTTTAAGGCTACAACGATTTAACAATTATAAATTTGATGGACACAAAATGCACTGTACAGATGGAGTGTTCACAAGATTGTTCATAGGTTTTCTTTGTGATATATTTACATAATTAATGTCTGTTCTGAACTGTACTAACCCATGAACTTCATGAGTAAACAGAATGGTGTAGTTGCTTGTTCCTGCTATATCTTAGCTTGAATAAAACAGGAGTGGTCTGCTTCTCACAATGAAATTTTTATGATCATTCTTTGCAGTGTCTCTGGTGTTGATTTTCTTGTTTTGTGTGGTAGATCATGAAAGAGTCCATGTCTAGTCCCCCCCATCTGTCCCTGCCTGGTTCATTTTCTTTGGCTCGGAGTTTGAGCTTTTCTTTCAGTCTATATTTTCCTCTGGCGCAGAAATGCAAAATTATTATTCCTTCATGCCCTCAGTTGCTGGAATCTTTGTCTACAGACAGAGACTTGCCTACTCGGCCCACAGCAAGATTCATGGAGGTAAATAAACCTCCTTCCTGTAAAGAAAAAAATGTGGTAAAAAACAAAAGAGCTTTCTGCCCAATTCTGCTCCATCTAAATAAAAATTATCACTTTGATATAATGGAACTGTTGAAGTTTTCATTTGATTATAGATGAAATTAAGGATTTGACTGATTCTTATCATCCTGTGTGTCTCTCCTTTGTGGAAACATTTCAGAAACTAGCTGATGCAGTCACCTTTAAGAAGTTTTTTTGTACCGAAATGACAGCTTGTGTGATAGACAAGTGTATAGAGGAATGGCAATGCTGGTCAATCAGTATGTGCCTGCCCTGTCTTTGCTACTATATACACCCTTGGAGGCTGTAGCCATCTGTGTTTCTTTGGGTCATACCATCACTATTTGTTCTCTTTACCTTGCTTCTGGAGAGACCTATGATTAATCAGATCTTAAAGCCCTCAATGAGAGTTACTTCTTCCCTTTTAATCCTGGGGGATTTTAATGAACATAGTTCCTTCCAGAGTAGTGCTGATATTGATTGGAAGGGTCATTCTGTAGAGTGTATGCTCTTGAATCACAACCTTTCTCTCTTCAGTATTGGTTCTTATACTTATTTTCGTGCACTTATTCAGTCTTTTACTGTTGTTGATCTCTATCTGCTCCCCTTCACTTTTATATTACTTTTCATGGAGGGTTGACAGTAACCCACAGGGCAGTGATCGTGTTGAGAGAGATTGGCTTTGGTCGATGCTACCCAACCCTCATTCCTTGATGGAAGCTGGACCAGGACCCTCTTTTATGTGATCCTGCTGTCATTTGTAAACCATCAACAGACAACTATGTGGCAATAGTGACTTACTGTATTGTCTAGGCAGCTGCTCAATGTGTTCCTGAAACCTTGACATGTTTTCCACAGTATCCTTATTTGTGGTGGAATTCTACTTGCCATATGGCACAGAATGCTTTAAAATGGGCCTGAGATTCATTTCATAGGTATTTTACAGTTTTAAAGTGCATTACCTTTCAGCAGACTTTTCCACATGCTAAGCAAGTAAGACATCAAAGCCAGAAGGAATTTTAGATTAAGTACACAACTGGCATCTCCTCTACTATCAGTTTCCAAGTCATATGGGATAAGATTTAGAAGGTCATTGGGCAGTATATTTTTATCTCCCCCATCAGTCTTGTTTTCCAGTGGCCAGGAAGTTGCTGATACTTTTGGTAAACGTTTTTATTATGCACCTAGCATTTCTGCTTCATTCCACACCTTAGTCATCAAGACTCAGGCAGAGTGATTGCTTCTTTCCTTTCAGACTAATAGTCTCTATGACTATAATCTCTCCTTTACAGTGGTGGAACTCAAGCTTGCTCTTTATTGCTCTGGCAGTACATCAGTGTACCTGATGATATTCATTATGAGATGCTACACCATCTCTCTTTTGGCTTTTTTGTTATTCTTATTGTTTTAAACTGGATCTGGCAAGAGAATGCTTTTCGTGATGCTTGGTGCCAGGCTATTATCCTCCCTTTTCCCAAGCCCGGGAAGGATCTCAAGATTTTGTTTAACTACCACCTAGTTGCTTTTGTATTTTTTAAAATCTTACAAAGGATGGTTAATGCTCATCTTGTTTAGTTCCTTGAATCAAACAACCTCCTTTCTTCCACCCAGCATGGGTTTCAATGACAGCTCTCTGCCATGGACTACCTGATTCAACTCGAATCATCAGTCAGGGAAGCCTTTTTCAAGTGACAACATGCTTCTGTATTTTTTTTCACCTTGAGAAGACTTATGATACTATGTGGAGGTTTGGCATTTTGGAGAACCTCTACTCGTGGATTGCATGGCCAGTTGTCCATTTTTATCAAAAATATTTTAATGGACCAGTGATTCCAAGTTTATGTGGGTTTGATACTTTCCCATTCTTTCCCACAAGCACTTGGATTTTCTCATGGCTGTGTTTTGAGTGTCACACTTCATTATAAAGATTTATACCATTATTGGACAACTCCCTCCTGCAGTTGCAAATGAACCCTATATTGATGACTTCAACATCTGGTTTAATGAGCAACAGCTACAGACTACCCTTAATTATTTATTGAAGTTGACCACAGCAAATAGCTTTATTTTTTCTCTCTCTAAAATCAATTTTCACGCATTTTTGCTACCAGTGGAATATTTACTTTGATTCTGAGCTCTGTTTTAGTAAAGCTGTACTTTTTCCCAAGGCAAAGTTCTTGGGGTTTATATTTGCCTGTAAGCTGACTTTCATTCCACACATCAAACAGCTACATGTGAAATGTATAAGGGCACTGAACATCCTCTGTGCCCTCTTTTCCATCTCTTGAGGAGCAGATTGATGTTTTATGCTAAAGATTTATTGTGCCTCAATCAGTCGAGACTGGGATATGGATCTCTGTTCTATGGTTCTGCCAGAACCTCAGCATTGTTGGTCCCCATTCACTATCTGGGGCTTCGATTCTGCATGGAGGTTTTCTGCACAGTTCCAGTTCAGAGTTTGTATGCTGAGTGTCATGAACCTCCTCTATGCGTCTTTCATTTTCATCTCTCTTTTCTGTATGCAGATTGTCTGCCATATTTCCTTTTGGCCTTCATTTTTACGTGCAGCTGACTGAATTGAGTCTGACCTTGGATGACACTGCTGTCTCCAATGGTTAGCCCATCCTGCAGTGGCTTATTACCATCCCACGGTGTGACCTTTTTTGAAACTTCTGAAGAAAGCAGATACTCTCAATTAGAAATACTGTCTTCTATTTGCTGAACATTGTCTGAATCATCCTTCCATTTCCATTTGTAAAGATGTTTCAAAATCAGCTGACTCTGTGGGCTCTATCATGGTTTATTCTGGTTTGGTGTTTGCAGACAGGATCTCCTCTACAGAGTATATGCTTATTGCTGAATTGTGCACCATTTCTCTTGCCATAGATCACTAGAAGCTATGCAGTACACAAACTGTACTATTTATACCAATTTGCTTAGTTCTCTGCAGGTCCTGAAATCACTTTGTGTTAGTTCTTTCCTTGTTCTCATTGATATTCAAAATGAACTTGCCCATTTCTTTTTATCATCTACTTTTATGCAGATTTTGTGGATACCAGATGATGTTGGTATTTGTGGGAATGAGCTCACTGACAGTGCAGCTAAGTCTGCCTGCTCTGGTGCTATCACTGATGTGCCTGTTCCATACATGGACAATGGTTCTGTATTCAAGACTCGGGTCCATGCCAGTTGGCAGTCGACTTGGAGTGAGCAACATGAAAACACAATTTTCCAAATAAAACCATCTATTGGACTTTGGCTTTCTTGTTTCCTTAAGGTTCTAAAAGATGAAATTGTCCTAACTAGACTATGCATTGGTCATAGATTTTTAACTTATCATTTTCTTTTATTTGGTACTAATACACTACTGTGTGGTCTATGTGACATTCAAGTCTCAATAGCCCACATTTGACTGTCATGCTGTTGTTATGACTGTTAGCGAACAGTAATGGTTATTGGTAATGGTGACACTATCCATTTTACAAATGTTTTTAATTTTTTATGGGCCATTGGCCTTTTTAATTCTATTTAAATTTTTATCTGATGTTGGGTTACTGTTTTTGTTTTAACTTAATTTATTTTTACACAATATTATTTTTTAGTGTTATTTTTTTCCCAGTTGTTTGGCACAGCCTAGATGCTTTGTGACATAAAACACCAAACAACAACAATAATTCCTTAGCCCCAGAATGTGATTGCATTCTACAAAATACTGGTCCACTAAAACAAAGATAAGGTCAGTTTTGTACTACTGGATACAGTAACATAAAATTGCAGTGTGCAACTTTTGTAATGCCAGTCAGGTATAGCTGAAAAATCAGTAAAGGAAAAATGGTAAATATGTATAGTAAGGTGTTCCTTATTTTCAGGTAAAATTTCAGGTTTAAAATTTAAACTTCACACCCTTTGATTTTCTTTCAATGTACAAATGAAACACACCAAACTTCATCCATTATGGACAATATTTAGATGTTGCTCAGTGAGTTTGAAGTTTTAGACTGCATTGGCCTGGTACTATGTGTACTGTGGTATAGAAAGAAATATTCTTTGTGTAATATAAATGATTTATTTGAAATATATTATTATTTTATTGCATGTGGAATAGTATGGTTATGTAATTATATAATTATGGTGTGGTTAGAAACTTTTGATGTTAGGAAAGCATCATCTATGATCATGTACAACTTGAAGTAGAATTTTTTTTTCTATTATTCTTTATTTGTTATGATAGCATTATACTCTAGTGCAGACTAGACTCTTTCAGCATTGTCATTTACCACATGCAAGTGTTGAATTTTTCATAGTCCTGTTTTAGCTCTTGTGACTTGAAATCATAATCCAGAAATAAAGATGGAACTATGAAACATTTGAAAGAGTCTGTTGTGTTCTTTAGATGAAATGTTCAATTGACATGTTCTCAGACTTACTGAAATTCAGCTGAATTTTCTTTGGAAGATCATCCATACTTCTCATTTATACTTAACAAGAAACTGTAGAAAGATTAGGTCATTGTGATGAGTAGAAATGGCAATAGGAGCATGAAAGATGCCCTAAGATAGATTTACACAGTAAGAATACAGATCTTTCAAATCTTGAGGCCATATAATGCATTATCCATCAGTCATGCTCAATGCAGTATTCCAGATGTTGTAAATTGCACTGCATAAGGAGGGATGCTAGTCAGACAGGTTATGGCTAATTCAAAAAACTCTTGGTAATCATCTCTAGATTAGTTGACTTAAAGTTATCTTGTAACAAACTCAGTAACACTGTCTGTAATTTCCTCTATAGCTTCTGTTACTTTCTCAAACTCAGTGGCAGTTTCATAACTCAAGATTGCTGAAATTGATTGAAAATGTAATATTTGGATCAGAAAAACATTTTGTATAACCTTTGAAAACATATGCCAGGATAACTTTTAAGATATGATGACAACATTCCAAATACTAAAGGTTCTTTTTTTAATCTTTGTTCAACAGGACACACATGCTCCATTTCAGTGATTGGTGTTTCTTGCTGTTATCAAAGCAGACTGTCTTTATATGATCAGTGGCTCCTCATTATTCCAGCAAATGTATCACAGGAGAAGCTAGAGCCTCTCTAGTGCAATAAACCAATTTTGGAACACCTGGAATTGGTTTACTCCTGCTTCAGATGATTGATTTGTTTTTCCCTGTTAGAGTATTAAGAACTTTGCTATCCCAGTGAACCACAGGATACCTTGCAGTGATTTACTAAAACAGTACCAGCCAAAATGATACAAAAGAATCTGCTTAATTACTTATATATTTTCAAAGAAATTGTAGGACTACTATCATGTCTCACATGGATATGCTAGAAATAAAAATTGATGACAGATTGTTTATATATGTGGAATGTCTTTTAGTATTCTAGTATACTCAAAATATGTAGATATAATGTGAGCTAATAGATAAAAATTTCAATTACCTTGAGCAGTCCTAAAAGGTTATTTAGCATTGATAAAATTTGATATGAATTGCTTATGCATTGGATTTCAATTAGAGGATGAGTGTTGTAAATCAGAACTTCAAAAACAGGGACCACCATAATGTTAAGAGATTTAAGCTATTTAGAATAAAAATTTGTGGTTTTGTGTTATAATTTGTAGTCATTCTGGAAAAAAACACATTTCTAATTTGTTATGGTTATGAGATAATAAACCTGTACAGAGATGAGAGAGCAAGAGAAAATAATGTATAAAATATATTGTTTTGATTAAAATATTTTTTATGTTTTATAAGTTTTAGAGGTTACACAAATAAAATTTGAGATTTTTGAGACAAAGAAAAGTATTTTGAATTGTAGTTCAAATTCAAGTGTAATTCACTTTACACTTTAAAAAGTCAAAGGGAGATTAGAGATATTTCTGGACAAATTCTTCAGTTACAATACTTCATTATAAAAAATATTTTGGTTACAAGTAACATGTAATGTTTATTAAAATTCTACAAAATTTTGTGAAGATACACTTATTGTATTTAAAGTTATAGTATGGAAATTGTATGAAGTACAAGGTGGTTATGAGGTTGGTCCTTGGTACCAAGCCCATAATGAGAGAGAGAATTATTTAAATAACAGATTTTGGTCTTCTGTGTGATACCATTTGTTTCAACTCATTTGTGTCTTATGATTTTAATTTCAGTGTATGTTAGATTCAATATTTTTGTCATGTAAATTCCTGACATCTCTTGTATCCCTTCTAATTTTGCTTTTTTTTCATAAGAAAACAAGTTAAAAGATCTTACTCTGCTCTCACATGACATCATTTTCATTCTGGATGTATCATGTTATTATCCCTCTTTTCTAAAGTCTTTTCAAAAGTTCAGCGTCACTTCTGAGGTAAGAAGCCCATGACTGAGCACAGTACTTCAAATGTGGCTTAACCAGTAACATACAATGGCATTATAACCTCTTTACACTTGTATTCAGTATTTCTGCAGATAAAACATCAAATCTTATATGCCATGCCATTAGCCAACAACACATGATTTTGATGGCTTAAGAAACAGAACAAACCAGAACATTGAGATAATCTTAAAAGTGTTATGGAGAAAAAAGTATTTCTGTGAAACATTATACTCATTATTGAAATTGTGATATCTAACATACATTATCTTGTATTTATTATAATGAAAAATCACCTATTGTTTATTTGTCCAACTTGCCAAATAAATTAAATCCTTTTAAAAGGCAGTAGCATCCTCCTGAAAATCAGCAACAGTTAAAAATCTAATGCCATCATTTAACTAGGTTGATTCCACTGCTGTTAATACTTATTTTTAATTGAAATTTCCAAATTAACTCTTTTAAACATAGGTTGATGTAATTATCATCTGCTCTGCTAAGGAAGACATAGGCATTTTTCAACAAAAATACAGTAACTCTATGCATTCTTCATAAAACTTTGTAAGATTTGGTTAAAGTGTACATGTATTTTGTACACAAAGAATGACATTCTTATAATTGTCTTTCTGATAAAAGTATATTTTTATCTATAGTAGTTATTTGCACTTGAACTGTTAAAATTGTTCAAGTGCAAGGGGAATTTTGATTTTAAGTATATAAATACTTCATTTTACTTTTTCATATTTCAATTTCATAACCTTTAGAACCTCCGAAATGAATAACGAAAAATTTTTGAAGGTAAATATTTATAATCTATTTACCTTTTTCCACTATTCTCTAACTAGCTATCACCATCAATGTAAGATGCAATGAAGCAAATAAAATTAGGAAAGAAAAACGTACATACCTTTCAGTTTTTTTAGAATATCTTTAAAGATGTTTATATTTGTAGTTTTAGGTCTTTTTTTTTAGTTATTTTGATGGCTTAAGAAACAGAACAAACCAGAACATTGAGATAATCTTAAAAGTGTTATGGAGAAAAAAGTATTTCTGTGAAACATTATACTCATTATTGAAATTGTGATATCTAACATACATTATCTTGTATTTATTATAATGAAAAATCACCTATTGTTTATTTGTCCAACTTGCCAAATAAATTAAATCCTTTTAAAAGGCAGTAGCATCCTCCTGAAAATCAGCAACAGTTAAAAATCTAATGCCATCATTTAACTAGGTTGATTCCACTGCTGTTAATACTTATTTTTAATTGAAATTTCCAAATTAACTCTTTTAAACATAGGTTGATGTAATTATCATCTGCTCTGCTAAGGAAGACATAGGCATTTTTCAACAAAAATACAGTAACTCTATGCATTCTTCATAAAACTTTGTAAGATTTGGTTAAAGTGTACATGTATTTTGTACACAAAGAATGACATTCTTATAATTGTCTTTCTGATAAAAGTATATTTTTATCTATAGTAGTTATTTGCACTTGAACTGTTAAAATTGTTCAAGTGCAAGGGGAATTTTGATTTTAAGTATATAAATACTTCATTTTACTTTTTCATATTTCAATTTCATAACCTTTAGAACCTCCGAAATGAATAACGAAAAATTTTTGAAGGTAAATATTTATAATCTATTTACCTTTTTCCACTATTCTCTAACTAGCTATCACCATCAATGTAAGATGCAATGAAGCAAATAAAATTAGGAAAGAAAAACGTACATACCTTTCAGTTTTTTTAGAATATCTTTAAAGATGTTTATATTTGTAGTTTTAGGTCTTTTTTTTTTAGTTATTTTGATGGCTTAAGAAACAGAACAAACCAGAACATTGAGATAATCTTAAAAGTGTTATGGAGAAAAAAGTATTTCTGTGAAACATTATACTCATTATTGAAATTGTGATATCTAACATACATTATCTTGTATTTATTATAATGAAAAATCACCTATTGTTTATTTGTCCAACTTGCCAAATAAATTAAATCCTTTTAAAAGGCAGTAGCATCCTCCTGAAAATCAGCAACAGTTAAAAATCTAATGCCATCATTTAACTAGGTTGATTCCACTGCTGTTAATACTTATTTTTAATTGAAATTTCCAAATTAACTCTTTTAAACATAGGTTGATGTAATTATCATCTGCTCTGCTAAGGAAGACATAGGCATTTTTCAACAAAAATACAGTAACTCTATGCATTCTTCATAAAACTTTGTAAGATTTGGTTAAAGTGTACATGTATTTTGTACACAAAGAATGACATTCTTATAATTGTCTTTCTGATAAAAGTATATTTTTATCTATAGTAGTTATTTGCACTTGAACTGTTAAAATTGTTCAAGTGCAAGGGGAATTTTGATTTTAAGTATATAAATACTTCATTTTACTTTTTCATATTTCAATTTCATAACCTTTAGAACCTCCGAAATGAATAACGAAAAATTTTTGAAGGTAAATATTTATAATCTATTTACCTTTTTCCACTATTCTCTAACTAGCTATCACCATCAATGTAAGATGCAATGAAGCAAATAAAATTAGGAAAGAAAAACGTACATACCTTTCAGTTTTTTTAGAATATCTTTAAAGATGTTTATATTTGTAGTTTTAGGTCTTTTTTTTTTAGTTATTTTGATGGCTTAAGAAACAGAACAAACCAGAACATTGAGATAATCTTAAAAGTGTTATGGAGAAAAAAGTATTTCTGTGAAACATTATACTCATTATTGAAATTGTGATATCTAACATACATTATCTTGTATTTATTATAATGAAAAATCACCTATTGTTTATTTGTCCAACTTGCCAAATAAATTAAATCCTTTTAAAAGGCAGTAGCATCCTCCTGAAAATCAGCAACAGTTAAAAATCTAATGCCATCATTTAACTAGGTTGATTCCACTGCTGTTAATACTTATTTTTAATTGAAATTTCCAAATTAACTCTTTTAAACATAGGTTGATGTAATTATCATCTGCTCTGCTAAGGAAGACATAGGCATTTTTCAACAAAAATACAGTAACTCTATGCATTCTTCATAAAACTTTGTAAGATTTGGTTAAAGTGTACATGTATTTTGTACACAAAGAATGACATTCTTATAATTGTCTTTCTGATAAAAGTATATTTTTATCTATAGTAGTTATTTGCACTTGAACTGTTAAAATTGTTCAAGTGCAAGGGGAATTTTGATTTTAAGTATATAAATACTTCATTTTACTTTTTCATATTTCAATTTCATAACCTTTAGAACCTCCGAAATGAATAACGAAAAATTTTTGAAGGTAAATATTTATAATCTATTTACCTTTTTCCACTATTCTCTAACTAGCTATCACCATCAATGTAAGATGCAATGAAGCAAATAAAATTAGGAAAGAAAAACGTACATACCTTTCAGTTTTTTTAGAATATCTTTAAAGATGTTTATATTTGTAGTTTTAGGTCTTTTTCTGTTCACCAATATTTATTTTTATACATTTTTATTTTCCATTCTAGTCCTTTACCACTTATTTTTCATCTCAGCACAAGTCAGCAGTGCCCTTGACGGATGTTACATTTTTTGGGGAAACGTGCAACTCTGGCAAAATTATCATTTAGTGCATAATATTGTAAGCCTTGAGAATAGGTGCAAATTATGATGTATATTTAAAGATCTTTTAACCTTTTAATTATGTATTTTAAAACACAACTAATATACAGTTAACTAAAATATAATAGTAAGACAAATACAATTTAACTGTATTTGTAAACTGTATCTGTAACTATAACTGTTTAGATAAGAAACAACTGTATGTGCTATAGTCAGTCAAGGAACCAACAATACTGCAGTCACGTACATGTACCACTTGACAACATCTGGCACCAGTTTCAGAATAATCATTGGTAGTTTATAGTGTAGGATGAGCTCTTTCTAATGATTATACACGTGTAGGTAATGTCCCTGTGTGAGTCATAAAGCTCAAGCAAATCAGTTGCTGATGACATGGCAACTGTTAGGAGTTGAAAAAAATTATTACTCGTTTCATATGTATTCATTCAGAGGACATTGAAATGAATGTGTTAAAAGGCTATGTAAGAATCTTATTGTCTAATTGCAAGTCTATTTTACCATTATATTATTAAATATGCAGAGAGTCAAAGTAGAGATTTTTCATAGCTTGTTGGTCAAATAATGACATATCTGAAGTTTAATATTTTATTTAAAGGTTTCTTTTTAAATAAGAGACTTGTACCTTAAATAACATAAAACTTTGAATTGTAATATATGTTATAATGTTAATTTAATTTGCATATACTGATATTAAAGGTGATTGATTAAATTTTGAATTTAAAACAGTGACCTGCACAGAAATAGGTTCAAAGGGGTATCCATTGAGAAAGAGTTATAATGATGTGTTGTTGTCACAGTTGTTACAGGCATTTTACTAGGAGATACATTTTGCTCCATTTGTGGCTATAAATATGTTATATATATTTTTTTATGCTGTGTTATTCTCAATGAATTTTTTATGGAGGTTAATCCTGGTCACTGTGTCATTCAGATGCTGGTTTTGGATGTTTTGGAAGTATTTTCCTTGTGGCATGTTTTCATCTGTTTCACCCTTTGATCAATTGAATCATTAAGACCAGGGTAAAATTATGCTATTGCAGTAATCTATTTAACTCCATGCTATAAATATACTTTTAGCATGTTTTAGTTATGGATATTTCTTTACGTTCTTTGCTGACTGGACTCTCAAAGTTCCAGATTTTTTATGATTAAATTTTGCATTTAATATTCAAAAGTGGTGTATATTCCTAGTTTCAGTTGTATTACAGTTTTTCCATTACATTTAGATGAAGTTAGTAGAACAACAATTTAGCATAATGTAGTTTCAAATATAGTCACTTGTATCATGTACAATATGGAGTATGTACATATGTAACACGTATAGCTGCTAAAGTGAAGAAAAAGTTAAAGCTCAACATTTATAATGTAATTACTATATTTTTAATGCATTATATATATAGGATTCTCTTCAATATAGTTTTTATGTACCAAAAATGAATAGGTTTGAAGTGTAATGATAGTATTTAATAAATTTGTGATAGAATTTGATGGAAAAGGTGATATTGTTTTCACAAATCTAATACAAAAAAGAAATAAAAGTATTTGCACAACTTTTTATTTGCAAAATTTATGAAGAATTATTTTCATCTCCAGGTGGAAGAAAAGTATATATACATTATTTCAATTTTCTGATTTTTATGTTCATATACAAAAATTGAATTATAAGGTTTTATGGACAATATTGCTGATGTCATCTGCCAGACTGATTGTTTCACATAATTGTTATGGTAACCATTTTTGAGAGAGAATGAGATATGATGTTATAGTGATTTTATATATGATTTATTAAAAAACTATTTTAACTTATTGCTGTCATAGATGTTCTGATGATGAAATTGTATTTTTTTAAATTTCCTTGACATTTAACTAAGGTATTGTTGAAAAAAATCCAAAAAAGTTCAAAATAGATGAGACAGAAATTAACAAGAGAAAAATCTTTATAACGCAAACAAGAGAAGAAATAAAGGTGAGTTAACATGTATTGAATTAAAGCTTTAAATTTCCTAATTTTAAACATATTCTGAAGCTTTAACTAAATAATAAACAATTAATACTGCTTCTTCACTCCATCTAAGTCTGTTGATCAATGCACTTTCTTTTTATGTGCAGTTATCTGAGGATTTAAAATTTTCCTTTGCTTTTTCGGTTTATTACACCTATTAATTGTTTTAAAAATGGCTTTCTAATACACATTATAAATTAGTTGTTCAAGCTTATTTGAATAATAGTCTTTCTACATATTCTGACTGCAATGTTTATAAGAAAAAAATTCTTTAGTCCTGTCATCTATAGGTACACATGCTATATGTATTAGAAATCAGTTGCACAGGATGTTATTGTGCATACTCTCAAATTGAGATGTGATGTGTTTCAAACCTTTATGTAGGTTACAGTATTTTTCAGGTATGAGAATAAATACCTATGTGCAAAACTTCTGAAGTACTAAATGAATATGAATGTTATATAGGTTAAATTGGAGCCACCACTTCGTGTTTAATAATTCAAATACAAGAACATGCAAATTCCACTACAGTATCATATTCTTGGTTAGTACTGCACTCTATCAGTACAAAATGTTTGCTTGCCACTAGCCTTTTAACTCCTGATTCACTCTGCACAACTACTTGGAAATAATTATGCAGCAATCTTCCACCAATAGGAGTAGACGCAACTATTGTAAGTGGTACCCTTCTAAATAATGCACCTGTTAATCATTTTTCAATTGGCAATCCCATTGTTAAGCTGCATTTGCTCATGAATTTTGGAATAATTAACTTTAGTGCATATTTCTCCTGGATCCTTTTTTTCTAGTTACCTTATATACTGTAGTTTATATTTTGAAATTATGCACTCACAGCTTCTACTACTGTTTCTGCTCAGGTGGGATGACTGACTATGTTTTCAAGGTTGGGTCCACAGTTATTAGCCAATGATGTGATATCAATGACTCATAGTGAATTGTCTCAATTTATTCAACATTCAACACCACATGAGGAGTATCCTGTCTTCCCTACTTGCATCTCACAGGTAGGATGAGAATTTGGGTAGTCTTCTCCCTCTGATTATGGTTTACAGTCACTTGTAATTTAGAAAGAACTGACCAGGCCTCCTTCAGTCTTTGTTAACCTGATCAATTAGGTATGCTTGATTTTGTTTCATAGGGTCCTACCCCTACAGTCCTTGGTGATGAATCTTTGGATGAATATCTGTTTTTTCCACTTTTATCAGCCACTTTTTTTGGGTTCCTGCTAGTTGTTTCAGAGAACAGTTGAGATTGAGAGTCAGTAAGTCTCACTCCTCATGTTAATTTGACGATCATACTTTTGCATTTCATTGTACCAACTACCACTTTTGAGGCTCATGTTTGAACATTCTTATTCCTTGGTAGGGTTTGGACCCTAATACTTTGGTTTCATTTTCCCAACCTCATGTCTTCCTGACAGTTTGTAGTCCAGTGTTGAATTAACTTATTTACATCATTTCTTCTGTAGCATCTCATTTGTCCCAATCTCTGTTTCTGTATTCTTGTCATGCCCATCTCCTTCAGCTCCTTTGCCAGTTTTAGTTGGTTGTTCTTTTATAGTTACATTGTTACCTGCCATTGCTTTTGCATTAATTACTTTGTACTGAGATTGGGGCCAGGCTCTTTGACTGTGCCCATGTTTAAAGGACTTTTACATCAGTTCATGGGTTATGAGTTATTTCTTCATGTTTAGCCCACTGTTTTCTGTATTATCCAACTTATTCCATTTCTCACGTCTCAGCATTCCATTTTATGCCACAGTTTGCCGAAGGAGGTTCAGGATTTAATTAGAAAGGGTGCTATCAGAGATCTCTCTTATCTGGCGTTATATTTTCATGTATTTGTTGCTCCTATAGAGGAAAGAGACTAGCACCCAGTGATCAAGTGGTCATTTCTGAATTGCCCCCTCATCTTTCTTAAGTTCATCATGAAGTTGTACTTAATTCTTTTTTGTGTTTGTGGATGATGAAAGTCGCTGTGTCAGATGCTTGTCTGCATATTTCCATCTCTTCATCATCTTGACATTTCCATTGATTTGTTCACTATGGGGATGTTGCAGTTTTGGGCCCTTCTATTTGTCGTAGCTTTGTCTGGCACTCTATGCTTTACTAAGTTGTTTGGTTATTTGTTAGGCTGCTTCAGTTCCACTATTACATAGATGACTGGCTGCTTTCTATATTTGATTTCCTCTTTAGGAAGTGACCTAGGTTGATTGGCACACATACCCAGTTTATGGTTCATTTGAGTGTGTTTTTCTTTCTACATTATCCTTCTGTATCTCTTTTGTGGATGTGGGTCCCTCTCAGGGCACTCATTCCCCTTGATAATGTTCATCTGCATCATGTATGAACTTTAATCAATTTAAAACTTTGTTCTAGATTCCCTGGAGGCACAATTACTATTATCTCTCCATACACTTTATTTGATGGATAGATTGCACCAGTATTAATGTGGAGGTTTCTTTTCCTCTATCTCATCCAGATTGCCACATTTTTACTGAGTATCAGGAAGATGGACTCTTACAGAATATATTCTTTATTTCAATATCCTGGAACTTTTTGTTCAGTAGTCTGTTGTACACTTCATGATATCTCTTTGGGAACAAGTGGTGATAGTGTATTTGTACAATTTGATGGTGGTATCTTACATTTCCAGGCAAGGAGTATCTGGTCAAGAGACCTTTATTTTGAGAACTTAAATCTCATATGTTTGGATTATATCCACCACATATCTTTGTGTGTTGTATTCTGGGTGCCATCAATCTCGTGGTGGGTTGGCTATCCTAATCCAACATAATTCTGTGGATGGAGTGGCTTTTGGACCCTGTTGTTTTTTGCAAGTTGTGTGTTTGTTAGGGTATCATTGATTTAAACACTTTTGTACTTCCTCTCCAGCCAAAACTTCCCCATTTTTGGTCATCCATATCTGTGGTGGATGCTTTCAGCCAGAATTGGATGAATGGTAACGTATGTTTTTTTTTCTATTTGGCTTCTCCCTCATGTTCTTTAGATAGTTCAGGCCACTCCTTATTGTGTTCTGTTTATGGCATCCTATTACATGGCTCAGAGGTGGTTTCTGCTTCAACAACAGCTGTTGTCTCACATGGTCTTTCATCAACCTCACTCTAGTGTGTGTCGTCCTTGCTTTCCAATTCTCCATTTCATGCATATCATTTGTTTGCTCCCTTGCCAGAAAGTTTAGCCTTTCTAAATGTGTTGACTCTTTAACTTTCTATCCTGTTCACCCATCCACTTTGGCAGTTTATCAACACAAGTCAAAGTTTTTATCTTTTTCCAACCATTTCACACATCATCTTTCTTCACTTAGATTTTTGACAGAGATCTATAAGTTTCCTCTGTTGCTAGTTGTTGGGCTTCTTTGTTTACCACTTTTCTGTTTACTGAATTTGCATCAGTGTTCCAGTCTTCTGTTCTGTCTGTTATTTTGTTCTTTTTTCATTGCTCATTCTCCCTGTTCTTTTTCACATTTTGATTGGAACCACATTGTGGCCCTTCACACTTTAACTCATCCTCCTTTTGATCCTTCATTTTTTTTGTCATATCATCCATCTCCCATATTTATGATTATTTAGATGCAGATGGTATCTGGGATGCACTGTTGTTCTCAGGTACATATATTTATTCCCTGAAATGCTGCCATTTCATATGATCGTTTCTCCAGTACCCTTATTGGTTGGATTCATCAGGTCATTCACCTAGTGTAATCTTCCCTTTTTCAGGATGATTATCACCTTTATTTGAGATCTCTCATCAAATCCATCACCTGACCATTTCCTTGGTGGCCTGTTTTCTTCTTTCTTTGGAGAATGTCATCAGCATGGGTATGTGAACTAATCTGCACACCTTTAAGTCTTACTACCTCCATCACATGCCCATGTCTTTCTCTGTAGGTTTCCACTTACCTTCAGTCACCAATTTGTATACTTCTGTTTCTTTCTTTGTTCCCTTCTAAAGGAGTATAGGAGCCCTTGCTCGTTCCTGTCTGATTAGGAGGTGGGTCTGGAGGCAATCCTCCTGTGTGAAACAAAGTTCCACTCAGTTTGAGAGTTGAGCAGTGGAATTCTGCTTGTGTTGATAACATGACTATCTTCCTACTGTGGACCTAATTTAAAATTCCAGTTCCTGCCAGATGTTGGTTGTAGTACTCTACCAAATATTTAGTTATTGCAGTTTGTATCTCTGACTGAAATATTTCTCCTTTCTACCATCTTCTGCATTTTGATTTTTAGTTGGATCAGATATTGGTTAAAGATAATTCAGCCATGTAAGTCTTCACATGTGTTTTGTTGGTATCTTTCTCTTACCAAAGACTAAATGATGAATTCCTGATGCTACTGGTTTTTGGACTAGTAATGCACACCCTACATTAGAAACTTCTTACAGCTCACTGGATGTCTATTTTCAGTGGATTTGGCATATTTTGAAGCTGGATGAAGTATGACCTTCTGCATGTGCAAGGCTGGGCTCCCTGTTTTTACCATGGAATGAATGTGATAGTTTCAGTGCCACCCGGTTTTGGACTGGAAATGAATTCTTAGCTCTCCTTATTTCTTACTGTCTACCTGGATGTTGGATCCCAGTGGGTCAGGTGTTGGTTGTGGTAATTAGCACACATATGGAGAGGAGTTATTGGCATTAAAGCTAGTCTTTCCTTCTGGTACCAGTTTTTGATGTACAATTCAAGATGCTACAAGGTCTTAGTTGAGCTCAAGTTCACAGTTATTGTCTATTGCACTCCTATTCGTAGAGGGTTCTGCATGATTATTTACATGTAAATATACAGAAAGAAGTGAGAGTTACAAGGCTAGTGGCAAGTGAAGCATTTGCGTCAATAGAGGGCAATTTTAATCAAGAATGTTTTTTGTAAGAAGAGGTAAGTATTTATTCAGAACTACATTCTCAGGGTAGGAAAATTTTAACTTTGCAACATGCATCATTTTAGTGCATTAAGAAGCACCCATTAAATAAATGTAGTGAACCTATAAGTAGAAGACAATTTATCTCGCAAAGGCCAACAGGGAACAGGAACTTTGTATAAAGGAGAAAGTATTCTTTAATAGACTTAAACAAGATTGAATAACCAAAACAGTATAGTTTATTTATTATTAAGTCCACAAGTGTTAGTAATGTAGTAACTTTGTAAAGTAACTGCTATGGTCTGGATGTAAAACAACACTAGTCTGATGTCTGGGACAACCAAATTTTAATATTGAGCTACACTGAAATCTGTAAGTACTGGTCTGAAATATTTGCAAAATCCAATCTTATATTTATTTATAACAAATAACAAAAATGCAGTCTGTTAATGTTTTTTTCTTTTTTTTTATCACTAAATACCTACTGTTACTGTAATATTTGTCAGATCGGTAGCCTGTTTATTGATAACGGGCTAACCTTTTGTAAGCCTTGTATATAAACTCGTGATTCAGTTACTGATGTGTAAATTAAATGTTCAGTTGCTTAGTTAAATAATAATAACATATAGTGAGTTATATTAGTTATTTTTTACTAGAAGTAGAATAGTTACTTTGTAATGAAAGATAAATAATATGAGAATAAATTACCATATTTGGGTAAACAACTAGTTTAAAATCTTTTGATCTCTGTTTGGTGAGACATTATGGTTATTTTGTTTTTGTTCTGTATCTAAACAAGATAACTTATTTGCAGATTCATGTTTTTATATATTCTAAATTCAATTATTTTCATTATCTCAGTAATACCAGTTTCTCAAATGTATAGACTAAGTAACATGCCCTAAGATTTGTCTACATCAACGATATTGTAGTAAATAATATTAATTTTAGTCCTGTAATACTGTGGAAGAAGTCACTGCGAAGAACATAGAATCTAAGTTGTTACATTAAAGGAAAATAATTTGCACCCTGCATTTGTGTTGTTTTAAATTGCAATATTTGAAGGTAGAGGGTTAAAAGTAGGATTTTAACTTAAACATATGCTATGGGTGTTATTTCAAACATGATTTTATAGAAAATTGAGTTCAAATTGTTGATTAAAATAACAGACAAATAACGAAGAGATTTTGTTTACACCTTTAGGGTCATTGATTATTACTTTACAGGAATAGTTTGTAGAATAACACTCATCTGTGAATAGTTATGAACAAAATTGTTTGTGATTTTTCTCAATAGATAAATGTTTAAATATAACTCTAATATGAGAGAAGCAAATGGTTAATGTTTCTGTGAAAGAAGAGTAGTTATAGTTCTTATATAAATGGACATGGTGTAAATTGTACAGTAGTACAGTTTTATTTGTGTAACATTGCCATGAATTAGAGGGAGAAATTATAACATAAAACTGTTTCTTAAATTTTTTCTAACTACACAATTTTTAACTAAGTACAATATCTTTAATAATTTGTAGGCATTGTTAATTTAATAGTTATGTTTTTTTTGTTGTTGTTAAATTCCAGATGATGAGCAACAAAGTCATGGACAACAAATCTAAAGAAAAGAAACTACGACAGGTATTTTTAGTTTTGTCCAGTTATTCTGTTTGAAAGAACAAATTTTTTGATCCTCTACTAGGAATATATTAATGTTAATTTCACTTTCAATTTCATATTTTAAGGTAACAAGAAGGACCACTATATGTTTTTCTTTTATAAACTGAAAGTTTATGAAGTTTTACAGCAGATAGTTAAATAAAATGGTATCTTATGATGTATGTGAACAAAATAATATTTACATTTAATCTTGACAACTGTAAATTGGCATGAACTACAGGGAAGTTTCGTACAAAGCTAAAGACTAGTGTCATGTGGTGGGTTTTCAAGTAGGCTATGCGGTAACAACTTGTTAATGTAATATATCTCTATAATAATAATAACACAAAGAAAAACAGCTTTGCACCCTTTTTGTATAAGAAATCCAACCAACAATCTTTCTTTGCAGATTTTTCTGTAATAGTGAAAAAAACAAGAAAATCAAGTGAAACAAAGCATGTGACCTGTATGTTTTGATGCTGAACTTTTGTGCATGCACTTGCTGTTGTGTTATTTTAATGTAACATGACTTTGTGAGATCACTGTAAAAACACAGGATGCTGTGCTGCTGGAAGTACAAGGTTAAACATGTAAAATTTACATAGCGTGACATGACATGAGACTGGACACATTCAGAGCTCTCACAACATGAAACATAGTGTGACATGACATGAGACTGGACACATGCAGAGCTCTCACAACATGAAACGAGAATGCTGCTGCAATTTAAAGAAATGCACAATAAACAAATGGTAATGTATTAATAGTGAATATAAAAAATACTTTTATTCTATAGTGTTATCAACATGTTTCCTGATTGGTCATGCAGTAGATGACTTACAAGCCACTACTTAAGGTTACTAACGTATTCAGTACTAAATATTCAGAAAGATGTTGTATATTAAGATTTTTCAGTAGTGTAGACATTATTTTGCTATTGACAGGGTTGATTTAAGAAGAAACATATTGAAATATAAAATGAAAAAAGTAATGTATTCAATATAGTTACATCTAAATTCTTTTTCTTTGAACTTTAAATTTATTGTTTCAAAAATCTTTATTTTAAATTATGTTTTGCTTTTTATATATGTAATATTCATAACATCGTTTTCTCTTATTTAAAAAGCGCTATTTTTTTACTTCTACTGCCACTGTCACATCATTGCGTGTTACAATTTAAATAGGCTATCTTCGTATAGAACTCAAAGAATAAAACTGATAATCAATTTGTTATCTACAGGTCACGCAAAGAGTAATGCAATAGCTTGCGCACAAACGAATTTCTGCATGTAACTAACTGTTTTCAATTCAATATTAAAACGTTAGTTGTAGTTTACAACCTACAAACCGTAAATCAGATTAAATGAGCAATGAATACGTCTGAGAAAAGTTCGTCAAAATTTGTACTTCTTTAGTGCTATAGAAGTGCCTACAAAGTAATCTGCAACAAATAAAATGAGTCGTTCTATCTGTAACTACACCAACAACGGAAAAGGTCTAACAAGGATTTCAAGTTATAGTACTGTATCAAACATTACTGAAACTAATTTTGTTAACAAATACAATATTTTAAAGAAGAGGCAGCTATAAAAATTATTATAAAAGGTGTGTTTGTACATTAGTAAAATTATAGCATCTTTTGAGGTGAAAGGAGCAGTGACGAAGTGTAAATCTTAAAAGTATATTTACTCATTTAGGACTAGAAATATGTTTATTTACTCTATAAAGTTCTCTTTAATTAACTTGTATTTTGTCAGTGGTTTAATGGTTGCAGAGATAAGTTCATATACTAGTTAACCTTTGTTATGTATTGTTGGGTTCAGTGTCATTCTTTTAGAAACAGTTTTTCTTGTGATGCTAAAATATTGTTAAAAGCTTGTGTACTTGCATGTAATAAAAATGCAAAGATGATAATACTTTATAAAAATACTAAAAAGGAAGATATTTTTAGTGTAAATTATTTCATGTATTGCATCAAATAAAAATCCTTGTATAATTTTCTTTTCAAATTATGTTGAAACTTTACTACGCCTTTTCTACTGGTGGTTGGTATTAGTATTAGTAAATATTTGTTGTATCTTTTTTATTATATTTGTGCATACACATTTTAGTCATGATACATATTTATTCTTCTCACCAGGGTCTGCTTAGCTCAGGGAATAGTAATGTCAAGTATACAAGACTAGAAAACCCAGCTGAAAACCTTAGTCAACGATTTATTGATGAAAACCACCTGCAACAACAGGTTGTAACTATTAATTCTTCATGTGCATTATTTTTGTGTATTATGAGTATTTGTCATTTTTGGTGTTGTGTGTTATTTTATAGTAATTGATTGAATACTCAAAAAGATACAGCAGATGATTAGAATCATTTAAAGACATCAAGGGAAAAGTAAGACTGATTTTGTTTTTTATTTTTTAGCAATTAGGTTAAAAGTACCTCTAATATTTAAATCGTGTTTTCTGACTGGTCCATCAAATTAAGAAACAATGCTATTATTTTAGTAAGAAGTATATCAAAATATTTAAAATTTTTCTTTCTGTGGTAAAAAAAAAGAAAAAGAATAAAGGTCTGCACATACCACATTGAACAATCATACTTTAAACTTAATATTAGGCTGAATATGGCCAGGTGGTTAAGTGCAGTCAACCCCACAGTCTAAAGGTTGCTGGTTTGAATCCTCGTCACACCAAATATGCTTACCCTTTTAGCTGCAGGAGCAATATATAAGCAACAGTCAATCTCACTGTTCATTGGTAAAATATTAGCTCAAGTGTTGACAATGGGTGGCAATGACTTGCTGCCTTCCCTCTAGTCTTGAACTGCTAAATTAGGGACAGCTAGTGCAGATATATCTTGTGGACCATGAAATTGAAACAAGTAAACAAACTTAATTGTAAAACTAAAGAATACTACAATACTTATAATTCAGTGACATTTATGTAAGAGATGAAACAAGTAGATCAGTAATGCTTGCTTTAAATGATGAAAGTGGTCTATGAAATTGTACCTTTACATGTCTCAGACCGTAATGATTGATTATGATAACAGTTGAACAAAATATGCATGATGTTTTGAATCTTCTTATATTTACCATTGTGAACTTATAATTATGTAGAAATTGAAGAAGTGAAGCATTGATGCTATTTTTTTATTCTTCTGAGTAATTCAGAAGGAAGCTGTTAAAATACCAAAAGTAAACGTGAAGCCCAATCTGTCTTTTGATTCACTACTTCTTATTGAGCTATACTGATTTTGGGGAATGCCACCCATGATAAGTAACTCTGGATGAAAAGAAGGTTAGGCTTATTGTGGTGTATGTATATATAGTGTTTTGGATTGTCTTTTACTCACCACAGCAAACCTCGTTTTATGTAGAATTTGAAGAATATGTGAAATGTATGAATTCAATGTTAGATTGGACTTCATTTATATTTTTAGTATTTTAAGCAGCTTATCTGCTGAATAATAAAACAGAATAACTTTGTGTCTTTAATGCTCACTGATAATGAGGATTATTTTATTTCAAGTTACAGACTTTGTAATTGGGAAAAATATTTTAAAAATGGGTACAATGTTTTGATCATTTTTGCAATAATTATTAAATGCACTTGTGCACTTCAGGTTGATTGCATCAGTGATTGAGTTGTTATACCTGTTTTAAAAAAGATTTTCTTACTGTAAAATCTGTAACTTTTAATGAAATAATTCTATATATATAAAACCATAAAATATTCAAGCCATACCAAAACACATTAAGATGAAATTTAATTTTTTTAAATAAAATATGCTGTATATTAAAAAAGGTATCCTATGGTACCAGCTACAATGTGGGATTATAAAATGTATTCTAGGTTTTGGAGGTGACTGTGGAAATATAGGACCCACATTGTGATGGTGGTAGTGACAAGGTACAGCATCTATTAGTCTTAATCTCCAATTTGCTAGTCTCACATAAGAAAATTGGAAATTAGGAGAGTGAGATGTGGGTGTTGAAGTTCACAATATCCCACATCTGTATTAGTATTCACTGTCTGCAGACAGTTGTGGGATGGTGACTGCTCTCCCAAGTTAGAATAAGAAAAGATAAACATAAAAAGATGAAAGAATGAGAAAAAATAAATAACCTAAAATGAAAATATACTACTGTATGGGGGGAAGTAAGATAAAAACCTTACTTTCTGAAGTTAGCATTCCTGCTCCAAGTATGGTAGATGTACTAATTAATACAGCAGCAAAGTGATAGTTTACTTAACTGTCATGCTTTAATATGAGGCTTAAGGTATACATCTGCATAAAGTAGTGCTAAGTTCTTAGATGACCTTATTTTTAACGAAATTTTTTTAGTAATTTTTAATATTTTAATTTGGTTGTATCCTGTGATTGCCTTTTTATAAATGTGCAGTATGTTTAAAAACAAATTTTGTTTTCAAATTAAAAAAAAAATTCATGTTAATGTGTTTTGATTTAAGACTTGAATATTTTATGGTTATAATTAATCAGAGGTTGAGATTTGCTGTTTGAAGTTCAGTCCTTCCACAAGATTTTGTTTATTCATTTAACTTCATTTCGATATAAATTAATTAATTTCACTATAATATGTGTAATAACCAACACTGTAAAATGTCTTCTTTTAGTTTGTTCTTGTCCATTGTTACAGATCATGATTGGCATGCTCACTCTCTCTAACTATGATAAGTGGTAAATCAAATGACATTTTGAACTTCGTATACTTTTTTAGTAGTGAACACTTTAAGATTCTGCTGTTTCTGTAATACAAACAGTAATTAATATTGTTTGAAATGAATAACATACACCAAGTCATGCAACAGCTTTTAAATCATATTAGTTGGAAGAGCATTTTGTAGTGAATATTATGAATTAAAAAACATGAAGTACTTCTACACTATGGCTATAGTTATTTATTTTCTCCATTTTGATTGAAAGCTGCTTTGTGATTGGTGTGTCTGGCACTATTTGAGAGATTACCATAAGTTTCACATGTACTGAGTTGCTCATCCAACAGCAAATTTTCACTGTTTATAGTTTATTGATATACTTGAATAATTTCTCTTTACAAATCTTGTGTCTTTTATAAAAAGTGGAAGATGACTGTAATTAACGAAACAAAATGTAAAAAGTCAGTATGAAATGTGACAATTTCCAATGTACCAATTCAGTTTCTTATTAAGAAATTAGCACACAGGATCACATAAAAGTTTTAATGGTTTTCAAACAAGACTCAAAACTTAAGTGCTTTCAAAGCATTCACCATTCTTCTTGAGAGGAATAAAAGGTGATGTTTAATGGGTGTAATGAAATACATTGGCAAGGATTGCTAAAAAGACAACTTTTACTGTGTAGGTCAAACCAAAACAGTTACAAAGGAATGTTTTAACAACCACAAATCAGCAATCAAACAAACAAAGAACTTGTGGTTACAAAACACTTTAACATGTCTGGACGCTTTCTTGAAGAATAGGTATTGAGACAAACTTTACATCAAACTGAAACATGGAAATTAAAGAAGTTTACTGCTGGATAACATTGTTAAAATATTATAATGATCAGCCTCAGTACCAGGATTGTTGACCTTCAGAAGCCTCTGAAAAGATTTTCAAAACTAAATTTATAATTAAACTTTCTTTACATTATTAGTATTATTCATGCTTTAATTTCTCTGTATTGTTAATATTTTGTATATATTACTTCAAATTATCATTTTCTCTTTTTACCACCACTTTTTGCTATTGTTTTATTTTTAAATTTACCTTTAAAATGATTGGTCATCATTTCATAAAATTATTATCAGACTTAAGTCTTTTATGAACTATACCCACACAACTTTTTGGTACAAACTAAATCTAAAACTATCAGCTCTAGGTTATGATTGGTTAGTTCTAAAGGCTAACTGACATTGAATATTTTGTTTACATGATATTGTGTGCCTATATGTTTCATCACATACATTAAGCATAATCTTTTATTTCTCTGAAGCAGAAAAGCAAAATATTTCAAACCACTCAAGATTTGGGTATAATTTGAAAACCATTAACAGTTTATTTTTATTTATGAAAAAAAAATGAGTTGTTATATCGAAGGTAAGTATGTTGTTGAATTATAATTCTAATATATATTTTTAAATATAATAATGAGGTCTGTTTGAGTGTCTGATATGTATTTCCTTTTATTCTTATGATAACTATATTACTGTATAATTTAACTTTTGCTGTGAAGAATCAATATAATATTACCACAAGTGCTGGATTAGTTTTATTGACCTATTTGGGTGAGAAAGGATTAAAGTATAGGAAGTATCTTAATTCTACTTAATACATGCTTTTTGTTTGTTTGTTTCTTTACCACCAGATGGTTATCCAGAACCAGGATGAAGAACTGGATCGCATTCAAGAAAGTACCGGTACACTAAAAACTATGAGTCGACAAATTGGATCAGAGCTGGATGAACAAGCTGTGTAGGTCAAATTTTAATTCTCTATACAATTAATAAATGTTCCACACATGTACAACACTTATAAAATTTCAAGTGCTTCAGCAAATCATTTTTGTCTTTATATAGTCAACAACTGCCCAAAGAGAAGTAAATTTAAAGCATAGGCACATAGATACATAAACAGAGGATAATGTTAAACTTAACACATTGAAATTTGTGCAGGCTCATACTAATAGAACAGGTAATTGAGGCATATTATGTGACTTGTGGTGGGTGGCTTTGGCAATTTCCTTTTTGTTTGCCTTTTTCTGTTTTTTGCAGCATTTGCACAGTAATTTGTGAAAAGTGGATTACAGCTTGAAGTCTGCATGATGTTTTACCTGGCATTTCATGAAAATATTTAGCATAACTTATGCTTTTGTTATATGGAAGATGCAAATGGGCTTTTACCTCTACACCTAAAAGCATTTTCTCTTTCACTTACACATTTTAAAAAAGTTACTTGAGTAAAGTAATAATAATAGAAAATCATTTTGCTCGATAAATCTTCACATACCCTTTTATTCGTATGCCATTTCTTTTACACATTATTTTAAATGTGATATGTAAACAAACATATTTTTGAAATATTTTGTAAAACAATTAAACCAAGTAGTTTAAATTTATTGTTGTGTATAACTTTATTCATATACAAGAAGTTATAAAATATATCTAAAAGAAATAATTAAAATACAATCTAATTTATCCTTCTTTTTGAGGGCCAAGTGTCATCTTTTGTGGTTTATGTGTTAGACTATGAAAACAAAAGTTCCTTGCATGTTTGGGGCCCTAGGGTGTCTTTTAAAGAGCCAAATTCCACCTGTTGGTGTCACAAGTTATATAATAAAATCATCTTGGACAAGTCTCCAATTTATTATGTTATGTACTATGATTTCAAATAGCCAGAAATTTCAATTTAGAAGTTAATGTTAATCTGTATTTAATTTATGATATTTGCCAAAAAATTGGTGCACAGAATTTTCGTTTTTAACAGACACATTTTAATATGCACAAAAAACCCAACAATTTATAATAACAATTATTACAAATAATCATATACAAAAATTTTACAAACTCACAAACAATATTCAGTCTTCTGTCTGGTCTGAAACTTTATTTTATCAGTGTTCCAGGTCCACGAGTTGCAAGATAGTTTTATATTAATATACAGATACACTTCACCTGACAGGAATGCGATTTAGTTCTATTCTTCACATGCATGTTTTTTCTCTTGAAGTTGTGTGATGTCTTCATAGATGTACTAATGTCCAAAGTTAATTCTCTGAAGTTGAACTTTTCATGATTTTCAAAATTGATAAACATTCCAGTTAAATTATCTGTTGTTTTCTAATTAACAATCAAAATTAAATACTGTTCATGCTCACTTTAGCAGACCAACGATATTCTATTGCTGTTTCTCGGCATCTTGAGATGACTTATTTTTATACTGATTAGGTGAGATTTCTTGAAACTTTAACAGTATTAGAAAATGCATTAGTGTTTTTGTGAAACATATATTTTTGATTCTTACACTCAAGAATCTTTTACAGATTTAGAGAACAGGCAGGACTTTTGCAATATACATTTAACAATATGCATTACATGAATTAATCTTAAACAGATGTAGATATTAAACTAAATACATTGTATAACAGTAATTCTGTTGCACAAGAATAGCCCAAGAGCTGGTGAGTGGTGTTGACTATCTACCTTCCCTTTAGTCTGTCACTTAATAATTAAGAATGGCCTGTTGAGATATCCCCAGTATAGCAAAATTCAATGAAGCAAACATTTTTTTGTCTCTTTTTTTTCATAAATTTCTTACTAACATTTCTAGGAAGTAAGTAACATACATTGTTTGGTTGTTAGTTGTTTAACCCCTTGTATTTGTTGTATTTGTGCAGGTATAAAACATAATATCTTTCACCATCTTGATAATTCCAATAGAAGGACAAACATTGAAAATTAAACTAATAATTTTGATTTTCTTTTAATTATTTCATCCAAAACAAATATTAATGAAACTTGTATATAAAAAAATTACATCTCAACACTTGAGTTCTAATTTTCCTTTGTGGAAATATGTGGTCACAAATAAGTTTTCAAATATTGTTATATTTTTACTGGATAATAAATACCTGGAAGGCCTGAACTGGAAAACATAAAGCTAATTGGACTTGCCAAGTTTGAAAATTATAAAATAATATTTATTGTAAATTTAAAATAATAAATTTCTTACACACCTGCTCCCATCTTTGGAGTCATGTTAAATTGTTGATGGTTTTTTTTTTTTTTAATCCTTGCCTTATATATTGGTTGAAAAAAAATGATAAGTTAACACCTTGTCACAAGTGTAACATTAATCAAATTCTTTTATAATTTTTACTTTTGCATAAACTATTGCAGGCAGTTATTGATTTTAGTTTTTTATTTGCCGATAACAATGTTCATGTAGCTTTGTTACTGTTTATACATATAATATGGCCTAAAAGAGATTAGCAACTGATCCAAAATTTACTTCTTTTTAGCAAATGTGTATAATAAGAAATAATGCAAAATACAATTAATTTGTGAAAAATTCAACAACTGAAGTATTTGGGCATTTTAAGGAGTAACATGGAATACAGTTGGTTTTGAAGAAAAAGATTCTTAGTTCATATTAAATATAGTTCAGTGGTAGTCCAGTTCTAAAAATTTTAATGAATTATATTGATACTCATTTAACATTGGTTAATATTCCATGCACTGAAAATGTTTTATACACAGGATGTTAGAAGATCTTGGAAATGAGATGGAAAATACAGAGTCTCGATTGGATGGAAATTTGAAAAAAATGGCTAAAGCACTTCATCTTTCTAATGGCAAGAAATATCATTAACATTTTATTTTCAATATTGTTTTTTTTGTATGTGAATGGTTGTTAACATAAATAATATGATTAAAATAACAATAAATCTCTTTTGGTACAACTGAACCAGTTAAACCTTCAAGTCCGTTGAGAAATGGCCTGGCATGGCCAAGTGGTTAAGGCACTTGACTCGTTATCCGAGGGTCGTGGGTTCGAATCCTCGTCACACCAAACATGCTTGCCCTTTCAGCTAAGGGAGCATTATAATGTAGTAGTCAATCCCTCTATTTGTTGGTAAAAGAGTAGGCAGTGGGTGGTGATGACTAGCTGCCTTCTCTCTAGTCTTACACTGCTAAATTAGGGACAGCTAATGCATATAGCCCTTGTGTAGCTTTGTGCAAAATTCATATCAAACCAAACCAGTAGAGAAATAGTTTTAAAATTGTAATTGCCTGTAGTTTTTTTTTAGCTTGAATCACATAGAAATAGATGTAAGGATTATAACTCTGGAATTTACAAGTTTTAGCTCTGCCTGTAAAAGGAATTTTGTTTTATTTAACATAAAATACTAAAAACTTGTTCTTTTCCTAAAAAGTACTGTAGGGAAGTTTACTATTTTATATAAATGTGCTTTTTATGCATTTATGTATGCTGTTTGATTTGAAATATGAATTTGCTTAATGATACAGTATAACTGTATTCCTATGTTCTGTAGTTGTTTATTTGTGAAAATGTGTTCTTTTAGGATATTGTGGGTTTAGAAAGACATATTTTTGTGTTGTGTATTTTGGAACATTTTTTCTGCTATAAATTCTTATCTGCAGAAGAAAGATTGGTGATTAGTCTCTGTATAAAATTGAAGAATCTCTGAGGTGTTCTCCAGGTATCTATTAACAGGCTGTTGAATACAGTAGTTTCAGTTTTAAGATTTTCAGGTTTGAGGCTATGCATGTGTATTAAGATAGTATGTTTGTTAATTTGGAGGTAACAGTTATGATAGGTTTCAATTACAAATTAATATAAGTGTTAGTTTGGAATCAAATTTTCAGAAAAGAAACTTAATTAGTGAGTATTAATAATGTGCATGAACATTACCACCTTTGTCAACTTTGTGGTATTTAATTTATGATGTATAATGTTGACCTTTTACGTAATTATTCATCTCAAGGTTTTGTTGTGTTTAATCGTATTCAGGTAATAGTCACTAGATGACTATTTACATCTTATGGGTAATTTTGATAGTATAATTTTTCCCTTGCTATTTAAGATAAATTAATTGACAGCTATTAGGATCTGTTTTATATGAAGAAGTTTTTCACTTATTTTTCTTCTTCAGATGGAAGGCAATGGATAGCTATAGGTGTTCTTTCTGGAGTCATGATGGTGGTGATTGCCCTATTTTTCATCATTTAATTCGATAGATATTGCTTTTAATATGGGAACAACAGATGAAGAGGAAGATGATGGATACTGCTTATGAGTGATTATACACTTTAAAAATATTTTTTGAATTTTTTTGTTTTCTTACAGCAGTAGGTACTTGAGGTTAAATGTTGTCAAAATCAATTAAGACTGAATATTTGTCTAAATGCTATCTCAGTAAGAAAAATTTACATGGTGTAGATTTTAAAAGTTTTTAGTTTGTTTGGAGTGAAAAGCACAAGTTATTAAAGTTTTGTCATGCCCACAGATCCAAGTACCAGTTTTGATTTTGCAGTTTGAGGATGGTTACTTCATAATAAATATAATTCGTATAAAAGATTTAAGATTTTATTTTTTGTGTATTTTTTGTTGTAATATGAACATTATTTTGGATCCAAATAATATATAAGCTTTCTTATCTAAAATGTGTTTTAACCTTATAGACAGTATTCCCTCTATGCCCTGTTGTGTATTCCTAAGTATCTTGTCTCTGAGAACAAAACTGACAGATTTGTCACTTTGCAAAACCATATTTTGCTTTAGGTGAAAGGTCAATGGTTGCAGTAATCAGAGAGTGTAAAGGTAGATGCCAATGTGTGGAGTTCCTAACCAAGAAATAGAATTTGGTTTCTTGAAGACATTTTATTTGAAATTATTTTCAAAGGCCTAAGAATAAAAAAAAATCTGACATTCATAGACTTTTTGAATGAAAAAAATACAATAGATGTTTTTAAGGCCTCGAACACGAAAGTTTTGCTCTTATGTTTTTGCAACTTATGCTTTGATCTGTACTACAAATTGTGTTAAAATTCAAAAGAGGTACATATTAAAGCATAAAAAATAATAATGAACCATGGAAGGTTATTTATATAATATGAAAAATTTAATTTTTGCATGAATTCCACATCTGCAACACTAAATAAATTTTGCTTTTTAATTTTACAAAATACCAGTGGAAAAGTTTCTAATGAGTAATCATTTATAACAGTATGAGCTAAGCAAATTTAATTTTTGCATGAATTCCACATCTGCAACACTAAATAAATTTTGCTTTTTAATTTTACAAAATACCAGTGGAAAAGTTTCTAATGAGTAATCATTTATAACAGTATGAGCTAAGCTGGCTGATGCTGTATTGACAAGTAACTAACAGCTAATTATTTCATCTTTGTTATGGTGATGGATTTTGTCTTTTTCATAATTCTACTTTTTTTTCACCCATTAATAGAGTGAAAAATATAATTAATGGATAAATTACTTAATAAATGGAGTTACATTATTGAAAACTGATAAAAACATATTGTAACTTACTGAAATTATGAAAATATAGAAAAAAATAGCGATCTATAAAACATCTGCTGTTAAAGCTACTTAAGGAAACTTAAGTCTAAGGTTGATACTGTAATATCAGACTTAAAATTCTGTAATTGTAGAAAATTATGCAAAACAGCTATTAAATTGAGCTACCAATTTGTTCAATTAATATACACTGTATCACTACTATAAGTAATGTTATGATAAGTCTACTGAAAGTATTTTTTCTGCAACATTATTGCTATTATCTTATCAAGTTATTTTTGAAGGTAATTAAATCATTTAAATAAAAATATTGTTTATAACATGATTAATTTTTTTTCAAATAAAAAATTAATGTCACAGAATCATATTTATTTGTGATGTGATTTGTAAGAATACTGTAACACTATAATTGTTATGTGATGAAAAAAATTTTAAACTGAGCTATTTTAGGCAAGTTGTTTTGGTTTGCTTTAAATTTTGATTTTCCCTCTCAGAAATCTCAGATTTATTTTTAGTGATTTAATATAATACCAAGGGTTTTAGTTGATTCCATCAGAAATTACTGAACTTGCAGTGTTTTAAAGTTTCTTAAGTTGTGTATAACCATTAGGTGTGAGTGTAGATTTTTTTAGTTTTCTAAAACATTACTAAATATATATCCCTATAGAAGGCAGCTGTGTATTATAAATCCCATAGCATTTGTAGGATTTGAAAGTAGCATGAGGAAATATTTGAGTCCAGTACACAGCTAGTGTAATGAAATTTGGTATGTGTGTTTCTTTAGTTTTCATATTGTGCATTGGTAAGAGAGTATGCATATATGTATGTTGCATTTTGTGGTGAACTAAAATTTTGAAATATGAATAAAAGGGTGTTGCTTTTGTCCAACTACAACATTCACAGACATATTGTACTTTTGAGAATCTAAAGTATTTACATTTTTGTAAGGATGATAATAGTGAACATGATTATAATGCTATTATACCAGTAAAAATAAATGTATTTAAAATTTTGGATATAAAAAATATCTGAATGTCGAAAATTTAAATACATCTTGGTTTAGAAATGACCATGTTGGTCTTCATTTACACACATTTGTTATATGTTTGTATTTATAATTATTTTTTGCCTCTAAATGTTTTATCTTTAACAGAGTGGAAATGTTTCAGATATTAATACTCATTACAAGTCATTCCACTCTTACCTTTTGCATTAGTTATGGTATCTTTAAAGAAAATTGTGTACAACTATTTTTTGACTGATATCAAAACAGCTTATATTTCAGGTGGTAAGTTTAAAGAATTTTTATGTAACTTGATGCTGTATTTTTTTTTAACTTTGGGAAGCCTGATGTAGGTAATCTTATTGATGGCTGTAAAAAAGATTAGAGGATTTATTTGTTCTCAATTTTGGCTCAGTATATTAAACAATACAATTTGTAAACAGTACTGTGAACAATACCTTAACTTCTCAATTGAATATGTAAAGTGTAGATTCAATTTTATTTCTTAGTTTTTATTACTTAAAGTAAGATATGTGAGGTTGCAAGTTCTGTTTTTTTTTTAATTGGAAAGTTGAAATGTTTCACATGGATTCTAGATCTGTTTTCCAAGAAGTAAAATTATGAAAAAAGCAACAAATGCATTTTTACAAATGTCAGTTTATAACACAGTTTGACAAGTTGCTCTTCTTTATAAAACGTCAACCTAAATGAAACTCTTGCTTAAGTGTCAGCTCTTCAGAATGCTGGTTCATCTGTGCTATAATTGCATATTATTTTAATTTCACAATATAATTTATAAGTTAGACAAGTAATATCCAATGGAGAAATATTTGTCTCTGATAATCCCATTGCAAAACTGGAAAGCTTTTGTGTGCACTACACAGGTTGACTACATTAATGTTCTATTTCTGAGGAAGGTAACAAAAGTAATAACTAAAACATCTGAAGTTTAAGTTGTTTGAAGTTTTTAGTTTTTGTTTATGAAGGTTATATTTTGTGACATATTTACTAACTGTCCTGATTAGTGAAAAAAATTGTTTTAATATGTATAACATGGTGTGATTTTGTAAACTTATTTTAATATATGTTAATAATTAAGCTTGAATGCTGTTTAATTATTTTCATTTATTAAATGTGAGAAAGGTTAGTAAACAGATATTGCATTGATGATTAAGCTTCACAGATGCTCAGTTGTTACTCTGTATTACTAATCTGGATTATGATTGTCCTGCACGTTAACTTGTACAGAAATTAAATTTTGGAAGAAATAAATATGTGAACTAGACATACACTTTTATCAAGATATGAGACTATGATTTATGAGCGAATTACCAGTAATAATAATAATAAAAATACTTTTTGTATCTCATGTAACTGTGTAGGGTGAGTTCTTTAATTACCTCAGAATTTCAAAATAATTATAATTTTAAACCATTCATCTGCTTAACAGTTTGCTCATAAATCAGTTTCTGAGGTGTAGTTATGCAATACTAATTACAACTGTCACATTCACAGTTGCAAGTTAAGACTTGATAAAATATGCCGTTGTGTATCATTACAGAAATTATTTTATTTATAATAAAATGTTTCATATCTTGTATCCTTTGCGTAAAGGTTTATATGAGCATTGAAGTTTTAATTTTTCCATTACGTTTTCTTGTTAATTTGAGCGGAACAAATCACGTACGTAACAATAATCAGTTAACAAGAAGCACGTGTTTTTTGTGTAATGTTTATATATACTCTCCTATCAAAGACACGCAAAAGATCCGTTTGTTTAGATTCCACGTCGTCGACTTCTCCGTGCTAGTAGAACCTACAGAATCTTCGGACACCTGGTTATGACAAGAGTTGTTAGCGAATGGGAGGGAGTAGATACCTGAAAAACTATTTCCTTGAAATATGTTTTTCTGTTCCCAAGCGCAAAACACTTTTTAACGATATTATGTCAAGACTTGACTTAATTTAAATGAAGTATAAATTCAACTAATAACGGTTATACTGTTTTTAAGGCCACTGTACTGGTTTACTAATTATTGGTTAATATCGAAGAGGTGACACAATGTCAAATGGCGTGTGTAACTTCAACGTGTGGGGAACAAACGGCTGTTAAAAGAAAATGTTTTAATTTGATACTGAATTTTATTTCTCTACTAAAAGTACACTAAGGTGTTATCCCGAGTATAGTTAAAAAAGAGGTATTAACGATGGAAAAAAACGCGAAAATGCTGAAACTATTTAAAAGTGAAAATGCATATTGTGTTCGGATTTCAATGGGTGCATATGCTGTGAGATACTCCAAGCAAACAACGAGTGTAAGTGTTCTAAAGGATGTGATCTGTGTGGGTGCAATTATTTTAGCATTATTTTAAGCTTCTATCATCTTAATGATGTAAGTATATACAATGACTATTGAATATAGATACATATGAGATTTAAATACGTCAAAGTGAGCTCCGATCTTTGGAACAGAGCAATGGCCTGGCATGGCCGAGCGCGTTAAGGCGTGCACTCGTAATCCGAGGGTCGCGGGTTCGCGCCCGCGTCGCGCTAAACATGCTCGCCCTCCCAGCCGTGGGGGTGTATAATGTGACGGTCAATCCCACTATTCGTTGGTAAAAGAGTAACCCAAGAGTTGGCGGTGGGTGGTGATGACTAGCTGCCTTCCCTCTAGTCTTACACTGCAAAATTAGGGACGGCTAGCACAGATAGCCCTCGAGTAGCTTTGTGCGAAATTCCAAAAACAGACAAACAGACTGGAACAGAGCACATTTTCGGCGACTGTCTTGTTGATTTTCAAATTAGTTTATAAAGTCTATGCGTCGTTGTAAATGTGTTTTTGTGTGTCCTCCATGAGTTTATGGAGGTAGAAGTGTGTGTGTGTACGTGTGCTAGATATTTTGCCTTTTGAGTTAGAAAAGTGAGTTGAAACTATATATTATGAAGCATTCATTAGGGGTTTACATTTTATACTAATGTGCTTTAGTACGAATTTTTAGAAAGAAAACCTAAATTACCTTTTTAAATGATACTACATACCAACACTTGAGTTTGTCAGTTTTATATTAAATACATATTTGTGACGCAGTGAAATAATCCAAAAACGTTTACGGTGTGCACCGTTGACAAAATAATTTGTGAGGAATATACAAGTTGTTTTCCATAAGACAGCAGTCCCTCCCCAGTGACTTAGTGGTGAGCATAAAGGCCTATAATGCTTAAATTCAAGTTTCGATACTTGTGATGATCGTAGCACAACAAAAGAACAAATAAAGACAGTACTTCAGATTTCGTAACCCCTAAATGTAAATAAAAATGTCTGTCAGGAGTTCAAACCGTTAAACTTCATCAATAGTTTAGATTATAAGCTTTAAACTTTCAGGGGTCTTCATGCACAAATTAGATAGCAAAATCCAATATATTTTTTTCAGTTAATACAAGTGTATACCATTATTTATCGAAGCCTCGTTGTTCTGGTGCTCAATTCGCTGGTCGTGGAATTGAAGCCCAGTGTTGAACATGCTCTTTCTTTTAGCCTTGCATATGTTATAATGTTAAATCTCACCATTTGTTGGTAAATCATTGATAGCGGGTACTGCCGGCCAGTTACCTTCGTGATCGTCAGTTAAAACCAGAAGACAGCAATAGGTAGGCCTTAGTCATTTTGCCATAAACAAACAATATATTTCAGTTTTTAAATTTTGTAGTTTTACAATAAAATGGCGTTTCTTCCTTGAAATTATAAATACAATTTTCTTAAAATTATTAACTGCGAATTATTTTTTCTTTGTATTCGCTCTTAGTGTAAAATAATAGAGTAAATTTTCAATGTATAACTTGTAAACAAATGTTTTAAAAGTGATGATGATTTTTAGATATGTATGTAAAAGTATGATTTTCAGTATATATATTAGTAAAATATAATATTACGTTTGTTATTAATTATGATTTATGACTATTTAATTTGTATTAATTAAAACTAATTTTAATAGTAATATCGAATTCAAAACATTTATATGAATTTTTTTACAGTGTTATCTTAGATATATCCTTCATTATTTTAACCTTTTTCTAACAAACACATTAGAGAGTTAGACAATATCGACTTTTAGAACATACTCTTCGCTTCGTGGATGTATTCATGCTAACGCCCTCTAACGATCAACATTTAAAACGATCGTTGGCACCATTTATATTGTCATCTAGAAGATGGAGACGCTCTTGAGAACTCGGCGTTTTATATAACAACAGTAATTAAATGTCGCATCTATTGCATTTTTTTCTGAAAGTTTTCGCCTTAAATCAGCGATCAATGAATGTATGATAGGTAAGAGTTTCATTACATGAAGTAACTGTTTACATTTTTAATTCGTCAGCTTACATTAGGTGGCTAGGCCTTTCAACTGCATTTTTTGTACTCGATTGTTGCAACTTTTTATCCTCTATAGTTTTACTAGTATTTGAAATGCAAGTCACGCTATCAAAAGTGGTTGAGATTTAGGTCAAATATTAAATTGATTTTGATTTCTTTTTTCAGTTCCTGAAATGTACCTTTCTGTGATCTCAGTATTTTTTTCACACTGTTACCATAGTAAACATTTCTCCATTAAACCAAAAGCACGTGTACTTTTGTACATTATTATTGATTATCTTTCATTCAACATGTACTTTAGGTTGATCTAACAGATATTTCATTTTGTTATTCATTTATGTAAAATATTTAATTTATTTTACAAAGGTGTTAATATAATTAGACGGAGGAGTAATTTTGCTTATTATTCTATTAGAAATACGTTTCACCAAAAATCGTAAGATTAAACAATTGTACATTAGGTTGCATGGTTCGACTTCTATTTATAATTTATCTAGCATCTTGTAGAAAGTAGTGTTGATGCAAGAACTAGAAAATATAGATAACTATTAAGTAATGTTTTTTTGAGAAGAACAATTAATTGAACTGATTTCAAACTTATGCTAAAATTACACAGTTTTAGACGTTAGTTTTTGGACGTCGTATTAAAAGAATACATTCGAGATTGACGAATCCTAAAAACACAAATGTTGTAAACTGTATTATGATGTATATAGGATGTTTAATCAATAATCATATCACTTAGTCTCCAACCCAAAGTGCACATATTAGCAATGTCAGAGGAACTGATATCTTTCTAGATATATCTGACACACTTTACAAAATCTTTGGAAACTCCTAATGATGTTATAATTGAAAATCAGAAGCCAAATAACAGGTTTACCGTCAGAGTTCTTGTAAGTTCAGCCATTGCACTGAACGTTGTTGCTAGTTGTAAAGTTTCAAGAAATCACGCTGTTTTCAGCTCCTCCAAAACACAAAAATAAAATAACGTTTTTATTTTAACGATTTCAACGTTTCAACCTATTGCGTTGGGTCATCTTCAGATAAAAGAATATAATCGTTAAAATAAGGTGTTCACTGTAACATTTGATGATGTTATTTTTTAATTACTGTTTAATGTTATTACAACCACTACCAATAATTATTTACATATTCATGACTTGCTGATATTTTCAAAATTATAAATATTTTCTAAGATATGGTTATAGTAAATGTATTTTGAAGAAAGTGTATAATGTAATAACAGCAATAAACGTATGGATTTATGAAAAGAAACAAAGTTAACATTCTTTCGTAATTAATCTGTAATCATCTATATTGTAAAAAGTATTTATGTTATGGTGCTATCGGTTACATTCAATGTCGTCTGTTCCTTGTGGAAATCCCGTGTTTCTTTTATTCTTTGTATTAGTTAGAGATACAATAATGCTTGTAAGCGTATTTTAATAATTTGAGAACTATTTGATATGCTATAGAGATGTTACTTCTTGATATTTTAACAAAATGTCTTCCATTGTTTTCTGTTTTGTTTTTTGTATCTATGTATGGTTCAGAGGTGTCTCTAGATGCTTACAAGATTCAGGACTCGAGCTCAAGGCGCGGAAATTTTCGGCGTTTTAGTGTAATATCGATCACGGTTTTCTAGTTTGATCTTTCAATACACTCACTGAGAATTCGTGGTACTGTCAAATATAATCTGTACACAGGCCTAGTGACGCCTCTGGTATGGTTTGTGTTTTAGTGCTAAGCACATCTAGTGGTCCATTGGGTCCGCAAAGAAGTGTAAGCAGTCTGGTAGCCCAAACTAAACAAGATAGAATTTATCGAAGATAATAATAACTGAATAAATTTACTTTGTTGAGAGTTATACGTAACTATCATGCACATTCATATAATCTTTCTTAATGCAAAAGAACGTTATTTCATTGTGAGAAATGTTTGGATAATCATGCCCTAATAATTGTAAGATTGTATATGCAATAGTTTATATACTGTTGTATTTATTCATATGTTCTGTACATCCAATGACGAGGATGATTGCTATGGAGTGAACGTCCTTTTTCAAACTGACGAAGCATGATTATGATTATACATATCATAAGACATTAGTGTTAAGCCTATTATATTTTCACACACTACACTGTTTATCTAGTGCCTTAAGGATTTATAAGATGTAGAAGAGTGTATAGATAAAGTATTTCAACCACACTTTATTCGTGAATAACCATTGCCAAAAACGCGTTTCGCTCAGCCTAGTGGTTTTAAGTTCGTTTGTAAAAGGCGCTCACACCATAACAATAGCTGGTGCAAGAAAATGGGTATTATTTTGGTGGAAATAGAATAGAATTTGGAACATGTAGGCTGTACTATAAATCAAACTTCAGCTGTAGAAGATGGCAACCAAGAGGTTACGCAGTGAAATTCAAACGTTGAAATGATTAACTTACTAAGACGGGATTGGATAAAACGAGGCACAAAATTAAAAGAAAGCCAAGAAGAAATGTACAATAAATTCAAATAGAACAATAGGAAATTCAGAGAAAAATAAAGTGCAAAGGGGCATAAGATGATAAAAACATTACAATAATTTAATGAAAGAGTTAAACGAAAGAGATGTAGACTTTGAGGGAGAATTAAAATAAGAAATATGAAGACATTGTAGATGGAACTGTTGGAGATGTACAGAGAGACTATAACAACAAAACTGATGAAGGAAAGAAATGCATCATTGAGGTAGAACAAAACCTCATCTACAAATAAAAAATCTGGAAATACAAAGACAAAGCCAGCCACAACTCTTTTTGCATGAGCTCAAGAGTTTCAGCCTTGAATGCTACCCACTAAATAGTAAGAATAAAAGATCTTATTTGGTCCATATATATTACAGCTACTTCTGTGATATCTGTTCCTGGATTATTCCATCGATGACAGTACCAAATCCAGTTCCAACATGTAGCTGGCCAGTTCAACCTTATCAACTAGAGAAACCAGTGGTCTATGATGAGAAGGAACCACGGAAGTCATACCAAGCTCATTTTGAAATTATTTTGAGAGAAAAAGTTTTGTAGAACTAGAATACATTAAATAATATACAGATTAACTAATGAAGAAGCCGAGGAGAAGTTACGGTGGATATTAGATCCTGCTATATTGAAACATCAACTCTCCAAACAATAGAACAGGCAGTAACAACAAGGGACAAGACGTCATCCCATCCTCCTCATATCATGGGCGTAAGAAGAGAAAAATCGTCAGTAAGACTTGATGAATGGACAGCTTAACGTAGTTTGTTTGTTTTCTGTTGTTTCTTTTTTTCTGTTAGAATTGTTCAAAGAATTTTACAATCCAGGAAAGGGCAGTGCTGTAAGCTATATTTTAATGTTGTAATTTTTTAGCTAGAGGGTTAAGAATGCCTATAAAATTTGAAAGATATAACATCAAGTTTTCTTTTGCATGTTCTAAACGGGATATTATAATGTATCGTTCTGTGAATCATTGACAAGTTAGTTAAAGAGGTGTCGATAGACAGTCAAGGAGACAGTTATGTATAATTATTTTTAATATTAAGATGAGCTGATCATCGTGTTAGTTATTACGGTAGCTTTGCAAAGCTGATTATTTTGTTACAAGTTACAGCTTTTACAGTAAGGAAGAATATTTTAAGAAATGAATACGACGTTTTTATCACTAGTGCAATAATTCTCAAGTACACAAGTTTTAACGATAAAGAAAGTTTAGTATGCAAATCAATAACATAAATTATTTAGATTTTAGTGATTACTTCTGAATTTGCATATAATTCTATGTGAACTCGAAAATGAAACTGTTTACATAAGTAAATTGTTTTGAGTTAACTTCATTTGTAAAATTATGACAGTGTGCAAGTTTGTAGAAATATTAGAGGAGGAAATAAAATAATTTATCGTTGTGTGGACAGAAAATATAAATTATTTTCATCTGGTAATTTAAAAGAACTCTCTGACAAAAGAACAACGTTACAACAATATTGTCAAAAACTATTTCGAATAGTTAAAAATATATCAACAATTTAGTATGTAATGTTTTAGAGCTTGTATTTGAAAAAATATTATATCTAGAAACAGCATAAAATTACCCATATTGAACACTTGAACGTAATAAATGGCCCGGCATGGCCAAGTGTGTTAAGGCGTGCGACTCGTAATCTGAGGATCGCGGGTTCGCATCCCCGTCGCGCCAAACATGCTCGCCATTTCAGCCGTGGGGGCGTTATAATTGACGGTCAATTCCACTATTCGTTGGTAAAAGAGTAGCCCAAGAGTTGGCGGTGGGTGGTGATGACTAGCTGCCTTCCCTCTAGTGTTACACTGCTAAATTAGGGACGGCTAGCACAGATAGCTCTCGAGTATCTTTGTGCGATATTCAAAAACAAACAAACGTAATAAATGCGTGTTTTAACTATCCAATTCATGATTTGTTTTGATATTACTGGGATCCACATTATACTGAGTAATTTTGTTTGTTTATTATTGTAATACTCGACTGGGGACAATTACTCATTGTCTTCGTAAAATACATAGAAATTCCCGACAGTACTTAGTGCATTTGGCTACACTAAGTTGCTGATATTTTTGTTACTCGTATGTTGTTAATTTGGAATATAAATAGTTTATATTTTTGTGAAGTCCAATAAAAGTATGGAACATCATCAACAGTTCTTGAGTTAACGATTTGATTTTATTTTTGTTACTGATATTATTTTCTTTTGTTCTACGTAAAAATATGCATTATTTAAAATGTAGATGCAACATTGACAATAGGTAACATTTGATATTTTCTGTTAGTTAAAAGTAAAGGGTAAAGCGAAAACTCTGTTTCTTAGATATTGGTAACCATTATCAGCTTTTACTTCTGTATTGCCTATAGATACTAAATATAGTAGCTATTGATTAAGCGCCATGATGAAATATTCACCCTTTCCCCAAAGGCACATTCTGTTAGAGAAATGTCAGAGTTGAGACATGTCGATCTCAATATAAAGTTTTAATTTTCTAGTTTCTTTAGAAACAAGCTTTTGAGAAGTTGTTTAACAACACCCACTTCATCTGTTCTTTCGTTAATATTTAAAAACTTTTGTTAATACATATCTATTATAAACCAACCCCGTCTTTTCTATCACTGAGACTTTTTGTTTGAACTTTAAGAAATAACGTACTGCAGACACGTTGAAATACTAATCAAGATACTCTGGTATTTATGGCACTCGAATACCCCTGCCCTGTCAGCCTTTGGAATGTAATAATGTGACAGTCATTTATTACATATTATAATTTATCTCGGATACGAGCCCTCAATTTATAATGTTACGTATTACGATTTCAAATAGTCGGAATTTTAATTTTAATTTAGAAGCTAATTAAATGTTAATATCAAATTTATGATATTTACCGACAAGATTGATATATACCCTTTTTTAACACAAATATATTTTAATATTAAGAAAAAAAATACAATTTACAATAACCGTTATTTCTAATAATTATTTGCACAAACATTTATAAATTCACAAACTTTAGTCTTTTATCTGGAGTGAAACTTAGTCTTTTATCGACATTCACGGAGAGCAGATTAATTCTTTGTTGATTCACCTGTATAATATTGACGACTGGCTACGGTTGAAGGATCCGTGAATTTTCACTGGCAACATTATCCAATGTTCTCCCAAAACCACCAGCGTCCAGTATTAATTCACCGACGTTGAATGGTTTGTAAAGTTCGAAATCTGCAAACGTTCCTGGTAAAGTTTTATAGTTTTCCGATTAACAGGTATTAATTAATTACAATTATAGCTTCCGAGGCCTATAACGCACTGACTATAGCTGACCAACAATAATATTTTACTGTTTATCGGCTAGCTGCTTTTATACAACTCACTCGAGTTTCTTGAAGTTACAACAATGTTGAAAAATGAGCTAGCGTTTTTGTAAAACAAATATTGTTGGTTCTTATTCGTAGGAATTTTCTACAAAGTTAGAGAACATGGAGGACTTGTATAATATACGCCATATGCAAAAAGAAAAGAAAACTATACTGAAACAAACGTAAGCACTAAAATAAATGTACAACAGTAAATCTGTTGCACTGTCTTCTGTTCGTTGGTAAAGAGTATTCCAAAATGGGGCAATGGGTACTGCCTGCTGAGTGCTGTTCCTATAGTTGGCAGATCCAAATTATGGATTGTGGCTTAGCCATAAACAAGCAAACACTAAACAAGGCCAGTACTTAAATTATTAAAACTATTTACATAAGTTGTTTTGGACAGTTCGATACCAAAGTTAATTTGTTTTATTTATTTTTAGTTATCGAAATGTGACTTTATTGATTTAATGTTGAAGTAATTTGAGCTACATATAAACAAAATATACGAATTAACTTTAAAGATATGTTTGCGAATGGATAATTCTGATTAGATTATTAATCAATTTAATCGGAGATTGCATTTAGATTAACTGGTCATATTTTATAATGGTGATAAAATTGATTCAAACATTTTATAGGTTCTGCTTTGATCTCAACATTATTGATACTTAAATCACTTAAAGTTTATTGCCTTTAATAAACTTATTAGTTTGACAGAGAAGGTGGAGTAAGACCTTAACTTTAGATGATTTTTTCATCAATTAAATTGAATATAATGAAAATCAAAAGGTTTTAAAATAAAAGTGCCTGTCTAATTAAAACGAAGATTATGTGTATCTCGTTTAGATATTGAAAAGTGTGCTCTTTGTGGATGGGAGGTGCTTTACCTATAATTTAAGGCCCGGCATGGCCATGTGGTAAGGGCGCTCTACTCGTAATCTGAAGGTCGCGGGTTCGAATTTTTGTTACACCAAACGTGCTCGTCCTTTCAGCCTTGAAGACATTATAAAGTGACAGCCAATTCCTATATTTGTTGGTAAAAGAGTCGCTTAAGAGTTGGCGATGGGCTGTGATGACTAACCGCCTTCCCTCTAGTGTTGCTTTGCTAATGTAGGGACGGCTACTGCAGATAACGCTTTGCGCGAAATTTAAAAAAACAAAATAAAAACAAACGTATAAGGTTGGATTAAACGATCCCATCAAACAAAACTGTATTTAAATAATCATTTATATGTTCCCGACAGGAATCAGGAAGGTCGAGCGCAATGTGCAAGTTGGGTATTATCTCGGGTAATAGCTCCAGATAAATGTGGTCGGACAATGACATGCAATACTGAACCATACTGCAGAAATATTTATTTGCGTGAGGTAAAACGATGTCTGCTGATGGTGAGGGTGGAGGTGACTGCTTTTTCTTCTAAACCACACAGAGTAAATAAATTGCACAATGTCTTGAACTGTGTTTGTTTTTCACAGCATATTCGGTTGTCTATGACTCTTCGTTTGTTGACATTAACAGAGTGAGATTCCCTAAAATATCCTCTTTGGAACTATTAAAAAATTCAGAGTGTTGACGTCGTTACTGCAGATAAAAGTGGATCATGTAATATATATATTCACTTTAAAAGGTAAATGGTACGATAATATAACATGATATGCAGGAGTGGACTGAAGAGGACTGTCTCACCACACTTTTGTCATTTATGGTGCAAAATAAGTTTTATTAGTTAAGAGACCTGTAGGAAATAAATCTCAGTAGTTTAAACTGGAATAAATAGTTCAAGATGCAGTGGTGTTTGTAGC
Source organism: Carcinoscorpius rotundicauda (assembly GCA_011833715.1). NCBI lineage: Eukaryota > Metazoa > Arthropoda > Merostomata > Xiphosura > Limulidae > Carcinoscorpius > Carcinoscorpius rotundicauda. Next base: position 61,721,471 of record CM022398.1, read on the forward strand.
ATTCTTCACAAAGATTCTAAAATAGATTTCCAGTTGTTACTGACTTTTATTTTTTTTAATACCATTAGCTGTTAGTTAAGAACTTCAAAATCTGGTCAGTCTAGGATAAGAGAAATTAGTGTTGGCTCAAAAGTAATGTTATAAATATTTAAAGAGAATGTAAGTATTCTAATTTGAAAGTACTGTGATTTAATTTTGTGTTCTCCACAAGATAACAATCATAATATAATTAAAGATTATTTTTATTTTATTAGGGTAAAAAGAGATAAAGATACTGTATATGTAAACTGTGATTCCATATCTTACCTATAGTTGTGTTAATTTGCGGTTAGTGTAAATTATAATGTAATCTTCGTCTGATTTATTCTCATTCTAATTGCTTTTTTTTCCATACTTGTTTCAGGCGTGTGTTACGGAGCATGTTCGACCACACCAATCGGAAGGCATTATTTGTTAAGGATATTCGCGTAAAGCTACGCAAGGGTTATTGTGCTCGCCCTCTAATTTTGAACTGATAGACTAGAGGGAAGACAGCTACCTAGCAACACCCATTGTCAGCTCTTAGGCTACTGTAATCAAATAGAGGGATTTGACTTTCATTCCTAATCCCACGGTCCCGTGGTGTGGAGCGTGATTTTGTGACAAAGGCTCATTACCCGTGGACCCTCGAATTTACATTCTCGTTAATGGCTAACGTATACCTGGTCAAGGACCTAAAGTCGGCTCTGATTGTGTTGTTAAGTAGAAGACAAATATTGTGATAATGTTAGAGCAGTGGTTCTCAACCTTTTTTATGCCCCGCACCCCTAAAACATTTTAATATGTTCTCGCACCGCTCACAGTAATTATTTATTTAAGAATAAAGGTGAAGGTGGCCAAAACAATTGTTATCTCGCATCCCCTGGAACGCTTTCTCGCACCCCTGGTTGGGAACTCCTGTTTTAGAGAGTCTAGCTTGATGAAGGACGATTGTTTTGAATATGGCTAAATAAAAATAATTACTTATACGTGTGTTTTAACCCTTTTATTTATTAAACAGTGTTCTGATTCAGTTATTGATACTATTTTTTTTAGAATTCCATTTATTCAAAAATTCGAGGACTTGATTTTAAGAGTAAATAAGTATCACAAAGCAACAAATTATATAATATTCCTACATAAACCTGTTTTTCTTGAACGTCTTGAAAGTGGAATTATTCAGTAGTGTGAAAAGTAGGTTATTTCACGCGTCATGAATAAGGCTTTTAAACTTTCATATCCATCATTTTCATAACAGATATTTGTGACAATTACTAGACCTACTACGCGATTCAATCTAGACCAGGCTGATTATTGACGTAACTTATGGCTAGTTTCGTATTCGTGTGTCACTATACAAACTCAAATGTTTCTCAACTGTTATATAAACTGTGATATTTTGAATATGAAACATAATAAATTTTGGTGGTTTACGCGCTACATTAGGAGTTTTCACTGTGTCGATTAAACAAGTTAACGGGTGAACGCAAAGTTGAAACGGGAGAGATTTTCGTTTGTTGGTCTAACCTAAATTCAATAGCAGCGCTTTTAGTATTTATTAATTTATATTTGTTTATTAATTTATTCGAATAAAAAGTAATTTCTCGTTTAATATCATTTTGAATCCACATATATAAGGAGTTCTCAAAACTATAACAGAAATAGAGATAAAACAGGAAGCGTGTGGTAGTTTTTCCTGGTGTTCTAAAAAAATTATTTTAAGTGAATCTGATACTATATTTTTCTGTTTCATCTCTATCAGTGAATAACATAAATCGTCCATCTTCTTGATTTAGCTGAATGGTCTGGAAGGGATCTTATATCTTTTTGTGTTTTGTTTAACAATATAAAATTATTCCGTGATGACGAGAAAACCCACTTGTAGAGAAAAATATATATGTAGAAACGGCTGGTATGGGCTGAGAAAATTTTTTTATGTAGAGGAGCGAACAACGTTTCGATCTTCTTCGGTCATCGTCAGGTTCAGAAAGAAAGAAAGAGGTAACTAATCAATAGCTGACCACATGTTTGAAGGGGGTTGTGTAACTGAGTGTAGAGGGTGTGCTTAGATGTTTGATTATATTTATTAATGAGGGCTTGAGTTGTTGTACAAGTAAGGCTTCTTTAATTTTGCGTTTGTTTTTGTTTGTTTCTTTATTTAGTATTTAGGTGTTTTTTGTGGTTATGTTGCGTTTATTTGATTTGCAGTGTTCGAAATCGTGTGAAGGTGACTTTTTGTGTTCTTTGAACCTGGTTTCCATTTTTCTACTTGTTTCTCCAATATAGAAGTCGTGGCAGTTATCACACTATTTTATAAATAATGTTGGTGTTGTGTTTGTCAGTGTAGTTTTTACATAGTATAGATCTTAGTTTTATGCCTGGTTTTTGAAGTAATTTGGTACTAACTGGAATGTCATATTTTGTTACTAGTTTTTGCCAAATGTTGATTACTTTTATGCTGATGTCGGGAATATATGGTATGCAGCAGTATATGGTTTCGTGATTTTTTTAATTCGTGGGATATATTTATTTTTGTTAGTTAATTTTGCTTTTTGTCTAGGTGTGTGCGTATAATGTTTTCCACGGTTTTTGGAGGAAAGTTTTTGATGTTTATGAAGTATTGTTTTATTTTGTCTAATATAATATAAAATTATTATAATAATTTGATTTCATGAAGTTAAACAGTGTTTTTGGAACTTAATTTTCATTCTCAATTTTATCGTGAATTTTTTTTTCTCTTTTTACTTTTCGAGAATAAAATGTAAGGAGTAACTATTCCAAAGAATAGTAAATAAATGGGATGATGTGGTACATAAGTTCATCTTTTACAGTGTTGGATCAGCTTCTTTTGCCGACATCTGGTCATACGGCTCGAAAAGAAAAAGCAAACGACTTTCCACCTGGGTGGAAATAAACAAATTGACAACAAACAAAATCACAGTAAAATTGAGAAAAGAAAATGTACTTTTTATAACGCTCCCCGCTAGTACAGCGGTAAGTCTACGGATTCTCATTGCTAAAATCAGGGGTTTGATTGCTCCCGTGGGCTGAGGAGATAGCGCGATGTGGCTTTGTTATGAAAACACACTTCTTATTACAGTATGTAAATTCAAGAAATCAGAATTATAATAAGAGCTTTATTTTAAAATGTGATTGAATTTAAAACATTCATAACTCCTGCGGACTTTAATGAGCGTAACATTTGTCCTTCTTCGTTAGAGTGAGATTTTGTCCCAGTAATTTATCGAAGTGTCAAGTATTTTTTTTTATTAATATTATTAATTGAACCTAAAACTTAGTATACTGAGACTGCAGTCGAATTTGTTTTAATGGGGAGTACATAATTGTAAAGGAATATTTAAAACACTTTGTCTGTAAACTTATTATTTAATTTCAAAACCAACCTAAAGAACAGGCTTTCAGTAAATAGAAAAGGGTTATTTAAAAACATAGTTCTTTTGGCTATTTTAACCCTCAACTGATTTTACTTCCTTGTTGACTGGGTAGGGTATGTTTCCACCAGCGATTATTTTATTGCTTCTGATATCACAATATTTTTTCACATTGCAATAATTTTACTAAAAGTTGATTTAATTTTTCAGAGTAAAATTGATACTGGCACGATAATACTGTATGTATTTATAATGCCTTTATACAAACACATACACACGATATATAACATATTTATCATTGAAAGTAAAGATGTCAACTTCTTCTATAACAGTGTAGAAGTTAACAGATGGTATAATAATTAATTAGAACTTCGATACATTTAAGAAATGTCATTTTAGTAAGATTATACATTTAGTTTATGATAGTTCATAAAGAGCAGTCTCCCTATGATAATAATCTTGAATTCCTGGTTCAAGTTTTAATCCCTCTAGTGGATATGAATTAATAATATTCAATTTTGAAGAAAATAACTGGGGAAAATCAAATGAGAAGGTGAATTACTCTTTTAGAATGAGGAGATCGTTAATCTTAAATGTTCAGACCAGTTTTTTATTCATCTTTTCAACTATCTTAAGGAAGTAAAAATCGAGAATACCATCTTTAAAGCTGAAACGTTCATATGTTGATTTAAAGCATAGTTTGTAATATCATGCATTGTACTCTATTCTAATCGAACGTAATGCGATAATAAAATAACCGATTATGAGTACGTTACGTCATTAACAAAAGTATTTATTTTACTTTTTTATAATATCAGCAGAGTAACAATACATTCGAAAATCTGAGCATGTATGAATACGAGAAAACAAGTCAGACCAGGACTGAAGGATGCGGACTTTGTTCTTCTTTGAATCGAAAGATGGTAACGATATGAGATGGCTTCTTCTATCATTTTAGTTGAATTGGGTGGAAACTTCCCTTTAATAAAACAATTGCTTGCTTGTCAATTGTTCAGAGGAGCTGCATGTGGTGCATTTTCGATGACGCGCTTGGATTTTGTAAGTTTCGTTGTGTTTTAGATACAATCGCAAAGTAGTCGTTACAGAGAGGAAAGCACCTCTTGGAATTTAGATGATATACATTAAAGCTGTGAAGTAAAATGGGATGAATCATAGTAGTACTGACTTAAAGTAACGTTTATAGAAAAAGCGTTTTGGTAGTTTTTAAGATAAATGTGAAGAGAATGCATGGCAAAGCGATAATACGAGAAATTGAGATTGAAATATGGATAAAGATGAAAAAGAGCTAAATTGCTGGTAAGAGAAATAAGGAAAAAAAGGAAAATAAAGGATGGGTAAGTAACGAAGTAAATGAGGAATAAAATAATTATAAACCTTGTAAAGGAGTTGAAAAGATGTGGCAAGGAATACAGGCAAAGAGTGTTTAAAGGCAGGAGAATTGGAAAGGGAGTGAAAGATTGAGTAAGGTCTCTAAACGAAAAATCGGAAAATATAGGAAAACTTTGAAGATAATAAAACTTAAATACTGTTTGTTTTTTTGGAATTTCGCACAAAGCTACTCGAGGGCTATCTGTGCTAGCCGTCCCTAATTTAGCAGTGTAAGAATAGAGGGAAGGCAGCTAGTCATCACCACCCACCGCCAACTATTGGGCTACTCTTTTACCAACGAATAGTGGGATTGACCGTAACATTATACACCCCCACGGCTGGGAGGGTGAGCATGTTTAGCGCGACGCGGGCGCGAACCCGCGACCTTCGGATTACGAGTGCACGCCTTAACGCGCTCGGCCATAAAAGGGGAAGGTAGAGGTCTGTAAACGAAAAATCAGAAAATAGAGGAAAACTTTGAAGAAAATAAAACTTAAAAACTGACAAAGAAAATGAATGAAAGTTATAAAAGGGAAAGGTAGAGGTCTGTAAACGAAAAATCAGAAAATAGAGGAAAACTTTGAAGAAAATAAAACTTAAAAACTGACAAAGAAAATGAATGAAAGTTATAAAAGGGGAAGGTAGAGGTCTGTAAACGAAAAATCAGAAAATAGAGGAAAACTTTGAAGAAAATAAAACTTAAAACTGACAAAGAAAATGAATGAAAGTTATAAAAGGGGAAGTTAGAGGTCTGTAAACGAAAAATCAGAAAATAGAGGAAAACTGAAGAAAATAAAACTTAAAACTGACAAAGAAAATGAATGAAAGTTATAAAAGGGGAAGGTAGAGGTCTGTAAACGAAAAATCAGAAAATAGAGGAAAACTTTGAAGAAAATAAAACTTAAAAACTGACAAAGAAAATGAATGATAGTTATAAAAGGAGGAGATAGAGGCAGAAAGAGGCATAATATTAAATTAGGTATAAATAGAAAAAAAGGAAGCAAGTACTTAATGAATAGAAAACGTGAGGTATGAACAGAAACATTTATAGAATTTTAAGAAAATAACTAAAACGAGAAAACTAAATACGCGTTGACTAATGTTAAAGAAACAGCACAAAAGGTAAAGAAAATAATGCTAGAAGAAATACCGGAATAGGGACACAAGGAAAGTCAAAGAAATAATTTAAGAAAGTAGAATGTGGGTTAAAAGAAAAAAAAATACAGAGTAGAAAGGGAAAATAAACTGATATATTTGTTATATAAGAAAGAAAAACAATTGTTAACAAAAATATTAGAGTAAGGTATAAAACAAAAAACCTAAGAAAAGGGCTAAAGTAGATTATAAAATAAAATACCATAGAGTAATATGAGTGAAACAACGTTTAATATTTTGTCTAAATTTGCATATTAATCAATTATAAATAAAATATTTAGAAACTTGCTGGAACGGAGAAATCTTTTTTGAATGTGTGAACTTATATTGTTTAAGTTATGGTAATTAATAGTTTATGGAAATACAAAAATAAATAGTTTCTCGCAAACGCACTCAAGGAATTCCAATTTTTAATGCATCGTATCGGTCTTAGGCATACCTCATATTCTTGTTGTTGTTTAGAATTAAGCATAAAGCTACACAATGGGCTATCTGTGCTCTGCCCACCACCGGTATCGAAACCCGGATTTTAGCGTGTAAGTCCGCAGACATACCGCTGAGCCACTGGGGGGCACCTTATATTCTCTACCTGGAGATAATTTAGAAACTTCATAGTTTTATTTTGGTTATCACTATATTTACTACTATAGATATGGTCATTCTTCGTCATTTTTAACTGTGCAGAGAAACAATAAATATGAGGATGAATAATACATATATATATATATATCAAAGGAGTCGGAACTGAGGTTGTTGTAGCACTCTTACATATTTGGCGTATATAACATTTGTAAATTATATTATTATATTAATTTTCTGGGAAGGGCATGCCCGCCTAACCTGGTTGATTGAGCTGCTATTTGTGCTTTCAGTCTTTCATTATAAAATCTGTATATCTAACCAAGCAACTCCTCCCTTCATCTCAGTATATGAACCGAGAAGAGAGTTGAAAAAGAAATAATGGGTTTCAGTAACATAATAAATTTGCCACGAATAAGATAAATGAGATAGTGGAGAATTAAGTAACAGCTAAGAGCCAAAACAACAGATTTAATAAAGAGAAGTAAAAAAAAAAGTAAATTTGTATAAGGATTACTCGAGTAGAAGAATTATGTATCGTTTGGGATGTATGTTTGTTTATCATAGTCCAGCTTGACTGATGACCTTTAGTATTCAACGAAAGGTTTCCTGGGTATTGAACTGTGATAGAGAAAAGATAGATTTGAAATGCTGTTTCGTACACCACTAATCTAAAATACAGAACTGACAACTTAAAATGAATTTGAATAAAAAATTACAGTCTTGTGTATTTTTTATTAAGAATAGTAGTCATTTTGGATTACGTGTATGTTTAAGAGGGCTGGATTGTAAGTTCAAGCACATATTCTCTTCTCATTTCACGCATACTCCTGTTGAGGGATGATTGATTTATAAAAAGCAGCATTTAGACGCTATTAATTCGGTGTATATTTTAGACATATATACATTATGAAACTGTTATTTTTCACTGTGTTATCAGTTTTTGTCTTTAAAAGTGAAAACAGAGGTAAATAAACATTGTTACCCAGTGCTATCCAATATTAAACCAGATACAGACCTTGAACGATAAATCTTAAAAATACAATTTTGGTCTAGAAAATAGTGACAAATAAACCAAAATTGAAGCCTGATTTAGAATTTTAAAAAAGTTTTAATTCTATTAGATATTCGATGAACAGGTTTAATCTGTTTGGATAGTGAAATCTGGTGCGATGTTTCATATATTAGTTCCATGAAAAGTATCTGTGGTTGTAAAAGATAAAAACAGCAAGATATTGTATATTAACTTGAACATAGTAGCTAACTTTTAGCAGTAAGAACTAAATTATTAGCCTTAATTATTGTGAATAAGTAGCGCTAAAGAAAAAACTTCAAAGTACCGATCACTTCCATTAAGTCTAAGTTTATAGGGAATTCGTTGTGTGTTTTAAACTATTTCACAGAAACCCTCCAAGCTTATTAAAATGATGAAATGCACACATGGAAAGGAGTTATAGTAGAAATCACTGCGAAACATCGGACACCAGACAAAAAAAACAACAAAAATGTCGAAATATTTCATTATCTGAAAAACGTTCTGGTGAAATTATTGGTTTCGAATATTCCCGCAAAACTACACAAAGGTTACTTACGCTAGCTGGATTTGACTGTATATCCACATCCCTAAAGCTTAAAGCACGTCTTTGTAGAACGAAACGTGTGAATGTGGAACCCTTAGATCCACAGTTTGGGATTTTAACCTTTAAATGGTGAAATTACAAGCTGAATTTCAGTACTTTAACACTGACAAACATTTTTTTTCATACATCCATTTGTTAACCGTTAATGATAAACGCATGCTAATCATATGAAGCAAATAAAATGCATTAAAAAACATATATTTTGGAAGTTATTTTCTTTAACTGGGTCTAATACACAAATACATTTTGAAAACTATATGTTTTTTACTTTGAATAGATGTATCATCATTTATCAATAATTTCATCATAATCATATTTTGTCAGTTGAATCGCTGTCTAACGGCTTTACTATATATAATGGTTGTACCAGAAATCCTACTTACATCTGCTGAAACCCACATTATGGTTTTGGTTTGAATTTTGCGCAAAGCTACACGTGGGCTATCTGTACTAGCCATTACTAATTTAGCAGTGATAGACTGTAAGGGAAGGCAGCCAGTCAACATCATCCATCGCCAACTCTTGAACTACTCTTATTAACGAATGGTCGGATTAAGTGTCATATGATAATGACCTCATGGCTAAAAGGGCAAGTATGTTCAGAGTCAGGGATTCGAACCTATGACCCGCAGATTACGAGTTGAACACTAACCGTTAGGCCATGCCAGGTCACACATTATATGACTTTCAAGTGTTGTTCTCCTGTGATTTCTGATTCACTCTCATCCTTTAAATACGAAACAATTGCTAGAAAAGTAGTGCATTTGCTTGTAGGTCCGGCATGGCCAAGCACGTAAGGCGTGCGACTCGTAATCCGAGGGTCGCGGGTTCGCGCCCGCGTCGCGGTAAACATGCTTGCCCTTCCAGCCGTGGGGGCGTAAAATGTGACGATCAATCCCACTTTTCATTGGTAAAAGAGTAGCCCAAGAGTTAGCGATGGGTGGTGATGACTAGCTGCCTTCCCTCTAGTCTTACACTATTAAATTAGGAACGGCTAGCACAGATAGCCCTGGATTAGCTTTGTGCGAAATTTCAAAAAAACAAAACAAACAAGCATTTGCTTGAACTTTTTAATAGCAGAAAAAGAAAAGTGAAGATTGAAAACTTCTTTCAGAATTACAGAGGGGGCTTTCCTAATTTTTACCGGCTTTTAGCTGTCCATAGCTCAATTACTTTCTTAATCAGTAACCGCTGAATATTCCCTATTCATGAGGTTTATCACGGTAGAATAACGTACTTCAAAGAACTAGGCAGAACATGACCCAGAAGCTCGCGTCTCGTTACCGTAAAGGAAAAGAGAAAAGCAAGACACTACCTTGTAATAGTAACAGTCATTCTTCCTGATAGTAATAGCCCAAGAGTTGGCGGTAAGTGATATTGACTAGTTTCCTTCTCTATTTAGTAAATCTTGTTTATTATATTAACTTAATAAATCTTAAATACTGATGAGGAAGTGAAATGGGTTTATAGGCTTATCTCCACCAGTGATATTGAACTTTTAAGTTCAAGTTATTTAAATCTTCATTTTGCCATTTTTTAAATCTATATTACATTGCAATTGATTTTGTTTCGTTTTTGTCAATCTTGACTTTCCAAGAGGTAATGTAGCATATAATCAGTTTATGTAATACTTTTACAGTATTTAAACTGTCAGTTGGATGTACATTTTAACTATTAAAATCAATGTACAATGTACAAGTACTTTGCAGGTATAAGTTTTCTAACCCTTCATTATACTCTTGTGAGTGAAAAATTATATATGTAATGTAAAAAAATTACTGTTATACCCTTATTTTGATATCTGCATTTGTTTCAGCTTGATGCATGTAACGTATATTATTGAAAGTGTATTGCGCAAGTCGCACCTTCTCTCTAAATTTTTAGAAGATTCTTGATAGCAAGAATCAACATTATGTGGTTTACGAAAACACCTGCGTGTCTTCGAACATTGTTAAACGTTCGAGAATTTCGTGTGATTGGTATCACAATTAACCATGAGATAGTAATAGAACAATTATCGGTCATTTACAGTCAGTGTACTATAAGCTTCGGAAGCTATAATTGTGATTAACGTTTATTAATCGGAAAATTACAGAATTTGGCTAGGAACTTTAGATTTCAAACACGAACTGATCAACTTCAGACAATTAGTTTCGGACGTTAGTATTTCTACGAGCTAGCTTGCATTCTAGTCAAATGAAATGTATCTGTATATCAATATTCAAGTAATTTGCACTCCGTTGACTTGGACCATTGATAAAATATTCGGTTCGAGTTTTGTGTGAGTTTTCTTATAGCAAAGCCATATAGGGCTATCTGCTGAGCCCACCGAGGGGAATCGAACCCCTGATTTTAGCGTTGTAAATTCGGAGACTTACCGCTGTACAAGCGGAAGGCTAACAAGAAACATTTGTTTGTTTTGAATTTCGCGTAAAGCTACTCGAGAGTTATCTGCTCTAGCCGTCCCTAATTTAGCACTGTAAGTCTAGAGGGAAGGCAGCTAGTTATCACCATCCATCGCCAACTCTTGGGCTCCTCTTTTACCAACGAATAGTGGGATTGATCGTAACATTATAACACCACTACGGTTGAAAGGGCGAACATGTTTGGTGCGACCGAGATTCGAACTCGCGACCCCCGGATTACGAGTCGAACGAATAAGAAATGTACGTAACATAATAAATCAGAGACTTATGCGAGATAAATCGTAATAGGTATTTTTAAGTGTCGTGTAAACTTTCCGTTACACTGTGGGTTTTTAAAAAATTAATTTTGTGTACATCTTTTTTGCTTTTCAGTTAACAAAGCTAGAATAGAAATTGAACTATTATATTATATTCAACATTATGAGTTTTATTCGATTATACTTTCAATCATCCATAAATCTCATCGTCTAATTAATCACTATAGTTAATACGAACTGTTATAGTATAGTTATAATTATAAATCTACCTCTGTCTGTCATGACCAATCTAATAAGCAATGATAACAATCATTGACAGAGTAACGTTTTGAAGTTAATCTGATAATCTTTCAAAATTCCAAGATAATGAAAGTTTGACGTGATTATTCTTTAGTTTCGCTGATGACGGAAGAAAATTTCACGTTTTTTTTTAACAAAGAAAACGTAAAATATTTATTAATATTTTTTAGTTTTAAATTATTACATCAATATTTGTTTTTCGTTTTATATTATCATATTAATCTTTTATTTTCTTCCTTTCAAATTATTTATTAATACATTTTAAGTTATCACATTAATCATTTCTCTTCGTTTTAAATTATCACATTTATTTTTTTTAATTCGTTTTAAATTTTCACATATATCTTTTTAATGGATTTTAAATTATCACATTAATCTTTTCTCTAAGTTTTAAATTATTACATTAATTTCTATTCTTCGTTTTAAGTTATTACATTAAACAGAAAATGGCTTGTATTTCTTGTTCTTCCTTGCCTGATCTATTAGAGATATTTTGGGAAAACATTATATGAACATTTTTTGTTGTTTTTATTAACAATAATCTGCGGAGAATTACTCAATATAGAGTCAATCGTTAGCTTGATACTGTTAATCATCAAGATGAAATAAACTGTGCGCTCGATGACTCAGAAGTGCCCCCCAGTGGCACAGTGCTTTGTCTGCAGCTTCTTAGTGCTATAAACCGGATTTCGTTGCCCGTGGTGGGCAGAGCACAGATAGCCCATCGTGTAGCTTTGCGCTTAATTCTAAACAGACTCAGAGGCTAACTGCAGCACAGTAATACCACAGCATACGATCTATTACGCACGCGCAATTCATTTCAGCACGTATAAATAAACTATAGTCGATATTTTGAACAACACGGTATTAAAAGTTTTTTTTTTTAAATAGATTTAACGCGCTCCTATCTTTAGATAGATATATAAGCATTTAAGATATGTATTTCAAACAAACTTATTCAGTATATCTACGTATTAAACTTTTTGATATCCCAAACCAAAAATGATTACATATATATATATATAAAACACTAAAAATAGGCAAACGATAACAAAAGAAGCAGGAATGAAACGAATTTTAATGGACGAAGCTTGAAAAACTTTGAAAGTTTTTATTTTGAACAAACTAATAAACATTGAAAAACTAAACGAGTTTGGTTAAAATCTAAACCAAAGAACATACACAAGTGACAGTCTTAATTTATCTCTTTATCGGCATAAGAAATGTAATTACTAACATACTTTAATATAAACTACGTTATGATTTAATTCACACAGCTCACAAAATTATATTCTATACAGGGATTTTTATTTCTTATGTTTAGGAGTGTTTTTATACTAAAATATGTTATGATATGTAATGAACAAGATAGGTATGAATACCAAGAGTTAAACAACCCACTTTTATTAGAGATTTTTCATTGATCACATTTATTCTGAATTTTTTTCAGTTTCGCACTACTGTTCAGTTTTCATAGTAAAGAGATTGTAGAGGTCAAATTTAGACCACACGTCTTGACGGACCTTTTACAGATATTCCAAGACTATGTTCAGGCAGAATGAAGCAACAGTCCGTTGGAGCTGAGTCGGTGGACTTGAGGGTTATGTAGTCGATTCCGGCTTCTTTGACAATTTTGTTTGTAATAAGAGCTCTCGATTTCTAGTTGTCGAAGAAAGCTTAAACCATTGTTTATTGTCATGGTGACAGTAAAAAAATAAAAGATTTACCGAACTTTTTTTTGGGTCGGAGAATTCTCATTCGTAACAGTAGTCTTCAGATTACGGAGGAAGACGTTGCCCCAGATAGGTTTAGCTCGTTGTTATTGTCATTAAACATAAAACTACACGTTTGTTTGAAATTGACCATCACGGGTATTGAAATACGGTTTCTAGGAGCATAAGTCCTGCTGTGCTACTGGTTTAGATTGTTATTTTGTAGCGTGTTCCTATTCTAAGCTACAATTCAACCACGGCAACATTGGATTGTCGAAAGGTTGAGAATTCATCGTGGCCCAAGTGTGTAATAATCGTGTCGATCGTGGCGGCGACAAGCCATTAAACAGTATTTATATTTATTAATAAACGTCTTTTCTAAAATTGGTCTCTTGATCAGAGAGAAAGCATCCAGTAAGCAGTACCCTACCACTTATTTGTCATGTTAAGAGATTGACTGTCACTCTTATAATGTTCCCACAGCTTATAACTTAGGGGATCTTTTGCGGTATCGCACGAATTTGAACTCAGTTCATCAAGCTCCGAAATCGAGAGCTTGACCAAAGGTCCAAAAGCTCTCAATAGATATAAAATTATTTAGGAACTTTGAAACTAAACAAAGTATGAAACAAAGTTTCATACAAAATCATTAAGTATATCTATTTAAAATAATTTTTGATATTGTAGATTGGGTATGTACACACATATATAAATAGCTGGGGTACCCGTTCCTTTGACGGAAGTTATGTAACTTTATAATTAATGATAGGCTATCTAAGAGTTCGAAAAGTTGCTTCCGTTATATGTAGTCCCCCGCTGGTACAATGGTAAGTCTATGGATTTACAACGCTAAACACAGGGCTCGATTCCCTTCGGTGGACTCAGCAAATAGCCTGATGCGGCTTTGCTGTAAGAAAAACACATACACACACCCTTGTATGTAATTGTAAAAAACGCAAAATTGCCCATAAATCTGCAAAGCACAAAATGTGAAACAGCAACTTTTAAATCTACATACCAACTTTGGCGAAGATTCATTAACAGGGTCGAAGCAGTTACATGGACAGTCAACACACAGTAATATTTTACTTACGTGTATATATTTCTCGAAGAAATATAACTAAAAAGTAGACAAAAAATAACTAAAAAACATAAACGAAACGAATTTTGATGGATGAAGCTTAAAACTTTAATTATTTTTTTCATTTTAAACAAACTATTAAATGCTTTAAAATGTATTTGAGTTTGGTTGAAAAACAATGATTCGAAACTTCAGTGTCATTCTTCATAAAACAAAGTATAATTGATACAAGATAAATCGATCGTCTACTCTGAAACTTAATTTTCTGTATTTCATAAAATATATATAATTCTACCTATTTTAAGATTATCAAAGTATATTGTCGTGTACGTATCTAAAGTCGTACATATTTTATTTACAAATCCAAATATGCTACTACTGCGATTGAAACACACTTTTATTAATAATTTCTTATATGTATTACGAACCTTGTGTCTGTTCGAGCTTTCGTTTCCCTCTCGTTTATGACGGTATTTCCCGCGCTGCGTTTGATAACAGCGCGCGCAGGCAAAGCTCAACAATCATTTTTGAAATGACAGAACAGACATGAATAATGTTGATGCCAAATTTTATTCTACACTGAAATGTTAGAAATTAATTACACTACCTTTCAAATTTCAAAATGTGACGCAACTTGAATAAAAATCTAAATTTACAGTATGTTATTGTTGAACGGCTCTTAGCTCAAAAAATAAATTTCGCTGTGCACGGTTTAAGTAGCTCAGATTTTTGTCTCTGAGTGAAACCAAGAGCGTAATACAATTAACCTTTTTAAATCCGTGAAATAATTTAAATTGATAGATTTTTTTTGGTCACTGGGGACGTGTACTTTTGCTTGTGGTATCATGTAGAACAGTTGTAGTAAAAATCTTTGGAAGTCGGTTATTTTAGTTTTTAATTTAGATTTAACGTAATTAATATTTAAATAAAATATTACTATTGTATGTTATTTTTCCTTGTATTTACGGCCTCAATTGAGCAAATTGTATGTGTTTTCTTATAGTAAAGCCACATCGCATTACATGCTGAACTTACGGAGGTGAATCGAACTCCCCTGATTTTAACGTCATAAATCCAAAGACTAACCATTGTACTAGCGGGAAACGATTGAATAAATTTTGATGAAACAGACTAAGTGGTTGTCAGGCCTAATCATTTATAGTAAAATTAATCTATAATCAATAATTATTTCAAACATTGGAGTTTCTTTCCTTAACAGAGAACACTGGATTTTTCTTTGACGTGAAACATTGGAGTATCTCTCCTAATACATGGAAAAATTGGAGTTTTTCTCTTTCTATTAATTAATTTGAGAGCTCTTGGAAGTTTTTGTATAATTAAATATCTTAATTAGATATATAAGAAAGATTTATAACTTTCAAAGAATCCGAATGGGTACAAGTGAAAACAAGAAAAAATAGATTGCATTAGCTTTTTCTTAAAGGTTGTAAGATTTCCGTGTTATTCTAAGGCTTTTATGATGTGTGTAGCATCTCACAGTATTAATGTAATAAACAATAAAGTAAAGCTTACAAACAGTTTTTATGACATGAAACACAATAAAATTGAATTAGCCAGAACTTTTTCTAAAGAATTGCAATGAGCGAAATTAAGTTTAAAGAATAGAGTTTTATTTTTTGAATGCAGTTCACTTGAACAAAAGAGTAGGGGCCACAAACGATAAGTATTGTAAACATTTAGACCATACAATTACAGCAGTTAGAAGGAAGTAATAGTATTAGTTTTGTTAGCAATCTCGATTCGATAATTAAGCATTTGTTTGATTATAAATAAACTGATGTAGAAACAAAAACAAAAGTTTTTGTACCTTTTTATTTAATTTCAGAGAAATTAATTTTTCATGTCTTATTTTTGTGTTTAGAAAATTAAAAAAACCTTCCAGTTATTCTAAATGTATTCTCTCTTTTCTATAATCTTAGAATCTATATACTTAGTTTTGATTTGTTTTCTTGTTAAGGCGTTCCGAGGGTTGCGGGTTCGAATCCCGGTAGCACCAAACATGCTCGCCCTTTCAGCCGTGGGGGCGTTATGATGTGACGGTCAATCCCACTATTCGTTGGTAAAAGCGTAGCCCAAGAGTTGGCGGTGGGTGGTGATGACTAACTGCCTTCCTTCTAGTTCTACACTGCTAAATGAGGGACGGCTAGCACAAATGTGTCTCGAGTAGCTTTGCGCAAAATTCAAAACAAACAAACAAATCTTAGGAAATGCGTTGAAAAAGTAAAACGATGAAGTAGATTGTTGTTTTGAATTAAGCACAAAGCTACACAATGGGCTATCGGTGCTCTGCCCACCACAGGTATCGAAACCCGGATTTTAGCGTGTAAGTCCGCAGACATACCGCTGAGCCACTGGGGGGCATGATGAAGTAGAAAAAGAACTGTTTGACTTTTAGTGGTTAAATTAAACAAAAAAATATTTTCCAACCAACCAAAGGTGATGGTACTTTATCCTTCACACAAGAAGTTTGTTTGTTGTTAATCACAAAGTTACACAATGGGCTATTTATGCTGTGTCCGCCACTGGTATTAAAACGCGGTTTTTAGTGTTAAAAGCCTTCAGACTTGCCGCTGAGCCACTGGGGAGCGACTAAAAGAAACGTTTGTACTTTTTTAAAGAAATAGCAGTGAGATTATGAGGTTAAAGAAAATACCCCACTGTTATAAGTTTTTTTTTTCAATTTCGCGTAAAGCTATATGAAGGCTATCTGCTCTAGCCATCACTAATTTAACAGCGTAAGATTAAAGGGAAGACAGCTAGTTACCACTGCCCAAGTGAGTTCAGGGATGGGGACTCGAACTTACGACCCGCTGATTGCGAGTTGTACACTCTAACTATCGGGCTATTGCAGGTCTACACGTTATATGATTTGTAAGTGTTATTCTTCTGTGATTGTTGATTCATTCTCATCTTTTAAATACGAAACATTTGCTGGAAAAGTAGTGCATTTGCTTTAACGTTTTAATAGCAGAAAAAAAGGAAAGTGAAGATTGAAAATTTCTTTCAGAATTACATAGGGGGCTTTCCTAATTTTTACCGACTTTTAGCTGTCCATAGCTCAAGTACTTTCTTAATCAGTAACCGCTGAATATTCCCTATTCATTGGAGGTTTATCACGGTAGAATAACATACTTCAAAGAATTGAGCAGAACATGACCCAGAAGCTTGCGTCTCGTTACCGTAAAGGAAAAGAGAAAAGCAAGGCACTACTTTGTAATAGTAACAGTCATTCTCCCTGACAAGAGTAGCCCAAGAGTTGGCGGTAAGTTATGTTGACTGGTTTTCTTCCCTATAGTCTCTCACTTTCAGATTAGGTACGATTAGAGCAGATAGCATAAGTGTAGCTTTGGGCGAGATCTAACAAATCCTTATACAGGCGTTTTCATCAAGAGATGGTGTGACAGGTAAGAAATATTTATTCAAATTCTACTTATCCAATCCTCAAAATGTGTTTGTTAATTTTTGAATTTCACCCAAACTACACTAGGGCCATTAGCGCTAGGCGTCCCTAATTTAACAGTGAAAGACTAGGGTAATGGCAGGTAGTTATCACAATCCACTGCCAACTTTTGGGCTATTCTTTTACCAATGAATAGTGGAATTGACCGTCACATTATAACGCCCCCACGACTGAAAGGGCAAGCATGTTAGGAGTAATGGAAATTCGAACCCGTCATCTTCAGATTACGAGTCGAGCACCCTAATCACCTGTCCATGCTGAGCCTGGTAGTATATGAGAAATTAAGCTGAAAATGTATTTGTTTAAACTAAAACAAGAAATAATATTCTTTATAAATTCGAATGGAAACAGATTAAACCCATTGGAGCGCCTGCAGTGAATCTATACGGTTTGCCCAAATCACGAAAAATTGATGTCCGTTATGTCCAGTAGTCTCTAATTTAACTAATTAAATAAGTTAATAAAACTCTTTAAACAATTTCTTTCAGTTACTAAGTTGCCCTTACAAGAATAAGTCTTTCTTCTTCTGATGTTGGGAGATTTAGTTTTATTTTAAAACATTTCTTCAAAAGGTTCAAATTTAAAAATTGATAGTACATCAATGAGTAGGACTGAAAGGCTTGCCCACTTATGGGATATCATAAGTCTATGGACTTGAAACACTAAAATCTGCGGTGGATACAACAAACAATCTGATTGATTTAGTAATGGTTGAAAGTTAGTTTCAACAGTGGCTAACTTTATCATGTATTTTTATGAAAAAATATTGGTTTAATGAACTCCCTGACAATTTTAAATCAATTTATTACGTGAGGCATGTAATGATGATGTTATGTCATTCTTAAATCACGAAGTGATATTTTTATTCAACTAGTATCTGAATAACAAGTATACTTAATATTACATTTACTGTTTAATAGTATTTAAATCAAGGCTATCTGGTTATATACTTTGGACTTTATCATAAGCTTTATTGTTTAGGGGATGCTTGCATACTTTTCAAAGTTTTTTTATCTGAGTTCAGTTTGTTGAACAAATAAATTACTAGCTGTCATGAATTGTTTCAAAGAAGAAATAATTTTCTCAGGTTTAGCAATAATAAATAAACACGAGAGCAATTTCATTAAAGTAACATCAGTGAGTCCAATGGTATGGAAGAAAAACAGTGGATGTTACTTTTATGTTACGTCCAGATAATGAAGTTAATTGAATCTGTCATCCATAATTACAATTAAAACGCGTCCTTAAGTTAGTTATTGGAATTAAACATATATTTATCTTTGAAGGTAGTTTACTGAAATATAAGTTTTCATTGATTGTTTATGTCCATGCAGCAGTACGAAATATGAGATCCATCACTGGTTGTCAGGCTGCAAGTATAATATAACACCTAACGTCGTCTCCTGGTGGAAAAACGGTAAGTTTAGGGACTTATAATGTTAAAATTCGAGGCTCGATTACTCGTGGTGAACACAGCAGATAGTTTAATATGGCTTTACAGTAAAATACAAACAAACGAACACACATCGTCTAAACCTGAGCACACATTCAGCAAGCATCAGGCATTCCATTGTAACGGTTTAAGGCACTTGTTTTAAGTTCATAAGTAAAGCAACAACTGAACAATAATTTAGAGTTTTTATTACGGTTGTAATGAAAATATTTTGGTCTCATAACTGCAACCAAATCATTAAGACATAAAAGTGTTTTCAATATGAACATAAATAAAAGCAAATAAAACACGTCGGATTATTCGGTTTGATTAGTGTACTGTCACGTCTTTAAATTATCTTTATATTTCACCAATTTTTCTTGTTTAAAATAACAAATAAATTAGCATAATTAAACAACAAAAGTTAGTTGTTGAAAATGAACGTCGCCAATTATACATCGTCAACTTATTTAATGGTGATTTTAACCAATGTTTTATTGATATTGAAACTTGATTAATGATCGAAAGTACTTGTGTGTATGTACATTTGATCATTTAAGTCATGTTATTTTGTGTATTTGTACATTTGATCATTTAAGTCATGTTATTTTGTGTGTATGTACATTTGATCATTTAAGTCATGTTATTTTGTGTGTATGTACATTTGATCATTTAAGTCATGTTATTTTATGTATATGTACATTTGATCATTTAAGTCATGTTATTTTGTGTGTATGTACATTTGATCATTTAAGTCATGTTATTTTATGTATATGTACATTTGATCATTTAAGTCATGTTATTTTGTGTGTATGTACATTTGATCATTTAAGTCATGTTATTTTATGTATATGTACATTTGATCATTTAAGTCATGTTATTTTGTGTATATGTACATTTGATCATTTAAGTCATGTTATTTTGTGTATATGTACATTTGATCATTTAAGTCATGTTATTTTGTGTGTATGTACATTTGATCATTTAAGTCATGTTATTTTGTGTATATGTACATTTGATCATTTAAGTCATGTTATTTTATGTATATGTACATTTGATCATTTAAGTCATGTTATTTTGTGTATATGTACATTTGATCATTTAAGTCATGTTATTTTATGTATATGTACATTTGATCACCTACTGTAAGTAATATTATTTCGATGAAATTATCTGAACACATTGAATAAGAAGACATAACTACGAACAATATATAATTGTTAAGTATGAAGTTCTTCTACTCATTTAAGAAACTAAGAAGTATTGTTAAGAACGAAGTACTTTTTTGTTTGTTAGATTGGAATTGGATTGCAGTTTAAAACAGTTATATATCTTCAGAAACGAATTAGTATTCCGAATAACACTAGTAATAATACTTTACTAATCCAGTCAAGTAACAATCCTCAAAGACAAACCTGCAGCACTGAATATAATTACCAATCAAATTATTGTTTTGTCATCATGTCGTAGACTTTTCCAATACTTTATTAAAATAAAATCTGTCGTTGTGACAGGAACCTTTATTACTCATGTGAATCGACTTAAAACGATAAGACTCGTTCTTTTTTTCAACTTTATCTCATCAGCCATAATTACATGATAATACGTCATTCTAAGTCTCTTCAGTAAATACAGAAAACCATCCCGAGTTTTACATAACATTATATATTTTTTGGTATCGATTGACTCTAAAAGGTATCTTAATAACATGCACACATATATCTTTTTGTGTGGTTGTTAAAAAAAAATGAAATTTTAAAGAAATATTTGCTAAATTAGGGTAGCTGATAAAGAATATTTTAATGTTATTTAAACTAGATAGTATAACCAAAGTTGTTGAACATATAGAATTCGAAGTACCTTTATTACGTAACAGAAAGGCAGATTAATATTCAGCAGAACGTCCTATGAAATTAAGGCTTCGTACGAGGATTAAAACTTATTTTATCATTAAGATTTGTTAGTTCGTATACTCATAGAGGGATGTAAAAATTCTTCTCGCAAAATACATGGGAGTCTGAATTTAAAAGGTATTATAATTACATTTTTTTTTCAGCAGAGACCTTTTATAAGAGTATTCATTTTATTAACATTATTCAAGCTGAGTAGATTAATAGGGTTATAACAGAAAAAAAGTAAGTAAAGCCACAAAACTTGCATTTAATTTTATAGTATGTATAGTATTTTATACAATACTAGTAAAAATTAAACTGTAAGTCGGTTACGTAGGGATAATGAATAACTAAAATGCAGTTAGTGAGCTGTAAATGTTGTTGTTTGGAAGTTACGATGAATTCTAAATATTTCTCAACATTGTAATGACTACTTGATTTGGAACGTTTCAACGTAAGAAAATAATCAAATATTTCTTAGATTCGCGTCTATCGGGGTATAATTTGTGAAATCAATATCACAACAAGCGCTTTTATTTCTAAATAACAAACACCGAAGTACATAAAAATAACTTGAAATGTGTTTAGATCGATACTATTTGCAACATTATTGGTGTAAATAGTGCCACTAAGTCCAGTAAAAGCAGTACTTTGAATTGTTTGATTCAGAATATTCGTGCAAAGCTTTACAAAAATTACTAACTTCGTTCCCTGTAGTCTACAGAAATAAAAATACGAACAACTATTTAAGAGCAGTCTTTGTGTAGTTCTGCAAACATATACATACAACGATGTGACTTTCGTCGACTTAGGTAAAATGATTCTTTTAGGTTATTTATTTATTTGTGGAATAAAAGTTACAGTTGTCTGTATATTTGAACTGGTTAATAGACTTTTCTAGCAGAGTTCCTAGCCATGTTATTGCTCCTTTCGAGTCATTTAATCTTCTGTGAAAAGAATGTTATCGATTTATATTATCATAGTAAAATCATAACAACACCATGAAGTAAAAAAAATCTTGTTTCATGCGCTACAATGAACAATGATGCAAATCACGACGGTCTTGGTTTTAGATGAAATAATCAATATTATTGTAATGTCAACATAGATTGTCAATTATTTTAAGTTTTCGAAATAGAAAGTAAGATAAAGTAAGTATATAACATCGTTGGTGTGGAAGTTGATGAAACCAATACAAAGTGAACAGTTAAAGGACGGTTTCTGTATCTCACGCTGTATTATTTCTGGAAAAATATTTTAGAAAACCCTTTTTGTTGTTCTTTTGAATTAAGCACAAAGCTACACAATGGACTATCTGTGCTCTGCCCACCACGGGTATGGAAACCCGGTTTTAGCGTGTAAGTCCGCAGCCATACCTCTGAGCCACTGGCTGGAGGGCCTTAAACAACCACTTAATGTTTTTAACAAAAGGGAAAAACTAAAGTTTTCGGTTTTATAATATTTTTACAGAATGTCAAAATAATTTTGTGTTTCCGTACCTTTAAAATCAGTAGTTTAGACACAGAAAAACAAAATTAAACAAAAAAAAATAACAAATTTCTCATATTAAAAAGAAAATAATATTTCTGCTTGATGCAATTTTCATAGAATAAAATGTAATGAAATCACATTTCTGAAAGTTCTGGAGATTAAAGATTTATCAATAAATAAAAACTCTCACATGTCCTGCAATAGAATAGCAGTTAGTTTTCGGACTCGTGATGCTAAAGTTCAGGGCTCGATTCTCCTCGGTGGAAACGGCAAATAGCCCAATGTTACTTTCCCCTTAAATAAATCAAATAACGCTTTGTAATGTATTTTCAATTAATTTTCATTAAAACTTAACACTGGATTTCTTCTATAATCAGAAAAGTTTTTGTAACTGGGCTGAGCTGGGATGTATCCAGTTTTTTTTAAAAAAAACTTAAACAGAATGTAACATACGACGAAATATGACGATTACAATTTACAGTTTCTAACTCTGAGAAACATTTATTGAGTGTGACTGGCCACAACATTGTTAATGTCTTCTTGTATAACAGGTCCGCTGCTTGAGCCTTCTTCGTTTTTGTCTATTGTTGCATCTATTTTTAAGTCAGACTAGGACCCAACAGATCTTCAGCAAGTAGCTTCAAGCTCCACTGACCGTGGCTGGAATATTACTATTCATCACCAGCCAACATTACTCCCTCAATTACCAACGTGTCCAATGGTTCCGAGATGTTTGACTAGAAACCCGTGCGGCTGTGAAAGTGATCACGAAGTAATTTTTGACAGCCTCTGTTTGTGTAAATCCAAAGATGCTGTGGAAACACCAAATAAAAGGTGTAATGTTGACAAGAGCTGTATTGGTAATAATAGTATTCTTTCGCCTGATGAGAAGAACAACGTCTCCCACCTTAAAAATACAATATCAAAAGGTCACATAATCTGACTGAAAATCTTAACGAGGTAATTGATTATTGTGTGCGACCACGCCGGAACTAAGTGTCTCTGTGATTGTTCATAACCGAAATACCTCACCATCATATGGATTGCACATTTTGAGACAGTAGAATCCATATTTATCAATGGACATGCAACATCTCTGGTTAAAAAAGAGAGCTTTTGTGTTAAACTAATACAAATAATCTCGTATCTTGATATTTTCATGACGAATTTGTCCACAAGGTAAGATGTTTGAACTATCAACCATAACGAGAATAAACATTCTAACTGATAATATTCTATACGACTACTGACTGTACTATAATAGTGAATTAGAATCCCTGTTACATTTTCAGATTACTTTTGATTAACTGAAGAGTGAATTTATTGTAATGAACCACATATGTAATAAAAAAGCATTATTTTATTCATTACTTTTATATTTTTATTATTTTGTGAATTATATTGGAACAATACATCTTCAAGTAAAGAAGACGACGTATTTCGTAACAAGTACCCGAATTATACTTAAAGGTTCTTGTGGTAAGGTTTGTTAATTGTTAGAATACACTCCTGGTGGTAGGAACCGTCACTTTTCTTACACAGCAGATACAGGTGATAGAGATTCCAAGTGTGATCCTCAGAGTGTGGAATGGAATAGTGTATAATATTGTTGAAATATTAATAGTCTAAATAATTGTTTTTTAATTTAGGGAGTACGACACTGTTAAAACTGTTTCGTAAAAAAAGACATTTATGACTTTCTTGGCTATTATCACTGGATCATATATACTCTGGCTAAAAACACCTGCCTATTACACCCACCAACTCTACAGTTGAGTCGATAACAATTAGCGCTTTTTATGTCGGTTGCCATAAAAAACAGTCATCCAAAATAAAAGCAAGCAATGAACTACGAAGATTTTTTTTTTCTCTAACATTAATTGGAACCTTTAAAATATCATGAGAGCCGACGTTTATCTTGGGTATGATACATAATTTATTGCAATCTGTCCCTAAAAATCTTACGTGTAAATCCATTGACGACGAATTTAAAAAAAATATTTAATTACAAGTTAAATGGATAATTGCCCTACCTTATCGTGTAGGCTAATATAAATTGTAAAGTATATTCGGTGTTTATTGTTTTGCCATGATTTGGTTTACGTGTTTTCTGTGTGTATATATATATTTCTATATAACAGTTACGTGCTTTCCTTTATAGAGCGCACACATACATATATTTTAAACATATTTTTCCATCAGAATGTCATTTACAGTATGTTTTAGATATAAATATCGCTTTTTCTCATTTAATACATCAAATATGGTTTATCAGTTTATTTACCATTGTAAACAATAATAGTTCGAAGTCATCGCGAGGTAGCAGCAGACTCATGGTAAAAAAAAAACGTGTAAAGGTATGGACAACACATTAATCAAGCGTATTGGAAAACGCCTTTGGTGAGTATGACGTAGACGCCCATTCAAATTACTTTAATATCTGAACTAAAGCCAATGACGAAAAATCCGACGTGTGAAAAAGAGCTTATTCAATTATAAGTAGAGGCCGCAACTTTAAGAAGTTAGTTGAGCATATAATTCGCTGTTAAAGTAATAAAATAAAGGAAACTCGTTCAACTAACGCATTCTAAATTAAACGTTTTAGTCCAACCGTTCGTTACCTGAAAGGGATAAACAAATATTCTTCACTAGTTATGTTCCGATTACTGTTTGACGACATAGCCTGGTTAAGGTTAGATTTCACATAACTTATTTTTGAAGTAATGTTAAAACACGCACAGTATTTTTCTTTCTTTCTTTTTGGTTTGGCTATTCTTCGTCTGGTGCTTGACGTCATAGTCTTCATCTGGTGCTTGACGTCAGTCTTTTTTATTTTACATTCTGAAATTATTTGTATTTGCAGGTTCCATGAGTACTTTTGTCAAACATCCCAGAGTTGAACATATCTTTACCTCAGATAAAAAAATAACGTAATTAAGTAGTTTTTGCCGATATTTATTACATAAAATTGGAGTTCAAGAAAAAGAAAAAAAATTAATGTAAAAAAAAACCCCTCCTGAAACAATATAATTGTGAAGAATACATTTACCTACTGGTTTACGGAAGTTTTGTTACCAAAACATTTTTACACACATTTTATATTAACTTATTTCCTTTGTTTGTTTGATGGATTTTGCTATATGAGGGATATACGCGCTAGCCATATCTAATTTTCACGTGTTAGACTTGCAGGAAGGTAACTAGACAAAACCACCCACTGCCAATTCCTTGGCTGCTCTCATCAGATTGAATGATTGTATGTGTTCGTAATTCTTATAACGCATCCACAGCCCCAAAGTGCGGAGCGCAGTGTTGTTTTTGTTTTTTTCGGGGGAGGGAGAGGAGTAACGGATTTTCACATCCATAGTCCACCATGCTATAGGCTTAGCCCGTCAACTTTTTTTATAAACAAACTCTTATATATAACTATGTACGTTATCACTTTAAAATTATTTTAAATAATTAAAATCGCATTCAATTCTGAAATGCAAATTTTGTTGTTATATTTTTGCTCAAGTGTGCACAGAAAGCGAACAATTTCGGTAATATTATGTTAGTTTTGAATATTATATAAAATGATCAATGCGTTAAAAGCTTACGAGATGTTTCTTTGGTAATTATAATCGACTTTTGAATACTATGCATGTTATATTTGTTAAAGTCGGTTGTTTAGGAAAAAAAATAATAAAAATATGTTTGTATTTTAGGAAATTTTGACAACAACCATTGTTATACAGTATTTGAACATAAGTAAAGCAGTTAATAGTTTAGACCGGACTACCTTACACAACTTACCAGCACATTTCGTGTTAAATAAAAAAACTATTCGTGGTTGCGCGTATACTGAACGATTTTTGTCTATCAAATGAAATCACATTTCATAGTAATCCATTGTAATCTATTTACGTATAAACTGATTCGTTATCGGTTTGCTGTCAGCCCCTCACTGGCTTAGCGGTATATCTGTGGACTTACAACGCTCAAAACCAGGTTTCGATACCCGTGGTTGGCAGAGCACAGATAGCTTAGTGTGGAACCTTGTGCTTAATTCAAAACAACAACAACAGTTTGCTGTAAAAAGTGCCTGATAATAAATCTTAATGAACCAACATATATAAATCCATTCTTCTAAAGATTTTGAAATTTAAGATGGATTTTTTAACTGGACAGTAAGGTGAATAAAAAGATAATCACATGTGATGCGAGTTAAAAGATGACTTGAAAAATTAAAAAAAAACTAATTAATTTAAAATAAATATGTTTCTAAAAAGAGGAACGTATAAAAATAGAAGAGCAAACCTAATTGTTACATTAAAAACATAGAAGATAAAATTATGGATAAATCTTATAATATTTACAGAACTAGAATATAGAGGTTTAGAAAAAAAATACAAAATCAAGAAAAAATTTATAACACTCGAAGATAATGTTAAGACAATAAGAAGTTCTCAAAGCACGTTAAAGGTAAGCAAAATTTTAAAATAAAGTTCTGTCCCTTCAAAGATTCTTATGGCAAAGAGTTTTGTTGAAGACAGTGGTATGGTTTACTTTTTAAAGTCTCTGGAAAGTATCTGAATTGATGTTAATCGTATAAATATTATTCCTTTGATCGATTTTTCGAAATTGACCATTATTTTCAGTAAGTACAAGGTAATGCATTTGGGTTGACATAACTTAACCACGCATTTTATATAGATAGGAATACACTCAGCGTGACTGAAGAAAATCTTGGCTTAGTTGTAGACAAGTCATTCAAGCCGTCAATTTAGTTGCTTTACTGCTAATAATAAAGCTAAAATAAGTTCGAGGTGTATTTACAGTTATATTGATGACAGTTAAAAAGAGGTAGTTATATATCTATGCAAGCCAATCACTGGTTAGGCTCCACTTGTAATACTGTGTGAACTTTTGTTCTCCTTATCTAAGAAAAGATACTGACGTATTAGAAAGCGTTGGGAAAAGAACTACTAAGATGGTTCCTGGGATGGAAGGATTGTGTTATAGAGAGAGGTAAAGATCCCTTAACTAATTTTTAAAGAAATTACTTAAGTAAGTTTTATTTATCTAACAGACCGTTTGACTTATGGAATAAGTTGGTGTCAATATTAGTGGATACTAGCAATTTACAAAAGGGCAGTCAATGATTTCGTAAGATAAATAGTTGCTTCAACTTTGTGCTTTTCTCAAAGGTGGATGTGCAAGGACAGTCGTAAAGAACCGTGTGATCCTCTGTTGTCCATATTTTGTGTTATCTGTTATACATAAACCATCAGATCATGTTATGAGACTATAGCATTCCACCTAATTCTGTAAAAGACAATTTATATTGTCATTTGTAATTGGACTGGTAAGTAACCTCCGGTTACTGTTTGTTTTGCTGATGGTCTTAAAATTGTAGGTATTTAACTGACTTAAAATATGATACTCCAGGTTGAAAATGCTATATATCATGAAGCAATCGACAAGCTTCAAAAGTATTTCAAGTTTTGAAGGTAACAGTAAGTAGTGGGCTAGAATAAATACCATTGTCCAACATGAATCCAGTGCAGTATTTCACTTTGAATTCAACCAGTTCTTCAACTGGATGTGACGTTCAAGAGTGAAGACTGTTTTTAAGATCAGAGGTAAAATAACAAGATGGAACAAAGTAATTAAAGTACAGGTATTGTACACTATCTTGCTCCAATAGATGCTTTCTTTTTAAAGGAGAGTGGAGGTAGAGGCTCACACAGAGAAGAGGCACAAAGTTCTTTAGGTTTAACTTCTTCTATTTGTAAACCTAAAATTTGACGAAAGATTAGTATTTATAAAATTTGGAGCAGTCATGGACTAATATGGGTACCCAAGCCTAGAATATCCGAAACCTTAAAACACACAAACTATAATATTTTAACATTATATAATGTTTATAAATAAAAACATTTAAACACGTAAATATTCTTAATTATAATAACTTTTTGTTTGCCCATACCTTGACTGTTGATATGTTACTATGTTTCTGTTATGATATAGGTTATATTTGGCCCTTGGATTTAATTGCTTTGTTCCAGTAAAATAAATGAGACCTCGATTCATTTTATATAGTAAGAAACTAGCCAGCGATATTCTCTTCAAAAGAAAAACTCCTCAAAATAGCCAGTAATATTTATAAAATAAAATACCTCAAGTACGTCAAGGTTTCTAAAAAAACCTTTAAGACACCAGCAGGAAAACAAACAACATTTTTTTACATATAAGCGTGAAACCTGTCAATTAATCTAATGGAGTCATTATACAGGCAACTAGAATCATCCATTTTGAAAATGTACATCCCACAATAATAAATGAAAAAAATAACTTTACACACACACACACACACACATATATATACATCAAAATGATGTCATGAGAGTGCGATGTTGTTTTAGAGCTCCAAAATCAAATATAACCACATTCGTTTGAAGTAGTAGTTAAGACAAAAATGTTTTTTTCTTTAAAGATATTAATTTCGTACGTGGTGTATCCATTGTTGTTTTAGTTGATCTGAAGAGGGGGAGCGAACATGGGCCACTTACGCTCAGCAGCAGGTTTCTGATTTCCCCAATTTGAACTGAGTTTTTTGTTAAATATTCGTCTATTAATAAGTGAATATTCTAAAATGAGCGGTGACTGGGCATAAGAGTCGAGAAAATAAAATAAAGAGATCGAGGTAAAACAATGTATGTTCTAGAAAGGACATGTATCTTCATATTAATTATGGCTGTGTTTCTGGTCTGTCAATTTTAGTTATATCTCGGGCTTCACTGCGTTAGAATAGACCAAAACTGACACTCTAGTTGTACAAATATGCCCGAAAATATCCTAACTATATATATACATATATAAATGAACTAAATAAAATCATAGTTTATTAGAGAACTTGTGGATGGGCACGTGATATTGATAGCAATATATCTGGCACTCTCTTTATGAAATTTTATTGTTTTAGTGCCTTCTCGTGACACTTGTAAAGAATAAATATACTCACATTAAGATTTTCTGGAACTGTTAATTAGCTTTCCCATATTCATATACTTTGTAATCCAGATATGTTTCCAGCTAGGGACGATAGTGGTCGCTAGTGGCGCTGATGTGAAAAGATTGTATATGATCTTCGATCAGTCAGTTGCTTTGCATGTTCTATTTCTCGGCTCTGTGGTAGAAAAGTATTTTCTAAATACCAAAGAAGAGGGAACTTTACATAAACTACTTGTTTTACTATACATTTCTGAAGTTTACTTATCGATTGTTCGAAAAAAAAAGAAATTTGTACCATGAGTATAACTGTAAATGTATTTGTACCACTAACTCTGAAAACAGTTTTCTGTGCTATTGTATTATTCACTAATTAGTGTTGTCTCTAAAAACAATTATTACATAGTGTATTGTCATAAACTCCAATTTATTACCATGTAACTATAATAATGTGATTGAATATGTGGGTCTCCCGATGGGACAGCAGTAAGTCTTCAGCCTTATAACGCTAAAACCTGGGGTTCGATTTCCTACGATAGACAAGTCAAATAGTCTAATGAGGCTTTAATCTCAAGTAAACAAGCACATCGAACGTTTGGTTACAGTGGGATAAAGTAAATAAATAAGTGTGATGTAAATGTTAGTGTGAAGCAATAAAAATAGAATATATAATGTACATGTTAAGGAACAGGATTAGTTAAAAGTATAGGAATTTTAATGTAAGAAAGATTAATGTTAAATTGGCATTAATAGTTAGTAAAGTGGACAATAACTTTATGGAGAAGGTCGAGTTTGGTTCGAATTTCAAGTAAATCTGCTCGCTTTCCCTAATATAACAATGTTAAATAATTACTCAACACTACCCACCACCAACTCTTGCTTGAGCTGCTCTTTTAGTATCGAACATAGGGATTGACCTTCACGTTATAACTTACCCACGACTGAAAGAGAGAACATGTTCGGCGACAGTGTTATGAACTAGCAGATTACAAGTCAATCTCAGGGAAGTTTCAAGCCAGCCAGGTAAATAAATATTCGAGAAAGTTCCAGAAGTATGTAAGTAAATTGGTATATGATGGAAATATTCAGGATCAGGTAAGCGAACAAAAATCTGACGGAAAATATTCTGAGTCAAGTGTATAAAAAGAGATCTGATGGAAAGGTTCAGATACACGTGAGTAGATAAACATCTAACTTATGAAAACAATTAGAAAAGTAAATAAATATGTGACAGAAAAATGAGCACAGACACCTTATAGAGACATCTAATAACACTGGATTTGTAGTGAGGATTTATAGTAATAGCAAATCATTTTACAAATTTGTGTCCCATGTAAAAGTCACTAGTTTATTAAGCTTGGATTGGAAAATTTGGAGTAAAATATTAAAGTTTTTCATGAAACTCCACTATTGGAAAATGAATTCCCGGCTAATAAGTTGTGTCTGTGAAGGATGTGAATAGGTCAAAATCTGTCTGAAATTTTCGGCACAGTGGGTATCATCAATTTTGTGTAGATCACCGACATCGCCGGCTAAAATATAGCTCCAGAACTTTTACTGATCTTCTGACCATATTTCACTATTTTGTGACTGCGATACAGTTCTTTTCTCTAACGTCAATTCTTCGTTGATTGTTGTTGACCATTTCAAATTCGGATTTATTTGTAAGGATTACATGCCTGTAACGTTGTCCGTTCCACCATTTGCGGCTCGGTTTTAATTTCAACTTATTGATTTAATAAACTCTTCTCAACAATGGTTTTCGAGATAATCTGAGTCCACAAAGGTTTTCCCCATCTAATATGTATCTTACTGTTCTGGAAGTAACATTTGCACTTGTATTAACAGTAGGGCCTGTACCTGACTGTTTCACATCTTGTATAAAATACATCCTAAGATACTTAAAGATCACTTTTGTAGAGTTTCGGTTTTCTACGGTTTATAAACAGTGCCAATTTTACATATCCTCTTCAGAGGCTTGCATAAAACTTCTACTGGATCATAAAGTCTTGCCGCAATTTATCTCATGAATTAACTGACCAGCCAAAACTTTGAGTTATCTATATTCATGCAGTATTTTAGTCCTAAAAGCCATGACTGGATTAAGAGTACTGCTACTGGGCAGAGTACCACTGTCTGGAGTAGTTTTGTAGGCTTAAATAAATACTGGTGTGGAACTTTCTTATAAGTTGGATGACAAACAGTGACCGTGTAAACTATAACCTCATGACTGTAGTCTAGTACAATGTTTGTTTACATTATAAAGGTATGGCATTCCCACAGTATTTGCCTTTTATATCCATTTTCCTTAGCATTTGCATACTTATTTCCAGTATGCGTTATATATTTTATTTAAGTATTTTTATAACTAATAATTTGTTACATCAAGTCTTCGTTGTTGTTTGGTATCAAGCATAAAACTACTCAAAGGGTTATCTGTGCTCTGCCTACCTAAGAAATCCGGTTTCAAGCGGTGTGAGTCTTTAAAATAAAATTTTCTTAATATAAGTATCCAACTCAATTCTTGTATAATGTGTAACATTAGAGGATACTGATTTATTGCACATTTATTTATAAAGTGCTACTAAGAGAAGCTGATCATTAACTACCTTACAAAGAAACAGAAACGCAAGTTTCTGAACACCTTGTATGAAAGACATAAACAGTTTGTAATATATCTTGGGGAATTATTCAACGTTTTATGCTATAACTTATTCGTTCAATAATGACTAAGAAGAAACTAATTAACCTGTATTTTGAAATAAATGTATATTGATGCGTTATCGAAATAAATCTTATCCATTGCCCTCGTTTGTCTACTAGAAGCAATTAGATGAAAACCTTGAATAGTATCATTCCGAGCAGCTGGTTTGATTTAGCGCGAACCTAAGTTTGCTAATTAACAAGTTTCTCTTATACAAAGATGTAACATTTATCAAGGACTGCAACCCAAACCAAAAGTTACACGAGCCCAAGATAACGTCACGTTGCCCTAGGTTATACACAAGATTCATTGGCTCTTGCAGTGTATCGATTTTTTGTTTTGTTTTTCTTATGGGTAAAATAAATAAAGTATTAATAAAACTGTTTGTAAACGTTATTATTTATAATTACTCACATAAGTCTCATATATATATATATCAAGTAATCCAGTTTTCATTGGATTACATTACAAACAGCCTCCAGACACACTGAACAAGACCTTTTACTGAAAAGTATTAAGATAACTTTATCTTTTATAAAGGAAGTCAAGTTTATATTTTATTCCGTTATTGATTTTATTAACATTTTCGCTTAATTCGTGAGTAAAAAAAAAATAGTACATTATAGTCGCTTTCTTTTAAAATAATGTTTAATTTTTTCGTCAAAGAAATAAAAGATGTTTTATAAGCGCTATGCACAAAGGTGTGTCTCCTTCCAGATGCACAATATTCTTGTTCTGTTTCCATGCTATCCGTGGTGGGCAGAGCAGTGTAGCCTTGTGCTTAATTTTAAAATAAACAAACAAAACAAACGGTAAAATAATGAAAATTAAACTTAGGAGGATATTTATGAATAAATATATTTGAAGGAAAACATCTTTTGCAAAAGAAAATATTTATAATTTGTGCTCAACGTAATACCTAGTAAGATATAATTTTTGTGTATTTTTTATCCAAAAACCCTTTAATTCAGATTTAATGAAATGATTATAGATGACTGGACTTTGTGAAAAACATTCATCCAATAACGGGTGCTATGTGGGAGTTTAATTTCACGGATAACATAAAACTATTTAGATAAGGATTCGTATTTGTGTCACACTGCTGCTTAAGGTATACATTTTTCGTGCACGGTGAGCGCCTGTCGCGTGATTCGCATGTAGAACCAATAGCGACAAGGCTCATCCATCAAGGTTGGCGGCCGGTCAGCTACGTGGACCACTCACGGGGAGAAAGCTTGGTCAATCTTCTAACGCTCCACTTGTCATTTCGACCATAGGCTTGATATATTGGAATCCTACTGGAACTATGACCAGACAGTCATGTTTAGAGTGTCTTCTTACAGCCTGATACATCATAACAAAAGCATAAATGTTCGAAATAGAAACCATGATTAAAGTCAAAGTAAATATTGTTTATCGCTTATTTATCTATCTGTCTTACATGTCTATCTGTTTTCGTTTTTTTATGTTATATTTGAGTTAGATATCTATCGGTCCGTCATTTAATTTTTCTCTCTATCGATGTGGCACTTTGCTTTTGTGTTTCTATTTCTTTCTTTGTATTTCTATATTTATCTATATACCAGTGACTCTGTACTACCTTTTATCTATCTAAATATTCTATATTTATTTTTATACAGCAAGTGCTTTTTAATTGCTCTTTCAAGTGTTTGATCCACAATCAATAAAATACTTTTATTTTTATTTTTAATGTGAACAAAGATCATTTTATACATTATTTTCATCAATTTGTATTTTCTAGCGAAACACATCATGATAAATAACAGTGTTGTCGGTGCTACATTTTGTATAGAGAAGAAAATTTAAAATATTTTAAATAATAAAAGGAAATATTATAGATTTGGCTAAATAAACTGCTCCTTGTTGTTCTTTTCATTTTAAAAAGGCCTCAGTATAGAAGCTGAAACGTTGCTCTATTCCAAAAGTAGACAAGAGCAGTCCATTTAGCCAAATCTCTACACTGCCTAAAATATTCTTCAAATAACAAACGAAATCTTTAATGGTTGAGGAACAGATAATGGCATATATACAGTAAAACTAAAACAAAAATAAAAATTGTTATAATAGCAGAAGGGAAACTCTCATAATTAATATACTAGCCATAAACATTCCAACTTAAATAATTTTGATTAATAATTACCGGTTCCACTAACCATATAAAATTAAGCGCCATCTGTGGAATAAAATGTTTGATAATAAAACAAATAATTTGAAAATTCACTCAATCTTTACCATACAAAACAGTTATATTGTCATAACTAGATCGTTTATTTAACTATTTCGATTCTTAACCGTAGGATACTTTATAAGATAGATTGTTTTTATAAGCTGTATAAACAACAACAAAAATATCACATATTTTACATTTATTTTGGAAAGTTTAATAACAGCATGGAATATCGCAAGTTTTGAAACACCAAAGTATCCGAAGAGCTGCCTTTTCTTTATTCTATCACTTCAAAATTAGGGACAGCTAGCGTAAGTATGAAGCAATGAGTAGCTTTGCACGAAATTCAACAAACAACAACGAAGGACGTTATCTATCGACAGCCTGTCTTTGTTTAACAAAGCAACCCAGTTACACCTTTAACTAATAGTATACGTAAATATCTAAGCTGAGATGGGATCTCTGTTCATTTCAATCTGTAAAATAGTGACAAATCTATTTTTCCATTTAAATTTTGCAAACTAGAATCGTTGGTAATTTGTGTTGGTCTCTGAACACAAGGAAAACTGTCGTGCACAAGATTAGTTCTCAAGTAGTCGTTTAGAATTAATCGAAGTTTCTATGTCAGAAGGGTACGTTACGGGTTATAGAAGTTTAAAATTCATGAAGTAAGTGTAAAATAGACAGATATTAAAAAATACAGACAATTTTTTCCTTAGCTCGAGTAATATAAACTAAGTTGAAAAGCACGTTTCTCTGAACTGCTCGGGAGCCCAAATGATTCCCTTAAAAAGAATCTCTAATGGATAAACGATTTTTAACTCATTAATTATAGAGTTTTACATTTTTATGTTCATAAAAGTCGCTAAATCTTTTTTTACAAATTAATTTTAAATTAAGTTTCAACTTGTAAGTGTTCAAAGTAGTAAATAATATTTAATGCCCGGGCCTCAATTTAATGTAAATGTCTCCAAGTGCAAATTAAGTGTAGTCAAAAATTATTGAAGATCGCAAGATAAAAATGATAAACTCAGACTTTTGCCTACCGCTTGTGAATAAATAACAGTTAAAACTTCATCCACAAGGCAAAAAAAGAGTTTAATAGGATAAATAGATCTGTTGTATTTAGACAAACGTCCTTTTCCCTTGTCTGGCTTTTGAATTTCGCGCCAAACTACACAAGGTCTATCTGCGCTAGCTGTCCCTAATTTAGTAGTATGAGACCAGAAGGAAGGCAGCTATTCATTGCCAACTTTTGGCTACTCCATGGGCTACTCTTTTACTAATGAATAGTGGGATTGATCTTCACATTATAACGCCTCCGCAGCTGAAAGGGTGAGCATGTTCAGTGTGATGGGGAGTCGAACCTGCGACCCTTAGAGAAGGAGAAGTCAAGTGCCCGGCATGGCCAAGCGTGTGAAGGCGTGCGACTCGTCATCTGAAGGTCTCGGGTTCGCATCCCCTTCGCGCCAAACATGCTCGCTCTCCCAGCCGTGGGGCGTTATAATATGACGGTTAATCTCACTATTCGTTGGTAAAAGAGTAGTCCAAGAGTTGGCGGTGGGTGGTGATGACTAACTTCCCTCTAGTCTTACACTGCTAAATTAGGGACGGCTAGCACAGATAACCCTCGAGTAGCTTTGTGCGAAATTCAAAAAACAAACTAACTAACCACCTTGTCATGCCGGACCTGTTTTTTTGTTTATCCATTGAAGAGTGTTTTATGATAAAAATATGTAAGCTGATTTTGTATGGTTAAACAGGGAAAACGCTGTTTTAAGGACAAAACTGAAAAGTACTTATGCCATGAAAAACAAAACATAATTAAAATGAAACTTAAGAAAACCACTGAAAATGTACATAGAAAAAACACATAAAAACGAAACGACATTGTGTTGTTTCTTAAACCATCGTAAAAAGAGTTTAATCATAACAAAAGAATGAAAAATTTACAATCTCAGTGCAGTTGGTAATAAGATATTTTGTTTGTTTGCTCTTACAAACTTGTAAGGAGTATCTTATAACGGATTATAAGATAATTTTTCATTTCTCAGGATGGGCAGGAAATTCTAAAACAAATACTTCTTTAAAGATAACGTAATAAACAATGGTTGTTTCATCAAAGGATTTCTAAAGAGGTGCTTGAACATAAAAAATACTAAATTGGTAAAAGGTTTTAAAATAGTTCGATTCATGCTTTTAGCGGAAGATAAAGTGTGATCATTCGTGATAATAATTAATTAATAATATTAATACAATCACGATTTGTTAATTACTTAGTCTGCGTTATTTGTTCCTGCTGTGATAGCACAAGTTTTCATTGTTCAACAGTTTTTTTATTTTTTTAACGTTATGGTAAAATTCTCATAGAATTCTTAATAATAACGAAAGAAAATTGGATTCGTTAAAGGTCCAGCCAGTACTAAGCCTGGCCCTTATGCAATACTTAATTCCAAGTAAAATAATTGTTTGCACATAGCAGTTAAACAACGAAGAGAAAATTCCTTTTGAACAGCCACATATCTAATTAGATTGTAAATATACTTCTATAAATGACTATTTACTTGGTATTTATACCGTTACAAAATGGATGTTGATTGTTATTCTGAGGCTTCTCAGAATTAAAAAAACAAACAAAACAGTGATATTTGCTTTCAATTTTTAAAGATATTTTACGGCTTATTTTTTTTTTAAATAATCATTCTAATAGTCTTTTAAGAAAGTTAAGAGGCAGAAAAAAAATCCTTAAAATATTATCGTGATATCATGTATGTTATCTGTAACCATATCCTTTTGATCTATAACTTGCCGAAAGTAGTAACCGTAACTAAGAGCGAAGGAACACAAACGTTAATTAAAAATTTTAATAAAAACATCGATTATTAAGTTTTATTTCTTTTTACAGAAAGGTCATAGGAATTAAACACCGGATATTACCAATATTAAAGCTCCTTTTTAATTCATATATTTTTTATAATTTAATTTTGTATTTCGTGTTTGGAAATTTCTTTATTCAAACTTGCGAACAAAAAAGTTATAAGTGTTTTCACTGATTATTAATTTCAAGTGAATTTTACTATTTTGTCGTTCTTTTTAAAACATTTTATTTTCAGTTCGTAAAATTTTCAATTGTATTTAAGACGTTATTGCTTCCTATAAAGTACCTTAAGTTGGCCTTACAAAGGAAGAAAGTCATTAATGAAACTCATTAAAAAGGATTCTTCTAAATCATTTTCGCGTGCTACAAATATTTTTAACAGTAAAACGTATTTAATAATTAGAATTAGAAAACGTTTTACAGACTGTTTTGTTTTTACAGGCTATTAAATATCAGTCCTGATTCAGAGGTTTGTCTTAACACTTCGCCACCAGACACATTGCCAAATAACAGATGTTAAAAGAACAGACAGTAATAATGTTACCATGATAGAGGAGTTTAGATGGTGCGTTCACACTGTATCTTCAGTCGCAATATCATTATACAGGATTTCAGAGGTTGATATTAATAATACTCTTCACCCGATATGTTACATGCTGCAAGGCTCAGAGGAAAGGCATTAACACTATGTTACCACATAGTTGTTCCATATTTCCTGTAAAAAAAGCTGTTGTTCCCTACCTTGTATTACACACTAAAATACGGGTTTCGATACCCGTGGTGGGCAGAGCACAGATAGCCCACTTTGTGTTTAGTTCAAAACAAACAAACAAACAAACCCTACCTTGTATAAGAGAAGCTGTTATTCCTTACCTTGTGCTCCTCGGTTTGAATTCTTGTACGTGGTAAGGGAATCTCCCAGAGGATGTTCTGTCTTTTCAGTTTACCTCTTCTTGGATGTGAATGTCCGTGCGTGGCAAGCTGTGAAAGGGAGGAGAAGATCTTGGTGGTTGAGGGGTTCATTTCCAACACAACACTTTGGCCTCGAATTTCTGTAGACGGGTGGCCTTGGGATGACCCCCAAAGTTAATTGGCTTATCCTGTTGGGCTATGGTCAGTGTTGGGCGCTCTCAACGGGGGACGTGTACACTGTGATTGAGTATTGTGCTCACTAAACTTTGGCGTTGCTGCACGTACTCTTTTGGCATTGTAGTACGTCCCCTTGTAGGACCCCATCATGAGTGAGATCAGTGGGCACCAAATCTTTCTCTTTCTATTATGGATATCCCAAATCCACATAAAAATAAAGTAATAAAAACTAGCTTATAGGTAAAGAGCAACGCAGAGACTATTCTGTTACACACTAAACACCATCGTCAGATTATGTACCTCATTGTTTTAACCCTTCAGTCTTTATCTGACAGATCCTTAAGGTATATATCTCCCTTTTTTACTTATGACAGACTAAAGGGGCGTGCTGGCTCTCTCAAATCAGTCAAGAATCTACGTCCTAGGGACATCTTGACTAGAAACACCTAATCAAAACACACTGAACTCTTCTTGAATTCGAAGACCATTGGAGATATATACCTATTGAGGTTACTCCCCATGCTACTTTGAATTGTCCATGATGAATTATTATTAAGAGGGATTTGAAAGACATTTCCAAGTCGCGCTTTTCTGTGTGTCGTATCTCCACTTGCAAGGACAAAATTATGCTGCTAACCAATGTCTTAATTTTGATGTTTACATCGCGAAGTCTGCTTGTCCATGTTAGGGCAGGTTATCTGAACTGTAAGGTATGGCCATATATTCCTAACCCTCTCTGATGTTTCCATTGCCAGTGGTCCAGACATTCAAAGGTAATGTGTCGTAGTTCTCTGACAGTGCTTATTGTGGAGGTAAAGACCACGACGTCTACAAGTGCGAAATGAAATCTCACAGCGTTAACTGTGGATTTCCCCTTTTTACTTTCGTTCATGCCCTAAGTGGGTGGATGAGAAAGAGGTACAGCATTTGAAAACCGTTAACAATATTAATTACCTCGAGGTTAGGAAGTTATTATCCTCAAGTCCACCTCGGACACATTTTGCTGCAATACATGCCATCGCTGCAGACAGATCTTTCCATATCTCTATCAGAGACGTGCTCCAATACTGTTCCAACCATTCCTTTCAGAAACTGCCCAGGTCAACTTCCTTTAGGCCTGGCTGATGGCGTCTGCTCGTATCCACTTTTTTTAGCCCCGAAATATAGAATGACTATTCATCAGACCTTTAGTCTTTGGAATTTACATCTCCTGACAAATACCTATCCACTCGATCCAGAACAGAATCTGTAGAGGTCAACAGATCTCATTCTGATTCAGAAAAATGACGTGGTCGTACACCAAACAGTTCTTCATTTATTTTTTTTCCATCTTAATGGAAGTGACCACTTTGAAACTGTAACTGTTGTTAATAGAAACTATTTCTCCTTATCTGTAGTAAAAGAAGTTGTTGTTTTAAATCTTGTGTAAAGAAGTGTGGCATTATAAGCTGCACTTCCTTATCTAAGTTAAGATAATATGTTGTTCCCTATCTAATTAAAGAAATCCTGTTTTTTCTTGTCTTGCTTAAGAAAAGCTGTGGTGAGTAGAAGCAGTTGTTTCTTATCATGTGTGAGAGAACATCCGATTAATAGAAGCTATTTTTAGTTCTCTGAAATTAGAGAAGGTCTGGTTCTATATCTTATGTAAGTAAACATTTAGTGAATAGAGGTTGTTTTTCTCTATCTTGTGTAAGATATGCTATGGTGATTAGAAGCTTTAGTTCTTTATCGCGAGTGACAGAAGCGGTGTTTCTCATTTTGTTCAATAAAAGCTTTTATTTATTGTCTTGTATAAAAAACTTGTGAACAAAATAATGTTATTTTTCTATCTTGTCAATGAGAAGTTGAGCTGCTTAGCAACTATTGTTCCGTAACTTGTGAAAAGGAAACTTTTGTGAATTGAAACTATTTCTCCTTATCTATGGTAAGATAAGATATTGTGTACTGCCTTGTATAAAAGAAGTTGTTCTTTATCATGTATGAGAGAATATCTGATGAATACAAGCTGTTGTTCCTCTTCTTTAGTAAGAGAAATTGTTTTCTTTTGTGTAAAATAAATTATGATGAATAGAAGCTGTTGTTCATTAACTTGAGTAAGAGAACCTGTGACGAATGGAAACTGTTCTTCGATATATTGTGGAAGAGAAGCTGTTATCCCCTATCTTGTGTAAATAAACCTACAGTCAATATAAGCTGTTTATTTCCTTATCTCAAGTAGGATAAGGTGTTGTTTACTACCTTGGATAAAAGAAGGTCTGCTGAATAGAAGCTGTTGTTTCCTATCTTGTGTAAGAATAGCTGTGGTGAATAGAAGCTGTTGTTCCCTATCTTGTGTAAGAATAGCTGTGGTGAATAGAAGCTGCTGTACTCTATCGTGTGTAACAACAGATGTGGTGAATAGAAGCTGTTGTTCCCTATCTTGTGTAAGAATAGCTGTGGTGAATAGAAGCTGCTGTACTATATCTTTTGTAAGAACAGCTGTGGTGCATAGAAGCTGCTGTACTATATCTTGTGTAAGAACAGCTGTGGTGAGTAGAAGCTGCTGTACTCTATCTTGTGTACGAACAGCTGTGGTGAATAGAAGCTGTTGTTCCCTATCTTGTGTTAGAACAGCTTTGGTGAGTAGAAGCTGCTGTACTCTATCTTGTGTATGAACAGCTATGGTGAAAAGAAGCTGTTGTTCCCTATCTTGTGTAAGAATAGCTGTGGTAAATAGAAGCTGCTGTACTCTATCTTGTGTAAGAATAGCTGTGGTGAATAAAAGCTGTTGTACTCTATCTTTTGTAAGAATAGCTGTGGTGAATAGAAGCTGCTGTACTCTATCTTGTGTAAGAATAGCTGTGGTGAATAGAAGCTGTTGTTCCCTATCTTGTGTAAGAACAGCTGTGGTGAATAGAAGCTGTTGTTCCCTATCTTGTGTAAGAATAGCTGTGGTGAATAGAAGCTGTTGTACTCTATCTTGTGTAAGAATAGCTGTGGTGAATAGAAGCTGCTGTACTCTATCTTGTGTAAGAACAGCTGTGGTGAATAGAAGCTGTTGTTCCCTATCTTGTGTAAGAATAGCTGTGGTGAATAGAAGCTGTTGTTCCCTATCTTGTGTAAGAACAGCTGTGGTGAATAGAAGCTGTTGTTCCCTATCTTGTGTAAGAACAGCTGTGGTGAATAGAAGCTGTTGTACTCTATCTTGTGTAAGAATAGCTGTGGTGAATAGAAGCTGTTGTTCCCTATCTTGTGTAAGAACAGCTGTGGTGAATAGAAGCTGCTGTACTATATCTTGTGTAAGAACAGCTGTGGTGAATAGAAGCTGTTGTTCCCTATCTTGTGTAAGAACAGCTGTGGTGAGTAGAAGCTGTTGTTCCCTATCTTGTGTACGAACAGCTGTGGTGAATAGAAGCTGTTGTTCCCTATCTTGTGTAAGAATAGCTGTGGTGAATAGAAGCTGTTGTACTCTATCTTGTGTAAGAATAGCTGTGGTGAATAGAAGCTGTTGTACTCTATCTTGTGTAAGAATAGCTGTGGTGAATAGAAGCTGTTGTTCCCTATCTTGTGTAAGAATAGCTGTGGTGAATAGAAGCTGTTGTTCCCTATCTTGTGTAAGAACAGCTGTGGTGAATAGAAGCTGTTGTTCCCTATCTTGTTTAAGAATAGCTGTGGTGAATAGTAGCTGCTGTACTCTATCTTGTTGAAGAACAGCTGTGGTAAATAGAAGCTGTTGTTCCCTATCTTGTGTAAGAATAGCTGTGGTAAATAGAAGCTGCTGTACTCTATCTTGTGTAAGTATAGCTGTGGTGAATAGAAGCTGTTGTTCCCTATCTTGTGTAAGAACAGCTGTGGTGAGTAGAAGCTGTTGTTCCCTATCTTGTGTAAGAATAGCTGTGGTGAATAGAAGCTGTTGTTCCCTATCCTGTGTAAGAATAGCTGTGGTGAATAGAAGCTGTTGTTCCCTATCTTGTGTAAGAACAGCTGTGGTGAATAGAAGCTGTTGTTCCCTATCTTTTGTAAGAATAGCTGTGGTGAATAGAAGCTGTTGTTCCCTATCTTGTGTAAATAAACCTACAGTCAATATAAGCTGTTTATTTCCTTATCTCAAGTAGGATAAGGTGTTGTTTACTACCTTGGATAAAAGAAGGTCTGCTGAATAGAAGCTGTTGTTTCCTATCTTGTGTAAG
Organism: Carcinoscorpius rotundicauda; assembly: GCA_011833715.1. NCBI lineage: Eukaryota > Metazoa > Arthropoda > Merostomata > Xiphosura > Limulidae > Carcinoscorpius > Carcinoscorpius rotundicauda. The sequence goes on from CM022398.1 coordinate 61,763,737, forward strand.
AATAGCTGTGGTGAATAGAAGCTGTTGTTCCCTATCTTGTGTAAGAATAGCTGTGGTGAATAGAAGCTGCTGTACTATATCTTTTGTAAGAACAGCTGTGGTGCATAGAAGCTGCTGTACTATATCTTGTGTAAGAACAGCTGTGGTGAGTAGAAGCTGCTGTACTCTATCTTGTGTACGAACAGCTGTGGTGAATAGAAGCTGTTGTTCCCTATCTTGTGTTAGAACAGCTTTGGTGAGTAGAAGCTGCTGCACTCTATCTTGTGTATGAACAGCTATGGTGAAAAGAAGCTGTTGTTCCCTATCTTGTGTAAGAATAGCTGTGGTGAATAGAAGCTGCTGTACTCTATCTTGTTGAAGAACAGCTGTGGTAAATAGAAGCTGTTGTTCCCTATCTTGTGTAAGAATAGCTGTGGTAAATAGAAGCTGCTGTACTCTATCTTGTGTAAGAATAGCTGGGGTGAATAGAAGCTGTTGTACTCTATATTGTGTAAGAATAGCTGGGTGAATAGAAGCTGCTGTACTCTATCTTGTGTAAGTATAGCTGTGGTGAATAGAAGCTGTTGTTCCCTATCTTGTGTAAGAACAGCTGTGGTGAGTAGAAGCTGTTGTTCCCTATCTTGTGTAAGAATAGCTGTGGTGAATAGAAGCTGTTGTACTCTATCTTGTGTAAGAATAGCTGTGGTGAATAGAAGCTGCTGTACTCTATCTTGTGTAAGAACAGCTGTGGTGAATAGAAGCTGTTGTTCCCTATCTTGTGTAAGAATAGCTGTGGTGAATAGAAGCTGTTGTTCCCTATCTTGTGTAAGAACAGCTGTGGTGAATAGAAGCTGTTGTTCCCTATCTTGTGTAGGAACAGCTGTGGTGAATAGAAGCTGTTGTACTCTATCTTGTGTAAGAATAGCTGTGGTGAATAGAAGCTGTTGTTCCCTATCTTGTGTAAGAACAGCTGTGGTGAATAGAAGCTGCTGTACTATATCTTGTGTAAGAACAGCTGTGGTGAATAGAAGCTGTTGTTCCCTATCTTGTGTAAGAACAGCTGTGGTGAGTAGAAGCTGTTGTTCCCTATCTTGTGTACGAACAGCTGTGGTGAATAGAAGCTGTTGTTCCCTATCTTGTGTAAGAATAGCTGTGGTGAATAGAAGCTGTTGTACTCTATATTGTGTAAGAATAGCTGGGTGAATAGAAGCTGTTGTACTCTATCTTGTGTAAGAATAGCTGTGGTGAATAGAAGCTGTTGTTCCCTATCTTGTGTAAGAATAGCTGTGGTGAATAGAAGCTGTTGTTCCCTATCTTGTGTAAGAACAGCCGTGGTGAATAGAAGCTGTTGTTCCCTATCTTGTTTAAGAATAGCTGTGGTGAATAGTAGCTGCTGTACTCTATCTTGTTGAAGAACAGCTGTGGTAAATAGAAGCTGTTGTTCCCTATCTTGTGTAAGAATAGCTGTGGTAAATAGAAGCTGCTGTACTCTATCTTGTGTAAGTATAGCTGTGGTGAATAGAAGCTGTTGTTCCCTATCTTGTGTAAGAACAGCTGTGGTGAGTAGAAGCTGTTGTTCCCTATCTTGTGTAAGAATAGCTGTGGTGAATAGAAGCTGTTGTTCCCTATCCTGTGTAAGAATAGCTGTGGTGAATAGAAGCTGTTGTTCCCTATCTTGTGTAAGAACAGCTGTGGTGAATAGAAGCTGTTGTTCCCTATCTTTTGTAAGAATAGCTGTGGTGAATAGAAGCTGTTGTTCCCTATCTTGTGTAAGAACAGCTGTGGTGAATAGAAGCTGTTGTTCCCTATCTTGTTTAAGAATAGCTGTGGTGAATAGTAGCTCCTGTACTCTATCTTGTTGAAGAACAGCTGTGGTAAATAGAAGCTGTTGTTCCCTATCTTGTGTAAGAATAGCTGTGGTAAATAGAAGCTGCTGTACTCTATCTTGTGTACGAACAGCTGTGGTGAATAGAAGCTGTTGTTCCCTATCTTGTGTAAGAATAGCTATGGTGAATAGAAGCTGTTGTTCCCTATCTTGTGTAAGAACAGCTGTGGTGAATAGAAGCTGCTGTACAATATCTTGTGTAAGAACAGCTGTGGTGAATAGAAGCTGTTGTTCCCTATCTTGTGTAAGAATAGCTGTGGTAAATAGAAGCTGCTGTACTCTATTTTGTGTACGAACAGCTGTGGTGAATAGAAGCTGTTGTACTCTATCTTGTGTAAGAATAGCTGTGGTGAATAGAAGCTGTTGTTCCCTATGTTGTGTAAGAAGAGCTGTGGTGAATAGAAGCTGCTGTACTATATCTTGTGTACGAACAGCTGTGGTGAATAGAAGCTGTTGTTCCCTATCTTGTGTAAGAACAGCTGTGGTGAGTAGAAGCTGCTCTACTCTATCTTGTGTACGAACAGCTATGGTGAATAGAAGCTGTTGTTCCCTATCTTGTGTAAGAATTGCTGTGGTGAATAGAAGCTGTTGTTCCCTATCTTGTGTACGAACAGCTGTGGGGAATAGAAGCTGTTGTTCCCTATCTTGTGTAAGAACAGCTGTGGTGAGTAGAAGCTGCTGTACTCTATCTTGTGTAAAAACAGCTGTGGTGAATAGAAGCTGTTGTTCCCTATCTTGTGTAAGAATAGCTGTGGTGAATAGAAGCTGTTGTTTCCTATCTTGTGTAAGAACAGCTGTGGTGAGTAGAAGCTGTTGTTCCTTATCTTGTGTAAGAATAGCTGTGGTGAATAGAAGCTGCTGTACTCTATCGTGTGTAAGAACAGCTGTGGTGAATAGAAGCTGTTGTTCCCTATCTTGTGTAAGAACAGCTGTGGTGAATAGAAGCTGCTGTACTATATCTTTTGTAAGAACAGCTGTGGTGCATAGAAGCTGCTGTACTATATCTTGTGTAAGAACAGCTGTGGTGAGTAGAAGCTGCTGTACTCTATCTTGTGTACGAACAACTGTGGTGAATAGAAGCTGTTGTTCCCTATCTTGTGTTAGAACAGCTTTGGTGAGTAGAAGCTGCTGTACTCTATCTTGTGTATGAACAGCTATGGTGAATAGAAGCTGTTCTTCCCTATCTTGTGTAAGAATAGCTGTGGTGAATAGAAGCTGCTGTACTCTATCTTGTTGAAGAACAGCTGTGGTAAATAGAAGCTGTTGTTCCCTATCTTGTGTAAGAATAGCTGTGGTAAATAGAAGCTGTTGTACTCTATATTGTGTAAGAATAGCTGGGTGAATAGAAGCTGCTGTACTCTATCTTGTGTAAGTATAGCTGTGGTGAATAGAAGCTGTTGTTCCCTATCTTGTGTAAGAACAGCTGTGGTGAATAGAAGCTGTTGTTCCCTATCTTGTGTAAGAATAGCTGTGGTGAATAGAAGCTGTTGTACTCTATCTTGTGTAAGAATAGCTGTGGTGAATAGAAGCTGCTGTACTCTATCTTGTGTAAGAACAGCTGTGGTGAATAGAAGCTGTTGTTCCCTATCTTGTGTAAGAACAGCTGTGGTGAATAGAAGCTGTTGTTCCCTATCTTGTGTAAGAACAGCTGTGGTGAGTAGAAGCTGTTGTTCCCTATCTTGTGTACGAACAGCTGTGGTGAATAGAAGCTGTTGTTCCCTATCTTGTGTAAGAATAGCTGTGGTGAATAGAAGCTGTTGTACTCTATATTGTGTAAGAATAGCTGGGTGAATAGAAGCTGTTGTACCCTATCTTGTGTAAGAATAGCTGTGGTGAATAGAAGCTGTTGTTCCCTATCTTGTGTAAGAATAGCTGTGGTGAATTGAAGCTGTTGTTCCCTATCTTGTGTAAGAACAGCCGTGGTGAATAGAAGCTGTTGTTCCCTATCTTGTTTAAGAATAGCTGTGGTGAATAGTAGCTGCTGTACTCTATCTTGTTGAAGAACAGCTGTGGTAAATAGAAGCTGTTGTTCCCTATCTTGTGTAAGAATAGCTGTGGTGAATAGAAGCTGCTGTACTCTATCTTGTGTAAGAACAGCTGTGGTGAATAGAAGCTGTTGTTCCCTATCTTGTGTAAGAATAGCTGTGGTGAATAGAAGCTGTTGTTCCCTATCTTGTGTAAGAACAGCTGTGGTGAATAGAAGCTATTGTTCCCTATCTTGTGTAGGAACAGCTGTGGTGAATAGAAGCTGTTGTACTCTATCTTGTGTAAGAATAGCTGTGGTGAATAGAAGCTGTTGTTCCCTATCTTGTGTAAGAACAGCTGTGGTGAATAGAAGCTGCTGTACGATATCTTGTGTAAGAACAGCTGTGGTGAATAGAAGCTGTTGTTCCCTATCTTGTGTAAGAATTGCTGTGGTGAATAGAAGCTGTTGTTCCCTATCTTGTGTACGAACAGCTGTGGGGAATAGAAGCTGTTGTTCCCTATCTTGTGTAAGAACAGCTGTGGTGAGTAGAAGCTGCTGTACTCTATCTTGTGTAAAAACAGCTGTGGTGAATAGAAGCTGTTGTTCCCTATCTTGTGTAAGAATAGCTGTGGTGAATAGAAGCTGTTGTTTCCTATCTTGTGTAAGAACAGCTGTGGTGAGTAGAAGCTGTTGTTCCCTATCTTGTGTAAGAATAGCTGTGGTGAATAGAAGCTGCTGTACTCTATCGTGTGTAAGAACAGCTGTGGTGAATAGAAGCTGTTGTTCCCTATCTTGTGTAAGAACAGCTGTGGTGAATAGAAGCTGCTGTACTATATCTTTTGTAAGAACAGCTGTGGTGCATAGAAGCTGCTGTACTATATCTTGTGTAAGAACAGCTGTGGTGAGTAGAAGCTGCTGTACTCTATCTTGTGTACGAACAACTGTGGTGAATAGAAGCTGTTGTTCCCTATCTTCTGTTAGAACAGCTTTGGTGAGTAGAAGCTGCTGTACTCTATCTTGTGTATGAACAGCTATGGTGAATAGAAGCTGTTGTTCCCTATCTTGTGTAAGAATAGCTGTGGTGAATAGAAGCTGCTGTACTCTATCTTGTGTAAGAATAGCTGTGGTGAATAGAAGCTGTTGTTCCCTATCTTGTGTACGAACAGCTGTGGTGAATAGAAGCTGTTGTTCCCTATCTTGTTTAAGAATAGCTGTGGTGAATAGAAGCTGCTGTACTCTATCTTGTTGAAGAACAGCTGTGGTAAATAGAAGCTGTTGTTCCCTATCTTGTGTAAGAATAGCTGTGGTAAATAGAAGCTGCTGTACTCTATCTTGTGTAAGTATAGCTGTGGTGAATAGAAGCTGTTGTTCCCTATCTTGTGTAAGAACAGCTGTGGTGAGTAGAAGCTGTTGTTCCCTATCTTGTGTAAGAATAGCTGTGGTGAATAGAAGCTGTTGTTCCCTATCCTGTGTAAGAATAGCTGTGGTGAATAGAAGCTGTTGTTCCCTATCTTGTGTAAGAACAGCTGTGGTGAATAGAAGCTGTTGTTCCCTATCTTGTGTAAGAATAGCTGTGGTGAATAGAAGCTGTTGTTCCCTATCTTGTGTAAGAACAGCTGTGGTGAATAGAAGCTGTTGTTCCCTATCTTGTTTAAGAATAGCTGTGGTGAATAGTAGCTCCTGTACTCTATCTTGTTGAAGAACAGCTGTGGTAAATAGAAGATGTTGTTCCCTATCTTGTGTAAGAATAGCTGTGGTAAATAGAAGCTGCTGTACTCTATCTTGTGTATGAACAGCTGTGGTGAATAGAAGCTGTTGTTCCCTATCTTGTGTAAGAATAGCTGTGGTGAATAGAAGCTGTTGTTCCCTATCTTGTGTAAGAACAGCTGTGGTGAATAGAAGCTGCTGTACAATATCTTGTGTAAGAACAGCTGTGGTGAATAGAAGCTGTTGTTCCCTATCTTGTGTAAGAATAGCTGTGGTAAATAGAAGCTGCTGTACTCTATTTTGTGTACGAACAGCTGTGGTGAATAGAAGCTGTTGTTCCCTATGTTGTGTAAGAAGAGCTGTGGTGAATAGAAGCTGCTGTACTATATCTTGTGTACGAACAGCTGTGGTGAATAGAAGCTGTTGTTCCCTATCTTGTGTAAGAACAGCTGTGGTGAGTAGAAGCTGCTGTACTCTATCTTGTGTACGAACAGCTATGGTGAATAGAAGCTGTTGTTCCCTATCTTGTGTAAGAATTGCTGTGGTGAATAGAAGCTGTTGTTCCCTATCTTGTGTACGAACAGCTGTGGGGAATAGAAGCTGTTGTTCCCTATCTTGTGTAAGAACAGCTGTGGTGAGTAGAAGCTGCTGTACTCTATCTTGTGTAAAAACAGCTGTGGTGAATAGAAGCTGTTGTTCCCTATCTTGTGTAAGAATAGCTGTGGTGAATAGAAGCTGTTGTTTCCTATCTTGTGTAAGAACAGCTGTGGTGAGTAGAAGCTGTTGTTCCCTATCTTGTGTAAGAATAGCTGTGGTGAATAGAAGCTGCTGTACTCTATCGTGTGTAAGAACAGCTGTGGTGAATAGAAGCTGTTGTTCCCTATCTTGTGTAAGAACAGCTGTGGTGAATAGAAGCTGCTGTACTATATCTTTTGTAAGAACAGCTGTGGTGCATAGAAGCTGCTGTACTATATCTTGTGTAAGAACAGCTGTGGTGAGTAGAAGCTGCTGTACTCTACCTTGTGTACGAACAACTGTGGTGAATAGAAGCTGTTGTTCCCTATCTTGTGTTAGAACAGCTTTGGTGAGTAGAAGCTGCTGTACTCTATCTTGTGTATGAACAGCTATGGTGAATAGAAGCTGTTGTTCCCTATCTTGTGTAAGAATAGCTGTGGTGAATAGAAGCTGCTGTACTCTATCTTGTGTAAGAATAGCTGTGGTGAATAGAAGCTGTTGTTCCCTATCTTGTGTAAGAACAGCCGTGGTGAATAGAAGCTGTTGTTCCCTATCTTGTTTAAGAATAGCTGTGGTGAATAGTAGCTGCTGTACTCTATCTTGTTGAAGAACAGCTGTGGTAAATAGAAGCTGTTGTTCCCTATCTTGTGTAAGAATAGCTGTGGTAAATAGAAGCTGCTGTACTCTATCTTGTGTAAGTATAGCTGTGGTGAATAGAAGCTGTTGTTCCCTATCTTGTGTAAGAATAGCTGTGGTGAATAGAAGCTGTTGTTCCCTATCCTGTGTAAGAATAGCTGTGGTGAATAGAAGCTGTTGTTCCCTATCTTGTGTAAGAACAGCTGTGGTGAATAGAAGCTGTTGTTCCCTATCTTGTGTAAGAATAGCTGTGGTGAATAGAAGCTGTTGTTCCCTATCTTGTGTAAGAACAGCTGTGGTGAATAGAAGCTGTTGTTCCCTATCTTGTTTAAGAATAGCTGTGGTGATTAGTAGCTCCTGTACTCTATCTTGTTGAAGAACAGCTGTGGTGAATAGAAGCTGTTGTTCCCTATCTTGTGTAAGAATAGCTGTGGTAAATAGAAGCTGCTGTACTCTATTTTGTGTACGAACAGCTGTGGTGAATAGAAGCTGTTGTACTATATCTTTTGTAAGAACAGCTGTGGTGCATAGAAGCTGCTGTACTATATCTTGTGTAAGAACAGCTGTGGTGAGTAGAAGCTGCTGTACTCTATCTTGTGTAAGAATAGCTGTGGTGAATAGAAGCTGTTGTTCCCTATCTTGTGTAAGAATAGCTGTGGTGAATAGAAGCTGCTGTACTCTATCTTGTTGAAGAACAGCTGTGGTAAATAGAAGCTGTTGTTCCCTATCTTGTGTAAGAATAGCTGTGGTAAATAGAAGCTGCTGTACTCTATCTTGTGTAAGAATAGCTGGGGTGAATAGAAGCTGTTGTACTCTATATTGTGTAAGAATAGCTGGGTGAATAGAAGCTGCTGTACTCTATCTTGTGTAAGTATAGCTGTCGTGAATAGAAGCTGTTCTTCCCTATCTTGTGTAAGAACAGCTGTGGTGAGTAGAAGCTGTTGTTCCCTATCTTGTGTAAGAATAGCTGTGGTGAATAGAAGCTGTTGTACTCTATCTTGTGTAAGAATAGCTGTGGTGAATAGAAGCTGCTGTACTCTATCTTGTGTACGAACAGCTGTGGTGAATAGAAGCTGTTGTTCCCTATCTTGTGTAAGAATAGCTGTGGTGAATAGAAGCTGTTGTTCCCTATCTTGTGTAAGAACAGCTGTGGTGAATAGAAGCTATTGTTCCCTATCTTGTGTAGGAACAGCTGTGGTGAATAGAAGCTGTTGTACTCTATCTTGTGTAAGAATAGCTGTGGTGAATAGAAGCTGTTGTTCCCTATCTTGTGTAAGAACAGCTGTGGTGAATAGAAGCTGCTGTACGATATCTTGTGTACGAACAGCTGTGGTGAATAGAAGCTGTTGTTCCCTATCTTGTGTAAGAATAGCTGTGGTGAATAGAAGCTGTTGTACTCTATATTGTGTAAGAATAGCTGGGTGAATAGAAGCTGTTGTACCCTATCTTGTGTAAGAATAGCTGTGGTGAATAGAAGCTGTTGTTCCCTATCTTGTGTAAGAATAGCTGTGGTGAATAGAAGCTGTTGTTCCCTATCTTGTGTAAGAACAGCCGTGGTGAATAGAAGCTGTTGTTCCCTATCTTGTTTAAGAATAGCTGTGGTGAATAGTAGCTGCTGTACTCTATCTTGTTGAAGAACAGCTGTGGTAAATAGAAGCTGTTGTTCCCTATCTTGTGTAAGAATAGCTGTGGTAAATAGAAGCTGCTGTACTCTATCTTGTGTAAGTATAGCTGTGGTGAATAGAAGCTGTTGTTCCCTATCTTGTGTAAGAACAGCTGTGGTGAATAGAAGCTGTTGTTCCCTATCCTGTGTAAGAATAGCTGTGGTGAATAGAAGCTGTTGTTCCCTATCTTGTGTAAGAACAGCTGTGGTGAATAGAAGCTGTTGTTCCCTATCTTGTGTAAGAATAGCTGTGGTGAATAGAAGCTGTTGTTCCCTATCTTGTGTAAGAACAGCTGTGGTGAATAGAAGCTGTTGTTCCCTATCTTGTTTAAGAATAGCTGTGGTGAATAGTAGCTCCTGTATTCTATCTTGTTGAAGAACAGCTGTGGTAAATAGAAGCTGTTGTTCCCTATCTTGTGTAAGAATAGCTGTGGTAAATAGAAGCTGCTGTACTCTATCTTGTGTACGAACAGCTGTGGTGAATAGAAGCTGTTGTTCCCTATCTTGTGTAAGAATAGCTGTGGTGAACAGAAGCTGTTGTTCCCTATCTTGTGTAAGAACAGCTGTGGTGAATAGAAGCTGCTGTACAATATCTTGCGTAAGAACAGCTGTGGTGAATAGAAGCTGTTGTTCCCTATCTTGTGTAAGAATAGCTGTGGTAAATAGAAGCTGCTGTACTCTATTTTGTGTACGAACAGCTGTGGTGAATAGAAGCTGTTGTACTCTATCTTGTGTAAGAATAGCTGTGGTGAATAGAAGCTGTTGTTCCCTATGTTGTGTAAGAAGAGCTGTGGTGAATAGAAGCTGCTGTACTATATCTTGTGTACGAACAGCTGTGGTGAATAGAAGCTGTTGTTCCCTATCTTGTGTAAGAATTGCTGTGGTGAATAGAAGCTGTTGTTCCCTATCTTGTGTACGAACAGCTGTGGGGAATAGAAGCTGTTGTTCCCTATCTTGTGTAAGAACAGCTGTGGTGAGTAGAAGCTGCTGTACTCTATCTTGTGTAAAAACAGCTGTGGTGAATAGAAGCTGTTGTTCCCTATCTTGTGTAAGAATAGCTGTGGTGAATAGAAGCTGTTGTTTCCTATCTTGTGTAAGAACAGCTGTGGTGAGTAGAAGCTGTTGTTCCCTATCTTGTGTAAGAATAGCTGTGGTGAATGGAAGCTGCTGTACTCTATCGTGTGTAAGAACAGCTGTGGTGAATAGAAGCTGTTGTTCCCTATCTTGTGTAAGAACAGCTGTGGTGAATAGAAGCTGCTGTACTATATCTTTTGTAAGAACAGCTGTGGTGCATAGAAGCTGCTGTACTATATCTTGTGTAAGAACAGCTGTGGTGAGTAGAAGCTGCTGTACTCTATCTTGTGTACGAACAGCTGTGGTGAATAGAAGCTGTTGTTCCCTATCTTGTGTTAGAACAGCTTTGGTGAGTAGAAGCTGCTGTACTCTATCTTGTGTATGAACAGCTATGGTGAATAGAAGCTGTTGTTCCCTATCTTGTGTAAGAATAGCTGTGGTGAATAGAAGCTGTTGTTCCCTATCTTGTGTAAGAATAGCTGTGGTGAATAGAAGCTGTTGTTCCCTATCTTGTGTAAGAACAGCCGTGGTGAATAGAAGCTGTTGTTCCCTATCTTGTTTAAGAATAGCTGTGGTGAATAGTAGCTGCTGTACTCTATCTTGTTGAAGAACAGCTGTGGTAAATAGAAGCTGTTGTTCCCTATCTTGTGTAAGAATAGCTGTGGTAAATAGAAGCTGCTGTACTCTATCTTGTGTAAGTATAGCTGTGGTGAATAGAAGCTGTTGTTCCCTATCTTGTGTAAGAACAGCTGTGGTGAGTAGAAGCTGTTGTTCCCTATCTTGTGTAAGAATAGCTGTGGTGAATAGAAGCTGTTGTTCCCTATCCTGTGTAAGAATAGCTGTGGTGAATAGAAGCTGTTGTTCCCTATCTTGTGTAAGAACAGCTGTGGTGAATAGAAGCTGTTGTTCCCTATCTTGTGTAAGAATAGCTGTGGTGAATAGAAGCTGTTGTTCCCTATCTTGTGTAAGAACAGCTGTGGTGAATAGAAGCTGTTGTTCCCTATCTTGTTTAAGAATAGCTGTGGTGAATAGTAGCTCCTGTATTCTATCTTGTTGAAGAACAGCTGTGGTAAATAGAAGCTGTTGTTCCCTATCTTGTGTAAGAATAGCTGTGGTAAATAGAAGCTGCTGTACTCTATCTTGTGTACGAACAGCTGTGGTGAATAGAAGCTGTTGTTCCCTATCTTGTGTAAGAATAGCTGTGGTGAACAGAAGCTGTTGTTCCCTATCTTGTGTAAGAACAGCTGTGGTGAATAGAAGCTGCTGTACAATATCTTGTGTAAGAACAGCTGTGGTGAATAGAAGCTGTTGTTCCCTATCTTGTGTAAGAATAGCTGTGGTAAATAGAAGCTGCTGTACTCTATTTTGTGTACGAACAGCTGTGGTGAATAGAAGCTGTTGTACTCTATCTTGTCTAAGAATAGCTGTGGTGAATAGAAGCTGTTGTTCCCTATGTTGTGTAAGAAGAGCTGTGGTGAATAGAAGCTGCTGTACTATATCTTGTGTACGAACAGCTGTGGTGAATAGAAGCTGTTGTTCCCTATCTTGTGTAAGAACAGCTGTGGTGAGTAGAAGCTGCTGTACTCTATCTTGTGTACGAACAGCTATGGTGAATAGAAGCTGTTGTTCCCTATCTTGTGTAAGAATTGCTGTGGTGAATAGAAGCTGTTGTTCCCTATCTTGTGTACGAACAGCTGTGGGGAATAGAAGCTGTTGTTCCCTATCTTGTGTAAGAACAGCTGTGGTGAGTAGAAGCTGCTGTACTCTATCTTGTGTAAAAACAGCTGTGGTGAATAGAAGCTGTTGTTCCCTATCTTGTGTAAGAATAGCTGTGGTGAATAGAAGCTGTTGTTTCCTATCTTGTGTAAGAACAGCTGTGGTGAGTAGAAGCTGTTGTTCCCTATCTTGTGTAAGAATAGCTGTGGTGAATAGAAGCTGCTGTACTCTATCGTGTGTAAGAACAGCTGTGGTGAATAGAAGCTGTTGTTCCTTATCTTGTGTAAGAACAGCTGTGGTGAATAGAAGCTGCTGTACTATATCTTTTGTAAGAACAGCTGTGGTGCATAGAAGCTGCTGTACTATATCTTGTGTAAGAACAGCTGTGGTGAGTAGAAGCTGCTGTACTCTATCTTGTGTACGAACAGCTGTGGTGAATAGAAGCTGTTGTTCCCTATCTTGTGTTAGAACAGCTGTGGTGAGTAGAAGCTGCTGTACTCTATCTTGTGTATGAACAGCTATGGTGAATAGAAGCTGTTGTTCCCTATCTTGTGTAAGAATAGCTGTGGTGAATAGAAGCTGCTGTACTCTATCTTGTTGAAGAACAGCTGTGGTAAATAGAAGCTGTTGTTCCCTATCTTGTGTAAGAATAGCTGTGGTAAATAGAAGCTGCTGTACTCTATCTTGTGTAAGAATAGCTGGGGTGAATAGAAGCTGTTGTTCCCTATCTTGTGTAAGAACAGCTGTGGTGAAATAGAAGCTGTTGTACTATATCTTGTGTAAGAACAGCTGTGGTGAATAGAAGCTGTTGTACTCTATCTTGTGTAAGAATAGCTGTGGTGAATAGAAGCTGTTGTTCCCTATCTTGTGTAAGAACAGCTGTGGTGCATAGAAGCTGCTGTACTATATCTTGTGTAAGAACAGCTGTGGTGAGTAGAAGCTGCTGTACTCTATCTTGTGTATGAACAGCTGTGGTGAATAGAAGCTGTTGTTCCCTATCTCTTGTAAGAATAGCTGTGGTAAATAGAAGCTGCTGTACTCTATCTTGTGTAAGAATAGCTGTGGTGAATAGAAGCTGTTGTTCCCTATCTTGTGTAAGAACAGTTGTGGTGAATAGAAGCTGCTGTACTCTATCTTGTGTAAGAACAGCTGTGGTGAATAGAAGCTGCTGTACTCTATCTTGTGTAAGAACAGCTGTGGAGCATAGAAGCTGTTGTTCCCTATCTTGTGTAAGAATAGCTGTGGTGAATAGAAGCTGCTGTACTCTATCTTGTTGAAGAACAGCTGTGGTAAATAGAAGCTGTTGTTCCCTATCTTGTGTAAGAATAGCTGTGGTAAATAGAAGCTGCTGTACTCTATCTTGTGTAAGAATAGCTGGGGTGAATAGAAGCTGTTGTTCCCTATCTTGTGTAAGAACAGCTGTGGTGAAATAGAAGCTGTTGTACTATATCTTGTGTAAGAACAGCTGTGGTGCATAGAAGCTGTTGTACTCTATCTTGTGTAAGAATAGCTGTGGTGAATAGAAGCTGTTGTACTCTATCTTGTGTACGAACAGCTGTGGTGAATAGAAGCTGTTGTACTCTATCTTGTGTAAGAATAGCTGTGGTGAATAGAAGCTGTTGTTCCCTATCTTGTGTAAGAACAGCTGTGGTGCATAGAAGCTGCTGTACTATATCTTGTGTAAGAACAGCTGTGGTGAGTAGAAGCTGCTGTACTCTATCTTGTGTATGAACAGCTGTGGTGAATAGAAGCTGTTGTTCCCTATCTCATGTAAGAATAGCTGTGGTAAATAGAAGCTGCTGTACTCCATCTTGTGTAAGAATAGCTGTGGTGAATAGAAGCTGTTGTTCCCTATCTTGTGTAAGAACAGTTGTGGTGAATAGAAGCTGCTGTACTCTATCTTGTGTAAGAACAGCTGTGGTGAATAGAAGCTGCTGTACTCTATCTTGTGTAAGAACAGCTGTGGTGCATAGAAGCTGTTGTACTCTATCTTGTGTAAGAATTGCTGTGGTGAATAGAAGCTGTTGTACTCTATCTTGTGTAAGAATAGCTGTGGTGAATAGAAGCTGTTGTTCCCTATCTTGTGCAAGAATAGCTATGGTGAATAGAAGCTGTTGTACTATATCTTGTTTAAGAACAGCTGTGGTGAGTAGAAGCTGCTGTACTCTATCTTGTGTATGAACAGCTGTGGTGAATAGAAGCTGTTGTTCCCTATCTCATGTAAGAATAGCTGTGGTAAATAGAAGCTGCTGTACTCTATCTTGTGTAAGAATAGCTGTGGTGAATAGAAGCTGTTGTTCCCTATCTTGTGTAAGAACAGTTGTGGTGAATAGAAGCTGCTGTACTCTATCTTGTGTAAGAACAGCTGTGGTGAATAGAAGCTGCTGTACTCTATCTTGTGTAAGAACAGCTGTGGTGCATAGAAGCTGTTGTACTCTATCTTGTGTAAGAATTGCTGTGGTGAATAGAAGCTGTTGTACTCTATCTTGTGTAAGAATAGCTGTGGTGAATAGAAGCTGTTGTTCCCTATCTTGTGCAAGAATAGCTATGGTGAATAGAAGCTGTTGTACTATATCTTGTTTAAGAACAGCTGTGGTGAGTAGAAGCTGCTGTACTCTATCTTGTGTACGAACAGCTGTGGTGAATAGAAGCTGTTGTTCCCTATCTTATGTAAGAATAGGTGTGGTGAATAGAAGCTGCCGTACTATATCTTTTGTACGAACAGCTGTGGTAAATAGAAGCTGTTGTACTCTATCTTGTCTAAGAATAGCTGTGGTGAATAGAAGCTGTTGTACTCTATCTTGTGTAAGAATAGCTGTGGTGAATAGAAGCTGTTGTACTCTATCTTGTGTAAGAATAGCTGTGGTGAATAGAAGCTGTTGTTCTCTATCTTGTGCAAGAACAGCTGTGGTGAATAGAAGCTGTTGTTCCCTATCTTGTGTATGAACAGCTGTGGTGAATAGAAGCTGTTGTTCCCTATCTTGTGTAAGAACAGCTGTGGTGAATAGAAGCTGTTGTTCCCTATCTTGTGTAAGAACAGCTGTGGTGCATAGAAGCTGCTGTACTATATCTTGTGTAAGAACAGCTGTGGTGAATATAAGCTGCTGTACTATATCTTGTGTACGAACAGCTGTGGTGAATAGAAGCTGTTGTTCCCTATCTTATGTAAGAATAGCTGTGGTGAATAGAAGCTGCTGTACTCTATCTTGTGTAAGAACAGCTATGGTGAATAGAAGCTGTTTTTCCCTATCTTGTGCAAGAACAGCTGTAGTGAATAGAAGCTGTTGTTCCCTATCTTGTGCAAGAACAGCTGTAGTGAATAGAAGCTGTTGTTCCCTATCTTGTGTAAGAACAGCTGTGGTGAATAGAAGCTGCTGTACTATATCTTTTGTAAGAACAGCTGTGGTGCATAGAAGCTGCTGTACTATATCTTGTGTAAGAATAGCTGTGGTGAATAGAAGCTGTTGTTCAATATCTTGTGTATGAACAGCTGTGATGAATAGAAGCTGTTGTTCCCTATCTTGTGTAAGAACAGCTGTGGTGAATAGAAGCTGCTGTACTCTATCTTGTGTAAGAACAGCTGTGGAGCATAGAAGCTGTTGTTCCCTATCTTGTGTAAGAATAGCTGTGGTGAATAGAAGCTGCTGTACTCTATCTTGTTGAAGAACAGCTGTGGTAAATAGAAGCTGTTGTTCCCTATCTTGTGTAAGAATAGCTGTGGTAAATAGAAGCTGCTGTACTCTATCTTGTGTAAGAATAGCTGGGGTGAATAGAAGCTGTTGTTCCCTATCTTGTGTAAGAACAGCTGTGGTGAAATAGAAGCTGTTGTACTATATCTTGTGTAAGAACAGCTGTGGTGCATAGAAGCTGTTGTACTCTATCTTGTGTAAGAATAGCTGTGGTGAATAGAAGCTGTTGTACTCTATCTTGTGTACGAACAGCTGTGGTGAATAGAAGCTGTTGTACTCTATCTTGTGTAAGAATAGCTGTGGTGAATAGAAGCTGTTGTTCCCTATATTGTGCAAGAATAGCTATGGTGAATAGAAGCTGTTGTACTATATCTTGTTTAAGAACAGCTGTGGTGAGTAGAAGCTGCTGTACTCTATCTTGTGTATGAACAGCTGTGGTGAATAGAAGCTGTTGTTCCCTATCTCATGTAAGAATAGCTGTGGTAAATAGAAGCTGCTGTACTCTATCTTGTGTAAGAATAGCTGTGGTGAATAGAAGCTGTTGTTCCCTATCTTGTGTAAGAACAGTTGTGGTGAATAGAAGCTGCTGTACTCTATCTTGTGTAAGAACAGCTGTGGTGAATAGAAGCTGCTGTACTCTATCTTGTGTAAGAACAGCTGTGGTGCATAGAAGCTGTTGTACTCTATCTTGTGTAAGAATTGCTGTGGTGAATAGAAGCTGTTGTACTCTATCTTGTGTAAGAATAGCTGTGGTGAATAGAAGCTGTTGTTCCCTATCTTGTGCAAGAATAGCTATGGTGAATAGAAGCTGTTGTACTATATCTTGTTTAAGAACAGCTGTGGTGAGTAGAAGCTGCTGTACTCTATCTTGTGTACGAACAGCTGTGGTGAATAGAAGCTGTTGTTCCCTATCTTATGTAAGAATAGGTGTGGTGAATAGAAGCTGCCGTACTATATCTTTTGTACGAACAGCTGTGGTAAATAGAAGTTGTTGTTCCCTATCTTGTGTAAGAACAGCTGTGGTGAATAGAAGCTGTTGTACTCTATCTTGTCTAAGAATAGCTGTGGTGAATAGAAGCTGTTGTACTCTATCTTGTGTAAGAATAGCTGTGGTGAATAGAAGCTGTTGTTCTCTATCTTGTGCAAGAACAGCTGTGGTGAATAGAAGCTGTTGTTCCCTATCTTGTGTATGAACAGCTGTGGTGAATAGAAGCTGTTGTTCCCTATCTTGTGTAAGAACAGCTGTGGTGAATAGAAGCTGTTGTTCCCTATCTTGTGTAAGAACAGCTGTGGTGCATAGAAGCTGCTGTACTATATCTTGTGTAAGAACAGCTGTGGTGAATATAAGCTGCTGTACTATATCTTGTGTACGAACAGCTGTGGTGAATAGAAGCTGTTGTTCCCTATCTTATGTAAGAATAGCTGTGGTGAATAGAAGCTGCTGTACTCTATCTTGTGTAAGAACAGCTATGGTGAATAGAAGCTGTTTTTCCCTATCTTGTGCAAGAACAGCTGTAGTGAATAGAAGCTGTTGTTCCCTATCTTGTGCAAGAACAGCTGTAGTGAATAGAAGCTGTTGTTCCCTATCTTGTGTAAGAACAGCTGTGGTGAATAGAAGCTGCTGTACTATATCTTTTGTAAGAACAGCTGTGGTGCATAGAAGCTGCTGTACTATATCTTGTGTAAGAATAGCTGTGGTGAATAGAAGCTGTTGTTCCCTATCTTGTGTAAGAACAGCTGTGATGAATAGAAGCTGTTGTTCCCTATCTTGTGTAAGAACAGCTGTGGTGAATAGAAGCTGTTGTTCCCTATCTTGTGTAAGAACAGCTGTGGTGCATAGAAGCTGCTGTACTATATCTTGTGTAAGAACAGCTGTGGTGAATATAAGCTGTTATTCCCTATCTTGTGTACGAATAGCTGTGGTGAATAGAAGCTGTTGTTCCCTATCTTATGTAAGAATAGCTGTGGTGAATAGAAGCTGCTGTACTCTATCTTGTGTAAGAACAGCTATGGTGAATAGAAGCTGTTGTTCCCTATCTTGTGCAAGAACAGCTGTAGTGAAGAGAAGCTGTTGTACTCTATCTTATGTAAGAATAGCTGTGGTGAATAGAAGCTGTTGTTCCCTATCTTGTGTAAGAATAGCTGTGGTGAATAGAAGCTGTTGTTCCCTATCTTGTGTAAGAATAGCTGTGGTGAATAGAAGCTGCTGTACTCTATCTTGTGTAAGAACAGCTATGGTGAATAGAAGCTGTTGTTCCCTATCTTGTGCAAGAACAGCTGTAGTGAATAGAAGCTGTTGTACTCTATCTTATGTAAGAATAGCTGTGGTGAATAGAAGCTGTTGTTCCCTATCTTGTGTAAGAATAGCTGTGGTGAATAGAAGCTGTTGTACTCTATCTTGTGTAAGAATAGCTGTGGTAAATAGAAGCTGCTGTACTCTATCTTGTGTAAGAATAGCTGTGGTGAATAGAAGCTGTTGTTCCCTATCTTATGTAAGAATAGCTGTGGTGAATAGAAGCTGCTGTACTCTACCTTGTGTAAGAACAGCTATGGTGAATAGAAGCTGCTGTACTATATCTTTTGTAAGAACATCTGTGGTGCATAGAAGCTGCTGTACTATATCTTGTGTAAGAATAGCTGTGGTGAATAGAAGCTGCTGTACTCTATCTTGTGTACGAACAGCTGTGGTGAATAGAAGCTGTTGTTCCCTATCTTGTGCAAGAACAGCTGTGGTGAATAGAAGCTGTTGTACTCTATCTTATGTAAGAATAGCTGTGGTGAATAGAAGCTGTTGTTCCCTATCTTGTGTAAGAATAGCTGTGGTGAATAGAAGCTGTTGTACTCTATCTTGTGTAAGAATAGCTGTGGTAAATAGAAGCTGCTGTACTCTATCTTGTGTAAGAATAGCTGTGGTGAATAGAAGCTGTTGTTCCCTATCTTGTGTAAGAACAGCTGTGGTGAATAGAAGCTGCTGTACTATATCTTTTGTAAGAACAGCTGTGGTGCATAGAAGCTGCTGTACTATATCTTGTGTAAGAACAGCTGTGGTGAGTAGAAGCTGCTGTACTCTATCTTGTGTACGAACAGCTGTGGTGAATAGAAGCTGTTGTTCCCTATCTTGTGTTAGAACAGCTGTGGTGAGTAGAAGCTGCTGTACTCTATCTTGTGTATGAACAGCTGTGGTGAATAGAAGCTGTTGTTCCCTATCTTGTGTAAGAACAGCTGTGGTGAATAGAAGCTGTTGTTCCCTATCTTGTGTAAGAACAGCTATGGTGAATAGAAGCTGTTGTTCCCTATCTTGTGCAAGAACAGCTGTAGTGAATAGAAGCTGTTGTACTCTATCTTGTGTAAGAATAGCTGTGGTGAATAGAAGCTGTTGTACTCTATCTTGTGTAAGAATAGCTGTGGTAAATAGAAGCTGTTGTTCCCTATCTTGTGCAAGAACAGCTGTAGTGAATAGAAGCTGTTGTACTCTATCTTATGTAAGAATAGCTGTGGTGAATAGAAGCTGTTGTTCCCTATCTTGTGTAAGAATAGCTGTGGTGAATAGAAGCTGTTGTACTCTATCTTGTGTAAGAATAGCTGTGGTAAATAGAAGCTGCTGTACTCTATCTTGTGTAAGAATAGCTGTGGTGAATAGAAGCTGTTGTTCCCTATCTTGTGTAAGAACAGCTGTGGTGAATAGAAGCTGCTGTACTATATCTTTTGTAAGAACAGCTGTGGTGCATAGAAGCTGCTGTACTATATCTTGTGTAAGAACAGCTGTGGTGAATAGAAGCTGTTGTTCCCTATCTTGTGTTAGAACAGCTGTGGTGAGTAGAAGCTGCTGTACTCTATCTTGTGTATGAACAGCTATGGTGAATAGAAGCTGTTGTTCCCTATCTTGTGTAAGAATAGCTGTGGTGAATAGAAGCTGTTGTACTCTATCTTGTGTAAGAATAGCTGTGGTAAATAGAAGCTGCTGTACTCTATCTTGTGTAAGAACAGCTATGGTGAATAGAAGGTGTTGTTCCCTATCTTGTGCAAGAACAGCTGTAGTGAATAGAAGCTGTTGTACTATATCTTGTGTAAGAATAGCTGTGGTGAATAGAAGCTGCTGTACTCTATCTTGTGTACGAACAGCTGTGGTGAATAGAAGCTGTTGTTCCCTATCTTGTGCAAGAACAGCTGTGGTGAATAGAAGCTGTTGTACTCTATCTTATGTAAGAATAGCTGTGGTGAATAGAAGCTGTTGTTCCCTATCTTGTGTAAGAATAGCTGTGGTGAATAGAAGCTGTTGTACTCTATCTTGTGTAAGAATAGCTGTGGTAAATAGAAGCTGCTGTACTCTATCTTGTGTAAGAATAGCTGTGGTGAATAGAAGCTGTTGTTCCCTATCTTGTGTAAGAACAGCTGTGGTGAATAGAAGCTGCTGTACTATATCTTTTGTAAGAACAGCTGTGGTGCATAGAAGCTGCTGTACTCTATCTTGTGTACGAACAGCTGTGGTGAATAGAAGCTGTTGTTCCCTATCTTGTGTTAGAACAGCTGTGGTGAATAGAAGCTGTTGTACTCTATCTTGTGTAAGAACAGCTGGGGTGAATAGAAGTTGTTGTTCCTTGTGTACTGTAAGAAAAGCTGTTGTTTCTTACCTACCATAAGAACAATTGATGTTCCTTGTTCATTGTAAGAACAACTGTTGTTTCTTTTGTACTGTAAGTACAACCGTTGTTTATTATCCATTGTAAGAACAACTGTGTTTCTTATTTTGTGCAAACAATTTGCGGTACATGGAAGCTCTTATTCTCTGTCTTGTTTGAGAAAAGCAGTCGTGAATGGAAGCTGTTTTTACTTGTCTTGTTTTAAAAAAATATATTTCTGAATTTGCACTTTAAAAAAACAACAACAAGATATCTCTGTAGCTACAAAATGTCGTGGAGGGATTATCGTAATGTACTATGTAGCTACAAAATGTCGTGGAGGGATTATCGTAATGTACTATGTAGCTACAAAATGTCGTGGAGGGATTATCGTAATGTACTAATTTGTATGTTTAATGTGCAGGTTTAAAACGTTGATTCGTTATTTTAATTGATGCAGTGTGAATTTAATTTGTTATAACAAGAGGTTAGGTTTTCGTGTTTCACTGAAAGCTACACGAGGGCTATTTTCGCTAGCCGTTCTTAATTTAGCAGTGTTATAGTAGTGAGAAGGTAACTAGTCACCACTATCCACCGCCAACTATTAGGCTACTCGTTTACCAACGAATAGTGGAATTGATCATCATTTATATCGTATCCACGGCTGAAAGGGCGATCTTGGATAACAAGTCGAGCGCCCTAACCACCTATTTGGCAGTGCATGGCTTGTCATAAGAGAAATATAGTAACACAACGGAAAAAAAAAATGTTTAAAAAATCTTAAGGTAGTCTGAATCTTTGATACAACGTTTATGGTGAAATATATTTCAAACAAACATTGCAGGATGGGTAGGTGCATCATGTATTTTAGGAGCGGTTTGTTTGTTTTTGATTTAGCAGTGTAAAACTAGAGGAAAGGTAGCTAGTCACCCGCCGCCAGCTCTTGGGCTACTCTTTTGCCAACGAATAGTGAGATTGACCGTCACATTATAACGCCCCCACGGCTGGGAGGGCGAACATGTTTGATGCGATTGGAATTCGAACCTGGGACCCTCGGATTACGAGTCGAACTTCTTAACACGCTTGGCCATGCCAGGCCATTTTGAAGCGGAATACATATATTTTATATATATTTTAAAAATTTAAATTTTCAAGGAAGAGGGCCTGGAATGGCAGGTGGTAATAGCGCCCAACTATCAACCTACAGGTTGTGGTTCACATCCTCTTACTATATATGCTCGTCATTTTAGCCACGGTAGCTTTATAAGGTGATTGTCAATGCTATTTATTACTCGGTTACAGTAATCCAAGAGTTAGCGGTGGTTGATATTTACTAACTTCCTTCCGTCAAGTTTATCGCTTCTAAAAGAGATGCTGTGAGTTTAGGTGGCTTTCGAATGGTTTTGTGTGAAATTCCACACACAAACAAACAAAACGAGAGACAAAACTATATTTTTGTAATATTCATGATAAATCCCATGTGTTCTATAACATGTAGGTATTAAATGTGCACATTCATGTTTACCTTTATTGGAGAATTATCACTGCCAGAAACATGCATCAGTTATCTTTGACTAAAGCAAAATATTTAAATGCTCTCTTCAGTAATGCAGTCTAAGCGTATAACTTAAGTTTTTATTTATAACTAACAAATTTTTATGTAAGAAAAAAATAATCTGTGATTTCAAATAATTCGAATAATAGTCATGTCTGGACTGATTTAAACGTAAGAATGTTAAATAGTGATTGTTGTACTTTGTTATAATGCAGTTATGGCTTCACTGAAATAAAAAAGTGTTGAAGGTAAGCTCAGCGAAAAATATTGGACAGTGATATACAAGTTTGTAATTCCCCTAAAATTGAACTTTAAATATGAATGAAAAATGTTTACGAGATGATATTTCTAAATGGTTTCTTAGACACAATCTCCATAAAGTTTATTATTAAACCTTGTTTTGTATACACTCTCCTGTCAAATGATAAAGAGCAAAGCACGATCAAACTGCGTTTCTTTAGTCAGGTAAACGAAATGAGGGATTTGACAGTCATAAACAAAAATGATTTGTGAGATAGAGAACGAGCATAAGTCAACAAGAAGCCATCAATCCCCTCCCCACACCCCTTGTCTAAGATAGAATTTATCAATAATTCTTCCTGCGTCATTTAAAAATAAATAGTGATTATTCTTCGCTTCTTTTATCCTTTGCCATCTGAAACTAAAGCAAATGTTTGATGAAAATATTATTCACATTATGTGAATTTTTCTATTCCTTCAGACAACAAATCCAACTACCTATATAAACAAAGCTTGTCAATGTGTAGCGATCGAAAGTGAGAAAAAACTAAAGGTTTATTTCAGTTCAATTTTAGAAGCAGTGGTAATCTTATTTTTGTCAAAGGTGAATATATGTTACGTTAGAACTAATCTATGTGTAAGGATAGTTATAATTAAGGTTTATAACAGCTTTTATCCTGTAGGAAAATAATTAAATATATTCTGATTAACGGGAGAATGCTTGTTTATGTTTTTCTGTGTGCTTTTCTAATAGCAAAGCCACATGGGCTATCTGTTGTATCTCCCAGGAGAATCGAACTCCTAAATTTAGTGTTGTAAGTCCATAGACTTACTGCTGTCCCAGAGGGTAATACAATGGCTTGTATAGCAGAGAGGTTTGGCATGAGTGAAATATTTTTATTTTTTTAAACATTAGTGTTTAAAGTTGTTACACTTGATCAAGTTTATTAACACGACTTTGATTTAAGTTTATTGTATACAACTTTGACTCAAGACCTCAAGCTCAAAGAGGATTAGCAGTACAAAGCAATAAAAATAAACTCTGTGTGACTGAAGGACCTTCTTAAAGAATATGCATAACTAGTTACACAAAATACATTACCCAAATTTAGGTTACAAAAGAGAGAACAAAGAATGTAGCCTCTGTGCGACATTAACTATTTTGACATTTGAATTACCTTACACTTTACTTGAAAAGATCCCTGTGTTTGGTAATTTTGAAAAATAGAACAAAAACTCTCGAGTTTTGGTATGATATTCTAAGGTTTTAGGGGCTTGAATACTGATTTCTGGATCAGACTGAATATTTTAGCAAAGATGTAACATTCAGAGCGTTCTGTTGCTTCTACTTCCGTGTACAAACACAAATCAAGATCTAAAGCCTGATATACGACACATAAGCTATAACTACTTTAACTTTTGTTTAACTTAAAATGCTTGACATAATCTTCATCGTTGAAGCATAGCTATGACTATATTTTCAACAATTTTATTGATATCTCCGATAAAAATATTCGAATGCATCGACACAGAAACACAAGTAAACTCACATCTCAGAAACTTCTCTCATCTTCAACCTCATTTCTAACAGGTGGTCAAAAATTACACTGAAACCTGTTGTTAAAAGTGTTACATAAAAATAACATATTTGAAAAGGTTATGTTTAGATGACAATCGTGAGAAGAATAAGATATATATAAATATTACTTTAAGATTATTCTTAGAAAGTACGGTTAGATGGGGACTTGATTACAAAAAATAATAATGATTGGCATTTTGGATTGCGAGTCGAATGGTCAAGGGTACCAGGACAATTCAATTGCACACTCTCCACACTTTCAACTGTAGGCGCGTTATAAAAGTGACATTCAGTCTTCTTGTTCGATTAAAAGAGCCTTTGTTAGTCTCTGTGATGACTGGTGCTACAGGCCGATTGCTTTCCTTTGGTAGATAGATATAAACTGTAAATGGCCTCTAAGCCTACTCGTTTAGCTCGCTATCGTTTGAGGCGCCGTTCAGATCGGAAATTCCGATTTTCAAAAACAAAAACTTCTAATAAAAATAAACATTTAAATTTAAAGGAAGCAGCTAAGTTAGTTGTAAGAATAAGAATTCCAGCGAAGGAATTTTTCATTTGTAAAATTTTAAAAAACCATATAGTATTGCGAATTTATGTCACCACGTTTTACCATTCCAATACTAGTCACTCTAAAGAAGCCCCCCAGTGGCTCAGCGGTATGTCTGCGGACTTCCACGCTAAAATCCAGGTTTCGATACCCGTGGTGAGCAGAGCACAAATAGCCCATTGTGTAGCTTTGTGCTTAATTCTAAACAACAACACTCTAAAGAAAATCCTTGGAACTATAAACTGAATTTTACAATTATGCAAAAACAAATCAATGGAAGCAATAACGTTTCATAAGAAAATGTGTTTTCTGGCTTGTGATTGCATATGACAAACAAAAGAAATACATATTTTATTATTTTAATGTATATGTCATGTATGATGCCGTACACTTTGAAAACAATATATTTTTTTATTCAGACAATTAAGGACCGCTCTTTTGACCGTTTTCATCTCTACATTAAATATTCTTCCCACATTTAAGGTGTTGGATAGACGATTTAGGCGACACCATTTGCAAGTAATTGGACTAATCACATTCGAGGTAAATCAACTGATAAATATTTTAAACCCGCCCTTCTAGATTCGTCAGTATTAACAATGTTTGCTTTTCCTACAACAAAACAAACAAAAACATGTTTAAGCCTACTTTTACGTGTTTAACCGGAGTTACCTATCAAGTGAGTTTGTTTGCTTTTCGTTCAGTAACTCACCTGTTTCCTAACTGGAAAGTCTCTACCTACTTTGAACATAAACACGTGCATCATGATCTATACTCCAAAGAGTGATCTGTTTTTAAATTACAAAGCAAAACAAACTTAAAAGAAATTCATTTGGAATTAGGTGTATGCAGCATGCAGGCCTGCTACCATGCACAAGACGCGTTTCTTACAACCTCGATATTTAGAGACGGATATTACCGAAAGTTTTAATGGTAAAAACGCATATGTTGGCAAAATGGGTTGAAAATTGGTCACATTCTTTTAAGTAACGTTTGATTACTTTAAAGTATTTTAGTAGAAATTAAAGTTAATTAATTAAGCACCTGAGGAACAGTCGAGTTACAGACGACATAAATACAATCTGTTCTTGCAAAGTATAATTTTCTTGTATTTCGTTTTATTACTTCAAGCCCAAGAAATACTGTTTGTCTTATTACAATACCCAGGTATGACTTAGTGGTTAAAGTATTCGGACTATAAATTCATTACTGGAGAAACGCGCTCCGCGCTTTCGGTGAGCTATAAGAGTAATGATTAAAAGAGAATAAACACGCTTCGCCAACTTGAAAAAAGCGTCGACAACATAACAATGGTCACAAGAAATACCTTGTATAAACAATGTTCCTCCTACTGCAGTATTTATCGTATCTCAGCCGGCCTGATGAGTTCTGGATTGAACGAAAGAAGCCGTCAGCAACGGATAAGGCGAACACAGTATGGTATAATATTATACATTCTTTTAATTTTTAAAAATTCCTAAGGAACTGGGTATAGAATGCCGTGTCATAAATGTAATAGGCCTAATGCTAATGTTTGTTGACAAGTAAATCAATTGTAACCACGAGGAAGATGGTCACACGATAAACATTGTTGTCGAAACTTTAAAAATACTATGATACACAGACAAGTAGCATTAGAAAGAACATTTTTTTCTCTACATTTGAACCAACTGATAATGATAAGTTTTAGTTTTGACTTGAGGGAAACAAAAGGTTGATCTGAAACGATGGTTTACATGTACCTGATCTTTAGTCCGAAATTAACAAATAAAGAAGAATGTGTAAAAAAAACACACTTATAGTTAATACGATTTTTATCATAAACTTTTCACTTATTGGAATTGTAGATTATGCCATAAGTTCATATTTGGTCGAATAGTGGATTATTATCTTTGCTCTAAGAGCATATCTACTGTCCTAAAGTTCGGATCGCGTTTTTTACAGTGAAATGTCAGGAATCGTAACTTTTTTTACTAAAGATAAAAATAAATTATTTACAATGTTGTAACATACACGACTTCTTCTTCTGTCGATTCTTTAAACAATTTCTTTATATCCGTGGCTTCTTCAAATTGTGTGTTATTTTGCTAATACGCCAAGCCTAACAATTACCACACGCGCAGCATAAGCTAGTCATAAAAACAGGTGTGTGTTTTTCGTATAGCAAAGCCATAAAGGGCTATCTGCTCAGCCCACCAAGGGGAATTGAACCGCTGATTTTAGCGTTGTAAATCTGGAGACATACCGCTGTACTAGCGGGGGGTGGTAAGACAGCTATGTGTGGCTTTAGATTAATAGGGCGGGTATGTATATTTTTAGTTTAATAAGACGGATGTGTGTGTTTTTCAAACTAATAGGAGAATTATATGTGGTTTTAGATTAATGAAACAAAGATGTGTGTTTTTAGACCAATGGGACAAATATATGTGTTTTAGATTAATGGGATAAATATATGTATTTTGTTATTAATGGGATAGTTATATGTTTTTAACTTAATGGGACAACTATATGTGTTTTTAGATTAATGGGACAAGTATATGTGTTTTGAGATTAATGTAACACATATATATGTTTTTAGACCAACGAGACAAATATATGTGTTTTTAGATTAATGAGATAAATATATGTGTTTTAGATTAATGGGACAACTATTTGTGTTTTTAGAATAATGGGAAAACTATATGTGTTTTTAAAGATAAATGAATAGTAAATTTAGAAATCATTCATCTACTTCAGAAGTAATAACGTAAATAAACAACTTAAGCCTTCAAACTGTTTAAAAGTAAATTTTAGTGAATTTTTATATATTTATTTATTCTATTATACGTAATTATCATATTAAAAGTAAAATATTCGAAATGAGAATTTAAAGCCTTAGAAGACACGCGGTAAGTTAAATATACAATTATGTTCAACATATAATTACCAGATATCTCTACCTTATAACATTAGCCAATGTCTTTACTTGTTAGGAAAATATAGAATTAAAGTTCGAACATTATCATTCAATAGTAATTGTATCAAGTTTTCTTTTCTTAACGAACTGCTAGTGGTATGTGCATCTTTCAGCTGTAAGTATATATTGCTTTTCCTCTTAGCTTTACAATAGTATTTATATATGTTAAGTTACAACGCTTGTCCAATAAAGCTGGTATTCATCTCTATACGAAAATCCACCAAAACGTATTATTTCACATAAATCCAAGTTAATCAGTTGCAAGGTTTTTACAACTTTAAAGTTATCAAAGGACCTCAATTAGAAACCATATATTTACATGAATCTAGATAAAAATACCACATAACTTATCAATACATGAAGGACGATAATTTAATACTGCTTTGAAACTTCATTATTAAACAGAGAGAAGACCCAGGATTATATAAAATGCACGCATGTGTTCCATACTTCATTCAAGTGGATTTTCTAGTGTTACACGACTTACGGTTCTAAAGAAAGAAAACAGGAAAGAACCGCCTATCTAGATATCTCTAGTAAACGTGAATATAGACTGAACTTCTAAATAGTACATAACCCATGACTCCAAAGAAGTAAGCCAAGAGACAACCAGATACATGTGTTGCAGTTCTTAACATAATGAACTTCTACACGGTATATAACACTTGGTTTCATTAAGATAAGCTAGGAAATTACCACCTAAACGGGTTTTAGCTCTTAATATGGAGTGAACTTCTAAATACGGTGCATAATTACACCAGCGTGCATTGAAGTTTAAAGAGAATTAAGTTATAAACTGCAAATATAATAGTTGAACAGAAAGAAGCCAAGAAACAATCACCTATGTGCATTCAGTTCTGAATATATTGAAACTCTAAATATACTCAGCTTACAGTCCCACAGAAGAAAAAGAATACAACCATCTACATCTGTTGTAGTTGTTAATATAAAACACATATACAAGTGATTAACAGCTTACATTTCCACAGAAAGCAACCGTCTATATGAACTTCATTTCTGAATAGATTGAACTTCTAAAGAGTACACAATTCACGATTGCAGAGAAGGAAGGTAGGAGAGAAACACCTGCACGCATTGTAGTTCTGAACATATTAACGTCTAAACAGTACACAGATAATCGTTTCACAGAGATAAGGCAGGGCACAACCATCAAAATATATGGCAGTTCTGAAAAAGAGTCAATTTCTAAGCAGTATAGAACGCTGAACCCAAAGAAAGAAGCCAAAAGAAAACCTACATGCATTACAGTTGTCATAGAGTTAACGTTTAAGCAGTACACAGTTTATGGTTCAAGAGAGAAAAAGCAAGACGAACACCTGCAAATACTGTGGTTCTGAATATATTGAACTCACAAATAAAACTTAGTCCGTCATTTCATTGAAAAAAGCCAGTTGACAATTACCTATCCGTACTGCTGGGCCATTTGACAGTTACCTACCTGAACTTTTGGGCCAGATGAAATTTATCCATCTTTACTGCTGTATCAGTTGAAGATTGTTTATCAGTACTGCTGTGATAGTTGACAATTACCTATCAGTACTGTAACTCTGAATAAAATTATTTGCTAGGTAGTACACAGATTAATTTTACACAGAACGAAGCTAGACGACAAGAACCTTCAGGCATTAAAGTTATAATATATAGAGGAAATTTACAAGTCGTTCATGGCTCTACAGAGAAAGATGCCAGGAGAAACTCTCATACGCGTATTGTAATATGGAATGGAATGAATATCTAAATTGCAAGCATCTCATGGTTGCATAGAAAGAATCTAAAGACAACAAACTACATATATTGCTGTTCTAAAAAGAGTGACCTTTTAAATAATACATACATCATGGTCCTAAAATAATCTAGAAAACAACCACAAATAGTTGCTGCATTTCTGATAAAACGATATTTTCATGTATTACCCACCACATATATCCACAAAAAAGAACCAGTTGACAACCACCAGAAGTTCCCCAGTTCTCAATAAATTGATTTCATAAGAAGTACATACCCTATATGTTTTGCACTTGTAAGCCGGAGTTCCATAGTAATACACAATTCAATGGTCAACAGAGAAAGCAGGAGGCAACTTCCTACATGCACTAGAGATCCGAGTGAAATAAATTTCCAAGTATTACTCTGCTTACGTCTCCATGGAAATAAACTAGTAGTTTAATGCCTAAATGTATTACAGTTATAAATAGATTGAGCTTCCAAACAATTCACAGACCATGATACTACTGAAGGAAACAAGGGGACAGCAACCTACATTTAGTGCAGTTCTGAATAGAGTGACTCCACAAGTAGAACAGACTTTACTTTCGAAAGGAAGAAGCCAGGAGACAACCAAGTATAACAGTCCTGTGTGCGTTTTCTCATATCAAGTTCGCATTGGGCTATTTGCTATGACCATTGAAGGAAATCGAATCATTGATTTTAGCATTGCAAATCCGAAGACTTAACGCTATTTCACCAGGAAACATTGTAGTTCTAGAAGGAGTTATCTTCTAAATAGTATACATTTCATGGTCCACAGCGGTAAGCCAGAATGTAACCACTTACATATATTAAAGCTCTTAAAGGAGTGTATTTGAAGATGGTACTTGCTTAAATGTTCCACAGAAAGAAGTCACGAAACAACTACCTATAAGTATTGCAACTCTGAAAACAATAAATTACCAGGTAATGTACAAATTATTTCGTGACATAAAGAAGTGAGGGACAATCACTTTCAATGATTCCTGTTCTGAATAGAGTGAAGCTATAAATACAAGACATCTCCTAGTAGTATAAAACATGTGGTTACAGACAAAAAAGCTAGAGACAACAATTTATATGCACTTGATGTTTGAAGATGGTGAACTTCTAAACAGTATACTTTTGAGGGTTACACAAAGAGGAGACAAACTTCTAGATGTGTATTGAACTTCTAAGTACCCCAGCTCATTGTTCCAAAAATAGACGACAGGAGACAACTTTATACACTGATTGCAGTACTAAGACGACCGAGCATCTATGTTTGTTACAGTTTTGAACAGAGTGAATTTTAAGTGGTACACAAGTTTACTCTTCAACAGAAGAAACTAAGAAACAACCACTCACATGCACCAAAGTTCTGATAAGTTTGAGCTTGTAAGTAGCACTCATGTCATGTACCTGCAAAAGGAACACGGGAATGAGTCGCATACACATACTATAGTTATCACAAGAGTGGTTTTCAGAGCAATATATAACACAATATTCTTTTAAAAAACGTAGAAATAAGTTGCTTTCAAAAGCTATAGTTTTCAGAACAGAGTAAATTGGCAAGTAGTTTACAACTTATGGTTCAATAGAACTAAGTCGTAACACAACCAACTTACATGTGTTTCAGGTTTGAACTGAGTGGAATTCTAAACTGTACACTGTTCTTTGCTCCTTAGAGAGACTGTTGAAGTCAGTCTTTCACAAATATTGCAGTCCTTAACTAAATGATGCCATAGATAGTATTCATATTCCTTTCCACCTGCACTTCTCAATAGAATGAACGTTTATATAATCAGTAATGTCGAGAAAACCCACTTGTAGAGAAATTATTTGTAAAAACGGCTCGTTTGGGTTGAGAAAATTTTTACGTAGAGGAGTGAACAACGTTTCGACCTTTTTCGGTCATCGTCAGGTTCACATATGAACGTTTATATAGTAAATATATCAATGATATACAGGAAGAACACACGACTCAACTACCTACTTTTGCTGCACTTCTGAATACAGCAAACTTTTAAATAATATACAGTATATGTTGGTGTTTTATACAGTATATGCTTCCATAGAAAGAAGCCAGGAGACAACCACATATGCGAACTGCAGTTTTGTAAATAGTGACCTTCCAAATAGTACACTGATTAGGGCTCTTCAGTAATAAACCAAATAACTAAATGCATTACAGTTCAGAATAGAATGAACTTCGAATAACTGTACAGGTTATACACCTTCAGGAAAATAAAACAGGAGACAAGCTTTCGTTTTCATGTATTGCAGTTTTAAACAGAATGAAATTCTCAATAATAAACAGTTCATGTTTCTGCATAAGGAAGTCAGGAGACACATCTTTGCGTGTTGCAGTTTTGAATAGAGTGAACTTATTATTTCTTCACATTTCCTGGTTCCAGAGGAAAAAAACCCACAAGACATCCATCTGCATGTACTGGATTTCTCAGTAGAGTGAACTTTTAAATAGCAGAGAGTGAACTGGATAGTATCAATAGAAGAGGTTCCTCATACAGAGTACTTCTGAGTAGTGTTTATTTTCAAGTGCTTCTCAGTTCCACAGAAATTAGGTGGGAAATAGTCCTATTTGTGGATCACATTTCAGAATAGAGTAAACTTTTGTCTAATACACGAGTCATGGTTACTTAAAAATAAGGAAGGAAACAATCATCTACATGTCTTGCAGTTCTGAATAGAGTAAATTTTCAAGTGTTTTTCTTAATGAATATTCGAAACAACATGGCTTCCAGAAATTCTGTTTTTACATTTACGGAGAAAGTTTCTCTTTAGGATTTTAGGGAACAATTAAACTTCCATTATCTGCACTTAAATACTCGTCTCTTATGTTGAACTGACAGCATTAATCACCAGCTATTTTCTGACCGAAGAATAGGATCTGACCATCACTCTTAAAGCACTCTGACAACATCAATGTGCGAAGCACTTTTCCGATTTCGAGCTACTGGTTTTACATTTACATTGTAGGCCACACTCGGCCCTTATACAGAAAGCAAGTGGACCTTTGTTATGAACCAACGATTAATTCATTAAAGTGTCTTTTATATATTTTTATGCATTTAAGGCTGTGAGTTGTCACTTTGCGTATTTTAGACATTAAACTAATAACCTAATAACGTATAATAAATTGCGCGAAAACATAAAAAAAGATGTAATACAACGTCATGCAGAATCATTAACTTGGATATTGTAATTTCAATGCCGTCTGACTAACTATGGAAGTATAGCTACACAGTGTAATGTGGTGTAAAACACCCAAACGAATGGAACAATGAGGGTTAACAAAAGTGATTTAAATCACGATTGACTGGACTCGTTTTTCTTCATATTGATCTTAATTACTCATCCAAAACATTCAGCAGTAATAGCATTAAACTAGTATTTCAGACAATTCGGCCAGTAATAACACTGACATAGTATTTCAGGTAACTAGATCAGTAATAGCATTAAAATAGTATTTCAAATAATTCAATAAATAATAGCATTAAAATTGTATTTCAGATAATTCAATCAATAATAGCACTAAAATAATATTTCAGATAATTCGATCAGTAATAGCATTAAAATTGTATTTCAGATAATTCGATCAATAATAGCACTAAAATAATATTTCAGATAATTCGATCAGTAATAGCAAAATGTAATATTTCAGATAATTCGATCAGTAATAGCATTAAAATAGAATTTCAAATAATTCAATAAATAATAGCATTAAAATTGTATTTCAGATAATTCGATCAATCGGTAATAACATTAAAATAATATTTCAGATAATTCTATCGGTAATACTATTAAAATTGTATTTCGGATGGCCTGGCATGGCCGAGCGGGTTAGGGCGTGCACTCGTAATCCGAGGGTCGCGGGTTCGCGCCCGCGTCGCGCTAAACATGCTCGCCCTCCCAGCCGTGGGGGTGTATAATGTGACGGTCAATCCCACTATTCGTTTGTAAAAGAGTAGCCCAAGAGTTGGCGGTGGGTGGTGATGACTAGCTGCCTTCCCTCTAGTCTTACACTGCTAAATTAGGGACGGCTAGCACAGATAGCCCTCGAGTAGCTTTGTGCGAATTTCCAAAACAAAAAACAAAAGTATTTCGGATAATTCGGCCAGTAATAACATTGAAATGATATTTCAGATAATTCGATCAGCAAAAGCATTAAAATTATATTACAAATAATTCGATGAGTAATAGCATTAAAATGGTATTTCAGATAGTTCGATTAGTAATAGCAGTAAAACAGTATTTCAGATAATTCGATCAGTAATAGCATTAAAATAGTGCTTCACATAATTTAATAAGTAATAGCATTAAAACTGTATTTCAGATAATTCGATCAATCGGAAATAAAATTAAAACAGAACTTAAATTAATTCGACCAGTAATAGTATTAAAATTGTATTTCGGATAATTCGGCCAGTAATAGAATTAAAGTAGTAGTTCAGATAATTCGATGAGTTATAGCATGAAAATTATTTTTCAAATAATTCGATCACTAATAGCATTAAATAGTATTTCAGATAATTCGATCAGAAATACTGTTAATATAGTATTTCGCATAGTTTGATCAGTAATAGCATTAAAATTTATGTTTTAGATAATTCGAGCAGTAATAGAATTGAAAAAGTGTTGCAAATAATTCGATCAATAATATCATTAAAATAGTATTTCAGATAATTCAATCAGTAAAGCAATAAAATTATATATCAGATAATTCTATCAATAATAGCTTTAAAATAGTATTTCAGATAATTCGATAGATCGTTAATAACAATATTTCAGATAATTTGATCAGCAATAGCATTAAAATAGTAGTGTATATAATTCGATCACTAATATCATTAAAATTATATTTTGGATATAATTCCATCAGTAATAGTATTAAAATAGTATTTCAGATAATTCGATCAATAATAGCAATAAAGTAGTATTTCGGATAATTCAATGAGTAATAACATTGAAATTGTATTTCTAATAAATCGATCAGTGATAGCATTAAAATAGTATTTCAGATAATTCAATCAGTAATAAATTAAAATAATAGTTTTGATAATTCGATCAGTAATAGCAGTAAAATAGTATTTTAGATAATTCGATAAGTAATGGTATTAATATAGTATTTCACATATTTTGATCAGTAATAGCATTAAAATTATATTTTGGATAATTCCATCAGTGATAGAATTAAAACAGTGTTTCAGATAATTAGATCAATAAAAACATTAAAATAGTACTTCAAATAATGCAATCAGTAATAGTAATAAAACTGTATTTCAGATAATTCGATCAATAATAGCATTAAAATTGTATTTCAGATAATTTGATCAGTAATACCACTAAAATAGTAGTTCACATAACTCGATGAGTAAATGCATTAAAATTATATTTTGGATAATTCGACTTGTAATAGCCTTGAAATGGTATTTCAGATGATTCGATGAGTAATAGCATTAAAATAGTAATTCAGATAATTCAATCGGTAATAACATTATAACAGTATTTCAGCTAATTCGATCAATAATAGTAATAAAATTGTATTTCGGATAATTCGGCTAGTAAGAACATTGAAATGGTATTTCAACTAATTTTATCAGTTTTAGCATTAAAATAGTATTTCAAATAGTTCGATAAGTAATGGCAAAAAGTAGTATTTGAGATAATTCGATCAGTAATATCATTAAAATAGTAGTTTAGTTAATTCGATGAGTAATAAATAGCATTAAAATAGTATTTGAGATAATTCGATGAGTAATAGCATTAAAATAGTATTTCAGATAATTCCATCGATCGGTAATAACATTATAACAGTATTTGAAATAATTCGATCTGTAATAGTATTTAAATGTTATTTTCGATAATTCGGCTAGTAATAACTTTGAAATGCTATTTCTGACAAGCCTCTCGTTCATTACTATTACTTACCAACTAGACAGGACTTAAAAATTTTATCTGAAATGTTAGTTGTATTATAAATTGCAGTGATGTGAAACGTCAGTTATTTATAGCAGAGAAATACGTGTAATTGTGCTTGATTTTAGACATATTTGTCGTTTGATCATATTCGTTGAAGTTATTCTATTAAAGCTCGAATCCGAAATTTCTTGTGTATATAAAGTATTACTGAAGAAGCAAGGTAGATTCGACGTGTACACTTCGACTTCTAATGGAATTTGTTTCACTCTTAATTCAAACATTCATTACCTGGTTTTAGGAAATAGTAACATAAACATATTATAGTGTGTCAAAGTACTCTTATAGGGACAATGTTATCAATTGCTTTACAATGTGTTTTAATGCTTTATGCACATCATTAGAAAAACAACAACAAGCAAAATACACCATTTTCTTATGTAACACTGATGTTAATTGGTTTCAGAGAATCTTTTCATTTTTTGTGCAATTACACACGCTATCTAATATTAATTTACTTGTTATTGATATTTGTCTACAAATTTTCACTGATTATTGACTTTAAAACATTTGTTTGTGAGATGCATAACCAATCATGCCCTCCTTCTTTCGTTAATCACAGTTAAATATTACCATCACTATAATTATTTTATAATCTATTCCTCGCCTCATTAGAGATCCTAGAAAGCAATAAATAACATTTGTATAAGTTTTTGTATGTGAAACTAAAAATGGATAAGAGAATTTAGTTATTTGATCCCAGTATACATAGTTCGTTTTATGTTTCATCTGTTGATCACAGTCGTGATCCTGAACAAAATCATCCTTCCTACTGAAACTTTACTTTCTTGGTAAACAGATATATTAAGGGTTTGTTTTTTGTCACTTTATACACTTAACTGTGAATCAGTGATTTCGTGTTAGCTCAACGAACCGTCACTTGCATGTCTACGTAGGAAGTACGGTCAATTTCATATGCGATGTATAGACAAACACAAATTATGTACCGTGTGTTCACTCTAGTATTTTACTATAGCGTGAAATATACAGTGTTTAACATGGTAGAAAGCCTTGACTCTTGATGGCCGGCTCTAGAGCTCCCGCGAGACACGTGGATGGATGTGTCCATGCGTACTGCGGAGCTCGTTCTCTGCGCGAAGATGCAGCTCCTACAGTGTTAGTGGAAGGATGGTGCATGCCCCGAGCAGCTATTTCTGTTTCAGCAGAGGAGCTTTTCTATAGCGGGAAGCTTGGGTCGTAGCGCAGAATTGTGACGTTCTGGCCTGATTTACTACCCGATCTGCAGTCTTTCAGGAATGTGAACTCAAAACTGTCGTAATCTCAGTGTACACATGTGTGAAGCTTATGGTGTTGATATGGATGACCTTTAGGTCCGACTTCTTTCCTAAAATATTGTGCTCGATTTTTCTGACAAAAAAGAACAACAACAAACAGTTTAGGAATACGTGACCCTAACACATGACCGAACTGACTGAAATCTAAATTCACTGTTATCATATTTGGAACAAAGTATCAGCTTGTCCATGAGTAAGTAATTTCCTTCCTCTGTTGATCAGTTGGACACATTTTATTGTCTTCAACACTCGTAATAACACAGACACAAAGTGTTTAATAACGTCTTTGAGTGGAGAGAACGTATTACATAAGAAACAAAAGATAAAATATATATATATATTTGATATATATATTTTCATATTTTGTACGTAGTACGTGGATTAATATAAATTTAAGTAGAATCATAGTGATATATATAGTATTACAAAAGATGTAATCCGTTTACTAGTAACTATCTTGCAAAGGAAAAATATATTGTAACCATAAAAATGGAAAGTACAAATGTATGAAAGTGACTTTAATGTCGTTGGAATATTTGTTAGAATCAAACTTCGAAGTCATGTTCCGTTAAAGTAAACCTTCTTCGAATAAAATCTTATAGCAAGTTTGAGTTTCTACTGAAACACAGTCTTAAAAAAAGTTTTTATTGTTCCTCATCCAGCAAAAACTATTTCTAAGAGCTAATGATCTAATTTATAAAGGAACATACAATTTGAAACATTCATTGTAGGTTTTTGCTGTAATAAGTTTAACGTCAACACATAAGAAATAAGCAGTTAAACCCCCATCACTACTCTTTGACTTTTGTTGTATGGGGTTAGCAACTGAAAATCTGAACTCATTACGTGTATCGTGCACTAATTATTACTATTCTGAATATACTATATATTAATTACAAGGCTAACTTTAACACCATTATTATTGGCTTGTTAACGCTGTGCCCTATTTAAATCTAGAAAAGTATGCAGTTTTATCATATTTTTGATCATAAAATCAGATGAATTTGCTAAAAAAACGATTAGACAAAAGGTTTAATTTTATTGTACATTATCAAAAGTTGGTAAATTTATATTACGTTGATGTTTATATTTTCTGAAGTTTTAGCAGTACGCTGGGTATGCTGGATAATGTTAACTAATCTCGGTATGTTTGTGTGTGGTTACAATTTTCATTAACAAGGAGAAGAAATATTCTTAGTTGAACTATGAACGTCAGTGATCATGATATGAAAAAAATAACAGCATTAGAGAATTTTTAATCGTTATAGAACATATTAAAGAGTGTTTATTTGAGCATCAGGATACACCCTGATATTTCAAAGTGCAACTACGTGAAGTTAATAGGCAGGTGGCACGGAATGTTCTGACTAACATCTTTGAGAAAGTTAAAAATTGGGGCGGTGGATAAGACAAGGATATTCTTGCTAGAAGCATAAGTGGCAAAAATTGTATACCATCTAAGTGTAGAAAGTATGAACATTTAGCCATTCTGAGTAGGCTGGCTTGAATACAGAGCTGACCTAGAAACATTGCAGAGAGATAGACATATAGATTCGATTCGTTCATGCGAACGAAACTACACTATATAGAAACAGGTTAAACTGAGATTAAATCATAAATAAAATGCTTTAAAGTAGTGTTCGTATAATTTGAGCCCTGAACTTTTTTTTATATGTGCATACAGAAATAGATGTAGTGCAAAATAAACAGGTGACATCCTGGTACTGAGAATTTCGTGTCAACATGCTGTTATTTCTCTATACGTCAGTTTTAGGCTTATAAATAGATGTGTTTATATTTTATATGCACAGCAAAAGATGCATGTATATACGTATACGAAAGAGAAAAATACTCTGTTAGAAGTGTTAGATCCGTTTATTATTTACTGGGAAATCTCATATTAAACTGGAATATTTTTTAAACAAATAAATTGCATGCGACATTGAGCTCTCTGCAACTAAGATTTTATCTAATGACGGTTTTTTTTCGCTTAGGAAGTCAGGATAAATGGGGGAAGTAGACATATGTTAACTTATAATCTGATATTTCTATTTCTTTAAGTTTTCTCATTAAATATCACTAAAAAAAGAAGAAGCAGGAAGGGTGTTGTGAAAAGAAAGTTTATACTTAGGCTTTTCACAAGTTTATAATGCGAACATCGTCTATAGTTTAACCACATATTAAAATTTTGTAGGCTTAGAGTTAGATAAAACTCAGATATTTGTGAAAAAAATGGCAATTTGTCATGGAGTCCCGAAACCTAAAATATCTTTACACAAATTAAATACTATTATATTAAATAAATTCTTAGACGGATAAAATATATTTTAAGAAAACTTAAATAATTGTTCAAGACATAAACTATTATAACTCTAATATAAACATCTTGAACCTATTGTTAAATTCTCAAACAGATAATAAATTAGATATCAAGAACATTGTCAGTAGAATTTATTCATATTACAAGTTTCAGCGTGAATATAAGTTTTGTTTGTTTGTTGTTGAACACAAAAGTACAGTGTTCTGTATCCGCCACGATTATCGAAATTTGGTTTCTGGTATTATAAACCTACAGATATGCTATTTGGCTACTTCGTCGAGCGAATATAAGAAACTCAGGTGTACACCCTTGTGCAAATAAATTGAAACAAGATGAAAAATTATGATTTTTTTCAATTTTTTGCGTTTTATTTCTGAGAATCTAAAAATTACTCAAAAATTAATACATGGCATGACCGCCTTTATTTTCCACGAGTTGACTAAAATCTTTGCTAATTTTTGGATCGCGTTACCACACCTCAGTTATGGCCTCAATTAGTTTATCTTTTGTAGTACAGTCTTTTCCCCAAAGTCTTGTTTTACAAATCGCCCAAATATTTTCAATAGGATTTAAGTCCAGAGAGTTTCCAGGCCAGTCCAGCACCTTTATTCGCGTTGTAGTCATAAAATTCTTAAGAAGTTTCGATGTGTGGCACGAAGCTAGATCTTACTGAAAAATGCCAGATCCATCTGGAAATCTCTTTTTCAATTCTGGGACGATTCCTTTCTGCAAAACGTCGATGTACTGTGGTCCTCGCATCATACCTTCTACGATATGTAAGCCTCCGACGCCATAGCAGCTGAAAAAGCTCCAAAACATCTTCTTCAAGTATGTTTTACGAACTGATTGATGTGAAATTCTCGAAGTTTCTCACCTGAAGATCTGCGAACATGTAGACTTCTTTGGCCCTGTACGAAGAAATGAGTCGCGTCACTGAGTAACACTTTCCTCCATTTTCTTGCGTCCAGTTCTTGTATTTCAGACCCCATTGATACCGTTTTTTCTTCATTGAGTTGGTAAGAAGTTGTTTTTTGATTGGGCTCCTTGCCCTTCTAACGCAATTTAAAATGACGTAACATTCATCAAAATTTCGTCATATATCCCAAAAATAGATCGACCGTACTGCAAAACACAACTAATGACGCCGTCTGTGTGAAAAAATGACTATTAAAGAAAATCAGCGGGTTCAGCGAGTCTACACCAGCCGCCATGCTGAAAATATTGTAAAATAACCATTTCTTTCAATTAATTTGCACAAGGGTGTATTTGCATTTACAACATTGGATTGATCAATTGTTTTAAGTATATTTGTTTTTTGTTAATGATTAAAAAGTTTTACGCATGAACTTATCAATTTGTTTGTAAACTGACTTTATTTCATATTATGCAAAAATAAATATTCTAAAGTGAAACCTGGTTTTCATTTAATACAATAAGACTTTGGAAACAAAGTGCTCTAGTTTGTTTGTTTTTTATTCACAAAATACCTAAAAATAAGAAAGACCGTTAGTTACCGACCTCATGACTATACAACGGTTTATCTGTACTGTGGCAATTACAGGGATGGAAACTCCGAATTTTAGAATTATAAAGTTTCGAGTTTACCTCTGAACAATTAGAGAACTGTAGAAGAAAATAATTACATGAAACATTTAGATGACTTCCTCCTCCCCCAAAAGAAATGACGTGTTTTACATAAATTTACAACTTTTGCTTTGTAAGACAACATAATACAGATTTATTACGTCAGATTAGTTTTTAGTCTATTGTGCCAATGAGAAGTATATTTACCACGCAGAAAACCACTGCTGATGAAAAAAAATGTTACTTTTTTATGTTCATTGCTCCAGTATGGCAATACTGGGAAATAAAGTGATTTACTCGTTAATATTTAAAGTATAATATCATGTCTATCTATTCAACATGCATGCTAGATGAGGTAAAGCGGAAGGCCTTGAGTTAATGATTGTATATGTGTTGCTATTGGCCAACGTTATAGGATCATAAAGTAAGCGTAGATTTTGCAAGCATAGACCCAGTTCTATTTCTAATTAGCTCATGCATGATTAATTCGTAATTGCATCCAGCGATAAAAACTCAAGTACGAGACCGTATGTGTCCCTGTAACATTCTGAGTATAGATATTTGTAAACTTATGAAGATATTTAAACAGGAAACACCCGGAATATAGATCCGCGGGTTCAAGACTCACGTCCCGTTTTGGCAGAATTGCTCTCTGGACTACGGAGCCGTGGATGAAATTCGACAGTATCAACCCAACAGTTAGTAGGCGGTGATATTGACTAGCTTCCTTCTTCTAGTCTGTTTCTTCGAAACTAGAGATAGGTAGCGCAGATAATCTCTATGTAGCTATGCACGTACTTCTGAAACAAACAAACAAATGTTGACTCATATTCCACATTTCATTAAAAAAATACAGAAGTGATTGATCAGATGTCTGATTTTCTTTCAGTAGGCCTCAAGTTTGTTCATTTTATTCAGTTTAAGCTTTCTTATACCAACATATTGAACACTGTAATATGGAAACAGTAGACATTATAATATATTATCATTACTAAAGTAGTTGACTTTCACCTGAATTTCTGTGTTTAGAGGTTTTATTTATATACTGGTAGAGTCCCGAAAAATACTTGCGATTAAGTTAGTATCATATTTGTAAGAGCAATTTTTCAGTAACAGGATTTCTAAAGTGACACAAAAGGTTCTAATCACGGACGGAAATTTATATGTTCACTTGTCTTAGGCCTAACATTAGTTTAGTCTTTAATAAGTATAGCCTATATTAGATAAAGCGATAAATTAACAATGAAGCTTGTGTACGTTTTTTGCTTCAGTTTAATCAGTGTTAAATTTATAATGAGGCCAAGTGGTTAAGACGGTCGACTGGTAATCTGAGGTTTGCTGGCTCTAATCCCTGTCACAACAAACATGCTCACCATATCAGCCAAAGGGGCACTATAATGTGACGGTTAATCTCAATATTCG
Organism: Carcinoscorpius rotundicauda; assembly: GCA_011833715.1. Taxonomy (NCBI): domain Eukaryota; kingdom Metazoa; phylum Arthropoda; class Merostomata; order Xiphosura; family Limulidae; genus Carcinoscorpius; species Carcinoscorpius rotundicauda. The sequence continues at coordinate 61,804,650 of CM022398.1, forward strand.
CTGGTAAAAAAGTAGCCTAAGAGTTGGCGGATAGTGGTAATGACTAGCTGTCTTCCCTCTGGTCTTATACTGCTAAATTAGGGACGGCTAGCAAGTATCCGTAGTGTAGCTTTGAGCGAATTTGAAAATAATGAACAAACTTGTAATGATATCATACTAGTTAACGTTAGGCCTTTTTAAAAACATTGATGAGCTTTCAATATGTTGCCTACTAAAGTATATTTACACATACCTTTTGTTTACATTCGTCAAAATGCCCGCCAATGTGCATTTAGATAGCAAGTTGCACGCTCATTTTCATGACAGACAAAAACGGAGTATTATTATAATAGAGAATATATATGAGGTCATCCCATAAGTAGTGTCGTTTTAACACTAAGAGTTAATATGGGAAAAAAGAACTCAAATAACAACTTTAATCAATTATGTCTTTTCCCATTACTTTCAATAACAGTCTGCCAATGTTTCAGAAGATTTTCAATACCACGCTTATGAAAATCAAGTGGTTTTGAGACAAAAAAATGTACAAAGGCTATTTTCTAACTCATCCATAGAAGTAAACTGCTTTTCATTCAGATGATGTTGCAAGCTTCTGAAAAGATGGTAATCTAAAGAAACAAGATAAAGAGAATAAAAAGAATAGGGAAGTTTCTCCCAGCCACACTCTTCAATTTATCTGGAAGTGATCCTAGCGGTGTGAGGACTTACATTGTTATGATGGAAAACAACTCCTTTCTAATTCACCAAAGCGAGCTTCTTTTTTTTTTAGTGCAGTGTTCAGTCGATTCAGTTGCTGACAGTATCTCTCAGCAGTGACTGTCTGGTTTGGTTGTAAGAACTCAAAATGCATTACACCACCTTTATCTCACCAAACAGTAAGAAAAATCTTTACAGGGCGCAGGTTCGCTTTTGGCTGTGGTGTAGCTGGTTTGATAGTGTATCCATCTTTCATCTCCGGTCATTAGGGTGTTCAAATACTAAGCTTGAAGAGATGTTTATGTGTCTCAGATTATCAGCTGATAACTCATGTGGTACCCATTTTCTCAACTTTGAAGCTCTACCAAGCTGTTGCAAATTTCGATGGACAGTGGAAGAAGATGACTTGAGTTTCTGGGCTCGGTCTTCAACAATCACAGCACAATTTTCTTCAAGTGTTGTTAGAAGTAGGCCATTATCATTTTCAACAGGGCACACAGTGCAAACTGCATCTGTCAAACTGCAGTCACCAGTTCTAAACTTATTGAGCCATCTTTGACATTTCTTCACATTCAGAATGTCATTGCTGTACACCTCTTGAATGCTTCGCGTGGCATCGATAGCACTTTTCCCTATTCTGAACTCGTAAAACATTATATGTCTTATGAGCTCCTCTGATACTTCTGCAATAATTTAGGCTTCTAAAATAAATGAAACAACAAACTTGTAAAGTTTAATGGTATCAAGCCATCCCGTATAACTTATATGACTTTTCGAATAACTTCATTTAGCTAAGATATATGCATTTAAATTTATCTATCTCAAAAAATGTCATTGCTTATGAGATGACTAGATATATATATGTGTATAGGTGTATATTATAACCATTATTTTATTTTTTATCCTTTTGTGTTTACCTTTTTCTTATTCTTATTTTAACTTGGGAGAGGGGTTACCTTCCCACAATTGTCTGCAGACAGTGAAGGGGTAATATAGATGTGGGACATTGTGGGCTTGAGCACCCACATCTCGCTCTCCGAATTTCTAAACTTCTTATGTAAGACTGACGAATTGGAAGTTAAGACATTAATGGCGTTTCCCCACCGCAATGTGGGTCCTACTTCCACAGTCACCTCCAAAATCTAGAATACATTTCATAATCCCACATTATAACTTGTACCCCGAGATATTTTCAATTAGTGCAGCGTTTTTGTTTAATTTATTTTTGTTTCAGTTTATTTTTGGTTATAATAAACTGATATAATTAGTCAGAGGTTTGGAGTTGCTGTTTTTTACGCAGTCGTGTCTTGTGATTTTGCTTATTTAACTTCATTAAAATGTATTCGCTTTCACTAAAATATATATGTGTATATGCATTATTTCTTATGTATGCAGCCAGACAACTCTGCCACGTCTAAGTACTAAATTACCAGTGAATCTTCATAAAACTATATAAAAATTTCTACAGCCATTTATACGGTTTTGTCAGTTCTCAAGTAATTTGTCTAGCAAATTATAAGAGGCCTACAAATCCAATAATCTCTTTATTGGAGAAGAAATTGAAAAATATTAAAAATATCAAACTAAAATAAAGTAAATATAGACGAATAGGTAGAATAGATAATTATCATATAGAAACTCTGCTGTTTCACGTGATTAAGTTTCAGGTTAATAAATAGAGAGTAAGAGTAAAAGGTTAATTTTGATAAGTTTGACCAGTAAAATATTCGATAAGAGAAAGTGTAGTTTGTTCTCCTAAACGTAAAGCTACACTATGGACTACCTGCACTACGTCCATAGCACTATAAGCCCCAAAGCTCACAACTAAACTACACGGAGAAAACTAAGGGAAGGGTAACAAAAAAAAATCAATACACCTGCAGACATATTAAGCATGTGATAGTGTGCAATATGAAACTCGTATTTCTTGTATAAACTGTTATCATATCTCGCTCTAAACAAAAAGGTACCAAATGAAAGCTAGAGTGACCATCACCATTAATACATCCATTACTGAGACGAAAAAGATCTACTGGTATAAAACTGAAAGTAGAGGGTCTAAAATGAAGATTTCAATACGGTATAGGTTAATCCTTAGGGTGTAAAACGTCATAATTGACGAATCATCACATTTAATGGTAATATATATGTAACATTACACCGAAGTAAAACGGGCAATATTTTAAGTTACGTCATTCTTTCCTGGACCAACGCAGGCTTCCAGTGAATACAATATATATAATAGCATTTTAACTATATTATATTTATTATTTTCTTCTACTGACAACTTCTTTCGCTCAATACATCATGTTCTCAGTCCGACCGGGTTACAACAAAGTCTTGGCTGAAGCAATATTTAGGTTCATGCAGCGGCAAACAGCAAATAAACAGGAAAGTAAGATGACACAATCCGCGCTACATCTCAGAGAAATGGGATCATCAGAAGTAGATGCTTGGCTCTGACGTTCTGCCTCTCTATAGCAGAGATGACGTAATCCGCACTACATTTCTGAAAAGGGCTCACCAGAAGTGGATTCATAACATTTCTTTGGATCTCTTCCTCCCTATAGAAAGGATGACGTAATGCACTTTACAGCTCTGAAAACACCAGAATAGACTACATAACCAGTCAGCACTGATGTCCCTTTCTATTCGGTCACACAAGTAGACACACTAATAAGTATTTATATAGCTTGATCGCTCGGGCTGTATATTTTGATAAATGAAACTGTGTTATTTACAAAAGCATTTATCTAACAACTGGAAGTCATTCCAAGTCAAGTACACGGACAAGGCGCTTCTATACATTTTGTGTTTTTCCCCTGTGTTCATTCAGTGAAATTATTACTATATTAATATAAATGCAAATTGTCTCTCTACCTAATTAAAACATTTCATAATTTTGAGTAAGATTTCTATCATTTTTTCTTGTATTTTGTTGCTACTTAACTTTTATTTTTTGATGCAGAATAATATAATGTTCTGTTTAAATAAACATTTCACTTTGTTGATGAAAGAGCTAATACTTGATTTACTGCAGTAGAAACTGACATTTTATGACCACTTAAATTATGCCTGAGTATGTAAACTATTGATGTCTTCCTATCTCCCTCTATCTATACTTTGCACTAAACTAATAATTAAGGCATTAATCGTATAATTTTGTTCTAATTCAGTATTGTATGATACGCAACGCATTAGTCATTCAATTAATAAACATGTTGTTGTACTGTATGTACTACTTCCTTGCCTTACAAACGCCTCTAAATATCTTGCGAGCACCATTGTTTAGGCCTAGTCTAATGAGGGTGTAATACTGCTAAGGGATTGTCGATTTCGTGTGTATGGTTCTGTCATTACGGTCGATATCTGAACGACTAGCTGCTTCTAGATCCCTTAAGCTACCAGCATGAAGCAACGTGCGTGAAGAACGGTAGCAGTAGAACAGGCTCTGACTTAACAAATTTAAAACACCGACTTTTGTCGCTGTGGGTGGTTCTTTTCTCCTTCATTTACAAAAATGATTAAAAGACGACTTATAATGCTTCCATTTAACGAGAGATGATTAGAGAGACTTATGCACACACACATATGTAAACAAAAGACTAGACATGCACACTGGCTGTTATCTTAATGGATTTTCAAACGGACAGGGCTAATACTTTTTTTCCTGAATTATTTAAACCAGATAGTGACATTAGTTGAGCAAAATAACACCTGAATTATTTAAACCAAATTGTGTTATGAGTTTCACACATTACCACCTGAATTATTTAAACCAGATTGTGACATGCGTTTAACACAATACCACCGTTATATGATAAACATTTATAAAATAAGCACACACTAGTATATAAATGCTACTTTGTGTGGGTGGGTGTGGGTTTGACTGAACAAAAGGCTATAAACTAGTGCGACAGGTGAAATTTTTATCAAAGGTAAAATGGTATTTGAAATTCTGCCGTCATGTCTGTTTAATTAATCAAATATTTGAAAATGTAGGAAAATATTACAGTTTTTTGTGTTTTTCAGTTTTCTCTGACTTCAGTAAATGTAGCATCTCTGATCAGCTCATAGGTGTCATTTGAAGTTTACAAACGATGGTCGTCTGTACCATCAATCTATCTTAAATGCTATTTATTTTGAAAAACGGGATGAAACAACTGATAAGTAGAATAAAACTTATGGCACGGCTTGTATGATTGTAATAATCGTATTTAATTGTCAGAACCGTGACATTCAAGTGAGGTATGAAAAGGATTTCAGATTCTGCGCTTTAAAATTAAGTTCCAAGAAAATAGAAAATATATATGTATATCAGCTTCTATATGAATGAAATAATAAGTTAACTGCTTATATTTCAATTAAACGTACTGAAATCTCAAAATAAACAACAACTGATAAACACTTGTTTTGTTTAACTGACAGGAAAAATTTCTGATTAAAAGCATTTTGTCAACAAATTTGTTATTTATTTATTTACAATGACCATAGGTTAGCATTTCTGAAAATAAAATACAGAAAAAATATGCGTTGTTTTACAGACGCTTCCGACCAGTTCCAAATAAATTTATCTTCGAACAAGTTGGCTTATACTACCATACATATTCACTGTCAGTAAACTTAATAGGTTATAATAATCGTATAATACTATACACATTATAATAATCTGGCGTGTATACATATTAATTATTAGTAAAAGTAATAAGTTATGTATCAGGCATACAGACATTAAGATCAGATAATCTTCAAAGTCTCTTAGAAGTATTCTAAAGAAAGGTACATAAAACATCATATACAGATTTTAAGACGTACAGTTGTCTATAACTCAAGTCTTCGGACGAAAGTAGATAGCCCCTGTAAATATGTTTTCTTCGTTAGAACAACACATGTAATGCAAAGAAAGAAGCGACTTTATGGTATGCTGTCTAATATACTTTATTTTTGATTTATTTTAAGTTTCTATATATACGAGTGTAAAAACTGGAAAAATATAATCGTTCTTAGAAATATATATACATATACGCGTACAATAAATTAAAACCAATAAATGTGGGGGGGGGAGACTACCTTGAAAAAATACACCAGTAGTTAATACTAACCTTCCAATGAGGATATTGAGGGTATCAAAATGAAAGTTACTCACCTTAACAGGGTTTATCTACCTTTAGATCAGCGATAAATTTACAGAAGTACAACAGAAAATCCTGGGATCGATTCATCGCGATGGACACAGCCTATAGCCAAATGTTGTTTTGTATTTCTACAAACTAGGAACTACAAATATATATATTAATTCTGTATAAGCTCTGTAAAAGTAACAACCAATATTTGTTTATTACCATTTTAGAGAGCAAAGACTTTTTCATGTGAATATTGCTTGTGTTTCCTGTCACTACTAAAAACTCTAATAATGTTTAGGAACTGGCTCTAATATAGTGTGAATATATTTCTTAAATTATGCTACTCTATAACTATCCAAGGTAGAAAAATATATACATTCAGAAGACAGGATAAGCGTTCTAATATTTTATTTAGAAGAAACAGATGACGCATCAACAAATTATTTTTCTATTTGTAATTGATCTGTAAAATATTCCGTCTAAATTATTATAAAGACCTTCCAAGAAACTTCGTACATCTAGAAAATATAATAAACGATTTTTTTATTCAAAGTTTCTTTGAACTTTGATGGAATGACGATTTTTTCGAGACACATTTCGTTTTCTGAAACAAACTTTGAGGGAATTGCAAATTTTTCTCTGAAATAAATTTCTAAGTAGCCTAAACAATATGAAATAATAATAATAATAAAATACGCATTTTTACCATCAAGATGTTAGATGGAGTAGTTTTTTAGTTAATTAAAAACTACACCTTTCTAAGGTGTACATTTGATTACATGGAAGTGTTTAGAAGGTTTTTCTTATGGAGAATTGTAATTTCAAGGGTTCAACTTAAACTTCTGAATCTATAATGCTGCTTTCTTTTCAGATGTTGGTGTTATTCAGTCATCGACGCTTGACAGGTTTCGTGTCTTTTGAAATGCTGCTAATTATATATCTGTATGAATACCTACAGCATTTATCTTCACTGGTTGAATAGAGAGCTTTTGTAACTGCTGGTCATAATCGTGCTTCACATTTTACGCTGCCACTGCCTTGTATGTTATGACACACGTCCACATGCTGAGTGTGCTGACGTCAATGGCGCCCTGACAACTACTTTCTTATATATTTGGCTCCGTTAAGACTATGAAACCTGTTATTTATACTGTGCAATACATTTTTCTTATTTTCAACGTTAAAGGAAAAAGTACTATTATATTGGACGGTTTGTTTGTTTGCTTGAGGGTAAAGATGCACAGTAAATTATCTGTTGTGTATCCGCTGCATGGATCGAACTCCAAATTGTATCGTATTTTGAAGAGCTTTTACTCAAAACGTTTCACTTTTCTTCTTACAATAGGTAAATAAACCTAATAATTAAGGTCTTACAAACTAAGCCCAAATGTAATTTTAATAACTAAATTAATCTCAAAATAACCAATGCAGTCTATACATTGAACTTTCAGCTTTAAAAAAAATAAATATTTATTACACTGATATCTGTTTATACACCAAGATGCTTGTGGAGCAATGACTTTGTTGGTGTTACAGGGTACTTAAAAACATACGAGTAACATAAAAGTAAACTAAATCATATCAATAACCAGTCAACCCCGTCAGTTAAAGCTGGGATCTTATCTATATTGTTACATAGAAAGTGAATTACTTCACCCAATATTTTAATATAAAACTCCTGAATCCGATTATTGTAACAGGCAAAAACATATGTGGTAAGGACATCAACGGCGTCGATCAGTGTAAAAATATGTCGGTCGTTTGAGGGTAAATTGTTTCATTTTAATACATTCAGTATGTTTTAATGCTGAATAAATAAAGAATTTTTAAAACGTTACACATTTGTTCTAAGTTCGAAATAATTACAACAAATATTAAACTTACTATAGAATAGAAGGTTACTGTTTCTTTACGTTAGAATTTGGAGCTATAATATCTTCGAAAAAATTCGTTAATTAATATTTTAACAGATAATTCAAGCTTCCATGTTATCATATGAATACGTAATAATGGAATTTACTTGTATTGGATCTATTTCTTTAAAGTACTACTGTAAGATTTATGAACAGTTATAGATACTGTATATGTAACTCATTACATAAGCATGTGGTTGTTCATAAATGATTCTGTAAAGTGATTTGGGATAAACGTTGATGTTTAGGTCTGTTCAATCAGTATACTGAGCTGATGTCCAAAAATAGGTAAGTGTAGTTATCATTCTTGTACATTATATATGGTTTACCAATGACATTGTAGGGGCAAGTCGTCAGTATGATCATTTGGACAATAACTACAATAGAAACATTATCCTATTCCCAAATTATTGAAACACAACTGATAAAGTAGCGAATTTACGTACCTTTAGCACAATTTTATGGAATAACACACACTAACACACACACTTACACAACTTTTTTGTTCAAAAGTTCAAGTTTAATTTGTGTCACGTGAAAAGAGAATTTTTAAATAATCAATATTTTTTGTTTTACATGTCAGAAATAAATAAGTTCAATGAAACTAGCGAGCCGAAAGCAGTAAAGTAGATAAATCTTATGTCCAAAGTTAGCTGTGCCCTGAATATCAGTAACAAAGTAGATAAATCTTATGTCCAGAGTTAGCTGTGCCCTGAATATCAGTAACAAAGTAGATAAATCTGATGTCCAGAGTTAGCTGTGCCCTGAATATCAGTAACAAAGTCGATAAATCTTATGTCCAGAGTTAGCTGTGCCCTGAATATCAGTAACAAAGTAGATAAATCTTATGTCCAGAGTTGGCTGTACCCTGTATATCAGTAACAAAGTAGATAAATCTTATGTCCAGAGTTAGCTGTGCTCTGAATATAAGTAACAAAGTAGATAAATCTTATGTCCAGAGTTAGCTGTGCCCTGAATATCAGTAACAAAGTAGATAAATCTTATGTCCAGAGTTAGCTGTGCTCTGAATATCAGTAACAAAGTCGATAAATCTTATGTCCAGAGTTAGCTGTGCCCTGAATATCAGTAACAAAGTCGATAAATCTTATGTCCAGAGTTGGCTGTACCCTGTATATCAGTAACAAAGTAGATAAATCTTATGTCCAGAGTTAGCTGTGCTCTGAATATAAGTAACATTACTCTTGAACTTATTGCAAACAAACTTATACATAAGTACAACTGTTTATGGGCATAAGTTTCTGTGGATCCTGTTTGAATTCTGCTTTATGTATTTTATTCATTAAAATATCATTGAACAAGAAAATACATAGACCTTTTGTTAAATTATATTCTTCATTATTTTGGTCGTTGAGACCGAATTAGACGGATTGAGGATATTCCTGTTTTTGGTATTCAAGTTAGAACTGAAACACATACCTTGATAAAGAGACCAATCTTTTAATCTAAAAAATAATCTCTTTTTACTGCCAAATAAAATGACTTCTCACTAGTGTCACGACCCCAAAATGCCAATTTTTGGTGTTGGTGAGACACCAGAGAATAATTTGATTATTATTGTGGATGGGGTTAAGAAGTTTATTTTCTCATAGCTTGCAAACTAGTGAGAATTCAACCACCCTAATGGGCAGTTCAGAGTTAGCCCACCAAATATGTCCCCTTGATTCCCAGACTGGTTGGTTAAAAAACAAACAAAGAAATAGTAAACAAAAAATTAATGGATTTTGAAATAAATTTACGTGTTGTTGTATAATCTATTTCAGTTTATATGTGTATGTATACATTTATATATACATATAATAATTAAATCGTCATTTTCGATATTTCCAATTTATATGCTTAGAGTAATATAACATTTGGTAGCTAAAATAAGCCGTAATAATTATAGGCAGATACAATTATAAATAATAGAGACTGTTCCAAGCTAGGATGCTTTTCCTAAAGGGCGCCTGAGTAACATTTTTATATTAGTAGAACATGCCCATTTATTTTGAGATACAAAACGGTTTGAAGACAATAATGCTAGTAACTTATTTCGATGATGTCAGAGTGCTGTGTGCGTGTGTAATTATACTACTGATTATAACGAAGTTGGATTCCGGTAACTAGAAATCACGTGGATAGCATTCATTCTTGCTTATGAATACTTCATATCCATAAACGTATCTCTTTTACTTATTCTAGTAGGTACAATATCGGGTACTTAAATTAGAAGACACACACATATCTATATATAAATAGATTAAATATATACATAGATTGATAGTGTGCAGTACATGATATGCGGTATGGACCTTACTGGTATGGCACTCGACTTTTAATCTGAGGGTCGCGGGTTCGAATCCCCGTCACACCAACATGCTCCCCCTTTCAGCCGTGTTGGGCGTTATAATGTGACGGTCAATCTCACTATTCGTTGATAAAAAAGTAGCCCAAAAGTTGTTGGTGGTGGGTGTTGATGACTATCTGCCTTGTTTTATACTGCTACATAAGGGACGGTTAGTTCAAATAGCTCTCAAATAGCTTTGCGTAAAATTCAAAACAAACCAAAACTTAATGGTAGGGAACTGTGCAAAACTCATCATAATTGCGCGGTATGAACATTTTCATAAATATCTACAGACACGCAAATTTACCAACGATAAGATAAAGTCCATTCACTTTCAACTTTAAATCTAGTCAGTTTAACTATACAATAAAATTCGATTTACTTATAGAACTGCAAAACTGGCGCATTTCCAGATATTTTTACAACGCTGTGTAACTACAGTTACAGAATATGAATGACGATTAGACTTCACTGCCGTACCCAACATCGTGAAATCTAATAAACAATCATCTTATAAAATGTTCGAACTACTGCTTCGACCGAATTGAAAATGTACATAAACGACAGGGTGTGAGAAATATTTTATAGATATAAAAAGTATTTTTAAGCTAAAATTTAATGAAGTAATATGTTCGAAAATTTGAAGAAAAAAACAACGAAAAAGATAAATAAATAAATTTCTTCACTCGTGACGTTTTAGATAAGGAAACCTCAAACCTCCAAATTCATTATAACTTGGGATTAATTTATTTTGTTACAGATACGAACTTTCTTATGCATATGGTTTTAAAGATTATAACATTGAGCCTTTATTGTTTCATTTACACTTGGTTTGCCACAAGCTAAAAACAAATAAAATAAATAACAAATTTTGCGTCGCGGATAGTGGGTTGATTGCCATGGGAAATAGTTATTACACTGATTTATGCTTTTCAAAAAGTTATAAATATATATATAATATAAGCTTCTCATTCAGCCTACTAATTCAACTACCCGATACGAATTCTTAAAAGTCTTAGTTTTTGAAACTACGAAACAATTATAGTTAAAACTACAGACTTCGATCTATTTTTAAAGATTTGACGTTATGGTGTCAAAAATTAATAAATTTTCAGCCATTATTGTCCTTAATATATTAGTACAGTTTGAACGAAATCGCCACAAGTTACTTTTAGATTCGGTAAGATTAACAATCAGAATATGTAAATACTGAAACATAAAATTAGTTGTTAAAACCCTTTTACTGAAATTTTGGTATATAACATTTCACATAAAATAGTACAATAAGAAACTTTAACAGCTACAACAACGTTAATTTAAATTATTTTTATTTTAGCACATAAACATACCCCCGTGGCTAAAATTCAGGATTAATCCCTGCCGTGGACACAGCACATATACCCAGTTATGCATTTTTATGTGTTATCCCCTCTTGTAATTTTGATCTGCAGTTTTATGGTTAATTATGCATAGAGTAATGAAATAGAAACCCTGGAAAATCGAATGACATTCATGATGTCACTAAACTCTCCCTATGTATATCACTCGTTCGATTACACCATCATTCCCAGTTTGTCCCTGAAGAAGAAAGGTCCACCTCTCGAAAGTGCTCGGGATATAGGGTTTTTATTTCATTTCTATCAATACTTCTTAACCTATGTGTTTTTTTTCCAACATAATGTATTCATAGAGTAAGATAGAAGTAGAATATGAGTGCAGCCGAGTGTGTTATGTTTATATCGTGTAGTATGTTGAATTACGTGAAACACTTAAGTTATGGAAACTCAGCTTTTACTATTTCGAAAAGCACCTGAGATTTGTGTATAAACTTTAAGATTGAAAAGCGGTAGCTATACTCGGAGAAATGTGTAAGAATACATTCGGTAAGAACAAATATCAGTGATTTGCTGGCGCATGTTGCAATCGTGCGCTGTGCACGTCAGAGTGATGCAGGGACGGTGCATGGCATCATTTAATGTATACTATAAATAGCCCGCACTTTATAGTGTAGTGATGTTTTGTTCTGTACTTTAGCGAGAAATATCTTACAAAGGTATATTTTTCAATTATTTTTTTAGAAGGATTCCAGACGCTAGTTGATTATATTTGTTTGAAATTTGTTGGTTATACTTTTGTTTTGTTTTATCTTCTTTCTCTGTATCCTATCTATCCTATCTATTCAGTTGTAAGTAAAACAATGAATAAACCAAACCTCAATTCGAAGAAGTGAAAAAACATTTTGTTCGCAATGCTTTGGGGGGGATTTAAGTCCTCCCCTTAGCCTTAGAAAAAAATCATAGTTGGATTGTTTAACACTTATTCCTGATCTATAACGTTGGAAACAAAGAGAAATACGTTTATTTGTTTTATTATTTGTTCAGTAGCTATTATAATATACCAGGACGATATTTATATCTTAGTTTCAGTCTTTCAACTACTATTGCTATTTGTTTGAAGTACAAACCTAAACTACACGCGTAAAGATAATAGAGACGTAGGTAATGACCTTTTATTTTACATATTTCTATACAGAGCTCAGTTAATTCAGACTTGTTTTATATATATTTTTGATAATGATATTTAAACATAATTTGAAAGAAGAAATGTACTTTTATTTTCTTGTTTAAAATTCATCTCTAGAAGTAATTATTATACAAATTTATCCTGTCGTCATCTCGGTATTATACTTAGAACTGGTTTAGCAAAACACAACTCTTATTCTAGTATATTATTTATCAAGAACCACGATATTGGTTCATAATAGTGTTCGCCAAAGAATTTTACAAACAAATCTAATAGAACATACAGGCAAAAACCATCTTAAAAAGTAGACTTGTTCTCGAAACAGCACCCAATATGTTCTGTCTCAATAGCTAAAGCTGCTGAAGTATTTATAGTAGGAAGAAAGATTATTTTCCAATTGTTAAACAATATACAAAATTCGTCCATTTCGTTTTCTTATTATTATTGTCACTCATGTAATTCTTATATCAAAAGCATACAGAGAAAAAAGAGCTATTAAGATTTTATTGAAACCTGGGTAAACCTATTAAAAAACTCCTACATAGGTCATAGGACAATTTTTGTATTGATTCTTGAAAGAGCTACTGGCCACATTTCTCTTCGAAGCCATTCAAACGTCGAAGCCTATAGTAACAAATGCTCGGTGTGTTGCACCAAAATCTATGCACAACTACTGAACAAACTCCTGAGAAGATTGTAAGGCTATTTCTAAGTTTACTTTTGAAAGTTAAGATTTCTACCATTTAAAATTTTATGTTTTCATTACTAACGTAAGCTCTTCGAAGCCATTTAAGCATCGTTATACTAGTCAGAAATGCTTTGTTTTATTAGAGTAGATAACGTGTATGTTTATAACAATGTCACCAACCTTTTATTATTGCTTATAGTTTTACAAGCCGCTACAGAAGAAAAAGGTTTTCAATATTTTACTGAAATCTCGACAAAGTAATAAATGCAGTATTGAGTGTGTCATACGATAGTCTTAAAGTCAATTCAAGTACTTTTATGTTTTCGTATTGAAGAATTTTTCTAAATCTTTCATTTTCCACGAACGTGTTATTAATACTCGTTACTTAGAAAATGCCATGTTGAGGATTCATCCTTTCTCGTATTTGCTATTTTTTATTGTTCCTCGACTTCACTGTTGTACTTTGTTTCTACGTGGTTTTCTGCGGTTATTTCAGTTAGGTTTCTAACAACAGTTTATTTTCATAGTAGATTTCTCTACTCTTGTAAGTGGTGATTTAGTTTACTGATTTTGTTATTTAATTTGTTAACCGCATGTTTGCACAAAACCACAGGCAGAAAACCACCTAACTAAGTAAATAATGGTTGGGTGGGGGTAAGGGGAAAGAGACAATGCAGCAATAAACATTTGAAAAACATGTAACTTTCAAGTGAATACAGATGCATGTATATAGAAACAAGTTCAAACAAAATGCAAATATTATATTTTCAAGACAACAATAAAGGACTCTAAAAAATAAACAAACTTGACTCTACTAAATTTAACAGCTACACTGGTTAGTGTGACGAACTGTGTACCCGAGGTTCTGTGATTCACGACTTCTTATTAGTCAAAGTATTGTTTGTTTGTTTTTTAATTTCTAGCACGTCTACTCGAGGGCTATTTGCGCTAGCCGTCCCTAATTTAATAGGGTACGACTAGAGGGAAGGCAACTAGTCTTCACCATCCACCACCAACTCTTGGGCTTCTCTTTTATCAACGAATAGTGAAAATGACCGTCACATCATAACGCTTCCACGGATGGGAGAGCGAGCATGTGTGGTGCTACCGGGATGCGAACCCGCGACCCTCGGATTAGGAGTCGAACGCCTTAACACGCTTGGCCATGCCGGGCCCGGTCAAAGTAGCTCAAGAGTTAACGGTTAATGATGTTAACCAAGTCCTTTTCCTATAGCTCGCAACTTTAAGATTATTGACGATTAGAACAGATAGTTCTCTTTTAGTTTTATGTGAAATTCAATAAGAAAACGCATCAGAATATGTTTTATGTATAAAAATGAAATTAATAAACTAAGATAAATTTATAAACATCATATTGACTTTTAAAATAATAAGTATTTAAATTTATAATATAAATGTAATGTTATTACTTCTCAACTATATTAGTATTCGTGACGAGGCACATGGAAAAACATTTACAAATATTCCTGCCAGACTGACTTTTTTTCCTTTTCTATACACAGAGTTGGAAAATAGCAAACATTGAGTCAAGTATAACTAAAGCCATAAAGCACTTTACAAAGTGATGCGAATGTTAAACATTTTCAATACTTTACCATAAACATAGGACTGGCTAACTAAATGAAAGGTCCGGATATGGCCTAGTGGAAAGCATTTCAGGGTGGTCAATCTATAGGTTCATAAATCGCGCCTCCATTGCTGCAAAAATCGTGTTTCAAACTTTGAACTGTTGGTATGTGTTATAAAAATGACAATAAGGTCTAACTATTCAATTGAATCAGCAAAGAGTTTGTAATGGAAGCCGTTGAAAAGCTGCCTTCCGTTAGTTCATGATTTCCAAAATTAGAATGTCTAGCGACGACAGTCCTTGTATAACTTTTTTCAAGTATCAGAAACAAAATTAAATGAAAAAAATCTTAATAATCCTAAAACGATTGCTATATTACCGCAATAAAAACAACAGCTTCGAGCTGACGTTACTCTCTGGTTTAACTGTATACAGGAAAACATGTTTGTCTTCAGCGAAATATGGGGGTTTGATTTTAAAGAAAACAGCTGGAGATACCTTATTTACACGTTCATACTAATGTCACATTTTTTTAAATATTTAGGCCTATCCCATTAGTGCTAGCCTAGTGAAACATTACCAGAATATAGTTTATGATAAAGTCTCATTATTATTGGACTAATATGATGTTGTATATTAATATCTGACATACAAACACACACCTAATGAAAGATTACTATCAAACTGTTTGTGATAAAACTACGTTACTACTATATTGATAAGGTATTGCAAAGAAATCTATTACTATCTGTCATGTTAACGCAAACCTAGTGAAGGACTACCTCCTACCTATTTTGACGTTAACATTAGGCAAATACATTTTTTTCATACGAAAGTTAATTAAAAATTACTTGGTAAATTTCTTCACTTTAAAATGAACACAAAACCTTATACCATATTGTAGAATTAATGGTAACTTAATGAAGAATTACTTTTCAATACCCTTCACGTTAACACTGTCCAAACGAATTATACTAACAAGTTAAGGTCTACAGACCACCAGTGAAAAATTAATTCCCAAAACTCTTCACTGTATAAACGAATTATCCACTACGAATTAATCAAGTTCCAAACTCCTCCATTGAACAATTAATCCATAAAACTCTTCAACTTAACACTGCAAACGAATTATCGCAAACTAATGTATTATGGTTTACCTTCCTCCAATGAAGAATTACTTCCTAATATACTTCACGTTAACGCTGTCTAAATGAATTATTCAATACTAAGGAATTTAGGTTAATACCTCTCGATGAAGAATTACTTTCTAATACACATCGCGTAGACACTGTCCGAATGAATTATTCTATTCCAACAGGTTGCTGTTGTTTATTGAACTGTAAGTTTACTTGAAGGCTACCTGTACTAACTAACTCTAATTTTGAAATGATAGAGTAAAATGCAGGCAACTGGTTAAATCTACTCTCGGGAAAAGGCAAAGATGTAATATCGTTTATAAAAAGAGGCATGAAAGTGGGTGCTTTGTTTTAGGTGCAAGACTGGCCAAGACAGTTTTGAAATAAAAATTAAATGAATTCATCAGTAATAAAAGAGTTAAATAGAATGTCTGTTGTGGGTGAATTGTGGCCGCAAACATGTAATGAGAGAAAGGAAAAAAGGCTGTTAAACAGGATGGTAAACGCCAACTATTTATTAGGTATATTTGGTAATATATTGTTGAAATATATTTGTTTATGTTAAGGATACATAAGTAATGGTATGCAACAAGTAGTCATTGAAATATATATATATTTTTTTTACTTGGAAATTTTATCATTATTTTAATTAATATTAAAAATTAATATTTTAAACCATAGGAACATGATAAAACTCCAAAATTACACAAACTGACTTCAGTACAAGGTACATCACCAACCGCATCTTGCAAAGAACATTGCAATAAATAGACTATGGCAGTAGTTGGTTATTGCGCCACTGCATTGGATATGGATCTCATAAATAAAAATGTTAAGAGTAGTGTAAATAACATAAAATTTGGACTAATAAGGACTGGTGAAAAATAATACGGTCCAACAGTCCAAATAATCAAGTTTTATATACTTTTTTATATAACTTTTAAAAAAGATTCGGAAAACTCACTAAAATAGCTAGTCCCTAGTGTGTGTTACCAGCAGTATAGGCCTCTGGTTGTGGAGTCATGGTATGTTTTCCTAACATATCCGGGCTGGGCTATTTGCTTCCTTTAGAAAATGGAATTAATACCATAGCTTATCTCAGCATAGCTTCTGGTCAAGGACAGTCAGCGATGGATCATTTGTACTTTTATTTAAATGGCTATTTCCACCTACGATAATGCTTCTGTCAACCCAGCCCAAATAGTACATGCACAATTTGAGGAAAATTAGTTTAAGATTTCACCATGATTACCACTATCCCTGAATCTCTTGATTAAATTGAGCATCGGTGGCACGAAGTTGAAAGGAACAGAGTCTTATTATTATCCTCTATTTATGTCGTCAATAATTGTATAATGAAATTTCTCACAACACTTTCTAGAACCTTGTGTGAATTCTATGGCACATCGTATCATGGATGTTTTCTGGCAGAAAGTGGTTCAACCCTTTATTAGTCATAACTTCCAGTAAACTGACCTGTTTTATACCTTAGTTTAAGGTAACAATAAAATCATCACCACTAACAATCACACAACCCGGAGAACAATATTCTACATGTCGATACTGGCTTAACTGAACCATTAAAAATCTTTGAGATTTGCGATGTTATAGTTTCAATATGGAAATAATTTAGTGTGTCGTTTATTATATTAGTGTTGCTGTTGTCATGTTAGGATACTATATGTTGACATGGGCTAACTCAAACAAAAATGTGATGACGAATTACTGAAATGATTAAAGGAATAGTAAGTGCTTGTAGAGGATAAATAATACAAAAATATTTCATCATTCATAGGATAAGCTTTTCCATGAAATCGAAACAATCATATTGTATAAACGTTACTAAGAGCTAGAAGCAATGCTGTTTCTTAAATGATTATTCTACTGCTTTTATTTTCTAGCTTCAAATAGATTATGTTTTTGTGAGATAACATTATGCATTATTTCTGTTAAAGATTCGGTAGTTATATGACTTGGTATTCCTTTTACCTTTGTCTTACCACTAAATCAGAGACTTTTAAATAAAAAAAGGAAAATAAAGCTTTAGTGAGAGTGGAATACAGGGGGCGCTCTAACTCTCGGTTTGGAAAATGAGCTGAATGATACATAAGCCAAGTATGTAGTGATGCTACAAGATATTAATCAATAAAATACATATATCATTGATTTTAAAGTAATAGCATTGATAATAATGCCGTTTCTGTCTTCATTAATGATCTGAAATAATTATTGCATGTGTTATAGTTTTACAAATTGTGGAACATATTTTATATACTCTGGTCTTGACTTCGTGTATTCGCTCTTGTTTTGTATATACCCGAAATAAAACGCAAACTAAAAATGCTTCGTTTTTTTAAAAATAATCAACGTTCTTGTTATCAGCAGCGTCTAATTCTAATAATCCTTTTAACATATTGTGTTTGAAATCTCAAGATGTTTTGTATAAACCTTCGGAAAGACAATTGGTGGTCCTCGAAATGTCAGGTGTTTAAATTGTGTTTTTGGTTGCCATTCGTCTTTATTATTTTTCTACAATATTTGTCTTTAAAAATAAATATTACTTTATGCGAGTTATCTAAACTATGAAAAGTAGATCTATGAAAAACACAGCACTTACAACAATACTACAATGTTAGAAATTACATATATCTGGAGAATGATGGTCTATATTTTATTGACGGCAAAATGAAGACCTAAAAGTTGACAAAATACACCTGAGTGCAAACAGTGATAAGTAATATTATCCATAATGTAAGAGATGACTCAAAAACGTATTGTCTTCTCAGTAGCTGTTTTTGTTATTATAGGTAAGCTCGTCAGTTAATATATTTTCTTCTTTTTATTAATTCTTAACAAAGATCTAGCCTTTGATTTATAACCTCTATCTTTACTGGAAGTAAATTTTTATCAATTACTTTTTAAGTGAGTGACACTGTCAGTAATATACATAAATGCACAATGTTTTTTGAGAGTCACCTTCTTTATATGGGAAATGTGGTGACCGAGGTATAGAAAGTTCACACGAATTGAAATACTATCCAAGTTTTATATTATTCAGCCAAGAGATACACCCGAGAAAAGATACCACAAAAGTTACTAAAAGATGATAATTGAATGAATTGCAAAATGTTTCATACATTGTGATATAATATACATGTGTATATTTTCAAGCTATGAGTGAAGTACAAAACAAACCATGTTAAATTTATACTTTAAACTATGCAAAGTCAACCTTTCATTCTTTGGTCATATTGACTTGTTTGTTGGTTACAAATGTCAGTAAAAATGAGTTGTAGATTAGCTATAAAGGTCAGTAAAAATTAGTTATACGTTAGCTACGAAGGACAGTAAAGATTAGTTGTTAGTTACAAAAGTCAGTAAAGATAAGTTTAAAGGTCAGTAAACATGTGCTCTACATAAGCTGTGAAAGTCAGTAACATGTGATTTAGACTGAAAGACTGAACCCCTTGTGTTTTAATACATTAACTTAAATATAAGAATATTTAGAAAAAACGTTCTTATGTTTTTATATGTATATATGTAATTAAAAGAGTATCTTGTGTGCGTGCGTGGAAAGCTTTGCAAATTTATTTAAATTAAAATTAGAGTACGGAAATATGCGTAGGACAGAGGTACGTGTAAATGGTACGAAGTATTACAAAGAAAAAAGTATTTGGGAAATGAATTTGTCATTCTCTCATAGGCCCATCTCAGAGAGTAGTTTTTATATGTTAAGATTTTTTGTGTGAATTTCTTCATTTGGTGATGGATGTTTAGAGTACGGTACTGTTATCCTGTTGGGTTATGATGATTGTTCTAGTTACCCATGTTTTGAAAGCGTTGCTAGATCTGGTGTCTCTCACTAGAAAAGTCGATCAGTTTGTCGGTTTTTTTTATCACACCATTTGACTGAAAATATCTTTTGAATGAGAAGTGTTTGATGGGTATTACATGTTGTGAAACAGGTGTAATCTCGCGGTCATTGCAACGCCCCGCCCGGCCATCAGATTTGTTCAGAAGTCTCCATACTTGCTCTCAGTACGTGAATAGTCAAGTTATACCACTGAAATGTTTAAAGTAATTTAAATACACGGCACTGCCTTTATATTTCGTACAGTTTGTTCATTCAAATACAATCTACTACAACCAATAAAGGGTTCCGGTAAGAAGAACAATTTTTATTCTAGTAGATCTAATCAAAATCATTCTTATTTCTGTAAACATTAACCAAAACATCAACTTAAATTTCGGTGTAGCATGAATAATTGCTAGTACACAAATATAATTATGCTCACATCATATAAAAATATACACAATCGTTTTACATTCTCATAATTTGTCAGTGTCGAAACTACTAATGTACAAAATGTGTGTAACAGTAACGAGAACCATGTAACATCTATCAAAAGTATTATTAAAAATAATAATTTTAAATATACATGGATATATTTTTGCACGTAAAATTTGGTATGTAAAAGTGTATATAAATTGTAACTGCAGTTCTACGTATAACGTTAAAGAACACAGACGTCAAAGTTACGCTTCAGTCTCTTTCATTTTTTAATGCATAGGAAAATATAATTATTTGTTACGCCTTTCTGAAAAACGAACGTTTGAGGCTGAGTCATTCTGCTATAGGATGTTTCAGTAAAGGAACATTAGGATTCAGACTCATAACACGAGGCTGGAAAGGGCACTATATGGTATTAGTTTATCTTATAACATGCGTTTCTATAAATTAGCTGCGAATAACTACCGCAAAAACTCTTTATTATCTGTACGTACTTGAGTTTTCAGTTTTTGTTTACATTTATATATTTATCACGTTTGTCTCTTCTATGTATCTGCCATACGTTTTCCATCTGTTTCTCGTAGTTGTTTGATTATTCATATCTATATAAGTTTGCATGTTGTAAAAAAATATGTTGTAAACGTCATTAAAAACTATTTCCTCTTACATTTAATAAAAGCCGTATGTTACCACATTTTAAGAATTTAAAGTTTGAGAATGTAAAAGTGAACATTTTATCATTTCTCTCTTGTTCCTTTTTTATCCTCATGGTTACGAAAATCCTTTTTTATCTATAAAGGTTTCGAAAATGAAACGTACTTCCATGGCCTAGTTTGACTCACTTAAATATGTTCTAGACCTTGGATTTCGAACTGAAGAAAATGACCTGTGTTTATTTTTACTCTTGTTCATAATGACAGTAATTCTATATAAGACTTTTGCTGATCACGACAGTAGTTCTAGTTAAAATCTTTGTTCATAATGACAGTAGTTCTATTTGAGACCTTTGTTGACCATGAGAGTAGTTCTATTTAAGACCTTTCTTGATCATTACACTAGTTTTATCTCAGATCTTGACTGATCAGGACAGTAGTCCTATTTGAGACCTTGACTGATCAGGAAAAGAGTTCTATATAAAACCTTTGTTGATAATGAAAGTAGTTCTATTTAAGACCTTTGATTATCATGAGAGTAATTCTACTTGAGACCTTTGTTGATCATGGCAGTAGTTCTAGTTAAAATCTTTGTTCATAATGACAGTAGTTCTATTTGAGACCTTTGTTGACCATGAGAGTAGTTCTATTTAAGACCTTTCTTGATCATTACACTAGTTTTATCTCAGATCTTGACTGATCAGGACAGTAGTCCTATTTGAGACCTTGACTGATCAGGAAAAGAGTTCTATATAAAACCTTTGTTGATAATGAAAGTAGTTCTATTTAAGACCTTTGATTATCATGAGAGTAATTCTACTTGAGACCTTTGTTGATCATGGCAGTAGTCCTATTTAAGACTCTTATTGGTCATGACAGTAGTTCTATCTGAGACCTTTGTTGATCATGGCAGCAGTTCTATTCGAGACCTTTATTGATCATGACAGTAGTTCTATTTAAGACTTTTGTTGATCATGACAGTAGTTCTATCTGAGACCTTAGCTGATTAATCATGACAGTAGTTCTATTTGAGACCTTAGCTGATTAATCATGACAGTAATTCTATCCGAGACCTTAGCTGATCACACCAGTAGTTGTATTTGAGAACCGAACCCTCCAGAAGCACAGCGTAATATCTACGGAATTACAACGCTATAAACCGGGTTTCGGTACTGGTGGTGGGGAGAGCACAGATAGCCCTTTGGGTAGTTCCAAATGAATAAACTTAACAAAGTTCCTGTAGCTTTAACTACAGACATTTCAGTTTCGAGTAAATTAAATACTTTCTTCGACATGACTTTTCCTGTTGTTAACTTTACCTTTTTTTTAAAAAAAGCATTAGTGATTCTTAACCCTAAAACATTTAATAATTTAGCACGTGTTAGTAAAACAAAAAAGCGATATACACAATCTTATAAATTAAAAATAAATCATCGTTTCTTATAATGTATATATTGAATGCAATGTATGTTGCATGCAATGTGTATATTAAATACAATGTATATACGTACAATGAATCACCGCTTTTATAGATATTCTACCCCTTTGAGTGACAGAACAGCAAAACGTGCACTGTTCCTTAGCAACGGCAAAGTTAATCTCTTAGGAGGTTGACATAGAAATAGTATTACAGTAATCCTAGAAACACTATATGCATCCTCTGAAGTGGTTAGAAGAATGATATAATATATAATACTCCTATAACAACGACGTATTAACCTCTCGGGAGTTACGAAGTGAAGCAGAATGCAATGTATCTTATCAACGCAGGCATCCTTGTGAGGATTAGAAAATGAGGTAGTTTTGTGTTCCTAATACCTTAACAGTGGAAATTCCAAGAGTTTTTGAAGACTGTATATAAACATTCAATTAGATGATTCCACTTTTTATATTTCGAGAATACAAAGAAGTTTTGATAATACAGATTGTAGAAAGGGCTAGCACTAAAACTTGTGCTTTAAAAGCTTAATAAAAATTCTCCATGAACAAAAATTAAAGAAAATTTTTATCGTTACGGTATTTTTCAGCCAGACCTTAACTCATTTCGCCCCAAGTGGCACAGCGACAAGTCTGCGGACTTGCAACACTAGAAACCGGGTTTCGAAACCCGTGATGAGCAGAGCACAGATTGCTCATTGTGTAGCTCTGTAGTTAATTACAAACAAACAAACAATAAGTTATTCCTGCCAATATTGTCTAAAATAATGCCAAACCTTTCACGTTTCAATTATCTTATCACGCCCACTTCCAGAAAAAAGAAAACTTGGCGCCCATGCTAAGGAGGTCTTTCTGCCCTCAAGGTGAACTTATAAAACTTGTTACTTACCATTTCATTGTTGATGATCGCTCCATTCGCCGTTTCGAAGTCCACATTCTCCTAATGGGCACTTAACTCTAATAATCTTGTCATTATGTTCTGTTGTTTTCTGATTGCTTTATTAACTCATGATTGCGTTATACTTAGAAAGTCGTCATCAAACCAGAAATGCGAGGTTGTGCGAAGAATTGCAGGTACATGTCGTTCAAAAGAACGATGAACTACTGCCATGTTTGAGTTTTGTTTCAAAATAGGTTAAATGGAACATCTAATGACAGTAATTGTTTTAATAAATTTTATCTCTAGAATAATGTATTTGTAAATTTCATAAATAAACATCCAGAAGAGAGAAAGGTCTGCGCAAACTCAGCTCTCTGTACAGTACTGATTGGATACTGTGAACCAGACAGCAAAACAAGAAATTTGATAACAAAGGTAGTAGGCGTTGACGTAACAATTGGAGAGCGGCAACAATATTAAGATTGTATTGTTGAAGGCTAAAGTTAGATCCAAGTTCGTTGTTTATTGTTTGTTTTTCGGCTGTTGAAAAATGAACAACGAGCTAATTTATTTTTCTTAGTGTATTTTGAAACGAACTTACTGTTATTCAGTTATTGATAGAAGGAAAAAGAGACAAGTTTGTTTTTCAGCTTCTCAAAAAATGAAAAATGGAGTTGTTTCTTTTTGTTTGCACCCAAATATAGGCTTTGAAAATTTTCTACTCGTCTGTAGTTACTCTATTCAGAACGTTCTGGTTTTATGAGCCTTGTTCCCAATGCACGTCATACAGAACATTGAAGCTGTCTTCACTTTGGACAACAAACACTAACGACTGATACTTTTAAGAAGTTGAAAGTAATTAATCAGAGACTTTGTTTTACATGATTCATATTACTTTTCCGTCCAAGAAACGATTTGATTTTTACCAAACGTATGAAATGCATATATATGTGTATATATATATAAGATTATACAACTGATCAAGTAAACAAAGAAAATTAACATCGATATTAAACTCTTTTTTCATGTTTACAAAAAGTACAGCTTTAATTACTACAGTCGACAATCCATCATACCTGCACCACGTGCTGCACCTTCCATTCAAACATAATAATAGGACTGAGTCAATAGCATAAAGTGTGTGGACAAGTACGGTGTACTTTTAAAATAACAAATCAAAATGTTGCTTAACATGAAGAAATATCACACTTCTTGTGTAAAGTCGAAAAACAGCTGATATTATTAGCGTGTAGAAAGTTCTTTTTTTCCGTCTGGAACATGTCAGTTAAAGATATTAAATGGTAATTCCAGTTATAATTAATATCAACATTACCCATTGCCTTATCTGCCTCCGAACACCAGCGTGTACATTTTGTATAAGTCGTGATTTTCATATAAACATGAGCAGCAAAAACTATTTAGAGCTCTATTTGTAAAATAGTATTTATTTTAACAGTTGCCAGCAGCTGTATATCACATGTTAACTTTGTTAATAAGATATGTCAATTTGCAGGACCTACGAATTTACTGAAAATTACTTTCAGCAAGATACGGTGAATAAAACTATCTGAAAGCCAGTGCTATTTTACAATTAATGTTATAATGGCAGAAAATTATTGACTTAATTATACATAAAAGCTTATCCGAGCAGAATTTGCATACTTGATAATGTCTTCGAGGGCATGTTCATCTTGAATAAATTATTTTGGTCAATGTTTCTTGTACCACAGAAAAGTGTTCCACAAACACCTCTACCACACCACTAGTTAATCATGTTTCAGCTTGAACTGTGCATGAATATATTCTGGATGACTTGCAGTGATTGGATAAAGAAAAGGGATGTTCAAGAAATAAAAAAATGGATTACATTTTACTAGAGTTGATGATGGATTAAGTATAAAGATGTCCAGAAATTTTATGAAAGAAGTGTGCTGAGCACATGTTGAAAACCACCTTCTCTAACCTTGCGTAAAACTCTCCATAAATGGTCAAGGTGATTAGAGATGGATTCTTGATTGAATGACAACAAAGGAACGTGAATGAAAGCCTAACTGTAATTAACGTTTTTACACCGAGACAATTTTATATATGGTCTTGTTTGGTGTAAATATCAAAGTTACATATACTGCTGGTCAAAATCTCAAGGCCATTGAACATTAAGAAAAAATATGCATTTTGCGTTGTTAGACTCAACCACTTATTTCAGTAGAGCTTCGAAAGATGACAATAAGAAAAGGGGGAAAAAAAACGTTATTAGCATTTAATAAGGATAGTGTGAATGCTATGAAATTAGCCTCAATACTAGCTGATCAAAAGTTTAAGACCATACCAAAATAGGAAATGCCCAACAATAGGTCTCAATAGTGAGTTCTACGGCCATCATTGCGAATAATTTCAAACATTCGCTTTGGCATGGTCGATATAAGAGTTTGCAGAAGGCTGGCTGGAATGTTATTTCAAGTGGTGAAGATGGTTTCACGAAGATTATGCACTGTTTGGAATTGACTTCCATTTCTATAGACTTCCCTTGCCAACCACTCCCAAACATTTTCAATGGACACGCTGGATGGTCCAAACGAATCACATTATTTGCTATGATAAAATCCTTTGTTCTGTGGGAATTGTGGATTAAGCATTATCCTACTGAAAGATCCAATCATTTCCGCATAAGCAAGGGTCTTAAGTCAATAAGGATGTTCTCTCCAACATGCCAATGTAGCCAGCTGCTTCTTGATGCCCCTATATAACCTGAAGCTCCATTGTTCCATGGAAGAAGAAAGCACCCTCAATCATGATGGGACCTCTTTCACTGTGGCATGTAGAAAATGTCTTTGGTGGGATATCCTTATCGTGCCAGTAACGTTGAAAACCATCTGGACCATCCAGAGTAAATTTTTGTCTCATCAGAGAACAAAAACCTTCTTCTACTTTTCTACCTCCCATGTTTGGTGCTTCTCAGCAAAGTTTAACCAAGCTGTTTCGTGGTGTCGAAGGAGGCGTGGCCTTTGAAGACGTTTACGGTTTTTAAAGCCTTTCTCTCGTATGTGCCGTCTTATTGTTCTTGAGCTGCATTCTGTGTCCGTTAGGGCCTTAATCCGACTGGTGTCTTGCCGGACAACCCGTTGAATCGTCCTGCTCAAGCCGGCGAAATTTTCTTTGGCCGATCACTTGAAATTCTCGTTCCGTGTCCCTCTTTCCATCTTTTAAGAAAGTTGCAACAGCAGTTTTACTACGCTCAATCTCACCAGCGGTGGGACGTTGAGTTTGTTTGTTTGTTTTGGAATTTCGCACAAAGCTACTCGAGGGCTATCTGTGCTAGCCGTCCCTAATTTAGCAGTGTAAGACTAGAGGGAAGGCAGCTAGTCATCACCACCCACCGCCAACTCTTGGGCTACTCTTTTACAAACGAATAGTGGGATTGACCGTCACATTATACACCCCCACGGCTGGGAGGATGAGCATGTTTAGCGCGACGCGGGCGCGAACCCGCGACCCTCGGATTACGAGTGCACGCCTTAACGCGCTCGGCCATGCCAGGCCAAGGGACGTTGAGAGAGACCTTGCTTTTGCAGCTCGAGAATTCTGCCGCGTTCAAATTCTCAACTTTTTAGCCTCTGCCATGTTTTTACCAAGTGTAATATAGGATAATGACTAAATTTCGTTACGTGTTTACTGATTAACGCTTTGTTTCAGTATGGGCTTAAACTTTTGACCAGCTAGTATTTAGGCTAATTTCATAGTGTTTACATTTTTCTTGTTAAATGCTAAAAAAAATATTTTTATTTGCCATTTTCTTATTTTAATCTTTCGAAGCTCTTCTCCAATAAGTGGTTGAATGTTTATGTTCATTGGCCTAAAGATTTTGGCCAACAGTGTCGCGGCTGTTGTTGATTATTCCTGCTACTGGAATTAATTCGCCATCTTTCTCTCGTCCTTTAAGCAGTATAACAATCTCTTCCCTTGTTTTGTAATCTGGAATATAATTGTAATAGTAGCATTAAAAGCGTAGAATTATTTCATCTGCAAGTATTGCTAACTGTTCCTTCCCAAATATATTAACTTCAAATGGCAACATAGACAAGCAGATACTGAATACAACCAATTACTGTACAAAAACCACCATCCAAATCCTCATATATTTCCTTTAGCAACACAAGTTTGAAAATAACGTTTTTGTGTAATCTCTCTGATATATTGCTCTCTGAGAAAATTTCTGAATGGCATTCTTTCTCCCGAATCTCGGAGTATTGCTGACGTCATAGGAAAGCTCAAAAGCTTCAGCTAACCGCTGGTAATATGCATTTGATTGGCCAACTGAAGAATTTCAGCAGCTGCCAACCTACAATTCATCCATGTAATTGGGCTGTCTTTGGTAAGTTCTATCTCAGGCCTGAGAACAGCATATGCACTCACTGTTTACATTCACTGGCTTTTCTGGATACATGGAAACTGCTTTTGCAGTGTTTTTCCCGGATACTTTCCTGCAAAATATGTTTTTATTTGTGTAAAAGATAAAGATTACGTTGGATTCCTCGCAACAAATTTATGCACAAATATATTAGAATTACCCGCCAACCTTCTATCTCTTCTTTTCTTAACATTTATTTTACATTTCTTCTACTTCTTAAAGAAATTTTCAATGGGAATTTGAGGTTTACTTTTCTTTAAAATGAATGTGTATCAACATTTACAATATAAAAACATTTTATTTGCATATCATTAGAGTTATCATTTTTACCGATTGATATGTCTGCCTCTCCTTCCTTGTTCTATCCCAAAATCAGTAGGTGCATTATCTGACATTTTGTAATTATTTATACATTAGTATCTGTATAAACTGATTGAATATTTCGAAACAGTTACGCATCAGTGAAGTGGAAAAACAAAAAGTGAAAGAAAAACAAATTTGTTTCTTTTTCTGAAAGAGCACTATTCTGTTGCTGATGCAAAGCAAACATAGCTAGTTCATAAAATATCATAATAATTTAAACCAGCGCACTTCTAGTAGAAGGTGGTTATTTCAACAGAGCGGGCTACTTACTACATTAACATATTTAGCTTGTATTTATAAAAATGATCAGAAATGAACTTTAACAATATAATTAAATGTGTTTGTAACAGCCATCGAGTAGACTAACGATAAACATTGGGTATATATTTCTAAAGAAATAAAACCATAACGTACCATATTTCTTGTGTTTAACCTAAAACATTTTTCATATATGAAGGGATTCAGCTTGAGATTACACTACCCTAAAGTTACAATCAAATGAAAAACGAAAAACAAACTGGTTCTTCATTTGTCTTTAGTTGTACAATCGCTGAAAAACGAACTCGAACAATGAAAATCACGTGGTTTGTTATTTCTGTTTCTTATTCAAAAAGTTGCTTCCCTGTTCAATTTTCCCGATTAAAAAAAATAGAAAAACGGAAAAGAAGAAGTCATTATTCAGTTGGTTCTGGAGTAGGGACGATACTGGATCTAACTTCAGTTGGTTCTGGAGTAGCGAAGATACTGGATCTAACTTCAGTTGGTTCTGGAGTAGGGACGATACTGGATCTAACTTCAGTTGGTAGTAGAAACGATACTGGATCTAACTTCAGTTGGTTCTGGAGTAGGGACGATACTGGATCTAACTTCAGTTGGTTCTGGAGTAGCAACGATACTGGATCTAACTCCAGTTGGTTCTGGAGTAGGGACGATACTGGATCTAACTTCAGTTGGTTCTGGAGTAGCAACGATACTGGATCTAACTTCAGTTGGTTCTGGAGTAGCGACGATACTGGATCTAACTTCAGTTGGTTCTGGAGTAGCGACGATACTGGATCTAACTTCAGTTGGTTCTGGAGTAGCAACGATACTGGATCTAACTTCAGTTTGTTCTGGAGTAGCGACGATACTGGATCTAACTTCAGTTGGTTCTGGAGTAGCGACGATACTGGATCTAACTTCAGTTGGTTCTGGAGTAGCGACGATACTGGATCTAACTTCAGTTGGTTCTGGAGTAGCGACGATACTGGATCTAACTTCAGTTGGTTCTGGAGTAGGGACGATACTGGATCTAACTCCAGTTGGTTCTGGAGTAGCAACGATACTGGATCTAACTCCAGTTGGTTTTGGAGTAGGGACGATACTGGATCTAACTCCAGTTGGTTCTGGAGTAGCAACGATACTGGATCTAACTCCAGTTGGTTCTGGAGTAGGGACGATACTGGATCTAACTTCAGTTGGTTCTGGAGTAGCAACGATACTGGATCTAACTTCAGTTGGTTCTGGAGTAGCGACGATACTGGATCTAACTCCAGTTGGTTCTGGAGTAGCAACGGTACTGGATCTAACTCCAGTTGGTTCTGAAGTAGCAACGATATTGGATATAACTCCAGTTGGTTCTGGAGTAGCGACGATACTGGATCTAACTTCAGTTGGTTCTGGAGTAGCGACGATACTGGATCTAACTCCAGTTGGTTCTGGAGTAGCAACGGTACTGGATCTAACTCCAGTTGGTTCTGGAGTAGCAACGATATTGGATATAACTTCAGCTGGTTCTGGATTGTTCGGGTTAATAAGCAACTAATTCGTAACGGACGTGTTCTGCAAATGTTTCTCATCGTGTGTTATAATTCATCTTTTACAAGTTTGTCCAGTGCAGTTATTCGTTAGCGTGTCAAATCCTTTATCCCATTGGAACAAGATATACCAAAATATTTTGCATTTTATCTCTGTGTTAATCTAATTTTCACTAGTCGATCAGTTCTTTTATTCTTAACACTATCACACAGAAATAAAAACTGACCACTAAAACAACAAATAATTAAACCTGAAGACGAAGTAGGGGTGTCATCCATCCGGATGAGTGAGAAAACTCATAGGATACACCAAACAGCAAATAATTAGATCTGAGGAAAAGGTGGGCGTATTGTTCATTTAATGCAAGCAATACATGCAAAATACACCAAAGCAGTCACAATTCCCACCATTTTACAACAGGACACGTGATACACGCTTTTAAATGATACTATGTTGAGTTTTGGAATTGCACTCAGATGCAATGTTCTACATTTTTGGTGTAGGATAAATATATATATTAAATGATTATTAGTTGAGCTTTGTATCTAGGAAGCATCAATATTTAATACATTTTGAATGTTGATATAAGGTGAACTTGATAAGTCGATTCTTTAATAAGTCACTGATAACAGTCCTCAAAGACTCAGAAGGTCATATTTATTTTTGATATTGTAATGAAAAATATCACATATTTTACAGTACAAGTTTTATGTATTTTCAGTATCAAGCAAAAACACGAGGAAGAAGTATTAATGAAAACCCCTATAGACAAGTTTTAATTTGGTTTGAATTTCGCGCACAGCTACACGAGGGCTATCTGCGCTAGCCGTCCCTAATTTAGCAGTGTAAAACTAGAGGGAAAGCAGCTAGTCATCACCACCCACCGTCAATTCTTGGGCTACTCTCTTTTATCAGCGAATAGTGAGATTAAGCGTCACGTTATAACGCCCCCACGGCTGGAAGGGCGAGCATGTTTGGCGCGACGGGGATGTGAACCCACGACCCTCAGATTACGAGTCGAACGCCTCAACACGCTCGGCCATGCCGGGCCTTTTCATTGTGTATTCTGAGTTATTATGTAGTGAAATAGCTCAATAATTTGACTTTTCTACACTATAACTAATTACACATACTTTTGACGGGGATTCGAACCCGAGACCGTCAGATTACAAGTTGAGTGTCTTAACCAACTGGCCTGCAAGTTTTAGCTGCTTAAGTTGATCATAAAGAGTATATTGCTTACTGTACTTTTACTTTCAAAATGTACACAAGTTCAATTTAGTTATTTGATTTTTATGTCACTTTAATATTTATAGAGTGTGAAATTAAATGTAATAATTAAATAACTGAAAAATTGCTTTGCGTGTAGTTTTCCAGTTATACTGTTTATGCTGATTGTTTAATATTTTGCTTTACTTTTATGACAGTTTCATTAAGCAAAGCCCCCCAGTGGCACATCGGAATTCTGCGGACTCCCACCGCTAAAATCCGGGCTTTAATGCTCGTGGTGGGCAGAGCACAGATAGCCCATTGTTTAGCTTTGTGCTTAGTTCTAAACAAACGAACACACATTAAACAAAAACGTCGCATGTCTCAACATGGAAGCTAAGATAAACATATGCCTTACCACAATAGTAAATTGTGTTGCATAGCCAATTTATACATTGGGTTATATGCACTCCGTTCATTGCGAGGAATCGAGCCCCAAATTTCAGTGTTGTAAAAGTAATACAAACACATACTTAATAAAAATAACTATAAAGATTATTTTTGAAGAAATCTTATGAGTAAACATCTTTCTAAGTAAATGAAATCATTTATTAATTTCTAGTTATTTTCACATTTATCTTGCAGAGTCAAAGTAAGACACTTAAAACATGGTAGCTGTGATGTAACACTACTCTGTAATATGTGCTATTTCCTTCCTCATTTTTATTGTAATTACATTTCAGTATTCTGTGAAAACACCTTGCATTTTGAGGCTTATGAAACCCGTTCCGTTTAATAAAACGTGATTAGATTTTCTTGAGTTTGTTCCTTTTCAGCAAATTGGCAGTTTTGTGCTGTCATGATTAGATGTTTGTTTAACACTAAAAATAGCATAAGTTAATCTTTCAAGGCTTAGCAAACGTTAGAATACATTGAAGGAAAGTTAACTTATTTTCAAATATAGTGTTCCATAAAACATCCTTTTCTTTAGTTACCATGATTAAAGTAACATGAATAGAAGACTCTTCTTTCTTTCCAATATATTTAAATATGATAATATATTCATGTGTTTTAATTTAGTTTGAGCTGGTTGACATATTACTCTAACTTATAAATAACTTTTTTATGAATAAAAGAAAATTGTTTGTTTGCTACATTGTATGGATCATGTTTTCAAAAAAATCACTATAAAAATAACCACATCTATATGAAAGGGGGTGAGCAGTGTATTTAATAGTCACAAGTAATGTATTTTAGTTTCAGTTTCAGATCGTTTCCGTTTGTTCTGCCATCTATTGACCAAATACAGATTTTATATAGGTGTTGCATTTATATGGAAAAGCTCATACTTTTGTAATGAACTTGTGAGAAACAATTAAAGAATGAACGTTGTCATTCGTGCTTCGCATCTCACGTTAACTGAAGACGTTACCAGTAGGCCTCACCTTACTATATTCATTGTTAAGAATAAAGTCAGTCTTCTAGTGGGACAACGGTAAGTCTACGGATTTACAACGCAAAAACCTGGGATTCGGTTCTCTAAAGTAGACATAGCCGACAGCCACATGTGGTTTTGCTCAAAAAATATTTATGTTTTTAAACATATCAGTATAAAAAAACTCACTTACAGCGAAGATGTCCCGCCATGACCAGGTGGTTAAGGCACTTGATTCATAATCTGAGGGTTGAGAGTTGGAATCCCCGTCGCACCAAACATGCTCGCCCTTTCAGCCGTGCGAGAATTATAACGTGACGGTCAATCCTACAGTTCATTGGTAAAAGAGTAGCCGAAGAGTTCGCGGTAGGTGGTGATGATAGTTGTCTTACTTTTAATATTATACTACAGAATTTGGAACGACTAGCGCAGATAGCCCTTGTATTGCTCTGCGCGAAATTTAAAACAAACCAGACACAGCGAAGACACTCAACTGATGAATTCTAACCGTTATAATTTTTTCTTATTGCTATGAATAAAATTTACTGACTCAATTTTTATTTTTAAACTGTGCAAGCGGCTTGCTCTGATCAGAAGATAATAAATATACATGTTTTTATGAGTTCTTTCTCTCACTGCTGCTTTTTTGAATAACAGCCGTTTAAGAAAGGCTTGATTTTTATGTCATCTTTCGGATTAGTCCAGCTTAAGGACGAGATATGATTGTTTCTCAAAATCAGACCAATCTAGAAGAGAAGGCCGTAACAAAAAAAACAGATCAAATTCATGAGAAAAATTATAGATAATGTTTTTAAAATAAATCTACAACTATACAAATTGGTTGTTTCTGTGCAGAGATGTAGAAGGCAAATTAACATGTGTGGAGAGGTAAGGTTTATTTGAACGAGAGAAGCGAGATAATGTGCTGAACAACAACTTCCCTTACGGTTAAAACTGCACGGTTAACCTGGAAGGTCTCTGGTTCTGGATTAAATGTTATACGCTCTGCTGTTTTCTTTTATGATAGTTAAATCTCTAAGTTTAGATACAGTTTTACTGGAACAGATTGAAAAATGGCGGGCGGGCTCCCGCTTTTTATACCAATGATGCCGTGCCGATCGCACGGATTGAAACCTGATTTTAGCGCGCTAAGTTCTTAAATAGTGTGAAGATAGTAATGTCTCTCTAAGGATTCAACAGTTACTCAGTGTTCTGAACTTTTGTAGCGTTATTGGTTACACAAAAGAACAGAAAAAAAAGACATTAAACATTAATGTCGTTAGAATTTACTTCTTCAAACAAAGGAGGTGTGATCTTTGTTTTTACTTCCCCACATGGTAACTACCTAAGGTTGTTACTCCTGAAGCCAGGCATTACCTGGAAGATAAATTAAACTTTCGACACATGTTTTCTCACTAGACGTTCGTAAAACGTTATCAGAATTCTTCCAAAAATTACTCTTTCTCTGAGACAATAAGTAGAGTTTGTAAAAAAAGTATAATGTTGAGTAGAACTAATTTTTATTAGAAAAATAATAAAAATAAATCTCTTAAAATGAAAACCTGGCAATGATTTATTTTCATGTACAAAAATCGTTAACTTAAGAAATGTGGTGTAAAACGTAGAATACATTTCAATTACTTATAATATCTCTATTCGGTAATCAAGTGAAACAAACAGAAAGGTCTTAAGTAAAGCCAATCTGTAAAGGTAAATAATATATATATAATATTCAGTACAAAGATTAAGATTGCAAAATGATTTCAGTGATTTTGAAATTTTATAGCTTTTTTTTCATTTTAACATTATAAAATGTGACTTATTTAAGCGGTTTCTGTGACTTATTTGAGCGGTTTCTTTTTACTCAGGGATTTATTTAGGTAATATACGACTTTTGAGCAGTTTATTGAAGTTAAGAAAAATGATGGCTTTAGTTCTTAAACCATCAGTGAAAAACATATCTTATCAGTGCCATTCTTATTATTATCATGCATTTGAAATGAACTAATTATAAAATGGCTTTAGTCGAAGTAGTTGGATATATAGTTTTTGTGGAAAGATGTGAAACAATAATTATAATTGTCAGAAGACGTTTCAAATATGTATATATATATACACATACAGAATCCAGATGAGTTCACTTAAAGGCGTAATATTTGTTATAAAGGAAATCGTTAGAAAATAAAATATAACATTTACTTAGTCCGTCTTAATGTTTAGTTACCAGTTTCTTGATTTCTAATGTTGTTCTTTAGGGTTAATTGTTTAGTAAACATAAAATGTTATATAAAATTTAAGTTAATGTACGTAAAGATTGTAAAAAAATATAAATTAGGATAGATCTAAAATAATGTTAAAATAAATCTGCATCGCACTGTGAAGATTATCCACTCCTTCAGCCAGAGTTGGTTGGCTTGATTACCCTAATAGATAAACTTAGTATTCCGAAAATTGTTCAGTTTCAGAGACTAAATATGTTCGATTACCTACTGAAAACTATTCGACAATATACAAAGGCTATCTTGTCTTTAAAAAAATTTTCCAAGAAAGAGGGGGAAAAATACCATGAAATAGGCCACGTTTCCACATTTTTATAGACTTTCCGACGATGTACCTTAGGTACTGTGTTCTAGTTTTTTTTCTGAAAAGAACGATAGAAAAAACAGAAATAGGACATTGAAAAAGACTTTTAGCTTAAAATTTAAATACACGAGTTGGATGAGTCATTTATTATCTTCCACAAAGCAGAAGAATAAGAAAGCAAGGCAACATTAACTAATATTGTCCTTCATAGAAAGTTTACTTCCTTAAAGGATACTTTCAGTTAGTATAATTAGGATTACACAATGGATCTATTGTTTTATTATACAAATAGATAGATAGCAACAAAGACCGCAAGAGCTATAGAAGGCCAATGCCCCTTTGTAATTATAGTTTGAGACACTAATTCATTAACCAACGAGGACTGGTAGAAAAAAAAAAGACATAAAACCGAAAGGTAGTGCAATGAACAGGCAAAGGTTTTGTAATCGAATTAAAAAACAAAGAAAAGTGCTAGAATATTTCTCTGTAAGGCCTCTGTAAGTATTAAAAACAAACTGGAATGAAATGAAGTCAAACTGTTGTCAAAAGATCCAATCTTTACCCCAACTTACACCGTATTTAGAACATCAAGAGATCTAACTTGTACTCTAACTTACACTGTATTCAGAACATCAAGGGATTTAACTTGTACCCTAAATTACACTCCTTCACTTGCTTTCATTTCACATATCATAGAAAGAAATATGATAACTCCTTGATAGACTCAAAGTCCAATATTACAAAAAGTATGTAATAACTCTTTGATAGACTCAAAGTCTAATACCACAGAAGCGAATTATAACTCCTTTATAGAATAAAAGTCAAATAGTACAGAAACAGGTGATAACTCCTTGATAGACTCAAAGTATAATACCATAGAAACATATAATTCCTTGAAAACTAAAAGTATAATACCGCAGAAATAGGTGATAACTCCTGGAAAGACTCGAATTCTTACTTTGAATCGTTCACAGAAAAAAATCATAATTAGATTTTGTTAGGTATGATAAAACATATTTTATAATTTTAAAATTTTATTATATCAAGAAAAACAAAAAATATTTTTGAAATAATTTTTAGATTAAGACACATTGATTGACACCGATTAAGAAGTACAAGTCTAATTATAACACTATGTAACAAAATTTTTACTATTTCTTATTCCTGGGCAGAAAGTGTTATTTCCCAATTGCTTATGCCTAAAGTAAACTGAAAAGACCTATTTTTTTTTCTTTTCAAACTTTGCTTTTGTGATCTGTGAGCGTATAACAAAAACATGATGGGAGATTAGATTTGGAGGCTGATACGTGAAAGTGATTTGCATTGCAGTCGTAAATCTCGAATAAACTACTCACTTCTAAACATTTTTTGTATAACTTTAGTACAAATATATGTAAATCTTGATTCACATTTTGTTTTATTCAATGAAAACGTGCAAATTTGCCTGTTTCTACATAGAAAATAGGCTAATTTTTAAATTTCATTATCCAGGTCACAAAAGCAAAGTTTGAAGAGAATAATGACCATTTCCTGTACTTTTACAACATAAACAATTACGAAATAACACATATTATCCAGGAACAAAATTTATGTTACATAGTGTAATTGAAAATGATTATTGCATTACTATACGCTGTGAAACTAACTACGTTGTAGGAACGTACGAAGTGTTTATTAAGTTGTATTCCAGTTTACATGATTTTAGTTTATTTGGATCTACTCGACATTTATTTCAATTTGAAATGCAATGTGAATTTTAATGTAGTATTTTTATAATATATTTTCATAACTGATTTTATACATATTGTAATGTCCTCATTTCCAGATTTATTATTTTGTTTGTTTGTTTTGGAATTTCGCACAAAGCTACTCGAGGGCTATCTGTGCTAGCCGTCCCTAATTTAGCAGTGTAAGACTAGAGGGAAGGCAGCTAGTCATCACCACCCACCGCCAACTCTTGGGCTACTCTTTTACCAACGAATAGTGGGATTGACCGTCACATTATACACCCCCACGGCTGGGAGGGCGAGCATGTTTAGCACGACGCGGGCGCGATTTATTATTACATTTTAAATTAATTCAGTGGGTGTCTGATGAACAGCATAAACTAGAAAATATAAAGAAAAATAAAGGAGCAATGAAAAGATTTAATTGATTTTATCTCTCCTTTTCTCTCTCTCACTATATGTCTATCTATTAACTGAGTGTGTATTTATTTATTTATAACAAAATTGTGCTTTAACTAGAAAATGTATATGTATATTTATTTACCACCTTTACATCATCAATCCATTCCTTACAGGCAGTATTTCTGGTCAGAAATAATACATATAGTACATGATATATAAAATAATGTTAAACAAAATTTTAATTCGGTGAATTGTGTCACTTTATAGATGCTGGTTTGTCTGTGTGTATTTTTTCTTCATTTGTGGTCGCTGTAGGAAATTCTTACCATTTACAAAATTCATAAAGTGGATGGGCATGAATAATATTTACCCCGTCGCACCAAACATGCTTGCCTTTTCAGCCGTGGGGGCGTTATAATGTTATGGTCAATCCAACTATTCGCTGGTAAAAGAGTAGCCCAAGGGTCGGCGGTGGGTGGTGATGACTAGCTGCCTTCCCTTTAGTCTTACACTGCTAAATTAAGGTCGGATAGCGCAAAATTCCAAAAACAAACAAACAATAATATTAATTCTTTGTTTCCCGTGCATGTATATTGTAACTGCATTTGCTTTATTATAAATGAAAACTAAACTTAAAAAATATTCTTAAAAAACATCAGCGATCTAGTTTTGTAACTATATCATAATATAGTCTGGATTTCTCCAGAATGGAAAAATCATTTCGTGCTCAACTAGCGACTTTACTTACTTATGTATACAGCACTAATAAACACAGACGCCTAAAGTAAAGTTTGCACTGTTAGTGTTTTCTTTAACTTGTTAGTCTAAGTGCTCTGGTAAATTTAATTATGTTTATTTCTGTAAGTGGGTGAATTTGGCATGTGTTTGAATATAACAGAAAAAATCAATTTAAATAGCGAACACGGACAGAAATATGTTTATGATTATACTATTGATTTGCATTTCATTGTGGCTTCTTATATGTTTGAGCAATATATAACAAACAAGAGGAAATATACACATTTACTTAAAAGTGTCGTACCTTGAGTGAGAAATAAAGAGAAACTTTTCAAAAAAGTAAACAATTGTAGTGATGGCTAATACCAGTCTTTCAAAACAATGCGAACAATAGCAGGGATGGAACTTGCACAATATAATATAATGTTAACAAAAATAGGGCAAGGTAACTCAATTGTGATTTATTAGTTATATAGCTTGTTATAAGTTAATTCTTGTTCATGTTGAGATTATGCAAATGCTACCCCACCATCTTGTTATACAGCAAGGTTAGAACGATAATATTTATTGTTTATTTATAACTGTCTGGTAGTTTCTATTTCACCCAGTACTTAACCTTTTTAAAGAAATACCAGTATTTGTAAAAAAGTTTGTTTGTTTGTTTGTGACTTTCGCACAAAGCTACTCGAGGGCTATCTGTGCTAGCCGTCCCTAATTTAGCAGTGTGAAACTAGAGGGAAGGCAGCTAGTCATCACTACCTACCGCCAACTCTTGGGCTGCTCTTTTACAAACGAATAGTGGGATTAACTGTCACATTAGGACGCACTTACTGCTAAAAGGGCGATCACGAATGGCTCGACGGGGATGCGAACCCGCGACCCTCATATTACAAGCCTTAACACGCTTGGCCATGCCAGGCCATTTGTAAAAGGAGCTGACTTCAAGGGGTAATGATAACATTGTCTACACTAGAAACCGATTTGTTTAAAGATACTACTAGTTATTAATAATACTTGTAAAAGCAGATATTCTGTTTGAAACTCTGCCACATCAGTTGACACAATTGTTTGTTGGTGTGTTTGTTTTATTTTAGTTACCTGTTTAAATATAATAGTACTATTTGTTGTCTGTTATATGTTCGTGTGACAACTTCGCAGGACGTAGATTGATTTTCACCAAGATTGATGCGAAGGCTCATATATTTGTTTTACATTTTGCGGTTGTTATGAGCGTTTTTAGCAATATTTACTGTCTGTGGATCAACCTTTACCAGATTTTTTTGTATATTTATTGAGTCCGTGGAGAAATACATACAAATTTTCAATTTTGCATTTCTCGTCTTGGATTTTTATAAGTTTTTTTTACGACTTTTTTGTCTCTTGTTGATGTATCTTCACTAAATTTGTCATGAAGGTTTATAGGGTCTATGCAAAAACACATGCAAACTTGTATTTTGTATTTTAAGTTTTGCAGTTTTTATGGATGTTTTTGTGCTTTTTACAATTACATATAAGGAAAGCAACTTTTTAATGAACTTAGCTACCCTTCCATGAAAAAGTGCAGAAGAAAAAAGAGAAATGAATTTTAACTTTCTGCTGTGATATTTACAGAATTTGTGATTCAGTCTTTACACATATATTGTTATAAAAGGAAACACTGTTCTAATGACCTGTTGATGAGTTATTTAATATACCATTTTGTGAACAATTTGAGCCATCCCCACATAGGTAGTACTGCCGCCTGCTTGATATTGCTGCAAGTTGTTTTGAAAAAAAAACTGATGTTACCTCCAATGAAGATATATATTTACGACAAAAAGTTTTTATTATGCGATTTTACCTGTAATCACACCTCACCATATTCTGTAGTAATAGTACGCACTTCTATTCATTAAATTCGTAGCATTCTTAATGGCAAAGTAATTTCGTATAAAACGTTATGGGGTTTTATTTATTATTTTCGTTTAAGAATAAAAGTTTGCCATAAGCTACACAATAGACTATCTGTGCTCTGTCCACCACAGGGAATCAAACCACAGATTTGAACGTTATGATAGTCTGAAAAATTAGCATGGGTCGCCAGCGAAAGACCCAAAACGATAAATACGCAAGAATATTAATATGCGTGGTTTTGATTTGCCAAAAATGGGTAAATTGCATTAGGTTAGTTTATATCGCTAGGTTGATAATAATCTTGTCTGGGGAAATGGTGTGATTAAAACTCAGATCGGCCTGGCATGGCCGAGCGCGTTAAGGCGTGCACTCGTAATCCGAGGGTCGCGGGTTCGCGCCCACGTCGCGCTAAACATGCTCGCCCTCCCAGCCGTGGGGGCGTATAATGTGACGGTCAATCCCACTATTCGTTGGTAAAAGAGTAGCCCAAGAGTTGGCGGTGGGTGGTGATGACTAGCTGCCTTCCCTCTAGTCTTACACTCCAAAATTAGGGACGGCTAGCACAGATAGCCCTCGAGTAGCTTTGTGCGAAATTACAAAAAACAAAACAAAACAAAACTCAGATCTCTTCAGATCCATAAACGTTTATGACACAAACAAAACTTTACTAAAATTTGTTGTGTCGTTTTATTCGAGATATTTAAAATCACATTCTAATACTTTGTTCCAATGTATTTAAGTTTATACATTTCAATCGTTATTGTTGTTTTATAAAGTAATCAGATCTTGTTGCTAATTATAACTTAATTTTTAAACTGAGCATTAGCAGAATTGATCTAATTTTAAATCAACCCAAGCTTCACACCTTTTCGAACAGAAAAACTGGCCTTTTGGCTACTTATACTTTAAAAGTTGATAATTTAAACGTGAAAATACCATATATATATATTCCAAGCTGTACTATGGCGAAGACGATAAAATACGACCTTATTTGTTTTTCTTTATTTCACGAACCCTGTTGACATGGATGCTACTAAATCTCTTCAAAGAGTGAGCCTCACTCACCTTTTAAAGCAACTATTATTTTTATCGTACTTTTACTTCGTCAACTCACACATTAGTGATAAAGTCAACAGCACGAGGGGCCGCCTGAAGCACGAGTGTTCATTATTAGCTTCAACCTGCCAAGTATTGATTTGTCCAGACATCGCTTCCTTAACTTTTTCACTGCTAATTTTATTTTCACACAGCCCACTCATAAACCACTGAAAGTTTGTGCTTAAAATCCTTTGCTTCGCTCACGGAGCTAATTTGATGTATTCATTTTTTTATCATGTAAATTTGTTTTATGTGTAATAGTTTGTTACTTTAATACATCCTAACAGTGATATCATAATTTGAGTCATTCAAACATAGGCAATATAGCGAAATAGCATTCATATGCAAAGTTATCTGAACAGAAATTTAAAACACAGACAAAACCTAAAGTTTAAACCGGTAGGCATAAATAAACCAAATCAAATGTAAACGACTTGTTCTGTACAATACAAACATTTAACTCGCATCAGGTGTAACGTGACTGTTGAGAATAGAATATTAAACATTGTCAGAAATCTGCACAGATAAATAAAAGACGTTAAGGAATTAATGAAAACTTTCGTTGAAAACGTAAGTAATTAAGCAGATTATGACCAAAAATACCTTACAAATTAATGAAACAAATTCTATATAACGAAGAGAGAGTTAAATGTACAATATCATGAATAAATAAATAAATTCATCAAAAACAAAAATTTACACTGATTAGAATGTGTTGAATCATTAGTTGGGTGTCCACGTTATTAAGGATATTTTTAGCCCTAATCCTGATAATATCTAATGAGGTTCGACCAGCTTAAAAGGTTTAGGTTAGTTTAAATCATTTTCCTAAGCTAGAAATGCAAACTAATCCTTTTGAATGAGATATTAGGCGTTGTAAGTTCGTAAGCCTAATGAACAGTAGTATTGATCAAAGGACCACATCTAATGCAGCTTACTGGAATCTAATTCAACTGCTATTATTACACATTTCGTTGTAAAACTAGCTTCAACCAATTAAAAATGACGTGTTAAAAAGCTTTAGTAATTTTGTTTCATCACAACGCCCATCTCTGTTTGTTTCAATGTGATGAGTCCTAAAATTCACACAATGAATTTTTTAACTTACTAAAATGTTGGATTTTTTTAAAGACAAATTATTATAAAACAAATGTTAGAATGTTTTCTTTTAAATATTTTTCATGTACCGTAGGGCTGGACTTTCACAGTTTTCATGCTTTTTGTTACTTGAGAACAGTGAGTATGTGTTTTATAACAGCAAAGCCACATTTCTACAGATTTACAACGCTAAAATCAGGGGTTCGATTCCTCTCAGTGACTTCAGCACAAAGTTCGATGTGGCTTTGCTATAAGGAAAACACACACACATATTGCAAAGAACATTTCTCATTTTTTTGTGAGTAAAGAGAATAATTCTTCTTGAAACCTATTCCTTAAAAGTTTCTATACTAGAAGTACAACTATTTTAGTTCATTTTTGTCTAAATATTTTAACACAATAATCCAGTGGTTATTTACCACGTGAGTTTTATATCACGTATTTAATAGGTAGAACATAATGTTTGAATAATGTTATTAAAACATATAATGAAAATGAAATTACCTGTGTACGTCTGCTTTTAAAGTGCAGTTTAACACTTGAATGCCAGTTCCAATAAACGATTGTAGATTATGATCTAAACACTTTGTCAGAGTAATACAAATATTATTTACACAAACCTCCTGTACTCTTTAATTTAAATTCTGTTGTTGGTGTCTTTGGATTAATCATCAAGACAAGTATTTCTTTGCTAGTTGTGTTACTCTTTTGCAACAAGCGCTTCAAAAGTACAACAATTTACGCTATTTTTGATAGTTGGTTCGATAAACACAATAACACCGGTCAATAATTTCAAGCACCTCTTTAGGGTTTCCAGTTAAAATAATGTGTAGCAGCATTTCTATGATCGTGATGCCTCTCCAGCTTAGGTGTTAAGTTCCACATGAAGTGATGTCTCAAAAGTTATTTATACAAATAGTAAAAGTTGCTAATTTAAATGGGGTCCACAATGACCCAACTATCAGCCTCGTCCTGGCACCTTACGCCACCTGTTCTCATGTACCTCCTTTCGCAGAGTATCTCTAAACCTAGTGAGATTTCTGGGTAGGTTTCGTGCTCTGAAATGCTCCAGATCAGTTTAATAAGGTTCACTACTCTGATCTGGCCATACCTGGCTCCTTGTTATTATGGCTGGCAAGTCACAGAGATAACAGAGCCACGTTTCAGCACTCTAATGTTAACAAACGTGTCACGGGCACAAAGTTCGCGAACAAAGGTGAAAGATTTTGAGATATTGTTTGTCAAGCGATCGAAAATGTGGAAGCAAACATTGATTTACACGATGGACAATATAGCTAATTAAATAAAATTATTACCTCTGCTATTCTTGCAGTTTTCGGGACAACAAAACCACATTCTTCCAACTAAATATTGTTTAATTCGTCGATAGTTACGAGTTTGACTTAATTAACAGTACTTACAAATAATGTGATTAACTAGACATGCAGGATTTACAATTACTGCATCAAGCCCTCTATTGGACTACATCCTGTTTGTTTTTCTTAAAAACCGTCATCGTTTGCGTAACGTTCTACTCTTATGTTCGCCACCATTCGTGTTAGCAACAAACATTTAAGCCTATTAGAACGCGACTCAATAAATGATCCATGTTTTGACATAGAGAGTTAACCAAGGAGATAAGCTTTCTAAATCGTACGATCAACTACTCATTGTTTATAAAATGAATGAAGTGTCTGATGTTAGAGCACTTCTGAAATTTTTAGTATTTCTTTTCATAAAATATCACCCAAAAAATCTGTCTTCGATTGCGTGAAAACAATAAATTGCTCAACGTCATATTTGTTTGGCAATAATTTGCTACAGCTATAGGTATCAATTGCGATTGGTAAACTTGTAAGCCAATCAAATCCGTTTAAAACGGATAACTGTTCTCTCTTCACAGAATTGAGGAATTAACAAGATACTTTATTGGGTACTGGGTGACTTTTGTCAGTTATCTTTGTATTCGTGGATTCTCAGTTGTTACAAGACGCTGTACTTTGATTATCAGAGTTGCGGTATGACTTGATGCTGGTCTTTTTCTGAATGGTCTTTGCCCCATAATA
Source organism: Carcinoscorpius rotundicauda (assembly GCA_011833715.1). NCBI lineage: Eukaryota > Metazoa > Arthropoda > Merostomata > Xiphosura > Limulidae > Carcinoscorpius > Carcinoscorpius rotundicauda. Next base: position 61,848,742 of record CM022398.1, read on the forward strand.
ATCTATATTCTTTTATTGTTGTGTTTTAATTCAAAAAGTACAAGGGATATATATGCCTATCTTGAAAACTCTAAGTCACCGATCTGAACACATCTTTTTGATCTGACTGTATGAAGATTTCGTGTAGCATTATACTTCCCATAAAACGTAAAACGTACTTCTGATACATTCCGTTCCAACGCTTGTGTTTGTCACGTGACTTGCTGACTTTATTATACGGTTGATTCGTTTGTTGTTAAGCAAAAGAGTTACACAATTATCTATCTGTGTAATGCCCACCACAGATATCGAAACCCGCATTTTAGCGCTATAAGCATGCAGACTTGATGCTTAACCACTAAGAAGCTTGATATAAGGTATGTAATCTTATTTACATGTTTTTATACATATATATTTAATTAAATTGTAAAATATTAAGTAAAAACTTCATTATAAGTAAAATGCAAAGTAAGTGTTAGTATAACATAAAACGCACGGGCTTATCAGAGACAAAATCATGGAACAACAAAATGAATTTGAAAAGTTTGGTTTATTCAGTGCATGAACGCATATGGATAATGTAATACCATCTGTTCCTTTCACTTCGGAATAATGAGAAGAACATTTTCCACACGGTATAGATAGAAACGTTGCCAAGAATACTGCAATCAAAGATGAGAAATCTTCGTTCAATAATAGAACTATGGAGCTCATTTCTCATTAGAGAGCAATTATTTATCTTCTTTATTTAATGAGCTTAAATTACTCTTACTAGTAAGTTTCAGAATATATATTATACTACTGAACTGTAGACAAATAGCTATATATTATTTTTTTTCTACTCTGAACACATATTTCAGCCACCTTTTAAATATTTCAAAAATTGAAAACTGTTTACTGTGGTTTTCTTGTATATTTTAAGACATATACGTCTGTTAAATTTATCTGATGAATTTGGATCGAACGTAATACGCTTTAGTTTGTGTTTTGAAAATTAAAACACATAGCTCTCATACTTACTAGTTCATGTGTGTGTGTATATATATATATATATGCACTGCTGGCCAAAATCTTAAGGTCAATGAACATAAAGAAAAAATATGTATTTTGCGTTGTTAGACTCAACCATTTATTTGAGTAGAGCTTCGAAAGATGAAAATAAGAGAAGTGAAAATAAAAATTAAAACTTTTTAGCATTTAATAAGATAAATGTGAACACTATGAAATTAGTCTAAATACTAGCTGCTCAAAAGTTTAAGACCATACTGAAACGAAGCGTCAATCGGTAAAAATGAACGAAATTTAGTGATTTGTGTTCAAGCATTAGCGTTGTAAACATCTCCCACTGACATCTCCATGGCAAAGGCTGCAAAAGCAACGGCTCTCTCAACGTGCCATCGCTGGTGATATTGGACGTAGAAAAACTGATGTTACAGATTTCTTAAAAGACGGAAAGAGGGACACGGAAAAAGAATTTCAAGTGGTCAGCTCAACACAATTTCGCCGGCGTTAAGCAGGATGATTCGACGGGTTATCCGGCAAGACACCAGCCGATCGTCGAACCGGATTAAGGCCATTATGGACGCAAAATGTAGCTCAAGAACAATAAGACGGCATATATGAGAAAAAGGCTTTAAAAACGTAAACGTTTTAACGGCCACGCCTTCTTCCACACCACGAAACAGCTCGGTAAACTTTGCTGAGAAGCATCAAACAGGGGACGTAGAAAATTGGATGAAGGTTTTGTTCTCTGATGAGAAAAAATTTAACCTGGACGGTCCAGATGGCTTCCAACGTTACTGGCACGATAAAAATATCCCACCGGAGACATTTTCTAGACGATACAGTGGAGGAGGTTCCATCATGATAGGGGTGATTTCTTCTTCCATGGAATAATGAGCGTCAGGTTATACAGGGGCGTCAAACAGCAACTGACTACGCTGGCATGTTAGAGAGAGTATCCGTATTGACTGAAGGCTCTCGCTTGTATGGAAATGACTGGATCTTTCAGGAGGACAACGCTACAATCCACAATGCCCACAGGACAAAGGATTTTATCATAGCAAATAATGTGATTCTTTCGGACCATCCAGTGTGTTCGCCCGAACTGAACCCCATTGAAAATGTTTGGGGGTGTATGTCAAGGGAAGTCTTTAGAAATAGACGTCGATTTCAAACAGTGCATAATCTTCGTGAAGCTGTCTTCACCAGTTGGAATAACATTCCAGCCAACCTTCTATAAACACTTATATTGACCATGACAAAGCATCGCACTACTGAGACCTCTTTTTGGGCATTTTCTACCCTGTGTAGGACTTCTTTTTGGTATGGTCTTAAACTTTTGACTAGTTAGTATTTAGTCTAATCATAGTGTTCACATTTTCCCTATTAAATGCTAAAAAAGTTTGTTTTTTATTTTCCTTTTTGTTATTTTTATCTTTCGAAGCTCTACTCAAATAAGTGGTTGAGTTTAACAACGCAAAATGTATATTTTTTTCTTTATGTTCATTGGCGTTAAGATTTTGGCCAGAAGTGTATATTGTAGGTCTTCAGACTCAACTATTGAAACCTACTGCGGTGATTTTTCAACAGATTTATTATTATTGTAGTTTTTACTGTTACGTGACACTTGCCTTGTTCTATGTTTAAATTTCAACAGTTCAATTAAATATGGTTGTGATACGTCTAAACCCGAAAGTAGTCGTAACGTGTACTGACAGTTAGTCTTTATAGACTATAAGAATGACGTTCGTGTTATCCTTGGAACTACTTCTTCCATTGTCGATTGTGCACAGTCTGATTACACACAACTACCCAACTCTGCAACTTCAAAGAGGAAAAAATACAAATCTTAACCACCTTCCACAGGCCTTGGACTGTACGCGAACGTCAGCTATCGAGACAACGTTTAAGCAGATTAAAGGCAAAGAACTTCATTGTGCTACTTTTAGGATTTTTGTGATCGAATGATATTGTTTTTATTTCAGATTCTTCTCCTTCCCCTCTCGTAGAAACAGCCTTTGGTTTCGAAGTATGACTGGAAACTTATGAACCTTTGGCTCGTGAGCATTCGTAAACTTCAAATTTTTGTTTTATATTTCGTTAATTCTCTCAGAAGGTCTCTTCATATTCATCACGATCTCTCGTAAGGGTAGTTTCGCTTTAGAGATGGTATATTTTCCTGTGGAAAATACTGAAATTCCCTTTCTTGTGCTTCACATTTTATTTGTGTTAATATACTTCACCGTAGAAGACGTAAAGTCTATTTCCTTCCAACCATATTTGTACTCTTGTGGCGTTATATTGTCCAGTAACCTTGATACAAGTAACGATAAAAGTACTAATTACTAAACACGTTACCCGTGGCATCACTTCTCACATATTGAGCGCCATACCATTGTGTTACCATATACTAATCATCTTTTACTGCTGTTTGTTTTTTGAATTTCGTGCCAAGCTACACTAGGGCTATCTGCGTTAGCCGTCCCTAATTTAGCAGTGTAAGAATAGAGGGAAGGCAGCTAGTCATCACCAGCCACCGCCAACTCTTTAGCTATTCTTTTACCAACGAATAGTGGGATGACCGTCACATTATAACGCCTCCACGACTGAAAGGACGAGCACGTTTGGTGCGACCAGGATTCGATCCCGCAACCCTCAGATTACGAGTCGAACGCATATCCCACTTGGCTATGCCGGGCCTTCGTCCTTTAAGAAAGTAACTAACCCTAAGCTTAGACATTTTCAAACAACTATAAAACTGAGTTAATACATTTTCTCAGTCTAAAAACACAACACTGCAGACTTAAATATATGTCAATTAAGTGAATACGTCTTGCATTTTTGAAATCAAAAGTCAATTATTATTCATTTTTAAAGAACTTCAAGAATATATGTGATATTGTATTTCTAGAAAATATAAAAAAGAATTAAGAGTTTCCTGTATACAGCACTTATTTTAAACATTTTTCAAGCATAAAAATTACAAATAAATTGCATAGTAACTTCCATCTATCTCAAAAAATTATGTTAATTGTCATAAAGGTTTAACTTAAGTTAGGGATCATGTTACTATTGTATTTAGGGGCGTTTTTTAACAGAGTTAAAAGTCTTTGAAGCTATGTATGTAGTAAAATGAATAATAGGAATATATGCAGCGTAATGGTTTGAAGTGTAATGTGAAATGAAAGGTTAATGTTTATCATCTTCTCTGCATCTCTCACGTATCCCATGATTCTTTCCCGTATAGGTCTGCGTTTCCGAAGTTTACACAACTTACAGGATAGACTGTCAATAATAAGTTTGCAGAGTTCACACAACTTACAGGATAGACTGTCAATAACGATTTTTTATAGTGGATTTTACGCTGTAGAAAAAGCTTTTTCTAACTGTCTATAAATATACTCGGTAATGAAATACCTTGTTTAAATTACCCTATGATTAAGTATATACACGTATATATATTCAAGAGCTGAAAGATAATAGAATAACAGTATTGATTATTTCATTATTTATTTAATTTGACAATTAGAAGTTTGCTGTATTAATGTCGAGAAACAGCTTTACCTATTTCGCATATACATATTTCTTTTTTATTTGTTTAGGTGAAGAACTTCGTTAAAGCAGAACCAGCTCGCAGATCCTTTTGACATCTTTAAGGTAATGTGATTTAAAAATATTTTTAGAAGTAGCTAGTGTGACAAGTTTGCTCAAATGTTTATGCGTATAGGCTTTAATTGTATGAATCCAGTTTCTTACGTGTGCTTTCTGTTACATTGTTCAATATCATGACACTGTATTTGTATGTGTTTATATATGTGTAGAGGGAGGGCCTCTAGTAACCGGAAATGCTGCATAATATTCAAACGTTGAAGTTCTATTTGAATCTTCCTAAATGTTGCTACACTTTATTTGTGTTTACATCCTGAAAACCATAACTCGTACTGCGTGAGTAATTTGAACATGAATTGTTAATAGTTAATTTTTTCTTACTCACAACTTCTAAACTTTGGCTGTAATAGTGATCATTTCACTAAAAACCTGTTTCTAACACGCAATTTCTGTCACAAAAGTATAATAATACAATGTGGTCATATTTATAGGCTGACTCTATAAATAAACTTGGAAACAGTTCATAATTCGATCATTTCGCACAGGTGTTGAAGCAGTCATATTAGCAGTTATTTCCTGGTGAGCATATACAAAATTTAAAAAAGTAAACAGAAATGGGAAAAAATTATTTTGGGTGCACATAAAAAGAAACAATAAGGTAGTTAAGCAAGTTATTAGTTGTTGATAATAAAAGAAAACACATGGGTACCAAAGGGAAAAGAACCACGAAAGGTGTTATGATGTATTAAAACTGAAGTAAATTTGAAATATAAACGGATAAACTATTTTGAGAACTTAAAAACTTTATGTAATCCAGTAATCTTTCTATATATAATCATTTTTTTTACGTTTACAACTTATAACTTAATTAAATTCTCGGGGAGGAAGATTTTGGCTTCTTAGGTAGCGGACGGCCTAATTATGCTTCATTTTAAATTTCTATATTGTTTAAACTGTAATAATTCTTCTTAATAAATGTCTTATTACAAAGTATTAGTATTAGTGCTAACTATTTGTCCTATATAGTACTCTAATAGTGGTAGTTTAAATGTTACGTTTACACATACTTTAGTTAATTATAAGATTGCCATTTGTTGAATATGTTTCACATGAATAATATAAAAAGTGCATACCAGTGGATAGTTACCATCATGAGTTCTGAGATCTACGAGCTACATGCCAATAGGCGCAGTATCAAAACACGTAAAAAATAACAAAAGCCTCATATCTTTAATGGAAAGAGGATCTTGTGAAGCCAGTGGGACAGAAAGTTGAACGCTTCGCCTTTCATCTAAATGGACTCAGACTTGTGTAGATGATAAAGGATGCCTTAAAAAGCACAGTCCAATGAAATATAATGTTAGAATACCTTTTTCCAAGTTCTGTGTCCATGGAAACTGAGCTTCTATATAGATGATTAAAAGTATATTTTTACGTGTGGCTGACGATGTTTGTTAACAATAAAAAACTGAAAAGTATTTTTGTCTCGACTTTGTTGACATAATGGCTTTAGTCTGAACAATAGGTATGCTGTGAAAGTTACGAGTTATGCCTCCTGTTATAAGGTTAATGGTCTTGTTCAATAGTGGAAATATATTAGTAAAAGATACGTTTGGTAACGTCTACCGCTGTTTTGTTGTCGCGTTGGAACAGTGGATGCACACAGGAGACTGAGACACTAACAGTTGACTTTCGTAACTTCCATCTTGTTGGTCTTATTAGAACAGTGGATGCACACAGAGAACTGTGAGACTAAAAGTTTATTTTCGTAACGTCTATCTTGTTGGTCTTATTAAAACAGGGAGTGCACACAGAAGAGTGTTAGACTAAAAGTTGATTTTCGCGACTTCTAGAACTGTCTTGTCTGTTATTTTGGTTCGCAGAATTCTTCATTTGACTTAAGGTCTTGCTCGATGTGTTGACGTATAAAATTTATTTGCTCCATTCGACTGCAGTTGTACTTGTGAATTCTACTGTGGTAAGTCATTAAGAGAGAATCAAACCCTAAACAGGCGATCGATAATTCGAGGTCATCTACTACCACACTACTACTACACTAAATTGATAAAAGCACCATTAAGTTCTGACTACCATTTGTCGCCGAGACTGTTTCAAATTCTTGTAGTTCTCGAAACAACCCAGTCTGGTGCATTTTAAGAGCCCACCAATAAACCAAAAATAGAAATGCTGTAACTGAAGTTTGTTTAGGAAATTCATTTGTCTTATTTATGTTTCTGTTTTAGTGACAAATTGTATAAAAAATTCCCGCAAGGTGTGGAAACACACCGCATTTAATTTCTATGATAACAATGTTTACACACATTTCTAGGTTACATCTTGTAATATATGTTTATTTATTTTACTTAAATATTATTTTACATTTATTGTTTTAACTCAATCTCGAATTTGATTTCTATCTGAGATCTAGAGAAAGTGATAACTTCTCGTTCTAACACTTCCATACTAACATTTCTACTTCCTTATATGACATTTCTGCTTGAAATTAGCTATAACTTTTACCTTCAGTTTTTCTCGCTTTTTTATGTTCTACACATTTTTTTCCTTGTTTTTCGACGTGGTTAAAAAGTTGTCTTCGGTCGTACACAAATAGAAAGTTGTGAACGAACCGTATAGAAAGACATATCGCTTATTTTCATGAGGTTTGTTTCACTATGCTTTCACAGGAAGTTATCAGAAAGCAGCAGAAATTGTATTTACCAGTTTGTCTCACTATTTCGAGCACTACGATTGTTGAAAAATGGTGTATTTTACTGAGTCCTCCTATATATTCTTAGTTTATTAGATAAATGTATATTTCTCCTTTTAGTTTCTTGGCACTAGAAACTTGTTCAAGTCGCTCGATATTAAACAAAGTTCAAAACTTGACTTCTTCCATTAACTAATTGAGATTATCTTCACTAATGAACATATCGTTAATGTTATACTTTATCGTAAGGGTGTGAGACGTTGACAAGCATATTTTAATGTTATACTTCATGTTAACAGTGTATTATAAGGTGTTAATGGACATATTTTTAACGTTATACTTTATCTTAAGGGTGGAGTACTAGTTCACAGGAAACCTTCTCTCAACTTGTCTTTAACGATTACTGGTATTAAAGAATTAATAAAATAGTTTTAAAACTACTTGTATGTGGCAGGGCATCTGACCTTTAACTTTTGGTTTTTTTATTTTCGACTCTTTCAACTATTACGTGTGTACACGATTATTTGTAAGCATTTTTTATCATGACCTTAGCAGTAATAAGTGATTTTTGTACTTAAAAATGTATTTTTAGTTCTCACACTTCTCTAAACAAGGAAGTACGCACAAGGCAACTGTTAAAATTTATATATTTCGCGTGAGCTATTTGAGACAAGCCCAAATGTTTCGATTAGCTTTTCCGAAAGAGTGAAAAACAAACTGTGTCCTGATATTAACTCTATAACTACACATTCATGTAAGTTCTGATGCAAAATAAGGCACCACATCTAACACATCAAAACTATTAATATAGATAACTAAAATCTCTCCTTCCGATGTAATCACTAAGACGAGGCAAATAAAACCTTCAAACTACTATAAGTTTGCAACTAAAACATAACCTTCAACTTTGGGACTAAGGTTAGTTGAGCTTCAGCTGAGAACTAAAATTAAGATTAGCTTACTAATATAAAGGAACAGCATTATTAACACTCAGATATTTAGCGTTTTCGTCATTCAGTCCTGTTTAAATCTATTTATTAATATAATATTCTGTGCACCTACTTCCTATTCCTTGTTGGCCTTTGCTAGAAACTTAAATTGTTTTCTACTTATAGGCTAATTACTTTCATTCATTCCTGATGCTTCAAAATAACGTGGATTGTAATGTAACATTTTTTTTTCTATTTGAACTGTTTACAACCTAATGGTAGGTCCAGTATAGCCTGTAGAACATTCATAGGCATTTGTTACGTCTAAAGTTTTGAATATAAGTTTTTAACGTTCTACCTGAAAAAAACAAACAAACTGTATTCTACATAAAGGTTTGAAACACTTCGTAACTTTACTCGGGAGGTATGCACACCCTGTGCAACTGGTTTGTAATAGAAATAGTATGCTTAGAACGGCTGATATGGGTGTTATCACTTTTATTGATAAGCAGAGAACAATTTAACATTTGTTAACTTGAAGATGACCTAGGAAGGTCGAAACGTTGTTCTCTCTTTATCAACAAAAGTGTTAATACCCATATCAGGCGTTCTGAGATACATTTTTATTTCAAGTGGGTTTCTTCGTCATCAGGAAATAATATGTTTACTTTTATATGTCAAAATTAAAGATTTTGTTCAACAATCAACACGCTGTTTAGATCGTGAAGAAAGACTTATTGTTTAAATGAATTTCTTTTTGATGGTTAGTTTATATACCGTGTGAATCAGTATTTTATTCATTTTTTGTTAAAGAAAAGTGGTGTAAAACTGTCATAACCCATAAAACTTAAACTGAGAAACAGGAACTATGTTTGAAATAGAAAGAGATTAAATGATCAAAACAGTGCAGTTTGTTTGTTATTAGGCGTTAATAATGCTATAACATTGCATACAATTGTATTTCAAACATAAAGCCAGATTAAGTACAAAAGTTCGGAGTTACGGTTCAGTTGCAGGCCTGTTGTACTTTGTAAGTTAAAGGGTTCATTTGTCTTGCCTTAGCGACTATATTAAAAGAAGTGGTTTTAGTTATTTAGGTTAATATTTGTAATGTGTTAGATGCGGTAAGTTATTTTGTATTAGAAATTATGTGTGACCGTTGTTATGGAGCTGGTATTTTAATGCAGTTCACTTTTCTTTCTCTTCCATCTTAACATAATGGACCAAGCTGCTAGGTTTGTCTCAGCTAGAATATATGCAGTAGTTAAATAATATTAATTTTTTCTCCTTTGCAATGTATAGCTCCCATAATCTCATTATCAGCAACAGCATTAATATGTACCGTATTTCCTTCTATCAGAGTAACTTTTAACAATATAGTTGGGAGTAAACCTCTTCCTTGTCTGTTCCTCTCTAGCAACTATTAACCCCACCATCTATTTCTACTCTTAACAACAGTTATCAGCTCTAGCAAGTTGTTTTTGTTTTGTTGTTCTACCATATTCTTATTTATTAAGATTACAGAAAACAGGTAATCTGGGTTGAATATCACCTATCAAACTGTATTTCGTAAGTATAGCGGAGCAGATTATATTGTGCCTTACCTTTCATTACCTGAGTTTCAAAACGTGGTGTAGGAAGAATAAATGCTCATTACTTCGGAAATATGTCAAGACGTTTGAAAGTTTAGTTTTAACTGTGATAAGAAACTTAAAGCTGAAGTTTTAGGTCATAAAACGCTTTCATAATTCACGATATGAAGTCATTCCTTCAGTAAACAATACTTACAGAAACAGTATGTCTGGCAACTAGGATCAACATTATTAGTGTGAACATTAAATAATGGTATGTCTGGTAACTGGGATCAACATTATTAATGTAAACATTAAATAATGGTATGTCTGGTAACTGGGATCAATATTATTAGTGTTAACATTAAATAATGGTATGTTTGGTAACTGCGATCAGTATTATTAGTGTGAACATTAAATAACGGTATGTCTGGTAACTGGGATCAACATTATTTATGTGAACATTAAATTATATTGATACAAACGACATGTATGGTAACTGGAATCAATATTATTAGTGTGAACATTAAATAATGCTTATAGAATCGGTATGTCTAGTAACTGGGATCAATATTAATAGTGTAAACACTAAATATTTCTTTTTTAAAAACGATATATCTGGTAAATGGAATCAACATTATTTGTATGAACATTAAATAATATTGATACAAACGGCATCTAGGGTAACTGGGATCAACATTATTATTGTGAACATGGAATGAGATTTTGCTTTCTAGAAGAAAGTTTGGAAAGCTATTTCGCTGAATCAGTAGCAGTTGCTAGGCTCATATAATCCTTACTCTATAAGAGGATTATGTTTGTTTATTACTCGTCACGTTGTAAAACAAATCAAGTTTGCCTTTTAATCTACTTAGCATAATCTATATATTGTATTCTAAAGTGTAAACCAGTTATAACCAGAAACTAACGAGCTTGTGCTTCGAAAACAAAATATTCCGGCCTAAAAGCTTTGCTTTCATGCTTTTATAAATTACCAATAATTAATTTCTAATAATGTCTGATCGTATAATAAAACTATAAGTTGGAAAACAGTTGCTTGAAAATATCTTCTCAACTTTTCAGTGAAGTGACACATAAAATTATATTTTTTTACAGCTGAATAACTTAAGTATTATTTAATTAGTTTGAATCAAAGAAAATCAATAACACGATATCAAATACATTATCTTCAATTATACAATGTTTTTTTAAGAATTATTTTGTAGGGGTCCTGTGCAATTGATCCGAAGATAACGATTTTTGGTACTCGAAGTCCTCTCTTTTTTTTCACGATAACTATACAAACGTTACTGTAACATTTATAGTTTCTGTGAGATTAGTTCTTGTCGTAAGACATGTTTTTTGTTAGATAAGACACCATTGAAAACAATACGTTACTCTTGTCAAAACTACAAAACAGCATCTAGTCAGGTCCCTTTTTTAAGTTTCTTTAACAATAGTTGAATATACTAAATCTACTTTCATCTACGAATTCCACTACCTATTAGTTATTAAACTTACAATGACTACATTCTCTACAAAATCTTAAAATTGTTTTTGAACCTAAGGACTACACATTTCTGTAGTCAGCTTAGTCGTAAGTTCTATGCTCGGAAATTGACGAAACACTGCATTGTATAAACACGTGGCTCGATAAAATTACAAAATAGAGAAATCAGAGGTATATAAAGACATGCCTCCAGTGATTTAACAGTACGTCTGTGGACTAATAACGCCAAAAATTTGGTTTCGATACCCACGATAAGCACAAAGCGAGGAACCCCCTCTATAGTTTGGTATTTAACTGCAGACAAACAAACAAACAACCAAAAATACTGAAGATGCAAAATAAATTACTTTTCTAATATTTTAGAATTTACAGATCTCTTGTCTTAAGCCTATTTATTATGTGAAAAAAATGACAACAGAATACCAAGAAATAATTTTTAAAAACACTTTTCTTTACATACATACGCTCAATCCACTTTTAGTGCCATTATAAAAGACAAGTATAGAAATATCGACCATTTTGAAATCAGTAGTTAAGAATGAGAAGAACATTTAAATTTTTTTTTTCACTTTTTTGTATGTGATATTTAGATTATCAGTGACTGGCCTCAAACTGCCGTAGTCTTAAAGATTGTAAAAAATGACCGTGTTTTCTCTCTATAGCATTTAGATAGAAAATACTGTTCTGGTATAATTTAATATACAACTCTGAACTTGCACTAGTTTTGTGTGGATAAAAATAAATCAAATGTACATGTTTAAAGAATTTAGCTTGCAAGTAATTAAATGGTGCTATAACTTGTAAACTAATTCTTTATATGGAAATCAAAATAGTCTTTAGCTATTTAAAATGTGTAAACTAAGCTTCAGTAAAACGTTAGGGACAAATAAACTCAAATCTTCAAATGATCGATCGGTTAATAAATTAGGATATTAACTACAAACTTGTGATGTGAGCGTTTCATTGGAAGTTTCTTATAAAAATTGCACTGACTGTCTAAAATTACTCCTACAATAATTAACTGACACCATCTTGAGTAGGTTGGTAAGGCTGGTCGTCACCGCTCTAATTAGCTGTGAGAAGAACAAAACAGTAAAGGCATCCACAGGCAGAATATGGAACCCTAGTGTCATCGGTTATAGTATTAAGGTAAGTACTGGGTTTTATTATGATGGCTGCGGGCAAAGACAATTTTTGTGGTACCCTCACTTCTGACGTTGAAATCGAAAAAAAAGCAGCAAAAAGCAGCAAAGGAAAACCTTATGTCATGATGATAATAACACGAGGGCTCTTTATGGAACTGAAAGTTTGATCAGCTGTGATGAGATTGAAGTGGAATCCTAAAGCTAAGTGAGATTAGGTAGACTATTTCTGGGACACTTACGGGAGGAGATTAACATGTCATAGTAGTAGGTCTGTTACTGAGAAAAAACAGATTTAAGCAACTGAATAAAGACGTCTGGGCAATATATAGATGATGTCAGTCAGATTTGCAGCACAACACTTTGATTATAACCAGCACCAAAGTTTATAACCCTGTATCTGAATAGTGAAGAAAAGAAAATCCAGACATTTTTATCAAGATGTTGAGAAAACTGTGCAGATACTGACGGCAGAAGAATATCTTATCATAATGGGCGACATTAATGGGATAATTTTATGAAGAAGCTTTTAGTGACAACACTATTCTGCATTTATAGAATAGTTAAATAATTGTGAGAAGTCACACGAACTATGTTCTAGCTAAAGACTGTTTCGGAAACCATTACAATATAGCTATAACTTATCCAGGAGTAGACTGTTGTTCTCTTTACAATTACATAATCAGACGAATAAGATTGGAAGTGAATAAGCTGAGAAAAGAGACCTACTCAAGCGGGGCCAACTAGGACTTAATTAGTTTATAAAAACAAATAAAAACGGACTTAAAATATTAAAAAAAAACAAATAACCTGTATACAATAACTCTGAGGACCAATGTCTTAAGTTTAGAAGTGTGTTATAGGAAGTAAGAGAAAATGTTATGAAGGAAGAGAAGATGGGAAGTGGGAGTGTGACTCATACAGAACTATTAGTTTGATCAGTCATACCTCAAAAAACATAACTGAAAGCGATCCCCAATGAAATTAAATATAAGTTTGAAAATGAACTGTCAAAATATCCAAGTTTTTTAGAATAGTCAGACACTATCGTGTGTAAAACATAGCGATGTTTGGAGATATTTGAAAGGTAGTGCTATTGACGAATACGAATATCAACTACATGGAAGAAAAGGCTGAAGAAGCGCTAGCACGTGCAAGGATAATCCGTCAACTGCTGGTCATATGGCAAAGATGAAAGGTACCCAACTTAAGGAATATCTGAGAGGAGGTTGGTAGAGATTCTGAAAGGTAAAAACCGAGAGAAAAGCAGATAGAGACTTATAGTTTAATGATACCAGAAAATATACTAAAGAAAAGACGCTTGAATTATGAAAGTTGACACGAGAACTGAGGAACACAAAACAATGGAGAGCCATTTTTGTAGACCTTCAAAATTGGGGAGGAAGTGATGATTGATTGGTTAATTAATTAAAATAAAAGTATATATAACATTATGACCCAACCATATCTTCTACCTGTTAATCACTGTTATCACTTGCACTTTGCTGTAAGATCTCAGAATAGCAAAATGCGTTATAATTACATGATTTAGTTTAGAGAATAATACACGCAGAATTATTTCTATTTGTTATAGCCAAAGGCAGTACACAGTAATCTTTCGATTATCCTATTTACGTTATCTATCTATGATGTTTTGTTTTTTGAATTTCGCACAAAGCTACTCGAGGGCTATCTGCGCTAGCCGTTCCTAATTTAGCAGTGTAAGGCTAGAGGGAAGGCAGCTAGTCATCACCACCCACCGCCAACTCTTGGGTTACTCTTTTACCAACGAATAGTGGGATTGACCGTCATATTATAACGCCCCCACGGCTGAAAGGGCGAACATGTTTAGCGCGACGGGGATGCGAACCCGCGACCCTCGGATTACGAGTCGCTCGCCTTAACACGCTTGGCCATGCCAAGCCATCTATCTATGAAGCTTTGTTTTCCAGCTTACGTTACTTAAATCCTTGAAAATTTGAATGAACCAGAAAAAGGATAAAACATGTAGTAAACGGTTTGTTTGTTTGTTTTGGAATTTCGCACAAAGGTAGTAAACGGAAAACTGAGCAAGCATAGCTTATTAATAGGAAAAAGACTTGATCGATGATTGAATTTTTTTTAAATCTATAAATGTGTATCGTTACAGTTCTAGGACTAAAAGTTATCATTTACAAAATATTTTTCGAGATATCGATTAACCTGTATATTTAACTTATTAAATACACGAACTTCTCTATTTTAGCACTTCGAATTTTAAATACAAGATCTTCTGTTAGCTTTCATAAAGGCCTATCATGGTCTAAAAGTTAGGGGGTTTTAATCGTTATCTACTACTCACAAGTTCGAAATTCATCCTTTCAGCCATGGGTGGCGTCATTATGTCACAATCAATCCCACTATTCTTAGGTAAAAATAGTAGTCTAAGAGTTGGCGGAGGGTGGTGTTTATTAGCTGTCTATCACTGCTAAGTTAGTGACGGCTAGCACAGATCACTCTCGAGAACCTTTGCGCGAAATTAAAAAGAACAAACAAGCTTAAATAAAATTTATTTTACTTTTTGATGAGAAATACATTATCTCTAAACTGTGTTTTCAAGAATCAGTGGCTCGCGCCTCATATCAGCCAAAAAAAAAAAATACAGCGTTTTCTGCCCGTGAGTGCGTAATAAGAACAACCATAAAATCCTACAAGTTGACGATGAATGAAGTTGGCTAACTGCCTTCCTTTTAGCCTATCATTTCTTAATTAGAAACAGATATTACAGCAATTCTAAGCAAAATTCTTCAAAACAGCAATATTCAATCAATTAGCCAAATATATATATGATTCTTCCTTTAAATGTTTGCTTGGGAATTTATATTATTATTATTATTTTGTATATTTGTAATTGGTTTACTCTGATCTTAATTACCGAGATTTAGTTTGAAAGGCGAGTTTAATGTGAATTGAAAATAAGTTTGTTTTTATAGGAAATTAACACAATGTTCTATCTATCTGCGCTTCGCCAGAAGGTGGAATCAAAACAGAACGTTGAATTTTAATGTCGTTAAGTCCGTAAAATTACCGCTGTCTATACACAAATAAATATGAGTTGGTATTACATTTCTTTTGTAGAATTACTGTTTTCTTTTCTTGACTGACAAATGTGTTAAAAATAATTTTATTTTCATACAAACTAGATATGCATTACCGTGAAATCAATTGTCAGGACTCAGACTAACCAGTTTCACTCACCACAAGCTCAGGGATATAAGTCGAATAGACTCGTTGGCCTCGCCAAGTTGGTTACTTAGCTGTCGTGCACTAAAAGGTCATTATTGTCGGAAACCAACTATTCTGCTAATGTAAGGCTTTATGGGGTGCTCTCAAGTGCTTAGTGGTGCGAGGAAAAAGAAACCCTTCAGATGGGTGGGGGGATGTTTTTGTTTTATAGATCGCACAGTAGTTTTAGCCAACTGCCCAGGACCTTGAAAAAACCTGGCAGGTCGTAACCACAATCTAAAACTTCCATTTTTATCTCTTTGATGATGAACGTTGAAGATTTTCACTTTTACTCGTGCTTCTTACGTCAGCGCACATGACATGTCAGCACGCGCTGCGTCAGATGAGGATGAAACTGCTCCTGGCAGGGCTCGTGAATCGCAAGTCCCGTGCCAATGTGTCTGCTGTTATAGATATTGATTTTGCGGCTGGGTCTGGAGAGGCAGCAGAACACAGCCATATTTACGAAGTCAGTTTCTCGACAGCTTAAGGGATCGTTTGTGTGTTCATTCTTGTGTGGGCAAATATCAGCCACTCAGGGCCGAAATAAACGACACCAAGAGACGCAGAGTCTTTCTGCAAACAGATTTAGAGCTCTTGAAAGATGATTTTCTGGGAATCCAGACTATGAGATTTACACTTAAGTAGATCCACATCAAGACTTCACAATGGTACATTAGGTTGTGAAATCGACCTGATATATTGTAGGTTCAGTGAAATCTCGATTCCTGCTTGCTGTAGTCTAACTCTTTTATAACATATTTTGTTTCGTTTTTAACTTATTTACTGAGCATTTCTTGGAATATTTACAAAATGAGGTTTTTAATGCTCAGAATCTTGGATGGTTAATCTATAATCTGTCAATAAACATGTCTTTTGAAAAACTTTAAAGGTAAATATCTAATTCAGACTATCTTGTCTGTTGGAGCGCTAACATGTATATACACTTTGGAAGCATAACATGTCCTTACATAACATGAAATTAAAAAAAAGCATGTATAGCATTTATGAAGGTTATAAAACAGAGACGTTGTGTAAATTACACTTTCAACACTTTTAATAACCAAACTTACTTTGTGCTTTACTTTTAAATGTTGTTATCCAAAATAATTTTCGGTTCGTAAAATACTTTAATAGATATTACAAATAACGCATAAATAATTTAATAAATCTGGTTTTCAAAACTTAACTTTTTGTCCATTTATTCGATTTGTCATTTGATGTATAATTCCAAAAAAAACACCCCCCAGTGGCTCAGCGGTATGTCTGCGGACTTACAACGCTAAAAACCGAGTTTCAATACTCGTGGTTGGCAGAGCACAGAGAGCCCATTGTGGAGCTTTGTGCTTAATTTAAAACAAAAATAAAATCCAGTGAAATAATCTCAGATTTTTATATAGTTTACACACGACGCGAACTTAATTGTATCTTTGCTACAACAGTGTTTGAAACACATAACAGGAGAAACGTTTACTGTAAGGATACCAAATGCATAAATTTTCAAGGATAGTTTTAGACTTTAGAACAGAGTTCGTGAAAGACGAACATGTGCAATTAGACACAACTTAAGCATAAAAAGACTCAAAATCAAAGTACACATTTTGTTATGCATTTAGTACAATATTATTCTAAGTAATATTAAATTCCTGCAATTGTACTGTTATTTCTTAGTTGTCACTCACTCATATATATTTGTTTTAAAAATATCAGTTTCACAACACATTATAGGGAACCTCAAATTCTTATGTTGTCATGAAGAGCTATTTTATCTTGACATTCTGTGTTTTTTATCTGCTCTTTCCATTAGTTTTAAGCATGCTCCGACTACATCACCTCCCTAAAGAAAATTTCTGAAGTCTCTCTAGGTAGAAATTGTTTTAATTTAAACTTCAGTCAACCACGTCCTGCCTTTCCCACTTAAGGTCCACGACTTTGATGTAATATTTATATATATATGTATCGTTACCGTTTTTTACTGCTTCACTACCGTCGAAAATGAGCCGGGCGTGATCGTCTGGTGTTCGGACTGTAAGTTCGAGTTTATAGTTCAAACCCATTGCTTCAAAAATACGTTTTGTGTTTTGAGGTTATGGGGTACTATAAGTGTGGTGGTCAAACTCCTTTCTTTTATGAATCCACGATTCGGTTGTTGATTATCTGTCTTCCTTTATTCTACCCTATTTATTAAAAGATTAGGGTCGGTTATGAGCAGAGAAATCGGCTTGGGAGAAATTTTGAAACAAAAGAAAACCATTTTGACTATTTTTTTTCCAATCTTTCGAAAATTTTGCTTTTATTAAACAAAGCATTCAGGTTATCCTGAAAAAAAATAATTACGTTGAGTAATTACGGACATTAGAGGTTTGCATAATATAGCGAAACACACACAAAAAAAGACGACGTTTAATTTTAGTCTGTTAGTTGTGCTTTTTTACACGTTGAATACAGTGAAACACCTTGTACAAGTGTTGCCAATACTGTTTCATGTCAACTCATAAACATGAGTAAACGCATGTTTGGTAGACTTACAGAAGTATAGAAAACTTGTTAAAATTCGTTTGATAGCCTAAAATATTAGTGAATACTCCTGAGAAATTTTCGTTCCAATTTATTTTGGTTAGTGTTTACATTAACATTACTTTTGCAGACAAACAATTTGTCAACTATAATTTACTACGAAACTCTGTAATTCCAAGATTTTAGCACATAATCAAAAAAAAAGGAAATAATCAACCAAGATATTTAACTTTCCTACAAGTCATGCCACTACTTATGTAGTTTAGATACCAACCAAGGTATTTAACTTTCCTACAAGTCATGCCACTATTTATAAAGTTTAAATAAAACAGAAGTTCTTACTTATATATACATTATGGTTAAGGAATACGAAGCAACAAACTGCGCACAAAAATTGTATATTTCTTATTTCGTTTGTACCAAAGACCATATAACGACCGAATCTTCTTTCCAGGTGGCTATTGGCTTACAGATTTGAACGTTTCGTTAGAACGAGTTAGCGATTATTTCTCGCATCTTCAGTCATAAAATAAATAATCTTAAAAGGCTCATTTTCATTTTTCAAACATAAAACTGAACTATTGCTTTCGGCTATAAGCAAAAACTTCGATTTAAGAAGTAAATTTTCTGTAGGTTTCCATGGCAACAGATCCAGTCTCTTTGACCATGCGTCACCGTAGTTTCGTTGGCAGTGTAGGGTAATTTCAGCTCGTGTTTATTACATTTGAAGAATAATTTTTATAATGATATTTTCCCATTCTAAAATTCATTTAGGTGCAAATCTGTATCTACTTTGCATTTGAATTTCAATTATTTTTATTCTTAGAATATTTTAATGACATTGGCATTGTTTGACATTGTCTTTGAGAATTTAAGGAGAGCTTGTTAATGATTCAACATTACTTGTAATTCAAAATCTTTAAGAAGAAGAAAATTCCTAGGGAAAAATGTGTTTAAAATGAATTAGACTTATGTTTTGTTTAATGTGAACGATTATGTTGTGCTATATTTTGTGAAAAGTATTTTACAAAATCATAAACTAAAAACTGTGATAAAACCGTTTGGTTGTAGGATTTGATACAGATTCCTCTGACTCGTTACTGATAACCTACTTTACATATTTGATAGCATTTAGTGAAAAAAAGAAATGTATTTCATTGTTTAAAGTTAACAATAATTAGTCTTATTAGTATTGTTGATCAGATGATTCTAATATCTCCAAAGCTAACAACAATTACATTCAGTTACCTTTGTTTTCCAGCTAAGCGATAGATTTCTATTTCTGGTGTCTCTGAATGGTCTTTTCTTGGTGGGCAGAGACACAGGTTTATGTTCCAACTGTTTCGAAACGGTCTGTGTTATCAAGAAAATATAATTTCAGTTTCTGGTGTTATGAAACGGTCTTCGTTAACCGGCAGAAATATGAGTTTCTGTTTCTGGTATATTAAAACAGGCTTTGTACTAATGCTAAAATACACGTTTCTGTTTCTGGTGTCTCGAAATTGTCTTGTTATCAAGTAGAGAGTTCTTCAGTAGTACAGTGGTAATTTTACAGACTTGCAATGCTGAAATTCGGGATTCGAGTCTCCGTGATGGACAGAGCGTACATAGCACATTGTGTTGCTTTGCACTAAAACAACCCAATTCAAGCAAAGACACAAGTTTCCGTATTCAGTATAACGAAATGATCTTTGCTCTCCAGCATAGCCATAATATTTTACACATTGGTATCTTTAAATGACCGTGTTTCCTAACAATTTTATACATTTTTATATACAGTGTCTTTAAATGATCCTGTTTCCTAACAACTTCATACATTTTTATATACAGTGTCTTCAAATGATTGTGTTTCAAACAAATTCATACTTTTTAAACATTCCTGTCTTCAAATGATCGTGTTTCCAAAAAATTCCATACATTTTAATGTATTTGTGTCTTTAAATAATCGTGTTTCATAACAAACCCATACATTTTTATATATTGGTTTCTTTAAATGATCATGTTTCCTAACAAATTTATACTTTTTAAATATGATGACTGATTGATTGTGTTCCCTAACAAATCCATAGATTTTTATACATTGGTGTCTTTAAATGATCGTGTTTCCTGACAAATCCATACATTTTTATTAAAGACGCCTTTAAATGGTCGTGTTTCCCAACAAATCATATATTTTTTATATATTGTTGTCTTTAAACGATCGTGTTTTTTTAAAGAAATTTACATACTTTTTATACATTGGTGTCTTTAAATGATCGTGTTTCCTAACAAATCCACACATTTTTATATATTGGTGTTTTAAATGATAGTGTTTCGTTACAAACCCATGCATTTTTATATATGATGTCTGAATGATTGTGTTTCTTAACAAATCCGTACATTTTTACATATTGGTGTCTTTAAAAGATCGTGTTTTCTAACAAATCCCTACTTTTCAAATATGGTGTCTCAATGATCCTGTTTTCTAACAGATCCATACATTTTTATGCATTGGTGTCATTAAATGATCGTGTTTCCTAAGAAATCCATACTACAAAATACGGTGAATAAACGATCTTTTTTGTCAACATTTGTATATAAGATGCCTTTAAATGGTCGTATTTCCTAACAAATCCATACATTATTATGTATATTGTCTGAATGATTGTGTTTCCGGACAAATCCATACATTTTTATGTATTGGTGTTTGAGTGATTGTGTTTTTAAAAAAAAATCCATACGTTTTAAATGAGGTATGTGAATTATCGTGTTTCCCAACAAATCCATACATTTTTATGTATTGGTGTCTTTAAATGATCGTGTTTTCTCGCAAATCATACATTTTAAATATGGTGTCTGAATCATCGTGTTTTCTTACAAAACATTCATTTTTATGTATTGCCCTCTTTAAATGATCGTGTTTTTTTAACAGATCCATAAATTTTCGTGTATTGCTGAATTTAAATGATCGTTTTTCTAACAAATCATACTTTTTAAATATGATGACTATATGATCGTGTTTCCTAACAAATTCAAACATTTGGATGTATTGGTGTCTTGAAATGATCGTGTTTTCTAAGAAATCTATTCCTTTTAAATACGGTGTCTGAATTATTGTGTTTCCTGACAAATCAATACTTTGTTATGTATTGGCGTCTTTAAATGATCGTGTTTTCTAACAATTACATTTTTTAAAAAAAAACTGTGTCTTTAAATGATCGTGTTTTCTAACAATTACATTTTTTTTTTAAATTGTCTTTAAATGATCGTGTTCCCTATCAAATCCATTTATTTTTAAATAAGGTGTCTAAACGATCGTTTATCCTAACAAATCAAACATTTTATGTATTTGATTCTTTAAATTATCGTGTATCTTATCAAATCCATACTTTTTAAGTATGGTGTCTAAATTATCGTGTTTTGAAAACAATTCATACATTTTTACATGTTGTGTCTTAATGATCGTGTTTCCTTAGAAATACATACATTTTTATGCATTAGTGTCTTTAAACGGTTATGTTTTCTCACAAATCCATACATTTTAAATATGGGGTCTGAATCATCGTGTTTCCTAACAAATCCATAAATGTTTATGTATTGATGTTTCTAAATGATCGTATATCCTAACAAATCCATACGTTATTATATGGCATTTTGAAATGATCGTGTTTTAAACAAATCCATACTTTTTCGTATATTGGTGAATTTAAATTATCGTTTTTCTTTACAAATCAAATCATGTATGTGTGTTGGTGTCTTTAAATATTCGTGATTCTTAACAAACTATATTTTTTAAGTATAGTGTAGAAACGATAATTCTTCTTTACAAATATATGCCTTTTTACATAAGATGCCTTTAAATGATCGTGTTTTTTAATAATCCATACGAACTGAATATGGTATTCAATAAATCGTATTGTTACGTTTTTTATGTTTTTATGTGGACTGAACGCAACAGAAAGACAGAGATAACAGCTTGTATAATTTATTACAATAAACTATTATATATGTAACAGATATAACATAAATTATATAATAACAATGACAGATATTCAGTTTCAACCTTCAAAATTAATTACAATACAAAATGATACTGGCCTGTGTCCAATATAATGATCTAGAATGAAAGTCCAAAAGTCCAGATCCGAAATCCAAAATTCTAGTCAATGGTGTGAATTTGGTCCCGCGAAGACATTTCTAAGCTTGAATGGAGAAGTCTAGAAACAATTCACAGTTCAATAAATTTGACGAAGTTCTTTTTACGATGTTTTCGATGAATGTCTCAATTTGTCGTTCTCCAAATTTTCCCGTTCTCCCTTAAGCAGTACTATACGTGTTGTCCTTCAGTATAACTAGTAATTCGAATGAATCGTAAAGATTGACGAAATAAAATCACAGCTTTTGTAGATCTAACTCCAGTCACAAATCCAAGTTGAATAAATACACAGCAAACGTTGAAAATTTCTCAAACGGAGACAATATCTTTTGAATCGAAAGTAAAAACGAATGACTGACTGATTTCTCTGACTTCTTCAACTCGCGTCACCGTCTGTTTTTATACTATTAGGCTTACTGTGTCCTCGAACAATCGCGTAACTTTCACAGAATTCCAGAGCAATCCGCGCATGTCTGTTTTTGCACGAGACTCGTCGTCTAGACACCAAGGCCGACATACACATTCTATTTATAAACATATGATTGATCTACCTGATTCTAGAAATTTTTAAATGTTATTTTAAATGAATAACAACATATTTTATTGATTTAAACTTCAAAACAATAATATAAATAATAAATATGGAAATCGAAACACAACACGACATGGTTATTGTTTACATAACATTTACATGACATTTACGTAACACGTATTTCCTAACAAATCCACAACTTTTTATATTAGTGTCTTTAAATGTACTTGTTTCCAAAAAAAATCCATTCATTTTATACATTGATGTTTTTAAATGATCGTATATCCTTACAAATCCATACATTTTTATGTATTGGTGTCTTTAAATGATCGTGTTTCCCAACAAATCCATATTTTTCAAATGTGATGTCGAAATTATCGTGTTTCCTTAAAATTCCATATTTTTAAATATGGAGTCAAGATGATCGATTTTTGTAACCAATCTATACATTTTTATGTATGGAGTCTGAATAATCGTTTCTTTCTAACAAATCCATATATTTTTATGTATTGGCGTTTTTCAATGGTCATGTTTCCTAACAAATCTACACTTTTATAATATGGTGTCTAAATTATCGTGTATTCTATCAAATATATACATTTTTATGTATTGATGTTTTTAAACGGCCCCCAGTGGCTCAGCGGTATGTCTGCGGACTTACACGCTAAAACCCGCTAAAATTGTTGTGCTTTGTGCTTAATTCAAAACAACAAAACAAAAGTTTTTAAACGATCGTGTATCCCAAGAAATCCAAAAAAATTTATGTACTGACATATTTAAATGGCCGTGTTTCCTTAGAAATCTAAACATTTTTATGTATTCGTGTATTTAAATGATCGTGTACCCTAACAAATCCATACATTTTATGTATTGATGTATTTAAATGATCGTGTTTCGAATCAAATCGGAACTTTTTAAATGTCGTGTCTTAATGATCATATTTTCTACCAAATCCATTCATATTTATGTATTGATATCTTTGAATAATTGTCTTTCCCAAAAAAAATCCATATATTTTTATATATTGGTGTCTTTAAATGAAAGTGTACCCTGACAAATTCAATTTTTTTATATATGGTGTCTTACTCATTGTGTTTTCTAACAAATCGATATATTTTTGTATTGGTGTTTTGAATGATCGTGTATCTTAACAAATCCTTTCATTTTTATTTGTTGGTGTTCTTCAATGATCGTGTTTCCTAATAAATCCACACATTTTTATATATTGGTGTCTTTAAATGATTTTGTACCCTAAAAATTGATACATTTTTATATATGATGTCTGAATGATTGTGTATCCTATGAAATCGATAAATTTTTATGTATTGGTGTGTTTAAATGATAGTATTTTCTAACAAATCTATACTTTAAACGTACGGTTTCTGAACAATCGGTAATCTAAACAAATCCAACATTTTTAAATATTGTGTCTAAACGATCCATTTTCCCAACAAATCCAACATTCATATATATTGGTGTCTTTAAATGATCGTGTTTTTTAACAAATCCATACTTTTTAAATATAGTATCTAAATCGTTGTGTTCCCTGTCAAATTAAAAAAATCTTTATATATGTGTTAGTGTTTAAACGATCGTGTTTCCTCACAAATTCAATTATTTTAAATATCGTGTCTGAATCCTCGTGTTTTCAAACAAAGCCAAAATTTTTTATGTATTGGCGTCTCAAAATGATCGTGTTTTCCAACAAATCCATACATTTTTATGTGTTGGCGTCGTTAAATGATGATGTTTCCTAAGAAATTCATACATTTTTATGTATTCGTGTCTTTAAATGATCGGGTATCTTAACAGCTCGATACACATTTATGTATGGGTTCTGTAAGATTGTGTGTTCCTAACATATTCAATTATTTTAAATATCGTGTCTGAATCTTTGTCTTTTCTAGCAATGCCAAAATTTTTTATGTATTGGCGTCTCAAAATGACCGTGTTTCCCAAAAATTCCATGCTTTTTAAATATTTTGTACAAATCATCGTGTTTTCTAACAAATCCATACATTTTTATGTGTTGGGGTCGTTCAATGATCGTCTTTTCTAAGAAATTCGTGCATTTTTATGTATTCGTGTTTTTAAATGATCGTGTACCTTAAAATCTCGATACACATTTATATATGGGTTCTGTAGGATTGTGTTTCCTAACAAATCGATACACTTTTGTGTATTGGTGTCCTTAAATGATCGTGGATCCTCACAGATCCATACATTTAAAATATGGTGTCTGAATCATCGTGTTTCCTAACAAACCCATTCCTTTTTATGTATTGGTGTTTTTGAAAGATCGTGTTTGCTATAAAATCTATTCATTTTTATATATTGGTGTCTTAAAATGATCGTGTACCGTACCAAATCCATAACTTTTATATTGGTTCTAAATCATTGTATTTTCTAATCAATTCAGACATTTTTATGTGTTGGTGTCCTTAAATGATCGTGCTTCCTAACAAATCCATACATTTTTATGCATTGGTGTCGTTAAATAATCGTGTTTCCTAATAAATCCACATATTTTTATATGTTGGTGTCTTTAAATGATTTTGTACCCTAAAAATTGATACATTTTTATATATGATGTCTGAATGATTGTGTTTCATATGAAATCGATACATTTTTATGTATTGGCGTGTTTAAATGGTAGTGTTTCCTAACAAATCTATACTTTAAAAGTACGGTTTCTGAACAATCGGTAATCTAAACAAATCCAACATTTTTAAATATTGTGTCTAAACGATCCAATTGATAAATTTTTATGTATTGACGTGTTTAAATGATCGTGTTTTCTAACAAATTCATACATTTTTATGTCTTCGTGTATTTGAATGATCGTGTACCCTAACAAATCCATAAATTTTATGTATTGGTGTCTTTAAATGATCGTGTTTCGTATCAAATCGGAACTTTTTAAATGTCTTAATCATTATATTTTCAAACAAATCCATTCATTTTTATGTATTGATGTCTTTGAATAATCGTCTTTCCCCAAACAAAATCCATATATTTTTATATATTGGTGTCTTTAAATGAAGGCGTTCCCTGACAAATCCAAAATTTTTTATTTATGGTGTCTGAATCATTGTGGTTTCTTAGAAGTGGATATATTGATGTATTTGTGTTTTAAATGATAGTGCATCTTTACAATTCCTTTCATTTGTATGATTTGGTGTCCTTAAATGATCGTGTTTCCTAATAAATCCATACATTTTTATATGTTGGTGTCTTTAAATGATTTTGTACCCTATAAATTGATACATTTTTATATATGATGTCTCAGTGATTGTGTTTCTTATGAAATTGATAATTTTTTATGTATTGACGTGTTTAAATGATCGTGTTTTCTAACAAATCCATACATTTTTATGTATTGGTGTCGTTAAATAATCGTGTTTCTTAAGAAATTCATACATTTTTGTGTATTAGTGTCTTTAAATGATCGTGTTTCGTATCAAATCGAAACTTTTTAAATGTCTTAATGATCACATTTTCTACCAAATTCATTCATTTTTATGTGTTGATGTCTTTGAATAATCGTCTTTCCCAAAAGAAACTCCATATATTTTTATATTTGTATAAAATATTTATATAACATTTATATCTTACAGAACCCATATATAAATGTCTTTGGAGTTGTCAAGGTACTCGATCAGTTAAAGACACCAATATATAAAAATATATGAAGTTTCCCAAAAGAAACTCCATATATTTTTATATATTGGTGTCTTTAAATAAGGTGTACCCTGACAAATCCAAAATATTTTTATATATGGTGTCTAAATCATTGTGTTCCCTGACAAATTCAAAAAATCTTCATATATGGTGTTACGTTTTTTATGTATGTAGACTGAACGCAACAGAAAGACACAGATAACAGCTTATATAATTTATTACAATAAACTATTATATATGTGACAGATATAAAACAAATTATACAACAACAATGACAGATGTTCAGTTTAAAATTAATTACAATACAAAATGGTACTGGCCTGTGTCCAATATAATGATCTAGAATGAAAGTCCAACAGTCCAAATCAGAAATCCAAAATTCCACAGCCTTCTCATTGAATGGAGGCACTAAACGAATTTGTTTGGAAGCATCAAAATTATCCAACCGCATTTGGACAACCTTTTCTTCTGTCTGTGCCTTTCTCATACTGATTTCCTTATCAGCTTTAATGCGTTCTATTTGTATTTCGGCATCAAGGCGTTTGTTTTCTTGTTCTGCCTCAAGAACAAGGCGTTTGCTTTCAATTTCTAAACGAAATTTCATTTCCATTTCCATTCTTTTTAATTCAAAATCTGGGTCAAAATGAGCGGCAGGCAATTGTTGTACAACTTTTTGAGGCAAACCTTTTTGGCTGACCAAATGTTCAACAACAATTCGTTTGATATCTGCTTTCTTCATTGCTTGCTTCACTTCCAAATTCAAATGTTTTCCAACATCAAGCAATTCAGATTTTTTCAATTCACTGATCAATTCGAAAGAGGGATTCTGATTAGATTTGTCTATAAAATCTTCGAGTTGGAATGCCATTTTGAATATACAAGCTGTCGATCTGTATAGAATATAAATCTAATTTTGGAATAGAATTAAATTGTTTGATCAAATCCCGGACGGGCCCGAAATTTTCTGTTACGTTTTTTATGTATGTAGACTGAACGCAACAGAAAAACACAGATAACAGCTTATATAATTTATTACAATAAACTATTATATATGTGACAGATATAAAATAAATTATATAACAACAATGACAGATGTTCAGTTTAAAATTAATTACAATACAAAATGGTACTGGCCTGTGTCCAATATAATGATCTAGAATGAAAGTCCAACAGTCCAGATCAGAAATCCAAAATTCCAATCTAGGGTGTGAATTTGGTCCCACGAAGAAATTCCGAAGTTTGAATGGAGAATGACGAAGTTCTTTTTACGGTGTTTTCGATGAATGTCTCAAATTTGTCGTTTTTCCAATTTGCTTCGGTCTTCCCAAAACAGTCCTATACGTGTTGACCTTCAGTATAACCAATAATTCGAATAAATCGTAAAAATTGACGAAATAAAATCACCGCTTTCGTAGATCCAGCTCCAGTCACAAATCCAAGTTGAATAAACACACAGCAAACGTTGAAAATTTCTCAAACAAATGACTGACTCTTATCTTCTTTTCCTTTCTCGCGTCACCGTCTGTTTTTACCAGTAGGCCTACTGTTTTCTCGAACAATCGCGTAACTTTCACAGAATTCCAGAGCAATCCGCGTATGTCTGTTTTTGCACGAGACTCGTCGTCTAGACACCAAGGCGACATACATTCTATTTACAGTCAAATGATCGATCTACCTAATTCTAGAAATTTCTACATGAATAACAACATATTTTATTGGTTTAAATTTCAAAACAATAATATAAATATGGAAATATAAATAATAGATATGGAAATCCAAACACAACACGACATGGCATTCCAAACGCTTTATACATACCATTCTCCCCCTTCAGAGCAAAAAAAAAAGTTTGAACTTGTGAAAACTTTTTTTTACTGAATAAGGTCCAAATTTTTTAGCTTGAAGTGAAGAGCCTGATATGGGCAACAAGACTAGTATTTGGTCAGCAACATTAAAAGATCGCTTTCTGGCCCTTTTGTCATACCAGGTTTTCATCTATTCCTGAGAAGACTTCAGGTTTTCCCTGGCAACATTAAAAGCACTGTGCAATTTGGTTTTGAAATCAGAGACATAGTTCAACAAGTTAATTTGTGAGTTATTGTCCTCCAACCATTTCTCCTTAACCAACTTCAATGGACCAGGAACTGAGTGTCCATAAACCAACTCAAAAGGGCTAAATCCAGTAGATTCTTGAACAACCTCACGAACTGCAAACAACAACAAGGGAACACCCTCATCCCAGTCCTTTGAGTGCTCGTGGCAGTAATTTCTAAGCATGGCTTTCAGAGTTTGGTGAAAACGTTCAACGACACCTTGTGACTCAGGATGGTATGCACTGGTTGAAACTTGATGGATGTTTAGTTCATGCATGGCTTGTTGAAATAGTTTGGACATAAAATTTGAGCCTTGATCTGATTGCACAACTTTTGGAATCCCGAACATGGTAAAGAATTTGACAAGAGCCTTGACAATGTTGGGAGCAGTGATTTTTCTCAAAGGGATAGCCTCATGGAAACGTGTAAAAGCACACATGATTGTCAAGAGGTATTCATTTCCTGCTTTACTTTTTGGCATTGGGCCAACACAGTCGATAATGACTCCTGTATTCGTGTATTTAAATGATCGTGTTTCCTCACGAATCCATACTTTTTAAATATGGTGTCTAAATCATTGTGTTCCCTGACAAATTCAAAAAATCTTTATATATGGTGTCAGAGGGATTGTGTTTTTTAAGAAATCGATACAGTTTTTGTGTTAGTGTGTTTAAGAGATCGTCTTTTCTCACAAATTATATTATTTTAAATATAGTGTCTGAATCATCGTGTTTTTAGCAATGCTTTATTTTTTGTGTATTGGCGTCTCAAAATGACCGTGTTTCCCAACAAATACATACTTTTTAAATATTTTGTAGAAATCATCGTGTTTTCTAACAAATCCATACATTTTTATGTGTTGGTGTCGTTAAATGATCATGTTTCCCAAGAAATTTATACATTTTTATACATTCGTGTCTTTAAATGATCGGGTACCTTGACAACTCGATACACATTTATATATGTGTTTTGTAAGATTGTGTTTCCTAACAAATCGATACACTTTTGTGTATTGGTGTCCTTAAATGATCGTGTTTTCTAATAAATCCACTAAATTTTATATATTGGTGTTTTTAAATGAATTTGTGCCCTAAAAATTGATACATTTTTACATATGATGTCTAAATGATTGTGTTTCCTTACAAATCCATTTATTTTAATGTATTGGTGTCGTTAACTAATCGTGTTTCCTAAGAAATTCATACATTGTTATGCATTCGTGTATTTAAATGATCGTGTACCCTAACAAATCCATACATTTTATGTATTGGTGTCTTTAAATGATCGTGTTTCGTATCAAATCGGAACTTTTTAAATGTCTTAATGATCATATTTTCCACCAAATCCATTTATTTTTATGTATTGATGTCTTTGAATAATCGTTTTTCCAAAAAAAATCCATATATTTTTATATATTGGGGTCTTTAAATAAAGGTGTACCCTGACAAATTCAATTTTTTTCTAAATATGGTGTCTGAATTATTGTGTTTTCTAACAAATGGATATATTTGCTGTACTGATGTTTTAAATGATCGTGTGTCTTAACAAATCCTTTCATTTGTATGATTTGGTGTCCTTAAATGATCGTGTTTCCTAATAAATCCACACATTTTTATATATTGGTGTCTTTAAATGATTTTTCACCCAAAACATTGATACATTTTTATATATGATGTCTGAGTGATTGTGTTTCCTATCAAATCGATAAATTTTTATGTATTGACGTGTTTAAATGATCGTGTTTCCTGACAAATCAATACATTTTTTTATGAATTAGTGTCGTTAAATAATCGTGTTTTCTAAGAAATTCATACATTTTTATGTATTCATGTATTTAAATGATCGTGTACCCCAACAACTCCATACATTTTATGTATTGGTGTGTTTAAATGATCGTTTTTCTTATTAAATCGGAACTTTTTAAATGTTGTGTTTTAATGATCATATTTTTTACCAAATCCATTCATTTTTATGTAATGGTGTCTCTGAATAATCGTCTTTCCCATAAACATCCATATATTTTTTATATATTGGTGTACTTTGACAAATCCAAAATTTTTATATATGGTGTCTGAATCATTGTGTTTTCTAACATATCGACATATTTATGTATTGGTGTTTTAAACAATCGTGTATTTTACAAATCCTTTCATTTTTATGTATCTCTCTTTAAATGATCGTGTTTCTTAACAAATCCATACATTTTTATATGTGATGTATAAATGATTGTGATTCCTATGAAATCAATACATTTTTACGTATTGGTGTGTTTAAATGATAGTGTTTTTTGACAAATCTATACTTTATAAATACGATGTCTAAACAATCGGTTATCTCAACAAATCCAACATTTTTAAATATTGTGTCAAAACGAACCTTTTTTTTTAACAAATCCTACTTTCTTATATATTGGTGTCTTTAAATCATTGAGTTTCCTAAGTAATTCATTTATTTTTTATATTGTTTCTTAATGATTGTGTTTTTTCACAAATCGATAACTATTTATGTATTGGTGTCTTTAAACGATCGTTTTTTCTCACAAATCTATATTTTTTAAATATTGTTTATAAACCATCGTTTTTCCATCGTTTCTTAATAATTTCATCCCTTTTAAATATTGTATTTAAACGATCGTGTTTCGTGAAAAATCCATAACTTTTTATATACGATGCCTTTAATTGTTCGAATTTCCTATCTACTCCATATATTTTTATATATTGGTGTTTTTAAATGATCGTGATTCCTATCAAATCCATTATTTTAAAAGATTGTGTTTTAATAATCATGTTTTTTTACAAATTAATACATTTTTATGTATTGGCGTCCCTAAGTGATCGTTTTACCTAAGAAATCGATACATTTTTGTGTATTGGTTTCTTTAAATGAACGCATTTCGTATCAAATCCGAACTTTTTAAATATCATGTGTTAGTGTCTTTCAATTATCGTGTTTCATAAAACATCCATACATTTTTATATATTGGTGTCTCAAAATAAACGTATACCACAACAAATCCATACTTTTTCTATATGGTGTCTGCATCATTGTGTTTTTTAACAAATCCATACATTTTTATATGTTGGCGACTTTAAATGATCGTTTTTTCTCACAAATCCATACTTTTAAATATTGTGTCTAAACGATCGTTTTTAAACATGTTTATACTTTTAATAAGGTGCCTTTAAATGGTCATGTTTCCTAATAAATCCATACCTTTTAAATATTGTGTTTAAAC
Source organism: Carcinoscorpius rotundicauda (assembly GCA_011833715.1). Lineage (NCBI taxonomy): Eukaryota > Metazoa > Arthropoda > Merostomata > Xiphosura > Limulidae > Carcinoscorpius > Carcinoscorpius rotundicauda. The sequence continues at coordinate 61,880,648 of CM022398.1, forward strand.
GATCGTATTTCGTGACAAATTCATAACTTTTTATATCAGATACCTTTAAATATTAAAGTTTCCTATCAACTCCATATATTTTTATATATTCTTGTTTTCAAATGATCGTGTTTTCTATCAAATTTATTATTTTAAAGTATTGTGTTTAAATAATCATGTTTTCTTACAAATCAATACATTTTTATGTATCGGCGTCTCTAAATGATCGTGTTTCCAAACAAATCCATACATTTTTAAGTATTGATGTCGTTAAATGATCGTGTTTTTGAAGAAATTCATACATTTTTATGTATTTGTGTCTTTGAATCATCGTGTACCCTAACAAATCCAATACACATTTATATATGGTGTTTGTAAAGTTGTGTTTCCTAACAAATCGATACATTTTTGTGTATTGGTGTATTTAAATGATCGTATTTCGTATCAAATCCGAACTCTTTAAATATCGTGTCTTAATGATCGTAATTTCACACAAATACATTCATTTTTATGTATTGGCGTCTTTGAAGGATCGTGTATCTTAACAAATTCATTCATGTTTATGTATTGGCGTTTTAAAATGATCGTGTTTTCTAACAAATCAATATTTTTTAAATATGGTGTGTAAACGATCGTTAATCCTAACAAATTTAACGTTTCTATGTATTGGAATCTATAAGTGATCGTTTTTTAACAAATCCAAAATTTGATGTATTGGCGTCTTAAAATGATCGTGTTTTCTAAAAAATCCATACGTCTTTTATATTGTTGTCTTTCAATGATCGTGTACCCTAACAAATCCATTGATTTTTACCTATTGTTTCTGAATGATTGTGATATTTAAAAAATCGATAACTTTTTATGCGTTGGTGTCTTTGAACGATCGTTTTTTCTCACAAATCCATACTTTTTTAAATGTGGTATCTAAACGATCGTTTTTCCAAACAAATCTATACTATTTTATAAGATGCCTTCAAATGGTCGTGTTTCCTAATAAATCTTTACCTTTTAAATATTGTGTTTAAATTATCGTATTTCGTGACAAATCCACAACTTTTTATATTAGATGCCTTTAAATGATCATGTTTTCTATCAAATCCATTATTTTAAAATATTGTTTTTAAATAATCATGTTTCTTACAAATCCATAAATTTTTATGTATTTGTGTCTTTAAATCGTTGTGTACCCTAACAAATCGATACACATTTATATATGGTGTCTGTAAAGTTGTGTTTCCTACAAATCAACAGTTTTTTGTGTATTGGTATCTTAAAATTATTGTGAATCCTCACAAATCCATACATTTTTATTTATTGGTGTCGGTGAAGGATCGTGTTTCCTAAAAAATCCAAACATTTTTATATATTGGTGTCTCAAAATAAACGTGTACTCCAACATATCCATAAATGTTTATATATGATGTCTGAATCATTGTGTTTTCTAAGAAATCGATACATTTTTATCTATTAGTAGTTGTAAATGATCGTGTTACCTAAAATATCCATTCAATTTTGTGTATTGGTGTCTTTAAATGATCGTTTTCCCTAACACATCCATACCTCTTAAGTATCGCGTCTGATTGATCGTGTTTCCTAAGAAATCCATACATTTTTGTGTATTGGTGTCTTTAAATCATCGTTATTCCTTAAAAACCTATACTTTTTAAATGTGGTGAAAAAACGATAATTTTTCCTTACAAATCCATACCTTTTTATAAAAGATTCCTTTAAATGGTCGCGTCTCTTAACAAATCCATACGTTTAAATATAGTAACTAAACGATCGTATTACCTCACAAATTTATAATTTTTTTATTTAAGATGCCTTTAAATGGTCGTGTTTCCTATCAAATCCATACATTTTTATATATTGGTGTCTTTGAATGATCGTCTTTTCTGACAAATACATTTTTTTTAAATATGGTGTTTAAATGATTGTGTTCGCTAACAAATTGATACATTTCTGTCTACTGGTGTCTTGAATCTATCGTGTTTCATAAAGTTTTATGTATTTATGTTTTTAAAAAATCGTATATCCTAACATTTCAATACATTTTTATGTATTGGGGTCCTTAAATGATCGTATTTCTAAACAAATCCACACTTTTTAAAATATGGTGTCTGTTTTCTAAAATCTATACATTTTTATGTATTGGTGTCTAAACGATAATGTTTCCTTACAAATCCATACTTTTTTGTAAAAGATTCCTTCAAATGGTCGTGTTTCGTATCAAATCCATCATTTTTTTATATATTGGTGTATTTAAGTGTACGTGTTTCCTAACAAATCCATACATTTTTACATAGTGTTTGAATGATTGTAATTCCAAACAAATCCATATGTTTTTCAAATAATTGTGTTTTTAAATGATCGTGTTTCCTTACAAATCCATACATTTTAAATATGGTGCCTGAAAAATCGTTTTTACTAACAAATCTATGCAATTTTATAAAAGAGGTCTTTAAACGATTGAATTTCCTAACAAACCCATATATTTTTAAAACATTGGTTCTTTAAATGATCGTGTTTTCTCACAAATCTATACTCTTTAAATATATTGTCAGAACAATAACTTTTCCTGACAAATCCACACCTTTTTATATAAAATTCCTTCTTATAATCGTGTTTCCTAACAAATCCATACATTTGTATATATTGGTGTCTTTAAGTATACGTGTTTTCTAACAAATCCATACTTTTTAAATCTGGTGTCTATATGATCCATTTTCCTAAACAATACTCATATTTTTATGTATTGGAGTCTTTAAATTATCGTGTGTCCCAATAAATCCCTAAATTTTTGTGTTTTTGTGACTTGAAACCATCGTGTTTTCTTACAAATCCATACTTTTTAAATAGTGTCTGAATGATAGTGTTTCCTGACAAATCGATACATTTTATGTATGATGTTTGGATGATTGTGTTTCCTAAAAAATCCATACAATTTTATACATTTGTGTCTTCAAATGATCGTGTTTCCTAACAAATCCGTATATTTCTAAATATTGGTGCATATAAATTATCCAGATTTTTAACAAATTCATAAATTTTTGGAAATCGGCGACTTTATATGATCGTGTCTCCCAGTAAATCCATACTTTTTTGTATGGTGTCTGAATGATCGTGTCTCCTAACAAATCCATACATTTGAATATTTTGGTGTTTTCAAATCATCGTGTTTTATTACAAATCCAAACTTTTTAAATATTGTGTCTGAATGATCGTGTAACCTGACAAATCCATACTTTTAAATATGGTGTTTGAATGATCGTGCTTTTAACAAATCCATTCATTTTTATTTTTTTGTGTTTTTTTACAAATCCATACATTTCTAAATGTAGGTGAGTGTAAATTATCGTGTTTCTTAACAAATTCATACATTTTTATGCAATGGTATCTTTGAAAGATTTTGCTTCTATACTTTTTTAAATTTGGTGTCTAAACGATAATTTTTCCTAACATATCCATTCCTTTTTATATCTTATTCCTTTATATGGTCGTTTTTCCTGACAAATTTATACATTTTTATATATTGGTTTCTTTAACTGTACGTGTCTCTTCACAAATCTATACATTTATTTACATGGTGTCTGAATGAATGTCATTCCTGACAAATTTCTACATTTTCACATATTGATGTCTTTAAATTATCGTGTTTCCTCACAAATCCATTTTTCTTAAGCATGGTGTCTAAAAGATCGTGTTTCCTAACAAATCCATACTCTTTAAATATGGTATTTGAATGATTGTGTTTTTTAACTAATTTATACATTTTTATCTAATGGTGTCTTTAAACGATTGTGTTTTCTAACTAATCTATACGTTTTAGTTATGGTATCTAAACGATATTTTTTCTGACAAAATCATATCTTTTTATATAGTCGTGTTTCCTAACAAATCCGTATATTTCTGTAAATTGGTGTCTTTAAGTGTACATGTTTTCCAACACACCCATACGTTTTTGTATAATCGTGTCTTTAAAAGATCGTGTTTCCTAACAAATCCATACGTATCTAAATATTAGTGTACATACGTTATCCTGATTTTTAACAATCCATATATTTTTGGAAATTAGTGACTTTAAATGATCGTGTCTCCTAGTTAATCCATACTTTTTTGTATGGTGTCTGAATGATCGTGTCTCCTAACAAATCCATACAATTTATGTAATGGTGTCTTTACATGATTGTGTTTTCTAACAAATCTACACTTTTTAAATATATTGTCTGAACAATAACTTCTCCTGACAAATCCATACCTTTTTATATAAAATTCCTTCTGAGAATCGTGTTTTCTAACAAATTCATACATTTTTATATATAGGAGTTTTAAGTGTACGTGTTTTCTTACAAACCCATAATTTTCATACGTTGGTGTCTTTTAAGTGAACGTGTTTTCTAACAAATCCATACTTTTTAAATCTGGTGTCCATATGATCCATTTTCCTAAAAAACACTCACAATCTTTATGTATTGGAGTCTTTAAATTATCGTGTGTCCTAATAAATCCACACATTTTTGTGTATTTATGTCTTTAAATCATCGTGTTTTCTTACAAATCCTTACCTTTTAAATATTGTGTCTGAATAATCGTGTTTTCTTACAAATCCTTACCTTTTAAATATTGTGTCTGAATAATCGTGTTTTCTGACAAATTCATACCTTTTTATGTGTTGGTGTCTTTAAGTAAACGTGTTTCCTAAAAAATCCACATTTTTTAATTATAGTTTGTGAATGATCGTATTTCCTAAAAATTCCATACATTTTTATGTATTAGTGTCTTTAAATTATTGTGATTCCTAACGAATCCATACTTTTAAATATGGTGTCTGAATGATCTTAATTTCTGAGAAATCCATACTTTTTAAATCTAGTATTTGAAAGACCGTGTTTTAAACAAATCCATACATTTTTATATTTTGGTGTTTTTAAATCATCGTATTTTTTTACAAATCCATAAATTACTAAATATTGGTGTGTGTAAATTATCGTGTTTCTTAACAAATCCATATATTTTTAAGTAATGGTGTCTTTAAACGATTTTATTTCCTGACAAATCTATACTTCTTAAATATGGTGTCTAAACGATAATTTCTCCTGACAAATCCATTCCTTTTATGTAAGATTCCTTTATATGGTCGTTAATCCCAACAATTCCATACATTTTTAAAATTTTGTTTTTAAATGATTGTGTTTCCTAACAAATCTACACTTTTTAAATGTATTGTCTGAACGACAACTTTTCCTGACAAATTCATACCTTTTTATATAAAATTCCTTCTTATAATCGTGTTTCCTTACAAATTCATACATTTTTATATATTGGTGTCTTTAAGTGAACGAGTTTTCTAACAAATCCATAATTTTAAATCTGTTGTCTGTATGATCCATTTTTCTAAACAACACTCAAATTTTTATGTATTGGAGACTTTAAATTATCGTGTGTCCCAATAAATCCATACATTTTTGTGTATTTGTGACTTTAAACGATCGTGTTTTTTTACAAATCCATACTTTTTTAATATTGTGTCTGAATGGTAGTGTAACCTGACAAATCCATTCTTTTAAATTTCGTGCTTGAATGATCGTGGTTTTAACAAATCCATACATTTTAATGTTTTGGTGTTTTTAAATCATCGTGTTTTTCTACAAATCCATAAATTATTAAATATTGGTGTTGTAAATTATCGTGTTTCTTAACAAATCTATATATTTTTATATAAAGGTGTCTTTAAAGAATTTTGTTTCCTGACAGATCTATAATTTTTAAAATTGGTGTCTCAACGATAATTTTTCCTGACAAATCCATTCCTTTTTTATAAAAGATTTTTATATGGTTGTTTTTCTAAACAGATTTGTACATTTTCACATATTGATGTCCATAAATGATCGTGTTTCCTAACAAATCCATTTTTCTTAAGCATGGTGTCTAAAAGATCGTGTTTCCTAACAAATCCATACTTTTTAAATATGGGGTCTGATTGATCGTGACTTCTAACAAATCCATACATATTTGTATACTGGTGTCTTAATTAATCGTGTTTCCTTATAAATCCGTACCTTTTAAATATGGTGTTTTTTAATGATTGTGTTTCCTAAAAAATCCACACAATTTTATATATTGGCGAGTTCAAATTATCGTGTTTCTTTACAAATCCATACATTTTTAAATATTGGTGTTTTTAAATTAACGTGTATCATGGAAAATCAGTACATTTTAAGTGTGGTGTCTGAATGATCGTATTTCCTTACAAATCCATACATTTTTATATATGGTGTCTGAATAATTGTGTTTTTCCTAAAAAATCAGTACTTTTTAAATATGGTATTTGAATGATCGTGTTTTTTAACAAATTTATACATTTTTATCTGATGGTGTCTTTAAACGATTGTGTTTCCTAACAAATCTATACGTTTTAATTATGGTATCTAAACGATATTTTTTCTGACAAATCCATACCTTTTTATATAATATTTCTTTATATGGTTGTGTTTTCTAACAATTCCACACAATTTTATACATTTGTGTTTTCAAGTGATCGTGTTTCCTAACAAATCCGTATATTTCTATAAATTGGTGACTTCAAATGTACATGTTTTCCAACACTCTCATACATTTTAAAAGATCGTGTTTCCTAACAAATATATACATTTCCAATTATTAGTATGTATAAATTATCCTGATTTTTAACAAATCCATATATTTTTAGAAATTGGTGACTTTAAATGATCGTGTCTCATAGTAAATCCATACTTTTTGTATGGTGTCTGAATGATCGTGTTTCCTTAAAAATCCATACAATTTATGTAATGGTGTCTTTAAATGATTGTGTTTCCTAACAAATCCTCACTTTTTAAATATATTTTCTGAACGATAACTTTTCCTGACAAATCCACACCATTTCATATAAAATTTCTTCTTATAATCGTGTTTCCTAACAAATCCATACATTTTTATATATTGTTGTCTTTACGTGTACGTGTTTCTTAACAAACCCATAATTTTCATATGTTGGTGTCTTTAAGCAAACGTGTTTCCTAACAAATCCATACTTTTTAAATCTGGTGTCTATATGATCCATTTTCCTAAACAATACTCATATTTATATGTATTGGAGTCTTTAAATTATCGTGTGTCCCAATAAATCCATCAGTTTTTGTGTATTTGTGACTTTAAACCATCGTGTTTACTTACAAATCTATACTTTTTGAATATTATGTCTGAATAATCGTGTAATCCGACAAATCCATGCTTTTACATTTGGTGTCTGAATGATCGTAATTCCTAACAAATCCATACGTTTTAAATATGGTGTTTGAATGATCGCGTTTTTAACAAATCCATACATTTTAATGTTTTAGTGTTTTTAAATCATCGTGTTTTATTACAAATCCATACATTTCTAAATATTATTGCGTGTAAATTATTGTGTTTCTTAACAAATTCATTCATTTTTATGTAATTGTCTCTTTAAACGATAATTTTTCCTGACAAATCCATTCCTTCTTTATATGGTCGTTTTTCTTAACAAATTTTTACATTTTCACATATTGATGTCGATAAATGATCGTGTTACCTAACAAATCCATACATATTTGTATAGTGGTATCTTAAGTGATCGTGTTTCCTTACAAATCCGTACTTTTTAAATATGGTGTCTGAGTGATCGTGTTTCCTAGCAAATCGATACATTTTTATCTATGGTGTTTGAATGATTGTGTTTCCTAAAACATCCATACAGTTTTATAAATTGGTGAGTTTAAATTATCGTGTTCCTTAACAAATACATACATTTTTATATATTAATGTTTTTAAGTTAACGTGTATCCTGGAAAATCCATACATTTTAAATATAGTGTCTGAGTGATGGTATTTCCTTACAAATCCACACATTTTTATATATGGTGTCTGAATAATTGTGTTTTTCCTGAAAAATCCAAACTTTTTTAATATGGTATTTGAATGATCGTGATTTTTAACAAATTTATACATTGTATATAATGGTGTTCTTAAACGATTGTGTTTTCTAACAAATCTATACGTTTTAATTATGGTATCTAAACGATATTTTTCTGACAAATCCACACTTTTTTATATAAGATTTCTTCATATGGTCGTGTTTCCTAACAATTCTATACATTTTTATACATTTGTGTCTTCAAATGATCGTGTTTCCTTACAAATTCATACATTTCTAAATATTAGTGAACATAAATCATCCTGATTTTTAACAAATCCATATATTTTGGGAAATTGGTGACTAAATGATCGTGTCTCCTCGTGAATCCATACTTTTTTGTATGGTGTCTGAATGATCATGTCTCCTAACAAATCCATAAAATTTATGTAATGTTGTCTTTATATTATTGTGTTTCCTAACAAATCTAAACTTTTTAAATATATTGTCTGAACGAGAACTTCTCCTGACAAATCCATACCTTTTTATATAAAATTCCTTCTCAGAATCAAGTTTCCTACAAATCCACACATTTTTATATATAGGAGTCTTTAAGTCTACGTGTTTCCTTACAAACTCATACATTTTCATATGTTGGTGTCTTTAAGCGAACGTGTTTTCTAACAAATCCATATTTTTAATCTGTTGTCTATATGATCTATTTTCCTAAAAAACTTGTATTTTGTATCAATTGGAGTCTTTAAATTATCGTGTGTCCTTATAAATCCATATATTTTTGTGTATTTGTGTCTTTAAATCATCGTAATTTCTTACAAATCCTTACCTTTTAAATATTGTGTCTGAATAATCGTGTTTTCTGATAAATTCATACCTTTTTATGTTTTTGTGTCTTCAAGTAAACGTGTTTCCTAAAAAATCCACATTTTTAATTATAGTTTCTGAATGATCGTATATTTTAAAATTTCCATACATTTTTATGTATTAGTGTTTTCAAATGATTGTAATTCCTAACGAATCCATACTTTAAAATATGGTGTCTGAATGATCGTAATTCCTAAGAAATCCATACTTTTTAAATATAGTGTTTGAAAGATCGTGTTTTAAACAAATCCATACATTTTTGTGTTTTAAATCATCGTGTTTTTTTACAAATACAAAAATTACTAAATATTGGTGTGTAAATTATCATGTTTCTTGACAAATCCATATATTTTTAATTAATGGTGTCTTTAAACGATTTTGTTACCTCACAAATCTATACTTTTTAAATATGGTGTCTAAACGATAATTTCACCTGACAAATCCATTCCTTTTTATTTCAGATTCCTTAAAATGGTCGTTTTCCCAACAATTCCATACATTTTTATACATTTGTGTCCTTAAATGATCGTTTTTCCTCACAAATCCATACATTTCTTGATATTAGTGTATATAAATTATCCTGATTTCCAACAAATCCATATATTTTTGCAATTGGTGGCTTTAAATGATCGTACCTCCTAGTAAATCCATACTTTTTTATGCATGGTGTCTGAATGATCGAGTTACCTTACAAATTCAGACTTTATAAATACGGTGACTGAACGATCGTGTCTTCTAACAAATCCATACATTTTTACGTAATGGTGTCTTTAAATGATTGTGTTTCCTAACAAATCTACACTTTTTAAATGTATTGTCTGAACGACAACTTTTCCTGACAAATTCATACCTTTTTATATAAAATTCCTTCTTATAATGTTGTTGTTGTTGTTTTGAATTAAGCACAAAGCTACACAATGGGCTATCTGTGCTCTGCCCACCACGGGTATCGAAACCCGGATTTTAGCGTGTAAGTCCGCAGACATACCGCTGAGCCACTGGGGGGCCCTTCTTATAATCGTGTTTCCTAACAAATTCATACATTTTTGTATATTGGTGTTCTTAAGTGAAAGAGTTTTCTAACAAATCCATACTTTTCAAATCTGGTGACTATATAATCCATTTTCCTAAAAACACTCATATTTTTATGTATTGGAGTCTTTAAATTATCGTGTGTCCTAATAAATCGATACATTTTTTTGTGTATTTGTGACTTTAAATCATCGTGTTTTCGTACAAATCCATACATATTTGTATAGTGGTATCTTAAGTGATCGTGTTTCCTTACGAATCCGTACTTTTTAGACATTGTGTCAGAATGATCGTGTACGTGTCCTGCAAATCTATACTTTTAAATTTAGTGTCTAAATGATCGTAATTCCTAACAAATCCATACTTTTTAAATATGGTGTTTAAATGATAATGTTTTTGACAACTTTATACATTTTTATGTTTTGCTGTTTTTAAATCATCGTGTTTTTTACAAATCCAATTATTTCTAAATACAGGTGTGTGTAAATTGTTGTGTTTCTTAAAAAAATCATGCATTTTTATGTAATGGTGTCTTTAAAAGATTTTGTTTCCTGACAAATCGGTACTTTTTTAAATTTGGTGTCTTAAATGATTTTGCTTTTTCACAAATCCACACATTTTTATATATTGGTGTCTTTAAGTCTACATGTTTCCTAATAAATATATACGTTTTTAAACGATCGTGTTTCCTACAAATCCATACATCTTAAATATGGCGTCTAATTGATCGTGTTTATCAACTAATCCGTACATTTATATATATATATCGGTGTCTTAAAATAATCGTGATTCCTCGCAAATCCATACTTGTTTAATATAGTGTCTGAATAATCGTATTTCCGAACAAATGCATATGTTTTAAATATGGTGTCTGAACGATCGTGTTTTCTCACATGTCCATACTTTTTAATTAATTGTGTCTGAATGATAGTGTTTCTTAACAAATTCACACATTTCTTTGTAATGGTGTCTTTAAATGATTCTGTTTCCTGACAAATCCATAACTTTTTATATGAGATTTCTTTATATGGTCGTGTTTCCTAACAAATCCGTATATTTCTATAAATTGGTGTCTTTAAGTGTACATGTTTTCCAACAAATCCATACATTTTTTGTATAATCGTGTCTTAAATGATCGTATCTGATAACAAATCCATACATTTTTGTATATTGATTACTTTAAATGACCGTGTTTACTATTAAATCCACACATTATAAGAATGATGTCTGAATGATTGTGTTTCCATACAAATCCATATATTTTTATGTGCTCAAGGAGCAAGTTATACATTTTTATATATTGGTGACTAAAATGATCGTAATTCCTAACAAATTTATATATTTTTATATATTGGTGACTTTAATTGATCGTGTTTCCTAACAAATCCATACATTTTTATGTGTTGGTGTTTTTAAGTGCACATATTTCCTATCAAATCCATACGTGATTTATGTAATCACGTCTTTAAATGATCTTTTTTCTAACAAATCGATACATTTTTATGTATTGGCGTCTTTAAATGATCGTTTTCATTACCAAATCCACTCATTTTTATGCATTTATATCTTAAAATTATGTTTTCTAAAAATCTGTTTTTTACATTTTTATGTATTGAAGTCTTTAAATTATCGTGTCTCCTAATAAATCCATACATTTTTGTGTATTGATGATTTTGAATTATTGAATTTTATCACAAATCCATATTTTTTAAATATATGTCTAAACGATCATTTTTCTAACAGATTTATAAGTTTTTATATAAGATGCTTTTAAATGGTCGTATTTCCTACCTAATTCATACTTTTAATATATTGTTGTCTTCAAATGACCATGTTTCCTAACAAATCCATCCTTTTTTATATATTTGTGTTTTCAAAGGATCATGTTTCCTAACAAATCCATATGTTTTTATTTATTGGTATCTTTAAATGAACGACTTTCCTATCAAATCCATACATTTTTATGTCTTGGTGTCTTGAAATTATCGTGTTCCCTAACAAATGAATTTTTCTTAAATTTTGTGTTTGAATGATCGTGTTTACTAACAAATCCATACATTTTTATGTTTTGGTGTCTTTAAATCATCGTGTTTTCTAACAAATTCATACATTTTTATATATTTCTTTATGTAAATTATCGTGTTTCCTAACAAATCCATACTTTTTAAATAAGTTGTCTGAATGATCGTAGGTCCTAACAAATCCATACATTTTATATATTTAAGACTTCACGTGATCGTTTTCCTTACAAATCCATACTTTTTAAATAAGTTGTCTGAATAATTGTGTTTCCTAACAAATCCCTACATTTTCATAAATAGTGTTGGAATGATTGTGTTTCTTAATAAATCAATGCTTTTTAATATAGTGCATGAATTATAGTATTTCCTAATACATCCATACATTTTTATGTATTGGTGTCTTTAAGTGTACGTGTTTCTTAACAAATCCATACTTCTTAAATATGGTGTCTAATTGATCGTGTTTCCTAACTAATTCATATATTTTTATATATTGGTGTCTTTATATGAATGTGTGTTCTCACAAATCCATACTTTTCAAATGTAGTGTCTAAATGATCGTATTTCCCAACAAATCTATACATTTGTACGCACCGGTGTCTTTAAATGATCGTTTTTTAACAAATTCACACATTTTTGAACATTGGTGTCTTTAAATTATCGTGTCTCCTTACAAATCCATACATTATCGTCTATTCATGAATTTAAATTATCGTTTTCTCTAATAGATTCATACTTTTTAAATATTGTATCTAAATGATCGTGTTTTTCAACTAATCAATACATGTCTTTATATATTAGTGTCTTAAAATGATCGTGTTTTCTCACAAATGCATACTTTTTAAATATAGTGTCTCAATGAACGTACTCCCTAAAAAATCCATACATTTTTATTTATTGATGTCTTTAATTGATCATGTTTAATTACAAATCCATTCTTTTAAAAATGGTGTCTCATTTATCGTGTTTCCTAACAAATCCATACATTTTTATACAGTGATGTATTTAAATGATCGTGCTTTCTAACAAATCCATACATTTTTATATATTGGTGTCTATAAATAATCGTGTTCTCTACAAATTCCATACATTTTGTGTATTGGTATCTTTAAATGATCATGCTTCCTAACAAATCCATACATTTTTATATATTGGTGTCTCTAAGTGTACATGTTTACTAACAAATCCATACATTTTTATGTGTTGGCGTCTTTAAATGATCGTTTTCATTACCAAATTCCCTCATTTTTATGCATTTTTATCTTTAAATGATCATGTTTTTTAACAGATTCATACATTTTTATGTATTGGTGTTTTTAAATTATCGTGTTTTCTAATAATTCCATACATTTTTGAATGTTAGTGACTTTAAATTATCTTGTTTTATCACAAATCCATATTTTTTAAATATATTTCTAAACGATCATTTTTCTAACAAATTTATAAATTTCTAAATAAGATGCCTTTAAAAAATCGTTTTTCCTACCAAATCCACACTTTTATATATTGGTATCTTCAAGTGATCATGTTTCCTTACAAATCCATACGTTTTTATTTATTGGTATTTTTAAATGATCGACTTTCCTATCAGATCCATACATTTTTATGTCTTTCTGTCTTTAAATTGTCGTGTTTCCTGACAAATGAATACATTTTTATGTATTTGCTTTATGTAAATTATCGTGATTTTAACAAAGTCGTTATTTTAAAATATTGTGTTTAAATATTCATGTTTTTTTACAAATCAACACATTTTTATGTATTGGCGTCTCTAAATGATCGTGTTTCCTAAGAAATTCATACATTTTTATGTATTCGTGTCTTTAAATGATCGTGTACCTAAACAACTCGATACACATTTATATATGGTGTCTGTGGGATTGTGTATCCTAACAAATCGATACACTTTTGTGTATTGGTGTCTTCAAATGATCGTGCATCCTCACAAATCGATACATTTAAAATATGGTGTCTGAATCATCGTGTTTCCTAACAAATCCATACTTTTTAAATATCTTGTCTGAATGATCGTGGGTCCTTACAAATCTATACATTTTTGTATATGATCTCTTTAAGTGATCGATTTTCATTACAAATTCGTGCTTTTTAAATATGGTGTCTGAATGATCGTGTTTCCCAAGAAATCCATACATCTTTGTATTGGTGTCTTTAAATGATCGTGTTTCCTAACAAATCTATAATTTTTATACATGGTGTCTTTAAGTGATAATGTTTAATTACAAATCCATACTTTTTAAATACTGGTGTCTCAATGATCGTGTCTCCTAACAAATCCATACATTTTTATACATGGTGTCTGAATGATTGTGTTTTCGAACTAATCCATACATTTTTGTATACTGGTGTCTTTAAGTCTATATGTCTCATAACAAATCCATACGTTTTTAAACGATTGTGTTTTCTACAAATCCATACTTCTTAAATATTGCGTCTAATTGATCGTGTTTATCAACTAATCCGTACATTTATATATATATATCGGTGTCTTAAAATGATCGTGATTCATCACAAATCCATCCTTGTTAAATATAGTCTCCGAATGATCGTATTTCCGAACAAATTCATATACTTTAAATCTGGTGTCTGAATGATCGTGCTTCCTAACAAATCCTTACATTTTTATATATTGGTGTCTTTAAATGATCGTGTTTTCTCACAAGTCCATACTTTTTAAATATGGTGTCTCAATGATAGTGTTTCTTAACAAATTCATAGATATTTATATAATGGTGTCTTTAAATGATTCTGTTTCCTGACAAATCCATACATTTTTATATAAGATTTCTTTATTTGTTCCGGCTTGCTAACAAATACATACATGTTTATATATTGGTGTATTTAAGTGTAAGTCGTATTTCCTCATAAATCCATATATTTTTATTTGGTGTCTGAATGATCGTACTTCCTAACGAATTTGTACATTTTTTATATATTGGTGACTTCAAATGATCGTTATTCCTAACAAATTTATACATTTTTATATATGGTCTGAATGATTTTTTTTTGCTAACAAATTGATACATTTCTGTTTTCTGGTGTCTTTAAACTATCGTGTTTCATCACCAATTTATACATTTTAAATATGGTGTCTGATTCACCATGTTTACTAACAAATCCAAAGATTTTTATATATTGGTGTCTTTAAGTGTACGTGTTTCCTCACAAACCCATACTTTTTAAATATAGTGTCTGAATGATCGTATTTTCTAACAAATCCATACATTTTAATGTATTCTTCTTTTTAAGTGATCGTGTTTCCTTACAAATCCATACTTTTTAAACATAGTGTCTCAATGATCGTGTTCACTATCAAATCCATACATTTTTATATATGGTGTTTAAACTACCTTGCTTTCTCACAAATCCATTATTTTTCTACATTGATGTCTTTAAGTCTACATGTTTCCAAACAAATCCATACGTTTTTTTTGTGTAATCGTGTTTTTAAATGATAGTGTTTCCTACAAATCCATACTTTTTCAATATGGCGTCTAAATGATTGTGTTTTTCAACTAATCCATTCATTTCTATATATGCATTGGTGTCTTTAAATGATCATGTTTCCTCACAAATCCATATTTTTTAAATGTAGTGTTTGAATTATCCTATTTCCTAACAAATCCATACATTTTTATGTATTTGTGTCTTTAAAATGGTCGTCTTTCCTGACAAATTTATACATTTTTATCTATGGTGTCTGAATGATTTTGTTTCTTAACAAATCCATACTTTTAAATATGGTGTCTGAATGATCTTGTTTCCTAACAAATCCATACATTTTTATATATTACTGTCTTCAAATGATCGTCTTTCCTAACAGTTCCATACATTTTCTATATGGTGTCTGAATGATTGTTTTTCCTCACAAATCCATAGATTTTTATGTATTGGTGTGTTTTAGTAATCGTGTTTCCTAACAAATTCATGCATTTTTATATATTGGTGTGTTTAAATGATTTTGCTTTCTTTTAAATCCATACATTTTTATATATTGGTGTCTTTAAGTCTACATGTGTACTAACAAATCCGTACATTTTTTGTGTAGTCGTGTTTTTAAATTATCGTGTTTCCAGAAAATCCATATTTCTTAAATATGGTGTCTAAATGATCGTGTTATTCGACTTATCCATACATTTATTTATAGGTTGGTGTCTTTAAATGATCGTGTTCCTTCACAAATCCATATATTTTTGTTTATTGGTGTATTTAAATGATCGTGATTTTTAACAAATTCATACTTTTTAAATATGGTGTCTAAACTATCGTGTATCCTGACAAATCCATACATTTTTATATAAGATGTCTTTAAATGATCGTCTTTCCTAACAAATCCATTCATTTTTATGTCTGATGTCTTTAAATGATCGTGTTCCCTGATGAATCCATTGTTATTTTTTTCTATGGTGTCTTTAAGTGATTTTCATCCTAATATAGCCTTTTTTTTTTCTCGGATTTTTTATTTTTTTTTCATTAGTAAGTCAAATAGGTTTATATTTCTGTTACTTTGAAATTATTTTTGTATTCTTCCATCAGAACTAGAAATTTCTTCTTTCAGCGTGTTTTAGCTTCTTTGTCGTGCAATAAAAAGTTGCACTAACTTGAACGTGTATTTTCAACGAACCAATGCAAAGATAGTTGAAGAAGTGCTTCCTTGGACTTTAAATTTTTAGCAGGAAGCAAAGAACTCTTGTATAAAAGAATTATGTAATAATTAAAAACTTAATTTTTGTTTTACAGCCGTAATAACAGAATTTACTATTCTTATTTATTTTTGCCAACATATGGCTGTCTGAGCTCTATTCACTAAAGGGAATCGAACACTGAACTTAAGCGTTGTAAATCCGTAACTTTCTACTGATCCACCGAGGAACATTTATGACTCTAAATATGAATGGGTTTTTGCACCTTTTTAAATATACAAATCAATACTGATATAATTACAATTTTGTTTTGTAAATATAAATGCTTCGCTGATATCAATAGTCCTTGTTCTGAATTCATGTCTCTCTTTGATTGCGTGTTTTTATTTTTTTTATCAGTTTATTTACGGTTTTCACTGTTTTCGATATTTTAACAACTCTTTGTTTTTCTTTGTTTATTTTATTTTATCAAGCTTTTACTGATGTCGATATTGTTATTTTTTACTGTATATAACCTTTTTTCTTTTCTTTGTGTTACAGCTCATAATTCATTCTCACCCTTTTTTTCTCTATCTTTCACTTTTGTTTTTCTTGTTGATGTTTGTGAAGTTCCAGTTACAAAGGAGTTGCTAAAACTCGAGAATAATAATCACAGTTAATGATTGATAAATAGTCCGAATTATAACAGGCAAATTGCAAAATTCGTCTAAGATCACTCCGTTCTTCGTCACCAAAGTGTCTTCAGCCCTCAACCTAAGAGCATCTAACAGGATTAGGCTTAGTAATATTGACAAGTACCGAAGTAGAATTTTTACATGGAAAGTCTTTAGTACCAAGTCTCTGTTCTATCTTCAGTCTCTGGTTAAATACTGATTTTATATTTTTTATTTCCAGGTTATATTTGTTTTCCGTTGTTCAATTTTTACTGTTGACACTTTAAATAATTTGGGTTTCCGTCTTTCTACATTTTTATTTTTACTGATCAGGTGTAGTCTGTGAATTAGAGGGTCAACAGTTAATGTCCCGTTGTCTCAAAAATACGCCCAAAACATTAGGGCCGTTGATGGGTCATAAACAAGACATTCAAGTTACAATATTCGATTAGAATAACCTAATGGTAAGCAGTGGGCACTGTTAGTTAGTTTCCTTCAAATCTAGTATACTGGTTCAATGTCAGGGACGACTACACACACGTAACCCGTTTATTAACTTGTTTAATCTCATGGTGGAAATACTTCAGCGCTTTAAGTTTCTGTTTCTTTATCCACAGCTCAGTTTCTGAGTCAGCTTTGTTCATCCTTTATAATTGTGTTTATCCACATTATTTTCTTTTAATGCCTTGCGTTAACATTTTATTTATTACTACAACGATTCTGTTTTTAATTTATTTTTTTTTTGTTTATGAGTTTTACAGTTACTGTACTTCAACCTTTTCGTCATTTTGTGTCGACCTCTCCCTACTGGTAATTTGTATGCTTTATCCTTTCTCTCTATTACGCTCTACTTCCCTCAGTCAAATCCACGTCTTCCTTTCGCTAATCGCCTCTTATGTAAGAGATAAATTGACAATGGATCAGTGGGTCACAGTTGTATTATCTTCTTCAGCTGATCATCGAAGTATGTTCCATCATGATGCGGAAACAAGTCATTGTCGTGACACGTGAGGAACAAAGAGCTGTAATTGGTAATGGAATATCATCTCTTCTTTCATTCTTCTTTAATGTAAAGCTGGTTTTACTATTTTATCTCCCAGTTTATCACATTCTATCATCCCTTTAATGCTCTAAATTAATGAAGAATGGTTAATGCTCATTTAGGAATAAATTCGCATTAATCTTCGTCTTAAGCAGCGAAATATAAATTTAGTGTCAAAACGCGAAAGTCAAAGGAAAAACTGTCAATAATTCAAAGGTTAATATACGTAAATAGGGAAAGAGAGAATGGGAAGAGGCAGACATGTTATAAATTAGCATGAAAGCTACATACTTGTAACTTCAGTGACATTTTTGGAGTATTAAAATATTTTACGTCTTTATTTATTGAGGCTTCGAATTATAAACTGGTTGGTTTATAACCGATTAATTTAATTAAATAACTACTTATTCTAGAAAAATAAATCTATACAATGTTTCATTTTTACAGCTTTGGACTAATAAACTCACAAACGTTGTGAAAATGTGAAAAATATAAATTTAAAACTTTGTCACCATTTTATTTAGGTTAATACGTATTTATATTTATGACAAATCAAGTTTCACCGTTCATAATCCCGATCCAGAAGAAAAACGTCCAGTCAGTATCACCCTATTACCCACCATTTAAGCAACGGAATAAACGAAACTCTGATAACACACCTTGCTGCGGATTCATAGCTCTAACACAGGCCCAACTCGCATCCGTATGTAGGCTAAACACGAAAATCGCAACATGCGTTTAAACCCCATTTTCAAACTCGACCATACAATATTCTCACTGAATAAGTGAAGACAATGCGCCAACATCCACCGTCTTAGATTTGTGCCCTAAATTATACTCGGGTGTGTATAAAGTATACATAGACTAGATAACACGATATTAACCGCTAGTTTATAAATAAGGATGATTCTGAAAACTGAACTGAACTATTTAATTGAAAGCGAGCAGCAAAATAAGAAGTTTGTTTGGAATTCCGTGCAAATCTATCTGTGCTAGCCGTCTCTAATTTAGCAGAGTAAGACCTCAGGGAAGGCAGCTAGTCGTTACCAACCGCCGCCAACTTTTACCAACAAATAGTGGGATTTGATCGTTACTTTATAACGTCTTCATGGCTGAAAAAGCTAGCATGTGTGATGAGACTGGGATTCGAACCCCCACCCTCCGATAACGAATCATGTGCTTTCACCACTGGGCCATGCCGAACCCGAATAGTAACAAACGAATAAACACAGTTTTAGTCTATTTTCGATTTAGACCTGATTTGACGTTGAAATTAAATTATAACGGCATATACCTATGGGTCTATCTTGGCTGTTTAATCAACTGCACTTAATAAATAAATTGAAAATCAAACACATGTAAAATTATAAACCGGCCATTAATTTACTTATCAAGCTTTATTTTAAACACACTTAATTTTACTGTCTCTATAATATCCGAAAACAATCAATTTCAATAGCTCGGCATGACACTCGACCCGTAATCCAAGGGTCACGAGTTCGAATCCCTGTCACACCAAACATGCTCGCCTTTTCAGCCGTGGGGGCGTTATAATGTCGCGGTCAATCTCATTATTCGTTGGTAAAAGAGTAGCCCAAGAGTTGGTGGTGGGTGGTAATGACTAGCTGCCTTCCGTCTAGTCTTACGCTCCTAAATTAGGAATGGCTAGCGCATTAAGCCATCGTGTAGCTTTGCGCCAAATTCAAAACAAATCAAACCATTTCAAAATCCGACCATCCTGTTAGAAAAATATAACTGCCTTATCTGAATTTGACTCCTACCCTGACGAAAATTATATTTGTGTTCCTTAGTTCCAGTATTCTCACTGTGAAATATTAAGAAAGATGATGTATCAACACTATCAATTCCCTTTAAAATCTTAAACACCTCAATCAGATTCACCCTAACTCTTCTTTTTTCACGAAAAAACAGAATGAGAGATTTTAACCTCTCCTTGTATGACAGGCTTCACGTCTCAAGGACCATTCTAGTAATATTTTTTCTGAACCCTTTCTAACACTTCAGTGTCTCTTCTAAAGTAAGGAGCCAAAGAATGAACATAATATTGCAAAATGGCCTAACCAATTACCCAGAAAATGAAATTATAACCTCTTTACACTTGTATTTAATATTTCTGTACATTTAACCTAAAATCCTAATTGTCTAAACACTAGCAACAACATACTAATTTAATAAATTTAGAGACTGATCAACTATTACACGAAGATACATTTCTTTCATGTCACTGTTAAGGTTATTTCTATTGAAATTATATTTGTAATTCAAATTATGATAACCCGTATGTATTATCTGGCATTATTATAATTATAACTCATCTACCATATATTTGCCCAACTCACTGAATGATCTAAATCATTTTGTAAAGTAGCAGCACTCTCTTCACAGCTAGCAACACCAGCAAATTTAAGTAATATATTGACTATTCCTTCATCTATGTCATTGATGTAAATCAAAACGAGAAAAGGTCCTAAGACTGAGCCACCTGAGGTACATCACTTATGACATTAATCCAGTTTGACTGAACTCCATTTGTAACATTTCTCTGCTTTCTTTCACCCAACCACTCTTTTATCTAATTTGCTAACTTATCCCCCACATCTGTAGAGATATTCTTACAAACCTTTCAAATGCTTTCTAAAAATCTAGATACCTCAAATCTACACTCTTACCCTCATCTACATCACCAGAAACCTTTTTAAAGAATATTAAAAGATTTTAAAGCAAGAGTTTTTCTCAGTGAAATCACGTTGACTTTTCAATAAAACTCTAAACTTTTTAAATGACTTTGGAAAGTATCTTTTGCCATACTTTCGAAATATTTTCTGTTCTCTTTTACTTTCATTTCTGCTAGTATTAAGTGGCTCACATGTTCAACCTTTGACCTCATTTAAAACCTTTACGGAAATATTATCTGACACACAAGCCAGTTCCTCGTCTGCAGAAACCAAGGGCTGAAATTTGTTTGCTCATTACAATTAAATCCAATAGTCGTAGTCCTGATAATACTCTTTCTAATTTCCTAAATACTTAAGAAATAGTGTTACTTAACAGCTATAACTTCTGATATTAGTTAGTTAGAAAAATTATAGGTGTGTTCACAATAGTACCTTGTCTACCTTAACATTCGAAACACTTAATTGTAATTGATCAGCAAAAATCAGAGGAGTGTTTACAATAATACGCATCAAATCAGTAAATATCAATCCGAAATGCTGTATTGCTGTTTGTAATGTAACTAAGGCTGAACGTTTCAACTACACTTGTTTAATCGATACAAAATGTGCCGTATGCTAGGTCTGCAGTAATAATATACAGACACATGGCGTGTTTAGTTAATACCACAACACGACATTTAAAAAAATTAAAGTCAAATAAAAGGTCATGTTTCTTCATTTTTTCTTCTCTCTTAAAATTGCATAAGAAACGTTGAATAACATTAAGTATTTCTACATCTATAGTTGTAATATACAGAGATCACAAACATCAAATAACGTAGTATATATTCATTCATATTTATTTACACAATTTTTCAAAATGTTATTTAAGGTTTTTATACTTAACTACAAGTTTTTTTAATGACAAGTTCGTAATTTGTCCCAAGACTAGTCTACTCTCATACCTGCATGATTTGGTAAATAATGTCTTACCTTTCTCTGATTAATGGGTTTTACACTCGATTGGTTACGTGTGGAGACATAAAACTAAGAAATCCTAGCTTCCCTTTTATTTTAATGGGACTTGCTGATGATAAAAGCAACGTTAGAAAGCTGTAGTAGATATTAGAATTGTAACAAAACTTGAAGCAAAGTTGCGTTTTTTTCAGAGTTTATCCTTATTTTTGTTAAGAAACGTTGCTTGGAATTTATGCAGAAACCCAACCTTAGATAGAAAGATCGTAATTGATAGTTTTATGACACTGATCTAACCAGATTTTCTCTGACAACTCCTAGAACTTCCTATGAGGTCCAATTCATCCTAAGGGGTTTTCCACTTTCACCTACAATAAACTAAAAATGTAGACGTACCTTAACTAAACAAAAATCACCTTTTAATGCAATAGGAAAAGTAGATTTTTTTTTGGATACACTAAAGACCCAGCCGGTTTATAAAATAAAATAAAACATGTTAGATTTTTTCATCCATAAGACATTTTGTACTTAGTTGTAACATATGTTGCTCACAGAAAGAGTTATCTGATAGTTATCTGATGCAGATGTCATAAAAAATACAAAATCGAGACAATCTTAAATAACAACACTCTTTGTAAAATTTCAGTTTCCTTCCTAAGAAAACAAGTTAAATTGTCTGAATATATCATAAAATTAAAAGTGGCCTGTTCGTGCTTTCTTTGACTGTTCCAGCGAGGATATTGTTTCATTTCATCCGTGCACGTGTATGTGAACTATATAACTCTAAAATGTTTCATTTGATTTTTTTCACATTTTATATAAAGGTTTTATAACCCCACCCCAAGAATCAAGTGTATAAAATTTGGTGAATAAAGCACAATAGTTAAGATTATTTTAGGTTTCTTGTTCTAAAAGTTGAAAACACTGTGAGGTAAAAGTTGCACTCTTTCATTGGTAAGGAGTACGTTCCCAACTTGTAATGCTAAACTTATGATTCGACTCACCGTGTTGGCCAGAGCCCATTGTGTAGCTCACAACAAATATCGAAAGCCAACTTCTAGCCTTATACTTCCGTTGTGTCACTGGTGGGGGTGGGGATACCTAAGAAAAAGCTACAGAAAAAGAGTGATATTAAATAAGAAACTTCACAATTCGAGTGCGCAGGTTACTGGATTTATTGTTATGTAACTTATCACTTTTTAATTATTTTCTTATAACTTCCTAGTTGTTGTTTGTAATTAAGCACAAAGCTACACAAAGGGCGAGCTGAGCTCTGCCCGCCGCGGTTGACGAAACCCGGTTTTAGCGTTTTAAGTTCGCAGACATACCGTTGGGCCATTGGGGGGCGACTTCTTAGAAAAATTCATACAAAAATAATGTAAGGTTTTATTGTTTAGATGCGATGTATTTCTTCAAACTTGTTTCTTTTTGTGTGTTCTTGGAATAGAAAAAAAAAGACGTCTGTCTTAAAAATGTCAGAAATCTTATCAAAATTGTTATTTAATTATAAAATAAATGTATCAATTACATAAATAGCAAAAGAAAACTTTTAATGTTACTTGCGTAAAATTAGGATTTATATTTAAATCTGTCTAAATTCTATGTTTATTTTCACATGTTACACGAAAGTAAATGAATTAACGTGAAAACGTTTCACACGGTTACAGCGTTCTTAGAGACAGTTTTTAGATTAACTTGATACATTGACATTTATTCCTTCTACAAACGTGTAGAAGAATAATCACAGAATAAAAATAATAATTTGTGATACCTTTAATAACAGAGTAATGACACTTTTAACATTTTAATGTAGAATAAGAATTTGCACGAACTTTTTTTTAATTCCTTCCTTTGGCGGGTTTAAATTATCATAAGATTAATATAATATCTTTCTGTTCGTAGAGCCTGGCATGGCCGAGCGCGTTAAGGCGTGCACTCGTAATCCGAGGGTCGCGGGTTCGCGCCCGCGTCGCGCTAAACATGCTCGCCCTCCCAGCCGTGGGGGTGTATAATGTAACGGTCAATCCCACTATTCGTTGTTAAAAGAGTAGCCCAAGAGTTGGCGGTGGGTGGTGATGACTAGCTGCCTTCCCTCTAGTCTTACACTGCAAAATTAGGGACGGCTAGCACAGATAGCCCTCGAGTAGCTTTGTGCGAAATTCCAAAAAACAAACAAACAAACTGTTCGTAGATATATCTAATTCTACATATTACTTACATGACTTGCACTCACAAAGCATTCAGAACTAATGAGTCGTATATATACAATAAAACTGTAAAACTCATATTAAATGATCACGCGTTCCTATTGTTAGCAAACGTTTAGTTTTCGTGTGTTTTTTTTCAATCAAGAAACAGAAATTTTCTTTACCGCGTTCCTGGTTTCCTTTCTTCAATATATGAAGGAAATAACTAGAACTGTGTTTTATCAATAATTGTTGCGTGACTAAATTCTGTTGTTTCGAAACGAAGCGTGAACAGTGTGTTGTTTGAAACTCCTCTTCTCCATGTTGTTCCGAAATCCCTTTAAGATATAGTTTACCAATGTGAGTGCTTTCAATCAAGTGTGCTAGCCTTTCGTGTGAAATTCGCCGAAAACGTAATTTCCTCAAGCAACAGATTTAAACGAGGTAAGGGTGCAGTGTTTGATACTTACAACTATTTAAAATTGTGCTTATTATTCTAGTTTGTTTCTTTACAACACAGTATCATATAAAAGAGAAAATATCACTAACTTTGAAGCATTTATGTTTTGTATTCTCTATCGATTATTTTCTGCTAAAGTGAAAATTAACCAAAGAGTCTTCATATGTGCGTCAGAGACAGAGGGTGAACAGTATGAATGATAGATCATACATAGTCTATACTTATACTAGACAAACCTTGCTGAAGGGTCAGTAGGTCAATTAGTAATTAATTGATTAATTCCTGGGTCGGAAATCACCTTGAAAGAGTTTCTTGGACGATCAATGTTGAATATGGAATCCTTTCCTATACTTACACAGTCACGGGGACACACAACAAAATATTGTTTAAACTTCTCACTTTATTCAAGACCTTAAAGATAAGGGTTAAGTAAATGTGCTTAACCCATTAATTTCAGATTTATTCCTTTTTAGGTGAAAATGTGAAATATCAGTAAATTTCGTTAATCATAATATGCAAATTAATCATAACTGCAAGTGAGAAATGTTCTAAACCTAATAGTAATTATCTCATATATATATGTCCCTATAAATTATTCACGTATTTTGGAGTTCCAACTCTCAAATGTATCGAAAATAGCTAGTTAGTTAGGTTAAATTTGCATGTTGGAAAATACAGTTTATTAAATTATCAGTGATATAAATTATTTCAGTTTTTAAGAATGAAATCAGTTTTAGTTTGCTTATTTAGTTGTTAAATTCCGCACTCGAGGGCAATCTGTGTTTTCCTTTGCTAATTTTGAAATGATATACTAGAGGAAAGGCAGCTAGTCAGCACCATTCACTGTTAACCCTTGGGCTACTCTTTATCAACGAACATATTCGGTGAAGGAATCGAATTCACGACACGCAGGCTGCGAATCAAGTATCTTAACCATCCAGCCGTATTAGGCCTATTTAAGTCCTGTGTCTCAATTATAGCCACTAATCGGAATCGTTTCACCAATTTAAATGTTGCAACGTATCAATACATCTCTTTCAATGTTCTGGTGATTA
The DNA here is from genome assembly GCA_011833715.1 of Carcinoscorpius rotundicauda. Lineage (NCBI taxonomy): Eukaryota > Metazoa > Arthropoda > Merostomata > Xiphosura > Limulidae > Carcinoscorpius > Carcinoscorpius rotundicauda. The sequence continues at coordinate 61,906,166 of CM022398.1, forward strand.
GGGCGTTCGAACCGCAATTTGCAAGTCGTAGGATCGAAACCCGACTTCACACGTTATAAAGTATTTCTCAAGTCCGCTATTTGTTGGAAAAAGTATACCTTGAGAGTTTGCGGTGAGTCTGCCAACCAGCTTTCTTCCTTCTAAGCGGAAGTTCAAAATTAGAGATGGTCGTAGATAGCTTTAATATTGTTTCCCTAAAGAAAACAAACATACAAACTGTCTTTCTTGTACGATTTAGTTCAAATCACCCTGAACATTATGCCTGGCAATTTTCTATCCCCCAGCAAACTTATGAATTATTTGTTCTAGTGCTAACTAAAATAATTCTCAACAAGTTTTTCCGCTGCCGTAAAACGACTGGAAACAACAAGAGAGGTTCTTCAGATTTATCAACCTTACCGACCCAAACATATTCCAGTAGATGTACTGCTTATACCATATGTGTTACAACACATCTGTCAATTTATATTTTAATGTGCATGTTATAAAGTGCTTCTTTTAATGATAGAGGGGATACATTGAAGGGTGTAGTTGAGTGGAACTACCTTAGCAATAATGTTCGTAGTTATTCGGCGTTCTAGAATGTAGGAAGTTGTACCATTTCGCCATGTTTTATCGAGAGAACATGCGCTGACTTACCTCTTTCTTTCTTCAAAAGGTTCGGAAGCGTGACATTGTGTTACAGACAGTAAAGTAAATAATGTTCTGGTGTCACATAATTAACAGAAAACGTGATATATCCTTCTTATATATGAATTTGTTTTGCGCCCTTTCAGATAATGGATTTAAATATGACAATTTCTGTACATAAAGACATCTGACTAATTGTGGTTATAAAGTTAAAATTATAATTATTTTAAAGTCATGTTGTGCTGGTGTATTAAGAGAAACAATTAAAAAAATTGACGATTTTGGTACAATAGTATGCGAAATTATTTAATATAACTTACAGTCAACCAGTTTCGATAAACTGTTATCGTCATCACTGTAGAATTTTGCCCTAATCATGATAACCCATTTACCGATACTACTTGACTATAAGATATGGTGGGTTAAGGCGTTCGACTCGCAATCCGAGGGTCGGGTTCGAATCCCCGTCGTACCAAATATACTTGCCTTTTCAGCCGTAGGGGCGTTATTATGTACGACCCATCCCACTATTCGTTGGTAAAAGAGTAGCCCAAGAGTTGGCGGTGAGTGGTGATGACTAGCTGCCTTCTTACACTGCAAAATTAGGGACGGCTAGCGCAGATAGCCCTTAATTAGTTTTGCGCAAAATTCAAAAACCAACCAAATAATTTTGCTTATTATTCTGCCAAAAACTTTTTTTTGTAATTGTTATCCTTAAAGAAGAAGCTATACACGATACAAATAAACAAAAACTTCATGTCCCTAGGTCACTAGGCAACAAACATTGATAGAGGGCGTCATTGTTATTGAGTTTTAAACTTGCTCTTTATGGATAATATTACAAACTGCACATTCGAACATTTAAATATCAAACAGGCTAAATGTTTATTAATGAAACCAGCTTTACAGCTATAAAACATGTATATGATGATAATTATCTTCAAATTAGCTACAATATTTTTAACAGACAACGAATTTTCAATTCACAATTTTGAATACAAATATCTCGAAATCATTTTCTATACCAGCCTAGCGTTGTGGTTAAGGCGAGTCGCAATGTGCTAAAATCCTCGGTATCGAACATGCTTACGATAATATGACGGCCAAACCCGCTGTTCGTTAGTAAAAGAGTTGACGATGGGTGATGCTGACTAGCTACGTTCCATCTAGTCTATTACCGTTAAATTAGGGACATCTGGCGCAGATAGCTCGTGTGCACTTTTGTACGAAATTCAAAACGACCAAGTACGAAGAGTACATAACAGTAATATCCATGTGAAATTATTTATTTATTACTTTCTTAATTACAACACAAACATAAACAAATATTTAATAGTGCAACATATTTACCTTTGTGATTCTAACGGAACACGTCAATTCAATTGGGTAAGTTTGCGCCAGATCTGAAGATGTATATGACATTTTAACACATAAAAAAAACACTAATTTGATGTATTACAACATAACGAATTAAAGACATAGCAATAAACATTAACTTGATCTTCTACTTATTAACGTATCAAAGATACGATGATGAACATTGCACTGATCAACTACTTTTACGCATTACAGATACACTGGAACGTTAACTTGATCTAATTTTTACAAATTTGAAACTCTTTTGGCAACATTACTTTTACGAACTACTTTTTAGGCATTAGTAACACACTAATGAATATTAACTTGATCTATTATTTATTAAGGTATTAGAGATACACCGAGGAACATAAAATTTGTCATTTACTCTTTTACGCATTAGAGACGTTTGTTTGTTTGTTTTGAATTTCGCGCAAAGCTACTCGAGAGCTTTCTGCGTTAGTCGTTTGTAATTTAGCAGTGTAAGATTAGAGGGAAGGCAGCTAGTCATCACTACCCACCGTTAACTCTTAGACTACTCTTTTACCAACGAATAGTGGTATTGACCATCACATTATAATGCCCCAACAGCTGAGAGAGCAATCATGTTTGATGCGACCGGGCTTCGAACCTGCGATCCTCAGATTACGAGTAGAACGCCTTAACACGCTTGGCCATGTCTGTCCCGCATTAGAGACACTCTATTAAATATTAACTTCCTTCACCTTGTACTTTTTTCCAAACTTGAAACTTACAGAGGAACAGTAAGTTGATCAACTATCGCTTGTGCATTAAAGATACACTGATTAACATTAAATTGGCCAACTACATTTTACGCATTAAGACACACTAATCAACATTAACTTAACCTTTATTATCGTATTCGAGATACACTGATAAAGATTAAATTGATCAAAAACGTTAGAGACACATTGAAGAACAATTATATGATCGTCTACTTTTAAAAATATTAAACTCGGTGAAAAACATTAAGTTTATCATATAATTTTTACGCATTATTTTGTTAATCTTCTTATTAAGGCATTAAGTTGATCAGTTATTTTTATGCATTATAGAAACATTAACTAGATCTACTTATTATTGCACTAGATACACACTGAAGAATATTAATTTGAATAACTTATTTCTGTTCATTAGAGACACATTAACTTTATCTTCTACTTATCCATGCATCGGAGTGACATGGATGAACATTAAGCTGATCAAATAATTTTTAGGCATTATTGATTCACTAATAAACGTTAACTTTATCTTTTACTTTTTGCACATTTGAAATTCACTCAGGAACATTAAATGAACTACCTTTTTACGAGCTTTCTCTACACTGATGAACAATAATTTAAACTTCGATGTTTTATTATGCAAAGAGACACTACTGTAAATATTAGTTTCATCTTCTATATTCTAACAATTTGAAATTCACTAATGAACATTAACTGCATCTACTATGTTTGCGCATTAAAGACACACTAGTGAACGTTAATTTGACATTCTACTTATTAACGCATTGGAGATGCACTGATGAACAATAAATTGACCAAATATTCTACGCATTAAAGACACACTCAGTAATAATACTTCTGTATTCCATGTTTCACACATTTTAAACTCAATGACGAATATTATATTGATTAACTACTTTGACACATCACACTAACACTGATAAACATTAAGTTCATAAATTGCGCTGTCACGCATTAGAAACACACTAATCAATATTTAACTTTATCTCCTACTTATGACCACATTGGAGACACCCTAACGAACATTAACTTTATATTTTACTTGTAAAGACATTAGAAACACACTAATCACTATTTAACTTTATCTTATTCTTATGAACACATTAGAGATACAATGGTGAACATAAAATGATAAATAATTCACACACATCAGAGACAGACCAATACACATTAACTTGACCATTTATTTATAATACATTAGATATACACTGACGAACAGTTACACGTTTGAAATTCACTGAGAAGCTTTATTTTCATCTATTCTGTCTCCTACCTACCACAATACTAGTACAATTGCTGGATTCACATCTACAGAGGAAACACTTGGTTTTCTCTACCACCTTAACTCTATACACCCTAACAGTAAGTTTACCTGTGAACAAGAACAAGAAAAACAACTAACCAAATAGCATTTCTTAACCTCAAGATACTGTAACTGATATACAATTCAAAACATAAATCCAAAGAAATATCACCCATACTGGATTATACATTCCCTGGGATTCAGCACAGGAAAAAAGAAACCAAATAAACACAGCAACAAAACTATATTATCCGACAAAATTAACAATGTAATCAACAAAATTAAACATCACTTCATCAACATCAACAAATTCCCTCAAAAACCGTGAAAAAGTTATACGCACACACTTAGACCAACAACAAACAAACAACAATAAATCTCAAGAAACTACAAACTACAAAACCTTATACTGTTGCATACCATATGTTACTGACATCAGCGAACAAAATCCAACATTTGGAAAAAAACAGGTACATAACTAAAGTAAACACTACATTGACAAACACAACACTAAATAATTTGTAAAATAACAGTGTAACAACTGCTACGACTTCTATATTGGAGAAACAAGCAGAAAAATGGAAACTAGATTCAAAGAACACAAAAACATCTTCATGTTTTTGAACACTGCAAATCAAATAAACAACATAATCATAGAAAACACCCAGATGTTAAGTAAGGAAACAAATATAAACAAACGCAAGATCAAAGAAGCGCTACTTAAACAGCAACTAAAACCAAAATTAAACCAATATAAAGGAACACATTTATACCTATACTAATTAATAACCTAACATCCATCTGCGACGCCCCCTACAATCCAGTACCCGTTTATACTTTCATCCCTAAAACACGTATCCGGCAACGATCAGTGGCAAACTTTTTTTTTAACACAAAGATCACCTCGGTCAATAAGTGTTAATAACCATATCAGCCGTTCTGAAATACATTATTATTTGTATCAGCTACTTTCAACGTATTAGAGACACACAACTTAATTTTCTACATCTGCGTATTACAGACACACAACTTGATTTCTACAAAGGCGTATTGCAGACACACAACACTTGATTTCTACAAAGAAATGAACGTATAACAGACATAAGACTTGATCTTCTACATCTACGTATTACACATACTTATTTTCATCTTCTCCATCTAGGTATTAGAGATATAGAAGTTGTTCTTCTACATCTACATATTAGAAACACACAACTTGATATTCCACATCTACATATTAGAAACACACAACTTTATCTGCCACATCTACATATTAGAAACACACAACTTGATATTCCACATCTACATATTAAAAACACACAACTTGATATTCTACATCAAGTTATTAGAAACACACAACTTGATCTTTCACATCTACATATTAAAAACACACAACTTGATATTCTACATCAAGTTATTAGAAACACACAACTTGATCTTTCACATCTACATATTAGAAACATACAACTTGATATTCCACATCTACGTATTACAGACATAAAACTTGATCTTCATTATCAACTTATAAGAAACACACAACTCAGTCTTCTAACTCAACGTATTAGAGACACAGAACTTGATCTTCTGCATCTTCGTATTACAAACACAACGTTATCTTCTACATCTACGTATTACAGACACAAAACCTGATCTTGTAACTCAACGTATTACAAACACACATCTTGATCTTCTACATTTATTCAAAACTATTTGAGGTGCGTTGATTTGATATGCATTTTAAACGTTTTACAAACACATAACTCAATATTATCTTTTTCTTACACATTTGAAACTCACTAACGAGTATTATTTTTACGTACTTTTACCAATAGCGCGCTCTTAACATTAACTTGTCCTTCTACTTATTAACGGTTTAGAAATACACCGAAGAACATTAAATGGACCAACAACTATTTATACATTACAGATACATAGTTGAACATTTGCTTGATCTTCTATTTTTTATATATATAAAACTCTCTGAGGAACATGAATTTGACAAACTTCATTCTATGCATTAGAGATATATAATTGAAGTGTAACTTGACTCTCTCCGGTTTACACATACGAGACTCATTAACGAGCTTTATGTTCATCACTACATTTTACGAATAAGAGGCACACTGATAAACATTAACATAGCCTTCTGCTTATTATTGGATTTGCAATGATAAATGTTAAATGGATCTTTACTGTTTAGACGAAGGAAATACACTCATAAACATGAAACTGATTAACTATTTTTTACGCATTAGAGACACACTGATCAATGTTAACTTGATTTACTTACTAATGAATTAGGGATGTACTGATGAACATTAAGTTGATCATTTTTTTTGTGTGTGGATTACTGCAAGATTAAAGAACGTTAACCAGATCTTCTACTACTAACGCGTGAGTGGGTTACTGATAAACTTTAAACTATTTAACGCGTTAGAAACACACTAATGAACATTACCTTCTACTTTATTATCGAATAGAATAGGATATACACTGGTGAACATTAAGTTGATGGATTACTTTTTACACGATATATAAACATTAATATTAACTTAATTTCGTATTTATTATTGTCTTGATGTATACTGAGGATCATTAAATTGATCAACTAATTTTATTACACATTAGAAACACACTAAAGAACATTAAGTAAACATTTTACTTTATTATTGTGTTGGAGATGTAGTGACTGACATTGATTTCATGAACTACTTTTCTTGCCACTCATTTTTACACAGTTTAACAGCCTTCATATGTGATGAACTGTGTTCCACTCACACACAAAAATATACAAAAATGTTTTGAAATATAAATTCTGCGGCATCTTTTGTAATTGTGTAGCTTTGTTTTTAACAACAAATGAACAAAAGCTAGTTGTTTTTATTTAGAACACTAATATTAAACAAAACCACACAAGATTGATTACTAACTGATTCAGGACAATATTCGAGAAAAAAAGGTAACTTGCTGCGTCTGGTACAGCGGTAAGTCTATGGATTTACAACGCTAAAATCAGGAGTTTCATTCCCCTGGATGGACTCAGCTGATAGCCAGATTTGGTATAAGAAAACCCACACACACATAGTCGAGAAAAACGAAATTCCATATTTTATTTTTCTTACTTAGGAAGACGAACAATTTTAGTATACCTAGATTTTCAAATACACGTAGTTGGAGCGTGTAGAAACTATCTTTAGAATATCTGTACCCTCATATTGAAAATGTTCAGGTTTAGAAATACCTGGAGGATACGTCTCTCACATTGTTGTTTTGGGTCACCAAGTGGGGTGAGTAATGCAGGATTTTTTTTTTAAAATATCGCACAAAGATACTCGAGGGCTATCTGTGCTAGCCGTCCCTAATTTAGCAGTGTAAGACTAGAGGGAAGGCAGCTAGTCATCACCACCCACCGCCAACTCTGGGGCTACTCTTTTACCAACGAATAGTGCGATTGACCGTACCATTATAACGCCCTCACGGCTGAAAAAGTGAGCATGTTTGGCGCGACGGGGATGCAAACCCGCGATCCTTGGATTACGAATCGCAGGCATTAACTTAGCAACCATCAAGAACTATGTTACTAGGTAATACGTGAACCAGCTAACATTAACTGCTAGCTTACAAGAATATAAAAGTAAGAATGAAGATATTGAATAATTTTGACATTTAATTGCCATTTTTATATCTTATAATATTTTTGCTGACAAGTTTCCATTATTGTTGACATACGTTTGAGTGTAAAAGTTTAGGTTAGCTTTTATAAGCAGTGAACTAACTGGTGAACATTAAGTTACTGCGATACTTATTTCTCACAAAGTACTTGTGGCGGCGGATGTTGCTGACTTTTAGTCCTCTCTCTGGTCTTTAGTTCAAACTTAGAATTATTAGTACGTTGAATTTCGCACAAAGCTACACGAGGATAATCTGCTCTATCTCTCCGTAATTTCGAAATGAAGATAATTAAATATATATTATTTATTTATAAAAAAAAGATTGAATCGAAATTAATTAGTTTTATTGGAGGACTTAGTTTGTGTTAATATTTTAGTGTTACCTGGGGGCCTGGTGCGGGCTGTGGAAGCTGTATTAAACTAAACAGCTGTTTCTTGTATTCATCACATACGTCAGGAGTGATAGGGTAGACTGCGCTGCTCGTGCTGTTGCTGTCAGACAATAGCGTTTTGTCAGGGTTACGTTCGTAGTAAACATTGTTTCTCTCACCCAGAGTCAATATAGATTTAACTTTCTCTTGTTTCAGCTCATCTGGTTATTAATTGGTATGAAGGCTTCTGAGATGCGCTTTTATCTATAAATACCAGAATATCTGTCCATATTAAAACTGGAAAGACGAAGAAAGGTTGTTATTGTTGTTTTGTATTAAGCACAAAGCTACAAATGGGCTATCTGTGCTCTGCCCACCACGGGTATCGAAACCCAGATTTTAGCATTGTGAGTCCGCAGACATCCCGCTGGGATGCCGAAGAAGGGGTGCACCATTCTTGCAAATGACTAATTTCTTTTTTATCCACCTGTAATTACGAAATCTTAAGCCTTCGAGAAGTTATTATTTTGTTTATATTTCCTCATCTGTGGATATTTTTAATCTTATTATACGACTTTTATGATAACCTTATTAACGATACCATTCTGTCTTCTTTTATGAAGTTTATTTTGCCATTTTTGTCCTGTAATACACTACCTTACTTGCCTTATCCGTTTTCGTTAACCCCCACACTGATAAAAACTGAAACATCACATATCTCACGAAAACTGCCCATTTTTTTACACTCTTAAAAGCAGATAAAATATAATTTCTTATTGGATTATTCTTTTTTGCTTTATCCGATTTGTGAATAATAATATTATATGGCATGTCATTCCTTTTATTATCAGCACTGACTGAAATTACTTTAAGAATTGTGATAGTGTTTTCAAACCTTTGGGTACTACTGAGGACGTATATTTGTATCAATAATAAATCAATTCATGAGCAACTTGGCTATTTTTTACGTTAATATAATAAGTGTGTCCCTTCAGTTTATTTTTATTTGGAAAGTTAAGAAATATTAGAGTATCTTTAAAACTGTGGCTCAATGAATATTATTTTTCAAAAGGCTTATAAAGCAAAGAAATAAAAACCTTTTTTTATCTTACGTCAGGACGGAATCCAAAATAAGTTCAATGAAATTTCAAACACCATTCTACCGTTTCTAAGAGACATTAGAAGAAACATTTTAATGTTCCAGCTAAGCCTAAATGGTTTGGTAGAGCACTATTACTCTATTTAAGCGAGAGAAAATTCGCTGATTCGTAGAAATTGTCTTCCATCCACTGACCGTTACGTTTTATCTTCTCTAGGGGTAATGAACTAACTTATGCTAGCCATCGAAACACAGTGTCATGACGTCGGTTATTAGGCTTTGTCACTGCCCAACAGACGGCCAGTTCACCGGCTTGTTTCATTGTAAACTTTGGATATTAAATCTAGAATCTCCTAAATTCCTACTTCTTCATATCTACACCGGACAGTTTACGGCAGTAGATATGATGGTCGTAGAATTATATATATGTTTCTTTTTTAATACTCAAACTATAATAATATACATTGGAATATCATCATTAAAGGTATGTCTTTTTCTCGCATCACATTTTTAAAGTTACCGAAACAGTTAATTATGGTTATCAGCTAACAATAGAAGATTCAATGACCATACCCCCTTCTATTAGGAATAATTGGTTATCAATTATCAATTGAATATTCAACGGCCATACTGCCTTATAATAGGAATAGATTAGTTAGCATTTAACAAGAGAGGATTCAACGGTCATACCAACTTATAATAAGAATAGATTGGTCATCAGTTAACAATGAAAGATTCAACGGCCATACCGACTTTCAATAAGAATATATTGGTTATCAGTTAACAATGAATATTCAACGATCTTACCGTTTTATAATTAGAATAGATGGAGTTTCATCAACAGTTAATATATACGGTGGCGTAAGTGAATCTGACAAAACACACTAAATAAGTTATACATTATTTTCGGTTTTAATACAAGTTTATTTCTTTAAAATACTTTTAAAAATGCAGGTTTATCTCTACTTGCTTAGGAAAGTTTTGATGTCTGTTATCAACTTTGAACAAAGGTCAGTAGCAAATGTAAATTAGGTTCTTTTACTGTTGTTTTCGCTATAAATGTTTCTGTCGTTCGATTGTCTTGTCCTATGACTTTGCCTTACAGTAAGATATTGGATTCTGGTATTTTCAGATAAAGTTTTTATTTTTGTGCTCTCTCTCTTGCTGATCGGATAATCACTTTTGTTTGGTCATAAATAGAATGGCGTGTTTTTGCTGTTGATTTTGTTTTCGTAAACAAAATTTTTTATCCTAAACTTGTATGGACTAAACAGCCAGATGAGAAACACTAAAGTTTAGAACTTGTGACTAAAGGAGGGGCAACTAGCCAGCACCACCATGTGCCCAATCTTAACCCAATAGTGAGATTGATATCACGGTCATACTTCTCCCATAACTGAAAGTACACACACAGCAGTGTATTGCGGTTCGAATCTGAAACCTATTAGAATGCAGCCCGAAACACTAACCATTAGACCATGTCTGGCTTAATTTTTGTCCCTCTGTATCCGTTTTCTAATTTTTTTGCTCTCAATAGTCAGAAAATCTGTTTTTGTTACAGATCAATATTATGGACTTTTTTTAACCAATTAGTTTTTATTTTACTGAAATGAATTTATCTGGTACTTGTTGACAATCTTTAATACAACCAACTTTTATCTGCACAGAAATAACTCAAGATTTTTTAATTACTGGTATATTGTTTGTTTGTTTTGAATTTCGCACAAAGGTACTCGAGGGCTATCTGTGCTACCCGTCCCTAATATAGCAGTGTAAGACTAGAGGGAAGGCAGCTAGTCATCATCACCCACCGCCAACTCTTGGGGTACTCTTTTACCAACAAATAGTGGGAATGACCGTACCATTATAACGCCCTCAAGGCTGAAAAAGTGAGCATGTTTGGCGCGACGGGGATGCGAACCCGCGAACCTCGGATTACGAGTCACACGCATTAACACGCTTGGCCATGCTTAGCCAATGACTGGTGTAACTGTAGCTGTAATTTTTAGTTATTAACCCCGTTAGTTTGAATAACTGTCTTTGTCTCTGAGAAGTCATGATTTGATATGCAACGACCAATAACTGTTAATGAAGAAACTGACTTATGTTTTTAATATCTACATGAAGTTTGCAATATTTTATATGTGCTTATAGACATTCTTTTCACCATTGACTTCATTCAACGTGTTCCAAATGCACAACTTTCCTTTTTCTTAAATTTGATGTTCAAATATTGAGACTTTGTTATCATAAAGTAGATCTCTTTCATTGATCTGTTTTATCGACCAATAAACTATTAATTATTTTTTTAAGTTCTAAAGAAAAGTAAAATCAAAATTTCACAACTTTTGGAGTATCGACGAGTTCTTGAAAATCAATAAATCCTATGAAGAAGTAGCAGTCTAGAAACTTCGAATGATAAACCGACAATGTTTTTCACGAATTTTTTTTCCAATATTTTGTTTTGATGGTTTATCAATGCCAAACTTTCTCAGAGATACAAAGACGATACTTCAAGTGAAAGAGATATATCAAAAGCTTAAGAATCATCAAGTCGAGTCCAGAAAGAAAACCACAGTTTGCTTTCATCCAGCTGTACTAAGCTGAATTCCGCATTCCAAATCAGATTCGAACATTATAATGTAGTCATTACGAATCCATGAATTTTTAAACATTATTCTGGCTACTCCTACATATTTCAGAAGAAAAAAAATGTGAAAATAAGAATAAACTTTGAAGCGCGTTCCACCACTCCAACTAGAAATATTTTATGCACTCCATGCTATAGACATAGATTTACTTGTGTATAGCGAAATAATTATTGATACTATATATATAACTGTGCAATAGAGTTCTTGAAATGTGTTTACGATAAACCATTAATGCAGTGTATGTGATATTGATACATCTGAAACCAAAATGTGTCTGATTAATTAATAATATTATAAATTAATAAACTGAAATACAATTATCTTAAATTAAAGCTTAGATCTGTTACAATTGTATATATATCTTGAGAAAACCTTAAAGTACGTTAACTAAAACTGCGGTCTAATAATATAAAATAAATGCAGGTTTTTAAAATGTAGCTTAGGTTTTCACGGAAAAACTTAATTTTTTTCTGTAAGAATTATCCTTACTGTTTTCAACCAGACCTTATTATCTATAGTGATCAAACGTTATTTCTAAATTATGGTCTATCTATCTCCAATAAAATGCTAATTTTTAATTAATTGTCATTGTACTCAAAATGTACGTGTCTGTGTACATAGTAATCAAAGAGAGTAATGTGTTAAACAAATGACAATTTAAATTAACACTGTATTTAATTAGATATATAAATTGATAATTAAAACGTCTGTTATTTTTGTTTCTAAATATAACACGAGGAATGGTCTGCTAATCACATAAATTATCACCTTTTAATGCATTTTTATGTACGTTATACTAAAACTCACCATGTCTGATCATACACTATCTAACGCTCGCATATCTAGACAATCGCTCTACAACGTAGTTACTAATACAGTGCCGTCTCTTCTGTCGACTTGAGATATTCAACATCCGCAACGTCCTATATTAGACATCAGTTACTCATGTTGATACCATGGAATACGATTTCCTCGTGTCTTTCTAATGATGTACAGTTATTTTCGAACAAGACAGTTCCAGTAAAATCCATCTACTTGGGATATTCAACATTCAGTCCCTCACATTGATACTTTACTCGCTCTCCCTTACTGGGAAATATCAAAATTTGCGTTCCTCCCAGTGGAACAGCGGTATGTCTGCGGAATCTCACCATTGGAAACCAGGTTTCAATACCCATGATGGGCAGAGCACGTATAGCCCATTGTGTAGCTTTGTGGTTACTTCCCAATGATCAAACAAAAGCTGCATTACGAGTGCTACTAACGACCGTAACATCATATTTGCAGCAGAAGGTGTTACATCTAAAAAAGAAACATTGATTACATAATAAAAAAGTACGCTCCTATATTCAACAATTACAATGTTAAAACTAGTGAATGCTTCGACCACCAGTCGAACAATCCAGTGTATTTTAATGATGGTTTCAGATTGATGAAATATATCTACACTTCCTGTACTTCTAACAATTTGTTTTTATATTTATTTCGGATGCTAAGCAGAGCGATAACTTAAAGCACAAATTATACTGTAAAACCTCGGAGACAGAGATTGATGTCGGTGGATATAATGAAATACTTTACGTAACTAATGATTCAAGTTAACATTGCAAATGTCCTGCTACGCCCTTCCCAGCGTAATAATGATCGCATGTAGAAAACAAAAGTGTATCGCTTCTGTTTAAATGCCGAATATCAAAATCGGTTTTGATTTTTTTTAATGTTCCAAATCAGACAAACCGATCTAAGTTATATGACTCTCTTTGTTTATAGTCTGCGGGTTTACAATGCTAAAAACTGAGTTTCGATACCTATAGCGGGCAGAGCACATATAACCCATTTTTTAATTTGTGCTGAATTGTTAATAAGCAAACCTTTGTTTATAGTTTAAGAAAGTAGGGTAGCTACACTCTATTCAGCAGGGTAATCGAGCCCTGGTTTTTCATGTTACAGTTGTGCAAACATACCTGTGACCAACTTGAGTTACATATACATAGATATGAGGGATAGCCTTTGAACCAAAGAATTATTTATAATGATGAATCTGTGCAACCTAAAAAGATTAAACAGAACTATACGAATTCTCTTGACTTTATTAATGATACAGTGACTAAATAATGAGACATTAACAATTCTAGCGTATAAACATTATTAATGATACAGTGACTAAATAATGAGACATTAACAATTGTAGCGTACAAACATTATTAATGATACAGTGACTAAATAATGAGACATTAACAATTCTAGCGTATAAACATTATTAATGAGACATTAACAATTCTAGCGTATAAACATTATTAATGAGACATTAACAATTCTAGCGTATAAACATTATTAATGAGACATTAACAATTCTAGCGTATAAACATTATTAATGATACAGTGACTAAATAATGAGATATTAACAATTCTAGCGTATAAACATTATTAATGATACAGTGACTAAATAATGAGACATTAAAAATTCCAGCGTACAAACATTATTAATGAGACATTAACAATTCTAGCGTATAAACATTCTTCATGATACAGTGACTAAATAATGAGACATTAACAATTCTAGCGTATAAACATTCGATACTTTAACCACGTTTTGTATGATCAATTCTACAAGTAACTTTATGTGATTTATCTATGCAGTTTAGTTAGGATAGTTCAAGTAACCTGTTAATGGAAAAATTAAGAAATAATTTAACGTAATATATCTATATAATACCTAGCAAATGATACATTGCAATCTATGAGTAGCATACACAACAGATACTCTATGAAATCTGTTAGTAGAATACGTGAAAAGATTCAACGCAATTTGACAATAGAACGTTAATAAATACTTAAACGCAATTCTATCAGTACACCTAACATAGACTCAACGTAAGCAGTCGATATAACTATAACAATAAAATTCACTTTGTATTTTAATCTTATGTACCTTTGTTATATTTCTCCTAGATATTAATGCCTAAAATTTATTATATTTCTTATTTTAGTTTCTGTGAATTTTAAATGCTTTATGATACTACGTATGGCTGTGTGATAAACTATAGAGTATCATTTATGATACTGTTTATGGCCTTTTGATAAATCAGAGTATCGTTTATAGTAGAGTTTAGCTATTGAAAATGTATCCATTGCTGTCTCTTTTTCTAAGGATAAAATTATAGGATTTAAACTAGGTTATGTTAACAAATATGACACAAGTTTTGTCTCACAAATTTGACGATATTTAATTGTACTACATACTGTAGATTTCATATATTGCATTGTACTATGACATGCTTTCAAACTGCTTAATTTTATAAAAAGATAAAAAAACGTGAACGACTTTGTTTCCTTCATTCAATCATTGCTTGCCTATGAGTAGTTGGTGCCGGATAGTCAATTCTAGTAGTGTAGGTTGTTGCTCATAATTTGATGAGTTTGTGGTTGGATCTAGTGTACATTCTTTATCAAGAAAAAATGAATTATTCCTAAAATGTTTTGGCGCTGTCTATGCAAACGATTAGTATTAAATCAGTCCATTAAAATTTTTGAATGAGCATAATGTAGAGAGAGCGTAGTTTCTCTCTCTTTTGGCCTACATTGCATTTGTATCCGATAACCTATTGTTTCATATGTTTTGAAAGAAGGCATAGTTTGTTTTATAGATAATTTGTTATACATCGACATTCTATTGAAGGGCGTCTGTAGTAATTCTTTATAACAAAACATAGAAAATAGAGAGAGAGAGAGAGAAAAAAAGTAGCTGAAGTTTTTGGAATACATAAAAAGGCCACAAATACAAATAGTTAGCATTGGTTTAATAGTCGGAGTTGTGATATAAGTAGCTCGCTATGACACGCTGATGGATATAAACCAGTGTGATACATTTTGACAATAAAACTTTCATCGTGTTTTTTGATTATTTGGTTAAGGAATGAAGTACAACAAGATAAGTAAAATTTTGTGTGTGTAGTAATTTCTTTATGTTTATGAGAATATCCTATAGGAAGGACAATTAATTACGACTTGATATCTACATATAAAGGTAAAAAAAACATTTAAATTAGGTGAACATCTGATAAAAATAAAATTATTGTGAAGACACTCAGATATTGCATCCATCCTTGTTTCTTTAATTTTTTTATTAACCTACCTAAAATATGAAACTAAACAATTCCTCTACCTCAAATATGCAGGCCTAGATGTCTAGGGGCCTGACTTGGCCAAGCGCGTAAGGCGTGCGACTCGTAATCCGAGGGTCGCGGGTTCGCGCCCGCGTCGCGCTAAACATGCTCCCCCTCCCAACCGTGGGGGTGTATAATGTGACGGTCAATCCCACTTTTCGATGGTAAAAGAGTACCCCAAGATTTGGTGGTGGATGGTGATGACTAGCTGCCTTCCCCACTGCTAAATTAGGGACGGCTAGCACAGATAGCCCTCGAGTAGCTTTGTGCGAAATTCCAAAACAAACAGATGTCTAGGTTCTCTTTTCATCTCAATTTACTGTAGAGTTCTGGCCGTTTTTTAAAATTTACTATAAATATAACGAAGGTGGTTGACTTTCAGTGAAACTGACCTATAAATAGCACTCAGGGAACTATTGATTTGTTCTTAGGAGGGAACTCAAATTTCCAGTGGCGGCGCCAAAATATTTTCGTTGGGGGAACTGAGGTAAACTATGGAGGGGCTTCCCAAAATGACATTAATGTGAAGTATAGAAGGTAAATTACAATAATGTAAATACAAAAATGTATTATAGTCAATATTACTTCAAAACAATGCACCTGTTCTGTTGTAACTGGAAATCAACGTGGGTTTCTAATCTTCGTCAAAGCTCAAGACATAATGGCATTACACAAGGAGTGGCAATATAGCGCATGAGTTTCAGTGCATTCAGTACGTTGCTATGGGACACATGACACATACTTCCGTCTTAATGAAGACGTTGAGTTCTACAGATCTATGTTTCTTTGATGTTAATTGTTAAGCAACAAAGACGATTTTGTTTTCCATATTTAATGAATATATCTAGGTTACAATATTGGGGGGCTGGGCTCCCCAAGTGCCCCTTAGCGCCGCCACTGCAAATTTCCTACTAAATTTGATCAAATCATAAGAAAGCTTCTTGGTTTATATTTTCTACACATATACACATGGGCGTAAATTATGTGCTCCACTGGAGGGAACAAAGTCTATGTTAAAATAACAGCTGGGCTACATAAAATATCAAGTAAAATATCAAAACCATTGACTGAAAGACCTGGTTGTGGGTTAAAATTTATATTAAAATAAAAAAGTACGAAGTTAAAGTATATAAGATGTGTGAAATTGTCCTATACACTATAATTCATCTGAAGTGGTTAAACTAGTTAGAATATGATTTGATCATCTTAATTTATTTTAAACTTGTTAGAATATGATTTGATCATCTTAGTTGATTTGAAATTAGTGACAAATTTTATAATTACTGTATTTCAAAATCTGTTCACTACACATCACAGATGTTTATAGTTTCAGAAATGACCTTGAATGCGTCTTGCACGAGTGGATTCTGAACACAAGAGTTTCCTTGTGGATATAAGATCGTTACCTAGGCAACAAACAGTTGAACAAGGAAAGAGCAGCTGCCCATAGAGTGTGTGTTTTCTTTACATACTACTGAAAACTAACGATTTTGATACATTCACTACACACTACAGCTCGTTGCTAGTTTGTTAATGTTGTCGTATTCTAACTTCACATCTGAACAACTTGGTTGATAAAGGCTTCTTGTCTACTAGACTTGTTCGTAAGAGAGCATGCTTCACTTTCAAAATATTAAACGGACAGTTGCCTTCTTCGTCAATTGTTGGTTGGAGGAAAGTTGTTAAATTTCGATTCGTGTATCGTTTTGATCCATCCTTAAGTGGGGCGTGGTCAAGAGGTTAGCATGATGCCAGTGAATACGTTCTGCACTCGTAAGCACGTTATAAAAGAGATTCAATCCTCTTATACTGTTTTTAACATAATGGAGAAAGTGATTGTTGTGGTGGTTAGAGCTGCTGACAAGTTAACAGTAGTTTAAGATTAGCTTAGGACTATATCTGAATATTGGTCCATTTAGCTTACGTGTGCATAAGCCGCCGTTGAGATTATCTTGAATAATTGATAAAAAAAAGTTTAAAAGTTGCTATATATATAAAGGACGAATGGTAGGATATGTAGAAGTGTAAAAAAGCATTAACATACGCGACTTTGATATTAATAGATTTTCATTCACTAATAATGTATAGATAATAACCTCGTACACTACTCGCATACAGTACTTATCATTAACTTCCACAGTCCTGACACAGGAATATAAATAGTTTGTTTGTTTTGGAATTTCGCACAAAGCTACACGAGGGCTATCTGTGCTAGTCGTCCCTAATTTAGTAGTGTAAGACTAGAGGGAAGGCAGCTAGTCATCACCACCCACCGCCAACTCTTGGGCTACTCTTTTACCAACGATAAGTAGGATTGACCGTCACGTTATAACGCCCCCACGGCTGGGAGGGCGAGCATGTTTGGCGCGACTCGGGCGCTAACCCGCGACCTTCAAATTACGAAGTGCACGCCTTAACGCGCTAGGCCATGCCAGGCCCCAATACAAGTTGAAGTAATAAGAAGAAAACATAAAGTTTTTATGGAAGAAAAATTAATTAGAATTCAAGTCCTTTTTAGGTTACTATTTGTCTTTTGTGATTTTTGTTTGTTTGTTTGTTTTAGCTTTAGCTGGATTGTTTCTGAAAATAGAAGCAAAGTTTTCAGAAAACATAAAAGAATAACAGTTGGCACGAGTGTAAATATCAGACCGCCCAATAATGAACAACAGTACTCAACATGTCTCTCTGTCTAAAAAGGCGACACAAGTCACGTGCATACACAAGTTGCTTCCACCACAAATCCGCTCAATTTTCGCACACCTCAAGCAGCTGGCGAACGAAATGAGCATTCGTACTACTCCATACGAAGATATAGTCAAATCATCGGAAATAGCGCTTAGGTATTTCATTGCGATTGCACTGTTTAATCGGTACATCTGATGTCTTATGGAAAATTTACAGGTATTTATGGTGTGCATTGGAAATGACAACTTTACAAAGGAAATGTTAAAAGTGGAAACTACACTACAAGGCTATGTCTACTGCGCGGTCATCGGCTAAGAACATCAAGAGACTTGGCTACGTGGGTTGTAATGATGTGGCGAAGCTCCAAAGTCATTTCAGTACGACGTAATCGACCTCTTTTCTGACACAAATGAATGTAATAATAGTGTGTTTTCCTGAGAAATTCTCGGATATGGTCTATTTCAAATCTTTTATACATCGTAAATATGATTAAAACGTTTAATGTTGTACGTTTGTATGTTTCTGAACATAATTTTTGAATGCTTACGTAAAAAGGCTCATGTGTAGCATTATTTTGTAAAGGAATAATGTTGAAATAAATATGAAAATTATGGCTATAATACATACGTGCATACAAGTATATTACTCAAAGTATCAATAAACTGGTAAGATAGTAAATTCTTAGGCATATCTTTCTTTCCAAATTATCAACATTTTTCAAGCGTGTTACACGAATTACTCGCAAATTGCTTTATATTAAATATTAGTGTAGTTTTGAAGACTATATCTTGCTATGAATCTCAAATCTGTGTTTATTTTCAGATGTTTAAATACTGACGGAAAAAGACCGAACCTAAAATTGCTCAAAACTGGCTGATGTCACTATGTGTTACAGTAGTTGCTGCAATTGTCGAGAAGTAGGTTTCAGTTTCATTCTTACAATATATTTAAAGTATTGTGCTTACACACCATTGTTGGAGAAAGTGTGTGCATCACTAACTATCAGTTTCATATTTCTTTTAGAAATAATTTCTAATGTTTTTTTGTTTCATAAATATAACGAGTATCTGGTTTTGTTTGTTTTCGTTATTGTGTTCTCTTATTCTTGTAAGAATTTGAATGCGATATAAAATAATTTATTTTGTTGAAACAAAGTATATGAAATGCTATGTAATTCATGTTGAAAATCATTATACGTTGAAACTTTAGGTAAGGTTTTTACAAAAGATGTAACATTTGTTAACACAGCCTTATGTTAAGTCTACAAATACAGTCTGTTACTTCTAAAGAAAGCATTTTAGGCTGAAGTGACATTTCTAATGAAGCTTATTATCATTACACGTTACATTTGTCGACGACCCTATTTGATTATTAAAATATTAATGTTACATACTAGTGCGATAGCGAAACGCTTACTCTCCTTTTAAAACCATAAACACTGATTTTGCAGATTTCTTTCCCATTACACTTTTACTATATATAAATGGTTTATATCAAAGATATTTTTAAACTTATCACAAACTCGTTATTGTTTAATTTACAACGTTCGTGTTTGTCTTTACTACACCCATGTAATATAATGCAGGTTCTAGTTTCTTTTGTTTAGTTTCTATCAATCCGGAAAGAGAAACATAAGGTCCGTGTTGTTTAAACTTTTACGTTCTTTGTATTTTTTTGTCTTCATTGGCAGGTTTTTGATCGATCTACAAAGTTTATTCAAGTGTATACATAACGTATGTTTTATATACACGTATAGTATACATTTACAGATGTATATGTATTATAGGTATAATAAATCATCGCGAAAACCACAGCATGTAATATGAAAGAAAACTTTAACTCATTGGTGCAAGGTGGATAGGTGAGAAGGAACAGAATGGTTGAAACAAGTAATAATATGGGCGAATAACTTACGAAACAATGACACAAAAAATAGAGAGATCAACTGACAAATAAGTAGACAAAACATAAGACAAAGGGTGTATAGAAACTGTTATAGATATACTAAATCCTGTTAACATACTCGTTTATTTTATGTTTAATAGAAAATCTCACTTATTAGTTTTGTTTTATTTATCTACATATTTGGGATATAGTTTAATCTGAGTCTAATTTAGCGTCTATTGTTTTCTCACTACCTACTGTTTTGTTTTTTTCAATCATCCCAGGTGTGCTCAGTATGGCCTGCTCTTCGATTTCTTCAGAATTGCCAGGTTAGTACCAATGAGGTCGAACTGTTGTATTTGATAAAGAGACACAGGTGAGTTCGTGAAATAATGCTGCTTCTGTCGGGATTTTCCAGCAAAAGTAACATCTTTCTGCCTGTGTCTAAAAATAGAATTCAACTAACAGAGTGAGTGCTTTGTCTGCTTCTAACTGTAGTATATTTTGCTTGATGATAAAAAAGAGGTTAAAAAGGACGTCAAAACAGTAATAATTGGTGGTTGAAAACTATCCTCTTCATTGGTACATGCACAATTAAAAATACATGCTTGAATTTTGTAATCGAAACATAAATTCTAATTTTCTAGCTGCAAAACTAAAGTGTTTTTTTCTTGACAATTTTTTGTCATAACGAGTTAACTAATCGTGCTCCATAGGTTTCTGTAAAAGTCAAGTGGGCTAAATCACACTAGTGCCGTGTGCTTTTATTATATAAAAATAAGCATTTATATGTCATTGTTGTTTCAAAGTTTCTTGTAACAACAGACAACTATTTTGTTCCACAAACAGTTTACACTAGAATAAAGTATTATAAAGAGAAAAATAGTGAGTTATAGCTAAAAAAAAAAACTTTTACGAAAACAAAAAGCCAAACTAAAATTTATTAAAGGAAAATCTGACTGAGGTAGTGAATTTATAAATAACATTTATAGCTTTTAATATACTAATAATTGTAAGTATATATAAGGATTTACATACCCTTTTGTTTACATTTCGCTGAAAATATTTATTTATATTTCATTACGTATTATCGACTTCTCTTGCTTCGTGCTTGCGTGTCTCGTGCTATGTTTAAATTCCAACCGATTCTCTACCATAAAGAGTTTGTATCTTGTATCTTGTTCTTTGGCTGAAGTGAGCTTAAGGCCAAATGTTCCAAAATAAATTCATTAAATAAAAAAGTATAAACATTTGTATCTACTTTTTCCGTTGTTTAATTTTTATTATCAATGGCTTTTCGAATATCTTTTACAATAATTAACTAATTATTACTAGGTTACCATATACAGGGTGGCTCGTAAGTTCCTACCCATCCATATATTTTATGTATCCAGCGTATCTGTGTGCTGTCCCTCATTCTCTCTGCATAATATAATGCGACGCCATGTTCTGTGAGACATTTTCAAGTGTAAATGGACTTAAATCGGCCATATTTCTCTCAAAAAAAATTATAATACATGAATAATTGAATATAACATGATAACATATGGATTGGTAGGCATTTACGGGCCACCTTGTGGAACAAAATTACATATTTAATTTTTTATATAGTATTTATGCTATATATCTCGCTGCCTGTCTGAGGGATTACTATCATCTCTTAATGTACCTGCCCAAATACAACGGCATAAAGTGTCTTAGGGTGTGCGTGTATTTTCTTATAGCAAAGCCACATCTGGCTATCTGCTGAATCTACCTAGGGGGACCGAACCCCCTGATTTTGGTGTTTTAAATCAGTAAACTTGCTGATGTACCAGCGTGAGACAAGTGTTTCGTAAGAAATGGTTTGGGTGATTGTTTTCAAAACAAATCATTTTAAATACCCTTTTTTAAACTTCTAATACATAAAAAGTTATTGATAGTTTTACAAACATTAGTGGAAGTATTATAAAACTGTAAGCTGCAAAATCATCCACTTACAGAAAAACATTAAATATCAAGTTTCTTAAAACGTCAAATCCCAGAGTGAAAGAAACGAACCTAATTTACATTTTTGTTGGTGTCTATTCATAAAGATTGTTTTAACCTTACCCACTTATTTCGTAAAAAGCGAGAGTGAAATTCTGATTTGTATGTTGTTATTTTCCTGAATAGATGAACAAAATCAACCCTACTCTGTCATGATTGTGAAAACGGTAATTTGTAATTAGTTTTAATCAACTTACCTCGTAAAATTTTGTTTTAGTCCTCCTGCATAAAATTTTAAGTTATAATTGGAAATTTAGGTGAAAACAAGTTTCCCCGTTAACATTCCAAAGTTCTTTATATTTTTATGAGATGTACCTGAAGCTGTTATTGTGAGATTGTAAAAAGTAATATTTTCCTCAGGTTGTTTATATTATTTAAACCGCTTCAGTTGAACATACATCATAAATATTGAATAAACTATTAAGTTCAATCGAACTAAATATATGTATATTAAAACAATCAAACTGAAGACGATCAAAGAAGGACCGTCTTCAGTTCGATTGTTAAAACTGTGACCCAACGCTTCTGTTTCAATAATAAACGGACCTTGTAAGGACAGCATGATCAATCATAGACCACATGTCTTCAAAGACTTTTAATAAACCTTCTTCTGTGCTTGAACGTTGACTTATAAGCATGTTTAATTATACCGTAAACGCAATAGCTTTTTCAAGTGACATTCGATGATTTTAAGGTGTGTCTGGAAGCTTGAAAACATTTGGACAATGATTCCATTCTCACCTTTAGTCACTGTATGTTATATTTCTAATTTTATCTCAGTAACTTTTAGGACAATGGTCTATCTTTTGTGACTATAGTCTTTACTTTACAAATGAGGACGTTACTCCGGATTAGATTGGAGTATGGTTTCAAAACTCTTTGTTGTTCTAAATGTTCTTCTGAGTGCTGTATTATTTTCTTCTAAATCCTCTAACAAAGTTTATCTACCAATACCTTTCGGAAAGGCATGCCAAATAATCGGAAAATCACCATTAACTAATTATACGCAGGGCCGAATTTAGACCCTTGAGGCTCTCTTCTTAGGGATATTCAAATGCCTGATAAAAAATTTAAAACGTTTCAGTTTCGGAGAACTCCACAGGGGTTGCTCCGATGTGTATTTTTATACCAGAAACCGCTAAATCAGAAGATCTAGTTTGACATTCGAACATAATAACATCTACATCATTCTACTTCACCCTAAATTAACTGTTATTTAACATGACCACAAATAAAACTTTATCTTTAATTTCTTCAGGATACACAGCTCCACAAGTGTAAAACCGATGATAATACTCTCATTTGTCACCTGTAAAATAAATTGTTCTGTTGACTTGGAATAAGGCATCATACAAAGGTGCTTCAGAAGTGATGAGCTTCATGAAGCAATGTCATTGTTCAAACGTGATGCATCAGAGGCTGAATCTCTATCTTTATTGTCAGTGGCATATTTGTGCAATGTATTTAAAATATCACAGGTTTCTCGCAGTTCTCAAACCCTCAATTCTACTTTTCCAATCTGTATCCAATAGCCTTTCTGCACTAAATTACTGAAAATAGCATGTAGTCGCTCCTAAAGACCAAAAGGTTCAAGGCATCCATTGTTGACTTCTCAGTATTTAATGTCATCAGATTTAATCTACGGCTTGTGCAGAATGTATACATTGCTTTATTATTGATGTCTAACAGTTTTTTACAAACACCTTTATTTATGATCTTCATTTTGGAGCAATTATCATAAGACTGGCCGCTGCAATTATTAATATATCTATGTTCAACATGTGTATGAGAAACAGAAAAGCCTCCAGCAATCCTTTCCCAGTGGATCATAAACGGTGATAAATTCGAAAAAATATTCAAAAACACAAGCACCATATTACGTATTATTGTAAAAAATACAAAGAAGCATTAATAATAGCTTCTGTTGACTAATTTCAAAAGTACAATCCATTATCGTAATAAAATATCCAGTTATTTATTGCATAACATGATTTCCAAGAAGCTCAAATAATTCATTCTGTATTATGATGCACAGGTAGTGTCCATTCACTTCCATATGCAACATTCGTTTCAAATGTTCTGCCACTGTTGTATCCAACTGTGCTGATAGCTCTACTTGTCCGAAAAAAAGTTCCCATTAAGTATATCGTTAGGATATTCGGTTGTGCCTCGGAAAGATAAGTTTTTCTCGACCAAATGATGACAGCAGTTTGAGTTAAAAGCGCTCTCCACTATTATTCCTTTTGCTTTATCAACTCTAAATTAACATACTTAATCTCACCCGTGTCCAAAACTCCACTCATTAGGCGGCGCCATCTGTCCACGTTTGTTATGTGCAGCAACGAATACTTATGGTTCTTCAATGCAGTTGGCAAGTGCTGCCAGCAACGAGTCCTTTGTGAACTAACAGTAGTTTGTTTTGTTTCGCTCGAAAGGCTACTCGAGGGCTATTTGCGATAGACGTCTCTAATTGAGCAGTGTAAGACTAGAGGAAAGGCAGCTAGTTTTCACTACCCACCGCTAACTCTTGGGCTACTCTTTTGCCAACGAATAGTGAGATTGGTTGTCACATTATGATGCCCCCACAGCTGAAAGGGCGAACATGTTTGGCGTGACGATGATTCGAAACCGTGATCCTCGGATTGCGAGTCGAGTGCCTTAACCACCTAGCCATGCCGGGCTGCTAACAGTATCGGCAGTTATTTTGTTTTTTTCTGTTAAACAGTTTACAGCAGAAAAGTATTACACTATCTGAAGAATTAGAATAAAGTAACCAGATACTACAACTTTTTCCACATTTTTCATATAAATAAAATATTTTTCCCTTATGAAAGGACAGGAAATTTTTCATTATTCCGAGGACAGGGAATGACCATCAATTTTATTGTACTCTTAGTAACAAGCACAATTCTTTGTTCATCAGTCATTTGATCTGACCAGAGAGCAGGATTTGGTAGATGTAAAACTATCACCAACAGGATTGTGATCCTCATTAGAGACAACATAATCTTCAATTTTTTCAGCGCTTTCTAAATCAGCATCAGGATAGCTTTGAGGTTATTTTGTGGACTGAGGATGTTCTTATCATGGTTTACTTTAATCATTGCTCTAGTGTGATATTTATTTATTCACTAATAACTGATATGGGTTTGCGTTTTTAAAAAATGAAGTAGTTTTGGGTTATTTTTATATTTCTTCCGATTCGCAGCACCATCGCTTCGTTTTTCCAATAAAAATAAAAAGTATTGAAATAAATCCTAAAATACTTTTACCAGTAGCCGTATATGTGTAAAATTACATTTGAAAATTACGTATATGCATAATTATCAAAAACTATTGATAGTTCATTTTATTATTAACAGTAAGACCCGGCATGGCCAGGTGGATTAAGACGTTTGATTCGTAATCTGAGGGTTTCAGGTTCAAATCCCCATCACACCAAACATGCTTGTCCTTTCAGCCGTGGGGGCGTTATAATGTAAAGGTCAATCCCACTATTCGTTAGTAAAAGAGTGGTCTAAGATTTGGCGGTGGGTGGTGATGGTCTTCCCTCTAAATTAGGGACGGCAAGCACAGATAACCCTCGAGTAGCTTTGCGTGAAATTCAAAAACAATTATTAACAGTACACACGACAGCTTATTTTCCTATGTCATCGAGTACAATTTCAAACATATAAACATTCATATCAAATGATGACATTTATTCACCAAGAAACAGAAAATATATATATATAAAAATCGCTGTCGTAACTGAATACCAGAATATTAGAATTATCTTATCTTTAGTCTTCAACAGTAACTTGTTGAATTTATTCTACAATTATATATAATCAATATTCTACAAGTTTTACTTGAGAAGCTTAGAGAATACCTAGTTACAACGTATTATTGAATATTTGTTTTCAGATAGCAGAAAAGAAGGCTGCCAGGACAGTTGGTAGATACGGGCAGAAATTATCTCCCCTTTATCATAATAATTTATTGAAATTATATTAGAATTTTATAATAATATTTAAAACCTTCATATGAGAAACCTGAAGAAATATACAACTTATTTTTGTCTGTCTTTTTCTTCCGCCATATTGAATAAATAGTAAGTTTTATGGTCCTGTGCAATGTACTTAAAGCATTACAGGTTTCTCGGAATTCTCAAACCCTCAATTCTACTTTTCCAATCTGTATCCAATAACCTTTCTTAAGTTAAGCCAGTCACATGCTCTTTCGAAATTGCTTCACGCTGCACTGATATAGGCAAAAGGCGTTCTTAGGTCTAATCGAGTTCATGATGTTAACACTGGCAGTGTAGCGGGGAGTTGCATCAAAATTAAGAAAATTACTCAAGTAAAAAATAAATGAGTGTATAAAGCTTAATCCAGAACCCAAAAGCTTTCAAGGCCCTTGGATGAACCTTGAGCCCCAGCCATAATAGGGGCATATTTTCTGATGAGGGCCTTGTAGAAGTTTCTCCGTAGTTTCCCCTTTCTGCACGTATTTTGCTGTTCCTCTCGCCTCAACTTCAAGCCTTAACGTCGGAAAGATTTAAACTGTACTTTTTGAAGGCTCAAATTATCAAACGTAATGATATTTGACTTGGTTTTGGGGTAGAAAGAACAAATGATTGAATTTTCTTTTAAATATAAGAATAGTTGTCATACTACAATTAACGAGACTTTTGTAAAGGCTTTGACATTCTATTTCATACATAAAATTTACTCATATAATAACCTATCTAGCATTTATTAAAAGAGTGTGTCATAGACTGTGAATTAACGTTAACATTACAAGTAGAAAATACGGAGCTTAGCGTATATTCTTGTTTTGGAGCTTGAGGTCCCTTGATCCTCGAGGTTCCTATGCATGGGTTTCACCTCCTCTAAATTCTACACCAACTATATGAAGGCTAATCATGTCACCTCACAGCTCGCATCTGTTGCGATACATGTCCTCTGCAGTAACGTGCTAGTCGTTCGCATAGAGTGTCATTAACCCTTTGTATATATGATATTGAATTATGTTATGACGTGTCTACAAAATGCACATATGTCACTGTTATTCTGTTAAAGTAATCTTAATCAAAGATGGATCATATATTCGTTCTGTTCGGGTCTATGCTAAACTTCCAATATGTTTCAAATACTTCTATTGAGCTCTGTACCAATCGATCCAACAATGTATTATAAGACTATTATGTTCGCATTTGTACTGAAGTAGTCAACGTGTTACGCAGCCTCACAAATATTCAGTTCTGTACTGAACTAACAACACGTTACTAGAAATTTTACACTAAGATCTATATTGATCCGGCAACGTGTTAGTTGTACGAAAATGTTCAACAGTCAGTCGTAAAATATTATCAACCTAGAAATCCTAACGAATCAAATGTATTTCTGCTTCCAGTAACAGCCTATTAACCACACTATATTGTAAGGTAATTACCTTTTATCTTTTATGATGATACGCTTACTTGATATAAACAGCTTTGCTATCATCTATCTTTCCCGGTAGGACAGCGGTAAATCTATAGATATAAAATCAGGGGTTAGATTCCTCTCGTTGTACACAGCATATAGCCAGATATGGCTTTGGTATAAGAAAAAAGACACGCGCACACACACTACCATCTATTAACATCCTACCATCTGTTAACCTACTACTATCCGATCTTGCAACATACATCCTTATTCTCATCTACCAGCATATCCAACCTTACACCCTGAAGACTTGATTTCGTTTATTCAGAAATTGTCTGAATTTGGTAGATTCTGACTACCGTTGGTTCAGTTGGTTCAGATTACACTCAATGTTATTTCAAAAAATTACGGTAATTGACAGAAATATCTAGGTTCTGGGTAAACCATTTTAAGATTTTAATATTGTTACAATAAAACTTGGCAATAATTATTATTTTGCTGGAATATCATATAGATGCGTTGACCAAAAGTATTCTGCTATATCGTTATCCTGGGGCGTTTTGGATCAGATCCTTTGATATCCATAGGAATTTACAGACAGAACAGTTAAGTTTGTTTTTGTTTCGAATTTCGCGCAAAGCTACACGATGGCCTATATGCGTTAGCCGTCCTTAATTTAGCAGTGTAAGACTAAAGGGAAGGCAGCTAGTAATCATCACCCACCGACAACTCTTGGACTGCTCTTTTACCAACGAATAATGGTATAGACCGTCACATTATAACGTCTCCACAGCTGAAATGGCGAGCATGTTTTGTGCGACCGGGATTCGAACCCGCGACCCTCGGATTACGAGTCGAACGCCTTAACCCACCCGGCCATGCCGAGCCCAAGATGAAAGTGGACCTACCACTTGATCGGTTAATGATTACATAGGAGACTAAGCTGTCTCGATTCTACATGGATAATAAAATCTTTACATTAATTGCTTCCCCACTGTGTCTATCAAAAACTTAAATCTCAGCTTTCATCATCATACCTTTCTTTTTACAACTGAAAGTTCTAGTTCTAATTTTTATACCAGTGAGGACGTTTATACAGCATATTCTAAAGCTATATCAGTTTTTCATAAAATTATAATAACACTGATAGTCAAATAGCGTTGATACTGTTTTGCTCTATCAAGCGATTTCGGTTTTGGCTTCTTACCAATTTTTGGAACGCTCTAGCTAGCTGAAAAGTGGCATACATACACACCAAAGATAGGACGAATTTCTCAGGTAGCTCTTCATATCTCTCTTCTGATGACCTGTAAAGAAAAAAATCCAGATGGCCTTTGTACTGTTCTAACACAGACATCCGAGCCATCTCTATAGAGATTATTAATGCAGAATTGGTTTGATTCTTAATCAAGATATTTTTCTACTACTCATATTTATTTTCGGTCCTCTTTTCTTTCATTATTTTAAACATAAGACTTATATTTTCAATTTATTGCACGATTTTGTTTGTCTGTTTGTTTGTAATTAAGTACGAAGCGACAGAATGAGCTATCCGTGCTCTACCCATCATTGGTATCGAAATCTAGTTTCTAGTGTCATAAGTCCGCAGATATGTCGCTAAGGATCTTATTGAACCAATTCTGTCATTCTACTAGCGTGTTATTTAAATATCTAGTAATCAATTGGTTTATCAATACTTTTTACCATCCCGCTACCAGCTTTATAGCTGATCTGTAACGGGTATTGTAATCATGTTTCTCAAGTGTTAGACTGTTCTGAAGCTGCACTGATGAAGGTTATTAATAAGTCACCGAAGTTAGGGTGGGTTATATAAATTATTGCGTACAATGATTTTACGTTTTTTCAGGGATTGGAGGTCCGTGAGAAAATATAAAGTAAACAACCAGGTGTAATGTATCGTGTAAGTAAAGATATATGTATATAATCTGTTCTCTCTTTGAAATTAGTTTTGTTAGAAGTATTGGATTGAATATATACACATACATATCATACGCATTAAGGTTATTTTTTACATTGTTAGTTTAGTTTATGGATTTAAATCTAGTATTAGTCTTTCAAGTTGGCGGAAACTCATGAGATAAAACTGGGATCTTTCTCTCGTGATTGTTACTAGAGGAAAGTTTATGTAAGTCTACGGATTTACAACACTAAAATCAGGGGTTCGATTCCCCTCGGTAGGCTCAGCAGATAGCCCGATGTGGTTTTGCTATAAAAACACACACACACGCATATGAAAGATGTTCCTTATTGTAGTATTTCGTATTTGATTGCACAAATTTTATAAAATGGAAAGGCCATGCTGTGTATTCAATATACTTTAAAACATTTCCGTGACTTGTTTTGACTACTTGCGTAAAAGGTTAGGTATGTAGACGTCTGAGCGAATCTGATGGTCGTGTGGGGCGTCTCAGTGACTGCGAGGTTAAACATATTTCACAACTCGTTATACACACTAAATACCTCTCGTGCAAAAGACACTTTGAGTCCAACGATGTGATAAAGAATAAAAGATCGATTGACTTATCTAATAAGATACATCAGAACCTTAACACATAAGTCCTACTGAATGAGAGATGGCTCTCAGGGATTACCTGATAAATACATTTATTTTTGCAATGCATAGTTCTGTGTACACTCACACCTCCCATAGCGTATTGTGACGTCATTAATAGTGGATAGCACTTACTTTTCAACAACTATAAACCAGGTGCAGAAAGCCATGTATTAAATTCACCATACTTTGCACTTTTACCCTTATATTATTCTTGCGTAATGTACTTTAGGAGTTCTAAATATATGTTACAAATAGTACCCTAAATATTCAGAAATTCGTATATAATTCATGAATTCTACTGCAAAGAATTATGTTTTATGGTAGTTTTATGGTATAATAAAAATAGATTAATAATATTGTGCTGTTTAGACTGAAACGTTTACACGAAATTAAGATTATGTCTTTCTTTTAACTCAGACTTATGATTACAATGTTTAGGGCTTAAAGTGTAAAGCTTTGTTTCTACGTTTGTATATAAAACTTCTAAATGTGAATTTCTAAGAGCAAGTTAATATATTGATATTTCATATGTAATATATTCTACTTAAAAATTTGTCTTACAGTTGAATAATTTCTAATCCTCGACCTTTCTAGGGTGAGTAACTCATTGTTTATATACTCGAGTCGTTATTATTTTAATGCTACGGCACTAAAAAAAACAAGATTAATTTATAATATTCGCGCTAACCTTCAGGCCTTATCGGGCTGTGCAAGAGTCTTCTAACTTCTGAAGTTTCATTTTGAGAGTCTATAGTTACAAGAATGTACTCAAGCTTCTTTTTTTGTTCCTAGTTAGTAACGACTGGCCGATACATTCCGTGGTTTTATTATTAGAGAATTTAAGTAAATCCTGTGAGCAAGTTACCTTCCTTTGATATTCAGCCCGTTAAGAAAACCTTGCATTGCTCCGAAGATGCCTGCATATACACACACACACATATATATATATGTTTGCTTTCTTTAATACTAAACAACATAAAAATATATTTTCATTGGGAAGTTTCGCTTACCGTGCGCAATAAAGCGCGCCATAACCCTTGGGGTAGTCATAAACTTTGACGTAATTCTTCCACCACAAAATGTAGTGCAGCCGTTAAGGATATGTATTCATTCACCCCATGTAATATATATCCATTTTAAAATTGACAATTCTACTATGATTCTTCATATTATTTTGAAATGAAAAGGTTAATAAGATAGTGAAGCAGTTTCCAACAGGCAGCATTTGTAATTGTGCGTCGGTTAATGTTATAAATTTAAAACACACAAACACAATAAATTTTTGTTTGTTGAGTTTCCTGCAAAGCCATTCAAGAACAACCTGTGATGGCGTCTCTAATTTTAAAGCACTTATCAATATTATCAACACCAATTCTTGAGTTACTATAATCGGATAAGGTAATTGATCATTGCTTCATAACGCCCAAGGGTTAAAGGATGAGCATGTTCGGTTTAGTTTGTTTTGAATCTCTCGCAAAGCTACACGAGTGATATCTGCGCTAGTCTTTCCTAATTTTGCAGTACAAGACTAGAGGGAAGGCAACTAGTCATCACCACCCACTGCCAACTCTTGAGTCATCACTCTTTTACCAACAAGTAGTAGGATTGACTGTTACATTATAACGCCTTCACGGCTGATAGGGCGAGCATGTTTGATGTGACGGGGATTCGAACCCACGACTTTCAGATTACGAGTCGAATGCCTCAACAACCTGGACAAGCCGGGCCAAGCATGTTCGGCAACAAGCTTCAAACCTGCGACTTTAAATACCGGCCGTGCATTGAATTAAAATAAAAATAAGATCTTTAAGAAAATGCTGTTTCCTTTACATAAATAGGGGTCAATACATTGTTTAGAGAAGCATGTCTTTCAAAATAAGTTTCTTTGTTTTTCTTATCTGACTTTGTTCTCTTTCTTCGCATTTTTGCTCGAAAATCTCGATTGACTACAGCATTGCATTTCGGTGATTTTACGTGATCCAATGAGAATATTAATCACAAACAGGCGTACCTCTATTTTATATGCAAAAACGGCTCGTTTGGGTTCAGAAAATATTTTAAATAGAAGAGCGAATAACGTTTCGACCTTCTTCGGTCATCGTCAGGTTCAACAAGTGGGTTTCTCGACATCACTAAGGCGTACCTCTTTTTAGAGGTCAGTAACTCTTACCACTGTGTTTTCTTTTCTTAATTTCCAGTGTTATTTGTCACAGTTTATAGGTAAGGTTTAGTGTTAAATAGTGATGTAATACAGACTGATAAAATATGTTTATTTAGAGATGTGCTACACATTGATAAAATATATTGTTTTTCTTTGCTGTGTGGTCCGACACGGCCAGGTGGTTAAGGCACCTCGACTCGTAATCCGAGGGTCGCGGGTTCAAATCCACGTCACACCAAACATGCTTGCCCCCTCAACTGTAAGGGTGTTATAACGTGAGGGTCAATCTAACTATTCGTTGGTAAAAGAGTAGCCCAAGAAATGGCGGTGGGTGGTGGTGACTAACTAGTCTTACACTGCTAAAGTAGGGACGGCTAGCGCAGATAACCCTCGAGTAGCTTTGTGCAAATTAAAAAACAAACCTTCCTGTGTAGTTAAGAGACAAACAATTTATTGGAAAGCAGTCAACACCGTAAAAATTGCATAATATTAATTTTATAAAGACAATAAAATGCATCATACAAAGAGTGTTTGTGAAAAAAATTTTAAAAGTTTCAATAGCAGTAGGGCAAGTTTATTGACCAGATCTTTAGTTTTATGTAAACATGCACAGATCTGTTTAATTAATAATACCATAAAAGTATTTTGTTTTCAAAACTAATTTATAATTACAATACCACTATTTGATTGAAAACATAAATATTTCATACACTTCATGAACTCATGTTTGTGCAATGTAAATTTAAATTCGTAAAAACTTTTAGAAGACCAATGTCCAATATGCAGTCCGTCGTGCTATCATTATATCATTGGTTTGATGATGTCATAAATATAGACAGTAATATTGGAACACGAGTTCCAAACAGTCTTTCTACATCATTCTGTGTCATGTTGTTATTAGTATAAATAGTAGACATAACCATTTTGTCTTGTTGTCGTTATTACTAGTAGTAATACCTTTTCCAGAAAACAATTAACATTCATCTGTCTGTCATGAGATCATCAGTGTAAATAGTGATTAGTGTTCATCTGTCTATCATGAGATCATCAGTGTAAATAGTGATTAGCGCTCATCTGTCTGTCATGAGATCATCAGTGTAAATAGTGATTAGCGCTCATCTGTCTGTCATGAGATCATCAGTGTAAATAGTGATTAGCGTTCATCTGTCTATCATGAGATCATTAGCGTAAATAGAAATTAATGTTCATATGTCTGTCATGAGATCATTAGTGTAAATAATGATTAGCGTTTATATGTCTGTCATGAGATCATTAGTGTAAATAGTGATTGGCGTTCATCTGTCTATCATGAGATCATCAGTGTAAATAGTGATTAGCGCTCATCTGTCTGTCATGAGATCATCAGTGTAAATAGTGATTAGCGTTCATCTGTCTATCATGAGATCATCAGTGTAAATAGTGATTAGCGCTCATCTGTCTGTCATGAGATCATCAGTGTAAATAGTGATTAGCGTTCATCTGTCTGTCATGAGATCATCAGTGTAAATAGTGATTAGCGTTCATCTGTCTATCATGAGATCATCAGTGTAAATAGTGATTAGCGCTCATCTGTCTGTCATGAGATCATCAGTGTAAATAGTGATTAGCGTTCATCTGTCTATCATGAGATCATTAGCGTAAATAGAAATTAATGTTCATATGTCTGTCATGAGATCATTAGTGTAAATAATGATTAGCGTTTATATGTCTGTCATGAGATCATTAGTGTAAATAGTGATTGGCGTTCATCTGTCTGTCACGAGATCATCAGTGTAAATAGTGATTAGTGATATCATTTCCATTTAATATCCAGTTTTCTGCCATTCGATACTAAATACACTTACTGAGATTCAACGTTCCAGATACGTATTACGTTCACAATCGTTTATCTTGATTTCAGGTCCATCAAATAGCATCAAGAGATCAGTAAAAGTCCAATCTGAAATTGTGTAAATATGTTAATAAAGTTGCTAATCAATCGTGGTTGGATATGGACTTTTTCTTCATTACGTAATGACGTGATAAATGAATTACCATTGTCCCAAGAAAAGCTCGTTTGTTTGGTATCTTTTAAAATAAAATTGTTTTCACAACGTATGCAGACGTTCCAAACATTTAAACAGTCATTTGTGTTTTTTGACTGGTGATTTTCTCTCACAAACCTGTGACATAAAAACAGATAATTATTGTAGCAGATAAAC
This sequence comes from Carcinoscorpius rotundicauda, assembly GCA_011833715.1. Lineage (NCBI taxonomy): Eukaryota > Metazoa > Arthropoda > Merostomata > Xiphosura > Limulidae > Carcinoscorpius > Carcinoscorpius rotundicauda. Next base: position 61,941,122 of record CM022398.1, read on the forward strand.
ACGAAATTCTTATTATATCTATGTTAATAGCCCACAATATGCATTTAAATAACGTTTTTCCAGTTTATAGTTAAAACTAGTTGATACTTTTCGAAATATTTGTACAAATTATTTTCACTGCAAAAGATCAAGTGATGTCTGTGTAAACTGGAAACATAAATTGTTCGTGTGCCTTGCTTACCTACCAGTCTGAGAACACAAAGCATCTCGATTTTAATTCATTCCTCCTCTAACTGAAGGTTTTTCTATTACTGAATTTACTTGTAAATTTGGCTAGTCGACTATATTTTATTGTAAAGTTTCAGTGAACATTGATCATTCATTCGTCATTTACAGCATCCTTATTAAGTGGCGCGTGTGGTTGAAGATCGTTCTTTATAAAGTCACCACCAGAGTCTTGTGAAATGTAATTCTCTTCATAAATATGTAAAGTAGACATGTTAAGGAGGATATAGTTTCCTGTCCGGCTTTACGTCTGTTTTATATGCATAAGTATGGCAGACATCCATGAAAGTAGAGCCGGTTCCATAAAATTCTACAACTCGATCTGAACCTTCGTAATTTGAGTTTTCTCAGACTTCCATTTATTATTTTATCCTTTCACTTCATCTGCAGTGTATAATCTGCACCAAGATATTGTAAACTAGAAGAGAAATTCGTACACATTTTGTCACCTAGGAATGTCTTCCCCCTTTTTTGTTTTATCTCTTCAGTCAGTAGATCTAAAGCTCCATCATTGCTTTTTTCCACCCGATAATGGTCTCTTTATGCATACCAAATGGCAATCTTTAGGAAAATTACATTATAACACCCTTCTGTTGTTTCTCTCATTTGGCTAACGTTACCATGCTCAACACGATGCTAAATCATGTTCATATAATCGTGTAACACATAGTCACTCTTCTGCTGTGGCCAAGATTTTAGTAGCGTAAAATCTGATTAGTGTGCTTGATCGAACTTATGTATAAAAGTGTAGATACAAAAAAGAGCCATTTTGCCTCTGCTTAAATCTAACACAAAAGTTTCCATTACTTTACAGAGTTATAGCTGAGCTTGTGAGAAGAGTTGAAAATTCTCAATTCAGAAACTTGGCATCCTCCTAGCTAAATAATCTTAAATCTGATGAGATGAGTCATGAGTCTTTTGTGTTCAGTGATTCTTTTATAGCACGGCATTTTAGTTTATATAGGTTAGTTATTTATGTGTAGTTTATGGCAACTCAGTTGTCACATTTCTGTTACACTGAGTTGCAGTTGGTCAATTACACATCATGCAGCATATAAATTTCGAGAATAGTTCAAAGTTTTGAATTGGATGAAGAACGTTAATATAATGGTACTTTAGTAAAATACCATATATTTTACTTGTTGTTTTTTTTAAATTATTAAAATATTTCGTTTATTTTAAATTTGAATCAGTATTTTATTAAGTTAATTAATATTTGGATTATACGCTTGTTTTGAAAGAAATATTTTCTAGTTTTTATTGTTTTTTGCAGAATAAATGCTGTAAGTAAAGATTTTTAAGAAATGCTATATATGTCTGCAATGTTTCTAAAATAATTTATTTATTTATGAAAGTTTAACATTGAACTTCGCTAAATTTTACCTATTCGCCAGAATTCATCAAAACGTTTAACTTATTTTGATTAAACAGAAAAAGCTGTTAAAGGTTTGATGAAAATTTAATAATTAGTTTGTCAAAGGATTTGTAAATATGAAAGAGTATGTCTGTCCTCGGTTTCGTGAAATATTTAATGTTTTTATAAAATGTTTTAACACTTCTTACTGTGATCTTCTAGGAAGGTTTGACGTGCATGCTGGTATTCACCATTACTGCAGCCGTCCTTGGAATGTTTCAGTTTGGATATAACACTGGAGTCATCAACGCTCCGCAAAAAGTAAGGATTCAGCTTTAACGATAATTTCAGTAGAGGTGAATAAAAACTCATTTCAGATGGAACGCTAAAGTTATGGCATGAATGTGGATGTCTTCATGAGAAATCTCTTCTCAAGATATTCCTTTAGAGTTGTGTCTGACATAACAAAGATTGATCTCAGACGTCAGGCATCTCGTTTGGAATTTCTTTCACATTTTCGAGAGCTTTTTTGATATAAAAAAGTAGATATTTCGCTGTCGATCTCCCACAGTTTTACAAATATTAGACTAAATTCCTTATTTAAAATAAAAAATAAAACTTTATTGTTGCTAAATAACTGTTTCCTTAAAAAAGAAAAGAAATTGTAAGAAAAACTGATACAAATTTTTTTAGACTGCAAACCCACTTCTCTTTTATAGACACACCTTGACGGTAGTTAAGAAAATTTCCTAACAAATGAATTCCGAACTGATAAGGATCATGGTACATACTAGTATATGTTTAAATATATTCAAGCGATGACGTCTCTCAACTGTTGTATCTACAACACAGCTCATTTATTACTATTAAGAATAGTTCACCTAATACGAGGCAGAATCTAGTGCCATTCATTAACGAAGCACCTGTACTGCTAATTATAACTTTTAAAGAATGACATATTTTGTGTCATAACTTTGAACTTCGTTTCATAATTATTAGAATGAAATAGAACTGTGTAGTACTATTTTTGTAACAGCATTTTAAATTATGATATTAAAGTAGCGTGTTTCATTTTCAAACTTTTGTGGGCTTGAAGTTGTGTATAGAATTTTATATATATATATATATATATGTGTTAATTTTATTTTAAAAAGAGAAATATTGGACATCTTATACCTATAATCAAATCACAGCGCGTGGTTGTGAAATTGAACTATATGAATTTTATTGAAACAACTCATGATGACCAATTTAGTTATTTATTTCATTCCAGTGTGCATGAATTGAGTCATGCGTAGAAAAATAAGCTACATATTTTTAGTTTTTCATGAATTTATTGTCGGATGAAAATTATCTAGTTAAAAAATGTGTCTTTGAACTTGAGTATTGGAGGCAGTGATGCACTGCGAAACGTACGGAACAGCCTTGGTCTGGTAGTTCACGTGCTCAACAGTTTATAGTTTGCTACCATTTGGGTATATGAAGCGTTATAAGTATGTCGGCTATATCCCAGTATTTGGTCAAAAGAGTTTGCGGGGGATGATCATAAGTAGCTGCTTTTCCTCCAGTCTAGAAGTTCAAAATAAGACACGGCTATACATATACATATATAGCTTTGTCGCCCTCATATGTACCTTTTGCGTAAATATCGAATCTGTAGTGAAATCAGTATCAGTTCCATAATACACACTCACTAATAGGACAACAGAATAACCTTTTCGAAATTTTTTCACCAACCGGTCGATATCAACGGTGAGTCTGGTTATACTGGGCTCCCTTCATAATGAAACTACATTCAGTACTAAAGTGTGCCTTTAAGCATGGTTCCTTTCTTACCTCGAAACATATGAAAGTAATGCGCGTAGTACAACTACTTTGTATCGAGGAAAGGTCTCCAAACCAGACAGTACGAAAAGATACCTAGGCTTAGATTTCACTGTAGAACTAGTTATTAACAAATGTACTGGATCTTCCTTCAAATACCAAACTCACGTGCCTCATCTTTTTAGATAGAAAAAATGCTCCATTTCTAGATCATGTATGTTATTTACAGTTTCTTGATTTTAATCACGTATCTTGACATTGTAAACTGTTTCAAAGTTTGTTCTGTGCTTTCTATCTTTAATATAATGTCTTGATGTTGAACAGTTCCAAGTACTGCTTCTTCTTACTAACACCTGTACACAAAATATTGTTTATTGACTGTATCATTTGGATCTTGACAGTTTAGTTGTAGATGCCATACAGTATGTTTACTTAAATGAAAATTATTTTTTTAAGGATAGCCGTCTAAAAACTTAATTTTAAGAGCACAAAAATGTCTCTTTTACCTTTAGCAACGATGATAATACTAAAGTGGCAAGTTTAAGCAGGTTGATTACATTCCAAAGCACGTTTAAGCTTGTTGTTGTTGTTTTTTCTGTAGCTTTGAAATGTTCTTCTTGTGTGTATTGTATACAAATAACTAATATTTGTAGTGCTCACGTAATCTTCAGTAAATACTGGATAGATGTATTTATGTAACACAAAGGAATGCGAAACTTGAGTTTATTCTTAAATAAGGTGAGATAAGTTCTTAGCTTACTTAAGGATAAATATTCTCAAAGCTTAATTTTTCCTCATTTCAAGTGGAGACTCTCTTTTTTTTCAAAAAAAACTATGGCAAGAACCCAATTGGAGAGAGCGTTAAGTTTAAATGGCTAAAACATATTTGTTGGATTAGTCCAAAAATGTCACTATTTGAAATTATGGTTACAAAAGAAAATATTCGGAGATATTATTTGATTACTCAAATGTTTAAAGTACTCCAAAGAAAATAGTTTCATATCATATAGGCTATGTCAGCCAACTCACAAAGTACTGTTTTTGAAAATATATCAATCAATGGTGTTTAGGTATTTTATGCCCTGGAGGGTCAGGTTCTCTTTGACCTCTTCCTCCTTTTTGAAAATATAAACGAAAGACATTTGTTTGTTTTGAATTTCGCGCGAAGCTACACGAGGGCTATCTGCGCTAGCCGTCTCTAATTTAGCAGTGTAAGACTAAAGGGAAGACAGCTAGTCATCACCACCCACCGCCAACTCTTGGGCTACTCTTTTACCAACGAATAGTGGGATTAACCGTCACATTATAACGCCCCCACGGCTGAAAGGGCAAGCATGTTTGGTGTGATGGGGATTTGAACCCGCAAACCTCAGATTACGAATCAAACGCCTTAACCCACCTGACCATGCCGGGCCTAAGTAGTGTCAAACGAATCTTCTTGGTCACAAGATTTACACACCAACTTCTATACTGTGCCAAACGAATCTTCTCGGTCACAAGATTTACACACCAACTTCTATATTGTGCCAAACGAATCGTCTTGACAAAGAGTTTTGTACAAAAGTAAAGATTTTAAGTAATCTTGATATTCTGCGAAAACACCTTTACGGGAATTGCTCGAAAGGAAGCCCCAAATGTTTTGTTGATTTACATAAATACGGTTGCCAATTATCGTTTGTAACTTGAATAATGAAATTACATTTGAATTACAGTGGCAATCATTATTAAGTTAATACACGTAGAAGATAATAATTCAATCATTAACTCTACGTTACAGCAGCTTTATAAATAAGGGATTCGCTAGTATTTAACATCTTAAAAATTCGTAGATTACACATATTCATTTCATAGTCTACCTATGAGACTTGTATCATACAAAGGTATTGTATGATATCCATAAATAAATACCCTTTTAAATCATGGATTAGACACACTCATTTCATACTCCACAAGTCTCATATGTGGACTATGAAATGAGTGTCTAATCCATTATTTGTAAGGATATTTATGGATATCATACAACACCTGTGTATGATACAAGTGTCATAGGTAGTCTATGAAATGAGTATGTGTAATCCATTATTTATAAGAGCATTTGTTGATATCATGCAACACCTGTATATGACGCAAGTCTCAAAATGATGGATTAGACACAGTCCTTTCATAATTATCCTATGTTGTGTACAATAGCTGTGTGATAACTTCGTTATTTGCCAACTTCTATTTGTTTTTTTTTTATAATGTATTGGTGATCTCATTGGTTGTGTTGGCTTGTTAAGGAAATACTACCGTGTTTCTTCGAAAATAAGACAGGGCTTACATTAATTTTCACTCCAAAATATGACACTAGGGCTTATTTTCGGGGGATGTCTTATTTTGATATATTAAAAAAATGAAGTTACAAAGTAAAAATTATAAAAACTATTAAACTAACCATTTAAAATAAACTATTATTAAACTATTAAACTAACTGATTAATACTTAAACAAAGTAATTAACTTACTATTAAACTAATTAATAAATTATTTTTTTTATTTCTTTCCTCTTCCTGCCACTTTTAACTAGGGCTTATTTTAAGGGTAGGGCTTATATTAAAACTATCCCCAAAAATCACACTAGGTCTTATTTTATGGGTAGGTCTTATTATCGGAGAAACACGGTAGTTGACAGAATACCATTCTCTGTGGTTTCGGTTTTTTCACTCAAAAACTTTTGTATAATAATTTGCTGATCTGGTTTTCATGTTTTCTTGTTGTTGGACTATCTGTTCATTGATGAGTCATTGGTGTATCTAGTTTTATCTTCTTGTCTATTGTATGATGCAACTTGTCGTACTTTCCACCTTGACCACTGAGGTGATACCAAGTGGCATACCCAATCTTGCTTGCTTGATTAAAAACTGCTAGTTAATATCTTAAAACTATTTAAACATTTGTCGTTTCAGATCTAATATACAAGTCGAACTGAAAAATGACTATTTTGGTTTTTTTTCTGATGAAGTATGAGATGAGACTGGACATTTTTGACACATACACGCACAAAACATGTCGAGAGAAAACGTATAGCTTTAACGACTTTTTCACCTGGCTCTGGTTATCTTGTAGTTGTAACTTATATTGTAAAGGATATTCATTAAAGCTGGAAATAGCACATGATTTTGTAATGTAAGTCGTTATTTTTTTAATTTTATTACAGTAATATTAGTTTTAAGGGAGGTAATAACTTTGGTTTTCCTATCACACTTAGCATTTCCAGCCTTTCTCTTTTTATTAAATTGCTGTATAAAGTCCAGTGATTTCTCTTTCTTGTTTTTCTTAAAATAATCAGAGGCTTCATGTCGTAGTTTAAGTTCATCTGGACAGATGGGATAACAGTTTCTATAACAAAATTTCTCATTGTACTGAGGTAACAAACTGTCTGCTTACAGAGACATAGCGCCTCGCTTGGCTGAGTTCGGATGTAGTTTGCATGGCAGACGGCTACCAGATAATCCACCCGAGTGCCTTCTGTCACTCCTATCGAACACTAGCTTTATTTTCGCACTAAAGTCCCATGGCTGCGAGACGTGTCTTCTATACTTGTGAAATATGTTTACGTACAGTGAAATTCAGAACTAGATTGCTTATAGACTTTTCGGATTCTTTCTTCTCTCCAAATTTACAGATTAACTGGCTTGACTGGCGTTATTTTGAAAACCTTCCATTTTGAACTATCTAAATTGTCAGTCTCATTCTGATAACTAAACCATCAAAAATTTTTATTAAAAACTAGCAACGATCAGTCTTTTCTTGTTTTCTTAGTTTATTATTAGTTCTCATTGTCGTGGTAAGAAAACACCATAAAATAAAGAATCCATTAACACAGAAGATAGTGTCAAAAGTTAGCTTTTAGACTGTTTACTAATATTTGGAAATAGCAAGCAGGGCTACCACAATATAAAATTGGTAGCTCTACTATGCCAATTTGATAATCTGGTATTACAGCGATGAGTTGTTGTTGTTTAGAATTAAGCACAAAGCTACTCAATGGACTATCTGTGCTCTGCCCACCACGGATATCGAAACCCGGATTTTAGCGTGTAAGTCCGCAGACATACCGCTGAGCCACTGGGGGGCGTACAGCGATGAGATAATTGTTTCACTGTGCATATATGATACAGCCGCTTGTAAGAGAAATATAAATAAATACACGAAAAAATAGATTACAATTTGATACAAAATTACAAGTGTTTCCAATAGCAGATTGTTGTTTACCAATCAAAATGCTCAAAGTGACAAAAATTATTTCCCTTATGTAATTAAGTATAACTATTACTAGTATAAAAGCCCATCAAAAATGACAGGAAATATTTTTAAATGATTAACGAAAATTATATAATTTAATTAAAACGCATTTGTTTGTGCACCCAAAAGGCACCTACTCTTCACTTACTTCATGAGTTTCGAAGTAATTCTTCAATAACCACATTTTTAGTAAATATTACACAGAAAAATGAAATGTTATGTTGAGTAAAAGAAGGTATGCACTCTGAAAGAGACTTAAATAGCACTCTTGAGCTTTTTCACTGTATTCTAAGTCACGAAGTAAAAACACAATGCAAACATTCATACACAAATTTTCAACTCTTTCAAATTTACAAAGGATAAAATATATTTGTTAGTAATAAACGTTTTATTTTTTATGTTTTAAGGCCAAGTAGATAATATATGTATTAATATAAAATACAAAAAGAATACTTATTATTAACAATACTTAATTAACTTAATTAACATTTATTCCACTTAAAAACGTTTTAACACCAGCACAAACGTTCAACTTTTTCAACTGTACAAAGGTTAAAACAAGTTTGGTAATAATAAACATTTATTTGCCTTAAAACATAAAATATTTTCAATTGTTAATAAATGTTAATTTTCAAATATTCTTTTAGTATTTTGAAACGTGTTTTTAACATTAGTAATATTAAACTTATTTGTAGTCTAATTTAAATATTAGGGCTAAAATATAAACGTAGGGTAAGGCTTAGCTGAAGCAATACTCTGTAAATTTTATTTTATTTTTGGCTACAATTCAATATCATGATACTTCTGAACTAAACTATATTGTTGTTATATTACCAAAAGCACAGATAGCCCATTGTGTAGCTTTGTGCTTAATTCTAAACAACTAAACTATATTACCAAAATTATAAAAATAAATAATAAAAAACAAACCTTGACAAAATTGACAAAAAAAGGAGCGCTAAAGCGTTCTCTACAGAAGAACAAAGAGATTAAGCCTTTTGTAGTTAATGGTACGCATGTTTCAGTTTATAAAATGTATAGGTCTATTAAGTTCTTAATTATTTGTGTAACATATGGTTTACAATGAGCACACATTACACTCAAATTACCAAGGACTAGTTGCAGTGCAATCGCATTGCTTAAAACTAAGTTACCAGTAGCAGTAATACTTGACAGTCAATTAATACAGATAGAACATAACAACCTTCATTTAAAAAATATTATTAAGAAGAAACTCATGTTTTCGTTGCAGCTCGTAAAGCTGCTGCGGTTTTTATGTGCAACCCACAAGCGGGCGAGTTAAAGTGCATGCGAGACTTGAACATGATGATTATATAATGATCAGAGGGTATGATCCTCAGCAAATGTGGCATTTACTGACTTCAAGTGGAGAAATCCCTTAGATATACGTGTTACTTGTAGCATGCCTTGAAATTATTAACATATCTGTCTCACTACGTGGCCCGGCATGGGCAAGCGTGTTAAGGCTTGTTAAGACTCGTAATCTGAGGGTCGCGGGTTCGCATCCTTGTCGCGCCAAACCTGCTCGCCCTTTCAGCTGTGGAAGCGTTATAATGTGTCGGTCAATCCACTATTCGTTGGTAAAGAGTAGCCCAAGAGTTGACGGTGGGTGGTGATGACTAGCTGCTTTCCCTCTAGTCTTACACTACTAAATTAGGGACGGCTAGCGCAGATATCCCTCGAGTAGCTTTGTGCGAAATTCAAAAAACAAACAATCTCGCTACGTGTAGACCTGAGGGCCTGGCATCACCTGATTTTCCTCCACCTATATTTTCTTTTGAGATATAGATTTGAGACTGAAATTAATAGTATTCTAACTCTGATTCTCAGTTATTTCACAAGTTGGGAGGACCTGTCGCTAGTATTTTATGATACTACAAATGATGATCCAAATTGCTGTACATGAAACACAAACATTTTCACAATTTTCGTTCTGGTGGTCCTATATTTCTAGTGACCAATTAGATAATGCAAAAATATGAATTTATGTTGTGAAAAATAGTTATCAATTACGTTTACATTTTACAGAAGTAACAGGAAGATAATTGGAGACAACTAAAAAATAAGTAATATGCTTTGACATATAATAACCCTGTACTAAATGTGCATTTCGGTTTTGTACTTATAAAGGCAGAATAATGAACGTCGACCGACTTTTCGAGTCCACATTTCACTCTAATAGCTGATCATGCATTCTGGGTGTACAATTGAAGTTTACCATACGTTTTTATGGCGTCGTTCAAGTCAACCATTCACTCTGACAATGTAGTCCAAATCATCCATGTACTCTGACAATATAGCCTAAACAAACCATGCACTCATAAATATAGTTCATGTCAACCATGCATTCTGATACTGTATCTTAAGTCAACCATGCGCTCTGATAACATAACTCAACAATTCACCTCGAGATTGTAGTCATAATCCACCATATATTCAAAAGGTATAGTTGAAATCTTCCATGCACTATAATAGTGTAACTCAAAAATGGCATGAACTCCGAAATAGTAGTTCAGTAATACTGTGCCCTTTAAGAGTGTAGCTTTTACAACCAAGCACGCTATAAGAGTGTAATTGCAAATCTGTTGTGCGCTAAGAGAGCATAGCTCCAGATGATATTTCTCTTAAGGATATTGATTAAGTCTACTGCACACTAAGAGAATGCAATTCATGTTTCCCGTATATTCTGAGTGTTTAATTTAATTGTACAGTACATTCCTGTACACGAAAAAGACAACTCGATCCAAGTGTAAAATGTCAAAAACAACAGAAGAGTGCAAAAAATATCTACTTCGTTGTTAATATGAATAAACCACAGTAAAACTAATATAACTTCATTTTATATAAATGTTAGTAGGCGCCAAATGTGCAACAAATATAGATGGGCATCTCAAGACGGCTGGCATGGGTATTAAAACTTTTATTAAAATAAAGTGCAGAAAAACGTTTCGACATTCGTAGGTCATCTTCGAGTTACTCTTGAGATACATTTTTACTTCAAGTGGGTTTCTCGTCATCACGAAACATATATTTATTTTGTTTGTTTTTAGAATTAATCACAAAGCTGCACAATAGGGTATCTGTGCTCTGCCCACTACGGTTATTGAAATCTTGTTGTTAGCGGTGTGAATCTGCAGATATACTTCTGTGCCACTGGGAGTTAGTTGCTGTATATATCTTTACTTACAAAGGTTCTGGTTTGAATTTTGCGCAAAGCTACACGAGGGCTATCTGCGCTAGCTATCTCTTATTTAGCAGTGTAAAGACCATCCACCACTAACTCTTGGGCTACTCTTTTGCCAATGAATAGTGGGATTGACCATCACGTTATAATGCCCCAAGACTGAAATGATGAGCATGTTTGGTACGACAGGGGTTCGAAGCCGCGACCCTCAAATTACGAGTAGAGCGTCTTAACCACCTGACTATGCCGGACCACTTACAAATGAAAAAAATATATTTGTTCGTTTATTTGCGAACTATTCTATAGCTTATGGACCAACCTCAAACAAAATTCATACGAACCAAAGGGAACGACAGAGATGTGTGTTTTCTTATAGCAAAGCCACATCGGGCTATCTTCTGAGTCCACCGAACGACATCGAACCCCTGAATTAAGCTTTGTAGATCCGTTAATTTAACGCCATACTAGCGGGAGACAACTACAGAGATGCCATCCATTCTTGGCCATGACATTTTGTATTCCTAATTATTTTATTTTACATTTTTTTAAAAGTCTTTTGACATTTTCTTGAAAACTTTTAGATTATTTCATTAGAAATGTCAAACGTTCACATTTGTGCCTTAACACGCTTGGCCATGCCGGGACCGATATGGTCAATCAAGAAGCACCTAGAAAAAAAACAGTAAAAGTAATAAACCAAAGTAATCGTAACACTATTTCTGTAATGTGAAATAAAATAATCATGGATTTAATTTATTAGTTTAAGCTCTATTAATAAATTACTTTCACAAAAAATCTTAACAAAATCAATTCATTACAAATGCTGAAAAACTTTGTCATACGCGATAATAGTAGGCCTAAGTATCTGTCGCAACTAAACCTAATAAACTCTATATAATCTATGGCCATTTACTACTGGTAAAAACGGTAGCTAGATATTGTTGTTTTGAATTAAGCACAAAGCTACATAATAGGCTATCTGTGCTCTGCCTACCACGGGTATCGAAACCCGGATTTTAGCGTGTAAGTCTGCAGACATACCGCTGAGCCACTGGGGGGCTAGCTAGATACAGTGTTAATTTTATTTCAAAAGGGTTTAATTTATGTGAAAATAGAATTAGTGCTATATGTTTTCAATTGATATTTATGTAACTGTTTATGTGAACAAAACTTTCCGCCGACAATGAACAATAAAGAGAAGTTCCTACCAGAAAACTCGAAAAATCGGTGTTTTACATTCATGGACATGGACAGAAAAAGGTCACTCGTGTGCGCGAATGAATTATTGCTATGCGCATGCAGTGACTGCATGACGTAAGAACGGGTTTTTCCTTGCTGCTGGACCTTTTTTTTTTGCCATTCTACTGAAGAGGAAATGTGGGTTTTCTTCAATACTCAATAACCAAATCAATACTGAAGAAGGGATCTAGAGGTCCAGGTGTAACTGATTTTCCGAGGTCACATGACCAAACAACGACCAAATGAAACAAGAAAATTTAATCGTTATTTTCTCGAACGTAAAACGGGTACCTCAGTTGCATACACGTGATTTCAACATAGACATGTGGCAAAGTTGAATTTGAAATGAGTGAATGGAAACAAAGTATCGATTTAAAAAGTTCAATATTGTCAGGTAAACTATAAGAAAGCAACACCGGGGGGGCCCCCAGTGGCTCAGCGGTATGTCTGCGGACTTACACGCTAAAATCCGGGTTTCGATACCCGTGGTGGGCAGAGTACAGATAGCCGATTGTGTAGCTTTGTGCTTAATTCAAAAGAACAACAAAGCAACATCGGTAAAACTGTTTGCTGTTTTCGTAAAACGCTCCATATCCCACCTGCATTATCCTATGTTTATTGTAATTAAAAGTAACCTGCTGGTTATTTGGCCGTCTCGCCAAACAGTCTGTATTATTTTCTAAAGTGAGAGCATTTTTCTCATACCCAATAACACCCAAAAATATTAATACTCTTCAGCAAAATTTATTTATTTACCATTCCATCATCTTTGTTATTGATATTAATAAAAATGAGCAAAGGTCCTAAAACTGAGCCATCTAAGGTATCCTAGGAATTTGCTGACTTATCTCCCACATTTATAGAAATTATTTGTTTATAAGCCTTTTATGTGGCAACGTATCAAATGCTTTCTGAAAATCCAAGTAACTAAATCTCCACCCTTACAATAAACAGTAAGGTTTTCAAAGTAGGTCAAAAGATTTTTAAGGCAAGATTTTCTCTCAGTGAAAATATGTTAAGTATCCAATAAAGTTCTAAGATTTGTTAATTGACTTTGCACATCATCTGTTATCAGACTTTTCAAAACATTCCATGCAATTTATGTAAAACTGATAGGCCTATAATTACTGGGACAGTTTTTGTCACTTTCCTTGAAAAAAGGAGTAACAATAGACAGCTTCAATCTCTGACACCTGCCTACTGTTCAAGAATTAAAAAAAAAATAGTAGGAATGATCTCATGTGTCCAAGCCTTAATCTTCTTCAAAATACTCGGATAAGTATTATCTGGCCCAGGAGCTTATAAAACTTCCCAAGTTTTCTTAAGCAGTTCATAATTAATTTAACCATCATGTTCAACCCTGTTTCTGTCTAGCAACCGTTCAGATTGAAAAAAATATTTCTTAAATCTTGATTAGTAAAAACGGGAAAAAAAATAGAATTTACTAACCAAGTCACTCACTAATCATCAGATATTCATCTTCCTTTATTATCCTTCAAAACTTCTATTATAATCTTAATATTTACTTATCTTTCATGTATTTAAAGAAATTCTTACAATTAATGTTTCATATTTTCGACGAATTTCTTCTCATAGTATCTGGAATTTCCTAATTTCTCTTTGTCTAACTCTTCTGATCTCCTATAACCTTCCAAATTTCATATATTTGCAGTTAACTTAAATGAAAACCGAGAACCTAAGACATCGTTCTGAGAAAAATGTTATTAATTCTCCATAATATTAGCACAGCGTAAATAATGATAACTATCTGTAATACTGTAACTATTGCTCTAATATAATATATATTATACTTCACCACAAATGTAATGGGCTCGAATTTTACGAATAACTAAATTGCTTAAGCTATTTCTTCTCAATATGCCTTGTTTTATACATTATTCTTTTCTGTGAGAATCTCACAAATATCTGAAGAGAAACTGTAATAGGAATCCGTTTGGTAAATACATCTGCAACCAAATCATACACATTGTTTATGTATATAAAAAACAACAGTAGTCTTTGACGTGATGTCAACGTGTATTTATGTTGGACAAAACTATGAAGCAAAAGACAAAAGTGAGGTGAAAATCATCATATATAATTGAGACTACCGCACTTCGTACCATGCTGAAAAACTAAGTTAATAGGAATACACCACCAACCTAAATAAGTTCAGAATCAATGTTGGGCGCTAGCAGTTAGTACGAATCAGCCTAATCCATCTGAAATGTTATGGTGGAGTGAGTATACACACGATTCATTTATTATTTCAAGAAAGACATGGACCACAGACTGAAAAATAACTTGGTAGTAGTGCAAAAAATGATCCGATCAGATCAATCAACGTTGAAATGAATGTGTGTAAAAGTAAAGATAGCTCAGAGAAACATACAAAATGAGAGTTTGATTCAAACTGAAAGGGTGTATACAGTTTTACTTTGATTGCGGGCACGTTTGGTGGATATATAAAAACACAATAACAGCTAGTCATAAAAATGGCAATACAAGGAGACCTTATTCATCGTTTTATACAGCACTTTTATAATTGGGTGGTGTTCTTCAAGATGATAGTGCAGTTATCCACAATGAAAAAAAAGATGTTGCAGACTATTTTTATAACACGAGAGAGCAAGTTAATCAGTATTACTATCTATCCTTGTCTTTGTATTCATTATATTTTAGTTTCTGCGAAATATTATCGGAACCAAAATTTTAAAATGCTTATTTACTCAATCCCTGAAAGATTTAAAACCTTCCAGCACCTTTATGCCTTTGTTAGATACCATTATTAGTGTTGCTTTAAGAGACCATGATGTTCTAACACCATATTACTTTTCGTTGACCAAGAACTTCTATTTATTCATACACTTATTGTATGAAGTTGTTGTTTATTAATATTTTAATCTGTTAATTTAGAGCACTTTGTTACCGAGCATTCTGTGCCGTAATGTGTAAATATTAAAATATAAAGGTACAAAAACACAATTATTTTGGTTTCATAAATAAGTGTAGCTTCAAATAAGATCCAATTTGATACAGAAAGTAAGATGTTGGATGTAATTTTTGTTGTCACTTAACAAAATATTAGTACTTAAAATGCGTACATTGGATTTTATTCTGTTCAGAAACTATTAATAGTTTTGATAATTCAGTTGTTTTTTTCTTGTGAGGTGTACTTAATGCTTTAAATCTTATTATTCGGTAATATCTGTTTATGTGATGTTATGTTTGTACTACAATGGCTCAACAGCAAGTCTGTGAATTGTAGCGCTACAACTCAACGGATATTGTTCAAACTACCCATTGTGCAGCTTTGTGTTTTATAAATAAATGTATTTGTTTATCAAAATACTTGAATTTCAGATCATAGAAGAGTTTATTTCGGAGGTATACAGAGACCGAACAGGTAAATATATCACCGAAGACTTCAGGAACCTATTGTGGTCAGTTACAGTGTCCATTTTTGCAATAGGAGGTATGATCGGAGGAATATCAGCAGGTACTATTGCCAATCGGTTAGGGAGGTGAGATTAACATTTTTAATATCCCTAAATTTTATTTTGTTAGATTTTCTAGATGAGAAAGTTCTAATTTACACGTAAAAATGTATACATTGTGTAATCCCTAACAACACATGTACTCATATAGGATTTTTACAGCTATATGCAGTACACTTTATCCTTCGTTTAACCTAGAAAACAAAAGCTACACTTGAAGGACTTCTTTTTTTTAACAAGCCCATGGTGCACTGTACCAGCAGATCACTGGAAAAATATCGCTCAGTCTAGATGGGAAGAGAGGAGGCTTGGAAAAGACATTTTTTTTCTAAATTGAAAAACAAAGCTCAAATATAGAACACATTGAGAGATATACTTTCCAAGTAAAACACTCAGTTGCTAGAAATATATGTTATTGCAAGATAATTTTTGTTAATTATATAAAACGATTAAACCTTAAAAGTGAAATATGCAAACAGATACGTGTACATTTTTAAATTTGTATTCTAACTGTGAGTGTTAGTTAGAACATAGATCAAAAGAAGTAAAGTTTCCAAAATCCTTTAACCTCTAAAATCTTTCAACTGCTCTCCAACTTGATGGGTATTTACATATACATGTATTCTACAATTTGTATACTTCCCGTTCCTACATCAACGCGTGTTTCTATTTCAATAATACATCGGTTTCTCTACAGAGTTACAATTATTTCCGTAATTTTATTCTGATGTAACTCAATTTGCTCAGAACATGCGTTTGGAAAAGTTTATTCAGTCGTACCAGAACAGTAACCGTCTCTTTAATCCTAACTGCTACAAACGTAACATTTTGAGTTATTATCACATTAGAAACTCTAGATGCTAAAAACGTATATATATTGCGAACCGTATTTTCAGTAGGAGCATTTGTCTGTCTCCTGTCTACGGCGACAGCTTACAAGGCTGTTTAAAAAGCAACGTAGACATAACTCAACATTAACTTTTGAAATGACGAGGAAACAGGCATAAATAATGTTGATACCAAATTTTATTTTACAAGCAGGACATTCTACATTGAATTGTTATTAATTAATTACACAGTTTACATTTCAAAATGTGACGTAACTTGAGTAACAATCTACATTTATCTATGTTTCGGTTGAATGACTCTAAGCATGACTGAAATACTCAACAATTATCTTTCGCGGTGAGCATTATAAGAAGCTAAGATTTTTATCTCTAAGTGTAACCAACAAAGCAACAAAATTAACGTTTTTAATGTCCATGAAATAATTTAAATTGGTAGATTAACTTAAATTTTGGGCTCGGCATGGCCAGGTGGTTAAGGCACTCGACTCGTAATCCGAGGGTCACGGGTTCGAATCCCCGTCACACCAGACTTGCTCGCCCTTTCAACCGTGAGGGCGTTATAATGTTAAAGTCAATCCCATTATTCATTAGGAAAAAAGTAGCCCAAGAGTTGGCGGTGAGTGATCATGATTAGCTGCCTTCCCTCTAGTCTTACACCGCTAAGTTACGGACGGCTAGCACAGATAGGCTTTATGTAGCTCTGCGCGAAATTCTAAAAAAAGCAACCTTAAACAGACTTAAACTTTTCCCGTTAGTGTGAGGGTATTTTTACCGGAATAACTAAAAAATTTTTTCGTCACTATGGGCGAGTGCTTTTACCAGATTGACCTAACCTTTTCCCGTCACTGGAAAAAGTTACGTTTATTGGCACTTGATAACAAAATTATATGATAATGTAAAAAAGTCGAAATAAATTTTGCACTTAAGTGGAATCTTCACCAAACGAGCTCTGTTTTTGTTTTGTCGAGATGGTTAATTAACTGAACATAATTACAGTTTCTCTTACTTGTTGTTTTAACTCGTGTTTTGCCATTTTCTTGATAACCAAGATACTTACATAAAATGTATAGAGACGTGGTAACATATCTTAAATAATGTCTTATATTATCTTATAGTAACGCGTTTTCACCATTCTGGTAGTTATTACTTCCACTGACTTTGCCAACATGATTCATGTTTGTGTGCGTTTATTTGCACGTTTTTTTCGCAACTCTCTAAATGCTTTTATCATATCGGCTATGTGTAGAGACCTGCTTGATGTACCGCTGTTGGTTAGATAATAGCCATCCAGTGGCTCAGCAGTAAGTCTGGGGACTTATAACGCTAAAAACCGGGTTTCGATACCCGTGGTGGGCAGAGCACAGATATCCCATTGAGTAGCTTTGTGCTTACTTCAAAACAACAATAAACCTAAACATTTTACCAAAGTTAAGAGTTAGTTGTGCTGAATGTTGCTGAAATGATGACAAGGTTGAAAATGTGTAGGTGATGAAACTGCATAGAGAAAGACAGCGCCTCTAGTTGAAAGACAAAATTAAGACTTGAAAAAAGGTTATTTAAATAAAGTTACGGAACCATTTTTAACCTGTTTTTTCCCTCATTTTAAAATATATGCATCAGTGGTCTGAGAGTGTGTTCTTTAACAAGACCACATCAGGAATTATCTGCTGTGTCCACCGAGAGTTATCGAACCCCTGATATTAACTTTGTAAACTTGTAGACTTACCGCTGTCTCAATGAGGAAGTGGCTAGTCTGGGAGGTCAAGGATTTTATGCTATAATGGTCATGAACTTCATGAAAAGACAGTTAGTGGACCATCAGTTTAAATACTTGTTTCATTTTTGTTGCATATACACTTGCCCCCCAGTGGCTCAGCGGTATGTCTGCGAACTTACACGCTAAAATCCGAGTTTCGATATCCGTGGTGGACAGAGCATAGATAACCCATTTTGTAGCTTTGTGCTTAATTCAAAAACAACAACAGCATATACACTATACACAGGAGTGAACTTCAAACTAAAACGTATTCTACGTAATAGACACTGTGTCCCTGATAGCGGAAAACGAAAAACTGTTATAGCATTGCATTATATCTTATTTTTCGTAAAGTTTGCTGATTATGTGATGCCTAATGTTTGTTTGACGTCAGAAAGAAAAAAAATCCTAGAACAAGATAGTTAAAAGCATTCTTAGACTAGTATTAGTTCTGCAATAAAACGTTAACTTCAAATCGTATCTGACCAAAATAAAAATAAACTGATTCAGAACGTAGCCCTTTCTTTCCAATCTTCCGATCGAGAACAGGGAAAAGGCTGGCCTTGAGGTGGTGTCACTTCAGTAGTTCCTATATAGCGTTTCCAGCCCCTAGAACTGGAAAACGAAATCTGCTGCAGGAAGAATATGAACAGGAAAATTCGATGAGAGACAGATATATTTTTTTTACGTTTTATGCAATGATAAATCTTTTTTTTATTTGGAGTAAAAAATACATCATCCAATATTCACATGTAGATTACGCTAGTGTTTTTGTTAACTTCTCATTGTCTAAACATATGGGTTAACAGAAAAGAACATTTCAAACAGACTAATTTTCCGTAACATATCACATTGACGTTTTTAGTTTTGCATATGGTATAAGGACTCGTATAGATTTCTAATATTGTGCAATACAATTTGTGTTTAGCTTCTTTAAAAATAAAAGTGAAAATATAATATTTTCTTTGAAAAGTAAATTGGAAGCCAACTTTTTTGTTTACAGTGTGCTGCGTTCAACGTAGAATATTTTAACTGCTCTATTTTCAATAACTCATTCATTACAAAAACAATGTCAAGGTCAGTGCGAGAAAAATATTATGTTGTTTGAAGAATATGATGGATTTTAAATTTTAACTTTAATAAGAAATAAAAAATTAAAGGCATCTTTATTAATCAAAATAGAAACCCTGCCAACGGGAAACAAGAATATTTATGCCGTGATGATAAAACTCTGAGATCCTAGGACTTAAAAATTATTTAAAGCCATACTGTGCTACTTCTCTGTTGTTGAATTTTTTGTCATGTAAAAAGTTGTTCAAATGCTTGAAAAAGTCTGGGGAGTGAGGAAGATGCGGCAGTGTTTAATAGGTCAATTTGTTGAACTTCTGGAGCGTCATTTGAGCAACGTGTGGTCCAACGTTATTATGAAGCAAGATTGGTGCTGGCATTTTTTCACCCAACTTTCTATGCGTTTCTTTCAATTCTTGACAGTAACTTTTCATAGTGATATTCTGGACCTGGTTGAGTAAGCTGTAGTGGATAATACCGGTTGCAGACCATCATACAGTGACTGTAATCTTCTGTTGATGCAACTTTGACTTTGGGAAATGTTTTCGCGCTTCGTCACGTTTAAGCCACTACGCAGATCACTTTATATTGTCGTGAAGTATTCACTTTTAATCAAAGATGACAATTCGACCAAGAAATGGATCATTTCTGTTATAATCAGAATAGAGCATAGTTCAAAACAGCGATTTTTCTGATTTTCACTGAGTGTGCATTTGGAACCTACTTGTCAAGCTTTCTCACTTTTCCAATGGTCCGCACTCGTGGAAATGCCAATACCTAATTTTTGTGTCATTTCTCGAACAGTTTAGTGCAGTTTTCTTTCCACTAATGTTCTTAGATGGTCGATTTCAGCAACAAAAGGACGTCCTCTGCCTTTCTTATCTTCAAGATTTTCATCTCCATTACAAAACTTTTAGAACCAACGCTGTACTGTGCGTTGGGAGGTGGTTTCTTCGCCACATTCTTGATTGATATTGCAAGCTAATTGCGATGAATAATGAAAAAGATTGAAATCGTGCAAAAAATGATTTGCAACTTTTTTCCATCATTAATTGTAATGGTTTGAAATATTGAAATAAAATTTTAGAAAAGAATAAAAGCACTAATGAATAGAAGAAAGCTTTAGTTTTTCAATGGTTTATATGAAGCTGTAAAATAGACAGGTTTCTTATCCCTATAAATGACTAAAATTTTGATATTAAAATCCACCATTATTTATCAAACAACCTAATATTAATATTTTATATTCATCTCTTTGTATTCGCTTTCCTTCCCACCACAGAAAAGGAGGATTGCTTGTCAACAATATTATGGGAATTTTAGGAGGCGCTCTCATGGGATTCAGTAAGTTATCTCATAGTATAGAGATGCTTATATTCGGACGCCTTTTTATAGGATTTAATTGTGGTAAGTAAAAGTTATGGTTCTCTTTGTATTTTTATTTTATTATCTTTAAAATTTTTGACTAGTAACCGTATATTTTTGTTGTTTTTTCGAAAAATGTGAGTGTTAGTTTCCAAATAGTTAATCGCTTTCTATTATTATTAATATTCAAATATTGTGTGGTTATATTTTTTATTTTTGGCTTAGTTGAAGTGTAATCCACCGGCTATATGTTTCAAAGCATTCATTCAAGTATTACAACCTGATGGGAATGCTACTGAATAATGTTAATTATTTTATCAATTTGATTCTGAAGTAAACCTTGAATTTTATTGTTTGATTTTAGACATTACCCTTGTTTATATTGGTTTCCTCTTGTCACTGAGTTTAAATTTTGATTTTTGAAAGTTCTTTATTTTATCGAACTTTTAATGTAGGAGAAAATTCAACTATCTTAAAGTTCGCTAAAAAACATAACTTTCACTATGATACTGAAAGCTTAAAGCCATAGGCGTCAACCCACTTAAATAATTAAACAATTAAGAATTTATTCAACGACTTCCGTTATCCAGCACTTAAAGTCTACCTGTGTAACGCACCACCTAAAATTGTAAGGGACGTTTCAAAATATATCTCATAATGCCTTATATGAACAGTACATTTATCAGTCTCACGCCAGTAGTTTTAGGAAGCTATACCAATTTCACCGAATGGAGTATTTTACAAATAACATATCCAGAGTGAAACAAAATTTTAATAAAAAGTGATTAATTAACTTTTTGACGTGAAAATAGAAGAGAATGTATTTTGTTTGATTAAAAACAGCGAAAGTATTCTACAGCATAAATATGGCCTAACACATACAGTTTTAGAAACTAAATATCACATTCGTTCACATTAATTGACATGTTTTTTTGTTTTATTATTCTTGACGTTCAGGCCTGAACACTGCCCTCGTGCCAATGTATCTTTCGGAGATTTCCCCACTTACATTACGGGGTGGCTTAGGTAAGTGTTTTCTTTAATAATAATAATATAAGAAATCATAGCTTTTACTTATAGTTCTTACCAACTACGAATTAAGGCATGAGCTTACCGAGCTGAAGCCCAGGGCCTCACACTAATTAGGTTTGGTTTGGTTTATTTGGAATTTCGCGCAATTTAACGCGAGGGCTATCTGCGCTAGCCGTCCCTAATTTAGCAGTGTAACACTAGAGAAAAGGCAATTAGTCATCACCACCCACCGCCAACTCTTGGGCTACTCTTTTACCAACGAATATTGTGATTGACACTCACATTATAACGCCTCGAGGGCTGAAAAGACGATCATGAGTGGTGTGACGGGGATTGGAAGCCGCGACCCTTGAATTACGAGTCGAGTGCCTTAACCATCTGTCCATGCCGGGCCTCAGACAAATTAGGAGAGCTCAAGCTATGACTATAAATGTATTACACGTAGATGTTAAGTCTCTAGGGGACCTCTATAAGTTGAAAAGTCTAGGGCTAATAAAACCCGTAAGCCGGCCTTGATTCTTACAACCTTTGTACTCCACCATTTAAAATTTTTCCCAAAACAAACTGTAATGACAATTGTAATTACTTTAGCCTTGGGTACAGGTAATGACGTTCATATTATCAATTAAAATAAAAGTAATGGAACATACCTTTCTAAAATCATCGTGTAAGCAAGAAGTATCAGAGATTCTAGCAAAATTAGAATTTGTATTACCCCTATTTATTACATACACGATGAACAGGACAAATACAAAATTTTAAATCGATTGCAATACACGATGCTTTTCTCTTTCTTTATCTAATACGTGGAATCAGCAATCAAAAGTTTAATTTAGCCCAAACTATTATAATTTAGTACATTACAAGAAGCCTGATCTCAGTGTAATATATATATATATATATGAGTCTAGTCAGTCAGTTGTAATACCGCTTTTATTCCAGATAAATTTTTATCACTCTGATTACAACTATTACTTTTGCATTTTCCTAGCTCGACATCTCAAAAAATAATCACACAGTGCAACAACCATGGGGCGTTCATATATGTATGGTGAGTGGCGCATGAAATCGATCCAGCATAACACATCTAATGCAATGCTTGAATCTTTTAACATGAATTGAAATACTACACTATCAGATAAGCAGTTTTAGCTGTATAAAACGAAATTAATCATTTCGAGTCTTAAAAAAGGACAAACTAAGTAAAGGTAATAGCTGCTTAATTCCAATTATGCATTTGTGTACATAATAAAATGTAAAATGGAAGTTGTGGATTTTTTTGTCAAATACAATTTTATTAACAACAGCAATTCTCACCCTTCTCAAAGTACGTTGAATAATTAAATAATATGACGTGCCAGTATTAAAATTGCATGTATGGAATCGGAGGCGCTGGGATCGGGAGTGTTGGAAGTGCTGTAACATCCAAATTTATACATATTTGAATTATATAGTAATTGTAACTTATATTATTGTATTAATTTTTGGGGGGTATATCCCCAGATTCCTTAGACTGAGCTGGCTTTGGCATCATGGGAGCTGTTTCTAGCATTTCTTTATACTTTCAATCTGTAAATGTAAAATTTACTTATCTAGCCAAGCACCTCAACTTTTTAATTCCTTCTTAAACCACTGTAAACTGTATTAGCATAATGCCATCACTAAAATATATACACATTATCGTTGATAATGACCTACAGATTAATATGGTTTATGTCAATTAATCATGGGTTTTTTTCCCAGTTCTGAAGATCAATAGCAATAGTTCTCCATTGTTCTATATTCCTCACTGCTTGCACCAAGTTTCGTAATTCAAGTTTCGCATCTCCTTTTCATTTTCTATTGTCACTAAACCACTTCTTACTCTCTCTTCTTCAATTTTACTCATGAGGATCTCTGCCAAACTTCCCGTAATATATACTGAAATTAACACATTTTCCGCTTAAAAAATATGTCTAGCAGCTGAATATTTGTTTTTTTGCACATTCACATGCTTTCTTGTTAGTTTTTATTTCTATGTAGTTAATCCGCACCGTTCATCTAATCTGGTTAAGGCGTTCGACTCGTAATCCGAAGGTCGAGGGTTCGAATCCCCTTTACATCAAACATGCTCGCCCTTTCAGCCATATTGACGTTGTAAGTTGACGATCAATCCCACTATTCGTTGGTAAAAGAGTAGCTCAAGAGTTGACGGCGAGTGGTGATGGCCAGTTGCCTTCCTTCTTATCTTACATTGCTAAATTATGGACGGGTAGCGCAGATAGCCGTCGAGTAGCTTTGCGTTAAATTCAAAACAAAACATGCTTTTGTTAATATTTATTCTTAGTCCAAAGTATTTCTTTAAGTTACCTTCATTAACAAATTTGGTAAGTAGCCGTTTTATTTCTTCTCAGCTTAACCCATAAATTCTGTTCCATCATCATTTACTTATCATTACAGATTCTATTTCCGCTAATCTTGTTTCATTCTATATCAGTAATTATGTCTTTGATCTACCTTTCTTAATACAAATAATTAACATAGGTGACAACACACACCTTTGACATAAGCCTTTCTTAACTGCAAACCAACTACTTATTTCACTGCCAATTCGAACTACTGCTTCCTAACTCCAGTATAAATTATTCAAGATTCTGATATCTGCTTGATCTACCTCAACTTGCTGCAAAGTCTCCATTAATTTCTCGTGGTTAACCTTATCAAAAGCTTTATGAAAGTCTACGAAGTATATATAAATTTTTCTTTGTATTTCTAAATTCTTTGGCTTTTTCATCTAACATGCTGACATCTTCTAATATCATTTCGGTCTTCTAGCAGCTCATTCTCAACTTTATGTTTAAAACTATATAGGATTACTTTTAACCATACTTTGAAGTATGAATGATCAAGCTGATATTTCCATGGGTTCTATAATACATACTATAAAGATAGTGAGGAATAACAATAAATAGAAAATATATGTATGTAATTATTATTTAATAACCACTTTTTTACTTTCAGTTATATATAATTTCATGAGCTGGATAAAATACCGATCTTAATGAAACTCCTGGTTTACTGTCAGTCTCACGGCCTGGCATGGCCGAGCGCGTTAAGGCGTGCACTCGTAATCCGAGGGTCGCGGGTTCGCGCCTGCGTCGCGCTAAATATGCTCGCCCTCCCAGCCGTGGGGGTGTATAATGTGACGGTCAATCCCACTATTCGTTGGTAAAAGAGTAGCCCAAGAGTTGGCGGTGGGTGGTGATGACTAGCTGCCTTCCCTCTAGTCTTACACTGCAAAATTAGGGACGGCTAGCACAGATAGCCCTCGAGTAGCTTTGTGCGAAATTCCAAAACAAACAAACTCACGATAATTTTTTTAGAGTATTTTCATTTAATTTCATACAAGTATTTGTTTTATTAATACTAGTATTACTGGGAGAGGCCAACAAAACACTTGTGGTCAGATTAATATATTTGTAATATGTTACATCTTTAAAACATCATTTCCAGAATAAAACACAATAATTCTAATCGTAGACACCGAAATTCCCAAATAGTCCACTTGTCTTAGGCCTAACATTAGTTAAGCCTTTATAGAGAAATTAACAGTTATGCGTACGTTATTTGTTTTACTTTAGTTAAGAATTAAACTTACCATACTTAATACTAACAGTAAATAAATTTATAATATTGCGTTCTGACGTAGCGTAAGACAATTTTAATAACTAGGATTTTAATAAGGTGATAAAAATGTCTGTTGAAATATGTATACGTGTGTTGAAATGAAGTATGCTCGCATTTGCAGGACAGACAAAACCTTGATATATTTGTAAGATACTAATTCCTGGTAGTTCATTGATAAGCTAGAATGCTAGAAATCACACTCAGTCTCTGCAGTTGGTATAATTCATGTAGCTCATTGTGCAGCTTGTTTTGTGACAAAAACAACTTTCGAAACGGCGTCATTTGCACTTATGGTTTGTTTTGTATGGTTTTTCTTCAACAGCAACTGCCGCACATTTCAGTATACTCATTATGAATACTCTGCCCAAACAATTTATAAAATAAAAAGAAACAAATTGTTATTTTTTTGTGTTTACGTAAATGCAAATTTAAGTGTTTAAACTGACCTAAGTATTAACGTGATTTTCCATAGCGTTATGATGCGTAATGACTGAAGTCTGTCAATATAATAAGAAAAAAAAACGTAAAACATTTGTGGACGTTTTTATTAATTTCAAAACTTGTAAAACATATATGTATATATATATATTTATTTATTTCAAGGTACTCTCAATCAACTAGCTTTAACAATAGGGCTTTTCCTTTCACAAGTATTTGGGGTTCAATTTGCTTTGGGCACATCCACTGGATGGCCATACCTTTTAGGTAAGTCTGCACTGTGTTTTGTCATACTTTCTACATAATTAATGCAATAGATTTTAAAAGTAATTATAACAGTCTAGATGAAGATATTTTTTTAATATCAAATGTATCATAAAAAAACCTTGTTTTAAATGAAAGGTCGGTAGTAAGTGCTGGGAATCATTGTACAAATGGTCAAGAAAAGGGATATAAAACTATATATTAAGGGAATGCTACCTTTTTATTCTGTGAAAATAAACTATGCCAAGTACATTCAAGTATTGATAGTTTACAACTGGCTGCCATTTAACCAATGTGAAAATAACGTACTGGTATGAAACCTTAAAAGTGGAGGTAGTCATACTATGGTATAAATCTAGTCACAGTTCCAAGAACTGCGTGACAAGCATGTAGAATTGAAAGTTTTGGCTAGTTAATAATACTTCATGCAAAAATGTTTGACAAGACTGTGTCTCAATAAAAGCTATATACAAGACTCAGAAGAAAGTACATATCAGTGATGTCGAGAAACCCACTTGTTGAGAATTTTATATGCAAAAACGGCTCGTTTGGGTTCAGAAAATATTTTAAATATTTAAAATAAAATATTTAAAAAAAGAAAGTACATATAATAATGGAAACGCACACACAGAGACATAAATACTAGTGCTTTGTAAAAGTTCTTTGATTTGATTTTCTGGTGGGGTGTTTTGTATTTGTAATAAACTTAGTATCTAATTATCATTACTCGTTGTTTGTGACTCCTGTATGTGTGCTGCTCATGTGTGTCTCCATCATTATATTATTTTCTTTCCTGTGTATCAAGTACATACACATTACGAACTCATTACAACTTGAATAGTACCATGTATTGTGAAAAGTAACCTAACTGCAAATTGATATATTTAAATGGCAACTCACAGACTACAGTTATAAAAACTTTACCTGACTGGTGATATAGGTTTTATGTTTTGATTGGCAGATTTATAGATTCACATCTTGGACTTGAGTAGGACTCCAGTCGTAATTTTTCTTCTTTTTTTTTTCCTTTAATACCGACAAAATGGTTTAGTTCGAATTTCACGCAAAGCTACATGAGGGGTCGAGTGCCTTATCCGTCTGGCCATACTGGGCCCAGGCTAAATTGCTTGAGATGTGACTTGCGACTTCAATTAAATGATTTCTTGACAATTCAAGTAAAATAGAATGCATCAATAATTTTTTTTTAAACAAACCTTGCCAAATGGCCGTCAAGGACATATTTCCTGGTCCAAAGTGCGCAGGTCTAGGATAACAAGAAAGTAATATACACTGCTGGACTAAATCTTAAGGTCAACGAATATAAAGAAAAATATGCATTTTTGGATGTTAGACTCAACCACTTATTTGAGTAGAAATTCAAAAGATGAAAATAAAAAAGGGAAAATAAAAATATAAAACGTTTTTAGCATTTAACAGGGAAAATATGAACACTATGAAATTAGCCTAAATACTAGCTGGTCAAAAGTTTAAGACCAAACCAAAAAAGAAGTCTTAAACAGGTTAGGAAATGCCCAACAAGAGATCTTAATAGTGAGTTGCACGGCCGTCATTGCGAATAACTTCAAACATTCGCTTTGGCATGGTCGAAAAAAGCGTTTGCAGAAGGCTAACTGGAATGTTATTCCAAGTGGTAAAGATGGTTTCACGAAGATCATGCGCTGTTTTGAGTCGACATTCATTTCTATAGACTTGCCTTGCCATTCAATCTCAAATATTTTCAATGGGGCTTAGTTCGGGCGAACACACTGGATAGTCCAAAAGAATCACGTTATTCGCCATGAAGAAGTTCTTTGTTCTGCGGGCATTGTGAATTACAGCGTTGTCATGCTGAAAGATTCAGTCATTTCCACACAAGCGAGGGCCTTCAGTCAATAAGGATGCTCTCTCCAACATGCCAATGTAGCCAGTAGCTGTTTGACGCCCCTGTATAACCTGAAGCTCCATTGTTCCATGGAAGGAGAAAGCACCCCAGATCATGATGGAACCTCCTCCACTGTGTCGTGTAGAAAATGTCTCCAGTGGGATATCTTTATCGTGCCAGTAACATTGGAAGCCATCTGGACCATCCAGATTAATTTTTTCTCATCAAAGAACAAAACCTTCTTCCACTTTTCTACGTCCCATGTTTGGTGCTTCTCAGCAAAGTTTAACCGAGCTGTTTCGTGGTTTGGAATGAGATGTGGCCTTTGAAGACGTTTACAGTTTTTAAAGCTTTTCTCTCGTAGATGTTATCTTATTGTTCTTGAGCTGCATTCTGCGTCCATAAGGGCTTTAATCTGGTTCGACGATCGGCTGGTGTCTTGCCAGACAACCCGTTGAATCATCATGCTCAACGCCGTCAAAATTTTCTTGGGTCGACCACTTGAAATTCTCGATTTGTATCCCTCAGGCTCTTTTATGAAATTTGCAAAAGCAATTTTACTGCGTTCAATCTCACCAGCGATGGCACGTTGAGAGAGAGACCTTGCTTTTGCAGCTCGACAATTTTGCCATGTTCAAACTCTGTCAACTTTTTGACCTTTGCCATGTTTTTACCCAATGTAACACAAGATATGTCAGTGGGAGATGTTGACAACACTAATGCTTGAACACTGATGACTAAATTTCGTTACGTGTTTACCAATTAACGCTTCATTTCGGTATGGTCTTAATCTTTCAACCAGCTAATATTTAGGCTAATTTCATATTGTTCACATTTTCCCTATTAAATGCTAAAAAAGTTTTTTTATTTTCCCTTTTCATATTTTCATCTTTCGAAGCTCTACTCAAATAAGTGGTTGAGTCTCACAACCAAAATGCATATTTTTTCTTTATGTTTATTTGCCTTAAGATTTTGGCCAGCAGTGTATGTGCACGTACACATGTACCGGCGAAATTTAGTAATCTCATTGTATCTATGTATATCAAGAGGGCTGGCAAGGGTATTAAAACTTTAATTAAAATAAAGTGGAGAGCAATGTTTAGACCTTTTTATGTCATCTCCAGGTTAACAGATGACCTAAGAAAGTCAAAACACTGCTCTCTACTTTATTTTAATAAAAGTTTTAATACCTTTACCCAGCCATCTTAAGATATATTTTTATTTCAAGTGGGTTTCTCGTCATCGCGAATAACAAACTCATTGTCAAGAGTAAAAAATGCTGAATGAAAACATGGTTCTCGCCCCCAGAACTCGGCTACTCGCAATACATGTGCCCAAGCTATATGCATCATAAGCAAGATGATGGGGTGGTGAATAAATTAAGAAGGGAATACCTGGAGAAAAAAAACAACAACACAAAATTAGTTTCCTTCCACTATGGCAAATTTATAATGGTTTTCAGCATTGTCTTATAAAATTAAGAACATAAAACTTATATACCATTAAAATATTGATTATAGGCTACGATTTTATGCTGTAGGTAGTACATTAACAAAAAGTCTAATTACATTTTGAATGGAAATTTATTGACGAAAAACCCGCTTTTTAAATAAAGGTTTGGAGACGGTTGGACTAGGTAATGAAAACAAACAAAACTTTGTTTTAAATGTATAACTTTTCGTCAAGATTGCGTCATCTTGAGGTGCAAGTAGTTTACAGTGGCCCTTGAACATATGTGTGTGTGTGTATATATGTATATGTAAATTCCAAACAGAATTCAAAACCGCCACTCTAATCGAAAAAAAGGCAATCAAAGGTACAACCTATAAAATGAATGTAACTTAGATTTTGGAGGTGACTGAGAAAGTAAGGCTCATATTGCGGTAGGGATACACCAATACACCATATATAAGTCTTAACCCCAGTTGGCCAGTCTCACATGAAGAATTATAAAATAATAAAGTAAACAAAAGAATGGATATAGAAATTAGGAGAGCGAGATGTTGGTGCTTAATTAAGCTCACAACGTCCCACATCTATATCTCCCTTCACTGCTTGCAGGCAGCTGTGGGAAGGAGACTGCTCTCCAAAGTAAAGAAGAAGAAAATATAATAAACAATAAAGAAAGAAATAATAAGAATGGATTACCATTTGGGGCTAAGTAAGTTAAATAAAATTTACATTCTGAAATTAGCATTCCAGCCTCCATTTTGGTGTTAAGACACTAAGGGTCCCAACCAGTTATCTAAACTCACTAGTACAACTCCCAACTGCACCCATTAAGTCCACAATAACTACCAAATTGCGTTTATTGATATTTGATGCTTAAATTAAAATTACTGTGGTTTGTTTGTTTTATAGTTGAAATGACAGTAAACATAGAAGGATGTTTTATTATATCCAGTGAATTTAATTTCCAATTTTGTTCCAGTTTTCTCAGGCGTACAATTCTAGACATTTATTACACATTATTTTATAAATAATTTTGGTTTTGTGTGATTCTACATAATTTTATTAAATAATGGTTTTAGTTTAGAACGTGTTTTTGGGATGAGTTTGGAGGTAACAAGAATTTTATGTTTAATGACAAGTTTTCTCCAAGTGTTTTTGTTTTTTTTAACTGATGTTAGGGATAAATCCTAAACTGTGGTGTAATGGTGTTGTTGTTTGGTGTATCAGTATCAATTTGTGACTTTTGAGGTTTTTGTTATGGTAGTTGTTTGAAAATTTGTTGGTGTGAATAAAAGAAAATATAGATGAAGAAATCGACTGTATAAAGTATTCCTTGCACCTTGGACAAAATCACTTATTACCAACTCTGTTGTTTGTATTACCTTTTTATACCACAGAGTAAGAATTTTGGCATCTTTGTCACAACATTACTGTGAACCAGGAGGCTCTAAATTCAAGCTACAGTCTACTATAGATCTCTGTAGTTACTGTTGATGACCTTCAACTACAGCCTCGACTTAAGTTTTTTGTGAGGCTTCAGATATGTTGTGACATTAGATATTTAAAAAAATGTAAAGTGTATTATCAAATGTGTTTATTAAGTCGTTTTGTAAAAAATAAAATGTTTATGTAATGAAAATATGGAGTATTTTTACATAAAAATTGAAAGATTATATTTGTGTCTTTTATTGTATGACAGTGAATCATGCCAATCACTTCCTGTACCTAAGGGTGGGGATACTGGCTGTAGTGAAGGTATTCTTTGGAATTAAAAGATCCAGATTGATAGTTGTGCATCTAGAGTTTGAAGTTCTGATAACAGTACCTAAAAGCATAGAACATTCGTCTCAAAACAGTTTCACATTTTTGTTCAAGCTTAAATGAGAGTTAATTTTTTAATAAGTGATTTAATATAATATATTGCAGATTGTGCTTTAAGGCAGTTGTATTCCATAATGTTAAAATAGACTTGTACGTTTTCCACTCAAACCAATGCAAACGTTTTGAACAGCTTAGTAAGGCAGGCTGTATTAACAGCATCTATGATCTGTTGACTGAATTCTTCATCGTTGGTTATCTGAAATGGAACAAAAAAAAACCTGCTTTTCTATAGGACTTTGTTTACCTTTCTGCAGTTGTTCTACTGTTTACAGTATATTTTCTTAAAAATTATTACAATGCATAAACTACAAAAAACATACATGATACATTAAATATGGAGTTTCTAAATTTGATTTAATGCTGACATATTGGTTGAAAGATTGTAAAAGGAAGCTGAGTCTCAAGTAAATTAGACATGTATTTGTTTCTAAAACTTTAGTGATATGTGAAAACAATGATAATATTAATAACGTTACCCTTGACATCTTCAAAAAAGTTTATAGCAATTATTTTTGTGTTTTCTGTACTTTTAAAAACTTTCTTTCTTTCCCATTTTATAGGAATAGCAGTGATTCCGGCCATACTCCAACTCTGTTTGTTACCTTTTTGTCCGGAGAGCCCTCGATATTTGCTCATCTCGAAACAACAAGAATCACTTGCAAGGGAGGGTGAGTGTATGCATTATAAACACAAAATCAGAAGTTTTGTCTTCAAAGTAATAGCTAAGTATGTGTCTGCTGACCACTACAATACTATATTTGTGTAATAGCCTTACAAAATTCTGGTCCATGTTAAGTGGCTAAAAACGTGTATACTGATCAGTGTAACATTATAAATGTTCGTATGCACTATAAAGTTTGTAACTGTTTACTAACTAACATTACACAATGTTTCAGCCTTACAAAGGTTAAGAAGCTCAAGTCAAATAGAAGATGACATTGAAGAAATGAAAGCTGAAGAACAAGCTCATCAACAAGAAGTAGAGGTGAACTATGAGCAGTTTTGTTGAATTATAGATATGTTAAAACACTTACATAACCACAAATCACTTTACACTTGACGTATGAAACATACCAATCTAGCTTGGGGTTGTTAACAAAACTATTTGACAAGTTTAAGGATTATTTACATTTTTGTCAACCCATTATTTGTGGTTGTAATGGTTTTCATTGAATAAAGTTTTGTATGAACTTAGAGGGATAAATTTATGTGGTTTTAGTTGGTTGTTAACAGTTCTGTTTATATATACTCTGATTCTGAAAGAGTATTCAAAACTGTATTATTCCTGTTAACTCACTTATTATGTATTTTATGTTCTTAAACTGAAATTTTCTAAAAGTGTTATATAAGCTCTCTTTACATTTATTTTTAAAATTTAGTATAAAACAAGACAACATTTGAATCTATGATAGTTTTAAAGTGTTAATAAAATTTTTGTTTCATAAAAATAAATTCTTAAAAAGGTGAGGTTAGAAAAGTCATTTTCATTACAAGCTAGATGAGTACTTTATTTAATGAAAATAATAATTGTAATCTCAATTATATTTGAATCTAGCAGCTTCTATGAACTTTAATTTTATGTCGATGAAATAAGACTAAAGAAACAGAAATACTAAATAGATAAACATACATCTGCCACTGCTTTATTTGTGTACCATAGAAAGAGAATATCTTGTTTTTACTGTTGATTTTTTGTTTCATCAGATAACTATGTGGCAGCTGATTAAAAATAAATCACTCCAGCTTCCTCTGTTGATTGGTGTTGTAATGCAGCTTTCACAACAGCTCTCAGGCATTAATGCAGTATGTATTTCACTTCACTTTTACAGAAGTTTAAGTCTAATACATCCATTTTTCTTTAGAAAAGTTGACATTAAGATCTTACCTGTAACATTTGTAGTAATATTTACTTCCAAATTAAGGTATAAGTACTTTCATCCTATTGCAATAAATGTTATATGATCATTTATGAGTACAGTAACTTTTGATTGTATGGAGTTTAGAATTTCCAAATATGTATAGATGAAGACATTTACGTTCTTTTGAAGCTAATTGTCTCTAGATATTGTTCATAAAATTGTCATACATATTTTTTATGACTTATAAGTTTAAATATCCATAGTCACTTTTATCACCATGTGCAAGAATGAAATTTGTCATTTTGATATGTTTGCATTTTTGAGATATTTAGATGGTTAAATGTTCAATCATGATCAAGGTTGCAAGGATTAACATATAGCAATATATATATATAACCGTTCAATCACAATTGAGCTTAATTTATCTTACTTTTGTCTGTTAACATTCTACTACACTTTGTGTCTGTGCTATTATGTAGGGATGATGGAAATGCCATCCTTACTTTCTTGTTTGCACTGATTTTGAAGGATTAATATTAGCTATCCCTACATTTATTTCCTTTTTTTGAAAATTTTTTTTTACTTGTTAATGTAAGACTAACTTACTGATGATCATTTGCTTTATTAAATTGTCTACAAATATGATATTTAGGTAAAGTGTTTTCCTGTACTTATTCTAATACACAATTTTGCTTTTATACTGTTACTTTTACTAAGTTAATGGCTTGTTTATGGGCATGGTATCTCATATTAACTAAATCAATGGTGCATGTGATTCACCTTTTATATAATTTTGTAATAATGCATCTTGATGTGGATGCCTGTACATGGTTTGGGGACCTCTCAGAAAATATTCTGTTTTTTCCATTTATTTCCTCTCAGATCTGAACATTCACCCACTTGTTTGCTGTGTGTGGGGACACATGAAGGGAAGAAAAGGATGAGAGGATCCTAGTTGTTGAGGGGTCCGACCACAACACAACACTTAGCCCTTGAACTCCTATAGATGCATACCCTTCAGGTGGCCCCCAACAGAATCCGTTTACTGGTTCTGTTGGGCTAAGGTCAGCTGAGTACCAATGTTGGGCATTCTAAATAGGTATTGTGGACATTATGTCTTATTCTGGTGCTGGGGTATAGTGCTCACAAAATACTGGTGTTGCCACAGTGCTCTTGTTTGGCATTATAATGCATCCCATAGTAGGCCTCCATAGTGGTTGGAGTCAGTGGGCAGTAAATCTTTTTTCTCTCATTAGAGATCCCCCAAGTTAAATCCAGATAAAACTGTAAAAAACATATCATTGGTAAATGACCATATTTAGAAGACCCTGAACAGTAGTCTCCACCTCCTTTTACACCTATATCTTCTTTTCTCATATTACATTATTTGTCACAAAAAGCTTTAGAGCAAATATCTTCATGTTTTATTCAGAAAGAATTATAGGGGCTGTCTTTCTATCAACCTGTCTTCTGGAGAAGCTTATGATCAAGCAGTCTTTGATGCTTTTATTGAAAAGTTGTCATCTCTCTTTTTAATCCTGGGAGACTTTAATGGACATAATCGCCTCAGGGGTAATGCTGATATTTATGGAAGGGGTCATTCCATGGAACATATTATATCAGATCACAACCTTTCTCTGTTGTATACTGGTTCTTATACTTATTTTCATGTGCCTAGTTAGTCTTTTACTGCCATTGACATTTCTGTCTCCTCCCTTTCACTTTTCTTGTAGGATTGACAGTGAGTCATGGGGCAGTAATAATTTTCCTGTCATATTGAGGCAGATCGGCCATTGTTGATATCACCCAACCCATGTGCTTCAGTGGAAGTTGGACCAAGCCAAATGGCCCTGTTTTGCTGCTTTCTTGGAACTTGATCCTGTCATCATTTGTCTGCCATTGATAGATGACTGCATTGTTCAGGCAGCTGCTCAATTTGTCCCTAAGACATCAAAATATTTTTACAATATCCTCATCTATGGTGGAGTTCTGCTTGCCAGGAGATATGGAAGGCTCAAAAATGGACCACATTACATTCTAGCAGGCCTGTGCCTATGCACAGTACGTTAGATATCAAAGACAAAATGAATCTTGGATTAAGTTCACAACTAGCATCTCTCTTACCACCAGTGCCAAATTCATATGAGGCAAGATTGGGAAAGTCGGTGAGAAATATACTTCCCATTCACTTTTCATCATGCTTTCTAATGGTGTCTTTAGTTGATGATGTCTTGAACACTGCTGATAGTTTTGGCAAGTACTTTTCATGTGCATCTAGCACTTCTGTTTCTTCTACTGCCTTATTGGTTATTAAGTTACAAGCAGAGTGATTGCCTCTTCCCTTTCAACCCAATCATCTCTATAACTGTAATCACCCATTTACACTGGTGGAACTGAAGCTTGCTCTTCATTGGTCAGGCAGTACTACATTGGTTAGACCTGATGATATTTGATATGAGATGCTGCATCATCTCTCTTCTGCCTCTCTTGCTATTCTTCTGGTAGTTTTTGACTGGATCTAGCAGAAGAATGTTTTACATGATACTTGGCACTGAGCTACAGCCATCTCTTTCTCTAAGCCTGAAAAGATTCCCAAGACTCCTTTTAACTATCGTCCAATTACTTTGACTAGATTTCTCTGTAATTTCATAGAGAGGATGGTTAATGCTTGTCTTGTTTGGTTTCTTGAATCAAACAACTTCTTCTCACCCATCCAGTATGGGTTCCATTCACAGCACTCCACCATGGTCCACTTGATTGGACTTGAAATGTTGATCAGAAAAGCATTATTCAAAAAGGAACATCTTGCTTCCATGTTCATTGACTTTGAGAAAGCTTATGACACCATGTGGAGGTGGAACATTTTGTGGGAACTTCACTCCTATGGGTTACATGGCCATTTACCAATTTTCATCCATAACTTTCTTCTGGACAGGTGATTCCAAATCTGTGTGGGTTCAACAGTTCCTGTTCTCTGCACAGGAATTTGAAGTCCCTTAGGGTTGTGTATTAAGTGTCACACTCTTCAGTATCAAAAGTAATGCACAAAATCACTACACAACTTTTTCATACAGTTGCAAATGTGCTCTATATTATTGACTTTCACATCTCATGTCAGTCATCAAACATGTGGTTTATTGATTGGCAGCTTCAGACTGCCCTCAATCATTTGTTGAAATGGACCACAGCAAATGGTTTTACCTTTTCTTTCTCTAGATCCGTTTGCATGCACTTTTGCCACCAATGGGGTATTTACCCTGATACCAAGCTCCATCTTGGTGATGTCATTCTTGCTGTGGTCCCTGAGACAAAGTTCTTGGAGTTTATCTTTGACTCTAAGCTGGCTTTTATTTCTCACATAAAGCAGCTACATATCAAGTGTATGAGGGCACTGAAAAAATTCTCTATGTCCTTTCTTCCACTTCTTGTAGAGTCTATTGATGTTTTGTGCTCACAGTCTACCATGCTTTCATATGCTGCAAATTGGACTATGGGTCTCTGGTCTGTGATTCTGCCAGGACCTCAGCCTTGAGGATGATGGACCCCATTCACCATTTGGGACTTAGGCTCTGCACAGGGGCTTTCCACACTTCTCCAGTCCAGAACTTACAGAATGAGTCTCGCAAATCTCCTTTTCACCTCTGCCATTTGCAACTTTCTTTGTAATTTGCCATTAAACTTCTATCCTTACCACAGCATTCCACCTGAGGTTATGTCTTCCTTCCTCAGTGGGCTATTTTCTTTCAGAATAGAAGGTCTGCTATTTTCTTTTTGGCCTTCATATCCAGATGCAACTGGCTGAAATGGGTGTGTAATTGGATTGGATATCATTTACCACTTATTAGCTCATGTTGCTATGGCTTATTAGCACCCGTGACTTTTCCTTAAGTCATCCAAGGAAGGAGGATACTTCCAGTTGGAATTATCATCCTCTCTTTGCCAAGTGTCTTTTGAATCATTCTTCAATTCCAGTTTATATGAATGGTTCTAAATCAGGTGACTCAAGAGGATCTGCCGTGGTTTGTTGTGGCTCAGTAGTTGCTCACTGGATCCCCTCTACAGTTTATGTGTTAAATGTCGAGTTGTATGAGATTTTGTTTTGCCCTGGATCACATAGAAACAATACAGTACACAGGTTGCACTATTTTACACTGGCACTCTTAGCTCTCCGTTGGCCAAGGAATTACTTTTTATTAGATCTCACCCTGTTGTTATTGATATTCAACAAAAGCTAGCTCATTTTTTCTCTATTTTCCATTCATAGTCAGTTTTTCTGGTACTTGTGGGAACAAGATTGCTGACACTTGGTACCTATCACATGTATGGAGTACAATCCTGTGTTGAAGGCTGAGCTTTTGCCAGTTGGCACTAGACTTTGGAGTGAAGAACATCATTACAAGCTTTTCCAGATTAATCCTTCTGTTGTTTTTTGGGCCATCTTATTTCTGTAAGGTTTTTAACTTGTCATTTTCTTTTATCTGGGACTGATCCATCAGTGTATGGCCTTTGTAACACTAAAGTCACAATATCATATCCTACATTTCACTGTCCTGCTGTCATTATGCCCTCGAACATGTAGTTGCTTAAACATTTCACGAAATTAACAGTTCAGATTTTTTAATACTCAATGATTTTAGGCTACATTTTGAATTCTTGACAAATCCACCCTTGTATACTCTAGTCATAGCTTGAGTAAGTAGGGTTTATTTAACATTGTGTGGAAATTTTATGTCATTCCACTGAAGAAGAGCAAACATTCCATTCTTACATCAGCAGTAACAAAGAGAAAATGGAAAGCAACATATGCCAATTTCTTCTTTGGTGAACTGAAATTATATGTACTTCATAAAATTACAAACTTCACATTCCATTTTCATCATTTAAGCTTCCACCTTTCCTGAAGTTAATTTTTATTTTCCTCACTTCACCTATGTCAAATATATTGTGACAATGATGAACGGTAAAGAGAAAGAGCAAATATATTTATTTGTTACACAAAGCTCATTATTTATATAGCAACAAACTCCATGCAAACTTTACTGAGTAGTTCAATGTATTAGGAGTTAGGATTTCATCTGCAACTCTTCAGTTTTGTATACATGACTATAAAAAAAAATGACTGGTGTAAATTTGTAAGTATTTCTTTGTTTTCTGAAACATTTTTTTCAGAAAGTACAAAGAAACATTCATTCAAAAAGAAATGTACATAATTATTCATCAAAGTAAGATTGAACATATAATAATAATAAAAACGAAGTATTTTCTGTTGAACTAGGATTTTGTTACACTTCTTAAACTTTGAAACCAATTATATGTAAAGTAATATTTTACTATAATTTTGGTTTAACTTTGAAATATTTCTGTTTTTTGCAACAGTTCTTTATATTTTTTCCTAAAGAAAAATTTTCAACTTAGAAATGATGTAATTGAGCTACAGGAATTAATTTTTCAGTGTAAAGTTGAATATTCTAACAAACTTAATCTGCTAATAACACTATGTAACACAAATTTTGTTCCTGGATAGTATGTGTTATTTCTTAATTGTTTATGTTGTAAAAGTACAAAAAATGGTCATTATTCCCTTCAAACTTTGCTTTTATGACCTGGATAATGAAATTTAGAAAATTAACCTATTTTCTGTGTAAAAATGAGCAAATTTGTACATTTTCATTCACATAAGGTCTGAATATAACAACATATGAATTAAGATTTACATGTATTTATACTAAAGTTATACAAAAATTAACAAAAATGTTTAGAAGTGAGTAATTTTTTTGAGATTTGCAACTATAATGTAAATCACTTTCATGTATCAGCCCCCA
The DNA here is from genome assembly GCA_011833715.1 of Carcinoscorpius rotundicauda. Classification (NCBI taxonomy): domain Eukaryota; kingdom Metazoa; phylum Arthropoda; class Merostomata; order Xiphosura; family Limulidae; genus Carcinoscorpius; species Carcinoscorpius rotundicauda. Next base: position 61,980,082 of record CM022398.1, read on the forward strand.
AATATAAACTCCCATCATGTTTTTGTTATGTGCTCTCAAAAACAAAGTTTGAAGAGAAAAATAGGTCTTTTCCATTTACTTTAGGCATAACAAATCGGGAAATAAAACTTTCTGCCCAGGAACAAGAAAAAGTAAAAGTTTTGTTGTATAGTGTAATTTTACTGTCGATCAAATGATTACTCAAAAAAAACTTTTGTATGTCATTATGAATTGGTTACCCTAACAGCATGATTTATAGAGACCATTAGCTTTAAGACTCCTGAATTCAATATTTCGCTTGAAATGTTCACCTGTGTATTTAACATTAAAATTTTGAAACATGTTTCTGTGTAATATAACATAAATGTTAAAAATGGAAATATTTATTGAAAGGTTAAATCAACATTTCAATTTTTATAATTGAAACAGCTTGTGTATGTTTTTTTTTTACATTGGAAATGACTGACTCATTTATGAATACCCAAAAAGTTAAAAAAACAACTTCAGTTATGGTACAGTTGTTTGTATTTTTGATGCTGAAGCAGATGAGTTTTAGAACACAGTAAAGAAATACAAGTTCTGATTTATACCATATAGTATTACATATGTATTTATTCATGAGCACATAGGAATATCTAAATATATAGTATCATGGGGTCTCTGGTTCACCCAACAATATTCAGGTACATTTGTGTCGTGTTGGAAGCTTCTTTGAGTACCAAAAACATACACCCCTCCATAACTCATAAGTGAGGATGGTAATAAGGCTTGTTTTATTCTAATTGGAGCTTTCAGAAACTGAAGGAACATTTCAACTATCAATACATGAAAAAACATTTCTCTGCAGGCCTGGTTAAGATCCATGTGATTCAGGCTGCACATAATGGGTTAAAAGGTACATAATTGTGTCTTTCATATTTTCACACTTATTCTACTTAGGTGTACAAGTCATGCAGGTCCAATCTATTCACAGTGCTTGAGAGGTAGACTGACTTGTGGGTAGAACTAGGTGAATAGTGGAATTTGGTAACTGATTAATTACCAGGCTTGTCAATCAAGTACATTAGGTCAATTGATTACTCTCACATGGGACTTGGGTAGTTGGAATAATTAAAAAATAGTAATAATCTGAAACACTAATTTTTGACTATTTGATTATTTTTTGAGTTATGACACTATTATATAAAGCTGAATAAACTTACATTCATAAGGAATAATAATAAGAAATCATAAGGGCAAAATATCATTTACTTAGAGAAATAAAATATTTGAAAACAGTAACAAGGAAAAACACCAGTTTTGATTATATGATTATTTTTGAGACATTTATTGACTTCATCATAATTTTGATTAATTGGTTATCATGAACCATAATATTGATTCATAATAAGGAACTTCATAAAAATTCTAATGGAATATATGGGCAAAAACCATCTTAAAAAGCAGACTTCTTTTTGAAAGGAACACTCAGCATAAAAAGCAGCACTTTCTATCTCAAAAGTTAAGGCTGCCAAAGTATTGATAACAGCAAGCATTTTGATCTTCCAATTGTTAGTTAATATTCATCAATTTTTTCTTCATGTTATTACTATTATTGTTTTACAAGCCTACAAAAAACAGTTATAAATATTTTATTGTTTGTTTTTGAATTTTGCACAAAGCTACACAAGGACTATCTGCACTAGCCATCCCTAATTTAGCAGTTTAAGACTAGAGGGGCGACAGCAAGTCATCACCACCTACTGCCAACTCTTGGGCCACTCTTGTACCAACAAACAATGGGATTCACCATCACATTATAATGCCCCCACAGCTGAAAGGGCAAGCATGTTTAGTGTGACAGAGATTCAACCTGTGCCCCTAAAGAAATTTTTATTCAAAATAGGCAAACATACTAAAAAACTCCTGCACAAGTAATAAGATAATTTTTATGTTGATTCTTGAAAGAGAATGAGACATTTTATCATTTTTTGAATCACTGCTGGACATATTTCTCTTTGACGCCATTCAAGCATTGAAGCCTAAAGCAAAAATGATTAGATATGCTGCACCAAAATTTATGCACAACTTATAAAGAAACTTCTGCAAAGATTTTAAAGTTAATTCTTGAAAGCCAAGATTTCTATCCTCTAAATTTTTCTAAGTTCATGTATGCTAGCAACATAAGCTCTTCAGAGCTATTCAAGCATTGCAGAAATGTAGAAGCCATTTAAGCACCACTATACTACTCAGAAATTCTCTCCATTTTATAATAGTCAGAAATGCTTCATTTTATTAGAGTAAACAATGTTTTTATTTATAACATTATTAGTGTTGACTATAGTTTTACAATCTGCTACAGAGAAAATGGCAATGAATAGTTTATTGAAACTAGGACAGTATTAATAAATGCATTATTAAGTATGTCATACGGTAGTTTTAAAGTTAATTCAAGCTTCTTTATTTTTTTAACCTTTGAAGTATTTCTCTAAGTCCATCAATTTCCACCATTGAAAAGATCAGGTATTTTACTGATGGGCATTAATTGGAAAATAATTTGTGCAAGTTACATCATATTAATTAAAAACTGTGATTTTTAAGGGCTCATCATTTTTTTAGCTCCCTGTTGTACTTTGTGTGTAACTATTTCAGTGAGCTTTTAAGTGGTAGATGATTATCATAGTTGATTTTGCTACTCTTGTAAGAGGTGATTTATTCCTGGCTAAATAAATAGTGATTGGGTGGAACAAAGGCAATGCAGAAAATAGCTGAATGCATATGTATGTATGTAGATTAAAATTTATGCTCCATAGATGGATATAAAGAAATTTAAGAAACAAAATAATTATTTTTTTTAATTTAAAGAGGGGAATAAGGATCACCCAAAATGTGCAGGAACAAGTTGAGTCAATATACTAAGATATATTTTCAAGCCTACAACTAGGAACTTTAAAAAAGCTCAAGCTACAAATTCCTACTTTGGCTCAAGGTCTATAGTACTTATCAATTTTAGTAGCATCAAATAGCAATTTCTCTCTTGAGGAAATAATGTAGGTACTATTTCCAACCTTATTTGTTTAATTTGCTTTTAAAGTTCCTCATTGTAGGCTTGAAAATATAATACTTGCATTTCAGTTCAACTTGTTTCTGTATTTTTTAATAATTCCAATTCTCCTTTTTAAATCAACAATTACTAATTATCTTCTTTTACATAATACTAGCTGAAGTAATTAATTATATTAGTCATTTAAGCTCATCACCTGGCTCTATAGTAGTTTCATCTTCTGCCACCTGGACATGAACATCAAATTCAATGTAAGCTGAAAAAATCATGATTCAGTTGTACTTGTACTATACAAACAAGCATAAGCACATAACTACCTGTTGAGAAAACCTATCTAAAGCTTCAAAACACAAATGTGGCCACACTGACAAACTATATCAATCTGTGAAGAACATTCAACTGACTAACAATAACCTTTACCTCCTGTTTTGATGTTCGAAACATATGTAACTACATATTATGGTCTAGTGATCTGAATGATTCTGCTGGTATTTCACAAGCATTTGAATTTGAATAAAGAACTCACTGCAAAGTCCTTTATACATCCAAATGCTTGAGCCACAGAATATGTGGCAAGTTGAAGGTCAACCAGTACTCTGTTGTTTTTCAACATCTAAACTGTTCATTGTTGGTCAGAGAGAGGGTAGTAATCCACCTCATCTCTTAGCAATGCTAGCAACGATTTTCATACACAAAAAGAATGTACTTGGAGGGAGTTGGGTGTAAGAGTCCTTATTATCTATACTATTTATTTATATTTACTGCAGGTGTTTTATTACTCTACCAACCTCTTCATGGCTGCAGGGCTTTCAGAAACAACATCAAAATTTGTCACTATTGGAATTGGTATTGTTATGGTCATCATGACTTTGGTTTCTATTCCTCTGATGGACAGGGCAGGGAGACGAACATTGCATCTCTATGGTCTTGGGGGCATGTTCATTTTTAGTATTTTCATCACTATATCGTTACTTGTTAAGGTAAGAAATATTTGGTATAATTGATCTTAGCTGTGTAAAGTAAGAAACAAAGTGGTTTTATTAGTGTTTACAACTTTCTAAGAGCTAAAGGTTTTAAACATAATGGTATAAAATAAATATGAAGTATAAGTATTGACAGTAAATCATAGAAGTTTACAACAGTGGCAAAAATGATGTGCTCCAGTAATAAAAAAATACAACAAGCAAAAAATCAGTAACTGTTTGGCATAGGTAAAAACAAAAATTAAGTAGAACAGTGTTTCAGTTACAAACTAAAAACTGTAAACTTCATTCAGTTGTGTTTTCTAATCCTCAAGTTTAAATTTTATAGTCTTCAGTATTACAAAATTTCATAGTTTACACTTTGTGCTTTACTCTAAAAATTGAGTTTAAAGGTCAAGATTTATGTCAATATCCATCAGCACAGCTCTTACAATATGGAGTGAAACTTTGAACAGGCATGGAAACTGAGTATATTTGACTCAAATTCAGCTTCTGAATGGAACTTTCACCAAATTTTATAGACGACAAACTCAGAACATCTTCCAGCACATACCAGTAAACAACATACTTGGATGATGTGCCTTAATTATTTATGTACCACATTAAAATGGTAAATATATTTCACTCAGTCAAACTGAGCTAAAGTTTCACACCATATTTAACTATTGTATAAATCTGATATAATTTGAATTCACTTTCTGAGTGAAATTCTCACCATCATAACAATGACTGATATACTGTTCCTGTATAAATATTTCTCAGCATTAAATTTTACCAAAAGAAGAAGAAACTAAATTGCAATAACTGCATGAATTCACCATACACCATACATGAATGTTAATTAATTTATCTATACAGAACTGTTGCAAAACTGATATAATAATAATAATAAAAAGATATATGATGTTCTTATACAAATCAGTCTGTGTTCTCTAAATTATTACACACCCACAAGTGTAAACTTTTTTCAAATATTTCTGTTTTTTAATTACTGTATTTAGGAGGATATTGAAACAACACAAACTGATTAAATTTATATGTGGCACCAACGTATTGTTTTTAATTTTAAAGAACACCACTGTATTTTATTATGTTACAGATATTCATATTACATGTCATGAGTATTAAGTACTTACATAACAATGGAAACTTCATATTTTGATAATCTTCTTTGAAAGTTCATTGAATAGTGTTTATAAATATTATAATTTAACAGCTGATTTGTAAAAGAAAGTACCCATGTTTATCTGACTTTAAAATATAATTAATTATGCTTTACCTACTCTTTCTCCAGTCAAGAATAACACTATGATATACCTTTCTAGAATTAACCAACTTTTAGATTAAAAATCAAAGATGTCATTGCCAAGTTACAATGTTGTTCATATTGCATGTACGGCATATGCACAAAATATTATTTTGGCCAACTGTTATTTTTAAATATCTGTGCATGTAATTTGTTAGAAAAGTGTATCAGGGACTTAAGAAATGTATCACAAGATATGTACTAGAACATTTAACACACAAATGCATGCTACCAGTTTCCTGTGCAAGTCATATTAAATAGCAAGATTGATTGATTTCCAATTTCAGGCAAGTTCACAGTTGGTTTGGCTAGGTTTTCAAAATGTTATGCCCTGTATGGTGCAAAAAGTGATGGTCATTATAAAGGAGTTGTCATTTTGAAGGTAACGTTTCTGTGCATGGAAATCAGTGGTGATAACTTTTTTATGCATGGTAAAGAAAGACAGTTCTGAAGATACAAAATATTTGAATCTTTAATTTAACTCATAAGGAAGTGAATGCTTCAAAACTTCTGATGAGCATGTTACATGTTTAATTTCAAATAATAAGCACAAAGCAAAAATAGCCTAAAATTCAAAATATTCCTGCAATGAAATGTTCATTATTAAACATGAAAAGTACTACATTTTCAAATACAGGACTAAGTTATCATAACAGGGTCATAATTCAAATTTTAAAGTAAAGTATACATGGACAGTGTACTAAGAGAGATTCATCCTTAAACCTGATTGTCTAAATAGGTTGAATTATTCATGAAAAAAACCTTCACACAAAAGTCCAGTACATGTGAGAAAAAGTGCATTTGATTGCAATAAAATATTAAAGAAGAACTGCTGGGAAAGTTTAAGTATGACTTATTTCTTTTACAGATTTTTAAGAATAATTTTTTTTTTAGAAAATGAATAATTCTGAGCCCTAACTAGAAAAAAAGTAAAAGGAATCTCTTAAGTTTCCATCTGTGTAGATCCTAGTATGTTGCTGCACTTGTTCCTCTAAGTGGAACAGATTTTCATCAAGTACATGTTGTTTATTTTTAAGAAAATGAAGTTAGAGAAATTATCAGTGTTGTGAGTTGTGACTAAACCCTCTTTAGTTTGCATAAATGTTATCATTATTCAGGTAATTCATGTATTAAGAATAAATATGTTTTAGGACACTTCTGTGTGAAGTGTAATCAGTATTATAAACATCCAAGTATTTAGATAGAATAACTACTGTGAAATGTATTTTTAGAAATTAGCTGAGTAAGCTTCAGCATCTGATTGTGAATCTCCACATACATATGTTGAGGAAGAGTACATTCCTGTGCATGGAACTAAGGGGTGGATCACCTTCATCTATAGAAAATCAGGAAGAGGGGATTAGTTTTCCATGTTCATTATTTTTTAATTCCCTTTACCCATCCTATGGCTAAGGAAAAAGTGTTTTAGAACTGTTTTTGGATTGTTATGTGACTAGAAATACAATAAATTTGTAACTTAGTATTTGATCATGCAGTCAGAAGCAGACCATCTACAATATTAAAAATTTCCTTTGATTTCTGGCATAATTAACTATATAAGCAAGCTGTTTACAAAGCAGAAGAAGCAGTGGAGAAACATCTTTGACCTATTGTCAACATAAAACTGCATAGCAAAGCAAAAATGTTATGTACAGTTTATGCCAGTGATATAGCACACACAAGGATGTTTTGCACTAATAGCATCACACTGACAAATGATGCTTATGTAGTAACAAAATTGTCAGCTTATTAACATCAAGGTTTATGTGTTGAGATGTGATCAAGGTAAACAATAATACTCAACTTGACCATTTCATAGTTTTCAAAAAACCTTCACAATTTGTTTTTTTTTTTTCGTTTTTTTGTTTTTTAATTTTGTGCAAAGCTTCTCGAGGGCTATCTGCACTAGCCATCCCTAATTTAGCAGTGTAAGACTAGAGGGAAGGCAGCTAGTTATCACCACCCACTGCTAACTCTTGAGCTACTCTTTTACCAATGAATAGTGGGATTGATGGTCACATTATAATGCCCCCATGGCTAAGAGGGCGAGCATGTTTGGTGTGACTGGGATTTGAACCTGCGAACCTCGGATTATGAGTCGAATGCTTTAACACACTTGGCCATGCTGGGCCTTCACAATTTGGTGGCAGTCAGTTAGTTGAAAACAAACTTACCTAACACTAATGAACCATTTTCCAAAGACCAGTAAATTTGTCTTATGGCTTTATACAGTACATAAGATGGCTGGTAAACTTTCTGTTATATAGGTCAAGTACATATTTTGTTTATTTATTTTATCAATACAGTTCCTTTATTATGGGGCTATATTAACCAATAATGCTCACACTAAATTTTGATATTGAACACAATCTTTTATTGTAGTTTTGCTTACATTAGGATAAATGTGCATATTTTGAACACAAAACTTTATAAATGCCATGTTAAATTTAAAGATGCTTTAATCTACTCCAATGTCATCACTGTTTGGCATGTTCTTGTCACAAATCTTACTTACTCTAAAAAAGTGGTGACCGTCTTGACAGGGGTTCTTGTTTGGAAAGTTATATTACTTTGGCCTAAAGGTACATTCAAAACTATTAATCATTCAGTCTTCATTCAACTGATATATAGTTGACTAAAATGTTAGATATTGAAATAAAATAGTGCAGTAAATCAGTTCTCAAAAGTTGATCAAAATCTTTAAAAAAAAAGTATCTTTTCTCACAAATCATTCATTAAAGTAATCTTTACACGTGTAATATTTCTCTAGGGTTAGCTATTCTTGAAATAATTAGTTAAAAGGAGCCTATGTTGTTATCATAACATCATAGTCAGTATAAGGCATATTAAATATGGTCTATTGATTAGTGTTCTGAGCAGGAGGTCAGAAAGTCCAAGATATTAGCATGTTGTAGGCAACTGGACCCTTTTTATGCTTTCAGTAGATCATAATAATGACAGTCAAGCCTTGTCTTTGGTTAAAAGTAGGTGGTAGATGCTTCTGAATGGTTAGCCTTCCACTGGCCCACAGTTATAAATTAAGGATAGCTCCCTATGGACCTAGGTCACATATCCATGTGTCTTTAAGGGTTCATTTTTAATTTGCAAATGATAAGTACTTTTAAGTAGAATGTTATCACAGTATTTATTGTTAATAGCTTATACCTGAAGCTAAATAATATTATTTTTTCTTTTCTGCTTATATATTTTTTAAAAGTTAGTTCACAGAGCTTTTTTTTGCATCCTTTTATGAATTTGAGCAATCAACCATAAACTTTCATTCACTTCAATATTCTCTAGAAATAGTTGGTGCTCATATTTCATATTCAAAAATATTTCTTATAGTTGATGTATTACATTCAAAGAATGTTTCAAATTAAACTTACAATTAAGATCAACATTTGATTAGAAACTAACAGTAATATTTAACTACATTGACATGAGAATGTAAATTATATCAAATGAAATATTTGTAGAATTTATTGATAGAATCATTATTCAAAATATTTTTGTCTATCTCTTTACAGTTTCTTTATGAGTGGGTTATGTATGTCAGTGTTGTTAGCACCCTCAGCTTCGTCGTCTTCTTTGCAATTGGGCCAGGTTTGTGAATTTCTTTTCATAGTTTTGATGAACAGAGGACAGTTATTTCACTCTGATGACCACTTGCCTTCAATATGCTGCACATTACATCCCAGTCTTTAGAGTACTGGTTATGTTTCAGTTTTGCACTGAAATTCGTCATTCTATTTTATTTGTTCTATATCCTAATGTTTAATTGTTCAAAACCTCCTAAAAGGTGAAGCCACAACTGCATATGTTTCTAGCTGTTTGATGATATTTTAGGAATCTTCAATTTTTAACAATGAGCCAATAATTTGTATTTACTTCGAGTTTTAAAGTAGTTTCATTCTTACTAATAATTAGAATATTGTATAAGAATCCCCTTCCTTCTCTGATATTAGGATTCAGTAAAATCAAACATATTTTATTCTATATAAATATTTAATCATTTCTTTGGTAGCATACAAGAAAGATTAAACTTATTTCATTCCGAATATAGTAAAAATACAATGCAAATATCTGAATTATTTTGGGAATTTCACATCAGGGTCCCAGTTTTTATGCAGCAAAAAAAAATTAAGGTCATGTAGCCAAATATTTGAAATTGTGCACCATAAAATTGGTGATTGTGATTATAAATAAAAATAAAAATGATGTATTGAGTATTTATCAAAATGAAAATTATGCAACTTTCACCTAAATGAAAATTGATTTTAAAAATATTTGAGAAAATAAATATAATCCCACTGTCAATGGCAATTTTAAACTTTAATTTTTTAATGAAAAAATAAACTATACTAACCTGCAATAATAAACAAGCTAAGCCAAAAACTATAAATCTGACCTGGACTTCATTTTTTATTTTGACAAGCTTATTTTATATAACTGATCAACCAAATATGTGTTGAACAGATGTCAATTTTTTTTTTAGAATAGGTATACAATAAACTCATAGCTCATCTATAGAAGAATTATATTATAGAACAAAAAGAGATGTGTTTAAATTGTTGATGTAAGGCAAAATAGAAAGTTAACCTTCTCCTTGGATTGCTCAAAATAAGAACATATCTTATTAACTATGTAATTATATTTTCTTCCTTTTATTATAGGATCCTATTCCTTGGATGATAACTGCAGAGCTGTTTTCTCAAGGACCACGACCTGCAGCCATAAGTATAGCTATGCTAGTCAATTGGTTTACCAACTTTGTTGTTGGTCTGGTCTTTCCAATGATGCTGGTAAATCTTAAGTAAAGCCTTCATTAAGATTATAAGAACAGTTCTTCAAGAATATTGGAACTTTTCTAAAACTTCTCTTCAGTTTGTGAAAAGTTGCTACACTAATAATCAGTTCTAAATTTAGTTATTGTTTCTTAACAAAGTGGTATTACAACATCACTCCATCATGTTGAAATTTTTAGAGCACAAGATTTGCTAACATGTTTTACACCAAACGTTTCAGAATATATCTTTATGTCAATTTAGATACAGAAACGTTATAAAACTACTGATTCTTAAAGTTTATTTCACATTACAGTTTGGTTTTGAAAGCTACACATTTCTTCCCTTCACGGCTCTACTAGCAATTTTCTGGACATTCACATACAAAAAGGTTCCAGAGACCAAAAATAAGACATTTGAAGAAATTGCAGCTCTATTTAGGAGAGAGGATGTGATCAACATTAATGGAATGAACATCCCACGGAAATCAATACAGTCAGGAGAATTCCTATTTGAAGACAAGCCAGTTGAAGATTGTAAGATACATCATTTTTTATCTGAGTGGTTAATTTTTTTTAGAGTGTACAGTAGCAAACTAATGAAATGTGTGATAAGGAATATAATGAAAGGTAAATAATAATAATAATATGTAAAAGATAATTCTACGCAAGTTCTGTTTAACAAGCTGAGTAGAAAATTTCCAAATGAAAATTCAATAATAATAACATACACATAATTTTTTTTGCAATTATTAAAACATTTATTGCAATGTTGTTATCGTTATTTAACTGATATGTTTTTAACCTTCTTGCACTTATAATGAGGACTTCATTTTGCTCACTAGTGGTGTGGCTTTATCAATATGCCTAACAAGGAATGATTGAGAGAAATCCTCTGTTTTTCTACGAAGTCACTTGGTTTGCAACTAAACTAGATTTTTGGTCTTAATATTCAGTACAGGTCTTCAAGTGATTTGTGTTATTAGTCTGTAATTCACTATGGCACAATTTCACCTTAAAGAAATGGTATACTAACAGGTATCATATTTTAAAGACTTACAACTCTTCGAAAGTTGCATTTAGTATAACATTTGTTTCAGGTGTTCTAATAAAAGCTTAATTGTAGTCTATAAACTCATTTTATGTCTTAAGTATTGTGGTTCCATTTTCCATTAGTTACAAATAAAAGTTTACCATTGTATATACTGAATAAGCATATAGACATACTTTTTTCCTGTATCAATCTATGCAATTACCTTCTCTTTCTGTGCAAAATTAATAAGTTCTCTCAGACACAGTCTTATGTTACAATCTAGAATAATCTTCACCAGTTACAAAATGAGGTCTTTTTTATAGTTTAGTCTCTTCTTTTTAATCTATTCAAGGTCCCTTACACCATCATCATCACTGCCAGTTAGAAGAACTTCCCACTAGAAAAAAAAATGTGGAGGTGACTCCTAACCACTTAGAGGATCAGCTGTAACAAAGTGTACAGAATCTCAGACTGTCAACCACAACACAGGAATTAACCTCGCAGTAGGTCTGTAGGTCAGTGTAATTAAACAAACTGGTTTTATCTGGAATTAACCAATATGACATGTTTAGTATGTGTTTGTGTGAGTTTTCCCTAAACATTTAATTACTTATTAGAAATTTAATAACAGTTTGAGTGCTACCATGTTGATTAATTAGAAATGATTCAAGGTTTTCAAAGTATGGAACTTTATAATTAAACACCTGCTTCTCAGAAGTAGGTAAGACCAGGACTCTCTGAGACACTCTCCACAACTAGGCTGTATTGAAATACAATTTATTTCAAAGTATAAAACTTGTGTGTGTAAATTCATGGGATAAATTGAACTTTTTTATAAATACCATATTAATGTTCATTATATGTATACTTAACATTAGGATGCATAAATTTTATTTGAGCTATCTTTTTCTCAAAGAAATTATAGTTAGCCATATGGTAATTATATATATCTTGAAGTACATGTATCAAGTTTGTGTGCATTTTCTTGATCTCTCATTCAGATTATATGCTCCTTAGCCTCCATGTGAAGCTTTAGTCAAGGGGAACCTCCTTTCTGCTCAGGTAAATGTCTACCCATGAAGTGCTCATTGCAGAGACAGTTACTTGCATGGTGCTGCCCTCGAGTTGCACATTGTGGCATTCTTTTTCTTTTTTTTCACTGGTGCATTTTAACTGAGACAGATTGATGAAAACTAATGAAACCCTATACACAAGTGCATTATTGTACATCCTAGAAATTTCACAACAGAAAATAGTTCATATCAGATACAAAGAAAATTACATCATATGACCGGTGGGAAGAAAAATACAGAAAATATACCCCTGAAAACAGTCTTTTCAACATTGTAGTATTACAGAAAACTTATTAGCCTCTCAAATAGTTCTGTCAGTTTGTATTCATAGCTGTATCACCTTCTTTGTCCAGTCTTGCCACTAGGAGGCTCTGTTTTGAAGAATAAATACTTTGTAAGAAGAGTGGCAAGAAAGTGGCTATCATCCATCCATTTTCACCTTAGATCTGTTTCCTAAATCAGTGGGATGTTGAAGAAGATGAGTTAGTTAAGTGACCTCTGACCTAACAGGACAGTCACGTTACCAAGCTATGCAGCTGTCTTTTTTTCCTTCTTTTTTTGTCTCCAAAAAAAATAAGTCTTAGAAATGTTTTTCTGTCTCAATAGTTAAGTTACTGGATTATCAGTATTTTGTAAGTACTGTATTGTCAAAAGCTAGTTCTAGAAAGAGTTATTTTTATGTGGAGGAGACTATTTTAATTTTTTGCTTTCAGTGCAATATCTTATGTGCAGACACTTCAAAGTTTATAAGTTCCAGTCTTTCTGACAAAGTGATACATATTATCTTATTCTATTTATTTATTTCCAGAGTAATAGAGAGAAACACTATTTAGTTTCAAAAATATTTCTTCTAGATAATCTATCCCAATGAAAGGTGACCATTTCATCAGCTTTTCATAATTTTTATGTTACAAAGGGCTTCCGAGAAACAATCTCCAAAAAAATTTCAAACAGTCCTAAGTTTAATTTTGTTTGTTAAAATTTCTTCATTTCCATGACAATAATTTAACAAACACTTGATGTGTGTTCTCAAATAGGAAACTGTGTAATTTTGTCTTTTCATACATTACACTTTAGGAAGTAAATTTTGAACCACTTAGCCTCAGTGACTAACAGAAATATTTTGTCGTTTTTTATTATAGTTTTTATCTAGATGTTTAAATAACCTGACTCCCAAACTTTTTGAGGCTATACATGTTAATTAAGGATTGAGTGTGGATTAACACTCTATTTTCGATAAGGGTGCCTTCTGTTTTGTTGAATAATTTTTGTCTGTAAAAACAGAACACACTTAGTTGTATAGACTGCATAATCTATACAGTCTCCTCCCTAAGCCTTTTGGTGCCAGAATATTGTGCAAGTCCTTGAATTTCAGTAGGTCATAGTGAAATACACAAGTTATTAACAATATGTAAATAAAATGTACAGTCTATTTAGCAGAATTTATTCGTTTCTACTCACTCAACTCATCAAATTTCAGTGTCAATGGTGTTATGTTTGTGTCAGTGATACATTCAGATAAATAATCTAGCAACAAATAATGATCAAGTTGTGTGAAATTAAAATTTTCTAAGATAAATGTCAGTAAGAAAACCAAATTTAGCATAATCTGTTGACAATACTTTCGTTTGTAAAACTTGCTATGTTTTGTTTGCTTTTGTGATGTCTAGTAGTTTATTTCTTTTTTTGAATTTATCCAATGCTTTAGTTTCTGTCCCTGTTTGTTTATGTTTATGAAAAAGTGTGACAAATCATGCTACTGATTTTCAATTCACTGAATAATCATTCGTAAAAAAAAAAAAAAGAGTTCATAATATTTACAAATCTTAGGTATAGCAGAAGTCAAACAATAAATTCTAGAATTTTTATTAACTGTGTAAAAAATTATTTCTGATACCACAGATAAGTTAGCCAATTTCAAACATAAAGTAATTTTATTCTATTGGCAAATACTTTATGAAAACTTAAGAAATGTCACGTTTTCACACAAATAGGCAAACTTTAAAATGTATAACATGTAATTAAAACTAAAATCGTTATTACAATATTTTAAAAGCTCAAGAATCAGATCTTTTTATCATGCCAATGCTATTTTTGTTCAATCAAAGAGACAAATTTAGTAATTCTGAATATTGATTTCACAAATCAGTCATTGATCTTGTTTTATCAGAAGCACTTAAAATTTGCTCAACACCAATCATGTTTTGTTTGTTAAATCAGTGAAAGTTAAGAATCATCTGATTAAACAACATAAATTGCTCAGTAATTAAACATCACTTAATTCCTGCAGTATCATTTATATTTTTAGAGTACCAGTTAAGAAAATATACACATCATAATATAATTTAACTGTAATAACATTAAATAAAACACAATACTGTAAATAACTTTTTATTTTCTTGACTAGAATTAGCAATAGGGCTTGTAGCTTTGAAAGTTCTTGTTCTTGAAAAGTTTAACCATAGCATATATTGCAGAAATCCTTAGTAATTATCAAAAACATTTCTATAAGCATAGTAAACTGGATGCTTAATATTTGGAATAATATTCAGTTACTTTCTTCACTCATTTTACTTTTTTTCACAAAAACATCTAATAATTAAATGTCTAACAGAAAGTTACTAATTGGAAATCAAAAAGAAAATTTGTTTATTCATAAAAAATCTTTCAAAAAGTGGTCATAAAGTCAACTTGAGATTACTACTACTCATTTATGTGCTTCCCATGTGGATAAATAGAATAACTGAGTGATGAATGCATACGTATATACACGAGAAGTTTTGTTGAAAGACAAATCAAGTATAAATTATTCTTGTAAATTAAAGAAGAATAATGAAATGTAGTACAAATGTAATTAAGTTTATTAATGTTTAAAAAGCTTTGAATGCATTTATTACTTAACTGTAAAATTTTAGTGGAATTCTCAATGTTACTGAGTTCCTTCAAAATTTTAGAATGAATTTTAATAATTTAGCATTATTTTACACAGGTGTGTTGATGTCTGATGGTATATAGCATGCAAATATTTTGGAACAGAGACCTACTCTAGTGAATGCATTTTTGTATTTTTTGAGATCTTAAAATTTATATAGTAATAAATAAAAGTTCCATAAATTCTCATATTTTGAATCACCCAAAAAATATATAAAGAATGGTTATAATGGCTTAACCCACTCAGATCTTAAATATCCTAAAATATCAAGAATAAAAAAAAAGAAAAATACAGCATAAAACAATCATAATGCTGTGTCACTGGGAAACCCATGACTTAATAATAGATTGTTCCAAGTCAATACGTTTCCAAATTTCACCTTACTTGAAAACCATTTTATTGTTAACCAGAATGTGAAAGATACAATTATTTTAATGTAGTAAGTTAGTGTAGATTTTTGTGATTATTGATATGTTACAAAATAAGATTACATTGGAACCATGTAATGTAGTATTCAGAAAAATTGTTGTATTATCAAAGATGCAAAATTTTACAATTTATTTTAAATCAATCCTGCAAATAATTATTTGCAAGATATTAATTTATTTATTTTTGTCTTTTCTGAAAATAATAAATGGTGCTTAACCTTTTTTTTCATGATATTTTAATATTCTTGGGGGGTCAAATCTGTATTAAAAATAATGTAGTTTGATGAACTAATAATGATTGACAACCTCTCTTTAAACAGATAATGAAAATAAATGTTAGTGTTTATATAGAACAAATGTTTCAAAATGTAAAGTATTGTTTAGAATCATTTTGGTAATTATTCAATGATGGCATCTATTACAGTAGTTTTTTTGCTTAATAGAGTAAACACAACACAAATTATATTTATGTAGTGTTGATGTTTTGACTATGTATTTTTTATGTAGTGTGGATTTATCTTGATAAGCAGAAAGTGTTATTTTATCCTTCTAATAATTATAATCAATGTTAAAAATGGTGAAAACTAAGTTGTATAGTTTACAAAAATTCCGAGAACTTTAATTATTGAACATTATCTGAAAGTAAGAAATCATTCAAAAAATACTCCTAGAATTTAATGTGTAAGTGACACTTAGAATCTTTATTGCATCATGTCTAAGATTACTGCTTCATTAAGTTATGACATTAGTAATGCTATATCTATAAGCTAAAGTAGTATTTTTAGTTGAGTAAAATTCAATTAATAACACTACATAACACAAGTTTCTTTTCCTGGATAGTATGCATTATTTCTTAATTTCTTTTGTTGTAAAAGTACAGAAAATGGCAATTATTCCCTTCAAACTTTGCTTCTCTGACCTAGATAATGAAATTTAGAAATTAACTTATTTCCTATGTAAAAATGGGCAAATTTGCACATTTCCATTTACATAAAACAACATATGAATAAAGATTTACATATATTTGTACTAAAGTTATACAAAAATGTTTAGAAGTGAGTAGTTTTTCGAGATATTCAACTGCAATGTAAATCGCTTTCATGTATCAGCCCCCAAATATGGTCTCCCATCATGTTTTCATTATACTCTTCAAGGTCACAAAAGCACAGTTTGAAGAGAAAAATAGGTCTTTTCCATTTACTTTAGGCATAAGCAACTGGGAAATAACACTTTCTTCCCAGGAACAAGAACAAGTAAAACTTTTGTTACATAGTGTAATTAGATAAAAACTTACAAAAATTGTTTTATATATTAAGTATATAAAGCTTTTATGCTACTTGTTTTTCTATCAACTTTATCTTGAAGTTCAAACTGACTTTGACCAATTTGGAGTTCCTTGATAGATACAGATAATGCCCCTGTGTTATATTTGGAAAATTTGTCTTTTAATTTATATGTCATTACTTCAGTTACATCATTACATCTTAAACACACTATATGTTGCTGAAATGAGTAATTATTTTGAAACATCCTGCTATTTGAGTTATCAGCTGTTATTTTTTATTTCTCCTGGACTAGTTCTGGAGAGATATTTATGCCTGAGGAATTGCAGTCTTTCATTGTGTACCATTAAATGAATATTACCTTTCTGAAGAATAACAGTAGTATTTGATGAGTATACAGCAAGTCACATTCCTAGCAGTACTCACATTCTAGAAGATTGTCATTTGTAAAACAATGTTTTCTTTTGATAGAAGTTTAATCAGAATTCCTAGAATCAAGATGGTGGTATATCTTGATGTTGGAAAAAAAAATTACCTAAGGCCAAGAATAATTTAAAATATCAGTGTGGCTTCATCTTGCAGGGTCTCACTGTAAAAATAACCAGTAAATATTTCTCCTCAATGTTAAACCATCAGACACTACTTTGGGACTACATAGTTTTCCTGAATTTTGGATGTGTGGATTTATACATAGTTGAATTATTCAATCATTTTTTCTCTGGAAAACAGTCCAGATCTTTTGGAAATAAGATAAAAGAGTATTGTGGATTATACTTGTAGTCAAATGTATTCAGTTTCTTTCTTTTCAGATGTAAAGAAGTAAGATTTAGACACATATATTAAAATCAATGGGTTTTCACAATATAAAATTAAAAATGTAGTTCCCAATGCTCAAGTAATTAAAGTATAAATAATGACATGAATACAGTGTCATATAAAGCTAGAAAATACATTATATTATATAAACACAGGCAAATTTTAAATTTACTTTGTAACTCAAAATTTGAAGTCAATAGTATTTTGTCATTATTTATGTAATCTTAAGTTTAGTTTGAAAAAGAAATTGCTATATTTTGACCAATGGTTAACTTTCTTGAAAATTATATTAAGCTTAACTTAATTTTTATCCCTTTCAATTAGTAATATTATTTCTATGCACAAAATATACCCCCTTCCCATTACATCTGGGTATGGTAACAATATAGTATATTTACTCCATTTATGTATTATAATAGGTTTATGGCTACAAATGTTTTGTTATAGTATCAAAACTTACACAAGTAAAATATTTTATATGCCATCAACAAAAATAAGTGCAACAAATTAGCCTAAAATACCATACAGAATTTGTAAGAGTTATGTTAACAATCAATCAGAAAGCATATTGGTTCAATTTATATGATGATAATCGAAATTTTCATTCCATAAATTAAAAGATTAATGATCTGACAAATTTTAACTTCATGAAATAGACTCTTTCATGTAGTTTATATGATTGAGAACTCTTTGAGTATAAGATAAAGATTAAAATTAAATTAATTTAATAGTCAGAATTGCACAAGGCTTCAGATACGCTTTGCCTTGAAAAACAGGGGTGGAAGTTTCATAATACAAGTTATGCTCGTCTTATTTTATCAAAACTTAACCAGTTCTATTTCTCACGAATCCATCACTTTGTCTTTCTCTTTCCAATGATTTGTTATATTTGTTTTCTAACGGCGCTTTATGCAGTTTTACTTTAGTTTCTTAAAATGGCAGATCTACCTATCAGATATTTTCCACTTCTTAGTATTTGGTTTCATATAAAAAAAGAAATTAGTGTTTGGGGGTTTCTTCCCTGATAAATAAATTCAAGAAAACTTACCTTTAGATATGAAGTCAAACAAATTCATCACCGTTAATGAAATCTTTATCAGTCCATAAGCAGTAAATCTAGTGGTTTTGGAATTTAATCCTTCTTTACCAACCACTTCCCCTTTTTCTCTCTGAATTAGGAAATTCTATTCATGTTTAATTTTTTTTGTTATTTATCACTGACAGTTATGAATTATTAAACATCATGAAATTTTATTCAATATAAATTATATGGAAAGCTCTTATTATTTAGAATTAATATTTCTATCAATATAAAAATCTTCAGTTTGTATCTTGTTCTCTGAAAATATTTTTAACTTATTAAAAGATGCAATTATTTTACCATTTAAGTTGTAGAAATAGTAAGCCTTAACAGAATTAACTTCTTAATGGTAAAGTACATTCAGCACCCAATAAAACGTTATTTTAAATTATGACCCATGATTGAAGAAATTGTTCATTAGTTTTATCAAACTGTAAAACTTGTGTGAGTCAGATCTTGTGTAATTTTATTGCATTTACTGGCTTAAAGTTAAAATATGACTATATAAAGAGAAACTCATTAAATGCAAGTGAATAGTTAACAATATTTGGCTACTAGATAGTTAACTGAACAGTCTGCAAAAATTATATGCCTAATCGAATTACTGCAGGTCATACTTTGTACGACTTGTTGAAAAAGTTGCTAGTTCCATTCTGTGAAATAGGGGTGGCTAATATAATTTAATCTTGTTTCTCTTCAACTAAAATATTAATGTAAGAAGAATTTTCGATGTGATTAGAGAGAAATGCAATAAAGTGTTTTGATAAAGGTGTAACTTTTTCATGTTCAATGCATTTATTTTTTAAAGTTATTTTCATCATCAGAATTTGGTTACATGACATGTATATTATTTCACATGAAATTAACTTTACCATTATGTATCACAACTACCAATTCACACTTTTATCAGTACAAAATAAATTAGTTCATACTGTTATTGAAGTATGATGTTGCAATATAAACATGAACTTTGTAAAGGCATATTAAAATAACATAATTGGACGAATTACATCAAATTCATATTAGTTTGTACCGTTTATCCAATCATGGCCCAAGAGCTTCCAAGATTGTTTGGTTTAGAAGATTTTTGTTTTGTTTTTATTAGATATAATATCACTTTCAATTTTACATTAAGTTTTATATTTGTATTAGGGTTATTTGTTCCAAATATCAAGACATAAGTGTCAAATTCTAACAAATAGTTGTTCATGTTTTGTCTTCTCTAAAAAATAATAAATCACAGAGAAATTCCAAGTGCTGTTACTACCTAGTTAATTTTGGTGAATTAAAACAAAAAAAGACTTCCTGCACACCTGAAATTGACCAGAGCACTTAGTGACCAGAAGTTCCTATGTTGAACCCTTCTGAAATACAAATCTTCTTTTATATATTGGGATACATTAATTCAATCTCTAGTTACTTCACTTTAAGAAACAGAACTCTGTTATGTGTAATATTTAACATTGAATCATATCAGTTCAGTTTAATATATCGTTAAAATTTTATATCTAGGAAGAGTTTTAAAATAAAATGTGAAATATGGTTGAAAATTGTAAATATCACAATAATGAATTAAAACTGCAGAAAAGAAGTAACAATGTCACATCAGTTATAACAAACTGTGTTTTACTGACCATTCCTTCAAATATTATATATGAAACAAACAACAGGTAACAAATTTTAATTAAGTGAATTTGAACTAATGATGTATATGAGTATTAATAGATAACACTATTTTGTTCATCTAACCAGCAATAGCAAATTTAAAAATTTAAGTATTGTACTTACTGTAAATTAACCACATTCTTATACACATTTTATTTGCACAATATTGAGTACTTGAATATCAATCAGTACAGAAATATGTCTTACAAAACTGGACAATAAAACTGTTTCTCAAATGGTTAACATGAAAATGGTAATTGCAAACTAGTTTTTAATCTCTGTTTCAGCTAAACATAAAATGTAAGCTAGAAATTGGGATCCAATAAAAAAAAAGGTAACTGTTTTACCTTGTGTTAGATAAACAAGGTTTGTTAGATAAAATCTTGTTTTATCATCTTTTATTAACCTTTAGCACAAAGTACTCTTGAAGTTCTCATACCTAAATAACAATTAGATTTAATTAACAGCAATGGCTACTAACCTTAACATCTTTTTACGAAAGTTGTAACAATGCTGCGAGTACCCTAATAATGCAATTTCCAAATTTGACCAGTTTGTTTATAGTTAAATTTAAAGTTACATAATGAGTTATCTTTGCTATGCCACTGAGGGCCCCAGATTATCAGATATTTTCTTTTTATGGGTCCAATTTAAGCTTATTTATACTGTTAATGAAAGATGAGATTATGTAAATGACTAAACAATCATTATTTTGATAACAATTTTGGCAATTCACTGAAATATGAAAGTTAGTAGTATTAATTTGTTTCTTTATAATTAAGCACAAAGTACCCAAATTTTAGCATTGTAAGTTTGCAGACATACTGCTATGTCACCGCGTGGGGTGGGTGGAAAGCATTATTTTCAGTGTTTTTTACTTATTTTTTAAATTAATTATTGTTTCAGCCTGTTTTTAGGTTATAACCAACTAATATAAGTAGTCAGAGGTTTGGATTTGCTGTATAGATAGAAAGATACAAGCATTTTTGTGTTTGGTATAGAAGTGGCATCTACATTGAGGCTGCTTTCCATTGAGGCTTGCTGTTAGACTTTATTACATGTTGAAACAGATATTTAGACAACTTGAGATTTATAGAAATATATATACTTATTGATGTATAAAAAGTCATCGTGGTTTTTGAAAAATATATACGCAAATTTTGTTTTATTATTTTAAATGGCATCAAAACAAAATAACAACTAGAACTTCAAAATACAAGGTTGGTCATTTACTATTTTATGTAAAAACCTCCAAGAAAACAAAGATGGAGAACCAACTGATGAACATATGTTTGCAGTTAGCAACTACCACAATATCTCTCATCTAATTGTACTGTATAAATGTATGGAACACTCTTGGAATGCATGCCCATGGGACAACAAAAATAACATACAACAACACTGTCTGGTTTAAATAAATGAAGTATTATCTCACAGTGTATCGATTCATAATCTTAATGTGAACAACTTTTTCCTTTTATGTTGAATGTCCATCATCAGTCTTGCATACGTTTCATTAGCTCCACCTATGTATATCTACTTACCATCTTATACAAGCTTATATCAAGTAAAACAAAAATGAGATTCACTCCCTGCTCTTATGATAGCTTATACATATTTTTTCTCTTTTTTTTAAACCATTGTTTTTTTTTCTTACCCTTTTAATTACATCTTACCCTGCTTTATTTTTGTTTATTTATATATAAATAGATGATGCTTTGCCCTTTACACCATGGACGGTTGAGGTAACGTTAAAGATGAACCTGAAAATATATTTAATTAACCCTAATTAATAACTATTATTCAGTATTATGGAAGTTGCATCTTTTTCTTCTTTATCTGATAATGGATGCAGTTATAAAACAAAGTAAATAGACTAACTTCTATTTTAAGTACAAAACCTTTTTATGTGAATATTCAAAATGGCTGTCAGTACTTTTTATAATATTTCCAAATCAGTCTTATTTAAATTTACATAAATATGAGTTTGCCTTTGACAATTACTCACAAGATTTTATCACTGGATTTATAAGTTTCTTATTTAAAATTGATAAGTTTGTGTAAAAAAAAACTTATATACATTTAAAACTTTGAGTATTTTAGGCTCCTGAGAAATCTGCGATGTCCAAACTAACCAAAAACAACAATAACTGCACGCCCCTTGACTAATGGATTTGTATGACAATTTTCAGTCTAAAGGGTTTCTTATTAAGAAAATAAAGAAAAATCAGCTATGATCCAAAATACTTCATATATGCAAATCAAATTGTATACTAATGGTTTTAATACAAAATATTCATACCAACAACACTGTATTACACATCATGTAAACAATATTTTGAGTATTATACTGAACATCCAAAAGTTGAGAAACTATTGGAGTAACCAAAACAAAATTTAAACTCAACCTTTTGACATCTTTCTTCCCAACAGAAACGAGAAAAAAACACACCAAAAAAAAACAAGCTAGCTAGGCCTTATAACCATTCTTTTAGTACAGGAAATATACATACAAATAATATACATAAGGGAGGATACTACCATCATTACATTTATGTATATTGTGAAGTCCCTTTCTAAAAATACAATAATTTACTAATTTTGGAATCAATGTAAAAGTGATTACAATTTCCTGCAAAACAAGTTAAAAAACACTAAATAATACACTGATAACATACCTTCATTGTTCTGATTCTTGACATCCAACACCCTACTGGAATATTTGGCAAAGTGCTTACGTCTTCCCACGACTTCAGTTAATAATAGATACCAACCACAAATGCCCTGTAAAGTAGTGAATACAGACTGTTATTTGACTTCTTTATGAATATATCCCAATGCTAGCTCTATGTTCAGGTAACCCTGATCTTTGCTTTGTCCTTCATTTGCCTAATAATAGCGATTTATGTTTCAAACTCGGAAATTTAAGTTGGTGTTAACAAAGAACGTTTAAAATTTCGTTATAAAATCTAAAAAATATTTAATCAGAAATATTTCTTAATAACTTTATCATTCTTCTGTTTCTTCAGGACTTCTTAACTTTTTTCTGGTTCTTTAATATGTATTTTAGACATTGTGTTGAATAACTCTGAAATAATGTATGCATTTACCTGGGAATCCTCCAAGATATGTTGAATCCCAAATGACATGCATCCAAGAAAATTACTTCGCCTGCAAGATATAAAATTATAAAGTTAATGTAAAATTACTTTAGGAAATAAAATATGCTTGTGTTTTTTGTTTAGCTAGTCACAACTTAAAAGTTTCCAAATCATATGCCAGGGAAAGGTAGGCAAAGCTATACAATAAGCTAAGTTTGTCAGACACACACACAAAATATCATGTAAACCTATTTTGATTTAATCTAAATGTTTATATCCACAAATAAATCACAATATGGCACTTTCAATGAAATATATGAAATCTTCTAAACTACATGGGGTATCTCATGATTTTGTTTACTTGTTGTTATACACAAAGCTACAGAGTGGGCTTTCTGTGTTCTGCTCATTGCAGGTATCAAAACCCAAGTTCTAGAAATAAAAGCCCCCAGGCTTAGAGCTGAGCCAGCAGAGAGAGGTGTATCCCATGTAACTGTGTAACTTCATCCTTGTATGTTATAAATATTTAAGTCTCACCTTTCTTTTGACCTTAGGGCTAGGTGTTATCTCATACTTAGCATGCAGAGGATGTGGATTAAAGGTTTCATGTTTGTGCTGTGACACAACACTAAATTATGAGTGTAACAGTCTATCAAACACTTTTTGGCAGCAGATGTTTCTGACTGGATGGTTTCTATTGTGTTATACTTGAACTCTTAGGGGATCTCTGACCTAACTATATTAGCTTGTGCACACATAATGGGCCTTTTCTAGTCAAAAATAACAAATATTCTGATTAAATTCCAAAAATGATAAGGTTCTTCAAACTTCTCTAAGAGCAAATGGTCAACTGTTCAGCTCTCTTACAATAACTCTTCAAAAATAAGATATTGTGAATGATGTTTAGATGTATTTCACTCCTAAACAACAACACATACTTTAATGAATGGGATTCAGAGGACAGGTAATAATATGGCATCCATTGAATGTTTTAGTATTTCTAGTGCTTGCATGATTTTTTACTACCAGTTTCATATGTTTGCAAAAATATTTCTTCATTGTTTGCAGTAAGGCTTAAGCATAGTGTTATTTATCTTTTCTCACTCAAAACAGTTAACAAAAACAAGAATTTAAACTTTACATGTTCTTCTTTAATGGTTAATAAAACCAAGTTATTCTAGTAATTTAATATTTAAATAATTAAAATGACACATTTTTGTTTTTCTCAACTGATCAGATATGTTGATTGAGACTGACTCGTGTCTACTAGAGAAGCATGTGCACAGCTAAAAACCCGTTGTTTTTTTTGGCACAGATGTGCAATTATCCCAGATTACTGAACTTTTAGTACCTCTGAAACCTTTAGCTAATCATATGTTATAAAGCTACCAGGAGAATAAATGTAAAGATAACTATAAAGTTACTCTGTCATAGTTATTTATCAAGATTTGAATATCTGTGGCGGGCATAGCAAAAATAGCCTATTATAACTTTGTGTTTGATGAGAAACACACAATTAATATAAAGTATAAATAAAAGTTTATTGTATAACGTGTGTGCTTTGTGTATCTCACGTTTATTAATTTCCTAAAACTTGATATGTTATCAATGCTTTAGCTTGCTGCTCACCCATCAGTTTCCACTGTTTTAATTCACATTTCTCGTAAATCATCAATAAGATTGAGAGCTTAATAAATGAAAACCAGGTTTAGATACCCATAGTGGACGTAATGCAGATAGCCCATTATGGAGCTTTGCCACTAGCAACAATCAAACAAATTGTTGTTTATTTTGTTGGAAAATATAAATGAAAACAGCAACAAAATAGTTTCCTCAGAGATGAACAGATAGACTTTTAGATGTGTATTATTAATAACTGGAAAATTCACATACCTGTTAATTAGGTCTCTATGCCACACAGAAAGCAGAACACGATTGTGATTATCTCCTTGTGTAACCTCACTAAAAACAAAAAGGAAGAATGTATCATAATAATAAAACTCAAAAAATGAGACTGAAATCATTATTTCAACTTAATTTGTAACACCTAATCATCTACAAACATGCAATCAAATATGAATGTACTACAAGGATGTTTGGTGTAAAGTAATAGTCAGAATTAAGTAAGGTGTTTCTACATTTGGATGGCATCCATTCTTTAATGAAAATTGAGATTTCATGTTTCTAGCTTTTCTGTCAAACTACACATACAATCCTATTCAGCTTTCTAGTGTTGAAGATTAATAAAATATGTACACTTCTTATATATTTCTGTGTTCATCAGACTTTTGACAGCATGTTTCACAGAATTTTATCAAGTACCAGCAAACACATGAAAGGCATATTTAGCCAGCCTATGTTTCAAAGTGTTTAAAACATATAAATAAACCACAGGTTCCTAGTATGAAATTGATCACAAATTGTGCACCTGTAAAAATATTTGTAAAGTTGAAAATCCCCTTATATAAGTAAGTTCAAGTAAATAAATATAAAAAATATATATGTTTAAGATTATAAAATTTCCATTTCAGAGTTGATAAATATATGTATTTGTTAGAATATTCTTCATTTTTTGGATCACTTGTTACTAGATCTGTATATATAAGGTGCAATAAGGTGTTATGTATTACAAAAAGATAGTTAAAATATAATTGTGTAGTTGAAAAAATCATCAGGATAAGCCCTGCAATAAACAAGTCAAAAGTATATTAAGCCAGTCTGTGTTTCATTTGTTTAAAACACAACAATAAACAAATTAAAGGGATACTTGGACAATGTTTGTTTTACATTGTCTAAAAAGCACTAACAAGCACGTTAAAAGTATATTCAGCTAGCACTTATGTCTCTTATTATTTAAAAAGCACCAAAAACACTTGTTTGTTTTTGTTTTTTGGAATTTTGCACAAAGCTACTCGAGGGCTATCTGTGCTAGCCGTCCCTAATTTTGCAGTGTAAGACAGGAGGGAAGGCAGCTAGTCATCACCACCCACCGCCAACTCTTGGGCTACTCTTTTACAAACGAATAGTGGGATTGACCGTCACATTATACACCCCCACGGCTGGGAGGGCGAGCATGTTTTAGCGCGACGCGGGCGCGAACCCGCGACCCTCGGATTGCGAGTGCACGCCTTAACGCGCTCGGCTATGCCAGGCCTACCAAAAACACATTAAAAGGATAATCACCCAATTTATTTTTCATAGTGTTTAAAAAGCACCAACAAACAACGTAATGTTGTCGTTTAACAATTTAAATTTTAATGTTTAATTTTACACATGAAACAAAGTGTTGTTTATTAACCATGCATTGAGTTAGATGAAAATATTTTTAATGACAAAATTTAAAGAGAAAGTAAAAGTGAAAAGGCATGAAATACTCATGTTGAAAATAAAATGCAGCTGTACTTTTGCTTGGGAATACTCACAAAGATAACTTCTGATCAAACACTGGATTGTTGGAACCCTTCACTATAGAAGTTTTCCATGACGTTTGCCGACCCTCCTCAGGATAAATTGACACCTAATACGGTAACATAAAAAATAAAAAACATTAATTTCAACACTTTAAATTAGATTGTTGATATTGTTTTTTAGCATAATATGTAAAGAATGATAAATACAGGATTGTAATGTTTTTCTACTGATAACAGAAATAACAATAATTTAATAGATACGTAATCATATTTTTATTCGTGTAAAACAAATAAAAAAATTCATTTTCAACCAAATAAATACAGGATATGAATAAAATAAACGCACGACTTATTTTAGTTTATTACACACAGAGAGTTGAGCACATTATATTGAAACTTTTAAATATGCAACTCAGCAAAAGTGGCAAGCACAGTCCATATAAATTCGCAATAGGCCTGGCATGGCCGAGCGCGTTAAGGCGTGCGCTCGTAATCTGAGGGTCGCGGGTTCGCGCCCGCGTCGCGCTAAACATGCTCGCCCTCCCAGCCGTGGGGGTGTATAATGTGACGGTCAATCCCACTATTCGTTGGTAAAAGAGTAGCCCAAGAGTTGGCGGTGGGTGGTGATGACTAGCTGCCTTCCCTCTAGTCTTACACTGCTAAATTAGGGACGGCTAGCACAGATAGCCCTCGAGTAGCTTTGTGCGAAATTCCAAAACAAACAAACAAATAAATTCGCAGTAAAACCCTTGCATAACAACTACATTTTGACATTGTTTGGCTTTAGATTGCCTATGGAAAGTATCAACAAAAAAGGGTGTGTTTTCTATATCACCAGAGGTGTAGATCCTGGGGGGGATGGGGATACATCCCCCCTTCATTTTAGGTGGGGGTATGTTGCATACATTCATCCCCCCTACAGTTTGGTCTGTTTAATTGTTTTATTGCATCACAGGCCTACAAATTATTTGTTCTTGTGATTCTCGTGTTCTTACCAACGGAATTACATAATTAGGCCTAGAGGTAGGCTTTTTCAATAGCCGAAATGTACATCTCTAATATAGGCGTGCTTCTAAGCTTTTCGATCTAAACGATAGTTCGTAAGTATCAGTTAGTAGGCCTATGTATACATGCAAGTATTATGGCAACAAAATTACTCTGTGACTACATGTTTACAGCTCTCAGGTTCTCGTAATCAGATACTACAAATTTGCAAATTGAACAGTCCACATAAGTGGTTGAAAAAACCTTCCCCCCATCGAGTGTAAAACATCTACGCCCCTGTATATCACGGTGCTTTTTACTACAAATAAATCAAAGATACATTCAGCAATCATGTATTTCACACAAAAGCAATAATATTCTTCATGATCACATTCTTATATAGATCAAACAAGTGTAAATTGTTCTAAATATACACCGACTTTTACAAATGGAGTTCGTACCTTGACGTAGGCATTTACTTGCCGATACCTGTGAGACAAGTAGGCCGCCCTCATAACTGAAATAAAAAGTTTGAATTACTTAAAATATTTTACCAATAACAGTGATAAATTCACACAAAAAACCTCTAACATATTAAATGTGTAACATTAAAATAACAATGTAAAAAATATATGTATTTCCATAAAATCAATAAATACAATTTTTTCCACTATTTTTAATTTTGGTTTGAAAACAAAATATTCCATATGACACCAAGCAGCTATTACCAGTGGTGTGTTGTTGCCAGAGGGCATCTAGCTTAGTTTCAACAGTTGAGGTCGGGGTTGAGTCGCAACAGTTGTTATAGCAACGCTTTGGCGACAAAAGGACATTGCTTTATATATATAACCCTTATCAATACTACCAGTTTACTTCTATAATTTCAATTAATATAATCAATATATTGTACAATCTCTATTTGCCATGAAAATGATACTTATTTAAATCTCATGTTTATAAGTTAATATATAAATTTGTTTCACACATTCTTAACGCATCCATTACTAGAACAAGGTAAATGTTTAATATAGCCAATAATGTACTGTACATACATTTACAATCACCTACCTGAAAGGCGTGAAATATTAATAAGTATGAAATGAGGTAGTATAACTGATTGTATTTTAAGTATCGACTCAGTAGACATTTAATATATGTATGATAGTTTTTCTTTCTATATCTAATTCACATGACCGAGTTTTGCATTTCCCGACCTTCTCCATGTAAATTGCTTACCACTGATTCATTCCTATAATTAATATATTGTATAACATCTCTATAAAGGTTGATTATTTAAATCTCTAAATAATATACAATAAGTTGACATTTTGTTTTATAACTTATTTATTCCATTAAAGTTGAAAAGTCTACACAAATAGTTGTGTATAGCTTTTACTATTCTTATCTTTCTATAGATATATTTAAAAATCTTTGTCTAGAACTTGTTTCTTGCTAGTTTCTAACATTATGCATTGTTTGTTTTGAATTTCGCGTAAAGCTACTCGAGGGCTATCTGCGCTAGCCGTCCCTAATTTAGCAGTGTAAGACTAGAGGGAAGGCAGCTAGTCATCACCACCCACCGACAACTCTTGGGACACTCTTTTACCAACGAATAGTGGGATTGACCGTCACATTATAACGCCTTCACGGCTGAAAGAACAAGCATGTTTGGTGCGACAGAGATTGGAACCCGCGATCGGCAGATTACGAGTCGAACGCCTTAACTCACCTGGCTATGCCAGGCGTACTTAGGATAAGGAAAATAGTCATTAGTTTTAATCGAAACTTTAATTAACCTATCAACAATAAACGGTTATCAATGGTCCAAGTGGAAAGTATTTTCTTTGTAACTGCATAATGATTATTTAAAAAAAAAGAATTTACACTACCTCTGTAACATCTCTAATAATTTACATTAAAAAATAGATGCTAACACAAATAATACGAATATTAATTACTAATACAAGCGTGTTTTTTTTCAACAGTAGCCATTTTTCATGAACTGCTCTGTAATCTTCTTCAACTTCCACATTTAAGACTGATTTTTAATTAACTCTTGTCTTTGGAAAACCTCAAGAACATACTATTGTAAAGACGTGGAATATTCTAAACTTGCTGTTTTCATTACGCATTCCAATTACATATTTTATTGAATTACGTATAAATGATTATTATATTTTAATTTTGTAATAAGGAATGTGCTACTAAATGTTTAAATAGCACATTTTTTCTACGCATTACCTTTACTGTTATTTTCTAAAATTTTGCTGTCATATCTTCGTTCTTTTAATTTACACTTTCATGACATTTGTAATATTCGATAATTAACAGTTTCATGCCGAATTACAAAAAAAATATATAAAATTTGACACGTTCTTCTCTCTCTCTTTCGTGAGAATTTCAGTTATCAAAACAAAAGTGATATAAGGGCATAAATAAAATAATATCAATCAGAACCTCGGAAAATATGCATGTAACAATTAGATCTAAGCAATACTATTTCAATACTTTTTACGTGGAATTTCTACTCACCGTGTACGGTAACGAGGCCACAGTTCTTGTAAATTGAAAGCTTCATTTTTGCTGCAATATACATCATGAATTATATGCACACATATTTTAAATTTACCATAAAATATATTATCATAATCTACAATAATTCTATATTTCCCCTGATACGCTTACAAAAACGTATCAATAAATGAAATTTTATTTACAAGACTCGTCTGAGCACAAGTTTATGTTTTGGGGGTTATTGTCCATAATCAAATAATACTGTGTTATTAATCCTTACCTATTCTTGTTTGCAAATGACCTAAATAAAAAAGTAATAATTACAAATCGCGTACTTAATCTAATTCATACAACTG
This sequence comes from Carcinoscorpius rotundicauda, assembly GCA_011833715.1. Taxonomy (NCBI): domain Eukaryota; kingdom Metazoa; phylum Arthropoda; class Merostomata; order Xiphosura; family Limulidae; genus Carcinoscorpius; species Carcinoscorpius rotundicauda. The sequence goes on from CM022398.1 coordinate 62,010,852, forward strand.
TTGTATCTCAGCCAGCTTGATGAACTATGGCATTTTTTTAAATTCACTAAACGAATCCAATTCGTGCTTTAACGGGCTTAGTTTATTTTGTATATGGTTTATTAACGACATACTTCCTCAAGATTCAAGAAAAAGTGATATTTCAGTATGGTTGATGAATTACTTTTTCTTAAGAAAGTAACGTATCAAAGTGGTTAACGACCTCGAAAACAATATTGGGACTTTCAATATGATGCCTCCGTTAAAATATAGTTCAATATACTTCACGAACATTTAATTTGAATAAAAATATAACATAACGCTTTGTTTGTTTTGGAATTTCGCACAAAGCTACTCGAGGGCTATCTGTGCTAGCCGTCCCTAATTTAGCAGTGTAAGACTAGAGGGAAGGCAGCTAGTCATCACCACCCACCGTCACCTCTTGGGCTACTCTTTTACCAACGAATAGTGGGATTGACCGTCACTTTATACACCCCCACGGCTGAGAAGGCGGGCGCGAACCCGCGACCCTCGGATTACGAGTGCACGCCTTAACGTGTTCGGCCATGCCAGGCCTTATAACGCTTTGTAAAAGAGATAATGTTTTCTTTTCAATGACAAAAAAGATGAATAAACTATTACTCTCTAACAAAAATATTATATTTCAGAACTATTGAAACACTATTATTATCTATGTTTGTTTTTATTAAGTTATGGATTCCGATATACAACACTTAGTATATTAAATGCATACAAAACATGGTTTTAAAAGAACAGCATTTGGTTTTTTTCATTGTTAAGCTTGAAGTTATACAAGGAGTTGTCTGTGCTGTGTCAATCACGGGTATCGAAACCCGGTTTTTAGCGTTATAAACCTATAGACTTATCGCTGCGCCACACGCAAATAACAACTTTGGGTTCAATGTTTAACCTACGGTTTTTTGAAGAAAAATTATAACATACACACAGATGTGTCAAGTAAATCAATTAGTATTCCATAAAATCAAGAATACAACTGAAGTAATGCTACCACGTGAATGATTTCATACTAAAATAATTTTAGATTATTAAAGACACAGTAAAATTCAAATTATCAGAATATATATATATATATATATATATATATACGTATATGTGCATGGATATCTCCAGTGTATGTTGCTTTTTTAATATATTATGTGTGAACGAGAATAAGAATATCCAAATTATATTCTTTTTACTTCAAATTTAAAACTTTAAAAACTGTATACTGATGGTAACCATGTACATAACCACTTAATTTTGTTTAAATTCCCATATGTTTGACATATATCTCAAGTAAATATCATACAATTATAATTACAAAATTACTGTACATTAGAATATCTTTTGTTTGTTTGGAATTACGCACATTGGTTATGCTTTTGTACACTGGTTACCACAGGTATCGAAATCCGGTTTTTTTAGAGTGTGAGTCCGCTGTGCCACTGAGGGTCTCAGAAGATCTAATAATAACATGTATATACATCGATATGTATGCATGACCTCCTATAATACCTATGTCGCTGTAAGTGCTAAACTGCTGGAACACTAAATTGTATAAAATAAATAAAGTTCATTCATAAGTACCTTTTCCACTCAGCACATCCTTAGCTTTGTACTTGAGGGGTTTTGTTGGAGACGTGATAGATAATACTCTATTTTTCTGACGTTTTATTCTCCCGTTAGGGGGCAAACCCATTCCTTGTCTTTTCACCTCTTCCAAAAGTTTGGAATCAGTTTCCGAGCATGTGGAGAATCCACTACTGTGGTCATCATCCACAGGTGCTCCTTTGTGGTCATTGTCTAATACATCCATAGGAGGAGTCTTTTCCCAACCAATGGGAGATGATCTGCTGGGAAGAGTGCCAGTAGTGGTTGACTGTGAAGAATCTCCTTCCATACTGCTCCTTCCACTGGTTCCTTCTTGCGTTACGGAGTGATTCTCAGGTGCTTTAGCAACACTAAGAACTGACACGTTAATATTACCATCGTTTGCATTGGAAGAAGCCCGAGGTTCGGCTGACAGTTTGTCTTCACTGCGTTTGTTATCTGCAGATAGTAACAAACTAGGTAAAGATTTGTAACCTATAAGGTGCTTCTTTTCTAGATCCTTGCCTTTTGTATCATCATTATTATGTTCACTTTTAAAATCTTTTACAAAACATCCATCTGCAGGTTTCGTAAGTTCCTTGTTCCTTGTACCACCAACCAACGTGCTTCGACTTTCAGAATCTACCAGAGTTCCAGAGTTAATGTTTTCATTTACAAGAGTTTCTTTTTCTGACGTTCGCAAAGCACCACAATCCTCTAAAAGACGCTCAAACGTGGCTTGAAGTACAGAACTTTCACAAAAGCTTTTCGACATTTCTTGAGAAATAGGTTTCCGTCTTTCATCCCGATTGATCGGGTAAATAACTTTTTCGTTTTTGTTTCCAGTTTTGTTAGTAATAAAGGTCAAAGAATTAATGGGTTGTGACCTAAAGCACTGGTTATTCTCAGTGTTATTTTCAACTACTTTTTCACTTCCGCTGTTGCAAGTTTTTGTCTTGTTAGTTGATTGTGTTATAACGACTCTGTCTGTAAAATTGTCACATATTTCCGAGGCAGTACTGAAAGGTTTTGATGTCAAAAACGTTTCATAAGCCTGTTTCGTTTTGAAGTCATTACAATTGTGATTTAATTCTTTAGTGGGGACTTCTAACACACAGTTGAGACTAGTTGATGGTGAGACAGATTTAGGTAGTTCATTACTCTTGTTGCTGCTACAGATGATATTATTTGTAAGCTTTTCTTGATTTGTTCTTTTTCTTTGGTACTTCTGATTACAAATGGTTTCATAAGTATATGATATGTCTTTTTCCCTCACAATTAAATCAGTCAGAGACTTGGTTCTTCTTGGAGTATTTATAATCGGGCCTACATTAAAAGAAAGTAATTCTTCAATGCTTTCTTTCACAGCTTTTTCGACTACACAACTGATATCGTCATTAGCGTAAATATTTTCTCCTTTTTCTTGACGAAAGGAAACATTGCTAGAATACGTCTTGTTACCTTTAGGGTTACATAATGTAAAAGGTTTTATTTTCGTGCAGCAATTATCCTCATATTCGGTCAAAGAAGTGTCGTAATCGTACCAGGCCTTTTTTAAATCGGATTGGTCCGAAGATACAACAGAAAGTTGTTTTTCCGATGCGTGAGATTTATTTTCCACAGCTATATGTGTGTTGGTTTGACTATCTGCTGGTATCACCTTCGAACTTAATAAAGTTGATTTGTCTCCTTTATCAACACATATACCTATTTCGTCCTTTTGCGTGGGGTATTGAAGGTGTTTGCCATTTATTTTGGTAAAGTGTCCATTATTTAATTGACTTGCTGAACCTGGAAAACTAGCGCCCTCTACTAAACGGCTAACACATGATTCACAGCTACAGTTTATACTATCTTCATCATCAGCCAATGTTGCATTATCCTCCTCAACATCTCGGAGCCTTTGGAGAACTTTCCAACCCTTGGGAAGAGTACGTGTAGTCACTGTATTCCGTTGTAAGCTTCGTGATTTTTTCCGGCAAGATTTAACATTAATTGTTCGATGCTTTTCTTCATCGTATTGCTTATCAAAATTAATACCATTAACACTTTCGAGAGTTTTTCGAAATGTTGAAGGTGGTTTATGTTTCATCCCATAAAGACATTCTGAGCAAATGGTTTTTAAGACATCAGAAACGTAGGGGTGATATCTACTGACACCCTGAGCACTAATACACTGATATGATGTTACAGGTTGAAGAACAATAAATCTTCCAGTGTTTGAATTCGCTGGTAAACTTCTGAAGGAAGGGGTCTTTGTTTGATTACTGTGTTGAGAAGTTTTGGTTGAACGAAAAACTGTTTCTTTATCATTTTCCTGACTCTTTTTAACAGAGTTCTTAACTTCCTGATGTTCAGCGTTTGTTTTACAAACTTGTTTAGCATACATCTTCTTGAAGTTATTGATACTTTCTACTTGTCGTTGTACATTATTCACTGCTTTACAATTTTTTTTGCCTTGTTCGTTACATTTCTTTTCACAGCTTACCGTTTCTTTCTTTGGCACATTTTCCTCTTGCACGATGGTTGATTCCATTAATGCCGGAAGGGGAATGTTTGTCCTCCTCGTTACTTTTCCAACTTCTAAAGCTGTGGATGTTCGGGGAAGAAACTTTGACATGATATGACTTTTTTCGGAATTTTCTAGCTTAGACTGAGGAAGTCTGTGGTTTGTTAGTTTTCCAGCAGTAGTAGCCGCGAACGCTTTTTTATCAGATACAACTTCAGAAATACGAGAATTTTCAGATGGAAGAAATCTATTCGATTTCAAATCTGAAATATTTTTAGATATTTGAAATAAATGTGGGTATCTGATATCAATATTTTCCTTGTCGTCTGACATTCTACCTGCTATTATGGGGTGAGCATAACCATTTTCACGACACTTAGATTTCATGGACTTATCTTTACATCGTGTGTTGTATGCATCACTGATTCTCTGTCCCTTCTTGGGAACATGTTTTGTAAAACCGAAAGGAGCTGAAGAACTAGAAGATTTCCAGGAATAGAAACTACATTGTGATACTTTATCCAGCAATGAGCTTATAGAAGATTCGCTTCCACTAAATTTCGACCCCATTTTTTTTGTGTAACTAATGGGATATGGGAAAGTTTTTCCAGTTGGTTTTTCCTGATTTTGTGTACTAGAGAGTTTATGTTGAGGTCTATTGCAGTTTTGATTGTTTTTATAAATGTTGAATGTTAAGTTTTGAGCCACGGAACTGTCTTCCAATGTCTGTTTTTCAGATCGTTTAGCAGTGCTTGGAATTCTTGATGCTCCAATAAGAGAAACAGATTTTGATGTAGGAGATCGAACAGGATTTTCTTGAAAATGATGATTCTTTCTGGTAATTCCCGGTAAACGCGCCCAAAAAGGAACCTTTGATCGCTTGGCTTGCAGAGTCGTTTCTACTTTCGTACGTTTGTGATTTTCCATTGCTAGTAATTATTTCTCACTTATTTTACTGGAGTTTATAATAAAACGTACTTGAAAGGGAAAAATATCATAGAAAACAGACCATAAACTCCAAACACCTACAAAATAAAGAAAAAACACACAATAACTTTTAATCACATAAAGCTACCTATATAGAAAATAACTAAAATATTATCTCAGTAATAAATATAACTAACTGGATATACCGTTCTTAAGTTTATTATTATCATAGTACATTGTTTCATCAGTTGGGTAATTTGTTGTTAATGATATTTTCAGCTGTAACCTCATTAATATATAATGATGTTCAACCAGCTTAAAAGATCTAGTTTAGTCATAAATCCTCGTATTATTGTTTGTTTTGAATTTCGCGCAAAGTTACTCGATGTAGCGCTATCTGCGCTAGCCATCCATAATTTAGCAGTGTAAGACTAGAGGGAAGGAAGCTAGTCATCACCAGCCACTGCCAACTTTTGAGCTACTCTTACCAACAAATAATTTAATTGACCCTCACAATATAATGCCCTCACGGCTGAAAGAGCGAGCATGTTTGGTGCGATTGGGATTCAAACCCGCGACACTCGGATTACGGCCATGCCGGGCCTCCTCGTATTAAGCTAATAATGCAAAAACAATCCTTCTGATAAAAATATTTGATCATAGCAAATAGTAAAAAAGAAACCTTTATAAAATTTGTTACTCAGTATTGATAATAAAAGTAACAATAGAGGAAACACTGTAACTTAATTGTAGTATAAATAATTTTTTCGAATTAAAATAAATGTCTTATCGTTTTAGGCCTGGCATGGCCGAGCGCGTTAAGGCGTGCACTCGTAATCCGAGGGTCGCGGGTTCGCGCCCGCGTCGCGCTAAACATGCTCGCCCTCTCAGCCGTGGGGGTGTATAATGTGACGGTCAATCCCACTATTCGTTGGTAAAAGAGTAGCCTAAGAGTTGGCGGTGGTTGGTGATGACTAGCTGCCTTCCTTCTAGTCTTACACTGCTAAATTAGGGACGGCTAGCATAGATAGCCCTCGAGTAGCTTTGTGCGAAATTCCAAAACAAACTGTGCGCGGTTTTGCAGTTACGATACACAAATCATACGCCCTCTGACTGACAGTCTGCCACACTATAAGAATGATTTTTCTTATATAATAAATGAAATTCTCCCATTTATATTCGTATAAAGCTCAGTTATAAGTTTAAGATCTAACTAAGATGAGCTGATGAAAGCTCATACGGCTCTAATTATTATTCTCAGCGAGCTAAGACGTGATTCTAGGTGTTAATAATGTTAACTGACGTGTTTTTACCCAGCAATCTATAACACTAAAAGCAAAACGTCCACTTCACTACAAATCTATCAATCAATCAATAAATCAATGGTGTTTGGGTATGTTCATGCCCTGGAGGGTCAGGTTCTCTTTGACCTCTTCCTCCTCCCTGAACTTATTATCTTAGCTATTTATATTTGGTCCTTCTCAGGGCAATGTCCGTGTATTTTGGCTCTTATACAGTTTTAATTATTTATTCTATTCACAGTATGTCAAGTTTGCTGGTGGCTTTTTTTTCAATATATAAATAAATAAACTACTAAATATTAATATTTAAAGTTTATATACATATATATTTTAACGTTTTTAATTTATTTATATTTATATTTACAAATATATATGTTAATTGGGGAGAGATATTTAGGACTATCTTCATCATGTATGAGGTACCTGTCTAGTTCGCATAGTAATTCGTTTTTCATCCAATTCTTATTAAAGTACATTATTGTAATATGTAGGAGTCTATCTGGTACGGTTGGTATGTTCGAGTATTTGTGAATGAATTCAGATGATATTGTTCTTGGGACTCTGTATGTGAAGAGTGTGTTTTGGATTGTTTCTAGTTTAGTTTTGATTATCTTATTTCTTACTGTTATCCATGCTGGAGCTGCATAGTCTATTACAGGTCTAATATATGTTTTGTATATTATTAGTATGTTATCTGTAGATGCTCCACTGTTTTTACCAGTTAGACTCCTCGCATGGTTAGGTTCTTCGCCAGATTTTATATTTAATTTCGTTCACATGATTGATCCAAGTTTGTTTTGAATCATTGGTCAGACCTAAAAATTTTGCCGATGGGGCAATCTGGAGTAGAGTGCCATTCATATATAGTTCTGGCTGTTGTTTTTTTGTGTTTTGTCGATTTCGTAAAGACTACGAGCTGTGTTTTTGCTGTGTTTATTTTAATTCTATATTTTTCACAGTATTCACTTATTCTGTTTATTTGCGGTTGTATGTTAGTGGCTGCTATCGAGGGTGTTGCGGCACTTTTCCAGATTGCCACATCATCTGCGAACTGTGAAGAGAATCCATGATTTGGATCCTTCAGTGGCATGTTGTTTACATACATGATGAAGAGTATAGGGCTAACCACCCCTCCCTGTGGGACACCAGCTTGTGGAGTAAAGTATTCAGAAAAAGTTCCTTCTACATTTACTCTACATTTTCTGTTTTCCAAAAAGTTAGACAACCAGCGAATAATTCCTCGCGGTAGTTCCATTTCATTCATTCGGAACCTAAGACCATCGTGCCAAACAGTGTAGAATGCTTTCTTGATATCAAGGAAGCAAGCGACTGTACATTCGTTTTTGTTGAAACTATCTGTTATGGTTTCGGTTAATCTTATTAGGTGGTCTGTCGTTTGTCTAAATTTTTTGAATCCATTTTGTTCTTTTGGTAATTTTGATGTTATCTCCAAGAATGTGGAGAGTCTATTACTGATTATTCTTTCAAGAATTTTGCCTTACACAGCTGGTCAGGCTGATTGTTCAGTAACTATTAGGTTTATTCGCTGGCTTTCCTTCCTTATGGAACATTAATATATTTGCAAGCTTCCAAGAAACTGGGATGTATGCTGAGGATAGTGATAAGTTAAATAGTGAATTTAGGATGGTCAAACAATTTCGGAGTGCCCTTTTGTAGGAGGATAGCTTGTATTTCGTCTTCATCCTAGTGCTTTGTTTTTTGTGCTTTTATTGCTTCTAGTAATTCTTGAAGGGATATTTCATTTGTTAGTAATGTGCCAGCATAATCTATATCGGAACTTGTATTTATATCAGTTATGTTTACTGGAAATATTGGTTCAAATTGATGTTTATTGTTTACTATGCGATCAGTGATTTTATTGTAGAAATTTGTATTCATATCTGGATCTGTGTGAGTTTTAAATGTATTTTGGAGTTGATCTTTGAAAGCTTCGGACTATTTCTTTATTTGTGTGTGCAGTGGTGTTATTATGTTCAAGTGGAGGATATTTCTTTGTGTTTGTGTTTTCATTTGTAAATCTTTTAAGATGTGACCAGAATTTTTTCGGGTCAGTTTTATCGTTTAGTTTATTACAGTAATTGTCCCACTTATTTTGTTTTTGTTGTTTTAATTCAGTTCTGATGTGATTTCTAATGTTGTTTATTTGCATTTTGGTTTCTCTGTTTCTTGTAATCATGTACTGTCTTCTCAATTGTCTTCGTTTTTTGATTAGATTGATTATTTATGTGGTGGGTTTCCATGTGTTGTTTGTTGTTTTATGGTGTTGTTTTGGTATTGTTAACTAGGCTGCTTTCTGAAGGCATTCCGTGATTGTTTGACAGTAGTTGTCCATTTCGACATGTGTTTTAACTTCTTTTATAACTTTATTAGGTAACAGGTTATCTAATTCCTGTTTATAGCATTGCCAATCTGCTTTTCTGTAATTAATTTTTTCTTTCCTATATGTTATATTTTTATAGGGGGCGAGATCGAAGACACAATATATTGGGAGGTGATCACTTGAAATTTTATTAATTTTTGGCTTAGGTTATGTGTACACATACACAGATCTAGTATGTCACTAGTGTTAGTGGCATACGATGTATGTGTTGGGGTGGTATCATTTAATAAAGCTATGTTATTATCATCTATGAATTTTATTAGATTTCTACTATTGGAATTAGAACTTCGGCATCCAAAGGTAACATTTTTACTATATAAGTCCCCCATAACTATGGAGTTTTGGTTGTGGGAAAAGATGTTACTAAGTAATGTTATATCTATTTGTGTATTAGGTGGGCAGTAAATTCCTGCTACGGTTATTTTAGTTTTATTCGTTTGGAGGATGTCTATAGTAACATGTTCATTGCTACTGTTTAATTTTAATTTCTACAACTGAAAGCTCCACTTTGTGGAGCAGCATAATGCCTCTGTTCAGAGCACAGATAGCCCATTGTGTAGCTTTGTGCTTAATTCAAAACAACAACAACTTATCGTTGAATAATTTGGTATTTTAAATCTATTGTTATTGTTTATTAGGGTTTCGCTTATTATTATAATATGGGGGTTAATTTCTACAACAAATGTAGTGGAAGAATCAAAAATGGTTTGAATTTCGCGCAAAGGTACACGAGGCTTATCTGCACTAGCCGCCCCTAATTTAGCAAGTAGTGTAGGACTAGAGGAAAGGTAGCTATTCATCACCACCCATCGCCAACTCTTGGGCTACTCTTTTACCAACTGAAAGGGCGAACCTGTTTGGTGTGAAGGAGATTCGAACCCGCGACCCTCAGATTACGAGTCAACTACCTTAACCACCTGGCCATACGAGTTCGATGTATAAGAAGAAAAATTTCCGTTTTTAAAAGCATATCTGCACTTGTTGTGTAGCCAAGCTTCACAAATTCTATCTTAAAAAATCGACATTCCTTCTGTTACAGTCGAGTTTCCAAACAAGAAAACTCAAACTACTAACAAAACCCAAAGACAATTCCTGAAAAGGAATCCATGTGCTTCTAAACATGAATATATAGTTTCGTGATGATCCGGCATCTTGGTTAGAAAATACTTATTAAAATAATCCATTTCTAGCCTGAAAGTGCTATTCATTAATATCTGCAAGTCTAAATTAATTCAGTATTAAAAACCTGTTCTTATCAAACTGATTAATTTCTCATCAAATTACTTTGATCACCATGCACTGAAGAGTAATATGCAAGCCATAATTTTTACTCCCTACGTCATGGGGGTAGGAGAGGTCTTAGCTAGACCTGACCCTGGTCACCAGATACAGCCAAAACGATACAGAAAGCGAGAATGAAAAAGAATAAACCCTAATTTACTTTTAGAGTAAATATGTATGTGTGTAATAAATTATGAAGTATATATAAAATAGACAAACCATGCATTGCACCTTATTGTATTACATTACACTTTTTTACATTTATGTAAGATATATAAATAGGAATAATAAATAAATTCCTTTACTGCATTGACATCGTATAAAAAATACATTGTAAAAGTTTATTTTCTGTACACGTATTAACTGTAGGAACTAGCCTCCATTTCGTGAGGTATTACACTGTGTAGTCTTACACCAGGTAAACTTTAAAGCACACTTTGATGTTTGATGGAACCGTTTCAACAGAAATAAGTATTTCATGACTTACCTTTCGATACGACCACACTTGCATAATATTATTTGCTAAAAATATCACTTAATAATAATTCAAACTGTTCATCCTGTGATTATAATGAAACATAACCATACGTTAAGGATTTAAATACAGCTTACTAATAGTAATATTATATAGTTCAAACCGTTCTACCTGCCCGCTCTCGTAGTTTACGCGTTCAACATTTGAAATTTCTTTTAAAAGTCTAAGATGCTACAATTGGTTAACGCTAACGCACGCCAGTTGACCTTGGCGTACCGCGCGTTCCATACAGCCTCAACAGATGAAGCCTAACGGCCTAGACGCTTACGGGATTCTAATACGTCGCTTTTCTAAGTTCAATATTGAAGGTTTTTTTGTTTGCTTGTTTTTGAATTTCGCGCAAAGCTACTCGAGGGCTATCTGTGCTAGCCGTCCCTAATTTAGTAGTGTAAAACTAGAGGGAAGGCAGCTAGTCATTACCAGCCACCGCCAACTCTTGGTCTACTCTTTTACCAACGAATAGTGGGATTGATCGTACATTGTAACGCCCCCACGGCTGAAAGGGCGAGCATATTTGAAACGACGGGGATGCGACCCTCAGGTTACGAGTCGCATGCCTTAACGCGCTTGGCCAAAATACTGAAGGAAATGTTACAAAATGAAACTATTTATATACTATAAGAAAATAAACCTGTAAAAAGATAAAGGGAGAAGCATTATAAATACACTAATAAAGCATAACTGCAGTGAAATTGAGAAATATATCCTTTCTTAATTAATATAAATTTTCCTTTGTAAACTTCCTTTTCCCTGAATTTTATTTGCTTATCGTGCAACGGGATTTTTAATTTTTAGTTACTATTTACTGCCATCTATATAATTAATAGAATGTACGTATATATATTCCGTGGCGGGAAGGGCGTAGATATCTCCTTCGTCGAAGTTTTTTGTTTTCATTTTTTTTTATTTCACGAGTGAGAGATTGATTTAAATATAATTTGCTCATACGCGCTTATCTGAAGGAATTTTTATTTGTCTCAACCCGGATTTGAAAAATAAAAAGACAATGAAAACTCATGATTTTTTAAATGAATTACCGGTTGACGAAATATTTTCGTGGCAATGCGATATTTTACTACTGTGCGTTTTAAAATACAACACACAAGTCTTTAACCATGTCTTTAAGTTGTTGAACACGTGTAATTTACAGTAATTTTAAACATTTAATTTAATTATTTTAACTTGTCGTTCTGGTTATTCATGGTTAATAATAATATATAGCAATATTTTTCTTATTAAATAATCACAACCACATTGTTCAAAGAGATAGGCATGGTACACAAAACTTACTTTTTGAACGTGACAATTATGCTTCTACAATCTCGTTAAGCCAGCCCAACCTATTTATTGAGCGTTTTTTGGGTTTGTTTGTTTTTTGAATTTCGCGCAAAGCTATTCAAGGGCTATCTGCGTTAGCCGTCCCTAATTTAGCAGTGCAAGACCATAGGGAAGGCAGGTAGTCATCACCACCCACCGTCAACTCTTGGGGTACTCGTTTACCAACGAATAGTGAGATTGACCGTCACATTATAACGTCCCCACGGCTGGGAGGGCGAGCATGTTTGGTAAGATGAGGATTCGAACCCGCGACCCTCATTTACGAATCGAATGCCTTAACCCAACTGGCCATGCCGGGTCCGTTTTCGGGATACGAGCGAAAACACAGCTAATAATGAGTATGCTCATTTGATGACGTAAGTCACATTTCCCAAAGGAGATTTATGTAGTTCGCCTATGTATGGTTTGTTTCATTATTTATTATAATGATTTTGGTAAACGTTATGATGTAGCTATATATCATAATTAAACATATATTCAGAACTGAACAAAACAAATTGTATAAACAAACTAATAAGAAGTACATAAATCAATAGACAAGTGTGTGTGTGTATCCTTACAGTACAGCCACATCGGGCTATCTGCTGAGTCCATCCGGAGACAATAGACAAGAAAGCTAAAGCCTTTTCAATCGTAAGTGAATTACTGTCACTTAGAATGATATTTCAGGCTTTTTTTTATGTAAGATTTTCAGAACTTGATCGACAGTTTATGTCGTTTTAATGAAATCTATTTGTAAATATTATTCAAAACATATTTAGACAAGTGAAAATGAGACCTATAGTTAAACCATACCTTAAGTTAGCTTATATGTGATATGTGTAAATTCCACCGTTTTAAGATAACCTAAAACTTAGAGTTGAACTACAACCCGACAATGACATAACAATAAAATATCAAAAACACCATTAAAAATCATTTATAATTGGGGGTGGGGTAGCTTTTATAACACTTTATATGCTACATTTTTAACACTGTATGCTTCTTATATCTAAAAAATAAAAAAGGTTTGTTTGTCAAATAAAGAAACAAAAATCAAATATTCGATTTTTTAAGAAAAGGAAACCGTGACAGTTATATTACGGCAAATACTATTTAGCTTTTATTTATTCAGTATTCAAAGAGCATGCAATAATTTCAGTATGTTTCGTTTGTGTGGCGTGTCGAGGATTTCCAGCAAAGCAGAGCAGGCGGGGCCTTCAATGAATAGGAGGTTCGTGGTTCTCGTATTTCGGTGTTTCACAACAGGTGTGAAGACTGAACCTCAAAGAATAAGACAGGACACACAGATGTAATAAAGAAACCAATCTTTGATTTCAATATTGAGAGTTTAAGGAAAAACAAACAACAAAGTATTAATACCCAGTGAAGGACAAATGATCGTGACTAGGAAGAGTAGAGGCGTCGCTAGGCGCCAGCACACGGTGCCCGAGCCCCGATTCTACTTGACAGTATCCTGAATGGTCAGTTGGTGTCTCAAAAATTCTGAATAGAAGACCATGATCAATATCAAACTGATACTCAAAACGTTCCTACACCTGTGCGCCCCGTCCTCAAGTAGCACAGCACTGTGTTTGCGGACTCACAATACCCAAATCCAGGTTTCGATACCCATGGTGGGCAGAACACAGGTAGTACTTTATGCAGCTTTTTGCTTAATTCCAAATAATCAATCGATCAACCTTTGCGCTTCAACCCCTAATATTTTAATCACTTAGTGACACCTCTGGGAAAGAGCAAATAAGACTTAATAAATAATAGGCTTTAGCATGTGCCTCTTCCCCATAACTTGGGCTAGGATATAAGAATATGAGAATTACAAACAAAAAATATCCTCAAATTAAAATATACCACAATAAGTTTAACTCTTGTAAAGGATTTACTGTTATACATTTATTTTATACCCACGTTCATTTCAATTTGATGTATGTGACGTATAGGTGTGCATTATTCAAGTCTCGCCTATTCTTTAAATTTGTAGAAAATTCTCGAGAGCTCGAATCAATAATGTATGGTTTTGTAAAAACACTAGCGTGTCTTTGAATATTGTTAAACATTTGAGAATTGTGCCTAATTGATATAAACACTCGCTGAGAGACACTTTTTTGTCGTTTGTCAGTCACATTCAGTATACTATAAGCCTCGGAAGCTATAATTCTGATTAATGCTTATTTATTATAAAACTGCAGAATTTGACCACGAAAGTTTATAGATTTTGAACATTACGAACCGCTCTACTTCAGACGTTAGTATTTCTACGAGGACATTAGATATCTATATTCCCCTGTGAAAAGTAAGCTTGTAAGTCGAGTTAGGGCAAACAAGAATATATGGCTGGTAAACATTCCTCTCAATTGAAGTATATCTGTATATGAACTTAAAAGTAATTTGTACCTCGTGGACTTGGACCGTTGATAAAATAAAGTTGATAAAGTTCTAGACCAGAAAGAAGGCTGAATACTGTTTGTAAGTTCATAAATTTTTTGTGTATAAATAATTATTTCTATCAACTATTTGTAATGACCGTCATTATAAACTGTATTGTTTTTTGTTGCGTTTTTTTTTGCATATTAAAATATATTTGTGTTAAGAAAGAAAAATGCGTGTATCAATCTTGTTGACAAATATTACAAATTTGATACGTATCGAAATTCAAATAACTTCTAAATTGAAATTCAAATTTCAGGCTCCTTGTAATCGTAACACGTAACGTACGTGACATAATAAATCGGAGATTAGTCCGAGATAAATTCAAATACGTAACACTCTTCGGCCCGGCATGGCCAAGCGTGTTAAGGCATGCGACTCGTAATCTGAGGGTCGCGGGTTCGCATCCCCGTCGTGTCAAATATACTCCTCTTTCAACCGTGGGGGCGTTATAATGTTACGGTCAATCCCACTATTCGTTGGTAAAAGAGTAGACAAAGAGCTGGCGGTGGGTGGTGATGACTAGCTGCCTCCCTCTAGTTTTACACTGTTAAATTAGGGACAGATAGCACAGATAGCCCTCGTGTAGCTTTGTGCGAAATTCAAAAACAAACAAAACGAAAAAAACAAATTGTGAAGGTTTTTTTAAAACTATAAAATGAAAGTAACACTCTCCAGTCAACTTTAGTAAGTAACAATAATAAGAACACATACTTTAAATAAAAACTTAAGTACTACTATCATATGAGGCAAGTTGTACACCTATCAGCTCACTGGTGAATTTAAACAGTCAGTTGTTAAGTAAAATAAGTTTAATTTTACAGATAGCGAAGTTAAATATAATAAACATAATGTGTCAGGTTTTTATAGTGGCCAAGATTCATAATAGAAGGTATCTATGATTTGTTAGCGATAAATTTAAACAATAAATGAACAGCACACACGCAGTCTAACTTCACTGTGCGATTCGTACATTGTTACATAATGAACTTGTCATAACTATCACTTTTAAAATAAACCATTCTAAATAATTGTACTTGCAGAACTTTTATTTACTTTAAAAAAATTTGACCGTCCCTCCTCCGGCTCAAGAGTCATAGCTGGCAAACCACAGACATCCTCTTCTGTAACCTTGCGCTTAACAACAAAGAAGTTTTAGGAAAATTAGTTGCAGCGAAAGCAGTAAATGGTTCAGTTGCTATCATAAATAATGCTAACTGTTTTTGTTACTACAAAATAAAGCCCCCACTGACACAGTGGTATGTTTGAGGACTTCTACCACTATAAACTGGCTTTCGATACCCGTGGTAGGCAGAACAGAAATTGTTCTGCTTTGTGCAGCTTTGTGCTTAACTCAAAACAAACAAACGATAGAAAAAAAAACTCCACAAAATCCACAAATAAGTAATAGTTGGAAGGGAATAATGCTATTTTTTACACGTTTATTATTCTTGTTGTTAACCTGCATATAAGTTCTTACATTAACTTCTCATTAAATTAAGGAATCTTTAGTAAGCTTGTTAAATGATAAAGTTAAAATTTTCACTATTTAAAGTTATCAAATTGTTACACTGGAGGTGAATTATTAGTTCACCATTCACTTGTACCTTGTCTTTATTAATGCCTTTGCATTAACTCTGCTTATATAACTGTGATTCACTACAGTACTATTGATTATATGGAACAAAAAATGAAAACAACTGTTATTAATTTTGATATATTGTCAATAATCCTCAAGCTTAATCTGTGTTAAATACAAAACCATAAGAGGAGAAATTGTTATTAAGAATGTTTATATATCACGGATTATTAATAATTATTGTTTTAATTAATTCGAATAAATGAGAACAAAGGTACATTCAGTCATCGCTTTTGACTAACTCTTATATTGTTTGGATCCTAAAGAAACTCTCAACCATTATGGACTTGCAGTAGTAAAATTTGGGCTTTAATTCTCTACGAGGAAAAGGGCGCAGATATTGCTTTGCACTGTAAAACCAGCAATAACTTCATGTAAAATAATTTTAAGAATCACAAATCACATAAAAATAAGTAAATAAACAGATATAATATTTGTTTGAAATTATGTTTAAAAGATTTATTTACAGAAGTATTTTGACAGAAATAAATAAAACCCCTATAACCCAATCGCCTTCTAAAGGTGGACATTTCTTCTTTAAGGGCAAATTGAAAAGGGTTTAGCATTCATAATTTGCAAAAGCAATCACAGATTCACCCTAACGATATCTCCTCGCATATGCAGACTGGATTCATCGACCCAGTTGGAATTTTCAAGTTACAATATAAAGAAGAAAAAATTAGTAAACAGTTACCTCTTTATAGGTCCCATGTTAAAATGTTTTATTACCACACTGTGATTATGTTATAATAACTTAGATATTGTTTAATATCAAACATACTGATTGAAACACAACATCGCATTTGTCCAAGAATTCTGTTTATTTAGCTCCTAATAATAGGTCTAAAAGCAACTGGTTGTTCTCACCATAGGCTCTGCCTCTATACCTCTACTGGGGTCTTCGCTTGGGCCCACTTAACAATCTTAATAGTTTAAAGGTCTAGTTATACATCTGAAGATAAAATTAAAGAAACTGCAGCTTTATTAAAGAAGTCAAAACTCATACATTAGAAACCGAATATTTTATCCACGTAACTTGGTTTTGGTTTTGACTATTTTATTTGTTTAATAAATCGCGAATATATTAGCTGCAAAATGTAGCTTAGCGTTTAGCCAGTAAATCACTAATTTTCGTGTATAGCTTTTAAGTATTCAAATATTAACACTTCTTAAAAGCTCATATGTCTGGGTTATAAATGTGAGTGGACAAATGATTTTTATACAATAGGTATCTGTGGTCTTTCAGTGATAAATTCGAACAATAAATAGGCAGAACACATTCCATTTATTCTAAAATAATACATTCAAAATAACTCAAACTATGTGCAAAAATTATTTACACTATGAATATCAAACACAAAATAATCTTATTTTGACATCAAAAAATACTTAGGTTGATTCAGTTGCTTTAGAATCCAATTAAAAAGGCTAACTATTCCAAAACAAACAAACAAACAAACTCTGTGAACGTCGATAAAAAATTCAGTTCCCAACCATATAGAATACTTAGTATTGTTTGTAAGTTCGTAAAATTATTGCAAATAAACCATTGTTTGTAATAACCGTTATTATGAATTGTGTTGTTATTTGTACATTAAAATATATCTGTGTTGAGAAACAAAATTGTGTGATTCAATCTTGTTGGTAAATATAATAAATTTTATATATATCGAAATTTAATTAACTGCCAAACCCAAATTAAAATTCCAGACTATTTCAAATCTTAACACGTAGTATACATAACACAATAAATCGGAGACTTGTTCGAGATAAATTATAATACGTAACACAAGGTTACGAGGAAAACAGCGAATATTGTTAAATGATTGTTAAATTTAATTGATTGTTAAATGACGCCGACAATCGCAGTGCAGGGCTAAACTATATGTTTTCAACCTCTTTCAGTTCAAAGTTCACAAAATGTTTTTATTTTCCTTTAAAGTTCCCAGAATTGGAACAAAGTATTGCTAAAACAACTAATTTCAACTTTCCTCATGGGTTAATTAGATCAAGTGGAAATTAGGTTTATTTTTGTCTGACTCTCTTATCATAAACATGCTCGCCCTCCCAGCCGTGGGGGTGTATAATGTGACGGTCAATCCCACTATTCGTTAGTAAAAGAGTAGCCCAAGAGTTGGCGGTGGGTGGTGATGACTAGCTGCCTTCCCTCTAGTCTTATACTGCTAAATTAGGGACGGCTAGCACAGATAGCCCTCGAGTAGCTTTGTGTGAAATTCCAAAATAAACCTTTGACGAAAATATCACGATTAGGAGGAAGAGATCTTGTGCACCTGACCCTCCTGGGTATTTGTAAAAAAATTAAATATACCCAAATACCCACAAAGAAGAAGCGAAAGCGAAGATGTCACAAGTTGAAGTATTCGTAGTTAAGGAGTGTTTAAATATGCGTTTTTCTTGGAATAGAAGATCTTTTGTTTCCTTGGTTGTTATTTCAACAAATAATTTGGTAGATGTTGAATAAAGAAGGGATACAATTGATGAAGGCTGATATAAAATGAACAGTGTTCAAAAGTGATAATTGTTGACACTGATTAAGCCAATGGATGTAGTTTTAGTATTCACAGTTGACAATGAGTCATCATTTACTGCATAAAAAATGCATATTTAAAAATGAAATTATTGCAGGCATTTTATTTATGTCCATAACTATTCACCATGTCCAGATTTGCTTTGTTGGAAGACACTATTACTAGTGCTACATCCTTATTTGGAGAAAATCACCAACAGAGACATGGAAGTGTCAGGTATCTACGACTAAAATACGTAAAATGTCAATGTTTTGTAAAATATATTACATAATATAATTTATCTCGGACGAGTCTCCGATTTCAAGTAACCGGAAATTTTAATTTCAGTTTAGAAGCTAATTGAATGTCATTATGTATCAATCTTTTCATATTTGCCAACAAGATTGATGCAATTTTCTTTCTTAACACAAATATATTTTAATATACAAGCAACAATACAATTTGAAATAACGGTTATTACAACTACTTATTACAAATTATCGTTTATATACAAGAGTATTACAAACGTACAAATAATACTGAGTCTTCAATCTCTTCGGACTCGGCATGGCCAGGTGGGTTAAGGCGTTCGATTCGTAATCTGAGGGTCGCGGGTTCGATTCCTCGTTACATCAAATATGCTTGCCCTTTCAGGCGTGGATGCGTTATAATGTGACGATCGATCCCAGTATTTGTTAGAAAAAGAGTAGGCTAAGGGTCTTACACTGCAAAATTAGGGTCAGCTAGCGCAGATAGCCCTCGTGTAGCTTTGCGCAAAATTCAAAACAACTCTTGGATGTTAGTATTTCCACGACATATTAGGTTTCAGCCCTTTTTCAGGTTTCCAGTGTGCGTGGGTGTATTTTTTGTATAGCAAAGTCACATTGGGCTATTTGCTGAGCCCACCGAGGGGATCGAACCCATAATTTTAGCGTTGTAAATCCGTAGACTCACCCCTCTATTAGCAGGGGGTTGGTTTCCAGTGAAACTAAAACTGTTAATAGAAGAATCAGGGTTCTTACACTACAAATGAGCTAAAGGAAATAACATATGAGCACAAAAATAATAATTAATTAATTATTGGCTATATATATTGTAAATCGTTATAAGTAAACTAAATTTAAAAAGTTAGAATATGTATACAGACAACAATGTAAGGAACTTAATTTAACGAGAAAATAAATACGTCTGATGAATGATACTGTTAAAAGAGATGCAACAATAAAAGGTGTGGGAATTTAATATTCGGGTAGAAAAGAGCAATAAGAAACCAACTAAATAAATAACTATAAAGGTAACAACCATGGGTGACTAAAATGACCAATCAAGAGTGTATACATCGAAAACAAAATGTGGTGCAAGAAATTTAAAAATTTGAGATAGTGTCGATTAAGTATAAGGGAAAATGTAAGACGGAGAAATGGAGAAGGTAAAGTCAGAGGAAAGATAGTTCTTCATTCCTTTCTAACGAATTAATAGTGCCTAATTAAAAAAACAAGAACAACAAGCGTTTATACGAGCATTCTATTTGCGTTACATAGGGAAAAATATGAATCCAAATACGGAAATATCGAAAATGCTACCTGTGGATTTTGTAGTGTTATATAAAAGAAGTGTTCATGTAAACGACTTTCTATTAATGGTTTTAGTCTTACTGGAAGTCTGATGTAGGTCTATTGCTTGAAACGTTTAGACGTTCGACTCGTAATCCGAGGGTCGCGGGTTCGAATCCCCATCACACCAAATATGCTCGCCCCTTTCAGCCGTTGGGGCGTTATAATGTAACGGTCAATCCAACTATTCGTTGGTAAAAGAGTAGTCCAAGAGTTGGCGGTGATTGGTGATGACTAGCTGCCTTTCCTCTCGTCTTACACTGCAAAATTAGGGACGGCTAGCGCAGTAGCCCTCGTGTAGGTTTGCATGAAAATAAAAAACAAAAAAACAATAATATAAGCAGAAAGAAAAAAAGAACGGAGAGTAGGGATCGTTGTTTACTTATACAATTACTACAAGATGTATCCAAAAGAAGATAAATGCTGCAATAAAAAGTACACTAAGAATTAAAATTAAACAAGTTACATAGATTTTAAAACGATGTTCAGTCCCTACTTCGGTTGATATTGGGGTTCATGTACTAAAGTGAAACAGTCTAAACTTGTTGACCAAAGTAGCGATTAGAAATCATATCGAAATATATCCGATGGTATTACTTTTTATTGATACTTAGATTTGTTTGTTTGTTTGTTTGTTTTGGAATTTCGCACAAAGCTACTCGAGGGCTATCTGTGCTAGCCGTCCCTAATTTAGCAGTGTAAGACTAGAGGGAAGGCAGCTAGTCATCACCACCCACCGCCAACTCTTGGGCTACTCTTTTACCAACGAATAGTGGGATTGACCGTCACATTATACACCCCCACGGCTGGGAGGGCGAGCATGTTTAGCGCGACGCGGGCGCGAACCCGCGACCCTCGGATTACGAGTGCACGCCTTAACGCGCTCGGCCATGCCAGGCCTTTTGATACTTAGAGCAATTCTACCAATAACCAACAATATCAATTTTCCTCTTTATTTGTTCGTCTATGTCTATGAAATGGGCAAAACTTCTATAAACTTTTAGCATAACCATATCCGTGATAGCGATAACTTTTACGAGAATTAAAACCACAACCACAAATTTATCAAATATAATCCCTAATTTTGGTCTAGAAAAATGGTTTTAAGTTGTCAAAGTAGGGATTAAATATTATAAAATTGCGATTATGGTATTAATTATTGTTTCATTACTATGTGTAGCAGAATTCCTACTTTATTTTAAATTTAAAATGTTTAATAATCTTGAAAGTTTATTTTTTATATTACAACTGTATTCAGTATCTGAAGATACTGTCGCTTGTTAGTCCTAATATATGCAACTTCACCTGTAAGGTTGGACTGTATTTAAAAGATATTTAAGTGCGTGCATCATAAGTTTATAAAAAAATCTTTATATAACCATCGGAATATAGAAAGAGGACACCTAGAGACCAGTCAAGTAAGCTAGAGAAATTTTGTGGTGATAGTTCGAGGCCTCTAGGGCATTTGTGTTGACATGATCAGCTAGGTAAGTGGTAGATGAAAAAACTACTAATATAAGACATTGTTAAATAATCATTGTTATACCGGAAATGTTAGCAACTTTCTTTTAGCGTATTTTTATTATCATATAGATATATACTCTCATAATATATCGTAACCTTATTTGAATAGCCGATTCTTCCCTTAGAACTTCAGTAGAGTGTTTTTTTTTGCACGTGGATTATTTGGAAACCTTGTCTATTTTTACTATTACAGTATTAAGTACTGCCACTATAAAATTAGTTTTATTTGGTGAGTATTTTACTATTATATTTTCTAAGTTAATCACCCACACCAATTTTTTCTTATTAAAAATTGGTCTATTTAGTGGCAATATTTTGATTTTGAAATTAATGCTTATTGTTATTCACTTAAAGTTTGCATTATTAGTATCTTAATAATGATGGGATAAGATCCATCATAATTTGATTAAATGCTAATGTTTAACGTAATACACTATTTATAGGAAAGTTTGAAAGAAAAGTTACAGTTGTTGTGTAATAACTTGTGCAAGTTTTAACCAAATTTGTGTATAGTAAGGGGATATCCTCTGGATAATTTTGTGAATTTTGTTAAGTTCATTTCTTACTTTTGTTTAAACATATCTAGCAAAAATATGCCCTTCTGTTCTTGGGCCCTTACCAATAAGATTCTTGCACAAGGAAACCAAAATGATAAAATAGTACACAGTAGCACAAGTAAAACACTAATTAGTGATTTATATAAAGAAATAATAACATTTTTTTAAAAAACTTGTTATGGGTAGAACTATAAAAGCAGCAACAAATTCTATTAACCTTACTGTTAGTAACTTATCAATCCCTACGAATGTCCTTTTCTTAATTAATCTTTTATATAATACCTGATAAGAACTTGGACATATAAGTACACAAAGTTCACTCACTTTGCCCAGATAATAAGTAATACCTTAAAACAGATTAAAAATTATCCATTGATAAATTATATTTGATAATCAAATATATCAGTATTTTACAAAATGGATTTCTAAAACTTTTTATCAAACTCAGTAGTGTTCTTTCCACTACAGAAATAAGATTAATTGACCTATGACTAATAGGGAAACTTATCCTCATTAAAAGTATAAGTAACGTAAGAAATTCTCCAACCTAATCACCTGCCCACTTTCTGTTGACATACAAAAAATAAGAAAGGAGTGTCTTGCATATTTGATCTTCAGTCTCCTTTAAAACCATGTTTGGTCCTAGTGCTTTGTGTTTTTTGAACTTTTTGATGTTTTTAGGAATAAAAGAGAAAAACATTCAAATGTCATCCATGTTTTTAGTCTTAAATTGCAATCTTACCATCATCATCCTTTAAAAACCTAATATACTTTCTAATATTTTGATTACCTTGCTACTTGTTTCAATATCTTCAGCCAATTGTTTATAATAAGCTGTTTTGAATTTATTCGTCTCAGTTTTCAAAAAACCCAAAACTCCATAAGATTTTTTTATATAATTCAATCTATTTATCATTGATATTTTCCTTCATGCATTTACTAGGTTTGCCCTTTTCCTTTTTTTTTTTGTTGTATCATGCCTGTCTCAAGTTAAAATTAACCATATTACACACAATGCTTTTTAACTCAGTTTCATTTCACTAATGATGAATTTTATTTCATGGACACCAAGTTAGCTTTCTAAAATTAAGAATTACAACTTTTTATCTCAACATGCAGCAAAAAAGATCAAACCTTCTTATGCAATGATGATTTTTCCTCATATGTTCTCTCAATTTATCTCTTGTACTCATACTGTTATTATTGCTTAGTAATATATTTAAAATAGCATCCATACATGGTTGAATCTCTGGCCATTTAGTGTAAAAAAACATTTTTAATCACTTGTAAAGAAATTTCTCTCCCCTTACTATTTGACTCTGTACAATTCTGAGCAGTATGTTCAAGTCTTCCATAATTATTGCATCAGTATTCTTATTAGTATCAACCCTGAACTAAGTATTCAATTCTTTATTGGCTCTTTCTGTCTGATTTGGTGACATATAACAATTTTCTGTAAAAAACTTGATAACCCATGAATAGTAATTCATACTAGTTTCAAACTCATGTTTACCATTTTGTTTATGTTTTTGGTCCTAACACTAGTAAGATGATGCAGTTTTTCTCTTGTATAATGAGCACACACTTACTTCTTTTGAGAACTCTGTTACTTTCAACCTCAAACTCAGGAGTTTGTAAATTAGGCTTAATGTGATGAGATAAAATCCATAATTATTTAGCTGCTTCTGATATATTCTCATGTTTATTACATTGAAACCTACATATTTACTTTGTTATATTGTAATTATGTAATCCTTTGATATTGAAAGCATGAATAATTTTTTCTTTTCAGAATTTCCATTTAAGTGAAACTTTGTGGGACAACAAATGAGAAGATGGGTCATAGAAATAAAAACCATCACATTAGATTTCATGACAATGATCTAAATACTGAAAAACAGAATAATGTAATAAATAATGAGCATCCTAGTCAACCTAGAAGTATTAATTATCAAAACAAAGATAACAATAATTGTAAGTTGTTGCATGCAGCAGAAGTAGACTTGATTTCTCCATCTGGTAGGAAGAAACATAAGAAAAACAAAAATAAACAGATGGATAAAGAAAAGAGAAATTACTATAAGACACAGCATAGAAGAGAAACAAGTGAAAGAAATTCAGATATTAGTGGTAAATTATCTGCAACAGAATTATTTCTTGGAAATGGACATAACATTAATTTGAAAGATACCAACACAGAATTTGTTCCAAACAAAAAGAAGCACAGAAAAAAACATAAAAGAAGTAAGAAAAGTGAACCAAGTGAAATCTTGCAGAACAGTTCTCGGTCATCTTTTACAGATAGTCAAAGAACTGTGAGCATTATTGATGCGTGTGAACAAAATGTGTCTCATTGTAATGAACCGACAGCAAGGCATGAGGATGTTAATGTTATGGGGCAAAATAATTTTAATTTGAATAAGGGGAAATACAAATTTAATGAGGAATTATCATGGAAGAAACATAAAAGAAAATATTTGAATGGTGGATATGAAACTCCTGAAAAGACTAAATCTCCCAATTCAAATACACATAACACAAGAACTGTATCAAAAAAAATGGTCACTATAGATTGTGAACATAATAAGCCTATGTATGGTGAATTAGAGTCTTGTGTACCAGTCAATAATAATTATGAGGATTCTTTAAATGTGGATTATGATTTAGATGGTCATAATAGTTCAGGATTGAAATTTATTGAGAAACCAAGAAAACAGTTTTGTGAAGGTAAACAAAATATTAGTAGTTTATCCACAAAAGAGAAAAAAAAGTTTGCTTTTGATGGAGAGTCTCAGAATAATAGAAAAACTAGTGTAAAGAGTGCATTTACTACAAGATCCACATTTTCATCAGATTCTAAAGTATTAGAAGAATCAGATGAAATTGATGAAACCTGTAGCTTTAATGATCAGGATGGAAGAGAAAATTTTTCAGAAGATAATGACCACCAAAACTCTAAGGTGAATAGTAACAAACACGTTACTTTAGATCAGTCAGATACTGATGATGACCAACCACTTATGAAAGAGGTAAATGATGAATTTGACACATTAATGTTACAAAAGAACAACCTTTCAATTTGTGTATATATACATGTTTATAACTTAAAATACAAGCTGAAACAATAATAAATTAAAAAGATTCCAGGGTACAAACAATTAATGTGGGATTATAAAATGTACCCCAGGTAATGGAGGTTATATAAGAAGTAGGACCCACATTGCAATTGTTATTGGAGACTTTTTAAACTGCATATTCTTATTACCTTTACTTGTTTTTTTCCTAAATTTTGAGAGAAAAAATTTGAGAGTAGGGGCATATTTTTTTTCTCTGTATATACTTCTCATCTCACCCACCAATTAATCTAGTTTCTGGACTAAATTTATGTAGAGGGAGGGATTGTAATATCTTTATCAGTTATTGAAGGTAGCAGGTTAGTAAACATAGAAATTCTCATATTATCATAATATTTTCCAGTAAATAAGAAATAATTGAATTACAACAATGTAAATATTATTTTCTTTAGGAACTTCATTTAGATACCACAGAAGATCCCCTGAATTTCTCTCCACCAGCTCTTCACAAAGCTGGAACTGTGTGTAACTTAACACCAAGCGAAAAGGAACAACTATTTTGTGAAGGTTGGTAGACAGTTATGTTTAATCATTTGGATGAAAAAAGTTTGTTATTGACTAAATAAAAAAACAAAAAATGTTATGGATGTATCTCTTTACCATCATGTTATAATGTAAACATTTAGTTAATATATATTCCAAGTTTCTTAAAATTTGAGGTAAAAATGATATATAATAAATGATACAGTTACAAAAAAAAAAAAAAGTAATCTCAAATAGATAAATCAAATACTTTGTTACATAAGTATGGGTGTTACTTGTTCATATGATTTATAAAATGTTTAACCATTTCACATAAAGGTTTGTATGTTTTTCTTATTATTTATACCAAGGTGTGAAAATTCGTACAGGAAGGTGGACTAAAAGAGAAAATGATATTTTGAAACAAAATTGGGAAGAACTCTGTGAGGTATGAAGTCGGTAGTAGGTAGTTGGTATTGCTAGGTTTATTGTATTAAATTTTACATGCAAAAACGGCTCGTTTGGGTTGAGAAAATATTTTACATAGAAGGTTGAAACGTTTGCTCTTCTATGTAAAATATTTTCTTAATCCAAATGAGCCATTTTTGCATATAAAATTCTCAACAAGTGGGTTTCTCGACATCACTGATTATTGTATTAAATGTATTTCAATAGTATATTTGGGGATTTAGCTGGAAAGAAGCTGAAAAAATGAGTTCTCAGTGAAATTGTTTGTTTTACATTACATGTTTTAGTTCCTGATGTTTTGATGTTATTTAGTAAGCACATAAAATGTTGACTGTGTAATCACTGGCATGCTATTTTTATGAATTTGCTAAAAACAAAAGTATGATACAAGAAGCATGCAAAAGTATATGGTTGGTATGTCAATGTGTCATTTTGTATTATTAGTCCATCATTAAGGTGATAGGTACATTGGGTAAAAATATGTAATATCCATGAAATACCCAAAACAACTTTTGCTTGTGTGAATTTGCCAATGTAATTGGAAGGGCCTCATTCAAAATTTATTGTGAGATTGTAACCATGAATTGATGCAACTTGTAATGAAAGTATAATTTGTATTCTGAAAACAGATGGTATGGGTATTAAAACTTTAATTAGAATACAGAACAAAGTTTTGAAAGTTTTAACCTTCTTAGAATATCTTCAGGTTAATAGAGGGTTTATAACAGTAGTCAGCAAGCATTGATGGATTCCAGTTGCCCTGATATTGTTTTTCTATTGTAGCAATGTCCTGGTGAAACCTTTCACCATCTTCATCACTGACAGCACCGAGATTTGCGGGGAAGAAGTCCAAGTGTGAGTGTAGAAAATTAATCTTGAGTGACGTGTTGCACTTCATTGTTTTGTATGCTTTAAGAAGTGTGTCTACCAGCTGAATGTAATGTGGGGCTCTGTAATTGCCAAGAAAATTGTCAACAACGTTTTGAAGACTTTCCAGGCAATCTTTTCTGGCCTAACTAACAGATTTTAGAACTGCTTGTTACTCATAACATGTCTGATCTGAAGGCCAACAAAAATGCCCTTTTTGATCTTGGCCTCAGTTATTCTTGAGAACATCTGTCTTAAATAATGAAAACCTTCATCTTCTTTGTACATTGCTTTCAAGAAATTCTTTATAAGTCTTAATTTTATGTGAAGAGGAGGCAAAAAAATCTTTGCAGGGTGAAAAAGTGGTTCATGCACCACATGTTTCTGTCCTGGAACTAATATTTTACAGAGTGGTCAGCTCTGTCTGGAATAATGTGACTCTTTGGCATGACTGTCCCATTTACAGATTAAATAAAAGTATTTTGCCAAGCTGCAGTCCCAGTAACAGAGTAACGACTTTCAGATCTCCACAGATATTTCAGTTGTACTTGCTGTACTGGATGTGCTCCAACATTTCCATGTTCTCGTAGATTTCTTTCATGTGTGCTACATAGCAACAAGTATTGAAGGGTGAACGTTGTCATTGTATAATAGAACAGCTTTGAGGCTTAACATTGATGAATCAATAGAGATGTCACTCTTGCAGGTCATGGTCACAACCCAAAGCAGAGAGCAATCTTTCAATGTCAATACAGAAACCAAGACTGTCAACTTGTGCAAAGAATTTGGTTATATCATCTTGGCTGCTTTGAAAAATAGAAATTTTCGTACCTGATGACAGCAAACACCATTCCTGCAGACTCGAACCCAACAATTCTGCTTTTGCTTTTGACAGATCCAAATCTCTGACCAGATCATTTAATTCTGACTGTGTTGTGAGATGTGGATTGCCTGAGTAGCATGGTTCAAAATCTAGATCAGTGTCACTGCCAGTTTCCTGCATTGCAGTTTCTTTATCTGGTTTGTCTGAGGTTTATTTTTCTGGTAGTTTTGGAATAAGAAGACTATCATTATGTGTGTTAAGTCTTATTGCTGAAGGCAGATTAGAATATTCAACTGACTTCTTGTTTTTGGCAGAAAAACCAGATGCATTAGTCAGAGAGAAGTAAGAGTCCGTCACATGGTCTTTCTGTTCTCATCATATCATTGGGACAGCTTATGGCATTATCTTTCGAGTTCCTCTGAGCCAAGCTCTCAGACAGATAGCACATGTTGCACAACAATTGTGAGGCACCCATTCCTGGTCTTGATCTCCAATTTTACAGCCAAAGTACAGATGATGTTCTTTCTTCTCAGGAGCAGTCAATGAGTGTCTCTGATGAACAAGCTTATACTCGCCACAAATATAGCAGAATGTGTCGCGGCTGTTACAAAATTGACAAGACATATTGACTGACATTAATCGTCCTGTAAGACGTCTGTATATAATATCTAACTTGCTTGTTACGGTGCTACTGAGGCAATGCTATATTCTGAAACAATACATACACACTATAAGGTCTATATTACTTTAATGAGCACTTTTATAGCCTGCCTGGGCTGCATACTTTCACAGAACAGCTTTAAACCTGGCCTAATTTTATGCCTGGACATGTTCAGACTGCACAAAACATTGTTCATAGGTCTCTTACAGAAATGAAAAATTTTGGACACAAATATAAGAAAAAGCATGACAAAACTGAATATTTTGATGAAACAGTACATGAAGGGCAAATTTGAATGTGATTTTCATGACCAGCAGCCAGAAACCTATAAGGAACACCTAACAGTGTTCAAGAAGCAAAAACTTTGTTGTGCAGTGTTATTAATTAATAAAGGTATAAAGATGTTCCTTTATACTGGTTTAAATTTGGTTTGAGTTGTTATAAGGACTCCTTTGACTTTGCATTTGGTTTTATTTGTAATGTCTTGTAGGCATAATTATTAATTTCTTTGTGTTAATTTTTGAGAAAGCAAAAGATTTTTGTTTAAAAAAAAATCCTTTGTACTTATAGCACAAATTATTATTATTATTATCCATTAATCTGTTTCTTTACCATTTATGAAATCACTTTTTATTTTTTATTATTTTTAATAATTTTTACAGGTCTAAATGTAAATGTTTCTTCCTAGCATGATGTTTTTTGTAAAATTAATTTTGATTATAGAAAACATCAAGGAAAATGTAACTCAAAAACCTTCAGTATTTAAAAGCTAACAAAAAAGTTATCCATTCATATACACCACAGTAATAGATCATAGTAAATTGGTTTGGTAGCCTACATTTTTTATTCTAAAAAGAAAACTTGGGGTAAAAATTAATAATGCATATTAGTACCTATTAAAATACTGAAGATACTTGTACACTTTCTTGCACTTGTAAAAGCTTGCTGTACTTTGTTTACTGTTTTTTTTTCTTTTTTTTATATGTGAATTTTATGTCAACATTTATGTAGTTCAGCAAGTATCAATTTATTGTTAGAGGACATTAATGACAGACATTTAATTATGACAAAAATATTTATCAGATAATACAGCTCTCAAGATGTATATCTGATTAAGATACCATTTAACATAGCCTATGGATAACAAGAAGCCATGTTGTCTTTCAAGGCTGTCCTTGCACACTTGCTTTTTAGAAAAGTAAAAATCTAAACCCTTCTTTCACTTTTATGAAAAACAAAAAAACCATCCCATTCATCTGTGAAACTTCTTTAAAGTTCTGGCTAGTTTCTCAATTTTATATTGTTATATAAAGAGTCTAGCCTCTGTATTCCAAAACTTAAACTTGTGTTTTATTGTCCTATTATCTTTAGAATTTTCATGTAGCAGAGAGAAATGAGAAACCTTTATCCATATATTCCCTGAATGATCTTAAAAACTTTTATCCTTCTTTTCTGAAGAAATATTAAATGAAAAATTATAAACTATCCATGTAAGATAACTCCCATCACCACAGTCATCTTAGTAGCCATCTTCTAAACCTTTTCCAATAATTTGGTATGCTTTCTTTATTATAGTAAGAAGACCAAAACTGTATTCAAAATATACCAAGTGAAGCCTAACTAGTTATTTATATAGATATAATTATTTCATTTGGTTTGGAATCAATATGCCTATAAATACTCTAAAATTCTATTAGTTTTACTGTGTACAACAGCACAGTTGAGTGATTTTTACACTTACGTCAAGATCTGTTTATTCGGTAATTTTTTTGAATGGGTTCCTGCCTGTGTTAAATGTGTGCACAAAATTATAGTAATCCAAATGCATTACTATACATTTAATATAATTAAAGGTCATTTGTCCAACTTAGCAATTGATTTATGATTCTTTTTTTAACTCAATATCCTCAGTGAAATTAGAAATACTCATGACTTTAATAAAATCCATAAACATTACTAATTTATTAATTGTACTCTTACCAGTTTCACCAAAGGAAACAAGAAACAGCAAAGGTCTTTTTCGGTTTTATAATTTTTTCTTAAAGGGGAACTCTGCTGTATTTGTATTAAATGGGAAAGCATTGTTTGGTTATTTGTATAGTGGTGACCAAAGAGCATAATTGTGTAATAATGACAACCATAAAATAAGATGATAAATGTGGGAATACATGCTGTCGCATGTTCCTTGGGTAACACCACACAGATTGTCCTCTGGATTTTGAAATACAAATGTTAATAGCCTAGCTACTCATTCATACATATGAGCTTAGGAGTATTGTTGTTTGAAAAATATTAAGGAAAAAAATTATCTTGTTGCTTAATTATCATGAGGCAGCATGATATTGCAGTAGTGATTTATGAAAGAAAAGAAAAGTTATGCTGATATGTAGGCCTGTAGAATAAAGCAGTTATACACACATATTTGAAAAGATTTTATAATAATAATAGATAAAATACACTTTTCTTTCTCTCTTCTGCTCTGCAGCTGTCATCCTATGTCTTGGCTTGGTGGAGTTCTTTAAAAGGATTTGGCACTGCCCCTTTTGTAAGATATCATCAAGGTTTTTTTACTTCAGCCTGTAAATCTGTCTTGAAATAATCAGAAGTGAAATGTTCCTCATACAAAAGATTGGCTTTATCAAAAGGAAACGTCTTTATGGTGTGTTCCGTTTCTGTATTATATAGCCATTTCTTTATAATTTCAGTTTTTTCTGTATTGTACTTGGAACTTTAAAACCATAGTAAAAATTTAATCCCTTGTTGTTGCACTTGTACAACCATGTGCCTTACATTTGGCAATGTTTCTTTTAGCAGATGTTTGTTATAAATTTGTAGGGTCTGTACAAGGATACTGCTGTAGATAGGGGAAGTTTAAATCTCTGGACAGTAGAATTACTCAAAAGTTGCAGAAATTATAAGCTTCCTCAAAATTGTTGATCAGGGTGCATATACATCCTTGAAAAGGGGGTTTCTTTTGAATAAGTACTTAAATATTATAATAGTAGTGTGTGTGTATATTGAGAATGTTGTGGAGTTGAGCACAATAGTTTTTTTTTCAGTCTAAATTCATATGTCGAACAAATAGGAATTTTATTATAAAATTTTCAGTAGAATTAGATTGATTTTGACATAGATTTTAGCTTCCGAAACAGTGCTTGAAAAATCAGTGATGTCGAGAAACCCACTTGTTGAGAATTTTATATGCAAAAACGGCTCGTTTGGGTCCAGAAAATATTTTAAATAGAAGAGCGAACAACGTTTCGACCTTCTTCGGTCATCGTCAGGTTCACAAAGAAAGAGGTAACTGACCGGAAGCTGACCACATGTTTGAAAGGGGTTGTATAACTGAGTGTCGCAATGTAGAGGGCGCGGTTAGATGTTTGAATATATAATAATCTATAATATTAATATAGGTAGAATGGCGTTCCTTTATATTGGTTTATTTGGGGTTTAAGTTGTTGTATAAGTAAGGCTTCTTTAATTTTTCGTTTGTTTATGTTTGTTTC
This sequence comes from Carcinoscorpius rotundicauda, assembly GCA_011833715.1. Lineage (NCBI taxonomy): Eukaryota > Metazoa > Arthropoda > Merostomata > Xiphosura > Limulidae > Carcinoscorpius > Carcinoscorpius rotundicauda. Next base: position 62,042,943 of record CM022398.1, read on the forward strand.
TTTATTTAGTATTTTAGTGTTTTCTATGGTTATGTTGTGTCCATTTGACTTGCAGTGTTCGAAAACGTGTGAAGGTGACTTTTTATGTTCTTTGAATCTGGTTTCCATTTTTCTACTTGTTTCTCCTATATATAAGTCGTGGCAGTTATCACATTGTATTTTATAAATAATGTTGGTGTGGTGTTTGTCAGTGTAGTTCTTACATAGTATAGACCTTAGTTTTGTGCCTGGTTTTGGAATAAATTTAGTGTTAACTGGAATGTTATATTTTGTTACTAGTTTTTGCCAAATGTTGGTTATTTGTTTGCTGATGTCAGGAATATATGGTATACAGCAGTATATGGTTTCGTGATTTTTTGATTCGTGAGATATATTTACTTTTGTTGGTTGATTTTGCTTTCTGTCTAGGTGTGTGCGTATAATGTTTTCTACGGTTTGTGGAGGAAACATTGATGTTGATGAAGTATTGTTTTTTTTTTGTCTAATTCATCATTAATTTTATCTGGTGAGCATAGTTTTATGGCTGTGTTTATCTGGTTTCTTAGTATGTTGAGTTTTTGTTTTGTTTTGTGTGCTGAGTCCCAAGGAATGTATAGTCCAGTGTGGGTGATTTTTCGGTGGATTTCTGTTTTGAATTGTGTGTCGGTTCTTATAATTTTGAGGTTAAGAAATGATATTTGATTGCTTTCTTCCTGTTCACATGTGAAGTTAATGTTGGGATGTATAGAGTTAATGTGAGTGAAAAAATTAAGTATGTGTTCTGTAGATTTGAATCCTGCAACCGTGTCTACATATCTGTACCAGTACAGTGGTGGGGTGCAATGCTGTGTTAATTGCTTGTGTTTCAACTTGTGTCATAAAATATTGGCGAGAACTGGTGATACTGGGTTGCCCATGCTTAGGCCATATGTTTGTACATAGTTGTGGTTGTTAAACATGAAGTTAGTCTTTATCGTGGTGAATTATATGAGGGTTTTTAATTGGTTGCTGGAAATCTGTATAGTTGGGTTAGGGTCTCGGATATAGAGTTCTAAGGCTATCTTGCAGGCTTTTGTTGTTGGAACTTCTGTAAAGAGGGATATAACATCGAAACTGGCCATTAAGGCTTTATGATTAAGTTGATTAATATTAGACTTAGAATTAAAAGAGTTTTTGATGAATGAGCTGGCTGATGTTGTCTATAATAATTGTAGACATTCCCAGTAACCAGTTAGCAACCCTCATAGAATTCACCACAATAAAGACAAACTTCATGTTCAACAATCAAAACTATATACAAACAAATGGCCTAAGCATGGGCAACCCAGTATCACCAGTTCTAGCCAATATTTTTATGACACAAATTGAAACACAAGCAATTAATACTGCATTACATCCACCACTATACTGGTACAGATATGTAGATGACACGTTTGCGGGATTCAAATCTACAGAACACATACTTAACTTTTTCACTCACATTAACTCTATACATCCCAACATTAACTTCACATGTGAACAGGAAGAAAGCAATCAAATATCATTTCTTAACCTCAAAATTATAAGAACCGACACACAATTCAAAACAGAAATCCACCGAAAAATCACCCACACTGGACTATACATTCCTTGGGACTCAGCACACGAAACAAAACAAAAACTCAACATACTAAGAAACCAGATAAACACAGCCATAAAACTATGCTCACCAGATAAAATTAATGATGAATTAGACAAAAAAAAACAATACTTCATCAACATCAATAAGTTTCCTCCACAAACCGTAGAAAACATTATACGCACACACCTAGACAGAAAGCAAAATCAACCAACAAAAGTAAATATATCTCACGAATCAAAAAATCACGAAACCATATACTGCTGTATACCATATATTCCTGACATCAGCAAACAAATAACCAACATTTGGCAAAAACTAGTAACAAAATATAACATTCCAGTTAACACTAAATTTATTCCAAAACCAGGCACAAAACTAAGGTCTATACTATGTAAGAACTACACTGACGAACACCACACCAACATTATTTATAAAATACAATGTGATAACTGCCACGACTTATATATAGGAGAAACAAGTAGAAAAATGGAAACCAGATTCAAAGAACATAAAAAGTCACCTTCACACGTTTTCGAACACTGCAAGTCAAATGGACACAACATAACCATAGAAAACACTAAAATACTAAATAAAGAAACAAACATAAACAAACGAAAAATTAAAGAAGCCTTACTTATACAACAACTTAAACCCAAAATAAACCAATATAAAGGAACGCCATTCTACCTATATTAATATTATAGATTATTATATATTCAAACATCTAACCGCGCCCTCTACATTGCGACACTCAGTTATACAACCCCTTTCAAACATGTGGTCAGCTTCTGGTCAGTTACCTCTTTCTTTGTGAACCTGACAATGACCGAAGAAGGTCGAAACGTTGTTCGCTCTTCTATTTAAAATATTTTCTGAACCCAAACGAGCCGTTTTTGCATATAAAAAAAAAGTGCTTGAAAAATGTTCTGTGAGTGCTTAGAAAGTTCTTGTAAAGTGTTTGAAATTTAACTGAGCAGTTCAGTATGAACTGTAGTTAATAAAGTTTTACTACAATTAATAGTTTTTTAAAATGCTTAATTAATAAAGGGAATTAGATAGATCAACAAAAATAATGAATCTTAGTGATGGTCTTTGCTACTTTAACTGTATTTGTTTGGCCCCAGAGGGAGGTATAATGTACAAGAGAAAATTACTGTAATAAGCTGATATTGCTGCAGAAAATAAACACATAATTGCATATAATTTTTAAACTACTCCATATATATATATATATATATATGTTTTTGAAGTTTTTATTATTTATGTTTCTGTGGATTTAGACTTCTAATCATAGGATTCTACAGTAAATAGCACAATGGATGTGTATGAAGAAGTGTCCCATTAACCCAGTCACATGCTCATTTTGTCCTGTATGCTTGCGTGGATGGAGGAGGAAAAATGAAGGGAAAATGTAACCTCCAGAAACTTTCATTATATAAAAGTAATAATATGTAATTGTGGGCTATTCTTAACTATTTTAGATGCCCTGTATCAGTATTTTAACATCCTTTTAATGTTTTCAGTTGCTGTTGTAAGAACCTTGGTGTTTTCCTTTATCTTTCTTAGCTCAAGTCAGCATATTAGGTTTGATCTCTCCTGTTATCCTTTTCCTTTTGAATTAGAAGCAGTTTATATTTCAAAAATATTCTCAATCTAATACACATTATGTTCCAACTCAGCATTTCCCAAACTCTGGCAACTAAAGACCAAACTGGAAGCACTAGTTCTATTAATACATCATCAATTATAAATAGTACTGGTGTTTTATAGTAATAATGTGTAAAAAGAAATTATAATTTGTTGTGGTTTAATCTTTACATTAATTGTATATTTGTTAATGCTCATTTAAGAAATAACTTACCTAATGAGAAGGATAATAATGTCTTTCATACAGTAACTTCAAATCAGGTGAACAAGAAGTTAGTTTGATCCTCAAATCTGTTTCTTTACTAGTTTTTGAAGAAAACCAGTGTTTAGAAGCCTTATTTGCATTTATGAGTCTTAACAAAGGGCATAAGAAATCTTGCTGCTTTTTCTGATAAATTTGAATACTCAGCACAACAGTTCAGCCAAAAATCGAGATTTGACTAAAACTGTCTTTCAGTGCAATATCACAAGACATTTCAATAATAAATTTCTGATTCACTGAGTTGTGATCCTTCCTCATTTTCTGTTTCAACAGTAAAAGGGTTCCTGATCCACATTTTACTGCTGCCAATTGGAGGAAAATATTCCTTCAAGCATGATTTTGGTCCCAAAAGGTGCTCTTTGATTGATAAGGAAATCTCATCTTCTCTCTCTTCACAGTACAAACTGATGCTTCTAGCACCAGCTACCAGCAACTTGTCTGCTGCCTCCTTGTGCTACCAGACATAACACTGGTCTTGCATGCTTTTCAATTTCCATTATAAGAGTAAGCAAATTTAATACATTTGAATAAAATTCCTAAAACTTTGTTATTGGAGAACAACCAGTCAACATGAATGAACAAAGGGTCCTTTTATGTGTTACAAAATCCCTTCTTTGATCTTTATCTGCAGACAGGAGAAGATTGGTTTGTACTCAGTAGGTGACATGTCTAACTAATGTAGTTTAAATTTATGGCATTTCATGAAAATCAAGGTAATCAACACCTTAGAACTTACTCTCAGGCTCTCTAAATTGCACTGAGAACACTTTAATTCCTGAGTAACTGAAGGTATAAAGGGAACTGTCAACTTGTGAAATCTGTAGTTTCGTAACCTTAAGTACAAACTTTAACTTTTCCTTCCTGTTATACTAGCTTAGTTGAAATACTGAGAAATCCAAGTTAGATGAAATGAAAACTTAAATTGTGATCTATTTGAAAATATTAATGTTATTAGAATATATTTATATTAACTGGTTTAATTACATTTTTTTAATATGCAACAAGGGTTTGGTGAAAGTTTAAAAACATCAGTTGGTAACAAAAAGGTCAAAATGAATTGAATTGAATTTCTTTTGTTTTCTGTGGATCAGCATATTTTTTTAACATTAAGAAGAAGCTCAAAACTAATTATAATTTCTTTTCCACAAATGTTCCTTTACTTCATCTTTTGCAATCATATCTTCGGTTGTGGTTTACAATAAATCTAAAATAATATCCCTGCCTGGTTGGTTCTCTGACCATTTGGAATAGAAAATCTACCATGATAATTTAAAAAACAACAACTTTGTTTCCTCACTATTTCACTTCATACAAGTCTAAAAGTCTCATTATGTGATTATCATCAGTAGTAGTATTAACAGAAAACACAGTATACAAGTCCCTAGTGCCCCCTTCTCTCTGATCAGATAGGTACCTTATAACAATTTTCAATATAAAAAGAACTTAACTCCTGATAGTAACCCACATAGGTTCCACCTTTTGACTAATAGCTTTTGTGTCTTCACTCTTAAAAGACAGAAATTCACCTCTTATGTATATATATCAAGAACCTCTCCACCCCATTCAGAAAGCAGAATTGAATCTGACATTAACCCTTTTGCTAAAGGCTTGGTATAGTGCACACAAGCCCCTTCCCTCCCCCTCCAGTTGCACAGCAGCAGTACGTCTTTTAATTTATACTGCTAAAATATGGGTTTTGATACCTGTGGTGGGCAAAGCACACCTAGCCCTTTGTATAGCTTTGTGCTTAATCATAAACAAACAATATACATTAATTCATCTACACATTTGTACATGTTAAGAACTAGCTCTATAACTTTTGATACAGCATGTGCGTCTTCACAGAATTTGGTAAACTTTTAATAAAGGTTTTAAGTATTTAGTAAACAAAAAAAAATCATATTTTTTTTAGAATAATATTTTTCCTAAAGATTTATTTGTGACAATAGTCTGTTTTGTTACTAGTCTGAGTGCAAAGTGATTTCATGATTTGATTGAAAACTATTCTTCATCTCAAATTTCAAATATTTGCATGGTCTCTAAACCTTCTAAATACATTTCAAACATTTGTTTTCAGCAAGACTTCATATTTCATTATTTTTTCTACCATAACTATATGGAGTCTCTCAATTAACCAACTTTGTAACCATCACAAAAAAAAAAAAAAAAGGAAATATAAATAAAGCTTTTTCCCATGCTTGGATGACTACATATTATGACACAAAAATACAAATTTTTAGTCTAAGTAGCTTAAGTCTCATGTAATGCTATATTTATTTCTTTTATATTGATCTTCCACTCATGCCTGCCTAACATTACACAACTTGCACTGACGTAGTGCATGTGAACTCGTGTTATGTATCCAGTAATATAAAACCGACCTCTTGTCTTCCCTGTATTAGCTGTGTTTTAGTGAACTACTATTTTGTAATATATAGTGATATTACAATTATTTTCTGTTATGTAACCATATGGGTTATTACTATGTAGAAATAAATTATCAAGCTTGTTTTTTAAAAAATATATAATAATAAATCAAGAAGTAAAAACTTCTCTTTGCAGTGTGAACTTTGTATTCAGTTGTTGTTGGATGTGGGCTGCAAAGCCTTATATTTACTTATATTGGAAGTAACATATTTGCTTGTTTTAATAATGCTTGAAGTGTTTCAATACTGGTAAGAAGATTTATTTTTATTGTTATAAACATTTACAGTTCTTAACTTCATAGTTATGAAATTCTTAAACTTCATGTATATCAAGTGAAATTGATCTTCTTGTTTTTCACTTTTTCAAACCTTTCTGTTGTAGATGTATCTAATGGGATATCCAAATGTTCTTCAAATATCTCGAAAAAGAAACAAATGTGTGAACTTTCTTTTTTGTTTTTATTGCAGAGATATCTACTTGAAGATCCAACTGTTCTGCTTGGAATAGCTCAAAAAAAAAAAAAATATTTAGCCTTCCTTCGAGCAAAACATTTTTATATACGTTTAGGTAAAGAAAAACCTTTTCTAACATGATTTATTCAAAGTATTTCAGTTTTGACATTATTATTTTTAAATATTACTGATACTCTATATGGCCAAAAGTATATGGACATCTGATCATCACACCCATATGTGTTTGTTGAACATCTCATTCCAAAACCATGAGCATTAATGTAGAGATGATCCCTCTTTGCTGCTATAACAGCTTCCACTCTTCTGACAAGGCTTTTCACCAGATTTTGGAACATGACTGTGGGGATTTGCTCCTATTCAGCCACAAGAGGTCAGGCACTGATGTTGGGTGAGAAAGCTTGGCTCGCAGTTAGTGCCAAAATTCATCCCAAATTTAGATTTTCCTTCACTGGAACTAAAGAGCTTGAGAAACAGTCCTGGACCATTATTCCTCCTCCACAAAACTTTACAGTTAGTACTCTGCATTCTTCTGTGTTCTTCTGGCATCCGCCAAACCCAGATTTGTACGTCAGACTGCCAGATAGTGAAGTGTGATATCATCACTATAGAGAATGTGTTTCCACTGTTCCAGAGACCAATGGCAGTGTGCTTTACGTCGCTCCAGCCATAGCTTGGCATTACACATAGTGGTCTTAGGCTTGTGTATGGCTGCTCGGCCATGGAAACTCATTTCATGAAGCTCCCGACAAACAATTCCTGTACTGATGTTGCTTCCAGAGGCAGTTTGGAACTTGGTAGTGACCGTTACAAGTGTGGACAGATGATTTTTACATGCTTCAGCACTCAGCAGTCCCATTCTGTGAGATTGTATGGCCTGCTACTTTGTGGCTGAGCTGTTATTGCTCCTAGATATTTCCACTTCACAATAACAGTGCTCACAGTTGACCAGGGCAGCTCTATCAGGGTAGAAATTTGATGAACTGACTTGTTGCAAAGGTGGCATCCTATGACAGTGCACGTTGAAAGTCACTGAGCTTTTCAATACGATGCATTTTACTGCCAGTGTTTGTCTATGGAGGTTGTATAGCCGTATGCTTTATGCATCTGTTAGTAATGGGTGTGACTGAAACAGTTAAACCCACTAATTAGAAGGGAAGGGGGTTGCTCACGTACTTTTGGCCATTTAGTGTCTGTCTATGTGTGTGTGTGTGTGTATATATATCGGTCATATTTTAAATACAAACTGTCAGTGTCAAATATAACTTATCGATAGAAAAAATATTTATTGTTTCTTTCACTTTCAATTCTGATACAGTCATACCTTGTCCAACACAAAACTATTTCCATCTTGTTTCTGCCATCTATACATTGTTAAAAAATACTCTCAGTGCAACACCTTTGATCATGTATATAGTTAGCTCCCATTGATGTATCTGCTCAGTCCACACTTAGTTGAATGAATGGTAAAGTGTGTGTGGGTGTGTTTGCATTCAACTACCATTTATAATTCTTCTTCATTGACATTTTAATTTTGTTTTTGACAATTTTCTTTTACTGTGTTAGTTGTCTCAATGTTGTTTTGCATTTGTTTATTTTTACTGAATTACAAGGGAACTAAGAATGAGTTTGTGATTTGATGTGTTGAAAACACTACTGGTACAACTACCGAGCCATTGGGTTTCACTTTATTTGCAGAGAAGATGCATGGCTTAATTTGTAGGGGACTATGTTCATATGTTCAGCTGACAATTTCTTCTTCATTTCAACCTGATAATGTTTCTAATGATAAATACAATTAATGAGAATATATCTTGGGTTCACTGTTTGCAGCACCTTTTCATTTTGGTCTGTTGCACTTTTCACCTCATAAGGATATCTCACTTCCCACTCCTTTTTTACAGCTGGTGTGGGGTATATTAAGTTTTCCCCATCTTCTTTGAAGCCTCTCCATCTGTACTGGGTGAAATTCCATCTTCTGAATTTGAAATAAGGTTCATGTGCAGCAATTTTTGGACAAATTACAGTTGAGTATTTGCAAGCCCCCCTCACCTGTTGAACCATCACATTTTAATGTATCAACTTTTTAATTCTTTTTATATTCTTATCAACTCGATCCTGTTTGAGGTTCAAACCCTGAGGCTAGTGTTACTTTTAATAGTTCATGATGTTAGAAAAACACATAGGTTCAAGAAGTCTTGAAAGAAATGAAATAAAAACCTGTAACCCAAGCAAGTGGGTAACCTGAGAAATACTCCCAGTTTGTCCCTAAAGAAGAAAGTCCACCTTTTGAAAGCACTTGGTTTATAAGGATAGTTTTAATAAGGCATTATTCTCTAGGATTTGTCTTTCCTGCTTCTCTATTTTAAGACATATCTTCCTTCCATTTGTTGTTGAAGGCTTTTCGTTGCTTCCTAGATCTTTTTCCAGTAAACACAACTCCTTTCTTCCATCCATTGTGGCTTAATTGTTGGTCTCTGCTTTTTCACTTAGTACTTGGCTCCTGTGCTTTTTTCACTTGTTGAGGAGAGATGCATTACTTGCAGGTGTGTATCTTCCCCATTCAAAGCCTTCACGGTTTGCATCAGGCCCCTTTCTTTTGCAATACCACATTTGGTAATCTTACAGCTGTTTTAGAATTGGGGGTTTATGTAGCTAGGTTGCATTTGTCTTTGTTTAATCTGGGCATATGATTATCTCAACCTCCATTTTCTCCCAGGAAGAGCTCGTTCTTGTTTACTGACTTCCTCCTTACTTGCCCATATCCCTACCTACCTTGTAGCAATCCTAACCCTATTGTCCTTGTGTTTTTCATTAATGGGCTGAGCAGTGGTACAGGTAACTCCAAATTGGCTTCAAATTGCACCATTTTTGTGCAGTGTGAGGGTATGTTGTGAGAGTTCCATGGGTTTTATGGGCCCTATCTGGAGGTTGCTGCCTTCAGTTCCAGTCTGCCTATACTTTCCCATTCCCCTATTTCCTTCACAACTGCACTGTATCCTGAATCTCAGAAAGATGCTATCAAGCAGATGTGTTCCATGCAACCAGGTATTTATTCCCACCTCTTTGTTAGTATCTAAGATATCAGAGACCTATCATCAATCCATCCCAGTTGGATTCCTCTATGGATAACCAAATTTGATATAACAGATGCATATTTTTGCATCCCTATAAGGGGGGCCTTCCAGAGGAGGTTCTGAACTTCTAGTGTGCCTTCTCTGGGATCTGAACTTCTGGTTTGCTATGCATGGTGAGCTGTGATGGAGAGAAAAGGATTCTGGTGGTTGAGTGGTCCAACCTGAACACATCACTTTAGCCTTGAATTCCAATAGATGGGCAGTCTTGGGGTGATCCCCTCATAGGACCTCCATTGTGGGTGGGGACAGTGGTCACTGAAATGCTCTTACTTTATTATGAATACCCCCATTCACGAAGAAAAATAAATAAAATTGAAAAAACAACAAACTAATTTATAACAACCATGAATGGATGACTGTTCAACAATCACCATTACAGTTGGTTTCTGTACTGAGATTTTTCATTTTGCATTCATTGTCTGACAAACCCTGAAGGCAGATATCTCCCATTTTTATTCAGAATGGATTAGAGGGGCTTTCTGGCTCTCCTAAGTCAATAAGAAAGTTACTTGCTGGAGATATTTTGGTGGAAATATTCTCATTACAACATAATAAACTCTTCCTGAATTCAAAGAGCAGTGAAGATATACCCATTAGGGGTTACTTCTCATGCTACCCTGAATTCCTTGAAAGGAGTTATTGTTGAGAGGGGCTTAGGAACATTCATAAATCGGAGATCCTCACTGGTGTTTCTGCAGTGCCCTGAATATCCACTTGCAAGGATGGAATTATACTGCCTACTAATGTTCTGATTTTGATGTTTACATCATAACATACACCTGTTATCTATTCATAGTTAAATTTTGTTTTATTGCCTTTTTGATTGCCTTATGAACCTATCTAACAATTATAATAAATTGTACATCACTCAGGCCATTTAAGGATCATGTTACACGATCGAATTACATTACCTACAGCAACTAGAGACAGCTTGCATGTATTTCACAAGATAGATTTTTATTATATTATTATTATTATTACTTATTTTACTTAATCTAATTTTAAATAACCTGAAAAAATCCACATTTTTACATTTTAGTTGTTTTTATAATAATAAATAAAGAATAACCATGAAAAAACAATAAATAATGTATGTACCCCAATTTTTTTTTTCTTGCTATCAATTTTTGCCTGTTTTCTTGTACTAATGGTAGTAATGCACTAAATTTTTATTTAACTAAATAACACACCAAAAAACATAAGACTAATAACATGCATAGAGCAGACAGTTTCCTCTAACAATCATAATTTTTCTGGCTTTTATCTATGCAACAAGAGCTGTTACAAAATTCACCCAAGCTAGTTGCTCTGATTTCTTTGTGAACCAGAGTTGAACTGTAAATGAAATTGATGCTTATTTATTCAGAACACAACATAATATAATATGCTACATGGCAGATAAAAAAATGTGACTTTCTATTGGTTATAGGTAATGTATTATTAAACGTGATAGAGAACTATTAACAAATTCTGAAAGAGAGGATGTGATGAGCATGGCAGTTGGGGTCAGATTTTCTGTGATAGCTCTGTAACCAAACAAAATTGAAGACTATAAAAAAATGTTTGTCTGAGCAGTGAAGATTTTATAGTGAGTAATTAAATGTAGTGAGATGCCTGGAGAAAATGTGTCACACCCATCACAGAAGGGGATTTTTTTATATATTGCCTTGTAGAATTGAGAACTTAGAACTTGTATGTTACTAAAATTTGAATTATTAGTTATTTTATACTATACTAATTGATACTACATTAACAAAAAGTAGTTTAATACAATTTTGAATGTAATAAACTAAAATTTGTGTCATGAGTATAAAAGTATACCATAGGTGAGAAGGTTAAAACTGTATGTTTGTTGATCTTTTTTTGTGAGATCAGTGGTAAGTTTATGGGCTTATCATGCTAAAATTGGGAGTTTGATTCCCTGTGGTGGAAAAATTGCAGATATCTTGCTGTGTAGGCTTGTCCCACGCAAACATCTGTTTAAGTCGTTATTATGGTGCTGACTATTTTACAGAACAAATTCTCCAAATGTATTGCTATAAATAAAACAAAAGTTCACAGAAATTTCCATTTATGTTTTGTAAGTAAAACTTTTCCAGTTATTGGAAAAATTTAAAGTTAATCTATGAATTTAAATTATTTCATGGACTTTAATGAAGTTTAAATGTGTTGCACTCTTGGTTTAACTCAGAGCCAAAGCTCTTAGCTGCGTATGCTGCCTACCACAAAAAGTAATTGTTGATCATTTCATTCATGCAAAGAGTTGCTAAAAATTAACATAAGTTTATTATGAATTGCAAAATGTGCAAATCTGGTTCTTACTAATTGCAAGTTCATGTTGGTCTTAAATCTGATCTAAGCAGTGTTTTCTTTTATTACAGACATTAAAAAGCTAGATACCTAAAAAACCATGTGAAAACTTCTACATGCTAAAAATATAAAACTAATGTTAAAGTTATTTCAATATACAACTTAAAAACATACAAGTTCCCTTGAATTTTTTTTAGATTGTCATATGATTTATCATTGAAAAGTATTTTGTTAAACATTTTTCACTATGGTACTGCTCATTTGTTGTTTTCATTAAATGAAGTAAATGGTTGGCAGTAAAATCTTGTATTTTTTATGTACTGCATTTAGAACAAAGTAATTTGAAATGTAGGCAGATTATAACAGGATATGAGGAAATATTCAAATCTATTTTAATTAATAATTACTTGTGTTAGAACAGAGTTTAAATTGAAATGAAATAAACATTCATTTGAGTAGATATTTCACTTTTAACAAACATTTATTCTTAATAAATTGAACAGACCTAGGTCTTGAAAGTTCATGTCAAATAAACATGCAGTTAGTACTGTTCAACTCAGCTCTGCACAAGGAACCTCAAAAAGTTGTAGTGGATATTCAAAAATATGTCAAAATTAAATTTAAAAAAAAAAGAATAACTTAAAGCTTGACACTTTAGGCGTGATATTTTATTTTGATCCAAGGAAGGATCTTGTTTTGTTTGTTTTTGTTTTTAGTTTCAGGTAATTTTAGCAAATAAAAATGTAGTTTTCTTTGAAGAAATGTTGTATCCAGTAAAATTATTTTAGTACCGATAGCATATAAAGATGATTTAATTGCATGTTCAAGTAAACTTATTTGTCCAAAGTAATATATTAAGGTTAAAAACTGTCAAATTTGTGTTTGTGTTGAGTTTAAACTACTTCACATATAAGAAAAATAAGTTTAACAATTAGTTGTCTTTTCTTATCATAGCTAAAGGACTGAATGATCGTTCTCTACACAGTGTATACTTAAGAGCTAGGAAACTATTTTCATCAGGTTTTCGTCAGGGAAGGTAGTCTTTTTTTTTTTGTCTTATTTTTAAGCTGAAAGTACAATAGATCTAAATTTGTTTCTTTTTAAATTGGTAAACAGTCTTTGTATTAATCTCTTTTTGGTAGTTTGTTCACAATAAACCATGTTCTCCAAAATGACTTCAAAAAGAAAGTGTTTGATATTTCACAGTAATGAATTTTCTTAATTTTACTACTTCTGTTTGAGATGCATATCCAAGTTTCCTAAACTTGTTTTTTTTTTATATCTTATAATCTGCAGATGATCTTAGATTTATTCTTTCTAGCAGTGGGTAAATTTACTACACATTATTTCATTCTGTGTTAAGGTCTTATCATTAAACCTAAATGGTGTAATGTTATTATCCTTTGTACATGCAGATTGAATTTAGTATTTTGGCATTGTTATTGTGCAAGTTACTCTTGTTTTCTTTTAGGATGAAAAATCGTGAATTTTCAAAAGCATTACAACTATACCAGATACATGGTAGAAAGTGGTCCATGATTGGAAAGAAACTAAACAGACGACCAGATATTGTGAAGGAAATATTCAGATATCGGACAACAAAGGAAGGTAGGAATGTGAACTTCATTGTAAAGCTAAAACAATAACATTGTAATTAGCTTACAAAGAAGTTAACCAGGAATAATTTGTATAAATGGACTGATATAAAAAAATGTGTTAAAATTATAAGTACAGATATTTACTGTTTTAACTTGCACTAACAGTACTCATTTGAGTGCTTTCATAACAGACTCAGTATAATATACATTAGTTAAGTGCTGATACTGTAATGTTTGATGTAGTATGTATATCTTCACAAAATTTTAGTAAAGATTGCAAGTCATTTGTACACGAAAAATCAGATTTTGTTATGAAGTATTTTCACTAAACATTGATTTATGAAAATGTTAAGTCTGTTTTCTTACTGTTTTGAGTGCAAAGTGATTTCATGTTATGATGAGAAAACTATTTTGTCATCCCAAAAATCTTGGATATTATTTGTATAATCTCTAAAACTTTGTGGATACATTTCACATGTTTGTTTTTAGTAAAACTATATTTTGTCTGTTATTTTCTCTACCCTGACTGTGTGAGGTCTGCTAATTTACAGACCTTGTAACCACCATAAAAAATTAGGAAATAAATATAAATTTTGCTTTTTTCACTCTAGAGTGACTACAGATTTTAACACAAAAACACGTTTAGTTTAAATAGCTCAAATCTCAACATTATTACACTGACCTTCCAGTCATGCCTAGCTAACAGTACAGAAGGTGTATTTTACAAGGTACAGATGTACTTTATGTTACCTTGTTCGGTAATATAAAACTGTACTTTGGTCTTTACAAAGTGATCTGTCTTGACTGTGCTTTAGTGGATTAGTATTTGGTAAAATGCAGTCGCATTTCAATTATTATACATCTACATAGAATATTACTATTTACAAATAAGCTCTTAAGCATATTTTTCTTAAAACAGAACAGTAAATATATACATATACTAAACAGGCATATCTTCTAGTTAGAGTGACCTTTGTATTCATTTGCTGCTTACCATCGGTTGCAAAGCCTTTTTCAAATTTTGCAAATGGAGGATATGAAAAATAGTTCTTTTTTTTGGATTTTATATGTACAGTTGAAATAACTAATAATCATAAATAACTATATCAATACCATAGAATTCTACTGTTATTTATCAAGTTCAGTAGTGAAGTCGTTTATTATCTTAACTGTGTAATTTCAGGCAGGCTAAAGACACAATTTGCTTGCATGAAATCTTGGTTCGAAAGAATGAGATGGCTTCTAAGCACTTTAAAGTGGGTGGGAAAGCAATTACAGTTAGTTATTCATTTGTCATGTATTGAAGTAAGTGTGAAAAAGGGACCATTTCCAAAAATTGAAAGAGGAGAGCAGAACTGATGTGTTTAATGCAATATATTAGCAATGTTTCAACAAACAGAAAATAAATTAGGTTCTAATTTTATATTCCAACTTGAAAATACCTGTAGTTGAAGTTTCTAAATCATACGAAACTATAGACTTAATATTTTGATATCACAAACGTCTAACCTGAAGCAATGCTGCATTCAATGTACCATGTGTTGCACAAAAATTTATATTTAGGCATGTTATTTTATTATTTACCTTTAAATTAAGAAACAAAATAATGTATAATACTAAAATTTGAATTATAATCTACGATTTGAAACCAAACTTATTGATATAAATTCATAAAGTAGTAGTAGTTAAATAAAATTTTGAATGTAAGTTAACAAATGAGATGACATGGCCTTTGACAACTGAACTATTATGATAGAGTTAATGTAGTGTCATAGGATGACTATCAGATAAGCTGTTTGTGTCAACAGTTATTGGAGTCTGGAGTCCAGAGGAAAATGAAGCATTGATAAAGGCAGTTCAGGAATTCATTGGGAGCAGTGATACTGAAGGAGTATGTCATGGACTCAAATGGGTAGAAATTGCCAAGCTTGTTCCCACTAGAAATGAAAGTCAGTGCCGTCAGCATTGGTATGTACAAGAAAACTAGAAAAAGTGAAAGAAATATAATTTAGCATTTTACATATTATTTACAGTATTTCTGTAAGTCTGCTTGGTCAGCATTTATTCTTGTATTATAGAAAAAAATAACTTCAATTTAAAACTTGAAGTTAAACTTAAGTATATAAAGATTACATCAAACATAGGTAAGATTGGTAATAAAATTTCTATACCCCTATGTCAGAATCAGTAGTAACCATGATACAATGCCCATTATTCTTCCTTTATTTGAATCAGGTTTCAAATAAATATTTAAACAAAAAACTTGTCATTTTATTTTTAAACTTATTTGAATAATGGGCTAAAACATCAAATATTAGACTGATGTCTTATTATTTGGTAACTCACATTCTACTCTGTCTGTAGGTTGTGGGATTGATTCCTGATGACAAGTGTCCTTGCACTTTCGGTGATGGATGAGTTATAATGTTAGGGTCAATTCCATTATTTTTTGGTAAGGAATAGCCCAACAGATGGCAGTGGGTGCTAATAGCTAGTTGCTTCTTTTGTTGGGAGTTCCAAATTAAAAATGGTGTCAAGTAGTCTTATTAGCATTGCCACAAACAAACAAAAATAATTATAGCATTTGACAAGTTGAATGTCCATGATATTAAATATGATATAATGATCAATTTTTCTTCTCAAAATTATATTTAAGTAAATGTTTTTTGAACATGTAGTAATATGTATGGAGAATGAGGACCCTATTTCTAGTAGTTCACAAAATCAAAATGTTTTATGAACATGTAATGATATGTGTATGGAGAATGAGAACCCTGTTTCCAGTAGTTCACAAAAACAATGTTTTGTGTATTTAGTCATCTTCTTTAAGTATTACATGGTTAGCATTCTGATTTCTGTATGTTTTTAAGTTGTTTCCAAATGTTCTTGATAAATACTTACAAATTGAAACATGAAAAAACTGAATCTGAAATATCTGTTCCTACTTAGTCAACTGTATGACCCTACGAGTTATTAATTGTGATTGTAAAGGCAGTGGATTTTATTATGAATTTAAGGTTTTCTTTTTAGACTATCTACCTGGTTTTGGCTCTGTTAACCTGCTAAGCTGAAGAGCCAAGCTCTGATTTGGCCATTTTTTAAATTGAAATGTGCTTCAGGTAAAACATACATTGTCATTATAGATTCACAGCTGGGGGTTTCAGTTGGACAAGATTTGTTGACACTGTATCAATGTCTCCTCTAGACAACCAAGTAAACATGATAGGGAATTTTATCTGATGATTATGTTATTTTATTTTTTTTACTTTGTGCACCAGAAATACAAAGTATAAGACGTGTATATACCCTGTTCCAGTTCTTTTACTCAGAATGATCATCCTACCCTCAAATTTAATTATGTGCCCAAAGCAACACATCATTTTTTTTACATTAATATCATTTAATATATTTATCAGCTTGTGTTTTTTAACAATAATTGGTTTGATTTTAGTGAATGTTTCATATAAGGTTTTGGAAATTATTTTCATGAGAGTATTGAAGGAAAGAAAAACTTTAGAAAATTAAATCAAAATTTGTATGTATCAAAAATAAATTCAGCGTTTAGAAAAACTTAAAGTAACTTATTTTATCATTAGTTATCCTGTGATGAAACTTGTAAAAATATGTAAGCTTCTAATTTTGTTTTTAATAATGATTAATATGGTCTTTTCAAGGCTGAAGAAATTATGTTGGGCACAAAGTAATAAAGACAGAGGTAAAGTGAAGTGGAAGCCAGAAGATTCACGCATGCTAATAAAGCAGTAAGTAATTAATTACAATTCTGAACAACACCATTAACTTCTTAACCCTCTGACATTGATCTCAGCAGTTTGTAGGAACCTCAATAGGAGTGGTACATGTGCAACAATATACATGGTAACTCTGATGTTTCTAATGTATCCTCACAGAAACTGGTAAGATTTTCTAAAAGATGAGTATCTTTAACACAAAGAATGACATTATATTTAATATTGTATGTAAATTTTGGCAGGGTAGGAGTCATCTTTAACTAAAATGGTTGTATTTTTCTAACAGGGTAATTGGCCTTTAGAATGGGTTGCCTTTGAACGTTGTAGAGGCAGTAAAGTTAAGTGAGTTTAAGAGAAAGCTTGATAAGTATATGAATAATAATTTTTAGCTATAAGATTTTTTAAAATTTACTAATTAATATTTTTAGCTTAAAGGATGGTTCAGCTAAGTTGGACCAATAGGTCCTATGTTGTCCCAAAATGTTGTGTAATAAGTAACAACATGACATGTAAAGCTCAAAGGAATAGTATAAAATGTGGGTGTGAGACCCATCAAAGGCTAAAAAAAAATATATCTGCAGTTTCACAAAAATTCAGTCAAAGAACTTTGGAACATATGTGTCGATAAAGTACTTATTGCAAAGATTTACATCTAGATAGAGAATGCAAAAGTGGAGATTCCTCAGAGCTCATGTGACAATGAAGCTGTAGTCTTAATTTTTTTAAAGGTTTGTTTTGAAACAAAGAAATTAAAACTTGGATAACATGAAACTTCAAATTATAACCTGCATTATAATGTTAATTTCATTGACATACATTAACAGTAAAATTGTATAATTAATTTTTGAATGTAACTCAGTAAGTTGTGATGAAAGGGACATAAAGGAGTTAAACTCAAGCAGACAAAGATACTGCCAGTTCTATGGTCAAAATTTCTGATTTATCCATTGGGCAGTAACAGCATCAAATGACAGTTATGTCTCTTTAACTAAGAAATTTATCCAAATCATGTTGTTGTCTACCTTAAAAAATAAAATGGAAATTTTATAATGTATATTGGTAATTATTAGGACATCACAAAAATAATTTCTTCAGAACTAGCAAGTTCACTGCTGGTACAGTAAGAAGTCTTTGGATTTACAACACTAAAATCAGGGGTTTGATTCTCCTCGTTGGACTCAGCAGATAGCACAATGTGGCTTTGCTATCAAAAAATGGACACATACAGAACTAGCAAAAATTATAGGTTTAAAGAATTTATTTTCTCAACATAGACTCAGTCAGTTTGACCAACCATGTGACATAGTTATGTTTGTTTTAAGTCTTAAGGTGTTAGGTATGTGCCATTATATGTTGTAAATAACTCAAGACATGTGCAGCTCACATTATACTGTTAATTTACATTACCCACAAGCTGCTTGCATGTATGCCTTGTGAAACTTTTTTTGTATATTACAGGGTGGTCGCTAGAAAAGCGGAAAATTTGTCAAACAGCTATTTATTTTTACAAAGAATAACTTTTACAAAGTTTTTTAAAGGCATATGTTATATTACACTCATAGATGCTCAAAATGCATTTTATGATATTAAAATCATGCATTTTATTCATGATGTAAAGAAATCAAAATAGAAATGAGTAAGCATGCATTTTACTCATGATCTCATCTGACCCTCAAATTTTCCGCTTTTCTAGTGACCACCCTGTATTATGTACTTTATCTAATCTAAACTAAGCGATAAAAATCTTTTATAATAAATAATTGTGTGGAAATTTAAGTCTACTTTTTCATAATTATGGTAGTAATGCACAAATTTTTATTTAATTAAATAATGGACAAAAAAACATAGATTCTAATAACATGCAAAAAGTATGCAATTTTCCCAACTCAATTTTTTTCTAGCTTTCTAACTATGTGACAAGAGTCATTGCAAATTCACTGAAGTTTGCTGTTAACTTTCTCATAGGAACAAAGTTTGTAATATGAATGAAACTGACAATTATCAGATTACAATATTATATAATACATCATTTGATAGATGAAAACCTGGACTTTCTTTCTATTGGTTATAGATAATATAGTGTTAAACATAAGAGAGAACTATTAACAAATTCTATAAGAGTGGATGTGACGGTGGGGGTCCAATTTGATAGCTCTGTAACCAAACAGAACTGAAGGCTATAAAAGAATGTGGTTTGTCTGATGATGAAGATTTTACAGTGAGTAATTTACATATTTCATACATTTCTGAGAGATGGTGGATAAAATATAGAAAACAAGATGCCTGGAGAAAATGTCATCTGTCACACTAGGGGGAAATTTTTGTTGGCATTGCCTTGTAGAATTAATACTTAATAGAACTTAAAACATATGTTATTAAAATTTGGATTATTAGTTGAGATTTTGTGATATTCTAATTGATATAACATTAGTGGTTTATTAAAATTTTGAATGAAATACATTAAAACTTTGTGTCATGCATAGTATAGGATATTCATAGCAAGAGGGTTAAACTAAAAATGAAAAAATATTTTCTAAGGTGGCTTTTGATTTCTTTTTCTTGTTTGTTGCAGTCAGTACTTGATTGTATTTTATGTAAATCATTGGCATGATTTTCTGCTTTAATTAATGGCTTTTGAGCAAATGGAAGTAGATTTTGTTAGAGTTTTTAAGGTTTTTTAATAATAGATTGCAAGAAGTGTGGGCATTAAAAATTAAGAAAGAAAATGTAGTGTTATGAATCTAAACAATTTCATTAAAGGGAAAACCAATTAAAAAGTGGTAAATTGTGAATGTTGATAAATTTATTAAAAAGAAACTGATTACATGATTGTAATTTCAATGAAAATAATTTTAAAAATAGATGTATTTGGAAATTATGTTTTACACATGCTGCATTTCCTTACAAATACTTGTCTTTTAGAGGTATCCTTAACATTAATCTTTTTTTGCATTTCAGCTTGTATGAACTCCCTGCTGAATCTGAAGCAGATGTTGATTGGGATGCTTTAGCTGAAAAGTTTGAAATGTAAGGACTTTTTGTAATGTATCTAATTTAGTGAATCATTATGTTATTTCAGAAGATTGTCATTTTTTATTTTAACCTGCTTTTAACTCACTCAGCAGTAAGATAATGTTATATCCCTGTTGAATTTGCTAAGTTTGCATCACTGTGTTACAGTAAGCACAAATAATTACTTGAAATGCTCCGAGAGATAAAATTAGATGAGTACTTGTATTCTTGATTTGTTGGAACATTAACTGGTGTATTTTAAGTGGCATATCTCTGTCATTGTTTTACAACAGCTATTGTATATAGAAAACATCAAATTGAAAGTATGATATGGGTAGTTACTTGTAAAGAATGCGTGGTAACGTATGTAGTCATAGCTGGTATATCGTTGCCTGTGAGAATTCTTGAATGTGTAAAAGACATTCAGAATCTAAAGAAGGGAAACTCAGTAGCAGAATACTATACCAAAAAAAAGAAACCCCATTGTCAAAAACACTGATTATTTAGACCAGAAACCCAAATGATTAATGCATAAACAAAAAGTTAAAGATCAGTACAAGTAATGATAGAACTTTATGAAAACACTGAACTAGAAGCCTTATTATATAATATATAAATATATATTCATACTTTAAATTTTCTGATGTGTAATTTTCCTTAATAATAATCTTCTAAACTAAACATAATACAGCGTGAATTGTTATATTGTATTATAAATACGATCCTGTGCTTGTTTCACATGTATCTTGAACTTCAGTATATGCAATGATTAGCTGCTAATGAAGCTGTGAGGCAAGATACCAAGCTGTGGTAAAAAGTGATTCTTTAAATAAATTAAATGGCATTAGTGCACTGGAAAATATTAAAAACACATGTTCATTTGTAATATTTGAAGTTTTTCCTTTAATGGCATATTGTTGTAACATAATTACTGTTTTTTGATACTGTTTACAGTAACAATAATAATGTAGTTCTCAACACAGAGGTGTTATTACAATATTTAAAAATCAGTTTTAATTTTATCATAGGTTATATTTTGTCATAGTTTCAGTTACTTTAGAAAATTAATGTTTGAAGAACTTTTTTCCTGTAAAGTTTATAACTATCATCTACGTTAACAAGTTGAGAAATAAAAGTCAAACTGATTTTTAAACATTGCAGTGGCATGTCTATGATAAGACACTACAATATTAATGTTTCTCTAAACAGTATTTCAGAATGTCACTTGTAACTATTTTCTAATGCACAAGTGCCACATTATTTATTGAAGGAACATCTTTATTAATTTTTAAAACTTTCCATACAGAAAGATTTATACAGTGCTTTTAAGTATTTTTTATCCCAAATTTGGAATGTTGATTTATTGTCTTCTTAAGGGAGGTCCTATTTTCTGTGTTGGTAGTGGCTAAGATTCAATCCTGGATCTTTTTGAGGGAAATGTGATGTATTACCCACTTGACTGAGATTAAATCATGAATCAACTAATTTTAATACACATTGTGAATACAATCTGATTATAAAAAAAATTATAAATTCGAACAGGGCAAAATTTTATCGAAGTTATACTGTTAACAAGATTGTATTAATACTAAGCCATAAAAAAACGATTGTTGGAAGTTTGTAAGTAACACGATAGTGTGCAACATTAACTTACTATCTTTGTAAACAAGCATCACTAGGCAATAATTAAGGTGGTGCAGAAATCATATTTCATAAAAGTAGAGTGAAATTTATTTCCAAAATCTACCACATATCTAAGTAAGTTTGAGCATTTTGTTGGCAAATTTAGTATTTTGAAATATGTTGATATATAGTATATCAAAGCCTATTATAATATTTAGTTTTGTCCTTAAAATGGGTGCACACTTTGCTGTCTAAATGATCGTGCTATTCATTTTAATGGATGCAAACAAAAAAACATGGATATAAATATACTTAAGACATTTTGTTGAACATGAAAAGCTTACTAAAATAAAAAAAGGCATAACATTAGGTAGAATAACATCATTAATTTATTGACAGCATTAAGTACAGTAAAGTTTAACACTATGTAAACTAATGTGAAAAATGTCCACAAGGTACAGTGTTGTCTCTTGCGTGTAAGCTGTACTTTAAAGGCTTAACTTATAGAATTCAGGGTCTCCAATGGGAATTCTATTGTATTATTCTAGAATTACTTTATTTAAGGAAGTACTATTACAATAAAAATACTGATTTGACTTACTGTAAATATTTGCAGATTTGTACTAACCTTAAATAAGTATTTGTGAAAAAGAAAAATAATTATTCGATAAAGGTACAACAGTCTTCTACATACAGACAGGATTTAACACTTACAAAAAAAATATACCTCTTCAAATTACTTCTGCTGTTAGTATTTTTCTCTTGTTAAAACTGTACATTACTTTAATTATTATAATATGCACAAGTAAATTATCCATGAAAAGTCGTGCAATGGGAAACAAATATCCAAGAAAATTTGGAATGGCTACTAACATGTTCTTGTGGGCAGTCCTAAGAGTCCCAAACAATGTTTCTGATCCTCAAATGAGGAATGAAATGTTGTAGTTTCAAACACTTAACGGATTGAAGTTTTAAATCAACTTTGTGTTTATAATACTTAAATGCATTATCCAGAGTCCCTAAAACCCTTTGGTTCATTCATTTGGAAGATCTTAACATGAAACATTGAAAATTTAAATGTATGTATATATTTAAATCCTTATTTTGAATTATTCTGTATATATCCATTGTAAATCTATGAATCCACTCCTAAGGTCTCAAAATATCTAACTTCAAAATACACAAATTCCTAGTAGTTTTATACATACTATTTTTAGTGTAAGCTAGCAATTTTGTGTATAAGCTCTTAATACCCATAGATTGTGAGCTTATAGACAAAATTTTTGGTACAGAAAGTGTAGAATGAAGTAAACATTCATGCCATACACAGGTTAGAATTAATGTGGATAAAATCTTTTTTTATTTAATAGTACTTATGCTGGGTTCTTTTTCTGGTAAGTTTTATTAAGTTGGTATGGTTATGAAATGTATTCCCCAGCACAATTAAAATCATGGCTCTTTGTTTATAATGATGGATTGTTTCTTCTTGTATCCTTTTATTCTCATATGGTCAGACTAATTCCTGTACAAGGTAAGTGCTGTTGACAGATCCTTTTATTCAGTATATAAATTCTCATGATTTCCTTTAAAAATCTCTCATTGTAGGCCTATGTCTTACTACACTGTACAGTTCAAATGGTGGAATTTGAAATACACTGTTCCAGAGTGGGAGATTAAGGATTTTGAAGGTTTGTTGAATTTCTTTAGTGCACTGTGATTTACTGCATTCAAAAGGATTTTAAAGTATTAATTTTGTTCAAGGTAGTTATTCTTAATTGCTTATGAAATTATTTACAGTAGAATATGAAGTTTAGTGTCTAAACATGTCTGATTATGGAAGTCAATCAACTGCTTTTATCAAGTAAATCTTTTTCAGAATGGCTTACTATTTATAACTTTAGTGCTCTGTTTTTTCTTTCAGAGATTGTAGCCTATTTGTACCATCATCATATCTCACCGTTCGCAAAAAAAGTCACCATACAGTCTCAAGGAAATACTTCTGTGAACTGAAGAAGTGTCAGAGTGTGAGCTTTATGGAGTATTAACTATCTTGACATTCAGGATAGCTTCAGCAAAATTGATATACCTCTCAACATCGTTTGTAAAGAGAATTCAATTACCTTAAGAGCTCTGCCTTTCAGAGTTTTAGTGTTATCCATCATTACCTCAAGAGCAAAATTAGCCACTATGTAAAGGTATTTTATGATGTATTGACTATCAAGTGTAAAAGAAAATGTCCAATTAAAAACACGTAAAATGAATAAGTTTAAGAAGATGCTTTTATGAAAAGAGTGTAAATAACTAGCTTTAAAAGTTATGATCAAATGCAGTGTGGTATAGGGGTCATGCACCTTCTTCACACAAACTATTATGGAAATAGTGAATGGGTGATTGTGACACTCTGATGGGATAATGTTCAGGCCTAAAATCCTAAACTAAAGATAAACCTCGCTGTTGTAGATTTTAAGTACACAACCTTGTGTACTTTATTCACCCCATATTAACTCACATTAATGTAAAAATCATAGATTCATCTAATTTTCACTACCTTCAAAAGATCAGTGTAATTTTTATTGAAATATTGAATACATTACAAAGGGCACAAGAATATATATATATTACATCTGAAGTTTGAACACTTTAATCAGTAATATGGTAGATATAGTGCACTACTTTTCCTACAAATTTCTCCTTACCCTTTGAAGGAATAATCCACTATGCCTCTTTTGGAGTTATAGGAACCACAAATGTGGAGATTGTAATAACATTTATCCATAGCAATGTCTAAATATAGCACAAAATAAATTTTTTAAAGTACTTTATCGTTCCTAAATCAAACTCACTCCTGCATAATTGACTTCCTTGTAAAATAAATTTCACAATGCATTTATACAGTCTTTTGTACATTTGAATTGTAATCATTCTTTCTGTAATAAAGATTATTATAACATAAAATGATTTAAGTCCACTGTCTTCAACTCCATTTGTTCAATAGCAAATACCTGTAACTAACAATTACAGGAGAAGGAGAGAAACAATCGTGCCATGATCCTTCTTCCCTGGGTTCTCTCGGTGTCATTGTTCAACATAAGGGGGCAGCAGTTGGATCTGCTACATGTTTATCAAACACTACATTATAATCCAAAATTTTACATAAAGACTTATGCATGGGGAGGTTTCAGACAATTACAACTTTCTTCAGAATCACCAAATCGATATTGACCAGCAGAGGTTATAAGCATTTCAAAGTTCTTAGTTTTCAAAAAATTCTCATTCATTGAAGTAGCGGCTTTTTCTAGTTTAAATATGCTTAATCAGTCCAATTCATAACAATCTTGTTAAAGTTTGGACACCCATTATCATGGAATAAGGCACCTAACATCCAATACCATGTTTTAATTTTAAATACAATAGAAAACTCCTATTTTGGCTTAAAATGCAAAGGAGTTTATTCATAAAGCAAAAATATTAGACATCCAAAACTAGATGCCTCTGAATAAATAATTCTCCATAACTTCTCCACACATTACATGTATGAAACCAAAATTTAATTAAACATACTTCCTCCTTGAATATAAGCAACTGGTTCTGTATTCCAAATAAGTACAACTTCTGATTACTAATTCACAAAAATATTAATACAAATCAGTCTTTCCACTGACAAAAATAACTTAAACCGTGATAACGTGGCTATTGTTGAATAAATTTCAGCAATAATACACATGCCAAAATATCTTATCACAAGGATTTCCCACACCGAAACTCCAAAATAATCATAGGATTTAAAATATACCATATTAACAGACTAACTTAACTGAATATGACAAGTTAGATACATTTAATGCATTGACTTCTTACTTCATAAAGTTAATTGTTTTGGAAACAAATTTTGTGAAACTTTACATAGTTTTCTCAACATAAAAGAACTAATTCCAACCAGAGACAGATTACCATCAATATCTTTTATTCAGTTAAATAAAATTATATTTAACAATTTTACCATTTCCATAACTCAAGAGTAATATATTTTTCTCTTTTCTACAAGTTCAGGAAAATACTTTATAGGAAAACAAACTACCTTTTTAACAATAAATTTAAACTGCTTTACTTTTAAACACCTAAAATTCAATATACGTGAACTCCTTCAGTTTTTACTACTTAAAGAAAGGCTTACCTGCATGCAATTTCTCCAATAAAAATTGCAATTTAGATTAACTCTAGTAAACACAACCAAAACTGTTTTATAAAATCCTAATAAAAATATCACCCTCTTAGCTTTTATTTCTAGTGACTCAATATCTTCTCTTTCAGTTTGACCTTTGATAAAGATATAAACAAAAACCCCAAGCTCTTGACTTTACCCACGATACAAATGCTGTGGAAAAACTGAAAAAGCAGACTTAGTCTTCTTTTATTTCTTATCAATATTTTAGATATCAAAATTAACTAGTTTCTGTCAAACTAGTGCTAGCTTCTTTAAGAATTTTCCATATGCACAAACAATACATGTACATGTAACATACTTCAGTTTTCAATATTTAACTATCTTAAGTAATAGATAAAGAATTTATCACAATATCTGGTTATATACTACTGTAAATTCTTTTGGGTAGTGTTTAAAAGCTGGTTCAGTATAGGAGACAGTTACTATAATTTAGAGTAATAATCAATACTAACGTTACCACGACATACTGAAAAAGTTTAATGAAAATTGTCACTTTTCTTTTATTCATCTGGATTATATATATTCAAAAGGAATGTTGCACAAAACCAAGTGAATTGGCATCATCATTTTGTTAGTGACAGTGTGCAGATCAGCTAGTAAAAACATGAAAATATACTTAATACAAATTAAACTTAAAATCCCACATTTAATTTTAGATAATAACGTGTTATGCAGATCTGCATTCATAAGATTTTTTTCCTTTTATGATATGAATAGAAGTACTCTGTATAATTACCTAAAAAACTAAATTCTTTGCTTTAAAAATAAATGGTATTCGTGATACTTATGAAACAGTGCAATACGTGATGAAAAACACTGTACTGATAATTCTAGAAACAAATGTATACTTGCTGGCATTTTCCTTGTCCTCTGTACATGGTATGCATACAAGTGAAACATTTAAACATCTGAATTTGTTCATTTAAAAACTTGTGGCATGGTTCCTTGAGCTTCAGTTGCCTAGATATAAAACACCTTTTACAATGCATTGACTAGAAGACCAAGAAAAGCAGAAACAAACAAAAATATGGTTCAATAAAAACAGTTGACCCTTTCTTTTCTTTACTGGTGAAACATTAAAGTGTTTCAGTTGATTTATTCATTATGTGCATAGTTGTGATAAAGTTTTTCTGATGGGACACCTTAAAACTTAAAATGTGGTGCCAACAAACAAACAAAAAAGTCAGAAATGTCAACTGAAGATTGTGGAGCACAATAACCAGTTGTTTCAAGTAAGAGTAAGATATGGTCAATGAATGACACAGTGACTGGTCATATTAGCAACTTAGAAAACACAAGTTTTTTTATTGTAGCAATTGCAGAAATTGTTTCAATCTTTTCTGAGGATTATAGTTGTGGTATTGGAAAAAAACAGCTTATGTAAAAATGTTGCAAGTTAAAAACACATTTATAACAATAACTGAAACTGATGACAGTGTACTCAATCCCACTTAAGCTTTGAAACTGCTTTTAAACTAACTTGTTTATTTACACATTTACTGGCCACAAACTTTTTTTTTAATACAAGTTGATTTTAATTCTTATTTTTCAGTGAATAAAGGGCTAAAGCAAACTTAACTTGAGTATTACCAACAGTTTATCCAAATACCAGACTTGGGTCTTTCTGTAATGTATTTTTATTCAAGAGAAACAGAAGTGCTTTGTTCATCAACAACTATCATAGAATCTTGAACTCCAAAGATATTACATGGACATATTACAACTTCCATTCTACCATTTACTTAAAAACATCAAAAGCAGATACTCTTATAAATAAAATACTTTTTAAACCTGCATAAAAGTAATTACAAACATCATAATAGCACTGAAAGTATAACTTTGCATTAAAAACAAGTCTGTGAGAAAAGGATTCTGTATATAAATAAAAACTAAATAAAACAACTTCACTAAAAAATTTGCAGTTAAAAATAACTCATTAACGGGAAGAAAACACAAGTTAAAAAATCTAAATTTACAAACTACTATTTTAGTTTGGAATGTTCATCTTTGTGGAACCAACTGGATCAGTAGTATATAACACTTAGCCATATGCAGTGATTTGAAAACCTAATGTTTCCATACACATTTAATAAAATATACTCATCTCAGTTCTGTCAAAACATCCTAAAAGTTAATTGGACAGTTACGACATTACCATTAGAAAGAAGATTAAAAACTGAATTCATAGTTCCCTGCAACTGTGGAGAGAATAATGGAATTATTCTGTTTAGAAAATGGGCATCATAAAGAATAATGGAATCCTTCTAATATCTCAGTAACTCTACTAAGGTTCACCAAGCGAGTTGCTTAATAAAATCTCATTTTAAATAACAAACACTCAGGTATCACGAAACCATCCTAAACAAACAGTTTTCCTTTTGTAAGATTCTTTACATTTGTTTTGAAAACACAATAAACTCAAACTGCATGAAAGTTTAACACACATTTTGTAAATATCACAGCTAAAATATATCTTTAAAACTAAAGTGTGTAAAGAAAATAAAACAAAATATTATGGACTATCAACATTTGGTATAATTAAAGCTATTCAATGGCCATGTTTCATAATTACTGAAATGTTTGCTTCATATCTCATTACCAGGTTTATCATGCAAAGAAAATTATAGAAGTAGTGTGAACAAAATGTACTAAAATATTAAATAATATATAAATATACTTATTTTAAAATTTAGATTTTAGCTTCCTACATGGTTAAAATCAGGTCTTGACCTATAACTACATGTGAAGATGGGGAAATAGTTTACTTTCATCAGTACAGACAGAAATATGAACTAGGAAAAAGATAAAATTTTTAGTTTTTCATAACTATCTACGAACGTTTGATTAAAATCACAATTTATGCAGATTTTCAACAAGCAATAGTATCAGTAACTTCTACTAGTGTGTCAGATTCATGAACTTCAAAGTGAGGCTAATATTTTCTTTTTCAAGAATCACAGGATTCTCTTCATATTATCCTTTGCCTTATTCACAAGTTTTGGCAAGTTTAGAGAAAGTAAGACATGCAAAGGAAGGAAGATTTCTTTGCCATGTTTATCAAGCATCAATGATTTGAATATTAATTTCATATTAATTTTTATTACCCAATTTAGAACTTCTATAAAAGTAAAATTTAAATTGTTTCATAGTTAGTAGACTATTCAATAAATCACCAGTCTAATTATTTTAAGCAAATACACTTGTGTGATTATATAAGCTGCAAATAACAACAATGATCAATGTCATGATAACTCGGTATTTCAGTAACTGTTACTTATACAACTAACAGTAATTGAACTAAATAACTTAAACTCGTAGCTTCTGGAAAAGCATTGAGTAGCAGCTCATTTAGTTTTAGCAATTATAGTTTCAGCATGAGAAAAATAATGCTACAATTGACAATAAATAGTCTGATTAAAACCTTAAAATCATTATCTAGAGTGTAACAGTCATTTTCTCTGTTATCAGTTGCTGACCAAACAAACTATGAGCAGTTGTTTCTATTCATAAAAATAAGAGATAACAAGTTTAATATGATAATTTATAAAATTGTTGCATGAATTCTCAGTTTCAAATATTTTAACCAACAAATAAATAAATCTAATTAGACTATCCACAATACAAAATGTTGCTTTTATTCCTGCCAACAATCAATAGGTTAAATATTACAGGTGTCATTGTTTTAAGATTATGGTTATATGATTTTGAATGACCAAAATAGTAAAGCAAATTTTCTTGACAAAATTTCTCCAAATTGTACTATTTTAGAGCAACTTTAAATAAAGATTTAAATAATTGAAAACAAGGCTATTTAAAATAACTTGAACTAGATATTCAGATAAGAAAATGTTTCCTTTATCTCGTGTATGCAAGTCTTTGAAATTAAAATATTATATCCCTAATTATAATTGTCATTAAATCACGAATTATTAGTTAAATCAGTGCCAAAACCCCAATTACACATTCCTCTTATAAATCCATTATAGTTGATCATTCTCTGTAATCTCGTTGTTACAACCATTCTAACAATTTCAAAGAAAAAAAATTCAAAATATATTCTACAGCAGTGATTCTTAAATTTTGTCACAACGAGCCTCCGTAAGTTAAAAAACACAAATGAAACAAATGCTCTTTCCTTTGTTTATAATTTGAGATTGTGCAATAAAAGCCATACAGCACTAGTCTGATATAAGTGATTGCTAAAATATACCACCTGACATGAAAAAAACAAAACATTCCCATACGTTTCTTTTTTTCCCCTTACTTTTCTTACTTTTGAGTCACCAAACCTTTCTTAAAAATAATAAAGAAACTGACATGAAACTATTGGATTTCCATACCTTTAGAAGGAGGCACATTTTACAATCTTAGAACTGTTGTTGTAGAATAATTCAATCTAAAATGTTTTAAAATATGTATGAAAACATATTCAATGAAAAATAACGACTTTATTTTCAAAAATGAAAAAATTCCAAGAAAAAATATCCTTTAAATTTTTAAACATTCAGTTTGTGCCGTTTTCAACAATACACAATCCCCACAACCACCATACTTCTTCAGTGTGAATTTCCAATTCTATTGTGCACTTGCATACATGACAAAACCCCTGATTAGCTTTGAGAAACACAAGTAAGAAAATAGTTTTATAATAATGTTTTTTTTGTTGCTGAAGTCAATAATCACAAAGGATACCTCAGTAAGAACTTGGAAGTTCTTATATTTCAAAATCAGTTTCCACACAACCTACTTTGTTCAAGAGCTCTTTAACAGAGCTTTCAGAATCATCTTTTTATTACTATTTACACTTAAGTTAAGTATGTCAATTCTCTGTTTAATGAAAAAAAAAAGACATGATTTTACAATACAACACAAAGCTTGTATACAGATATAGGGTGCTTGTCAAGAAAAAAAAACATGAGAATAGCAATGTGAAACTTATTTAAAAAAAAATAGAAGTTATAAAAACGTGAAATTACATCCCTGAAATAAGCCTATGTTCTTTACAACCTAATGAACTTAACAGAAAATTCTAATGGGAATATAAAAACTGTTTGTGAAAGTATGACTAGAGCTAATTGGTCCCAACATAAAATTATAGTGTAAAAAAGAAAAACATTTGCAGAACTTAACCTTTACATTCTAAGTTTCATTTAAGATCTCAATATTGAGTGTTGAAAATAAGAAAAGCAAGGTTTACATAATAGTTTTACCTTTTCAAGACATTTAAAATTAAAAAAAAAAAATAGATACAATGGAAAGTAATTTATGCCTATATCTTTTCAATGATTCAACTGAAAAACCTAACATTCAAAAGATATGAAACTGGAAAATGTATACATATACTGGTAATTATTGGTTTAATAGTCAGCAAGTAAACCAACAAATCAAAATTACTTTTTCACTAAAGCATTTGAAACTCCTTAACCAACTAAAATAAAAGGACAACATTAGTTTATCAAACTTACTTGTACACATAGAGAAACTTAACACAAAACAACACTTCAAATGTTTTGAAGTAAAAAGAAAATGCTACAAGTTAAATTTCACCATCTGAAAGCCTGCATAATTTTTGTAGTTTGAGGTTTTAGAATTAGTAACAAAAGATGACAAAAACTGTGTTTGTTTCACAAGAAGAATGCCCAATATTTTATAAAACATTTATAAAGTAATGACTACAGTTCCAGTTTTTAATGCCATGAATTTATGAAAGAAAAATAAAAAAACATTAACATGAAGAGTTCTTGTAAATTTCAGTCCACTTAACTACTTATATAATTTTCCTAGATCAGTTTTCCCACAAAATTGAAGTAACTGCAAAACATTTTTTCAATTAAGATACATTCAAATTACACTATTGTATAAACGTACGAGACTTAACATTTCAGTATTATTTCTACGTTTAATGCAACTACTTAAAATACCAACTAATCTATTAAATTTTAAATTAATAATCCATTTATAGATCTATGCAAGTTGTGCACAGTTAAAGCAACATGTAATCTATTAAAGATACAAAAAACAACAACTATGCAGCTTTACACAGTATACTCTAGTGGACACATCAACTTGTAAGGCACACATTTCTTTTTACAAAAGGCTGAACACATAACTGAAAACTAAAGCTATTAAGCATCTGAGGAATGTCCATTTCTAGAAGAATCGGTCATAGTGAAGGAATCCGGATGACAGTGGCGACAATGATGAAATCCATTTGGAGAATGCTTCAAAAGCTCCTCTATATGTTTCACAATCAAATCAATAGCAACTGAAAGGGTTAAGAACAAAATGATAATAAAACTATTTCACCCCAAAGGCTGTCACAACTGTACACGGATCACTTTAAGTATCCAGTTGCTGAAGATAAGCAAAATATGTCACAAAGGAAATTAAAACAGCAGATCACAAGCTACAGGGTGTTTGGAAAGTCACTGTGCACTTATACATTTATTAACAGACATGTTTCAATACAGAATACAGGAGGTAAATATGAATGACAATTATAAATAATGTTTAAATTTATCCCCGTTAGCATCAATGCAGGCCTAGATCCTTCTTATTTTCTTTCTAAATACCACTATCAGTTGCTGGCTTTGAATAGACTGAATAAAATATGATTACAAAACTGCACAGTGACTTTCCGAACACCCTGTTTAATTCATTAAACAATGTCTGCATCTTAGTCTGAACTAAATCTCAAAGTTTATAAACATTTCTTTTGTGCAGCTTTTGCATTACATTAGTTCTTTATATACATGAACAAAATTATGTCTCACAACATGAAAGGAAAGCCTAAAATAAAAATACATCAGCATACTTTCCAAGTGGGAAAATGTCTTACCTTCATTGTCTGCACCTCGAGGAATGACAATATCAGCATATTTCTTTGTCTAATAACATAAAAGAAGAGCAAAATGGATATTGTGAAACTATATATAAATTAACAGATGTAATAAAAGCCTACACTTTACAAGATTTACAAATACAGCACACAAGTACAAGCTCCTTCTGCAAGCTATAACTCCATATACCAGTTTCCTTTTTATTTCACAAGTCTGTAAGTACTCCAAAATGTGCATTCATACAGGTCATGCATAGTTAAAGCAAGAAGTGCTCATTAAAGCCATGAAAAAATAACTATGTGGCTTAACACAGGATACTTCTGTGAATGCACCAAAAGGTTTAGTACAATACTATACTTTAAGTTTTACAAGTACAGTATAAAGCCATGTGTTCCATCATGTCACAAGAGTTAGACCCAATCAAAATTAAATTCCTTCAACCCAAAAGCTGTAAACAACTGTATATACAACACTTCAGGCATCCAGATACAAAAGAAAAGCTTAAATCTGAAATATGGGAAGTACAAACATCAGAATGCAAGCCACAATTTTTTAAAAACTTATGAAAACAAAAAGATAGTGTTTTTCTATCCATTCAGTAGTAGAAACATTTAGATAGTTTTTTTAAGATTTTTTTCTTCCCCTAATTACAAGGCTCACATTTCAACAAAAAATTATATCTGTTTGAAACTTGAGATAAGATTAAAGATTGGTTGAACTGTTGGCATGAAAGATACAATCTACCACATTAAATTGGTGAGCACATTGATACTGTTTGCCTCAATCTGTGCATCATTTTAAGATGTGTATTATTTTTTATAGGTATGAAAACACAACAAAAAATATGTTTAGAATGAAAGAAGAGGTAGCATAAAAAATTTGCAAATCACTATTCTTAATTAAGATGAGACTTGAAAAAAACTGCCAATTAATTTTGAAAGAAGCTTTTAGAGCACTCACTTTTATTAAGTTCGATTCTTTAGTTTAGAGTTACATTCTGAGTGCTAAAAGTACTTGTTCTTCATATGCACTAACTGAATGGAGTAGCCTTATTATTTAAAGAAGGTTTAAAATGTGTCTTGTGGATTGTATGAAGCAGACAAGCCAGTCTCAAAAGATGCATACACAATACAAAGTTGGGATTGTTTTAAAGGATAAGTAAAGAGATAAACAAACAAAAAATCAAGGTACGAAGTACTTACAGGTAAACAAAATTCCTCAAAGGCAGGTTTTACAAACATCGTATACTGCTGTAGAACTTGTTCCAAATCTCTACCCCTTTCTGTGGTGTCACGCAAAACTAAATTCATAAAAATTGAAACAACTGTTTAATGTTATCTATTAACATGAAAAGGTAGAACTAGTCAATAAATGATCAATAGGAAGAAGACAGTGAATAAGGACAATGTTTTATATAACTACCTTATTACAAAAGCACTACATGATAACGTATTGCAAATATAAGCTAAATTTCAGTAATTTCAAGTGTATCCAGTCATTGAGTCTAACAGATTGGTTTGCAGGAATTATTAATTGTGAGTTAACTAATTACCCTGTAACCCACATTACTGAAACTGTTAGCTAGGTGATTAACCTGTAAGTCATGTGATTAAAACCACAAACTAGCTAGATGATTAACTTACAAATAATGTGATCGAAACCATAAAATTAGTTAATTTAAGTGATTACATATATAAACCAGGGGTATATAGCTTAAACCTGTGAGTAAAATAACCTGCTAGTGTTTAATGGTCTACATTGCAAGTTAAGAAATTATGCAACTATCGTTCTGTAAATTTTTGACTATTCTGCAAGTTTTTAAGTACTTTTCTGTAACTAATGAATAATTTAATGCTTAAAATTATCACTAAAGAATCATTCATCCACAAAATCAGCATGATGCTACATTTCAGGCTATTTCCAGGCACATGAAAATACAATTTAGTGGTAGCCAAGAAAGTAACAGATAATACTTGTATTAACATTTTCCTCTACAGCTGTGAATTACAATCAACTACCATTTTCTTTTCAGCTCCAGTTACTCAGAATTATTCATCAACAAGCTGCTGCCCAGCTATATCTTACAAAATGTTGCACACTACTTTTCCAAACAGTACAGCTTCTGATTACAAAGCACCCATACGAAGACATAACTTTTTACTGTGTATAATGAGTAATAATAAACAGATGGTGATTTGATACTCAAGAAATGCCATCAAGTGACACAAACTAGAAAGTGTACAGGAAAATACAGTAAACTTCATGAATATTAGAAAATTTAAGGCTAAAATTAAAAACTTGATAATTGTGTTACTTAAACTTACATAATTTGATTAAAATTGAAAGTCATGTTCATTAAACTTCATTATTTCCTTATAAGGTTAAAAATTATTTACAATGATGCATGCAACTGAAAAAAAAGCAAAATAACAACAAGAGCTTTCACACGAAGCCCATATTTTCATTTAAATACTGTCTAATCAATGCTCTGACCTCTTCTTGATAACCTGGTGTCAGAATCAGAGTCTACAAATAATTTCATGTGGAACAAGTCCCTCATTTCTTGGAAGTAAAAAATTAAAATTCCTTCAAAGAGTACCACATCAGCT
The DNA here is from genome assembly GCA_011833715.1 of Carcinoscorpius rotundicauda. Lineage (NCBI taxonomy): Eukaryota > Metazoa > Arthropoda > Merostomata > Xiphosura > Limulidae > Carcinoscorpius > Carcinoscorpius rotundicauda. The sequence goes on from CM022398.1 coordinate 62,078,451, forward strand.
GGTTGGATAGTCAGCCACTCATCCTTCTTCCTGGAATTAAGTTATCATAGAAAAGATTAAAATTTTAACAATGATTTATTTTATTAAGTAATTAATTATTATATGCAATAAGAATGCAGATCAAACTGAATAATAAACCTCAAGCTATAATAATCTGACAACTGTTGTATTGAGCAATAAACTCTGATCAACACAGCTAGGTGGACAAAAAAATATCATTCAAAAAAACTTCTCTTTTAAAATTTAACTACAGTGTATGTTACATAAATTCTAACTTTTACATTGACACTTCATTATCATTCACTATGAATTCACTTTCCCTCTACTTCAGTCTAATGTTCAAAATGTTTTGCATCATACTTAATCTACATAAACACAGTGAGGTAGTTGCTCGGCTTTTTTTAGTAGGGGCTGTTAACACTCACTTGTTAAACTACCATTAACTTCTCAAACAGAAAGCAAATTTTCTACAATGTCAAGTGTGATAACTAAGAAGTATTTCCTGAAGCACTTTCCAAGAGGAACAAATCTTACTTTCATCAACTCTCACAATATGCAGTAACCACTTTTGTGTTTATGGTTGTTATAACCAGCAAAGAACAAAATTAAAGTTATAAAACATAAGTATAAAAATAAAATAGTAAGGACACATGACATCAGTATTACTAGTTTTTAAACAAGAGTGTTTCTTGTGTTAGAAACATGCTAATACTTATCAACTATCATTCAACATTACCAAACAAGGCTTCAATTAAGACAGAGCATGATCAAAGGTCAAGCTAACACTGAGTAATTCTAAGAAGGCTGTGCATGTGGCTCTCTACTATAATCAAATACATATTGCTAGATAGTTTTGGGGACAATTTTTCATGACCCTGACAATGGCGATGTTAATCTTTCTTATTAATTTCTACAAAACATTTATTATATGCCACATGCAAGCTATTTATAATAAGTGATAATTAAGATTTAATCTCACAAACCTTTACAAGGCATTGACTGTGTGTGTGTGTGTGTGTGTGTGTGTGTGTGGTGTGTGTGTGTGTGTGTGTGTGTGTGTGTGTGTGTGTGTGATCAGTTTAATTTAGAACACACAAGCTGTCTGATGACAAACATCTAAGGTTCGTGCTTTTGTTGATAGATTTACTGTAATGCCACACAAGTTTTTTTTAGAACATTTCAGAAATCAAACAGGTGGTCATATATTTTTCAGGAAAAATGTCTAATAATTAGATGCAAGGACAAAGATCAGGAAACTAAGTATTTCATAGAAATAAATATTATTATGAGTAATTTATCTCAAATCTCACCTGCAATGGGAAACAAAATCATAGAGAGGTATGCTAACCACTTTCTCTTGAAGAATATCTTTCAATACACTAATAATAAGCTCATTGTCAAAAGCATCTACAAGAACAAAATACATAAATATCAGATTAAATAAGAAAACAAGTATTTCCTTGATATTTTCATAATCATAAAACAAATTTAAACTGATCACTGGAATAAACCTTAAAAAAAAATAAAGGCTTAATTCTAATTTAATACAAAACATTTAAAGATATAACTAGCTATTATAACAATTAGGGAACATATAATGACACAAACCTAACTTTAAAAGTTTATATTAAGACCTGTGATTGACATCAGTTTAACTTGCCATTTTCCAGTTTAATTCTTTTGCAACAAACTAGATATAATACACATACATTTTTCAACACACTTGCAAACCTTAAATATTTGCAAAAATACAAATGTTTAGTCTAAGTAGCTTAAGTCTCATAATGCTATATGTATATATTTATTATATTGACCTTCCAGTCATGCCTATTTAACATTAACACAACTTGCACTGACAATGCACATGCACTTATGTTACATATCCAGTAACATGAAACTGACTTCGTCTTCCCTGTGTTTTAGTAGACTAGTATTTTTTAATATACAGTCACATTTCAATTACTTTACATTATACAAGCATATGGATTATTACTATTTAGAAATAAATTAAATTTACTTTTCTTAAAATATATGACAATAAATCAAGAAGTAAAACAAAAAAATTCTCTTCTCAGTACAAACTTTGTATTCAGTTGTTGCTGGATATGGGTTGTTAAGCCTTTTAAAATTTCAATGTATAGAATATCAAACATAACAGATAAATAACCAAAAAATCAAAAATAACTACATTCATACCACAAAGTTCTACTGTAGAGTAATAAGCTCAGTAAATAAGTTGTAAAATATCAAAATGAGCACAATACAGACATAGCCTATCTCCTAGAAAACTTGAATTGTAAGAATGTAGTAGCCTTTAAGATTAAAATTGCTGAGAAAAACACTTTATGGACATTGTAAGATGTTGATTGGTTATTCCAATGTCATATTGTAGTAAGAGTATATAAGGGACCATTTCAAAAATGTTGAATGAGGCCACTATGTCTGATTCAGTATATAAGCCATATCTTAGCAAAATAAAATATGAGGTTCTTCTATATTCTACCTTCTCAATATTAATAATTTTAGTTCCTACTTTGTACAAAACCACAAACTTGGTATTTTTACATCATAAACATGTAATTCCAAACACTGATGCATTCAACATACCATGTGACTCACTAAAATCAATATTTAAATGTGCTTTTAACACTTACTTTTGAATTAATAAATTAACTCATAATATTAAAGTCTGAATTATAATTTACAATGTGATACCAAACTTATTGACATAAATCCATAAAATAGTAGTTCAATAAAATTTTGAATGCAAGTCAACAATTGTAATGACATGGCCTTTTAATTCTGACCCATTGTGAAACAGTTAAATGAGTATTTGAGCCTTGTGATTCCACACACAGCAAGATCAAAATGGCAAATGAACTGTTACTGGAAACAAGTATCTTTACTTTTAGAATAAATTTCAAAATTTTACCTGGATGGTCAAAATTGTACATCCCTTTATAAGCTAAGGATTTTTCTTCTTCTGTAAGTTCTTTGTAGAAACTCTCCTGGCTGACATTGATGACCTGCCTTTGCGAGTCTATTACTGAATCTTGGTCCAATTTCTCTACAATTTTTCTGCAAACTGTTGACTGCATAAGCAACAAAATACTAAGCAATAAAGCTGACTTGTAAATCAATATTATTTTCAAAATATCATTAAATTCCTTAACTTGTACAAATATATTAAAATTGTTTTGAATACATAAATCAGTAAGTCAAATAACAATCACAACCAATATAAAGTTGCAGTGAGATGTCATTTATCAGAACTCTATTTTGAAATTGTTTGGTATTTTGCAGGTAATAAACCATCACAGAAAAACTGATAATTTTTTAGGAATAGTCTGACACAAAACATTTATACACTGAAATGACAAGTTTCCAGAATGTGGATTTAGAAGTTTCAAGAAGAGAATATCCATTGTATTTAATGGCATTAGAAAACAATGAAATATGAATTAACTTGAGGTACCATCCAGAATGAGGACCCCCAAGAAGTTGTACCTCAGTTGTAAAGAACAAAAAATAGCATGATGTGAAAGGTAAGAATGTACAAACACAAAGATTGATGACAAACAAAACACTATACAACATTTTCAACAAGAATCTCACTCTGTAAATGATGCTAGCAGGATATGGGTTCAACAATAAAGGCTTCCAGTCATAGTTCCCATTTGACCATCATACACATAAAGTTGATGGAGAATGAAAGACTACTATCAAGATACATTGTTGTCAGATAGAGCTTTAAATAACATGGCAACAAAGACTTACAATGAAGTGAGGCTCCAAAAATGTTTAAATATAATGAACTAAACCATTATATAACAATATCTTAAAATTCTCTTGCATTATTTTCTTCTTTGATTAACTAATTTGCTTAAGCTCATTTAAGACATTAGCTCTTTTTCTAAATATACTTGTTTACACAAAATGTGTAGATGTAAAACTTTTAGATGTACAAGTCTGCTGTATGCAAAATGTCAATATAAGTTATGTCTACAAATTGACAATACCAGTATGACTGAGACTTACTACTAAGAGTGCATGTTAATGCTCATGTGAAAAAAAAGCACTTTTGTCCATCATGTAGTAAGTATGCTGCATTTAAATAACCTCGAACTTCTAATATTTATCTACAGTTGTTTCCAGTATCCTATATATATATATAGCGTGTCTGGTATTTACTCTTCACCACAGACTGTTACTAAATCAGCAGTGAAGATTCAACTGAACAGTTTAGAATTCTGACATCAAATACATAACACTAAGTTGAAAGGAAGTCTATAAAATGATTGTGTATTTTGAACTCTGACCCCAAACTATGAGCATAGGACTGACAATCAATTTTGAGAAAACTTTTTCTTCATGGAACTATTTTGTATTATGTTATTATGCTCACAAGAATATAGAATTGAAACCTATTTCAGACACCAACAGAGATCAAAATAATAAATTCATAACTATAAAAATGCTAACAAATATAGATAGGGATGTTGAGAAACCAAAGTATTACAGAAATAAAACAAATGGAGACTAAAAACTAACGTATAGTGATCAGAAGTATTTAAGTTACAATTTACCAATAAAAATAAAATTATATTTCCAATAATAAATCAAATAAACAATTTTAATAACATAGAATGGTCATCCATTTAAAATGTATTCTGTCTCTATAAATTACTGCAGCACACACCTCACTTAACCCATTCTTGCAAGTAAATTTATTATTGCTGAAGCAGTTTTAAGTTTCTCAATAACTTAAGAGGTTGTGCATTTTAAGTTTCAAAACTTCAATTTCCTGAACCAAATTCATTTCTAAGGTATACTTTTCATGAACATAGATTGCTTATCTTCTCATTTAACCTCATGTTTCTTTGAGCCAACCAGGGTAAAGAATACATAATGTCAATTCAGTACCTGGAAAGACATATTTCATCATGCATTATAAATATTAGCTCTACCCCAAATCTAATCCTGGAACAATAGACAGACTTTAGCACCATTAAGCACCCCCTACATCTTTATTAGGTAAAACACATACCTCATTATGACTGCAAGGAATTTTAATAAGCAATGTTGTTCTGAACTTCACTTTAGTTCATTAACAGTATTAGTTTTACATAATCAAGTTTCTTTTAATCCAAAGTTAAATATCTGATTGTCTAAATTTTAAAATGGATAGAAGTGAATAGACCAGTTTCAATAACAAGTAAATACAGATTTCTTTGATTGGCTTGAAACAGGATAATGTACAACTGAAAAGCTGGAAAAAAATTATCTTGGAAGACAAATGCATTATAATAACTAATTTGCACTTTACCTCATTGCTAAAATTGGCAGAAAATGAAAATTTTGAACATATGATGCAAAAATACATACAGCTCAATGTGAATTTCCCCCTCATGTGTCTCACATCAGTATGCTTGCTCTTAAACAAAGTCATGATTCAATCTCTGATTTATCAATTTTCACTCATATGAGTTGACTCTCAGCCAAGATACCCCATTAAGAAACCCAAATATATTAAATATAAAGATAAATTATTAATAGTTGTGCTCGTACAACTTACACTGTACATTCGTAAAAGGAGTCATTTTCACTCTCTTGTATAAAATAAACACTTCCTGTTTTACACTTTAAAAAGAAACTTGACACAAATTTACACTGAAACTGACACGTGTGTTACCCCTCCCTTCTAAAATAAGCATAACTTAAATGCTTGATTACATGGTCATAACACAAGTGTTAGTGAAAGGTTAAATACTCGCATGTTAACTACAAGCACACGATATAATAAATTTTATGGCTCGTGTGCAAAAAAAGGATACTTGAAAGCTTCTTGATTGATAAAACTATTTGAAGATTCTAATGGCCTCACATGACAGAACATATAAAACTGTTTAAAATACCAAAACTGAACATCTGCATGATAAAATTAAAACCCTTCTCTTTATACAGAATAATTCCCACCACTTCTAAACCCTTACATTACTGATAACCATTAACACGTTTCACATTTCAAAACTGAGGTATAACTTAAAAAGCTTCTTTTAAAAACTTTTTAGAGTAATATAGCCCACTTTTCTGAAAACTGGGGATAATTTTCTTCATCATAGCTAACAAAAAACAAGCAACCAAATTCTCATAAAAAAATAATTTAGCTTTGAGATAAACTTATCACATAAGCAAATACAATAATTTTCAAAATACAAAATTTTCTTTACACCTTGGTTTGAGAATTACAATTATCAGAAAAAGCTCCACAGAAATATAATTTAACTGTAGAATTATGAAGCTCCACCAAGTCCACAATATTTATATGATTAAACAGTTCAAATTATAAAGAGTTTTTATTTACATTTACAGATGAGCAAAAATAATGCTCAAGGTTTTACATTTTACAGTCAGCAGCTAGCAACAGTTAACACATGGTACAGTTCTACCTCTACGGACAGCTTTTTTATATATCTCCAGAGTATATATTACATATATAAAACATCTGTACTGCATGGTAACATCAACATGTCTGCATAGTGACAAAGCAGCTTGACAAGTTCCAAATACTTTGTTTTTCACAACATAAAATGGTTTTGAAATGAACATTAACTTTGATTTATCACACCTGCATATACCTGTTCTTAGGTAGTGTTCATATCGATATGAGAAGGTTAATGTTTCCTTCCCCTCTTCCAAACTAACTATTACCCTAGTGTTTTTCAAAATTCCAAAATAAATCAGTAATGTATATATATACACAGTGGTGTTTATGAACCAGCCTGTACAAACTATATTTAATTAATTTGAGTATTTGATTAATAGGTAAAGAAGCTTTGCAATATTTAAAACTTACATTAATAATTACACATTACCACAAGAACTACTAATACAAAATGCGAAACTAAGAGTTCTAACCTTTGGTTAACAAGTACAAAAAAGTAAACATCATTTATTTAACTATTCATGTCATAATCAAAATCATACTTGCACAATAGGTATCTATATGTAAAATACCATTTTTATAACACATTCATATGTCCTTTAACTTGTTAAAGACAAAAAGGCATAAAGCATCTTTATTTCTTGGCACAGTCAACATGTGAATGCTTGAAGGCCATATCTATTTTAGTTTAATTTACAAAAGTTTTCAATACTCTTTGAATAAATGTGTTGATCAGATATAACTGAAATTTACACGATATATTTTTTTTCTGAAATTAGGGTATGAATAAAAAAATCAAGCATGTGGTTCACATGTGGAAACTTTTAACTTTGGAGTCCCATTTCTTAAAAATAATTTCAAAAAACAATGTCAACTGTAATAAAATCTGAATTTGTGGCAATTTGATAAACTTGAATGTATTTTACAACTACTTGTATCAGGAAGAAATTATTGTCAAGCTTGTATTTAACTGTAATTACCATTTGACCTTCTAGGTTTCAAAACCATATAAAATAAATGGATATAATGTAATCCTTCCTCATTCTGTTATAGTTCACTGGTATCATTTTAGTTACAGTATACGTACATCTGCATCAAGACACTACACCACATGCCTACTGATAGTATTACTCTTGTAATTATCCACTTAGGATCATATACAATTTGTTCTTGCATCACTACCATCTCATACAAATGAGTGCAAGCTATTTTTTTGTAGGATTGAATTAAATAAAATTTGGTTTAACATTCTGTACTAGTTGACAAATAGAAATAGTTAAGCACTGAAACTAAATAAAATTTATATAAACCTTCACACAGCTATTAAATGAAGAAAATTTCCTGTCTGTGTACATTCAAATTTTTTAACCTAACTTTCAAAATTAGGCTTTGAATCTCTTTCCATAAACGTTTTCAGTGTTGAAAGTTATTTGGAAAGTTATCTAGAAATTCTGTAAATAACTGCATGTGCTTCTACACGCTTTACACAATACAGAAAATTAAAATCAATTATGCCTAATTTTATATTATTATGATACATTTTAATGTTCTCTTGCTACATCCATATTCAAATTTATCATTCTTTTAAAGTGTGTGTGTGTGTGTGTGTGTGTGTGTGTGTGTGTGTGTGTGTGTGTGTGTACATTCAACAGTTATTTCACAAAGAAATATTCATTACAATAAAGTCTGAATCTGTAGACAAACAGCTTATTCTTATCATCCCTGATGTTAAAGTTCCTTCCAGTGTTTACTTAAAACCTTATCATTTGAAACATACTTCCTCCCACAAGCTGTTTATCCAAATCACTACAAAATTTTAACTCTAAATGAAATTTACAATTGTCTACATCCTAAAAGTTTCTCTTCACAGCTTGATTTTTGTAAACCAATAAAAATAAATAATATTTGACAAATAAACTTCTTTGCCAGAGCTGATAAGGGGAGAGGAGCAGCTGCCCCAAGAACTTGGGTCTGTTGAGCATCTTGGCAGTAGTATATTATAAAACTCACTTGTAATTCATACTACTTAATGAGCTAAAATTGTTACTGCTTTTTTATGGATTCATGAAGAAATTTTGTCACCCAAGTTTCTTTAATGAAAATTCAGCAAAAGTTAAGAAACAGAATGAAAGAGGGGCCCAATGATGTTACTGACCACAGGGGCCTGGGCTGGCTCTCGACACTCTTGGTCATAAATAAAGATGACTTCTACCCTGTCAAAATTGATACTTATGTCTCCTAATCCTACCATTTTAATCATTAAATACAAAAAAAAGATGTTGCATCTACACTATCAACTCCCTTGACGATCTTAGATGTCTCAGTTACCCCCCCCCCAACTTTTCTCTTTGGAAGAAATTTCAGAGATCTTAACCTGTTCTCTTGTAACAATTTTTCCATCCCAGGTATTATCCTAATATTTCTCCTCTGCACCCTTTCCAATAATCCAGTGTCTTTCGTAAAGTAAGAAGTTTAAATACACAATACCATAATCATAATCCAACAAGGGAATTATCTTTAGACTTATCTTCATCACTGCTAGACACAACCTAGATTCCTATTTGCTGTACAAACAGAAACTGATCAACCAGAACACCAAGAATCTTTTCTTCCACAACACTGTTAAGGTTATTGTCATTGTCATCAAAATTACAATTCAAGTTATGATAATTCATATGCATAAACCCACATTTATTACAATTAAAATCCAACTGCCATTTATTTGTTCAACTCAAAATTGATTTAAATACTGTTGTAAAAAAGCAACTTCCTCAAGCTAACAACATCCAATACCACTGACACACACAATTTATTGACCATTTTTCATCTACATTACTGATGTAAATCAAAAACTGCAAATTTGCTAAAACAGAAATGAGGTACCTCACTAGCAACATTAATCCAGCTTTACTGAACTTTCTATAGTAGCATCCTTCTGATTTTTTCATATACTTTTCTATCCAATGAAATACCTTATCCCCTAAACACACACAGATCAGTTTTCAACAAGCTTTTCATCTGGCATCTTGTGAAAAACTTACCAAAAAAACAAGATCCACTAAATCAACATCTTTACTATTGTTTACAGAACTAGTATCTTCATTAGTGATTATCAAAAGATTACTAAGGCAAGATTTTACCTTAGTGAAACCATGTGAAATTATCCAACAATTAAAAAAAAACTTTTTCCAGCACTAATGTAAAATTAATGGATTTATAATGACTGTTACAGTTTTTATCACCTCCCCTGAAAAAGAGTAACATTAGTCATCTTCCATTCCTCTGATACCTGTCCACTATTCACTGTATAAAATCATGCAGTAATAGCAACCTCCTTCAAAACTCTTGTGGACTTATTACATGACCAAGGAGTCTTACTTTTCTTTAAAATTCCCACTCTTTTTATCAGTAAGCTCAGAGTTACTTAGATCATCTTTACCTTATTTTCACTTAGCAACTGTTCAAAGTGAGGAATATTATTTGAATTTCATTAAAGAATATTGATAAATTATAATCTAATAATGCTGCTAATTCATAAGCATCAATCATGAGTGTTCTTTTATCATGTATATTATAAAAGAAATTACTCCCATTGTAACATTTCACTTACCTATACTTTAAAACAACCTTACTGATAATTTCTTACATTTTTATCAAAACTTCTTTTGTACACTGTATATCTGTTTTGATTTTCTACATTTCTGTGTGACCAATGTTCTTGCTATTACATAATTCTCTAAATCTCTCACCATAACAGTCAAGTTAAACAATTTATAATGTTCTTCCGTAAGTTATACCCTTTACGAGCCAAACTGATTTTTTACTTGCAACTTCTTTTTTATTTACGATAAAGACAAATATTTTTTACTTAAATTCCACATTTGATCACTATCTGCCATCTAATTTGCTTCACAATTTATGACAGATAATTCTTGTTGCAACCATTAAAAATTTGATATTGTAATTTATAACAAAAATCTCATTATTCCTTATCTCCAAATACAGTAAAGCATTGAACCAAAATCAGAAATTATGGCTTGGACTCAGATGTCCTCCAATCTTTTAATAGTGAAATGGTTGAAATGCCAAAGTTAATACTTAAAACTAACATAGCATTGCTCCAAGAACAACTGGTGAGGAAAACCATTCTGAATGGTTTTTAAAAAATTTTCTCCCTCATGTTTTGACTAACATTTCCTACTCTGTATCTCCAAAATTAAAATTCTGCATAATTATGGCCTTATTAACAACTGAAATTTTAAATTCATTGTGAAGTTTGTTTCGTCACTTTCATATAATCATCTGTATCAAAGTATAACTAAGAGCCTTTCATACAATCGTCTGTATCAAAAGTACAACTAAGCCATTTTCCCTTATAACCAGTAACCAGTTTTCAACTTGAAAACTAACTAGTGATAACCATTATATCAAAAAAACACCATTCCAACATATCTCTCAAGTCATCATTTCTGTTTTTGCTTCTATCATTGTAGTAATATAGCCTACCCTTAAAACTAGTTCTGTACTAGTCTAATCATAGCTTAAAACTTCCCAATGAAGTTAGTTCCAATGTACATTAAACATAAGATCCATATTATAATAATCCAAATAAATTATCTTTTTCTTGCTATAATTACAGATCGTTAACCAAATACCTGTCCAAACTCACTGATACAAGTCACTCTGTAATACTTCAACATCCTAAATGTAGCTAGAAATACTCAGTATTTCAACATAACCTAAAAATTTTGCAATTCACTAATAACACCCCTATAACTATTAACATAAAAGAGGAAAAACAAACTCCAACCACTTATCTATGATGCACCCCAGCAATAGATCCAGTTTGACTAGAATTCATTCATAAGTAACAGAATTTTAAAAGTTTATGGAGAGAATTAAAATCAAAAGAGATGTACAATTATTATTTAAAATCATTGGTATTTAGTGAAAGTTCATAATTACAAAACTGAGAGAAAAAAAACAGTATTTTACAAATATTTAATTTATTACTACCATGGTTTTACTCGTAAAGATATCATCAGGTGGATAAAACTTCCTGTTTATATCAACATTAGTTATGTTTCAGAGTATCATATATTGCTCAGCCTATTTATCTAAGAAAGAATATTGACTTTTTAGAAAGAGTTGCTAGAATGTCCTCGAGATGGATTATCTTATAGGGATTGATTAAAATATTTTATTTTCTCTGGATGAAAACAAAATAGTTTCAGGTGATCTTACTGAACAGTGACTGGTTGGATAAAAGTATCTGATCTTTTACTCATGAATTCTGAAGAAAAAAGAACACAAGCTCAAGATAAAATTAAAAGATAAACTATGCTCCAGTTATAAAAATGTTTTTTATAGCTAAGTGGTTGCTTATGGAATGAATTATTATCAGCAACAGTTGTTGGTCAGTCTCTACACAAACTTATGAAAGAACTGAAATTTCTACTAATAGTACGTTTAAGTTTTAGTTTTCTTTTAGGGATGAATGTGCAAGATCAGACATAGGGAATCATATGGTTTCTTAATGCTTGTGCATTAGGTTATGAATACAACTCAAATATTGTATATATAACTATTGCTAGTGTGATGTGTACTATATATATTTATCATCAACTTCATAAGCTGTGAAGTTAAAATCATGAAAGTTACCATCTGATGGATTATGTTACATTTGAACATTTTTTACCATGTGCTGTATCACTGTCATCAAATTACATGCAAAAATAATACAGTGTTTGAATAAAATACATGAAATCTGTAAGAATTGTTGAAAAATATAGAAGTTTACAATGATGCATTATCCTTTGATTTAGTAAACAATGTTACTATATTTCTTTAGGTTACAGTACAGGCATATTTACATTTAATCTACCAAGCAGTTAGCCAAAATGTTTTAATAAAAGAAAGTGACCCATCTCAAAATGAGTAAAGCATCGTATATATATGATATATAAGAATATATATATTCTTCCAAATTAATGCATCAACACCATTTCAAACACTAAAAATACATAATAAATTCAATTATGCATAACAGTGCTTTAACTTTTAAGAATATACATTATGAATACAGAAATATTTTAGAAAATTCATTAAAGCACATCATAGTTGTGTAGTTATTTCGATATTAATTTTATTATAATAGATAGTTTCAATAATATGGGCTATATTATCGTGTTTTTTTCATTAACTGTTAATTATTTAATTTTCAACAATTCAATCCACAGTTTCTCCTCTCCTTGATTTTCCAGAAATTGCAATAGCTACCACACATAATCAATAATAATTAATATTTTAAAGCTTTTCGTTGGCAATTCACGAACTATATAAAGTAGGACTGAATGTGCTTTAATTAAATTGCAATATAAGAATCGGTTATAAATTGTATAGTAGTACTATTACTATTAGCAATAGTACTAATTAGGTACGCAGACAATATAATATTAACATAATTAACACCACAGAACCGTGGACAGCTATAACAAGCAAACGTGTTTCTACATTAAGCTAAACTCCGAAAGTAAAATCGAATTCATCTTTGCTTTTGTTTTTAAAACTTAATTCCAGAAACGATCATAATAAAGTGAAAATAAATTTTAATAGAAAAAATGCTATTACTAGGTGGTGTATTACATTTTTTTTTACAAAACTTGCGTGTTTGTTATTTTCATGTTCAAAAATCAGTATTAAATTGCAAATTTACCTTGCCCGATGCAGTACCTCCAGCCACTCCAATCAAAAATGGTGTTTTCATTCGTAAAGCATCTAATCCCAGATAAGTATTTTCTTTTCGCCCAAGTGATGCCATGCTAGCACCTTCCCCCACAGTTTTCCACTGAAGAGTGAAATTCCACAAGCTTGCAGATACACATGCAAACGATAATTCTCATTTAGTGCCATCTATTAGCCAGTTAGTAAAATAACCGTTTTTCACTTGATTAATGTTTATTAAAGAATATTAAAATAATTATACACTTTCTTGGCATTTTAAAATATTAATACAGTTGCATAAACATGATTTTAGCATTGGGTTATTAATACTTCAAAAGAATTTTTTTTAAAACAGTGATATGCTCCATCAAATATTATCCAAAATTTTACTGTATTTTCTCAGTCATTACTGTAAATGTTGCATTCATTAACTATTGTACTACATTGAGAAACATTTATCAGCTATTTCGTCATTGATATGTTTTATAAGTAGTGTATTAATAGATATTTTATATGCCTTCTCGTAAACTACAAAGTGGTAACTAAGTTATATTAAAACGATTTCAGCAAGTAACGTGGCAACCACAATTAATATAAAGATACAGTGAAACAAAGTGTATCACAATTATGTGCTTAGAATTTATACAAAATGATGACTTTTTCAAAATAGATCCTTCTGGCAAAAATGTTTATTGACTCAAATCATAAAGAAATGTTCAGATCGGAAACTTAATATCTATAATGAAGGTCTCTCTTGTACTTAATGGTAATGGGCCCCCCAGTGGCTCAGCGGTATGTCTGCGGACTTACACGCTAAAATCCGGGTTTCGATACCCGTGGTGGGCAGAGCACAGATAGCCCATTGTGTAGCTTTGTGCTTAATTCTAAACAACAACAACATGATAGTAATGGACACAAAAGAATAAGGATCGACTTGACTAGGACTATCTACAAAACGCCTACAGCAAGTTGAACTCCCGCCATGATAAACAAATTTCAGCATCGTGTTACACAAAGGTCAGTGGCAAATGCCATTAATTTGTTCCAGGCAACAAGATGCCGCATAATAAAAAGGGATCTACGTTTGGAAAAGTAACACAAGTCACGTTATGCACAAGTTGCTTCCATGATACATCTGTTAAACTGTTGCATACCTCAAACAGCTAAAGAATTAAAGTTGGTATTCATATTATTCCACACAAAGATATGCCAGTGTGATCAAACTGTTGAAATATATGCTAGATGGCTTACACTTATATACTATATGACTTATGAAAATCTGGTATTATTTAAACATTTTTGACATGACAACCTTTCGACAGAGACTTTACAAGAGAAATTATGCTTCATAGATAATAAAAAAATCATGACCGTCGGTCGGAGCATGACAAGACACAATAAAGCTTTTAAAACTTTTTTAATATAATGTACGCAGCCTCTGTAGGATACTTTTATTTGAAATTTTCTCAAATATCTCTTTTTTACAAAAGTGTGTAATTGTTAGTTAAATAATAAGTTTTTGTTCATTATTTTATTAGTGCAAAATTACAAACTGGGCTATCTGTAAAGTGCCCACTAACAGTATCAATACCTAGTTTTTAGTGTTATAAGCTTTACGGACTTACTGATTTCCCACTGGGGTGACAATATATGAGAAAGATTCATGACTTATGTCATTATATAAAATTGAAAAAAGAAATTTTTGATCATGATTGCTTTATTTTAGTGCCCGGCATGGCCGAACGTGCTGAAGCGTGAGACTCGTAATCCGAGGGTTGCGGGTTTGCATCCCAGTCGCGCTAAACATGCTTGCCCTTTTAGCCGTGGGGGCGTATAATGTTACAGTCAATCCCACTATTCGTTGGTAAAAGAGTAGCCCAAGAGTTGGCGGTGGGTGGTGATGACTACCTGCCTTCCCTCTAGTCTTACACTGCAAAATTAGGAACGGCTAAGGTTTATCCTCCTTGTTGGGGTTTGTGCAATGGGCTAGCAATCTATTCACTTAAAAACCAGCCTTTTAATAAATCCGCAAGCGATTGCGGCCCTATGTCCCTTCAAGGAATTGAGATGCATAAATAATAAAATAAATAACTTTATTTTAACGTTTGTTTTTCAATTGCGCCCAAAGTTAAGCGAAGGCTATCTGCATTAGCCGTCCTTCATTTAGCAGTGTAAGCTAGTCATCATCATCCATCGCAAATTCTTTTACTAGCGAATAGTGGGATTGTCCCCACGACTAAAAGTTCGAACATGTTTAGTATAAGGGGGATTCTAACTTGTAACCCTCAGATTATCAGTCGAGCGCTCTAACCACCTGGTCATGCGGATATCAAAATTGAGTTTTTAGCGCTACAAACCTTTAAGTGTACTGTTGAGCCGCTGGGAACTTGTTTGTTTGTTTGTGTTTTGAATTTTGCACAAAGCTACTCAAGGGTTATCTGTGCTAACTGTCCCTAATTTAGTAGTGTAAAACTAGAGGGAAGGCAGTTATTATTTTTACAAGACATTAAATACCTTCACCGGTAGAAGTGATTTTGTAGCCGATATGAGGCTAGCCAAGAAAAGACATTGTTAACTTTAGCAAGGTGTAACCGGATTGTCAAGAAAATATTAAGTTCCATACCAGACATAAGATTCAGTATTATCTGTAAGTTTGTAAAACTTTTGTATGCAAACCATTATTTGTAAAAACCGTTATTATAAATTGTATTTTTGTTTGTATATTGAAGTATATTTATGTTAAAAAAGAAAATTATGTGTATCAATCGTATTAACAAATATCATAAATTTGATAAATATTAACTTTTAATCAGTTTTTAAATTCAATTTCAAGTTTCTGGTTATTTGAAAGAGTAATACGTAACGTACGTAGTAAAATAAATCGGAGAATATTCTGAAAAAAATTACAATACGTAATCTAATAAATTAGGGGCTGTCCTAGAGAAATTATAATGCGTAACAAATTAAATATTTAGATATATATAACTTACCGAATCTTCGGAAAAGACAGGGATGTCGCTAGGCATAGGTACATGGGTCTGTGCCCCAGTTGCCAGTTTATATTTTGAAAAGCCAGAGTAGAAAATGATAGTTACTATCATACTAAAACGTCGAAAATTTTCCGTTAACTTGGGCTCGAACCCCGAATATTTCAAGCACCTAGCGACGACTCTGGTAAAAGCCATGGTATAGCCTGACGGTAAGTGCCCTCGATTCGTAAATTGCGAGTCTTGAATATGAATCCCATCATCGAAAATACTTTACCTTTTAGCCATTAGAGCTTCATATTGTGTTTGCAAGTCACACTTTTTTTTTACTAAGGAGTATTGCAAGAGTCGGCAGTGTGTAGTGCTTACTAACAGTCTTCCTTCTATAGCCTGTCACTTCAGAATTAGGAACGAGTAGTACAGATAAATTTCTGAACAAAATTCAGCAAAATATTTTAAGATACTTATAAATATTACAATTTCAAATAGCTTGAAACAGAGTTAAATTGTAATTTAAATTTAGAGGTTATGTAACTCTTGAAATTCAGCAAATTTATGATGTTTGCCAACAAGATTGATACACACAGTTTTCTTTCTCAATACAAATATATTTTAATTTACAAATAATAATGCAATTTATAATAATGATCATTGCAAATAATTATTTAAATAATGAATGCTTACAAACTTACAAACAATACTAAGTTTACTATCCGGTGTGGAACAGAATTTTTTATTGACGATTTACCATGAACGAATTAATTTCGAGTGGAATCAGTACAGCTCACTCGGCCCGCATGGCCAGGTGGGTTAAGGCGTACGACTCGTAATCTGAGGGTCGCGGGTTCGCATCTTCGTCGCACCAAACATGCGCTCGCCTTTTCAGCCGTGGGAGCGTTATAATGTGAGGATCAATCCCCCTATTCGTTGATACAAGAGTAGCCCAAGAGTTGGCGGTGGGTGGTGATGATCGGCTGCCATCCCTCTAATCTTACACTGCTAACTTAGGGATGGCTAGCGCATCGAGTAGCTTTGAGCGAAATTAAAACAAACAATCCATAGTATACATATATAAGACATTTCTAAACACAACGATGTCATCAGGTAAAGAAGATGAAAAAGTGAAATGATATAATCTGAAGGTAGTTAAAAAATAGTTCTAACTATAACACGAAAGAAAGTCACAGCATGGGTGTCCGCTGAAAAGATTCCAGCGGGTTTGGTGGTAGTGTGAAGTTAATAAAAAGCCCTCTCCCCTCTCTCTCTCATTGCTGACAGATTCACTGTATATGAAAGTTTACACGCTCTCTGAGATAACATGGTACTCCCTCAGATACCGCTTCAACATGCTCGAAATAAAAATGGAGAATTCTATAGGTAACTATTCTTAAACGATTTTTTACAATGTGAACTGAGATTAAAAATCAAAGCTGGTACTATGGAAACTATCATATTGTTTCAAAATTGTGGTTGTAATCAACCTACCTATTTTTGTATGAAAATTTTCAAAACAATACTTTGCGAGAATAATTATATTTTCTATGTATAAAATGTGATTTGTTGATATGAAATATCACATATAAGGATCAAATACATGGCCGTCATCAATCTTAACATGTATAGCTTCTACAGATAACTGTTATTCGTTTGTTAATTGAACAGATCTACTGCTGTGGATTCAACCAATTAAAAGTGCGTGATTTGTTGATATGAAATATCACATATAAGGATCAAATACATGGCCGTCATCAATCTTAACATGTATAAATTCTACAGATAACTGTTATTCGTTTGTTAATTGAACAGTACTACTGCTGTGGATTCAACCAATCAAAAGTGCCAATGTATCACGTGACACTGAGCTGTTTACCTATTATGTGGAGACAAGTAAGTTTCCCGAATAACACCTTTCAAAGATTCCTACAGTTGTAACTACTGATAGCTCCGTTGTTATTGACGTTACGTATTCCATAAACACGTATTTCTGCGAGCCGTTCTTATTTCGTATTTACAGTCTTTATTTGTTATTTACCCCTGAGAGAGATTTTTTTTTCCAAAAGATATTATGTTTTTGGATTTTTTTTTATTTATCCTACGTATATTGGAACATAACGAGAATAAAGTTACAATTCCGTGATGACAAGAAAACCCATTTGTAGCGAAAATTTTATCTGTAAAAAACAGCTGGTATGGGTAGATAAAGCATTATGTATACAAGGCTATTCGATGTAGCCGTATATTAATTTGTACTTTTAGGCTAAAAACTCGCAAGTATTCAATATGATTGTTTGTTTTGGATTTCGCGCAAAGCTACTCAAGGACTATCTGTGTTCGCCATCCCTAATTTAGCAGTATAAGACCAGAGAGAAGGCAACTAGTCATCACTATTCACCATCAACTCTTGGGCTACTCTTTTACCAACGAATAATGGGATTGATCGTCACATTATAATGCTCCCACGGCTGAAAGGGCGAGCGTGTTTGGTGCGATCGGGATTCGAACCCACAACCCTCAGATTACGAGTCGAACACCTTAACCCACCTGGTCATGCCGGGCCTTATACGTATGGAATGAATCTGGGGTGGTTGGCCCTTTTCGCCCAAGTTTTCAACAGTTAGTTATTTGTGTCAATAAATAAAACTCACCGAACATCTTTAAAATAGATGAGAATTTCTCATTTTTGTTATCTGCTACTAGCAATACTAGTATTAATAGTAATAAGCTAGAGGACACTAAAGGCTAAAATTGTTAAATATCAGATTGTAATAAAGAATTATCACAAGTGGTGCAGACGTAATCAGAGCTTATTGTTTCGTATATTCTCAAAAAATTACAGAAAGGTTATCTCTGCCAACAGATTCTAATTTTGAAGTGTTAAACTAAACGGAAGACAGCGAGTTAACAAAACCCATTATCAACGCTTGATCTACATTAATCGAATAATGTGATTGGACTGTCACTCTTTTAACACAGCTCCAAAATTCGGAAAGCGATCCAGTGGTAACGAGACAATAACAACTGAATCTTCGATTTACATTCCGAATACAAAGCTTCTACACCATACTACGAACTACTAATTGGCATTAGTAATTAACAGTATCAGTGCAACTTGAAAGTGGATCTTTGTATTAAGTTTGCATACAGTTTCGTATACAAACTGTGAAATAGCTTAATTCAAGTTATACACAGAATTATTGAATGAGAAGCTTGGTAATAAAGAAAAAGAAAGTGAAATATAATTTATAGTTTGCGTCAAAACTGAGTTCTATTTGTAATTTGTCCACTTTATTGCAACCTTCTGAAGGCATAGAAAATCACAGCACAACATTACTGCAGAGCATGCTTACTCAAAGATAAATTAGAGATAGGTTTGGGATCACGGTTGTTATTGAATTTCGTACAAAACTACTCGACGGCTATCTGTACTAAGAGTCCCTAATTTTCAAGTGATAGAATAAGATTCAACACCATCCATCGCAAACTCTTGGACTACTTATTACCAAAATATAATTTTGGAGGTGGGTTTCGATCCCTTGGCACGTAGCTTGTAAGTTTGGTTTGTTCTGAATTTCGCGCAAAAGTATACGAGGGCTATCTGGCTAGCCGTCCCTAATTTAACAATTTAAGACTAGAGGGAAGGCAGCTAGTCATCACCACCCACCGCCAACTCGCTGAAAAGGCGATCATGTTTGGTGTAACAGGGATTCGAACCTGCGACCCTCGGATTACAAGTCGAGTGCCTTAACCATTTGACCATGCCGGACAACTTGTAAGTCCAGCTCCCTTACTACCAGTCCAGGAATGGATTTAGTCATGGTATCGATTGCTTTGTGGAAAGATGAAACGACAGCGTTGGGTTAAAAGTCTAATCACTTTCAATTTGTAAAACCGTACTAGGAAACTAATTTTTGTAACTCTTATTTTAAAAATTCATAATAAAGAGTTGGCCTAGAAGTTACAGATCGATTAGTCTTTTTCTGTAGCGGGAAAATGTTTAGAAAGTTCGATAAAAGAAGGATTTGTCTGAGGAGCACATTAAGCATATAGTGCCTTATGAGTTTAAAAAAGGCAATAGTGCAGCAGAAAGTAGACGAAACGTTCAAGATGTTTATGGTGCAGAGTCTCTAAGTGAAAGAGTATGTCGAAGGTAGTTTCAGAAGTTCAGATCAGAAGCCAGCCATAGAGCAAGAGCAGACATTTGCACTTCTCTGCACTCTCATGAATGTAACATGCCTTTTTTGGACAGGTTAGTGATTGAAGATGAAAAATAAATATATTATAAAAATGTTAAGCACTGCAGACAATGTCTCAGTGCAGATTAACTGGCTAAAACGCAGCCCAAAATGGACCTCCATCCTAGGAGAGTCTTGCCAAGTGTTTGGTGGGGTATTGTTGATGAGATCTACTTTGAGTTGCTGCCACTCAATGTAACGATTACATCAGACTTCTATTCTATTCTAGACTGTTTGAATGTTGCACTGAAAAAAAGAGGCCTGCTTTGATCAATCGTAAAGGTGTTTTGTTACACCAAAATAATGCACGGCCCCATACAGCAAGGATCACATCTGCAAAGACTGAAGAGCTAGACTTGGAAAACTTTCACATTATCCTTATTTTTCAGATTTTGCCCCATCTGATTATCATCTATTCTCAAGTTTTCAAGAACTATCTCAATGGAAAAGAGCTTGGAACATGTGAAGATGTCAAAATTACCCTCTCTACATTCGTTTCCTCCAAACCCCAAATATTTTACAGAAGTGGCATTCAGAAGCTTGTGAATCTTTGGCAGAAAGTAATTAATAACACTATGTAATACAAATTTTGTTCCTGGATAGTATGTGTTATTTATTAATTGCTTATGCTATAAAAGTACAGAAAATGGCCATAATTCTCTTCAAACTTTGCTTTTGTGACCTGGATAATGAACATTAGAAATTAACCTATTTTCTATGTAAAAACGGGTAAATTTGCACATTTTCATTTACATAAGGTTTAGTAAAGCAACATTAGAATCAAGATTTACATGTATTTATACTAAAGTTACACAAAAATGTTTAGAAGTGGGTAGTTTTTCGAGATTTGTGATTGTAATATAAATCAACGAATACTGTTCACGTATCAGCCCCCATATATAGTCTCCCATTGTGTTTTCATTATACGCTCCGAGGTCACAAAAGCAAAGTTTGGAGAGAAAAATAGGTATTTTCCATTTACTTTAGGCATAAGCAATTGGGAAATAATACTTCCTGCCCAGGTACAAGAACAAGTAAAAATTTTGTTACATAGTGTGATAATGGAACATACGTTATTGATCAAATAACATTAAAAGTATTTTAAATCCTTTCTCTTTTTCTGAATCTAAAATCAGACATTACTTAAGGAATAACCTGATATATGGGTGACCAAATTAGTGCAAGTAAGTGAAAGTAAAAGTCAGAAAAGTGAAGCTAAACTACATGATTGTGAATTTAGACATAAAGTGAGTTTCATAACTTATATTGTAATAATAGATATAGGAGAATAATTTGTCTTGCCAAAGTGAGCCCGACATGGCCAGATGGTTAGAGGGATCAACTCTTAATCTGAGGGTCGTACTTTTGAATCTCTGTCGCACCAAATATGCTTGCCTTTTCAACTGTGAGGGCATTATAATGTGACGGTAAATACTACTATTCGTAGGTAAAAGTGTAGCCCAAGAGTTAGCGATGGATGGTGGTAACTTGCTGTTTTTCCTCCAGTCTTATACTGCCAAATCAGGGACGACTAGCGCAGATTACCCTCGTATAGCTTTGCGCGAAATTCAGAACTAAACCAAACCTTGCCAGAGAGTGTTTTAATGTAACTGAACCCGACTGTTTAGACGTTAACGAAAAGGAGACAATTATTTTTTTCTCCTTATTGCTGAAAGTTATCTGCAACAAGTGATAGATAGGACCGTTAAAAACCTGGTCCTATAAAAACCAGACACCTAACAGGGGTTTGGCTTATGGTACAAGCTTTAAGTGTCAGAAGTGAAGTCCAGCACATTACAAAATATTAATATTAATAATAAGATGAATAATTTCCTGAAAGTAAGGGATGGATTTAAAATTTTTCATTCTCAAGGGTGAGTGTGCATATTTTATCTTATATTACAATTGATTTCGAACATTTCATGTTTCCATCAGTTTTTCACTTGGGTTTGGTGAAATAAAAACTAAAACTGTCATTTTTATCAACATTTTTTCAGCTCAGAATTTTGAGGTATGTAGACATACCGTGTAGGCATGTTTTCTACCTCCTTGCATCAGTACTGAATTTTTCAATTTTTATTTATTTACAATTTCATTTATTCAGGTGTACGTGCCTTTTAACAAAATAATTTGGTCAATATAATTCTTAACTTTCTTTTGTTCTGCGCCATTCCCCCAAGATATTTTACTTTCATCGTCCCGTGGAAAATGTTTCTGCATGGTTGACCGTGACCTTTTTTCACTTGCTAGTTAGATGATGTTTAGATGCTACAACCTCCCTTATGACCAAAAGGAATAACCAACAATCATGCTGAGAAAATATAGCATTATAGTTTAAAGTACATGATGTGATGTTATATAAGTTTAGAATTAAGTAGAAACAAGCTCTTCTAGATTGAACAGTTTTTAGTTTTCCAGTAAATGTAACTATCCTTCATACTGAATATGTAGTCTTATTCGTGTTTCACATTTCTACCCACATTCTATGTTTCATGTATTCAGGTACAAATGAATCAGAATGACTTTCTAATTTTCTGATTGTATTTCTTGTTATTCTGCAGGTCTACCTTATTCTCCCTTGAGGGAACTCACTATTATCCGACCAAACTACAATTTTTATTCTGCTTTACATTTTCCCCACTTTTCTGTGGTTATTATCTTTATCTGTAAAGTAAAGCAGCTGACCTGAGAATACTACAAGGTAAGATAGTAAGGTTAAGTTTTGATTCCATTACTTAACTTGATCAAGCATTTTAGTGAGGAGGAAGATAAAGATTATTGAGCCACTTAGGAGAGCCAAATGAGAAAATGCCAGTGAAGGAGCACTGCCACTACTCTGATGATGACATCAGCCTCCTAATATTTACTGACTGATCGGTAATTCATATGAAGAGCTGATCAATATATTATTTATTGTAAGGGGTTGTATCCTTTACAATCTGATCTATCATGTTTAAAATTGTGATGTTTAAGTTGAAAAATTATGTTATAGTTAGGATGATAAATTGTTTAATACATTAATGACTAAAAGATATTTTCCTTATTTTTGAAACTAGGATTATTTAAGATATAATGCCTACAAGAAATTATGTGATAGCTGCTTTATTCTCTTACAGTTAGTACTTCTGATGTTAATATAACACTTCAAAGGTTTTAAGTTTGAAGAACTGTGATAAACATAAGATCAGCAACATTTATAAGCACACAAGGCATTGTGACTTTCCTTTTAAACTATCAAGTGATGTTTCACATAAAGATATGTATGCACTACATCATATTATAGCTATCTGATCATTTTATACCCGGAACAGCTTACACTATCAGGTGTAGTTCCCAGTATGCTTAAATTTGTTAGGATTTCTAAAACATTTGAAGGCTAAAAGGACTTTGTGATCCTTGCTCTCCAAGTATCCAGGTAGAATTTTGTGGAAGTAACAGGATGTTCACTTGTAAAACCACAAATAACTTTTGTGTATTAAACTGCGAAGTTTAAATAACATTTACACACAGAAATATGCGTTTTGTATATGAAATGTAGGGAGTGGATTAATCCACAGTTGTCATTAAAATATCAATAAAGATTTGTTTGTTTGTTTTAAAATTCAACACAAAGCAACAGAATGGGTGATCTGTACTTTACCCATCACGGTATCGAAACTTTTTTGCTAGCATTGTAAGTCTGCAGATGTACCGCTGTACCACTAGGTAGCATCAGTGAAGGCCATTTGCTAGTATTCGTAACCATCTAGAAGAGTTATTGTACTTTACTATTGAATATGGAATCTAACCTATGTTGATCCGACTGGGTACTGATACACTGTAGTGGAAAACAACTGTAGCAGAAAAGTCTTAATTTGGATAATTTTGCCTGCAATTATTTATTATGTAATACAGAGTCGTTTGATTTTACTTGGGGTATGATATCAAAAGCATGACAACTGAAATTTTCCTGTCAAAAATAACCAGTGGAGTTACCATAATTACTGAGGTGAGTCCTGAGAGAGCTTGTTGAATACTATAAGTCCTGCATCAATAGCACATATAGTCATGTTAAGTGTCCTTAATTATTGTTTTTTAAATGCAATTATTATTTATCACTTTTTGTATGGGTATGTATGTACAGTTTACCATTTCAGGGCTGTTGTTTTTTGCAGATCTGAAAGACATCTTCGATTATGCTAGCTTCTGTTTTATATTTAAGCTGATAGTGTAATATTTAATATCCTTCTTCTGTTTTTTGCTAAATGGTTTTAGTATTATGAACTTTCATATTACACAAAGAGAGGGTACGTTATATCAAAATTATTTTGGAGTCTTGCCACATCTTGTAATATATATGTAAAAACGGATCGTTTGGGTTGAGAAAAATTTTTACGTAGAGGAATAAACAACGTTTCGACTATCTTCGGTCATCGTCAGTTTCACAAAGATGACAGAAGAAGGTCGAAACGTTGTTCACGCCTCTACCTAAAAAAATTTCTCAACCCAAACGAGCCGTTTTTAGATACATATTTGTCTACAAGTGGGTTTTCTCGACATCACGGATTATATCTGGTAATATTTTATATAATGATTATGAATCCAAACATTAGCTCTCCAGTGTAATTCCCATTGCAAAAGGTTCTGTTGTGATGCTGTCATGTCCAAAGCATATCAATACTTCCTATGTTTTCCATAATCAACCTAGTGTACGACGATGATAGTTTCCAAGTGCTTGTTCAAACAGTCTGATTGTACAGAAATATAGCTGTGCCATATTCAGCAATATGACCAAATGCTCATTTCATACTTCAATTGGTAGAGGTATTAAACAGTTGAATGTGGAGATCTTTCTTGATTATGTTGTACGTTGTTGCAATGGTCATGTGGACAGCTTTTGCTACTGAATTGTACGTTTGTGGGTTTTCATCTGGTGTGTCAAGTTTATCTATATTCCTTTTTTTTTC
This sequence comes from Carcinoscorpius rotundicauda, assembly GCA_011833715.1. NCBI lineage: Eukaryota > Metazoa > Arthropoda > Merostomata > Xiphosura > Limulidae > Carcinoscorpius > Carcinoscorpius rotundicauda. The sequence goes on from CM022398.1 coordinate 62,103,784, forward strand.
TACAGTGTCATTAAGTGCAAGATTTTCCTCCATCTTAGAAATACTAAATCCTCAATCTGAACAATCTTTATGATCTGAGTACATCAAGATTTTACATCAGCAAGGGCAGTTATATGACTTTCCTGAAAGTTGTCACAGTATGTATGAAACATCAAGAATAGTCCTAATGCATTCTCTTGAACCAAGCCTTTATCAGTTGTGGTTATTAATTTGTATATTTAAAATTATTTTAATATACTCAACCAACAATAAAACAGCCATTATTTTACATTTTTAAATTTTATTATCGTTGTAGAGGATATTCATATAATGTATGTTGCTTTGTAATGTGGTGCGATTGTCACTATCACCAAGCACACATCATGTCATTTAATTTTTTATTAACTGTTATATTCTATATATTTCTTAAATATTTGTTAAAATGTGTATTATTATAAACATTTCTTTGACGTGATGACTTCCATTATGTTAAATATACAAGACTGTTTTATTTAAGTTTAATACAGCAGTTATAATTTAGATAGTTATAAAACGCAATTGATACATTTAGTATTTTAAGAAGCGGTCATTTATCGCATGCTTACATAACTGTTTGCGAATCATTTATATGTAGTTCAGTTGTTGTGAATTTACGTCATGTTATTCGACCCTTCTGAAAGTATTGTTACATCACGATATCTAGTAGTTTGTAAAAGTTCTAAGCTTCAGTCAGGCAGATATACATATATACATATGCGTGTGTGACCAATTTAGTGTTAGTTACTTAGTGAAAGTAAAAGTGAAGTTAAACTGCGTAATTCTAAGATAATTCATAAAAAGCACATAGTGACGATTTTTCACGTGAAGGTATCACAGTTTGTATATTAATAGCAAAGACAGAAAAGAATAAATTTTCTCGTAAAAGGGTTTCCTAAAGTAATTGAATCCACCCATGTTTAATTTGAGAAAAAAAGAGAATTATTTAAAACCATGAATACAACTGTGATAACAAATAGTGTAACAAATGATTGCACATACATTTGACTTATTTTGAATATATTACTTCAAAATAATGAAATGTGTACCGTCTGTTTATTGTTCAAATTTTTCGACAAGCACTCACAAATATCTACTGTAAAGAATCCAGCCTTATAAAACCTGACGCATAACTTTTATCATTACCAGAAAGTTTACGTTCAAGTTGTACTCCTGTAATATATTGCCTTACGGTATCAAACTCTGAGAGACATTGTATTATTATAGTTTAATACTCGTATCTTCATTGAAAGGTTATGATTGTCTGCGTCTTTACAGGTGCAAGGAGTAAGTTACGAAAAAGTATCACTTGTTTACATATCCGAGTGATTTAAACTCCTAAGATTAATATTAGTTTGAGAATAAGCCTAATACAGAGGTGTAAGAAAATGTCTTATTCCTCATATAGTTAAGAAAGAAAAACATTAGTTTATTTTAAAAATTTCAGAACCACAATATATACGCGCTTTCCTAACATTATTGATTTTTTTTTAATTTCGCACAAAGCTACTCGAGGGCTATCTGTGCTAGCCGTCCCTAATTTAGTAGTGTAAGACTAGAGGGAAGGCAGCTAGTCATCACCACCCACCGCCAACTCTTGGGCTACTCTTTTATCAACGAATAGTGGGATTGACCGTAACATTATACACCCCCACGGCTGGGAGGGCGAGCATGTTTAGCGCGATGTGGGCGCGAACCCGCGACCCTCGGATTACGAGCGCACGCCTTAACGCGCTCGGCCATAACATTATTGAACTTTCAAATATAGAAAAATTCTCGTTGTTCAATAACGGCCTTGTTTCATTGGCTTAGTTGCATAGTCAAGGCAAATGTCCTAATTTGATAATTTTGGGCTTTCTCACAGACGAAGGTGTTGTAGACCTACTTTTGTTTTGATCATTAAAATTTGCCTGGAAGTTACATCTTCTTTATTTTCACTTATGGAATGACTTGTGATGTAGTAGTGGGTGCCTTCTAGAAGAAATGACCCTATTTGTTCAAGTATAGAAATTAGTTCTGCCATTATAAAAACATTTAACATCTTCAGAGCAAAGAATACATCCTAAGTAGATTTAAATTTGAACATATCTGAACTTATTGTTTGATATTTCATGTATGGTTTAGTTGCAAGTTGTTAGTGGATGAATAACAATGAATATTCATTTTAACATCCAATCTTTTTTCACGAAGCTGGTCAAGTCAGAATTTCAATTTATTTCCTCATAAAATTTCTTCTATTCCTCCAGTTATCTATAATTGCTATCTTTATCTATAAGATAAATCAGTAGATATAAGAATATCATAGTGGCAGTTTAAGTTGCACACTGAAATTTGATGTGGTATATCTGCATGAGACTGATGTTTGTTTTTACTTCTGAAGCCTACGTCTTTTTTTCAATTTTTAAACAGCCCTCTTTCACTTGATTCAGTACTGGCATGGTAACTAAATGTCTTGTTAATAAATAACGATTTTGGAGCAACGTTATACCTATTGATCGATCTTGGCTATTCCACACTCTTAAACTAAATTAATTTAAAAAACAAAAATTCTTTAACGCTTATCATTCATGTACTTATTAAGCTTTTTTTTAATTTACTGCCTTTAGAATATTTGAAGGCAACCCATTCCTAGCCAATACCCTGTTAGAAAAACAAAACTGTCTTAACTGAAGATGAATCCTACCCTGTCAAAATGCATACTTGTGTCCCCTAGTCCTACTATTCACATTGATAAGTATAAAAAAAGGTGGTACCTGAACACTATCAATTCCCTTTACAATATTTAATACCTCAATCAGATCACCTTAATTAACACTTCTTTTTTCAAGAGAAAACAATTTGAAAGATTTCAGCCTCTCCTCACATGACAACCCCTCCATTCCAAGCACCATTTTAGTAACCTTTCTCTGAACAATTTCTAATAATTTGATGTCTCTCCTAAGGTATGGAGCTCAAGACTGAACACAGTATTCTAAATATGGCCTAACCAGTGACATATACAATTAAATTATAATCTCTTCAAAATTGTATTCAATTATTCCGTAGATAAAACTTAAAATCCTATTTGCTGCACCACTAGCACCAGCACACTACTTGGATGGCAGATATATAAAGTAAAGCTGACAAGGCTGGGATTCAAATACATACAGGTATAGCTCAATGGATTAGCAGTCCATGACTTTAACTCCTCAGGCCACCTCATCTATATCTAACAAAATACATTTCTGTCCCAGTAAATTGTTAATTTTACTGCCATGTATGTATGTGAATATATATAACTATATTTTTAAAATCTTTAGTTAAGAATCATCGTATTGGTCCACATAAAGGTTTTAAAGTTTATTAAAAATTGATTTAACAGTGGACTGTGGGTCTAAGCAGCAACAAAACCAGATCAAATCAGTCCATTGCTATGGATACACATAAGGGGCAAAAGGTTGTATACTCAATATTAAGAAATGTCTGAATGGGAGAACCATGTTAATCCTTTATACTTTTGTAAATGAAATGAAATGTTGTAACTCATAAACTCAAAAATATATGACGAGACAAAAACCGTCTGTTGCTAATTATTTCAATACATTTCTTTATATACAGGTTCCTGCTCTTTTAATCATTAATGATTCATCCTGCATCAACTGAAGTGCAGACAAATAGTGGTACAATCTATTTTAAAGAAACTGTCTGCCAGTCCATTTTATTTTTCATCACATGGAACTGTACAAAAGTTATGCTGTCTTCCTGGTTTCTGTCTGATTTCTTTATCTTTTGCTTCACATAGCCTATCCACCACACCACATTTTAATGTTATGGTTTTCTGAATGCTTGCTTTCACAAACAAGTTTAAAGCAAATTATTAGTTATTCAATAAAAAAGAACTGTACAGATTATGCTCTGAAACATAATATATATCTAGTTTTTATCTAGCATCTATTGAACTTAAACTGAACTTAGTGAAGAAATAACAATGAAAAATTCTTGCAAGTTCTTAAATCATTTTATTGAATAATGGTTTTATTTATTTGAAATTTTGAAACACTTTCTTGAGTTAAGTAATTTGACCTCCACCACCAATTAAATAAACGCAAGATTTATAAACTTTTAAAGCAATAAAAATCACATCATACATCTCTTAAAAGTAATTTTTATCACAGTTTGTGAACACAACCAGTAAGGTAACTAACAAGGACAGAACTAGATTTGATTAACAGTCTTCACTTGCATAACACGACTCTCAATTCCTGGCTACAAAAGGAACATTGAATCATAAAATTGTTATCCTATTACATAAATCCACTGTGGAACATATACTTTTACTGTTTAAATCCATGTCGAGTACACTTTGAAACATATATTTTTACTGTCACTACTATTTTAATTCTTACAGATGAAAAATACTTTAAATAATATAAATGTGTGTACCCTTTGAGTGCCATGTAGAAAAAATTGGGTGCTTTTTTTTAAGAACATCCGGAAACTACCCTATTCTAGCTGCATCATATCTCAGGTTTGAAAATTATCTCATATAAGTGTGTTACAGAAAAAATTCTAATTTTGTGACATTATAATATTTAAGTAAATGAGTTCTCACAGACGGAACAAAATTTACATATCAAATTCCTTTTCACTATTGTTACTAAACACACAATATTTGGCACAGTGATTTTGAGTGTATTTCAACTTATTTTACATCAGCAGAGAATATAACAAAACTCATAATTTAAAAAAATGTTTACACAGATTACATTTGGATGAATATATATTATCTACTATTTCTGTCACCACATGTACATACCACAGTATTCCTTTTTATAAGTTACAATTACAGTGCAGTTACCAAGCACTGAACAGTGTCATTATTATACTTATGCCTCATGTCTTAGTAAAACTTATTTTGTATAAATGTCTTTGACAGAATTCTACTATCAACCACAATGGTAAAGTATATATTATAGATATTAATTAATATCAATAACATAGAGGTTTTAATGGTTTTATTAATTGACTTGGGAAACATTCAATTTGTGTCTGAGGTAAAAATTCCCTTTAGTATGTTTTAAAATCTTGAAATACATAAACTTTGTTCCAATAGTTGAAATATAAGCCTGTATTTCTATCAATGCTCTCTGACTTAACTACTTATCCAGTTTAAATGACTGTTTAATTATAAC